>JAXGFM010000014.1:22402500-24802500 GCA_039880935.1 Streptanthus diversifolius | reverse complement strand
TTGTAGATAAGAAAAAAAAAAACTTGACAAGTGGCATGTGGAAAGGCTCAAGTTCATGATCCAGAAACTCAGACAGTCATGAATCATTGAGAACATAAAGCCACCATATAGACAAACCTCTTTTTTCCTGTGAAGACTGGCCGGTATTCCTCCAAAACGGGAGTGAGCCAGCTGACTCTCGGCTTGCTCAAGCTTCTCAGCTTCATTCGTAAAGGATTAAAATGATAAGAAAAGAGAAATTAGTAGACTACAACATTCATGAAAAGTAAAAAAATTAACTTGCTCTTGTATATCCAATAATTTACCCAAGTCTGATATTTGTCCGGCAACATAGTCTCCATTGCCCAGCAGTGGGGAAGAAGAAAGTGTGTTCACCCAGTACTTGTTCCAAAGGAGATCAAGAAGGTGACTATCAAGAGATGACTTGAAATAAGTTATGTCCAATGAATAGTACTGCCATATTAATAAAAATCAAACATAAGATTAAGAGCGATAATGGAAGCCTCCAAGATTAAAGAAAATCAATAAATGAGGATACAAGTACCTGTTTGCAATGAACACCAAAGTCCTCGATCTTGTTTAGAGGGATTGTCTGATACTCAGAAACATGATCATCTGAGATCTTATGCCCCTCTGGATATGTTCTGAATGCCCCAATCTCAACCTTACCAGCCGAAACTGTCCTTGTGGGATCAATAACAACAGCCAAGAAAGGCTCCTGATACTGTTGGTTAAGCATCTGTGTTGAGACATCGATACCCGAGAGCCAGCATCCATACCCAGGATGAGAGTGATACCATCCAACAACATTCTCCAATCGTCCAGCCTATGATTCAAGTTATAGTACTAATCAATCAAAGAGGATGAATTGTAGAAAACGTACACTCGAACAAGCCATCATAACAAAATAAAAGAAGCTTCAAGCTGCAAAAAGTTGCATAAAGGATCAGGTACCAACAGTTAAGGAGGTAACCATCAGAGGTAACTAAACAAGAACAACTATGAGGGCATCTCTAAACCCCTAGAATACCATGAATCCAGTAGAAACAGAAGATTCAAACCTAGCTTAAGCATCTAGCAAACAATAAACTATGTCAAAGATAAGGAGCTACAGCGAGAGATTATACCAGCTTGTTTGTCTGTGAGTATTCAACCATGTACTCGTACGCATCAGCCTGGGCATTAACCCTAGTCTCGGTTCCTTCGACAGGCAAAGCAAAAGCGTCCATAACGATGATCGTATCACCATCGGTCTTCCCCTGCATAAGACCCATAATCTCGATTGTGCCACCAGAGCGCGCGTGTACAACCATCTTGAGAAGAGCGAGCGCTGAGATTTGGACGCGCTTGAAGTAGTTAGGATCGGAGGCCCATGGCTTCTCCTGCTGGATCTTGACTTGCGCAGTGTCGTCGTAGTAGAATATGCCGTCGGAGGCTGAATCCGGTGGTTCCACGGTCAGAATGTTATTCTCGAGCTCCCATGTCTTCCTCGCGATTGTCGAAGAACCCTCCATTGCTTTTTCACTCTTCTGAGAAATCAACAGGCAGAAGAAATCTAGAGTGTTGATGAATCGCGAGAATCAAATGTTAGGGTTTTTGAGTAACGAAGAAGAAGTGATCAAATAGATTTTGTTGAATCGATGATTTTGGAAGAAAGCTTTGGGCTTTTCACACCTCTTTATACCTATTAGGGGTGGGCTTTTGGATTGGTATCAGAAAAAACATATATTGCAACCTTTGCTTCGGCTCAATCCGAGACATTTACGTTTTATATATAGTAGGAGAAACCCTAGTAATAGTTTAATATATATTTTATATTCATTTAAATTATTAATACTATTTTATATTCATTTTAATTATTAATAATATTTTCTATTTTCTTTTATAAATTTTTTTTTATTTTTCTGATGATTTTAATTTCAGTATTATCCACATTTAACCTTTTTCATTTACCGATAGATTTTACTATCATTTCACGATAGATCATTTATAATACTGATCATTTATATTTTTCCCTTTTTTAATAATTTATTTTCTAATAGCCGACAATATTTTATAATCTTTTATTTTTCATTTTTCCTTTACATACGATCTCATTGATCAATATGTCTAATATGTTATATTTTTGTTGTAAGAAAGATTTTACTATATAATATTAAAAACTATATATCATTTTGATTATCAAATCTTCTTTTTGTATATTTATTTGATTTTTCTTGATTATCAGTTTATACATATATTAACTTTTTAATATATCATGCTATTTTTATTGATCCAAATCTCATAACTATAATATTTAAAAATATTTTTTTTTTTGATTTACCATTTTGAGTTTGATTTTTTATATATAGATTTATTAGTTCCATTTTTCCATCTTTTTAAATTTATATTTTCTATTTTTTTTACATTTTGTCATATTTTTCTATTTTTATTATTTTTTGAATATTTTTGTGTCTTATAGTTTTGTATTTATTATTTTTTTTCTTTTCCAATTCTATAAAGTTTTTTAAAAGTTATATTCTTATTTTTAGTCTTAGGTCTATTTTACTTATATTAAGATTCAGTTATTTTGTTAATTATATTAAGTCACACAAAAAAATATGAAAGATACATTTATTTTTATGATATATTTTGATTTTATTTATTTAATATTTTTATTATTTTTTATATGTTACTTTTTTCTTTTGGCACGTATTATTCAGTCGGAGAAAATCATTCATATTTTATATATTATATATATAATACTTTTTTACTCTAATTTCCAATTGAAAAATATAGCAAATTTTAAACCTTTAGATTTCTTTCTGTAAGTATTATAAAAGCTAAATCAATTATCATTGCCCAACTTATCAAACACACTTGTTTCCGATGACGTGTTCTGATAGTATTAGCTACGTACGATATACCAAACCGCATAACTCATGCGAAACACAAGACGATGGGGACAACTTATCCGAATTTTGTAAACAATTGTCGACAAATAAAAAACACTTATCACACTTTTGTCCACAAAAATTTGTTAAACAAACTCTCTCCAAATAGAAACTATGTAAGCTTAATCAATTACAATGTAAGATATCATTGCCCAATTTGTCTAGCAAGCTTGTTCTCGATGATGTTTTGATGTGTCCTAAAACTATTGGCGGCGTTGCATATATACTAATTACATAACTCTTGCGAAGTACATACCAATAAATAATTTATCCAAAATTTTTGTAAACAATTATCGATAAAAACAAAAGACACTATATGACACTCCCGTTTATAAGCAAAAATTTGGAAAAACAAAATTGTTTCCAAAACTAGTTGTTTCCAATAATATTTTAGTCTTATATTGTTTTTAGCCTATAAATATTTCTTTACACAGTTATACTAAATCTGTGTATAAAGTAGAGAATTTCATCAAATTGAATCTCAATAATGTGCATATACGAATATTGTATACATTTGTATTCGATCCTACACAGATAGATTAGGTTAAGTATCCATATAACATTTATTTGTTGATCAATTTACATATATGTCTATAAACTATTGATACTTCTTAACTTCTACATATATAGGAGACAATCCATAATCTCTTTTTTTGTCAAAAAGACAAATCGATACTTCTATAAAGTTTATACATCTGATCGCAAAAGTCTACAAAAGTCAATGAAACTGAAGCGTTGCAATCTCTATACCACGTGCTTCCAATCAAAGGGAGAGACCAAGATGTTACTCAAAGGCTCAAAGCTCGAATCTTTAGATAGTGCCAATTGGTGGAATAACCTTTAAAGCCAAGTTGCTAAACAATTTTCCATCTTCTTCACAAATAATTCGAGTTTTGGTTGTGTTCCCGTTCATAAATTGAGTGAATGATATTAGCTCAGAAGTCCAAATCATGTATAGAAATTACAAAGCATTTAGTTTCTCTTATACCTATAAAAAACCGAATATGACCACTTTGCTTTTTTTCCTTCGTAGACCTTTAAGATTACGATTTATGACTATTCTGTCTATCTATCTTAATTTAGCAAGTAATATAAGTAGATTACTCTTTTATAATGCAAGTACCAATTTAAAACATTACCTTCAAATTAAAGAGACTTGACTTCGAGAGGAAAATTAATAGAAATACATTATGATAAGTTAAATAAAGAAAATTGTTCTTATACATTAATACATGCATTTGAGTTAGTTCTTGGCCAAGAGATTAAACATTTCACCCTAGTTTCAATCACTTTCTAGAAAATACTATATATATATATAATCTAATATATAATTCTTTTTGTGAATGCAAACTTTTCAAAAGTGTATACGTTAGGATCGGTAGATTATTATGATAATAACATGTTAAGATCTTCTAATAAACGATTGGATATATAAAAGATGAAAGAAATAATAAGTAAAATTTGGTTATGAACGTTACGTAAATGGCAATATGGCACAATTTGGCATGTCAACATGCCATTATATAGATACGACTTTAATATGCAAAATTGCAATTAGATCATGCTTATGTCCACACTCTAAATTTTTCTATTTTAAAACATATAACCTTTTTGTCGTAAACGGAAGAACGAGTGGAACTTGATCCACGTTGATTTATCTCAATTTGGTTAGCTGTCGATTATTTACTTTTTAATATCATTCTATTGCCACTTAAAGATCATGTGAGAATGTGGGTATAAAAATAATATTACTATTTATATTCCCTAAAATTATTATTAGTTGTTAGAAGAAGTAATCAAAACATTTCGGGGAGTAGGTAGCGTCAGGAAATTCTACGACAACAAAAAGGGTATTATCGTCCATTTATCGGTTAGGTTCTTCGCTGACGTGTCGAGTTAAGATAACCTTTGAATGAAAAAATACGCTTAAGTTTCGATCTACAAGGCAACGCTTTGTGACCAAACAGTCTTTTTTTTTTTTTTTTTGATTTCTTATTAAAACAAAACTGAATTTCTATTTTTCTGCCAGAAGAAAGAAAAACACAAAGCAACTCTAATTCTTATTTTTCGACTTTCGTCTCTGAAAATCACTTTTTGTTGTTGAAATCCATTGGATTTCTGATCGAGATCGTTTACTGATTTGATCGAGACGATGGAGAAAGATCGAGGAGAAGCGATCGCTCTTGAAATAGGGACGGCGATTCCTCCGACGGTGACCAGAGTTCCTCGGAGGATTCGAGAGAGGCTTTTGCCTCACTGTAGTAAGAAGACAGTATCTTCTGTTCAAGATATTGAGGATAAGCTTCTCCATGCGCATCTTCGAAGACAGGTTCTTCTCTTTCTTTTTTTAAACCCGATTAAGCCCTGTAATGACCAAGCCTCTGGTTCCCTCTAATTTTCATATTTAATTTGCTAAAGTTTTTGTCTTTTCGTTGAAATCTGTTTGTTTGTGCAGCAATTTTATCACAACGTTTCTAGAAAGGCTCGTGCGAAACCAAGAAGCCCATCACGATCGTCCGATGAAAAGCTTGGCCAACGAATCGAGGCAAGGCTCCTTGCCGCTGAACAGAAACGGTAAATTTAAAGTCACAGTCTTTCACTGATATCTCTCTCTCTGTCTCTCTCTATGCAATAGATTGATTTATTGTTTTTTTCTTCTCAAATTACAGATTGGAGATTCTTGCTAAAGCACAGATGCGTCTAGCGAGATTGGATGAGTTAAGACAAGCGGCGAAAACGAGCGTTGAGATTCGGTCTGAGAGGGAACGCCTGAAGCTTGGAACTCAAGTGGAGTCTCGTGTCCAAAAGGCCGAAGCGAATAGGATGAGGATTCTCAAGGCATCGCATCAGAAAAGGGCATCGGCGAAAGAGAGAACATCTCAGTCGATGATGAGGAGAATGGCAAGAGAGAGCAAGTACAAGGAGCGTGTTCGTGCTTCGATCAATCAGAAGCGTGTAGCTGCTGAGAAGAAACGGCTTGGGTTGCTTGAAGCTGAGAAGAAGAAAGCACGTGCTCGTGTCCAGCAAGTACGCCATGTTGCCAGTTCTGTTTCTAATCAGCGTGAGATGGAGAGAAGTAAAATGATGGACAAACTTGAAGACAAATTGCAGAGGGTAATAACTATATATATAGAGAGAGAAGCTTTGATCTTTGTTTTCTCTTATTCTGTTCTGTTTCTTAATCTTACGTCAATTCAGGCAAAGAGACATAGATCGGAGTTTCTTCGTCAGAGAAGAAGACAGCGTGATTCGATTAGTCTCTATTGCGATATGATGCAGGAAGATGCTGATCTTCTCTTTAGAAAGCTGTCAAGGTAATAAAAGCACTACACAATTCTCCTTTTATTTAATGGCCTCTCTTAAGAGTTAATTATTACAGCTTATGTTCTTGGGTTGTTTATTAGGTGTTGGAGGTGCTTTGTGAGGCAGAAGAGGACAACCTTGGACTTGGCTAAAGATTATGATGGTTTGAAGATTAACGAGTCACTGCCATTTGAGCAGCTTGCAGTGCTAATCGAGTCGCCTGCTACTCTTAAAGTTGTTAAATCTTTGCTTGATCGTCTTGAAGTTCGCTTAGAAGCATCTAAGAATGTTACGGCGGCTTCTCAACCGTCCATATTGGATAACATTGATCACCTTCTCAGAAGAGTTGCCACACCAAGGAGAAAGGCGACGACAAGTACTATGAGGATCAGAAAAGGAAAGAAAGTTTCTCCTGGTAGGAGTGTGGCCGGGACATCTGCAAAGATGTCGAGGTATCCTGTCAGAGTTGTTCTTTCTGCTTTTATGATACTCGGTCATCCAGACGCTGTTTTTAACGGTCAAGGTGATCAAGAGGCTGCTCTCAATATCTCAGCGAAAGGGTTTGTGAAGGAGTTTAAGTTATTGGTAAAAGTTATTCAAGAAGGTCCTGTTAAGTTGTTTGTTGGGGAATCAGAACTTCGGACCTTGAGATCTCAGTTGGACTTATTCGATAAGGCATGGTGCTTCTTTTTGAATTCATTCGTGATTTGGAAAGTTAAGGATGCTCGGTTGTTGGAAGATGACCTGGTAAGAGCAGCTTGCCAGCTTGAGCTTTCCATGATCCAAAAATGCAAAATAACTCCAGAAGGTGGTGACACTATGCTCAGTCTTGATAAGAAAGCAATTCAGATGCAGGTTTGCTTACTCAACTCTGTTTTATTTCCCTTTCAATCTTTGGCAGCCCTATGATTATAAGGGATTCTTGATAATTTTGCTATGTAATGATGTTGTAGGTATCACAAGACCAAGACCTTC
This sequence comes from Streptanthus diversifolius, assembly GCA_039880935.1. Lineage (NCBI taxonomy): Eukaryota > Viridiplantae > Streptophyta > Magnoliopsida > Brassicales > Brassicaceae > Streptanthus > Streptanthus diversifolius. The sequence continues at coordinate 24,795,289 of JAXGFM010000014.1, read as the reverse complement.
TAACGGAAAAGGTACGGCACCTGAGTGGAAATGCAGGAGTCGAGCGCATGGAAAGTGCGTTGTTGGAAACACGATCAAAGTATTTTGAGGCGAAGGAGAATGGAAGCCCTATGGCTCATCAGCTCGCATGTTTCTTTTCTCCAAGCCCAGCTTCATCTCCAGTTCAGTCTGTGTCTAGTTCAAGCAGCAGAAGTAAAGACAGCGTAGGTGTTGGAGGATCAAAACGTGTTGTTCGTTCTTTATTTAAGGATGATACTCCACCCTCATCTGGACCTTCTAGAGTCAGTAATGAAACTTTGGACGAGGTTTCAAGAGAGAATGAGTTGATTGTGAACGAGCTCCTGCATGATTGGAATTTCAAGTTTACGGGTGGGTCCAGAGTCAAGGATGAAGAGGACAATCTTAAGGTTTGTTTATTTTGCGTTGAGACTAAGTACTTTTTGCTGTTGTTTACATTTCTATAAGGTCTATTCTAGGGGGATCATATTTGGCTTCTGCAGTTCCGCACACCTCTTGATAGGAGATGGAATGTTCTCAGAATTGATTTTCTAAATGTGTGCTGCAGAGAAAGATAAAGGAGACTATGGAGAAAGCTTTCTGGGATAGTGTCATGGAATCAATGAAACTGGAGGAGCCAGACCATAGTTGCATCTCTAATCTTATGAGAGAAGTGAGTGACGAACTTTGCCAAATGGTGCCAGATAGCTGGAAAGTAGAAATAACTGAAACTATTGATCTAGACCTTCTCTCACAGGTTTGCCTCATCTCTTCTGGTCCTATATTAAGCGACTAATCTCTTGTATATATTTAGGTTCTTAAAAAGTTGTGATTCTCATTTCTTCTTTTTATTGGCAGTTGCTTAACTCCGGCACCTTGGATATCGATTACCTTGGAAAAATGCTTGAGTTCGCATTGGCTACTCTGCGGAAACTCTCAGCCCCAGCTAATGACCGTGAGAATGAAAGCATCCACCAGAATTTACTCGAGGAACTTCACAGGTTGTGTCAAGCTAAAGATGACTCTGGTAACCTCCGTGCTGTTGCAATAGTCAAGGGGATTCGCTTTATTCTTGAGCAGATTCAGGTCTGCATCCACAAGCTTTTTTTCTCTTCATCAACATTAGCTTTGGAAAGTTAAAAAAAAAAAATCTTTTCGTTTTGCTTGTCCACTTATGAATTTCTTCATTTTTTTGTTTTGTTTTATATCCAACAGGAACTTAAGCGAGAGAAAGGCCTTGGGCGCATAGCAATGATGAAACCTTTTTTGCAAGGGCCAGCAGGCTTTGATTACCTTACACAAGCTTTTGAAAAGCGCTATGGACCTCCCACTCAAGCCTACGGTTCACTACCAGCGACACTGAGGTGGATATCAACTCTTTTATCTTGCAAAGACGAGTGGGAAGAGTACACCAATACGCTTCCAGCCTTGAATGTTGTTGAGAGATCCTCCATGGGAATATCTCTCAAAACGGGTGGAAGCTTTCTATCCCCAGCCAAATCACAATCAACTGTTGCGGACACTGCAGGTTTTTCTTGTTGCCTTGATTGATGCATCAACTTTGTTAATACATCCGTTTTTTTAGATTATAGAACTTATGTTTACATGTGCTTTGGTTCAGAAGGCCAATTGTCAGAATGCAAGGGAGAAAGAGTTGATTTGACTGTGAGGCTCGGATTGTTGAAGCTGGTGAGTCAGGTATCTGGTTTAACTCTACAAGTTCTACCAGAGACTTTTCTGCTCAATCTCTCTCGTTTGAGGGGTATTCAAGCTGAAATTCAGAAGATAACTGTGGTAACCACAAGGTATGAATGAATGACGGTTATATATGTTAAGACTCATTATAGAAATTAGAGCTTTTGCCTTAAAAAGGATTTTGTGAAATTTTTGTTTACGCAGCTTGCTCATTTGGCGACAAATGCTGGCGAGTGAGAGAATGGTGAAGAGCGAAAGCGAAACAGAAAGCATGGCAAAGAAGTTGTTGGATCTGTTAGATGGGAAGGAAGAAGCAGGTCTGATGGAGATCGTTGATACAACGATGAGTGAAGAAGGAGAAGAGAAGAAGAAGATGATGAGAGGATTATTGGCGAAGAGTTTGGAAGAAGGTAACACAGTGTATGAGAGAGTTACAGGTTGTATAGACAAAGCATTGAGAGGAGTTTTATTGGCTGGGAATGGTGAAAATGGGAAGAGAGTGGTGGAAAGAGAGATGAAGAAAGTGGGAGTAGGAGGAAGTAGTGGCTTGAAAGAGAGGGTTTCAGAGACAGCTAGAGTTCTTGGTGTCGTGGCTTGTGTCTCGGTCAGAGTTCATGGTCCATGGTTGGCTCAGCTTATGCAACAGCAACATTGAAACCACTCGGGTAACTTGTATAGCTTTTGTATATATCTATCATTATAATTACACGTGTAATGTAATAATAAGCTGCCTGCTTTATGATTTGATGAAGATGATGCAATAATGCATATGTGCTGATTTGTAAAACAAAAACGGCTTTGGTCTTCTTATTCTTAGCTTTTTACTCTATAGTGTGTAGTGTACGAATTAATAAAGTGTTCGAATAGCTTGTTAATTTTGTGAATGTAGTCTTAAACCTTGTATATATGGGTTAATATCGATTATATAAAGCTTGCTTTCAAATATGACAATGTATTTATGTCTCTTTATTTATTCTCCTTCTTTTCGTGGACCACAAGTATCAATATACCATACAAAGATTCGTGCTTAAGTTTTGGAAGTAGTTTTATTTGGTGGCATCATTCAAAAAATGATTTACTTATGTAATGAGATTGCAGAAATTGATTACGAAGATCATGAAAATCCATGGAATTTCTAAATGCAAATATTTAGGCTTCAATTGGTGTAAAAAAATTATGATAAATTCTTTGTTTTTCAATTTTTATACTAATTATGATGAAATTTTTATCAATTTTTGGACATATGGTTCCACTCTATTCATCTTTAATATTGATGAAAAACAAATCGAATCAATAATTTTTTTTTTCATTTTTAATCTTTTAATTCAAATTTTCAATTGAAAATTTTGTTTTTTATTATTCCTTTGTTTGATTAAGTGATCACTAATTGGAGCTTTAGATAAAATTATTATTTTATATAAAAGTCAATGAAGTCAATTTTTTTTTTTGTTAACTTAAATTTAAATTTAGTATCTCCTCAACATCGAACCCCAAATGCGTTTGAGAAGTGAAGTAAGAGAAAATAACGAAAGGGACGAAAATGCATAGCTTGGGAGGAATTAGGAGTTGGCCGGTGAGTTGGAGAAGCACGACGAAGACGATGACGACGACGCCGGAGAGCGTTAGAAAGGTTGCCCAGGTACTAACTGTAGCGGGATCGGATTCCGGCGCCGGAGCTGGAATCCAAGCCGACCTAAAAGTCTGCGCGGCTCGTGGTGTATATTGCGCTTCCGTCATAACCGCCGTCACTGCTCAGAACACTCGAGGCGTTCAGTCTGTTCATCATCTCCCGCCGCAATTCGTCTCCGAACAGCTAAAATCAGTCCTCTCTGACTTCCAATTCGACGTCGTAAGCTCTTTCTTTAGAGTGATTACTCTCTCTCTCTCTCTCTCTCTCTCTCTCTCTCTCTCTCTCTCTCTCTCTCTCTCTCTGTCTCTTGTGATGATGAATTGGAGTAATAACTTCACAGGTGAAGACTGGGATGCTTCCTTCCCCTGAAATCGTCGAAGTTCTTCTTCAAAATCTTTCAGATTTTCCAGTCCGTGGTAAAAACCAGAACATCTCACTAGTTCTATTTTCAGATTCAAGATTGTGTCTTTCAACGCTTAATATAGTTCGTTTTCTCAAGGCAGCTCTGGTTGTTGATCCTGTGATGGTATCAACAAGTGGGCATGTTTTGGCTGGTTCTTCTATTCTCTCCATCTTTCGGTGAACTTTTTGTTATTCTGTCTTTGTAACTTCATTGCTTGGTGAGTTATGATCTTTCTGAATATGGTTTCTAATTACAGAGAGAGATTACTTCCAGTTGCTGACATAATAACCCCAAATGTGAAAGAGGCATCTGCTTTACTTGGTGGTGTTCGGATCGAGACTGTTGCAGAAATGCGGTCTGCTGCGAAATCGTTGCACGAAATGGGTCCTAGGTTTCCTTTTTCTCTCATTCTTCTGCAACCTACACTCCTTTTTTGTCATTCCTTAAACTTAACCTACTGTGTTTGAATTGAGACGAAACCTTCTGCTTGTGGTTCCTTGCCAGTTATATGGACATAAAGTTTCTTCCTTTTATGTTTGATTGCTATGTGGTCATGCTTGGTTCAGGATTGTGTGATGTTGATCCACTTCCTTTTCACTTATTCAGATTCGTACTTGTCAAAGGTGGTGATCTTCCTGACTCATCAGAGTCAATAGATGTTTACTTTGATGGTATGATAACTCATCGGTCTTCCCCAAAATGAAATTCTTATATTCTTCTTTCTTGATGAAGTTTGACGAACTTAAACTTATGTGGTTGTGTATTCTTTTATAGGCAAGGAGTTTCATGAACTCCATTCTCCTCGCATACCTACAAGAAATACTCATGGGACAGGTTGCACTTTGGCCTCATGTATTGCAGCAGAGCTTGCAAAAGGCGCTTCCATGCTCTCAGCCGTGAAGGTACATAAGAATGTGTATTTTTTATTTTTTCCCAGACATTTCGTTGCATAATATGCTATGCACCATGGCTCTCTGTGATATATATATATATATATATATATATATATATATATATTATAGTCTGTCCGCCATAACTCTTCGTCAGTGAAACTGAGTATAAATAGAACGTTTCTTTTTTGAGAAGTTTTCAGCAAAGATGTGTGGAGGATTGATGGTAGGAAACAGTATTTTGGACTTGAGAATATCTGTTTTTGGAGTAGAAAACTGTATTAACAATGCTAATCACAAGTCCCGGACCTCTCTGTTGTTGGCAGGTGGCTAAACGCTTCGTGGATAATGCCCTAAATTATAGCAAAGATATTGTAATCGGCAGTGGGATGCAAGGACCCTTTGACCACTTTTTGGGTCTTAAGAAGGGTCCCCAAAGCTATCGACAAAGCACGTTCAATCCCGATGATCTGTTTCTGTACGCTGTTACAGATTCTAGAATGAACAAAAAATGGAACCGGTCCATTGTGGATGCCGTGAAAGCTTCTATAGAAGGAGGGGCCACAATCATACAGCTGAGGTTTTAACATATTTGCTATAACTGGAGCTTCTTTCTGGATTCAACTCTTTGTGTTTCTCTATCTTATGGAAGCCCGTTATGATATCTCAGTGCTTTTGCAGGGAGAAAGAAGCCGAAATTCGGGAGTTTCTCGAAGAAGCAAAATCATGCGTTGAAATATGTCGGTCCAACGGAGTTTGTTTGCTGATAAACGACAGGATCGACATTGCCCTTGCTTGTGATGCTGATGGAGTCCATGTTGGCCAATCCGACATGCCGGTTGATCTAGTACGGTCTCTTCTTGGCCCGGACAAGATCATCGGTGTGTCATGTAAGACACAAGAACAAGCCGACCAAGCATGGAAAGATGGTGCGGACTACATTGGGTCAGGAGGAGTTTTTCCAACGAACACTAAGGCCAACAATCGTACCATAGGACTTGATGGGCTCAAAGAAGTATGCAAGGCATCAAAATTACCTGTGGTTGCTATTGGAGGCATCGGAATCTCAAATGCTGCGTCTGTTATGCGGATCGATGCACCGAATCTAAAAGGCGTAGCGGTTGTGTCAGCTTTGTTCGACCAAGAGTGTGTTTTGACTCAAGCTAAGAAGTTGCATAAAACGCTTATAGAAAGCAAAAGTGAAAACTGATGACCCCCAAATTAATTCAGCAAGGTGATATTTTATTTTCTTAAAACGGTGATACTTCTCAGTCCTCACGGTTACAAAATATTGTGATTCACTAAGAGAAGTTAGTCCTTCCTATTTGTTGATTTGTAGATCTCTTTAAGCAGTCACATGTATCATTAATAATACTACTTAAATTACCAAAAGGTAAATCAAAGAACATAAAGAAAATATTATTATAACTTGTAAGGAAATGGGCTCATCAGTCGCCCGTGTACCAATCCGTATGTTTCACAGCCTTTGTTCACCCTTTTGGTCTACATTTTGCAACAACTCAAGGCTCTTCCTTTAAGCCTCTCAGATTGAGCTAAAAAGCTAGAGCTATTAGCTGTGCAAAGGTCAGAAGGTAGCTTAGTGCTCCTGTGACACTCCAAGTGATTTTCACCAGCTTAGTTTTGCGTCTGCAGCTAGGAGAAGAAACTCAAGTTTATTTGCCTGCTCATAACCTGATTCATACATTTTTTTTTTTACTTGGAAAACTTTTCCACATTCTCAAATTCTCCGAGATGCAGTTAATAATATCAATAGGAAAGATTGATTTATGTGTTTCATTAGGCTTCACTCTAAGAATTATTGTTACAGCAATCCGAAAAATGAAACAAAGGTATTTTAATGCGTACAAACAAGCCGTTTCCATCGCCTCTATATACATAGCCACTGAAATTATACAAAGAAGATCGATTTTTTTTTGACATATCCCTATTTAGTTTAGTCGGCAGATGATCTTGAAGCGAGTTCAACAAGCGTCTTCTCTGCTGTTATCCTCTTCAGCACCTGCAAATTACTCCAAAAGAGAACCGAAACAACCACATGAGGAAAAGAAAACAATTGCTTGCAACATATCATCTATAATGCAGCATTGATATACCTCCAAAGTTGCTTGAACTGACGCTAGCTGCCTCTTCTGTCTATCAAATTTGCATCCTCCGCACCAGCTTGAGAAATCTCTATGATAACTCTTCATCTCTCGAAAAGTTGAGCTACACGAGAAAGAAATATGAAATCCACATGAACGAAGTTACCACTTTTGAAATGGTAAACAGATCCAAAGAGATTGACTGATGAAAATATCTAAACATTGATGTAGCATTTCGGAAACTTTAGTTAGATAAGAAATCATTGTGAAAGGCTTTACCTTCTACACCAAAGAATCAAGTTGGCTCGGTGTCCACTAGTTGTAGCTCTAGCACCATGGCGGTGACGTCCACGATGAAGAACGGCTTGACCAGGTACATGAGGGTAATCATAAAGTTCCTACGGAAGAATTAATGAAGAATCTTATCAATTTGATGGCTATACAAACTATCAATGTGCACGTACTAAGCTGATCAGTTCTAAACCCACTATAATCATGGAGAAAACATATTTGTGGTTGAGACAACATCACCAAATGTACAATTATAAATGACACAATGACTGCTTGATGGGTAGATTTCACTAGTACCTTTTCACCGCTTTCGGAATTCACATGGTCATCACATCTCACGCCTCGAAAGTACAGCTCCCCACCAGAAAATTGTTTACCCAAGCAGACATTCAAAGTAACCTCTGAGTCATCCACATGGAACCCTAAAATCATGAAAACAAGTTTTAGATGTTCCCACCTGTACAAACCTAACTAACAAAGGAAGAGACTATTGTGGAGCTTCACAGTAGTTACCAAGATCAGTATCCCTATCTTTCCCATACTCGACAATAAAGCCATGGTGAGAGTCTAAACCGGATCCACAGACTTCCGGGAACAGAACTGACAGAAGATCAAAACCAAACCCATGAGCACACATACATATATCACAACAATACACTTTTGCAACAACAACCAAAATCTGAAATCACAAGTAGAATGCTAAACCTTGAGATATAGGACTTATGAAGTCAGCAACCAACTTCTGCAGCATGCTTTCAAAGCCAAAATCATCAAGGACAACACCAAATTTGTTCATCGTATTGGGTCTCATTATTGTGGATCTTGAATCATAGACCCATCTTTCCATATGTTCAACCTGAGCAATTAGTTAGAATATGAAATCTGACAAAGAAGACTAGCTACAGCCAAACACACAAAAACGATAACTTCAAATCAATTCATACCTCTGCTAGTAACATTTCACAAAACCGTGGCTGAAGCATTTGAAAAGTGTAAATCCCAGGAGCGGATCGAACAATTATGCTTTTAAAAGTCTCCTCCGACTTCTTAGTAACAGCTTTAAGAAACGAAGGCACGAAGAAACAAGCAGGGTCAAGAGAATAGATCTCTCCATGCAGACGCTGGAAAATCAGATGAACAACAAGCAAGAAAAATTCAATGAAACAGTTGAAATAAGACGCATTTTCCCAATTCGATATACAGAAGGAACAAAATTTACCTGGTAAGAAGACAATATTTTCTGCCTGTACTCTCTATGCCTCTGAATCTGTTCCCAAGAAGAAATGAGGTACAAATTTAAGTTCAATTTCAAGTAACGGAAGTTCGAACTAACAAGAAGAGCGAGAAAAGAGGGAAAGTTTTACCCGGATTCGCTCACTGTCAGGTGAGTATCGGAGAAGAAGGTCCCGCATGAAACGAGCCTTCTCGATTTTGGAGGAATTGAGAACCTTCTCGGGCAAGTAGCGCTCAAGAGAGGTGAACAGAATCGGACTAAAATCCAACTGTAGATCCTCATAGTTCTCCGACTCATGCTCTTCGTTAGGAGTTCTCCGAAGTTTCAATCGCGTCTCGCCGATTTCGGAGGAGGCTCGCGGTTGCTGCTGCTCGGACTGTTTACCTGAAGAATCGGGAGCCATAGATCTAAGCCGACTTAGATTGCACATTCAGGTCAGAGAAGCGATGCTCATTCTAGGGTTTACGTTTGATGCGTGAAAGAGATGAGGATGGTTTGTCTGGGGGGTTAGGGTTTCGCATTTGTATAGAACATCCCCGAAAGAAAATAATGTGGGACCACTGACATTTTTAGAAACGTTGATTTCTTTTTCGTAATTAAGCTAATTGGACTCTTATTAGTGAAAAATCATTTGCTTTTCCTCTAAATTGTTTATAATAAGCATATTTAAAATTTCAAAAAAAAATACCAATAAACCTGTATAATATTGTAGGTGGAAATTTAGGGTTTCTTTCAATCTTTTTTTGTTCTTCCTCCAAATAGATAAAAATAGCTTCGCATCATTTGTACAAACTGACTCAGTGGAGAAAGAGAGAAAGAAGAAACCTGAAAGAGAGCTTACATAAGAGACTGCACTAACTATAATGTTTACCTAAAACATGCTTCAGAGTCTAGCGAGAAGCAGAGCTTCTTCATTTCAAATTTCTTCCCAAAAATGTCCTACAATGAAGTTATCTGTGTTTCAAACTTTCTGTCTTTCGCAAAAATTGTTTTCAAAGAATTAAACAATTACAAAGGAATCTTCTTTCACTGAGTGTGAACTTCCTTGCAAACACCATTATTGTGTCATCTTTATTCCTATTCTTCTTGCCTCTGCTGTGTAAATAATAGCGCCATACTTGCAGATAAGAATGTGTTATATGCTAAAGTAACGAGCTTCAACAACAATGGATCGATTCCGGCCATAGCTCAGAGCTGTGTTTTCCCCTGAAGAAGTAGCTGGCATTACAGTCTAATATCACAAATAATGCAGAAGTCTTGTTAAAGAGAATTTTGTACATACCAATCAAGCTGAGCCATCAACTAGATTTCTGTGCATAGTAATTGTAAAATTGAACATATGCACCCAGGGACAAAACCGGCCAGTTCCACGAAAATTATGAATCATTCATAGTCGCAACCTTTGCTTCCTCGTCAACTGCGTAATAACTTTTCAAGGAACTCAACCTCTCGTGATCCGTGGTCTTTGTCCAAATGCTTGAACAAGGCCCAACGTGTGTAAGCATCTGGCTCAATTTCTTTATCTAGCATCTCTTTATACAACTTGACAACCTCTTCCCATTTACCGAGGTCAGAGTATTTGTTTATAAGCATAGTGTAGCTGTATTTGTTCGGTGGAATCCCATCTTCTTTCATCTTGCAGAAGTATCTGTAAGCTTCATCTATCTCACCAGCTTTGCAGATGCCATGTAAAAGAGCGTTGCACGTCATGACATTTGGACGAACGCCTCTCTTTTTCATCTCCGTGGAATACTGGAAGGCTTGTTGTAGCCTTCCCACTTTCGCATGACCATGAATCAACACGAAGTAGGTAATTACAGAGGGAGATAACTTTTTCCTCAGCATTTCTTGATACAAGACTTTGGCCATTTCAAACCGGCCCTTCTCCAAATAAGCACGAATAACCGTGGTGTAAGTAACATGGTCAGGGACAAGACCATCTCTATAAATCTTCCGCTGAAACTCAATCGCTTTTTCCAGGTTTCCAACCTTGCAGAGTCCATCTATAAAAACGTTATAGGTGATCAGATCTCGAGCATTATGATCCTTTGCCACCATTACTTCCTGCAGACGAAAAGCTTTCTCTGTATCTCCAAGCTGCAACTCACCCACAATCCTTGTAGTGTATGCATATCTATCAGGTTTAATCCCTTTCCCCAACATCTCATCATAAACTGCAGTAGCCATGGATAGAATCCCATTCTTAACAAATCCTTTTACAAGAGTCGTGTACGTCTTCACATCAGGATCGATCTTTTGCCTGGACATTTCTTCTTTCAACCGCCTAGCAGTTTCCAAATCCCCTGACTCGCAAAGACCATCAATTAGAGTATTGTAAGTGACAATACTAGGACGGATGTTCCTAACTATCAACTCACCAAACAAGAGAAAAGCCTCTCTAATCTTCCTCACCTTGATGTATCCATGCATCAGAGTGTTATAAGACACAACATCAGGAGCTGACATACCAAATAGAAGCCGTCTGGCATCGTCTGTTCTTTTGAACTTGCAGAGCGCGCGTATATAAATGTTATACGTAGATGTGGTTGGAGAAATACCCGCATTGAGCATTTGTTCCGTAACCCCCCAAGCTTCATTAAACAAGCCTTGTTTGCAATACCCTTCAATCAACGGGTTAAACGAATAAGCTGTAACAGGGAATCCAGATCTTCTCATATCTCCATGAAACCGCCAAGCTTCCTCCATTTTACCATTGTTGGAGAATCCATTGATCAGTATATTGTACGTCATCTCAGTAGCATCAATTTCTCTTCTCTCCATCTCTGATAAAATCTTGGTAACTTGCTGCAAATCGCCAGCCTTGAAAGAAAAATCCAACATGGTGTTAAAGGTGATAACATTTGGCATAACTTTTCTTTCCATCTCAGATACAATCTCCGGGACTTGCTGCAAATCGCCGGCCTTGAAACAAGAATCAAGCATGGTGTTAACGGTGACAACAGTTGGCATAATACCGTGTTCGACCATCGTCCTATAGACCTCTTGAGCCTTATCCACCATCCGTTTATCCCTAAGAACCCTCAAAACTATGTTACAGTTTCTAACACTAGGCAAGAACCCTTTCTTAATCATCTTCTCGAAATTCAACAAACAATGCTCCACCATAGACTTCTTCGTGTAAACCCACAACAACAAATCCAGAAGCTTACAAGCAATCCGATTATCAAAGTGCCCGTCAATCAAAAGATCACCAATTTCGTGCATACCAAGATCGATGCTCCTCTCAGCGACCCAATACGCTTTATGCATCAAATCGTTCTCCGCCAAGATCTCGAGGACCGCAGCGAAGGCTTGCAGTGACTGCTTGACATCGCGCTGAAGCTGGAGCCACTTAAAAAATTGATAAGCGATCTCGGGCTTCTCGCGAATCATATTGAGAACTCTAATTAACAAATCTGGGTCAGTAAGGAGGAGACGAAACTGATAGGAAGACCACTTGCGATTAGGATTATACCCGTGGGAAGTCAAAATGAGATGAGCGAAATAGGACTCGATATTGGAGGATGAGGAGGACGAAGACGAAGAAGCTGGTTGAGGAGGGAGACTAGAGGATGATTGAAAGAGGAAGCGTAGCTTAGATTTATTGGCAGTAGAAGTAGAGAAGAAAGATCTCGAAGCTCTGAGACAGAGACGGAGACATAGGATCATTGAGGAAACGGAGAGGGACACATAGGAACAAAATCGAATGGATCAAGAGAATCGTTTTCTGGGCTTTCCAAAGATCCGATAGAAGGAGGAGCGGCCATTAATTTTCCACGAAGCTTTGTGCCATCTCTCCCCTCCCGTGGGCGTCGGCGATCAATATCCCGGAGGATACAAAAACAAGGGTTTATCTCAATTGTTCACTTAACCAAATCGGTTTAATCTTCACCCGATTTCCCATCCGGTCTGGATTTGTCAAAAGCCTTTGAACCATGTAAAACCACTGTTAAAACTAGCCGTTAAATCCAGTTCTTTTATCAACTTTCCTTTCTGAAGACAAAATAAAATTTATAGTACATATGAAAATAAGTATATTTATTTTAGAGCAACTAAAATTAGAAAACCAAGGTTCCCACCGGTTTAATCACGACCCAAAAATGTAACCGCTATGCCATCGGATTCAGTTTTAAGAAACATTATCATGTGATATTACCTATTAGTCCTTATCACTAAAGTCGCTATTAGCTAGAGTCACATGATCATGTCTAAATTGCCTAAAGTGATCATTTCTAAATTGTCTAAAGATATAATGGTCGAAATCGATTCTCAATATCTAATATTCCATAATGAAGTTCTTGTTTTTTTCAAGTTGGGAAGATACGAAAGCAAAATCTAAGTTACATATCTATAAAATTTAGGAAACGCGATGCAACACATTCATTAAACAATACATATTATTACATGAATCCTTGCAACGAAAAAATAAAAGCTGCAACGAAAAAAAAAAAAACCTTGCAAAATCCAAACTTTCTAACTGCCAAGAGTAACATTCTGCATTTCAACAACTACTTCAGCTTCACATCTTTTGTTCAATTCAGTTTCCATGTGTATCATCGAGTTTCGCAGCTTTGTGCAAGCTCCTGAAAAGGCCTCTGAAGAATTCTTCAAACCCTCAATTTCAGCCTCGACATCATCGAGATTTCCTTGTATTATCTTCAAAGTTTGCTTCATCTTGACTATCTCCTGTGGTGGATAAACGCAAGCTCCAAGCTCATCGATTTGTACTCCTGTTCCTTGACACAGTTTCAGTAGCTTCTCAAGCGAGTCCACAAACCCGCTGTTATCCTGTGGATTCTCCAGCTTGATCATCCCGGTGATAACTCGGATGAGTTCTTTTATCACCATGATCGTCTCAGACACAATCTCAGCTACCATTTGAGCAATTTCCATTTCTTCAGGAGACAAATCATCGCCTAAATCATCATCATCTTCTGAGTTATTATCATCAGATGCCTCACCCTCAGGTGAAGGACAAGCTGGTTTCACTTCTTTCATCTCCCTAAGAACGTCCTTCATAGAAACCGCAACCTGCGTAATAGCCCTGCCAATCGCAGTGATGTTTGTTGCAGGAACCTTTTTGAAACCCGAGCATGCTTCCCAAACTGCTCCTGAAAGCTGCGGAATAGCCGGCTTCTTGTCCTTTTCATATGATCCCTCTGGTTCCCAGATTCGATATCACCGGGAAAAAAACATCCAAGATTAAGTAATCTTAATCATTCACTAAACATATCTCGAAAGCAAATCAAACTATGGCTTCACTACCCTTTGAGATCAGAGTTTAAAAGATGATAATTGTTGGCAATTAAAAACTGCAGTTATATTCTTGTAGTCTTCCATCTAAGCTTTTATGGTTTGAATATAAACAACCAGAAGAGTAGAAATTCGTATTACCGTATAAGGAGACAGAACCCTGCAACAATCTGAAGCTGGAATCAACGATTTTCTTGACAGAGACATGTATGATCGAAGAAAGTGTAGGCCCAGAACCAACTGTGCTTCCATGGCAACAAAGCAAAAACCCTTGAAGAGCGTTAAAGTAAGACTCCATAGTCTCTTTAAGTGATTCAGCTTTTGGAGCTTCTCCAGTCCATAGCATTCCCACTATTTAAATTTAATAAGGATTATTCACCAAAAGAGACAAATCGAGAAATCAAACAAAGGAACCAAGTTTCAGCATCAACGCAACTAAAAAAACATAAAAGAGAAGTTTTTAAAAAAACCTATGGTGGCTTGTTTAGAGAGAACATCAGACATCTGAAGAACATCGTTCCAGTTAACTTTCTCCTCTGTAGGAGACGCTGTTCGATCGAACAACTGCAAAAAGTTTAACCATAGTCCGTGTCTAATTACCATTCTAATTAATTAACACGAAACTAAAATCGATAAAAAGAAGAATTACCTGGAGAGTATCGTAGATGGTGTTGAGATGAGCAATCAGAAATTGATTCAAATCCTCTTTCTTTGATTTCCCCATTTTCGTCTTCCTTCAACTCTTGACGCCTCTTCTCTAGTGAGCCAAGCAAAGGAGGGTTTTTGCACGGAGCTTTACTACGGTTCTTAACGACGTCGTTTCCATAGAAGGAGACTAGTTTTTGTTACGGAAAAGCCCTTGGATTATAAAATATATTAAGTTATTACCGATCCAAGAGTAAGGAAAGCTCTCTGACAAAACTGGCTTTTATAAAACCAAATAGTAAAATGTGGTTTTTATATGGACTGGATCAAATAAGTTAGAGTGATGATTGTAACATGACCTGAAAATAATACTGTTCAGTGTGTTTTCATGGTCTTGTGAACCAGCTGAGGCAATTGTGATGATGTGGTTTAACATCTTCTGTCTGATTTTGACAAAGCTGGTCCTACTGATCTCCGGCTCAATAGTGAGCAAGATTTTTTCCATGTCTAAAACGCAACAATTATTTCTATACTTGGTGAGAGTAACAATAAGCCAAGCAGAGAAAACGCTGATGAAGATGAATATGAAGTCAGTATCAGAGATTATGATCTTGGAGAAGGTGTAAAGAGTCGTCCCATAAGCAAACGAGATGAGGAGATTGAGCCAAGTTGCAAAAGGGTGTTTGATCTTTAAGAGACAAGTATGTGTCTCCTGCAAATCCAGAGGAGACGGAGATGGAACAAAGAGAGATGAGGGTTTGTATGAATATCGATGCAAACGACAAAACGAGATCGCAATGTACAATTATATAAACCAAGAATCTGGAATGGGAAATTAGAACTTCAAATATGTACGTACACAAAGAGGACTTTGAAGTTAAAAGGAAAGTTGATCAATTTACAAAAGATGGATATGTTAAACCATCGTGAGAGAATCAGTCCTCTTCACGAGAAGCTGTGGAGGCGTCAGCATCGGAATCTTGCTTCACCACCGGAGATTCCACCTTAGGACGGTCGAAATTAGTCGGCGCGTCTGGCCCAATCAGCTGAATCGCGGCTTTGTCGTAGGCTAGAGCAGCTTCCTCAGCGGTTTCGAATGTCCCAAGCCAGAGGCGAACAGGTCCTCCGTTGCGAATTCCACCATGAGCTTTACCGCACCTGATCTCAGCCGCCCACTTCCCCCACGGCCTTTGCCTCACCCCTCGGAACTTCTGCTTCCCGTTCGCAGCGAGAAGCCTCGCCGGAATCCTGATCTTAAACCGCGTCTTTCCAACCTCAAGATTACCGGCGGAATCGGATGGGTCGATGACGATCTCCTTGACGAACCTCTTCCCTCGGCGTCGCGACCGCAATTCGCTGTTCGTCTGTTCGTCTTCGCTGCTGGAAGAATCGGTCGCCTCAACGTCGGTAAATGATATCCTCACAATTCGCTTCATCCTCGCCGGGAAATTTGGGATTTGACGGTGCTAGGGTTTGTTAGGTCGCTGAATTTTAAAACAAAGATTTGTTCTTATTCCATCAGAATCTCATTATCCTCGCTTGTGCGATACTTAATCCATTATTAAGTCGGTTTTGAAACTTAGCTACCAAAAAAAACTAACATGAATGGATTTTGAAATTTGTCGATATGAAAGAAAAAAAAACAAACTTGGAAATATCTTTGAGTCATTTGACTCATTTCAGGTTTTCGGTTGTGAGAAATTGACAAAACTACATTTGCGGTTCGGTTTTAGATTTTATTTATCGAATTTAATAAATTTTTGGTTTGATTCGATTCGGTAACACCAAATTGGATTTTGAATTGGGTTTGGCTCTATATTAAAACCTCATCCTTTTGGAGTTTTATTGGCCTTGTGGGCCTATAACTTTATAGGCTTCAATGATCCCATCACTTTTGTTGAATAGATGCTGACTATTTTGACTGTCTAATCAAAGAAATTTTGAATCCACAAAATTAGAGCATTTATGATTTTTGATCAGTTGGTATTCAACTGTTTCTACAAGACTACTATATAAGAGTATACGTGATATTCTTGACACATTTTGAGTCTTTTAAAAAGTAATTATTTTAATAATTTTTTATTTAATTTTTTTTTTAAAATAATATATTATTAATAAATATTCAATCAGTAATATTGAGACACATGGCAAATAATTTATTGAGACAGTCTCTAAAATATCTTTCTACTAAAACATTTTTACCCAAAAATCTCATAATTTTTAATTTTTATTTTCTTTTAATTAAATTATATTTTAAAATATAACTAATGTAGATACTCTAAATTTTTTAAAATTCAAAAAATTAGTTTATATAAATTTTTAATATTTATGCATGGACCGCTAACTCATGTGATCGCTGATTAGAAGCATTATTTATTAAAGTTTTACGCATAGAGCTCTTGTGACCTTTTCATGGACTATATCAAAAGATTCAAAACCTATTTGTATGCGTATTTTTATGAATATGGTCAACAAGAAAACGTAATACGTACCCGTTTTGTAAACAGTACACCTTTAGTTTTCGACAAAGTGGTTTCTTGATAAACTAAGTATAAGAACATCAAAGCAACAACCAATTATCGCAAAACACATGAGGTTAGGCCTACATGAGGTCATGTACTCATATTTATAAGATGTGGAAGACTGGGTTTGTGACAAGTCTGAATAGGACCTTTGTCCTCGATCGTGCAATAATATATCTTTTCGTATGATTTTAAACTATTTTTCTCTTTAATAAAGTTTCAAACTATATATTACTTGCACTGATATCATATTATTTTAGTAAGTATTTTGAATATATTTACGATACGATTGAATTATTAATTATTCGTCTCCACAAGTTACTGGACCAATAATAATTTGTATCCACAAGATGTCTCTTGCCTCGCACCACTAAATATAAAGAAAATATATTACCAAACAGGTAAAAGGGACGTTTACCAAAATTTCAACCTAATCTGCCCCAAACCCGGCCCATTTGTCCAAAGAAGATTATAATTAAGCACAATCAACTCTATAAAACTAAAATATTCTGTGACCACTGATTATTTTTGTTGGTGTAAATATTAATCAACTATGTTGACATGCATAAATCAAAGACGCCGCTTTCACTTCATATGGAGCCTAATTACAAGGTAGTACTCTGGATGATATTCTGAATTATAAAGACCCGGAAAGGTATCGCCGACTAATAGAGAAGCGGGTCTATATATTTGACAATTACACGGTCTGAAATGTGCGACGACGTTGACGTACATGAAAGAATAATAGATTAAGGTTCATCATTGATCATTGATCAAGAGAATAGAGAGAGAGAGTTTTAGTGACAAGAAAATGAGAGAATAGAATTTTTATTCATAATGATGAGAGAATCATTTCTCTTACTTACAAATGTGAAGGGAGTAAGGTATTTATACTACACTTATTCTAGGCTTGTTTGGATACAGGATAGCCTTATACTTAAATGGCTTACAAGGATAACATAATTCTATAATACAAACAAGTCTTAGACACTCCCTTTGACATAGTAATAAATCGCCATTTAATATGAATTAAAGGCTTCCATATTTTCATCATTTCTGCTTCATTCCAACACTCCCCCTCAAGCTTAAGTCATGGAAAATGCCTAAGCTTGCAACCATGAAGCATTACCTCATTAAAAAAACCTAGATAAGGAAAACCCAATTGGGACAAAACCTTTTCTAGGGAAAAAGAGTATAACACTCCATGTTGGGATCATTGGTGTGGAATGGACTGCTTTTGAAGCTTCTTATAAGTCTGGTCCATTTCTCCCCCTTTCTTTTGACTCCTTGTCTTCAAGAGGTGATTTTGATCCAGCTTTCTCAAAGCTTTCAAGTTTAACCTGTTTCACATACACATATACATGCATGTATCAATTCTCACAAGTTAAACCAAAGCATTATAATGTAAGAATGATTTTAACTTCCCTTTTATAAGAGTGGATGGCGGATTTGAATGATATGTTCTAGATCAGTCTGGTTCTCTAAGGACTCCACATTAAGGTCTTTGGATTCATCATGATCACATGGTTCTCTTCCCTTATATGTTTTTGATCCCCTTTGACCAGCTTCATTTTGCTTCACCTTCTACCTTCAATAAGCCTAACTCAAGAGAATAAGATTGTAGAATTAAGCTTAAGTAGAGTGAGCACACTTATCTCCTAATACACTTTTCCACCATGCTTCCACTAAATGATGTAGGGTAAGTCATGCTTATGATTGTTTTCCATCACTTCCTGATCTAAAACATCATAGCAACTCAAAAATAAAGATTAGTATTCCAGAACTTGAGTAATATCAAGTCTGGTTCATAGAGTTAAAGAACTTATCCTAGATAGAACCTTTGATGAAAGAATTTGGTCCTGAGGTGATTCATCACTTTCCATCAGCATGCCTCTCCATCTGTGGGTTCTGACAGCTTTCATTTGCATGCCTCTCCATCTGTGAGTTCTGACAGCTTGCCTCTCCATTTGCATCATGGGTTTTGACAAACATTTTGTCCCTTCACTTATGGGTTCTGACTGCTTGATGGCCATTGGTTCTATCCTCATTTGAGCACACTTCTTGTGCTTACTTTCCAAGGCAAAACATCTTGGAATAACCATGATCCAGCATGAAACTTTTTCATACATGACCAATTCAAACTGAGGCCTGATCATCATCATGTACCTCACGGCATCTTGTGCCTCATGGCATCTTGTGTACCTCACGGCATCTTGTGCCTCCTTAGATGCTCATTTTCTTTCCCCCCCACAAGCTTGACACTAAGAATAAAAGTCAAGTTTGGAAGAATGAGCATACACATAATGAGAATTAAGAGATTTGAAGTATTGAAGAATATGAAGAATAAGAGATTTGGAGATTAGAAGTATAAGAGAATGAAGAATTATTGAGAATTATGATGAATGTCAAGGTGAATTTTGGATCCATCTAGGTTCTAAATGCAATGCATAGTCTTCCTAGGTTCTCTTTCATCCTATGAACATTTCTAGATGAGAAATATCAATCAATCAAGGAATAAGTATAAGGTTTAGAAATAGCCATTGCAAAGACTTTGATAAGTCTTTGTGAGTTTCCTTCTTTGTGATTGATTATGATCTGAACTTGTAGCATGTGTGCTTTGTTGATTTTCTCTTCAAGCACACACCAAAGGTCACCTTACTCCATGGGAGAGCTGATACATCACCTTCCACCAGACTTTTCTCTCCACTCCTTGTGGTGGCTGTTCATGGTGGCCATTGGTTCTAACTTCTTCTCCATGTGTTGTGCCTTTTTCACTTGCTCTCTCTTGTCTTTGTTAGACAATGGAGCAAAACATCAACTCCCATCTTAAGTCTTTGAACCTGTTGAGAATAGGCAGATTCTAAACAAAAGATAGTGAGTGAAAGAGATTGATTAAGAATAACCAAACTTAATTTTAAACATTGCCTAAGGACTTTTGGATTCAACATGCCTTCTTAAACTTATTTTCCTAAGTAAAAGACAAGGTTCTCTTCCCCTAGGATCAATGTAATTCATGAACAAATGATTCATCTAGCTAAACTAGGTTCAAAATGTCCCATTGTACCAATTTCTAAATACATGAACAAAATTCAATAAAATTCATGATTTACTAACCACCTAGATACCAGATTCCCTAGAGTTCTAACTCACACAACCATCAAATAAAATCAGTAAAATAGTTGGATAAGAGTTTAGAAATAGCCTGAATGCATAAGACTTTGATACTAGGTCTTTGCATTTGAGTATAGGAACTGGTTCTGATCTAGGCACTTCATTTGATTATGTTGATTTTAAAGTGCCTTTGGTGGTCCATTAATATGTCCTCCTTTACCAGCTTCGTCAATCAGCTGAACGGGATGTGTCCTAATATAGGTCTCGGTGGGACCTCCAGTAGAAACAATAGTGTATCCCAACTCTTGTAGATCGTTGCCAAGAGTAGCCAAATCCCTCTTGTCAGATAAAGATATCAAAGCTTGTTTAGAGGAGCCCGAGGACTCCGCCATATCTCGAACCGCAACTAAACTCAGACGCAGTGATGTACAGTATACGGGCTGACTAAAGCGAAAAGACGCAACGGTTGTCCTGCGAAAATAGCCGCAGAGAATTTCGCCAGAGCGAGCACTCACGGAGGTGGCGGTGGTGCATCAGTGGAGGGAAGTATCCTCAATCAGTTCCTGTTGGGCTCGTTCTTGATGTTGTTGTTGAAGCATCTGCTGACCTGTTTCCCTTTCCATGGCTAGTCTAACACGTCTTGCATTCACACAAGCCTGAATTCTTACTAACGCTTGCATACATCAAAGCGTTACAGCAGCTTGATTTATCGTGTCCTCTCGTAGATCCTTCACCGTGATCTCCATTCATGTTCTTGGGAAGCTTCAAGGGTGAAGGCATTACAACCTCTTCTCTTGCTTGGTCACGCGTGAGTAATGCAAGCCTGTACCTGCAACTTACAGTAGGCTACACAAGAATTCGAGTATGTATCCAAAGAAGGCTGTATGTAGGTTGTATGTAGTATATCAAAGAAGTCAAGTGAATAGCAAGAAAAACAAAAACTTGCAGTTCAAGTAACTACTAACAACCTATAACTACTTGAACTAACTTTTAACTAACACTTGCAACAAGATATAACAGATTAAAAACAACCTAACAAACAACCTTATCCAGTTTTAATCACTTAAATTCGAATTTATTATCCTGAATCAATTTTACTTTTCAAGAAATCATATTAAAACTTTTCAAAGATTAACAAAACTGGACAAGTAATTCAAGAAAATTAATCTTGAAGTCTTAAACATATTGGATTGATCTAAAAATTCGTAGACACCCTTTCAAGACACTGGTTAAACTTTCCAGATTCCAAGAATTAAAGAAAACTAAGAAAGAATTAGAGTTATATCACCAGGATCTTGATACAGATGAATTCGGACGTCTCTGAGGAAAACTCCAAGAAAGCCCTTTAAACTTAATGAAATCGAGTTCTGCTTTCTTTAAACAGAAACTAGACTCACGGGGCTTGAGTTTAGGCTTTTGAAATTCACGATTTGACGAAATATTGACATCGAGATGACCTGGGGAATGTAGAGGTTCGAAACGAACACGATCACGAACACCTTTTGGAAGAAAATTCGTATCTTTTGATTCCCTGGGCCAAATGATGCGATCTTGGTGGCTATGGACGCGGAATTCGCCGATGCACACTCCAGAGAAAGCCGATCGTCAATTGGAGTCGTGGATTGATCGGAATTTGATTTGCAAGATGACGTTCGAAACTGATCCAGAAACAGATGAAGAACAAGAAGAATTCTTGTGAAATCAATGAAAGAATGATGAAAATTTCCCAGATTTGATGTAACCTGGCTCTGATACCATGAAAGAATAATAGATTAAGGTTCATCATTGATCATTGATCAAGAGAATAGAGAGAGAGAGTTTTAGTGACAAGAAAATGAGAGAATAGAATTTTTATTCATAATGATGAGAGAATCATTTCTCTTACTTACAAATGTGAAGGGAGTAAGGTATTTATACTACACTTATTCTAGGCTTGTTTGGATACAGGATAGCCTTATACTTAAATGGCTTACAAGGATAACATAATTCTATAATACAAACAAGTCTTAGACACTCCCTTTGACATAGTAATAAATCGCCATTTAATATGAATTAAAGGCTTCCATATTTTCATCATTTCTGCTTCATTCCAACAGTACATGTATTGTCTTAAGTTAAGCATGAGTCACGATATGCACATTGAGAGGCAACAAGACGAGTAGTTTGATACATCAAAGGCTGTATTGGGCAAGGAATTCTACTTAAAGCCAACAAACTTGTACGAGAGTAAAAGCGTATATACTCGGCCAAGTCCACTCACTCGACGATCTTTTGAGTGCCTATGTCATTTTGTTTTGTAGACTCCAATAAACCAATTATTTGGAAAACAAAGAAAAAAAAAAGGGTTTTCGCTCATATGCATAAACTGAAACCATGCAATGACTAGTCAAAAAATGAAAAACCTAAATTTACATCTTGGTACAAAAAAAAATACTAAATATTTAAATGCAAAGATCTTTGGATGAATTGCTATGACAAAAGCAATCGCGATACAATAGGAAAAAAATGTAAAATGCATGCATCTCCTGGCAATGGTTGATAAGTTTCCAGAGATATGTATTTTAACTTCCAATTTCTGGAGGTGGGCTCCATTTTGTTTACTATATATATACGTAATGTTTCAATTATTGTGTATTCGTGTTGGTCTCAAATGCCTCTTGCAAAATAATATCGATCCTACGAGAAAATTATAGTCAAAGTGCACTAATTAAGTAATTATTACATACTTAGAATAAATGTTTTTCCTTAGCATATTCATTTCATTGCATTACATGTTTGCAAGGTAACTGGAAAATCTAGCAGAGCCAATTTATCAAAAACAAAAAAACCTGTCAGAAAGTAAAACACAGTCTCTGTCTTCAGTTCCAATTAAAATTATCCTTTTCGATATTATATAAGTTTCAATTGGTAAGTTTAAAACTAGCAGCTGTAGCATTTTTGTTAGATAAACAGAAGTTGAAGACTTGACGTGATAATTAACCTAAAATCATTTTTTTTCCTTCTATTAAACAATATAATTTTATATAGTACAAAGAATTAACCATTAAGAAAAGAAGAAAACGACCAGATGAGTGAAAGCAACATTAGAAACGACCTCGTTGTCCGCCAGTAAATATCTTGGAGGAGCACATCAATTTATCTATACATTAGAGGGACACACCTCCAACTTTAAATAATTATATCGTTACACCTAATGACGTTTAATTATGTTCAATTTCATCAACAAATAAATTAATGTCTGTTTGTTTCGAAACACAATATTAACCATATATAAACTTCCCTATAGATATAGCTAGAGACACTACTCCCATACGAACCATTACTTTCTTCGCGTGTGACAGTGAACATGGGAGCTCTCGATTTTCTCTCCGACTATCTCTCTAATAATTTCGACGTTTCAATAAGAAAACGAAAGAAGCATAAAGTTATGCAGGTAATTAATTAATATCCATAAACCCTCTTTGTTTCCTCGTTTATTGGTTGTTTAACCTTTTTTCAATTTGATATGAGCAGACAGTGAATATAAAGGTGAAGATAGACTGTGACGGATGCGAACGCAAAATCAAGAACGCTGTTTCCTCCATGAAAGGTTCGTTACTCAAAGCTCCTCTAGTAAGAAACACGACCCTTTTCATATAAGATCTCTTTTCTACGGCATTCGTATTAATTAAGGCAAAATTTAATTGTGAGACAAGTAAATTATCACCCACATGAAATTATACATCATATACGAAAACTATAAACATTGACTCTCTACCGTAATAATAGCCACGATTACGTAATCTAATATGTCATATTTCAAAAACTAAATTACCTTTCCAAATTATGTTAGCAAATCGCAGCCTAACTAATATATACACCACTCGTTTCTTTTTTTTTTTTTAAGGGGCAAAATCGGTGGAAGTGAATAGAAAGATGCACAAAGTGACAGTGAGTGGCTACGTGGATCCCAAGAAAGTATTGAAGAGAGTTCAAAGCACTGGGAAGAAGAAAGCTGAGTTATGGCCGTACGTTCCGTACACGATGGTGGCATATCCGTACGCAGCTGGAGCTTACGACAAGAGAGCCCCACCGGGTTTTGTAAGGAAATCGGAGCAGGCTCAGGCGCAGCCGGGAGGTACAGACGATAAGCTCATGTCCCTTTTCAGCGACGAGAACCCTAACGCCTGCACCGTCATGTGAATGAGCTTAGTACTTGACATAATTACAATTAGCAACCGTTTTTTTTTATATAATAAAGTTTGTATTGAACCTTTTTTGTTATTGTATACAGTCAGACGCAAAGCAACTTATAGTCGACTACTATATGTGTTATTTATTAATTACTAGCTAGCTCGCTATTTTTTCTCATATATGTAAATTAATATTTGTTTTGTTTAATAGGAATAATTTTACTTGTGTTTTATATGTGTTTTTCATACATCATGCAAAAGCTAAGATTTATGTCCGAAGCATTCTGTTGAGATTAACCTTATATACGCTCAACAAGTTATATTTTTAATTTGGCTGTTTAATTTGGATACACGAAGCTGGTTTGGTGTAAGCCAGAACTAATAACAGAATGCAAATTTTAATTTAGTTAAAATTGAATTTTGTTTTTTGTTTTTTTTCAGTATGCATAATACTAAAATTGGAATCAAACCAAATAGGAGAAAGGATTAAAAAGGGAGTCATGAATTTATTTGAAACTCAAAGATAAATTCGATCGAAAACTGGATATGAAGTTAAACTGAAAAGGTAATCGACCAGCTTATATTATATTCGGTTTATTTGGATTATTAATCTCTTAAAACTTAAAATCAAAAATCTATATATATATATATAGAATGGAAACCTATAGATTAAACACCACCATATTATACATATGCATTGTGAAATGTTTTTTTGTGTTTAGTGTGAGAAGTCAGTCATTCACGGTGACATTTTTATTTATCCCCAAAAAAACAAAATTTCCGTGATTAAAGGATTAGTATGGTGGATAATATCATAAATAAATAAAAATATAGTATCAAGTTCATAGAATGAAATAAGTATGTAAATAGCTGTCTTGAGACCAATATATTGCAACCACTCGTAGTAAAACGAGTTTTGTGGAGGCAGTGATTGGTTAATAAAAAAGCCAAAGATTCTATGACGCTGGAGAAATCCTTGGCAACTAAAAACCCAAACATCAAACAGTTAAAGTACATATATACCCTTTGTTGCACAGCTGTGACACGTGTAAGATCTGACGGTAAATACTTACTCACATGGGGTCTTATTGTATCTCTACGTAATTAATGGTATCGTTCATATGTCGCTGATGATGTCTTTGGATAAGATAAAGATATTTGTTAGTCAACAAATGTATAATAGAAAGTAAGTAATTTGGTATGCGATTGCTTATCATTTTATGTGCTCATTTTTGTCAAAAAAAAAAAAAAACAATTTACTAAAACTTGGTGCATAGCATCTTTTGACGACCACCAGTAAGGGACATATTTTCTTGTGTGGATAAATTTTTTATTTGTATTTTTTTTATAATATTACATGGTTGGTTAAGAAAATGATCTACCTTGCTCGCTACAAAAGTATTAACTAGTATTAAACAATTTTGTATGATTGACATCAATAGTAAACCCTGTGATTATTATATTTATCAACATAATATATATGCCGAGTTGACAAAAATATAACACCAGTTTAAATTACAGCGAGTAAAGAAACTTAACACATAACGTCATAACCTTGTTGTTGTCAACAAGAACTAAATAGATACGCTCTAACAAAGTGAACTACATAAGATATAATATGATCAGAGGACATGTAAGAACATCATTGTCCGGTGATGACATGACTAGTTATTAATTATGACCCCAACATTTTCTTGAAAATCTATTATGGCATGTGAAAATGTGAAAAGAGACAAAACAAATGGACAGATGCGGAGTGTATTACAGCAAACGCGTGGCAAAGAAACTAGAAGATAGATAGAGACTTGGAAACTGGGAGTCACAGTTTCCATGATACTGATACAGATAGGATATTTCGACCAGGTAAGGCCTAGGGTTTAGGAGGAGCAGCTTCTGTTCAATTGCAACGTGTACGGTGTTTAGGACATAAACGGATAAATTATTCGACTCGAAACACTAGTCACGGCAAAGTATATCCACCGGAAACAGATGGTATAATGTTGACCTCTGCAGTTTACATCAAGAGTTAATATACCATATGTGATGTTGCCTATGGATTTAACAAAATCATGTGATACAACATGATTTTTGGTAACCAGATTTCTTGAAAGGAACATTGGACTATTGGAGGTGGCAACTCCCAAATCTAAAGTGAATCGGTCACAGATCGTTTTGATATACGAGTAGTATATATAGTATGTTTCTTCTTCTTTTTTGTTTTTTTTTTTTTTTTTGCTATGTACAGTTCACAAATTGTTTTAGCTGATGATTTCTAATTTTTAGGAGATTTTTAATCAAAAACTAAGATGATAGTAGCTATATATGATGGTCATGTATTTATTTCAAATTGGTATGATTATTGTGGATCTTTAAATTAGTTTTTAGACGATTACAGTAGTTTGATTACTGATTGTTTTTGTGGTAAAAAATTACATTAAACTGGCATATATTAGTGGTATTATTGAAGAAGACTCGTGTTATTGATCAAAACCAAGGACCGAATCCATTATTTAGATTCATATATATTGATCAAAACTCGCATATATATCGTTCCATGCAAGTTTTTTATCTTAATTTTATTAGATTCATATATATAGAAATCTTATTTTTCTTGTTAAATGCATGAAACATTATAGCGAAATAAGCTATGGTCGGATCACATGGTTACTTGACCGGTTGCCTTAGAGATTTACTAGGTGTGGAAAATGATTCAAGGAATATTGATGGATAATCACATCTTCAAAAGCCTATGAAATTTATCATCAACGATGCGTCGAGGCTGACACATTTACTGTTCCGAGGAAGCTTATTGACTATCCGTCAGCTGACGTGTCAAACGCCATACTCACGCGTTAGCGACTCGGACGAGCCAACTCATTTGTACGTCAATGGCTTGCCCTACGATGCTCCCATGACGGAAACTCCGAAATCAGGAACCAACGAGGTACGCATTAATTTAATTAACAGTCTTATTCGAAATTAATTACGTAAAACTGAAGTGTTTATTAGTCTTCAAATTTTAACTTGACGGAGGATAACTATCCGTTACACATTCACCTTGGACTGTTCAAAGTGGTGGAGCAAACGGCGTTACTAGCGGCAGGATTAGAGGAGTTCAAGGAGTGTATGACGAAACGCAATGACGCCGTCAAGTGCCAGATCAGCAGATACGCACGTGGAAAAAGACGGTGGTGACGGCACACGAGAGGAGTTGGAAGAACGTGTTGAAGATGATGCCGGGGCATGTTACGAGGATACTGGTTCGGTTTTCTTATATCCACAGTAACGCATCTTACACCCAAGAACCAGGCGATGTCTAATTATTTAATTTATTAAATAATGTTTTTGTTGTTTTTGTTGTTGTTCCAATGTAAATTATTTAATTTATTAAAGGAACTCAAAAATAGAAGATTGTACACATAAAAAAAAAATCCTTTTTAAGCTATGAAAGATGCTCAATTGATATACACACAAAAAATGTAGGCGTAGAATTAATGTTGCATATTGTTGCAGCGGTCGAGAGTGATAAATAATTGTAATTCGTCACTCGAAATACCAAACCATGAACCTTCTTTGAGCCACTTAAGATCCAATAAAAAAATCGATTAAAGAAGTATAAGCGAGAGGAATGAACTATGAAGTCAAAACAACTCTATAGACTAATGTATACTGTATACAACTCTTAAGTTGATAAACTATAATTTTCTCAAGGTTTTGTGTTATAAGATAGAAACTATTAAATTTTGGAGTTTTAGACTTTAAACGGTCATATTAGAACTTCACCGACATATGGAAGATTAAAGCCCACTGTAGGAAACCCCTAAACCGAAAACAAATTTAAAAGCCCAATATATGACAGCAATATACTTAGTTCTTACTTTAAGAATCATGATTTCAAGTTATACACGATCAAGAACAAAATCAACACCATTTTCGCATAAAAGCCTCATATATATTGATATTCCACAATACACGAACTAAAATATTAAATATACAGGATATGGTTGATGTACGAAATGGCAAGTAGGGTCTATTGCAAGTGGTTCACCGTGCTTCATGGCTTTGGGTTATCTCTGTGTTTGGAGCAGACACAACGCATGCTTATGTGTCGAACGAGATAATTTCAGCTTCATTAAATGCTTCTTGTTTTCATTTGTCGATTTTTGGTTCTTTTTGTGTGTGTCTTTGATAGCTTTTGCGATATGATTTTATTATTTCATTTAATATGGTAGATAGTGTTGTTATCTTGGAGTAATTAGGGGTTCTTCCCGAACTGCTTGAGATTGTCTCGTTATTGTTTTAAAACGAGTGTACATATTAGAGTACGAATTTGAGTACTAGATAGAAAAACATCAAATTCATTATTATTTCATCAATCTGTGTACATTAATGATTTAGATAGTCATCGTGCGTTTTTAATAAACATACCGGAAAGATCAAATAACCATAAACTAAGTATTCATCTTAGTGGTTTGTGTTAGTGTTGTTGTTATGTCATTACCCATATTTTAACTAATATATTACATTTTTTTCTTATGCTACGAATGTAATATCATTAAAATTGAACTGTTTAGGTGTTACAAATTTGTGTTGATATATTGCTTCATATTGCATGTTGTTAAAAAGAAATATAAAGTAAATAAAAACAGAGATTCTACAGTAATCATTAGAGTTCAAGAAACATCATTGCTAAAAGTCGTATAACACCCGATTCGATCTGTCCCAAATCCATTTGAATGAACGATGACTAATGAGAAACAATTTGGAATGGTTTTGCTGGCGTGCGATAGATTCTTGACCGTCGACGATCATTGTCCTTCCTCCAAAAATAGGGCATAGTTCCATGACATGCAAAACGCATTAGGATCGAATCCGTTTGGGAACAAAACGAGATAAGCTTCCGATTATGCCTAATGGTCCTGAAAAGAAGTGCATATGATTTAGACTTTGGAGGATGAATCTATTCTTAAAATTAACTCATTCTTCAATTTTTTGACATCTATTCTTAAAAATTACGCGTTTTTATAAGAATGTAGAGATATAATTCTCAAATAAAAACGAAATAAAAGAATACATACCAATCGATGATTGATGATGATAATCTTTTATAATTTCATAATAGCTTCCGACCAGAACAAACAGTTAACTAATTTTGACATATTAAGGTCCATGTATTTATTAGATTGACCCATTCTGATTATATATTATTAAAACCCATTAAAATTTATTTTTAAAAACAGATGATAATATAAAGTCGGCTTTACAACGAAGCAAGAAAAGAAAATGTAATGGTGCTCGATCACTTTTTATGTAATAATTAAAGCGTGTGTGTGGTTCATTTCCATTATATGTGTTTGGTTGCATTATGAACCATAATATTCCATAGCCAACTGTATCCTCCTCATTGTCGTCTTCTTCTCTTCAATCTCCCACCGCCAATTTCGCATTCTTTTTTTTTCCTTTTTTTCATAAAATGTATTTGCTTATGATTATCAGAAAATGGGTATATAAGAAAATAACAAAGCAAGTTCTTATCCAAAAGAGTGAATATCGATAATGTTGGACTATTTTATCATTTTTACAAATAAATACATGCCAATAAAATAAAGTGCCAAGTTTCATCCCAGTTTTTCTTAACCTAATAATTTGTTTTTAATAAAAATTTTGGCTTTGTCTTCTCTTAAATAAAATAAAATATTTTTAATATGATCATTTACCTAATTCGATTTAATATCAATAATCATTGGACTTAGTAGGCCCTGCAAAACGGTGCCGTTATAGCGACCCCTCTCTTGACAAATGGTTGCGTGGATAAATAAAAGCGATGTTAGTCGCTTCTGAGTAGAGAGCAAATCCCCAAGTTAATTTATTCTTTTTTTTTCTTTTCTTTTTTTTTATATTTATTTTCCAATAGACGGAGGCTGATCGGCGTAATGGCCGGAGTAATCATCACACCCGCCTCTCTGCTCGAACTTATTGGCGAGATTGCTGAGATTCCATTCAACGCCGGCGTGTTCAAGAAGGATTGCACGGATCTCACTCGGCGAGTCTGTCTGTTGACGCATTTGGTAGAGGAGATTAGAGACTCTAAGCCGATCGATTCCGCCGCTTCATCTTCGTCGATCTCGTCGGAGAATGATTGGTGGTCTGATCTCGTGGTGGGGATTCAAGCCGCGAAACGTCTTCTCTCCTCAGCCACCCGATTCCAAGCTCGCGACTCATCTGTAAGCAAAATATAACGACTACCTTTTTCGTTGGAGAACAGTCAAATTACGAATCCTTGCAATATTACTGAGAGAATCCAGCCATTAATTGCACATTTAAATGCTCTTTTTGCTGTTATGCAATCTACAATTCCTTCCTGAAATTTTGCGATCGCATTAAATTCCCAGATTCAGACGTTCAAATCCTGGGTTAATGTAGAATTACGGTTAAATCGAATTTAAACCACTGACTATATATTACGGTTCTCTCTGGTTTGGCTAAACGTTGATTTTCTCGGTTGAAGGACGGTGCTGCGAAGAGAATCTCTTTCCAGTTCCAATGCATTACATGGAAGCTGGAGAAAGCATTAAGCAATCTACCATACGATCTATATGATATCTCTGACGAAGTTGGAGAACAGGTAAATAATATTCCTTCATGCCCACACAATTGTAGCTAGAGTGTGATTGTGAAAGAAATGCTTTTCTAGTGTTTTCGAGTGCTTTATGATTCTTTTTATCTGTGTATCAGGTGGAGCTAGCGAGATCGCAGTTGAGAAGAGCGTTGCAGAGATATGGTTCTTTGAATTCGAAGAAGTTCTCGAGTGCCTTATCTAAGCCAATGGAGAGAGATGCTTTTAGCAATATAAAGGTCAAAGCTGAGGAAGAAAAGCTTGAGAGTATTTCAGAAACAGTTCATTTTGCTGAGGAGAAGAAAGAGCTGCGGAAAAGCTCTTCCATTTCTTTGGCCTTTTATTTGTCGAAAGACGCGGATACCGATAGATTAGACAAAATGGTCACCAAGAACACTGACGAATCGAAGAAATCTGATAAACTCACGATTCCGGTTGACTTCTTATGTCCCGTATCTCTGGAACTGATGAAGGATCCTGTTATTGTCGCCACAGGACAGGTCTGATTTCAAGATTTTTAGCAGTTTTGTACTTTTGTTACTGTCGTTGCTTGGTTATTGATAATTTATCTCTTCAATTGCAGACTTACGAGAGGGCGTACATACAGAGATGGATCGACTGTGGGAATCTAACATGTCCAAAGACTCAGCAGAAACTCGAAAACTTTACGCTTACTCCAAATTACGTGCTCAGGAGCTTAATCTCTCGGTGGTGCACTGAACACAACATTGAGCAACCCGCAGGTTACATCAACGACAGGTCGAAAAACCGCGGAGACATGTCAGTGATCAGGGCATTGGTTCACAGACTTTCAAGCAGGTCCATAGAGGAACGCAGAAACGCGGTTTCTGAAATCCGTTCTTTGTCAAAGAGAAGCACAGATAATCGCATTCTGATTGCAGAAGCAGGAGCAATCCCTGTCTTGGTGAACCTTTTAACCTCAGAGGACGTTGCGACTCAGGAGAACGCAATAACTTGCGTTCTCAACCTCTCTATATATGACAACAACAAAGAGCTGATAATGTTTGCTGGTGCAGTCACTTCCATAGTTCAAGTCCTTAGAGCCGGAACCATGGAAGCAAGAGAAAACGCAGCAGCGACACTCTTTAGCCTTTCGTTAGCCGATGAGAACAAGATCATAATAGGAGGATCCGGTGCGATACCTGCCTTAGTGGATCTGCTTGAGAACGGGACCCCGAGAGGGAAGAAAGATGCAGCGACGGCATTGTTCAATCTCTGTATTTATCAGGGAAACAAAGGCAGAGCGGTTAGAGCCGGTATAGTAACTGCATTGGTTAAGATGGTAAGTGACTCGAGCAGCCACAGGATGGTTGATGAAGCTTTGACAATACTCTCGGTCCTTGCAAGTAACCTAGACGCGAAATCCGCAATAGTAAAAGCGAATACTTTACCCGCATTGATAGGTATTCTTCAGACGGATCAAGCTAGAAACCGAGAAAACGCAGCAGCGATATTGCTTTCGTTGTGTAAGCGTGACACTGAGAAACTGGTCTCGATAGGTAGACTCGGTGCGGTTGTGCCATTGATGGATCTATCGAAGAACGGAACAGAGAGAGGCAAAAGGAAAGCTACGTCTTTGTTAGAGCTTCTTCGTAAAGCATGCCAATAAATAATTAGTTGTCTGACAATAAAAGAAAAGGTTCGTCAAGCTCTCATGTTTTTTTTTGGAAAATTGGCTGGCTATTTGTTCAATTATGATGTTAATATTTCGTTCAATTGATTTGAAATTTTTTTAATACCAATTCCATTTGTGGAATCGAATCTGGAGATGGTGAGCCACAAGGGTTTTCGAGAATCGAATTCTTTTTTTTTTTTGTGGCTTGCTGTGTATTTATTTTGTCGTCTTTGTAATAAAATTGGGGAAGAATAAGCATTATTGAATTGATCCTTTTTTTATTTTATGGTTCATGAATATCCATTTTTGTTCTTGTTCACGTGAATTTGTTACTCTTCTGAAAGACGTTACTTAGAAGAGAAGCAACAATTGTGTAAATAAATGATTTAGCTACATTATTCGTTAAATGTCAAAACTTATGTTGCTTCGGTAGGCAAATAGAGGACCACGTGTCCTGATAAACAGGCGTGATTATTACCGAACTTTCGTCGCTGGATGTATCAGAACTTTCAAACAACATTACCTCATAAACTTCTGTATGTCACATAATAATCGTCAATTGACGAAAATGACAGATTTCGAATTCAATGATTGACATTATTTTGAAAACGAAAATTATATATATTTTTGAAAGTTTTCTTCAAGACAGAAAGCGAAATGAGTCATATTAGTCTTCTCATTTTTGCTTTTTTTGTGTGTTAACAAAAAGTCACTGTCATATGGTAATGGTATCATGGTTCATTAGCATCTTCAGCCGAATTTTAAATGGGGGTAGTTACCTTGAGGAGCAAGAAATCTGAAAGTTCAGGAAGATTAGTCGATGGTTAACAACTTTGGTCTGAAGCAGCGAAGCATTTTGGAATCAGAGCCAAATACTTTGAGCAATATGCCAATTGCAAATATCATTTTGCATCTTATCATGAACAAGAGTTAAAGGTTTGCCAAGTAAAAAATGGGGGTTTTCGAGAATCGAACTCTTCTTTTTTTGCTCGCTGTGTATTTATTTGATACATTTTGTAATAAAATTGGGGAAGAATAAGCAGTGAAATTGATACATTTTATAGGGTTTGTTGGCCTGAAAAAAAAACTTATTTTGCAGAAGATTAACACATCAAAATCTATTTCTCAAGCCAGGTTTCCTGTTTTTGCTTCTTTTTTCCTTTTTGGTCAGAAATTTTAACCGGTACAACTAAAAATTTACAAAAAAAAAAACAGTATGATTTATTTGGAATTTGGTATTTCGTGTGACTGGTAAGTACAAATATACATCCTCCTGTGAGGTCTAAACCTGCCCATAAAACCTGTGAAGCAAGATCATTACTATGAGCATAATCATTTGCCATAGAAGGAAATTCGTACAACTTACACACCTCTCACGAAATCATTGGCCAAAGCATTATTTTGCAAACTGTTGGCATTTCAAAGTCCATTAATGGATATATAGTTACATTAATATCGGATAGTTACAAAGAATCGCTTGCACCCAAAGTTGTCTATAACCTAATACTAAATCAAACGCTAAAACAAATCCAAATTGAGGATAAAAGGATAAAAGGATAAAAGAAGAAGGATCAATAACGAATTTTTTACTTTCTCCCTTAATTGAACTTTGAAAAGATGACGTAGATCCAAATGCGAATGAAATTGAATAATTTGAAACTTAAGAAAGATGACGAAGGTTCGATTTCCTCTGTTGCACTTGGCTCGCATAGCAAATGTATGAGACATCTTTCTACTTTTTATTGATTCTTCTTCC
Organism: Streptanthus diversifolius; assembly: GCA_039880935.1. Taxonomy (NCBI): domain Eukaryota; kingdom Viridiplantae; phylum Streptophyta; class Magnoliopsida; order Brassicales; family Brassicaceae; genus Streptanthus; species Streptanthus diversifolius. The sequence continues at coordinate 24,761,336 of JAXGFM010000014.1, read as the reverse complement.
TCTTTTGCTCCTTCTATTGTGTAGTTGACTTCTGAGCTATTTTCTTCTTTCATCGGCCATTAGCTATCAAAACACTACTTCTATATATTTTCCTTCTTTTATTATTTTCTAAATTAGAACATGCATATACGCAGATTTATAAATTATTATATTATAAGTTGTGTAAAAAAAAAAAAAACTAGAACCAAAAATTAGTTCATTTATAACAAAAACAAATATGATATATCAAGTTTATATAGATGTACATGTGAAAATCTAATAGAGTAATTTACATATATGGGCTTATCTCAATTATATGAAAGACATCAGCATTTAATATATATAAATTCTGATATATTAATCTAATAAGTTCATATTCGGCCAAGCCATTTTATTCAATAGTTAAACTTGTAGGGCTATATAAATTATATTGGCTTCCACTTCTATTATGACCAGATCCTTCCCGGTTAGTGCAGGTCTTATTTTTCGCCTTTGGAATATAATCCAACTTCGTCATGTATTCTATGAACCGGCATCTACATAATGTACCATAGAATGATTGCTGATCTTTTTAATCAAATAAACTCAGATTCTCGTTTGCATGTTCCATGGCCACCAAAACAAGTTTTCTCCTGTAATATAACTTTAGTATGTCTATAAAAAAAAGAATAGTCTACGCTGTTAAGTTTTGTCAGGAATTATTCTTCAATCATACGAAAGCATTTATCCAATCTTTCTCTGTCATACGAAAATATTTTCTCTTTATGTAATTGAACAACTAAACCAAAGTTCCACTGAAAAGCAACACTTACGCTTTAAGCAACTACACGCACTCACATACTTAACACCGTCCTCAAGCGAGAAGAACAGACGTAAAGAGCACCGAAGACCGCAGAACGAGTTAGGGATACGGCTAACAACATGTTAGGACAAGTAACTATTGTTGTAGAAACCCCAAAGATTGATAAACAAAACTTTCTGTGATTATCCATTAATTTTTTTTTTAATAAAATGGTAATCAGTAAAAAAATATGAAAGGAGGTCATTTTCACAATGGCGGTAAGATAAATCTTTTATTGAAAAAAAGATTAAAAAAAAAAAGGAAAAAGGGTGCTGATAGAATACATGGCATAAAAAAATCCCCAATCAAAAATCGATGAAAAAATAGTATATAATATCTATACTCGTTAAATAAAAAGCATTAAAGAATATTACAAAATTTTTGAAGATAAACTATTTGATAAAGAAGGCCTAATTAATGGTGGATAATGATAATAAACGTGTTAAGAAATTACATACATACATGCAGTATGACTTTAAACCACTAAGTATCTCACACATGTATAGTTTAATTATGCTTTTGTTTGGGTATACGACTGTGAGATTTTAATAATTCCCCAATTTAAAATTTCATGACTACGAAAACAATATTGTTGATGTGGATCCCACTCACATGTAAAATTCAATTTCAGAGTGGACCGACGAGTATGCCTTAACCAAACCGTATTTTTAATTTTCTTATAAGTTTCAAACTAGAGTAAAATTTTTAATTTAATTATAATATCGTTAAAAAAAGACTAGAAGCTTATGGAAATGGTAAACACTATTTAATATTAGTTCTATGAGTCCCCATGCACTTGGCTTACGTAACGAGAACGCATTCATCATCACTTCTCATTTTCACGTCTCCTCTTTAACTCTTTTTACTATATAGCACTCTAAGCGTAACCCCCACAAAATCTTCTTTTTTATTTCTCTTTGATCGAATCGCAAAAAAAAAAAAAACTGGTCGATCAAAACATGCCGGAAAATTATCACCGTCGGGGATCCAACGTGGCAGTCATCGTCTTCACGGTGATAATCACGTTGCTTACGTGTCCAATAATCATCAACGCTTCATTATCATTTGATTCTTCTTCAGCTAACATGAGGAAGCTCGACGAGGTAGATCCCATAAAGTGCTCTCCAAGCTGCATCCAAAACCCTCCTCCACCACCATCTCCGCCGCCTCCGGCATGTCCTCCTCCGCCGAAGAAAGTCTCACCCAACTGTCCACCGCCTCCACCGCCAGCTAATTTCTTGTACATCACGGGTCCGCCGGGAAATCTCTACCCCGTTGATGAGCAATTCGGTGGGGCCGCCGGAAAAAGCTATACGGTGGTGAAGATCGCCGGTCTAATCGGGTTCGGACTTCTGGGGTTGTTGATTCTTTGAAACATGATCGGATCAAAAGAAAAATTGAAGATTCGTTGGTATGTTCGGATACTTTTTAATTAGTTTATTGACGAACGTTATTGATCGTTGGTTAATTGTTTTTTCTAGCTAGGATCATATATGATTCATCATATTTTCCTATATCCAAATTTTCTAATGGTTTTTAAAACCAAATTAATAAGGTTCGTAGACCAAAATTCTGTTAAGGGAAATATGTAAATTCTAGAATGTATTCTCTTTATGTGATATGTTCTCTGCTCTTTGTCAACTTGCCGTTCGAATTGATTCTCGAAATTGGAAAATTGTACTTTATGTGGAATAATTTTATGGAAAAGCAAATTATACTTACAAAAGTTAACAAATGTAAAGTAAAATTTGTCCCGCCAAAAAATGTAAATTGAAAAGGTTAAAAAGGCGAAAATACTTTTGTTCTTTTTGGTTTATTCTTCAGTCTTTTATCTGATTATTATTTATATTTACAAATAACTTTTATTGTATACTTTTTGGTTACAAATTATAAAACAATAAAAATAGAGATATCGATGGCTATATCACACCGTTATTTTTGACACTACTATCATTTTTTACAGTTAGTTTTTCCCGCTTAAAATACTATTGTCTCATTTGATACAAAACGGGCCGATATGTCTTAATTCAAGTAAAGTAAACTTGACAAATAAATATTTGAGATGATGAAGCTAAAACACGTGTCGAACAAATGTCTATGCTCTGATGTGAGAGCGATGGAGATCAACTTGGGTTTCAACAAAAAAAAAAATAGGCCATAGACGGCCGACCTCAGACATGGCATGTGCATTTGTTCGCCTAACTCTATTTTCTTTTACCAAATGTTGTATTTAAATTACGATCCGAAAATACTAATACTGTTTATATTTGACTACATAAAACAAAACACTAATAAATTTGGATTATATATATATTAACTTTGATTTATTATTCTTTGTTAAGCTTCGACCTTATAGTTAGTTTTTAGAAAGAATATACTCTTACATCAAGTTTAGTTTTGTATTTTACATATTATTCTTAGAACAATTATCATTTCATGTTTCTTGATTTTTAGAGAAAATTGAAGGTAAAATTAGATTTGCCAAATTAGTAACGAAATAAAAGACTCGTAATCACTGAAATGAGTTATTCGCTCAAAAATTGTAGGTGTATATAGAGATTGCAATAGTTATAGACTTGAGTAGGAATGAAATAATTGTGCACCACAAAGCTGTGCTTATGCTATTATTGCATAAAAAGTATGTAACACAACACAAACTCCTTTAAAGTTTCATGGAAGCTCTCTTGACGTATATTTTTATAATTCTTAGGTTTTTTTTTTTTGTTGTAATTAACGTTGTCATTCACTTTTGATGTATTTAGGGAAGAGGAATGTGTAGTAGTAGTAGCTATAACTACCGCACCGACTAGTCTTTTTTATTTTTTTAGGTTAATATCTCCTTTATTTGTTACTCCTTCCCTTTCACAAAATATCAGTAAATTAACATCTTATATTTTTTTTTTAAAATCATTTTATGATTTTAGTGTGACTTTTAGTAAGGAAATATATCACTTGCTTTCAATCAAGATTAACAAAATATAATAGAGTTTTAATCAAGATTAATAATGTAAATCATAGTAATTTATTTATTAATTCACACTAATATTATCAACAACATCTAATTGGAATGCATACTGAACTATTGTTTTTTAAAAAAATTTAAAAATATTAATAAATCTAATAAAAATTCCACCATCTTTGGACAATAACCTATTAATTCCTAAAACAATAAAGCAAATATACAGAAAATCATAACAGAACCTAAAAATAATTAACTTAAAATTACTAAAAGTCCAATAAAAAATACAGAGAAAACGATAGAGAAACATAAAAAAAAGTATAGTAAACCACAAACTATGAAGGCAACGATAGAGACGATCGACCTGATGGTCAGATGCAAAGAAGAGTAGGACCAAACTTAGTACGTATGTTTTTTATCGCGTCGTTTTGTTTTTTAAACAACCAATAATGTCAAGTGGAGAATGAAAAAAAAAAAAAAAAGCAATCCTATTGTGAAAACGTCGATTATCCTCTTTACATATCTCATAAATATCAGCTTACCAATTTTATAAAAGAGCTAAAAATAGATCCCAAGTCGAAGACGTAATTGGTAAGTAGCAGAGGATTTGATTCAAAAAATTTGGAACATTTAACAGATTACGCGATTCATCACCCAAACCACACAGAAGACAAACCCAATGTTCTTTACATCCAAACCCTAAAAACCTAGACGAGATAAAATGGGGTTTCTATCAAGATGGACTATCCAGTCAATAGTTGAATGTTAGGAATAGCCATCTTATGTCAAATAAGAGAATGTCAAGATACTTGAATCATGAAACAAGGAGATGATTAGGATAGAATCATGTAAACAAATATTAGGGTTGCACCCTAAACAAGTGGGATATAAGCAAATACTGGATGCTACTACGCTAACTTACTTCCCCCATATAAAATCTCTATAATTAGTATTTAGAGATATACTTCAAATCATTAGATCATATTTTCTATGAAAAATTGCAAATACAAACAGTAAAAAGGAAAAAAATTCAAGTATAAAATGTAGAGGATTTATTTTTCGTTTTTTTCTCACTACCATATCAATCGAAGCTATTGTTTAAACTTACAATTGACTATCAAACGCGTACAAAATGACACTACTAGTGCGGTATTCGTGGGCCTTAAGATTAACAGAGAGATTTGACACTAGAAAAGGAATTGTCCTTTATTTTTCATGAGTTTAGATGGTAATTAATGAATTACAAAAGAAAAAAAAATCACTTCTAGATACCAACCTCGGAAATATGTAAAATAGATTTGATGCACCTTTTAAAATCTTCAAGTTCACTCAACATGTAGCCCTTTACAGATATGTCTCGAAATTTCCTAAAAAATTTAATCGTAATTAAGTACCATCTTCTTCTTATAATTAATATATTATTGTTTGATTTTAATATATTAATTAATGAGAAAATTCTCTGACGCATTGATTTCTTTGGGAGGGCTAAATTATTATACAACCAACCATCTACCACTTTAAGCATCAATGACGCATTGATTTCTTTAGGGAACATTATTAGGTCATCGCAGTGGTTGACGTGTCGAATATTCATCTAAAATTTGTCGTATAACAAAACGTTTTTATTTTCTCTATACAATGGTTGCATTATATCTCTCTTTTCAATCCAATGAAAAGCATGCTTGTTCTCCGAAACTTTTTTCTGGGTCAATCCATTAACTAACGAAGAGTAAGACTAACTAAAATCGAATAATTAATGTAAATTAACAACAATAAGTAATGTGATTAAGGATGACATATACTAGTAGGTACCAACCATTAGTTCCAATAATTCACAAGACAAGTGTCTTCTAGCTAGACTCCACACTCTCCAACTAAGCGTTTTCCCAAAACTTATCTTTACTTTCTCGCGGTTTCTCTTATCCAAAAAAAACCTGTGTTTACCATTTTAATTAAAAGAAACCATTTTTTTTAACATTAAGAAAGGTTAAAAAAAATAAACACAAATGGTTATGGCATTTTCCTCTTGAGCTTAGTCTTTACATTTTCTCTACTTCACTTCCCCTACTTAGCCATATCCGAAACGCCGTGCCCGTACCCGTTGGCGGTGGCTCCTCCACGCCCTCCACGACTCAACCACCACCATATCCTCCTCCATCTTTTAACTACCCTCCTCTGGCTGGAAATTTACCAAATTACCCTTCTCCACCGGGTGGTGGCGGAGGCGATAGCGGCGGTAGCTTTTATGGTCCTCCAACACCGGATGCTATCTTGCCTTACTTCCCCTATTACTTTAGAAAACCTTCTCATCAGAGGGATCAAACGTCGTCGTTTCCACTCGTGGCGGTTCCACGGAAATTGACGGTGAGGATCGTAGCCGTGGCAAACCTTGTGGTGGTTGGAGTTCTCGGTAACTAATTAAATTAATAATCTATTTTTTTTATCTGTCGTTTTAAAATTATATTTAAAATTATCTGTTATTCATTTTTTTAATATATAGTACTATGACTTGATAAATTTATTATTATATTGAGATTAAAAAAGTAAAATTACTATAATTCTTATTTTAAGAGACTTTGACAGTTAAAAAAAACGGAAGGAGAAAAAAATTATTGTGAAAACTTTTGATATGTTTATATAAGATATGTTGTGATACTTCACAATTTACGGCAGAGGAACTAAAGCAGTAAACAAAAAAAGTTGACTGAACACTAATCGTTATTATTATTTTTATTATTACGCTAATACAAATATGCAATTTTAAGAGTTGCATCATATCAATATTAGTCGCCATCCTTGAATTAGGATAAGCACGAACGATGTCAATAACGTCACTTTCCGTTGGTGACTTGGTAGTGGACAACAATGGAGGTTAACGGATGAAAAGGATTAATAATAGGGAGTAGTACTTATTGTCTCTTTTGTTATGTGGAAACTAATGCAAGCATAAAAGGATAATTAGGCCGCCGCCTCTAATTATATTTATTTGGAAATCAAAACTAAATTTTATGGTACGGATAAACATGTATTCGTGTATACATTTAAAAATATTTGTTTCACAAACTTGTCACTTTGGAGTTTTTTTCTGTACAATCACTTTAGAAGTTGTTATTCAATCATAAAATTTAATTTAACTCCAATCGCAATTTAATGTTATTCAATTATTGTAAAACATATTTTAAAATTTAGTGTTATTAAATCATTTATTTTTAAAGCATATTTAAATAATTTTAGAGATTAATGTTATTCAATTAAGATTTTTTTTAATTTATTAAAATTTACTGTTATTTAAAATTAAATGATTTAAATTTTTTTTTGTATATATGAGTTATTTGAAATGAATTTTGAGCGTATTTTCATAAATAAATTATTAAAAGCAAAATTCATGCTATATTGCAGATATTTTTAAATTCACCTACATGAATTTTTAAAAATAATATCAAAATTTTAAATCTTGAAGATTATAAAGCCTAAATAATTGAGATAAATATATGATTAAATAATACATTCTTAGAGTTATTTTATTTTAGAAATAATGGCGTTTACATTTACAATGTGACATTTCAAACCAAATATACAATTTATTTTATACCAAATCTAATACAAAAATAAATTTAAGTCAGCTTTAATTAATTTTGTACTATAGTTATATATCAAAAATATTTTTAGTATGTGTGAAATGTATTATTACAAATGAAACAAAAAGAAAACAATAATTTTGAATTTTCAGAAACTATATAAATGTACACATCTAAAAATGAAGCTACTCAAGTTCTTAACAATGACCGGATAGTAAATAATTAGCAATTAATAAGCATTTATGAATTTATTAGTTGAATAATGATTCTAACATAAGCTTGCATATGCTATGATTGTTTATTTATATTTTTGTTTCTATGGAATAATATTCTAATTGTTATATCATAGAAACACAAAAGCAAACACAAAGAAACAGTTGAGGCTATAGTACTAATTTCAGCTGAAGTTGAATCTGAAGAACAAAAGCAGAGATAGTGAATTGCTCACAAAGCAACCTCAACCGCAGACCGCTTAACTGCTAAGCTCCTTCTGTTTGCATTGTTTCTCGCAGTGTGGTCGCTGCTACTTGGCCGAATTCCGTTAAGAATCCTCTGTGTATCCGTCTTCTGATTGGTAATAGTGAGCTTACTCTTGGCCGTTCCATTTGTCAATGACAGATCACAACTAGCTTTAGATGAGTGTTCTTGAGCATCATTTCTTGCCTTTGTTTGACCTGTTGACGTGTGTTGAGGTCTAGCTTGTGTAATTTTAGGCATTGGTCTTGCTTTAAAGTTGAGATCTTTTCGCACTACAGCTTCCATATTTTTCGTATTGTTCATAGCTGTAGTGGCTAAACTGAGTCATACAGAACTCAGAAATGGAGTTCCTTTTTTCTTAAAATGAGCCTCGAAATGAGCTCTCATCTGAGTAACAGAGCCTGGCTTAGAGAATTTCTCAGCCTCTTCTAAATATCTATGTGAGAGAAGGATGATCTCTTCTCCCATGATAAACCTTCCTTCTCAAATCTTCCAAATGAAACCGATCCTGAGTGAATAGAATTCTCCTGCAGTCCATTTAGAAACATAGAATCCTCACGCAACAAAAAGAATAATAGTGTTTAACTACTTATACATATATTTTTGATAAATAGAACATTTTAAGTTTTTTCATAAAACATTTTTGCAAACTTTAAACGCAAAATGCTAAATGAAAATTAAACGGATAATTATTTGCGTTTGCAATTAGCAAATATACACTAAACGCAGAGGGAAACATAAACAAATAATCGAGGCCTAAGAATACTCTTCCTGTTGAAAACGCGTACGCATATATAATGGAAATATGTTTCGTGAATGTCAAGCTACTAATAGAAGGGCTCAGGGTCCTCTCGTTCTCATCATGAAGAACAAAACATACAAGCCCGCATCTTAATTCTTATCAATGGGTCAATGAAAACGAGTTAAATCCCAAAAAGAGAGTAGTAAATTGAATGAACATATAATCTGGAAACTAGAAGAATACAAAAGTAGTAAAAATTGGATATAGTTGAAGAAAATACCAGAAGGCTTAGGTTAAACGGTTCTTGAAATAATACTGTAATGTTTTTAAAATAAATGTTGTCAGATATAAAACTGGACCGACTCTATAGAGAAAACGGAAGTGGTCATGTTAACAGCCCAATCACTATTTTCTTTTCTACCTTCCAATTTGAGCGTCTAAGGGACATATATATATATATATATTGAACGTTCAGCCCAAACAAAAATTAAAGTATGGTTCAAAATCCATTGTTGGATAAAACCTCAATAACTTTTGAAGTTTAGTGTTGATGTATCAAACATATGAGTGAGTACTGTGAACGGAAATGAAGGGAACCCAAAGATAATGGGTAATTTGCATTATACGATTGCTTCTTGACAACGTTGGGAAACGACTGCTGACAAGTAAATAATTATATACCACAAAAGAGACAAACGGGGTCACTTGGACACACTGACGTGATGTTTTTCAGAAGATTTTATGAAGTTTAGTGTGAAGTTGGAAAGTTCGGTAAGAGTTTAAGAAGATAGTTGGCAACTGTCATAGTGAGAAACTGTTATGTTCTTTTTTAAGGCATTGATGGTATGTTCAATGTCTGGAAAGTTTTGTGTGGACATATTACCCATTTGAAAGAAACAAAGTAGGCATGAGTCGATGTTGTGTTCGATAATTTGATTATTATTTGTGGCATGGGTGTAAATGTTTAATACGGAAAAGAGTCTGAATGTCGAGGTGACGTGTCGCGAGCAAGAAGAGCAAGAAGCAAACTCCCATCACAATTGTTTGCCATGACCACTGCACAGTACCATTGAGTATCATATATTATAATAACAATAAAACAGAGGAGGAAGAAGAAGAAGAAGAAGAGAGAAACCTCGTTGGTGTGGTGGAAAACAGAGGAGAGAACGACGACCTAGACCATGAGCGAGCCGAAGTATTCGCCGTACATGGCGATTAACAGAGGGATTCCCATCACGAGGGTGTTTGGGAGGGTGGAGAGAGAGAAGATGGTGATGCTCCATTCGAGACTACCTGAGCGAGTAAAATTAGCCCACAGCGTTAATAGAGCGAGCATTATTATTTTCTGGAGAGTATCGGCGGCGATGAATCGGAGATTCATGGCGTAAGGGATGTTGGTGGAGATGAAGTGGAATAGAGGAGAGGGACGGCGAAAATGGCGACGAAGCGGTTGATTCCGGAGCATTGGTCCGGTGAGAAGATTTTCCACCAACGGACGGAGCCGTAAGCGAGGATCATAGCGACGTAGAGTGGAATCACCGCCGTGAGCACTGTGTAGAGGTCGTGCCATGTGATCATTACTATCGCCGGATGATTCTTGAAGTGTGGGAAACCGTTAGTTAGGAAGTGAGTGTGTGAAGTCAAAAGAATAGTGTCAGTCTATACTCTGTGATGACGAAAGCTTTAACAGAGAACGAGAGAGAAGAAGAAGAAGACGAAGGTTTTTGAGGATTATTGTTTTACGAGAATACTTTACAGCTCTTTATACAGCAAACACCTAAGGGGTTTTTATGAATATTATATAAATATTTGTTAAGAAACTTTCTAAGAACTGTTTTTTAAAGTTTTTATTTAAGAAACAATTTTTTAAGAAACTCTTAAAATTCTAATTTTTTATATTTATTTTATTGTTAGAAATTTTGTAAGATAATCTAATGGAGATGCTCCTATTTTCATTTTAGATTTTACTTCTTTTTAACATTTATATATTTTTTTTTTTTCCAATTATCTGTTTCTGAACTTTTCCCTAATTTATGTTCCATTAATTTTTCTTTTAAAAAGGATACTATAAAAGAGTATCACATATGCTTAAAGTATCAGTATCATATAAAGAAAATGAAAAAAATAAAAATTTTTTGAAAAGTAACTGAAATCATCATGAGACGTTTATGAAACGTCTCAATACTCCACTATTTATGAGAAGTTTCTACCTTTTTTCTAAAAAATTTCTCTTGTCTTTCTCTTTTATTCACTTATGTAATATTATAATAATAAAATAAATTATAAAATATTAGTGATGAAACTCTAACTGATTCAACGATGCTGGTAGTATAAGGAGTTATGAATTTATTTTGAAATTTAGTGACAATTTTAAAATGGATATTTGTGTAGATCTTTACGAGTTTCTTTGGTCGAGTATTAAGCATGTTTATGAAAATCACTCATTTCACTTAACATGTTACTCTTAAAATTGATTTTTTATACGTAATTATTTTTCTTGACATCATGTATAATTCTTATTTAAAATACAATGCTTACTTGTTTAAAAGTTATGTTCAAATTGTTTATAGCTACCAATAATGTTTTTAAATGTCCTGACTATATTGTAATGCTGACAAAAAAAAAACATAATACAAACGTAAATGCATGTCGAAAAATTTCTTGGGCTAGTGACTTGGCCATGTGTGGCTTATCATATGGCTCAAACGCCAAGTTCCCACTGTGGGATAGAATGTAAGTGGGCATATGGCCCAGAAGATACATCAAACGTAAGCAGAAATATAAACAGAAAAAGGTCAATCAAAATGCATGTGATTATGTAACCAATATAAGTGGATAGAACGTCCTTGAATAAGTCCAAACCCAAAATTGTTTATTACACGAATGAAATCATCATGACCTTGCTTGACCAATCTATTCACTATTGTTACTTATTCCTTAATTAGAACTAGTTTTTCATGATAAATCTCACGTGCATGTGATATGGTTGAACTCAGCTGATGATGATGACGTTTATGATGATGATATGTTAATATAATGATATGATGATGACATAACTAAGTCCATCAAACAAGTGGTGAGCCCTAGATGAAACCAGATACAACAAGAGCCCATCAAACTTTAAATTTCCCCCTTTGTTTCTAATGAGATAAACATTTCCTTGTTATTTTCTAGATAGAAAAGGTAATCTTGGAATAATTTGAGATCATTTCTTTTGTCTGTATTTTCTGTGTTATTTTCTGAGCGATTCATATGAAAAGTTTACTCAACCTTTTTTTCTTGGAAATAAAACAGAAAGATCAGCAAGAAAAGAGGTGTGTTAAATTGACTTAAGTCAGATAATAACTATATGTATTTCTTTTTCTCTTATATAAGTTCGATAAGCAAAGGTTAAGTTGATACTATTTTGAAAGTGTTATTGATGGGTATTGCCGTAGTGATGATTTAAACACGTGATTAAGGAGTAATCTATTAATATAAATTGCTAAAGCAAGGGCATGCAGGCCTCATTTGCCAAACTTGGTTGATCTAAATTCTATATTTTTTTATTGCTCTGTTCGATTTTTTTTTTTTTTTTTTTTTTAAGCGAGGGGTTAATCATGACGTCCTATGCACTTCCAAGGAATTGGCTTTAACTTTTAGGCCACCATTTTACACTTCCAAGGTGTTAAAGCGTTTTTTCTAGGAATTGTTTAGTTGAAAGTCACAATGTTTTTGAAAATCAACAGGAGACGAGAGAGTTGATTAGTCTGATGGTATAAATCCTCAATGTCACCAGACTCACCACCGGCTAAGCTCATACTAAAACGTACATCTTGAGATTCTTGACCAGAATCTGTAGTGGAGAAAGAGTGAGGAACGTAATACTGAAAATAAAATATAAAAAAAAAGATGAAAAGAGAAAGAAAAAAAGGAAAACTTTAACCATTTGCCAAATATCATTATTTGGACCGACAAAACAAAAAAAAAATTGTAGTCAAACGTTACTGAGAGATGGGCCTTTAAGAGAGAGCGACGCAACGGCCTCTGCAACAGTCAAAAAGAGAAACTCAGGCCTCATGAACTCTTCTGCTTCGTCAGCTCTTTGTAGCTTCTCCATCACTTCACTTAATGGGTTCACAAACACAAGCTGTAGAAATATCCGGTTAATATTGGAAAAAACCAAAAAACTAATTACATTTACGTTTTCTTGGTTAAGTGACGAAACCTGGTTTGCAAAACAACTTTACCTCAATTTTCTTCTTCGCCGTTGTTTTTTTCAATTCCCTAAAGAAGGAGACTCCGTTTGTGTCCACCCCACTCACGGCTTTAAAATATGTAGGAGTTAAGCAGAATTAGCTACGAATAGTTTTTTTTTTTTATATATATATTTGGATATGATGATATGGTTAAAAATAGATCGGTTTGATTAAGACTAACCTGACATTTCAAGAATTAAGAACCGAAGGCTGGAATGTTTCTCCTGAGCTTCCTCTTCTTCGCATTCTTCGATCCAACGAGATGTTCTACAACATTTTTTTACACAATCCAGGTGAAGAGAATGTTAGTACAAAAATTATCAATCAAGGGGACATAGCTATTAATGTGGTTCATGTGAACCATAATAGTAGCTCAACTGGTTGGGATTTAGCCGTTACTATAAAATCAACATAGCGGTTTCTAGAGTTATGTAAAAAGAAACATAGTTTACATAAAACTAACCTTTCTGTGAGGTAGTTCGAATTGGCAAAATTGACAGGAGATTCGATGCTTAAGACAAGGACTCCTGGGATCCTCTGTGCTTCTTTGTAATGATGAAGATTCCGGTATACATCTGTCCCCGGAATATTTCCCATAATAACCGTCTTCGGTCTCGTTACTTGCATCAATAACTTGAACAATGATAGTCCCACCGCAATAGCTAGACCCTGTTGGACGGATAGGAAAATGACACCAAAGAAGGCACATAGCATCACCAAGAAATCGAATTTGTCGATCCTCCATATATGACGAGCCGCGGGAAGGTCGATGAGACCGATGACCGCGGTCACAATGATGGCTCCTAGGACCACGTTAGGAGTGTATTCAAAAAGTGGCATTAGGAAGAGGAGGGTAACCATAACCGTGACCGACATCACGATGTTTGAAACCGCTGTTTTACATCCGGCGTTGTGGTTAACTGCCGATCTAGAGAAAGCTCCGGTTGTGACGTAGCAGGAAGTGGCAGAGCCTACTACGTTCATTAGACCTATGGCGATCATCTCTTTGTTTCCATCTACGTGATAGTTCTTTACCGCTGCGAATGTTCTTCCCACTGCGATTCCTTCCTGTATGATCAAAATATATAGACAAAGGCACAAAACAAAACCGAGTTAAATATATTTTTATGTTTTAGTTGATATTTTCTATTAAGGCCATATAAGATTAAGGAGAATTGAGTTGAAAGAAACTTTACAGTGAGTGAGACGATTCCGGTGATGAGTCCTGTTTTGGCAACGAGTCCGAGATGACTTCCGTGAAACTGAAGCATGTTCCAAGACGGTGGATTTAAACCTTCTTGTAATTTCCCAATCTGAACGTCCACCGAATTAAAAGATTCAAAAATTCTGCCAAAAAAAAAAAAGAAGAAGAAAAACAGATTGGTTATATATAAAGGAAGAGTGAAGCTTACGACGCTGATTCCGTGACGATCAGCTCTGAAAACAAAGACGAGAAGCGTGGAGACAATAACTGAAAGTAGCGGAGCTCCAGCTGAGACCCAGAACAGCTTCGGCTTCTTCATGCTCTGCGTTCAATTTCCTTTTTTAATCATTACTACTATTTTAGATTACTATATTTGGATGCTGCGTTTAGATTCAGCATGTTGCATCTAGATTTAACATTATCGATGTTTTTTTCTTTCCTATAATCCCAGTATTTCCTTTGAATGCAATTTTATTCGTAAGCAAAATCCGGATGCAAAGTGTTAATTTTTAATGATTAAATAATTTAAGTTATTATAAAAAAAATTAACTTCTTAATGAAATTTTTTTCTTTTTTTTTTTGTCAACATAATGAAATTTAGTATTACTATTTCCAAAACCATTATTATTAGTACGTTATTTTTATGGCGGGAAGAAGGTTGAGAGAAACAATGGCGGTCCACTGTAACAAATGTTCCACACGCATATTGAGAGATAATTAAGAGTGAGAGATACGCAAACATACGAGGTGACGTGTCGCGAGCAAGAAGAGCAAGAAGCAAACTCCCATCACAATTGTTTGCCATGACCACTGCACAGTACCATTGAATATCATATATTATAATAACAATAAAACAGAGGAGGAAGAAGAAGAAGAAGAAGAGAGAAACCTCGTTGGTGTGGTGGAAAACAGAGGAGAGAACAGAGACTACACCCATTTGCTTAGTGAAATGAGTTATCCCAAGCAAAGCCTTTAGCTGTTGCAATGACACTATTATAGCTGCTCCCGCCATAAACCCTATTAGTGTTGCTTTTGATAGAAAGTCTATTATAAATCCCAGCCTGCATATTCAAATATAAAAATCAAATACTCTACCAATTCTATTATTCTATAAGATGTGTTCTCACTTTATTTTAATTATTTTTAATGTTTTATGTTAATTTTATTTTTATTCGATGTCTTGTGATTATTTTGTATTCTTCAATGTATTTTATATTGCTTGAATTGTTTTCGGTTAATGATAATGTGAAAGAGAGTAAAAAAATAGTAATTAATCTCTGTGCATTCACCCAATACATCTTATAAAACGAAATAGAGGGAATATTATATCATATACCTAAACAATTATGAAATTATTTTATACATTATCTTTTCAACAGATTAATAAAAAATTTTAAAAATTTAGACACTAATTAAAATTTCATATAACATAAGAAAATCTTTTGTTATTAGTGTAGTCGTTTAAGTTTAGTGAACTGAGTATTTGATAAGTTTTTTTTAGCAATGGAACTTATGGTAAATATATAACTAAAAAATAAGAATAAATTATTTAAAAAATTATGTGAAAACATAAGATTAGATCAATTTCTTTAAAAGTTCAAACCAAATCAAACAAACATATTCTATAGAATTAATAGTAAAGTGTAGCCGAGGCCCAATATATTGACCTGAACACATGTTTTCCAACAGAACAAACAGTCAACAGATACAAGTGGTTCATGCAAAGCTAGAAAACTTTTATAAGTAAATAGATACGTATATATATATATATTATAGACATATAGTATATGTTTATAACCTGAGGATTCCAAGAGAGGCTTGAAAGAGACCAGCAAAGAAGGTCGAAGAGAAAGCGAGCTGTAAAAAGAGAAGAGGATTGTCTACGGGAGACACTTGTTGCGTTAGCATGGAACCTAAGATCAACGACGCTATGGAGACTGGTCCCACCGCTAGATCTCTTGAGCTTCCCAACACCGCATAAACCAACGGTGGCACAAAGCTCGAGTCTACATACATCAACACACCCACACGTGTGAATATTACATTAACTACTAATGTATACATTAACTCTTTTTTTATTTCATTATATCATAGAATAATTCGATACAATTTCACTTTTGATTCTTACATAGACCGACGATTGGAGGCAAATTAGCTAGCTTAGCGTAACTTATCCCCTGTATTTTAAAAAGACCAAAAAAGAAATTTATTTTTTTTTCAATTTTGAAGAAAAGATCAAGAATTTGGAATTTGGATTAAAGTGTTAGTCGTGATTAAGTTGAAATGGGTTTTCTCACCGGAAAAAGTTTTACGTACCTGAGGAATAGCTAAACTGGCGATGGTGAGACCTGAAACGACGTCGGATTTGAGGAGTCTGAAGCTGTACTCAGGACACCATTGGAGAATTGGGAAAATGTATTGAGCGGCTCGTATGAGTTTGGTACGGTTCGGTTGTCCTCTAAACTGTCTTAAGGGATCGTCCGGGAAGAAAGTCTCCATCAGTCTTGACTTCAGCTTCGCCGCCGTGCTCTTATGCGGCGGAGCAACCACCTTGTGCACCTCCATTTAATTATTATATGTGACTCTGCGTGTTATGTTTCCTTTCTTGGCTCTTTGTTGATAATGTAACCACGAGTATTGTTGTTTCCGGTCAGTCTTTAACATTTTATAATGGTAAGCTTGGCCACTCTTTTTTTTTTTGGGTATATCAAAAGAAATAATTATTTTTGGAAACTTACACGTACAGTTTATTATTTACAATGATAATTTTGGATTGTTTATATGCTCCAAATCTTCAACAATTCTACGTGCGATCGAATACGAAAAAGTTTATCCTATTCATATAAAACATTCGCCAGCTTGAGAATTTCTAATAATGCATATACAATACACACCTAATGGTACAAATGATAACAAATTAACAAGAAAAAAATAAGCAGTATGTTCATCTCTAAAACTTGAGTAATACGCAATAATGTATATATATATATGTTATTATTGCCCATTAAGATCGCTAACAAACAGAGAGACGACCAACTAGCCTACTAGGAATTGTTACATTAATCCGGACAAAGAGAAAAAGTTGATGAGAGTTTAGACTTATCGTCTTTGGGTCAATGATTCGACCCCACAATATAGTTTAAAAAACATTAATATATATATATATATAGAATATTTGTAGATGCTTATGGATACAGTGTTTGATATTGCGTCAATAATTATCCAATATAATTGATTAAAATCAAACTACGGTTGAAAAACCATTTCACCAAGATTCATAAACCCAGTTAAATCGTGGAGATCTTATAGTCAAATAATTCACAATAGAATTAAATAACTAGAGTTTATACTCTTTCACTGCGAACGAATTTAATTATGACTGGTCATCATTGCAAATGTAACAAAAATATTTAGCTTTTCACATGTCCTGATTGTACAAATATACATTAATTACTATATCTACTAGGTTTCACTAGACATAAAAATATATTCTGGCTTTTACTTTTCAGAGATTATATATTATCCCACAATTCAGCTCTGCATTATTGTAGATGTATTATGTAACATTTTATCTCTGATCTGTTCGTTCACGCCAATGCATTATAAAATACTTTAATTATCTTACTAGTTTAACTAATAAGTGATATGATATGCCAATTAATAATTTGATACTCGAAGATTTGTCTTTCTCGTGTGAATCAGATCAAGATTATATTAGTTTAATCAATCAATCTCGGACATTCCTTGTTTCCGGTGAAAGAAACGAAAGGGACCAAAATGAAAAGAAAATTTGAAATATCCATATAACATGAAGAATCTAACCAAACTCGTAAAAGAAATAATAAAAATTCCAACCAAACCTATCTACGTCGACAATATGGACGAAAACTATCTACAACTTTAACCTAGCTACATATTTGAATTATGTCCGGACGGCCACGATAATTATATGAATATAAATGACTCTTAAACATAATTATTGCGATTCACACTATTTTGTCAGCAAGGATTGAATTCTAACTAAAGAGAGTTTGGTTTATGTGGTGGGCTTAGATCTAATAATAACATTTAATCAAAACATTATGTATTGCAGTTTCTTTTTATTCTGTCGGGACACAAATTTAAAATGGTAAGATAAACTAATTAATTAATGCAATTTGTTCGCAATGTGGTTCCATTGTACAAATTGAGTCAATATACCAAAGTGTATCTGATAATTTATAATCCAACTTGAGGATTTAAATACCCACTAATTAATACTGGGTCT
Source organism: Streptanthus diversifolius (assembly GCA_039880935.1). Classification (NCBI taxonomy): domain Eukaryota; kingdom Viridiplantae; phylum Streptophyta; class Magnoliopsida; order Brassicales; family Brassicaceae; genus Streptanthus; species Streptanthus diversifolius. The sequence continues at coordinate 24,743,051 of JAXGFM010000014.1, read as the reverse complement.
ATATAAAAAATGGTGGAATAAAGTGAGCATTGGTGTAGATTCAGTGTTATAGTATATATCAGGCATGCAACAATCGAAGTTTCCAAACCAAACCGAATCAAGAGTTTTTTTTTTTTTTTTTTGCTTGTAGTTTTGGTTTGGTTACTTGGATTTAATCGACTGACAAGATAACAAAATATAAATGATTTTGGTTCGCTTCATTTTATTGTTTTAATGTTTTTTTAAAAAAAAATATAAGGTATATCCAATATATTCTTCTATTAAGGAGTTCTCAAATCTCCTTCCAAAACCAAATCATTAAACCCAAAATATTTGTTATTATATCGATTAAATCATATTTAAATTTGCTTTTTTATTATATAAGTATACATCTTGATCGAAATTCATACCAATAGAATTTTTTGAAAAATGATATTTTGTCGTTTAAAACATATGGTCTATCATAGTTGAATTTGGAATGGAAGAACTCGAATTTTGGTATCTCACGTCAAGAACCATAATAAACACCTAAAACCACTAAACTATCATCAAACAATTTGAATATGTAATAAAAGTAAACGTTATCAAAACCTTAACTAATAATGCGTATGGCTTTGTTCTTATATAGGTTGGCTGCGATAAAAAAAAAAAAAAAATTTGTGTAATGATCTATGAAAACGTGTGCCACGTTACATGGAAGGGCAATGAACACAAAGTAAAATAATATTAGTATGTGTAGAAATAATAAAGTAGATTGGTTTCTTAAATTTTTGAACTATGACACAACATAATTGAAAACCTAGGTTTTGGCTTTTAATCAATACATATTAGATATAAAAATCATGTGGTATAATAGTAGTAAGTTCTGAAATTTATGTCTTAAATTTGAATCTAACATCTTAAAAATATTAAAATCTGTAAACTAATTAATAAAATATATATGTTTCGGATGAAAATATCCTCTCATAAACGTTCTTAGAAAATTCGTCCTTTGCTAAAGGTGACTTGCAAGAAAAAGAACATTAGATTACAGCGCTAGACCGTTTCTAGCCTTAATCGTAAAAGAGAAGATCTCTATTAGGTTCTACAACATTAAGTTCTATATAAATAGTTTCCGAACTTGTGATGCGTTCACGATTCAAGAGAATTGGCTCTTATGTCTGTGCTCCTGATTTTTATTGGCCCAATAAAAATTCAAGACAAAAGTCTATAATCCAAAACAGATAAAAATAAAGGAAAAGAAAAGAAGAAGAAGAAGAAGAAGAAGAAAACAAAAGGGAAAAGTAACGGGACGTGAATGGAGTTATTGGTAGAAAAAGAATCTGATGCCCAACTCTTTTGGAATCAAGGGTTAATGTGAAAGCACTATGCACATTGCGCACTTGTGAATGTATTCGCGTGAGTCTATTACTTTGGTCCATCTACCCACAATTTTAGTTTAATTATTTCTTTCTTCTTTCTAGACCTCCTAATTAATATATGACAAATTGAAGAATAACCACTATTACATGCTGTGAGGCTAAACAATAGTTGATTTCTCGATAAAGATTCATCTTTTTATCTTTCTTTGCCTGTATCATAAAGTCTTGAAAAACAAATTATTGCATTGAACGACCCATATTTTAGACATGGCACATGAATCTCTTTCGACTTCTTTAGGGAATCTATAGTGTTTGCATTTAGTTATTTATATCATGAAAAATAAATCAAATGGCCACAAAAAGTACTCTATTTTTAAGATAATTAGTCTCTTCTAAAAAAGTGTGGGTTTTGAGTTAGTGAAAAGACCCCTCGACTAAAAATACATAGCATAAAAATTCATCAACTAAAAATCTAATATAAAATCTCGTTACGTAATTTTCTGTTAGTATTTTCATATCTTCGTTTACAATATTATTAAATCAAAATTATGTATTACGAAATATAAAAAATAACATATATTATTTTTTGAAACGACACTAATGCATATTAAAGCAAATTTTTTAATGAAAATACTTTTCAACTATAATTGATTCGGGAAAAAAACCCATTAACCTAATATAAAACCTCCTCAAGTAATTGTTTGTTATTATTTTTAATTCTTCGTTCTACAGTGTTGTTAAAAACTAAAATAACTATTATTGAACCAAAACTAGTGATATCAAAAACAACACATGTTTTAAAGTTTTAATTTGTTGAGTAGCTATACCTTATCTGAGTTTACTTGTAACAAAATTGATTTGAAAGAAAAATTATAATTTTAAATTTTATATCCTTTTGGATCTGGTTTCTAATTGAAGATTTCTCTGAACAAAACTTAAAACATATATCATTTTAAACGTACAATTTTAATTTATTAGTGATCAACTAAGTTTTAATGACAATGTAGACTGATAGATTCAAACATTAACATATAATTATTTGAAGAGATGTTATATTAGATTTATAGTTGATGAGTTTTTATCTTAATCATCTTCAGTTGAGATATATTCTCATTTAAAACTTTTATTTTAAATATTCAATTATTCCGTTTTAAAAATAATAGATATTGTTTTTTTGATATTTCAAAATACAAAATTTTGATATAAAGATAGATAATTATTTTATATTATATTTTTAGTTTATAAAATTTTTATCAAATCATTTTTAATTGAGAGGATTTTTTTGAAAGAAAACTCAAAAATAGTTATGATTTAAAAGAAATTCCATACATACAAAGGAAAAGAATACTGATTCTTTCCATAAATTAGGTTTTTGTTCTTGTGAAACTGTGAATTCTTATAAACGGTAGATGAATCTCTAACAACACAATCGTTAACGCGTCACAAATTATCTTTAAATAAAAGTTGCGCTGGGTACTATTTAAGATTCCGTGGGAATAAAGTTTACATGACTATAGTAAATTTGATAGGTATTGATGAACTAAAGCGGGTCTCATTTCTATTTGTGGAGAATTGCCAATATCGTTTTGTAGTTGTTGTCTCTTTGATTGACTATTATATATATATATATTTTTTCATTTACTACACTATTATTAAATATTATATTTTAATTTCTTACCAACAATGATCTATCATCACAACAACACATGCCTAATTATTCATCAATATGGATGATTTTATTCAAAAGACACATAACTACGAGAGACAATTAAGCCAAGACATGCTACAAAATTAGAACTGTGCCACTATATGTAATAACTTACATTTAATAAAATTTGAAACTCATAACTCTACATCTTCTTATACTTAAAGAACAACACTCTATTTAAGGAAATAACCTTACGGATCATCAAAACCCATTGAATAAAGAATTCTTAAGAACACCATTCCACTTACGGATATATATATATATCATTATTACTCTCTCTGTTGTGAGAAATTATCATATAAACAAGTATAGACGTTTTCTGGTAAGAAATAAAATTAGATAATGGTTTAGCAGAAAAAAGGAATTGAGTATGCATAATAGTAGCAATTATAAAAGAAAATCAATTTCATCATTCATAAATTATCTTTTTACAGTTAATATAAATAAATAAGCAGATAGAGTTTCATAACTAATCATCGCACAGACTATCTTCTTAGAAATGAAAGAAAAAAACATAAAGGGAAGATATTATTATGATGGAATATAATCATTTTTGATGATTTGTTTAATTCTGTTAATTACACATGTAAAAAAAACAAAGAAGATAAATAAATTATTTTCACAAAAATTGTTAAGGGACAGTTTATTTGTAGTTTTAGATTTACTTAAAAACCAGTATATAATCTTTTTGTATCCCCAATGACTTTATGGTCTTTTTCGAGCAAAAGATGATGATATTGATACCATTCTATTGGCATCTGTAAGAAGATAATTAAAACGTTGAATTACAACCCAAAAAAAAAAAAAAAAAGATGAAAGGTGGCACGAAGGCGAAAATGTTAAATGAACACCACCAGCTTGTTACTGCAATGTCATTTGCTCACAAGTCTGAATGATAATATAATAATAAATTAATAAATAATCAATAATAATTATTTGGGAGCGAAAAAAGAAGAGGTCAACGTCCATTTCCTTGCAAGTTGCAACCATATAATCTGACCGGTGAGCCAATCGTCCAAAAGTAAAAATAATAATGCGACTTGAGACTGTGACAAGATTTTTTTTTTTGTAATAACGTGGCACATCAAGAAAGAACTTCAAACCCACCAAAATGGTAGAAACTTGGCCCTTGTCTTATTAGGTTTCATGAATCTTCTCCTAATTTTCCAAAAATAAAGGTCGGTGCACGATGCAAGGCTTGTAATGTTCTCTTTTTTTATTTATGGTGGCTTTGGCCGGAACACAAGAAAAGATATTGATGAAATTCTATACGATGTTAGTGTCAAGATCCTCTTTTTTTTTTTCTTTAGACTCTAGGATGATAAGCTGAATCTATATGCTATAGTGCCTATCCATTTCTTCATCATTGTCACGAGATCTAAAACCCATACTTATTATACTTTTGGGACCTCCTAAAAGACACATTGATCTTTGTTATCTTCTTTGCCCACTTTAAGGACCTCCATGTGTCAGTTTTCCCTCTTCTTTTTATTTTCTAATTTTTTTAACGTTGAATAGTTTGGTAAGGTCATCCAATACAATCATTTGTTCAGTTTTTGATTAAGCATTTGGTTGTGAAATTTTGAGAAAGAGAAGTAAAGTTGAATCCAGTTTTGGAAAAGTTTAACACGGTTTGGTTTTTCTTTATATTCAATACTTTGTAATTTAGTATTTTTCATTTCGTTGTCATCTATTCATTTAATTATGAACATAATTGTTAGACATCACATATGTAAAGTAATTATTGCAAGTTGCATTCAAGATCGTTCGCTCGATTCTCTGTGGTCTAAAATGCTTTACATGCTGAGACTATGCAAAGTTCCTTTTCCTTCGATTTTCTTTACCAAAGACATCAGCAATCTTAAGAGTGGTAAAATGATAGAGTAAAAAGTAGAGTTAAAAAAAAATGAATTCTAGAGGACCAATTTTACTATTTTTGTTTTAATTTACCCCTCTTTTTCATTTTTTCCATGAATAAATAACTTTTTTTTTTTTGTTCATTTCGTTTTGTGTGATTGGTGGAAAGAAAGCAGATTCCAAAGTAAAAATAATCTTCTCTGTAGCGTTCAATTTTGATGTGGATAAGAACTAATTTTGTAGGTGGGAGAAATTAAAACTCATGAAACTTTGAACTAATTTTGTAGGTGGGAGAAATTAAAACTCATGAAACTTTTCGTAAGAGAAATGAGTGAACATGACTAAAAAGGATTGACTCTAATGGGCCTGGGCTGCGTTAAAGTCCACGTAACCGTGAAAGCCCAACACAAATGTTCTGCTTAAACCCTAGACAGACACTAGAATGTTCATTTACCAGCTAAACCTTGCGGAACTCGAGCCGATCAACGTTTCGTAATCCCGATCTCCTCCGTCGTTGAGTCAAAGAAAAATGGCGAAGCGTTTGATCCCGACGCTCAACCGTGTATTGGTGGAGAAGATTCTTCAACCGTCGAAAACAGTCTCCGGCATTCTCCTACCGGAGACTTCTTCTCAGGTAAAGATCCTCTCTTTATCCGGGCTCCGCTCGTTGAAAGACTATATTTTTTTTTACCCGTATCTTCGATTCGACGACCATAAATTTGTTGGGTCGAACGCAGTTGAATTCCGGGAGGGTGATAGCAGTTGGCCCTGGAGCGAGAGACAGAGCCGGGAATCTGATTCCGGTTTCGGTTAAGGAAGGAGACAATGTTCTTTTGCCTGAGTTCGGTGGTACTCAAGTGAAGCTTGGAGAGAAAGAGTATGTCTTCCGGTTCGATATAATTCCTCTGAGAGTAAGGTTTGATTTCAAACGGCTCATTTTCACTGTGTGTTTCGTCTCTTTGCAGGTTCCTTTTGTATAGGGATGAAGATATCATGGCTACGCTTCATGATTGATGTGTTGGAGAGAGAGAGAGAGAGAGAGAGAGAGAGAGAGAGAGAGAGAGAGAGAGAGAGAGTAAAAGATAGATGAGTTCTGTTTTCCAGAAATTTCTGAAAATGATGATTGCTCTCTGTTTTGCTGTCTGCAATTTTCTATTGGTTTCGACTTTTGGATCAATTATATGATTCTTTGTTTCACTGTTGGCAACAAGCTTCTTATAAATCCAATAATTTTCTTACATGATCATGCGAATACCATCAAGTTCTTACATAGATATTACTGACTACAATGCTTGCTTCTTAGTTATGTCGGCTGATTAGGAGTGACGGAGAAACTATTTTGGTTTCTCTTTTCCAAGAACAGAGAAGTTACCATAACGATTTGGAACTATGATCTACTACTCAAGAAGCTTATTACATGTTCCAACTCCAATGGCTGCAGCAAGGTGCCAACCAGCGTGAAGGAAAGGCGTCTCGGGGAAGAAATCATCAGCTATGAACAGAGCACCTCCTAGTAACGAAGACATCTTGTGTATGTTATGAGCTGTTTTGAGATCTGGATCCTTCAAGCTTCTTTTAGCAAATGCGACCTGAGTCAAAAGTGTCGTTCAGTTAGCTGTCATCGACTCGACTAAATAATGCACAAGGAGTGTGAAGTGCTCATGAGCTTTATTACCTCCATCATTCCGGTGTGAACTGCAGAGACCATTAGAGGCTGAAACGGTAGAACTAAAGCTGATGCAGCCATTAAGAACTTTGGGTTCTCATTCCTTAGAGCCCTTGAGAGACACTGTCCAATAAATCTAACCGGTTAAATTGGCTAAAGACGAATTTGGAGATGGGTTAAGAAGACTGGAACTTACTACTGTTGTTGTGGCGATCATCGTGTAATCTACCCATCTCAGGTACTTCCTCAACTTTCCTCTAGAGGCATGATACAGACTCGATGCGATTCCAACTCCAATTAAGGAGTTTGCGTACACCTTCGTGTTCAGATTCTTCCTATATTGCATCGCTTCTTCAACCTCATCGTCTTGTCAGAGAAATCTACTTACAAATGGATTTCGCAAAGAGAGAGTATTTACCTCGGTGCATGCATTCCGAGGACGATGAAAGGAAGCGAAGTAGCCACATTAGCTGCTGTTTCTAAGATACTCTGGTCACCTGTCACATGATCGATAAAACCATCGTGAGATTGGGAAGACATAGACAAAAAACAAAGATGGAAGGAGTCATAGTGTTTATAAGAATACCGCGAATGCTGCAATGGATTGGGCTTAGACATGGAGGTCTTTGTTGCCAAACACGTCTGTAAAAGAGAAACCAAGTCAGGACTATTATCAAATGAGGTAACTTAAGAACATCCCGGTCACGTACTCGATGAACAGTCTCTGATTTGATCCCTTTTCTGAGGATTTGCAGTTGGTCTGAAAGTCACCGACTTGGGTTGTTCGGTCGTATGAGAAGGGCGAATGAGACACGACATGAACTCCATGGATACCCTCAAGGGCGTTGCTTGACTTTGTTGCACTTTGCAGGCACATTGGCTCTTTCTCAAAACCACACAACAGACCAAAGTCTCTCTGTTCGCCAGCAAAGCAATTACTTGCTGGCTGTTTCCTGTTTGTTCTGTTCTGAAAGACCAAAACAAAGACATAAACCAATACATCATAATTTGTCGTCTATGTTTGATCAGAGAGAGAAATTGAGCACGAGCCGTTGTAGTTTGTATTCACTTAAAAGTTGATTGCTCGATTATCAGTGACTCGAGTCGTATATGCGTTATCCTTTTCGTATCAATTTTACTTGAGTAAGGAAATTAAATATAAGAAATACAGAACAAATGATCCAAGATCAAGACTGATGAATACAAAATAACCCACCAAGGAAATTCAACTCCAAATCATACATGATACTATACGTTTCGAACTAATTAGCAAACTTCGCATAGATATTACAGGAAACTTTTTACAGAGAAACATGCAAAACTATAAACAAGGTTCGAGCAGAGGATAAATCTTACGCGAAAAACCATTACCAAGCACGAAGCAGCTAGAGAGAGAGAGATCGAACCTGGAGGAGTGGCCGTAACGTGAGAAAGGGTTGGAGAAGAAATGTATAAATAAAGTGAAGGAGAAAGTAGAAGCCGAAGAGGAGAAAAAAAGAAAAAGAGAGAATCAGAGTAAGAGAGATGCGAATGAGTCAAGAATCTTCTTCCTTAACTCTCTTACTCCACGGCATATTCTCATCATCAATATTCTTATTGCGGTTACCCGGCCCGGTTTTTCCGGGTCAGAAGCCGGTTTGATTCGAAGCCCAGAACGTAACTCATGTTCATGCATGGCTTTAGGTATGGGCCAAATAATGGCAAGGCCAAATAATGGTAAAGCCCAATGTTTGAGGCGAACTGGAATGTGTGTTAAATGCATGTCTTTGTGAAATGTACTCCTCTGGAGTTTCTTGACGTTGGATTTGTATATGGGTTCGTCTTTGTTTGTCATTTTGAACCTTTTTATTAATCAATTTTATTTTACAGATTTACACCAATCTTTCCATCGAGAGATTTCGTTAGTTGTTTCAGTTACAGATATCTTTTTCTTGAACCCTGGAGTTTATTGACATATTAGCATTTGCCATAGTCTTACAGCCCAATCACCTGCTATGGAGAATGAATGCTGGCTTAAATAACGAGAGAGAGAGAGAGAGTTTTAGAAGGAGAGAGTCACAAAGATTATTACAAAAGATAGAGAAAAAGAGAGATGAAGTCACTAGAGGTTGAAGAATGGGGAAGATATGCTTTTATTTTTGTTGGTTCATAAGTTACCTCAACTTGAAAATGAGTCATAAGTTATCAGGGTAAAGCTATACACAGTTTTCTATGTAAGTTATTTAATTAATTAGGGTACACATGAGGCTTTTGTAATTAATTTTTCTTGAAAGAAACCTGTGAAACAAGAAATCTTTCGGACATGTACTTTCGATAAAGAATTATGGGTTTAAGTGATTAATATATAAATAGTTTAGTCTTCAATTTGATTAGAAAAATATATATATATATATGTAAGTATCACCTAACTGCCAATCCGAAAATGTTTCAAGCTCCATAAATCTCAGGGCCAGCCCTATTTTTAACATTTTTTTTTTCTACTTACAGCATTCAGTTGCATCGCAGCTCTTATGTAACCATGAAATTCATCCTTACATATGCATCTAATGTAGCTAAGTTTTCCTTGCTCTATTATAGTCTTATCATCTATTGAAGACCATATTACCAAAGAATTGTTATTTTGTTAATTTATTCTGAACTACTATCTCAACAATCTGTTAGGCTATTTAATAGCTGGGTTCTCAAAAAAAAAACATGATCACAATTCATTAGACTTATATATGAATTATTGCTTGTTGACACCTTCTTTATAACTGTTCACACGAAAACGCTGGATGTGATTGTGAATTTTTTTTTTTTTTTTCAAAAGATGATCAATCTAAACAATAAGATCAATCAACCTCTTCCAATTATATATTTCAAAGTTGAATATTTTTTGGTGGTAGTAGTTTGATATCCAATTAATGTGCCCACAAGATAACTAAATTATAACCTATAAATTTAGATGTCACAGAATCGAGTGTTATTTAGGACAGAGCCATATAACATGTTTTGTTTATAAATTTCCATATGTATGGATCTCGACTTTTAAATATTAAACTGACAAGTGTATACTTGTTTTCTTTTTGTAATATAGTTACCTTCTTCACATAGAATTATTTTATATTTAAAAATAGAACAATTCAAACTTTAAATATGGTATAGGTAATTTGAATAAATGTTGGGAAACAAAAATTCAAATTTATAATCTAATTGAAGAAAATTTATATGATTTCATTAGATTTACATTAAACAAATCTATAAAATAAATTCAACTACCTTATAAATTAGTCGCATGAGTTAGCCCTGAAAATGATATTAGTAGAGATATTTCGTCCATCTACATAACACCTCCCTAACTAGAAATTATGGTTTTGCATTAATTTAAATTTTGAGTTTATTTATTGTAATAGTTTGTAAAGGTGGGTACCAAATACCTTGAAATTGCATAGTATTTGGATCATGAATTCATTGGATTCGAGGACCAACTACCCGGATTCAACTATCTGTCCAAAAATCATAATACTAGCAAGTATCCGCTTATCCAGCAATAGGGTTTGCATGGTGACGATCCAGCAAGAGTGTTTGGTGACGATCCACATGGTTGTGAATCCAAAAGATCCTGCTGCATGTCCACCAAAACAAGAGGTGAATCCTTACACACCCATAATGCGAAAGATCTAGCTAAAAGATGTCGACGTGGTGGTGATGACGATCCACCAGCTCTATATTAGTCTTCAGATCTAAGTTTTGTAATATATTTTTAGAGACTTAGTAGTGCAACCCTATAATTCATCATCCAATATTTAAGAAAGAAATTAAAAAAAGAAAACCATATTGAATTTTTGGTCCTTGATCGGAAATTTTCTTGAATGTCACGTTTATAAGTATGCAACAGAACAGACTTATTTTGGTTCTCGAATTTTTAGAAAGAAAAAAAAAACGAACGACTCCAGAAAAACTGAAACGACAACAGAACACACAAATCCAAAAGTTGACAAAATTTTGAATTTCCGAAAAGAACCCTAAGCCCTAACATTAATCACTTGATTTATATACAAACCTACAACGCCTCTCATCTCATCTCATCAAAATCACAAATTCGATTTCTTCATCTTCTCGGATTTCTGATTGCATCTCGCTACCGACGAATACCCAAATCTCTCTCGCTTCTTCTGCTTCCATCTCTTTTTCTTTCTTTCTCACCGGAAATATCTCTCCGTTCATCTTTTTCTCCGGTGGCTTTTGTGAATGGTGGAACCTAATACGATCGGTGATCATTTAAGGCTCTCCCTTTCAATCCAAAGGGCGAGCTTCTTCATCCCTCTGTCTTCAGACTCTGTTTTCGCTTTCGGATCTTGCAAGGAAGGCTGGTACTACCGTTGCCTCGGCGTCGACCCGTGAAATCTCACCCTTATAAATCCCCCCCCCCCGATCCCGTTTGAGATATTTTTATTTTCTGTGATTGATTTTGCCGTTTGATTTTGTGATATTTTCGAAAGATGTTGCTTTACAACAAGCAGAAGAAGAGAGAGATGGTTAAGGGAAACCGAATCTTAATCAGCGTTACGTTTCTGGGTAGTGCCGGTCCGATCCGGTTCGTGGCTAACGAAGGAGATCTAGTTGCTTCTGTGATCGACACTGCACTTAAATGTTACGCTCGAGAGGGTCGTCTTCCAATTCTCGGATCCCATTTCAACGATTTCCTTTTCTATTGCCCCATGGTTGGACCTGGAGGTGAGATCAATCTCGATTTTTTTTCCAATTCCATTTCTTGTTTTTGAATTGCCATCATTCAAGATTTTTCTTGATTTTTGCAGCTCTGAGTCCATGGGAAGCAATTGGATCGTTTGGAGCGAGGAACTTCATGCTGTGTAAGAAACCTGAAGAGAAGAAAGTGGAGGATGATGACAATGGAAGATCGAATTTTCCCATTAATGGAGCTAGAAAAGGAGCTGCTGGAAGCTTTATGGCCTGGATTAACAAAGCTTTCAGTCTTAAAGTCACTACTCATTAGACTTGTTGTCTTATTGAACCTTGAACTGAACGCTCGGTTTGTGTCTTTTGTTCTTTGATTTCTCGTTTTGAAAGAATGATTTGTTTATTATGTTCTTGAAACATGTGTCTTTGTTCTTTAATTTCTCATTTCAACTTTTGTTATTTTGTTTCGTGAAATACAATTTTAAAGTTCTTCTTTTCGCTTTATCTGCAAAGTTTGTTTAGATTACTAGAAATATGGGAGAAGAAAAAATTTAGACTTTGTTATAAAGTAGTAATAAATTAGTAACCTTGCTTTAGGCGCAAATTAAGGACTTCTCGGGGTTGCATATTCATCATCTTCGATATTTTTCTTCTCCAGGAGTAAATCTCTTGTTTATTGAGATTACAGATATGATTTCTTTTCGAGACGTTGACTGTTTTAATATATATTATCAATGAATCAAGAAGTTTCCATAAGCAACTATGTACTTTCTTTTTCAATATTTGATAAAAGACATTGTTAATCTAGTATTGTAATACATAACCATGATGTACCCTTTTATAAAAGTATTTGGTTGGATTGAAAAAGACATTGTTAATCTAGTTTTATACTACACAACCATGATGTTTCCTATTGTTAAAGTATATGGTTGGGTTCTTCTGATACAAACACCTACTAGTACTATTTTATTGTATTTTAAGAGTTTCAGTCTCATGTTTACAGTTTAGTTGTATAAAAAAATGTGAAACTGTTGGCAAAAGATACTGAATTCGGAGATGATCTTACATATGATTACATTATCCAGTAGATTTGGTCGGTCGATGGCGTGTGAAGTCAAACCTTCTTGGCTCTTGCAAACCCCTTGGGGCCATCTATTTCCAAGGGTCGATTTTTTTTTTTTCATGTAGAAATGATCCACAGCCTTTTTGTCGTGTTTACAATCTTTTATTAGAGTTCTGAAAATGAATTTTTATGCCTCGAGGGCTCGACGAGAAGTCAGAACAAAAAAAAAAAAAATGATCAACTTAAGTAAGAAAGAAAAAGGCCAAGACAAATTGCTATATAGTAGTTAATTAAATGATGAGTTCATAAACGAACAATGAGCTTTAAATTTTTGGATGAAGATATCGGGACCATCAATCAATAGAAAAATAATCAAAGGAATATACATAGATGAATATCGAAGGCGACCAGAAGATTTTAAGAAGATAATTAACGGAATTGAAGAGAAGAAAACGAAAAGGCTAAGAGTATCGAAATGAGTGAAAAGCAAAAAGAGCGATAACTTGTGTTCATAATCCCATATGACATATGTTATTATTATTCATTAAAAGAAAAACAGGTTATACAAAGTTTCTGTTCAACTATACGCTTATTAAACCATAATTTAGTACCTAAATTACAATGCTTAAGTTAAGAGCTAAGATACTATAAACACACAGAAATTGGTAATGTTGAAGTAAATGATATGCATATGAGTTGGAGGCAGCGAGAAAGATATTAGTGATCATTAAACTATTTAATTGACCTCACATTGTCATTACTAATCTATCCAAATATCCCAAAAAAGGTTCTTTAAGGTACAAACATATAGCATCTTTTGGTAGCTTAAGATCTTTCCAAAAATCGTTTCACACGTTTTCCCAATAGTTTTGACTTGTTGAATCAATTCTTTACATTTTATCCTCTACTTATAATAGCACGAGTGCAATTCTTAGTTTCATGTGATTTAGAGATATAACCAAATATGAGTGTAATCTCTCTCACTGAAAAAACAAATGATAAACTGAAAGTTCTGGAGGATTTGACATCAAATGTAACGCAGATTCAAGAAAATGTGTTAAAGGAGATACTCACACTCAACACGAACACAAAGTATCTCCAACGATTCTACCATGGGAGATTTGATAAAGAGATATTCAAGAAGAATGTACCGGTGGTGACTTATGAAGATGTAAAGCAATATATCGAACGTGTCGCAAATGGAGAGCCTTCGAATGTCATATCGGCCGGACCTATTACCGGTTTCTTACTAAGGTAAAGTAAATATAAGAGGTTGTACTGTTCTGATTTCTTTTGTGTATATATATTGCGGGTATGAGAACTAAAGATCATGATTGTTTTGTGTTTGCATGTTACTAAAATTTTGCATGCTTATGAAATTTTGTTTATGTTTTATTTAAAAATAAATAAAGATTTAGAAAACTCTCTTCGGTTTTTAAATTCTGACGTATAAAAAAAATTCAATAAGACTTTACCATACCATCTTTCGTAAATTGCAAGAGTGAAAATTACATGGCCTAATTCTTAACGTGTTGATATTGTAGTTCGGGAACTTCAGGAGGAGCACAAAAGTTGATGCCATGGAATGAAAAGTTCTTGGACAACTTGACATTCATGTATGATCTTCGGAAGCACGTTATAAGCAAGTAAGTCCATAGCTTTAAACCAAACTCATGATGATATAAATTACTTATAAAATTAAGAAAAATCACGTATTTTTGCTGTCTAGTAATGTAAAAGGCGTGGAGAAAGGAAAGGCGATGATGTTTTACTTCACTAAACCAGAATATATCACTCCCTCGGGCTTGCCTGCTCGATTCGCAAGCAGTAGCTATTTAAATAGCAACTACTTCAAGAACCGTCCATATAACTGGTATTACTCTTACACTAGCCCCGATGAAGTTATATTGTGTCCAGACAATAAACAGAGTCTCTACTGCCATTTGCTTTGTGGCCTGGTTCAAAGAAACGAGGTTACGAGAATAGGTTCTATCTTTGCTTCAGTCATGGTCCGAGCAATCAAGTTTCTTGAACATTCATGGGAGGAGTTGTGTTCAAACATCCGATCAGGCCAGCTCAGCGAGTGGATCAAAGATCTCGGTTGTCGAGATTACGTGTCTATGGTTCTTAGTGGGCCTCACCCTGAAGTGGCCAACGCGATTGAAAAAATATGCGACCAAAAGTGTTGGAAAGGTATAATCACAAGACTCTGGCCAATAACCAAATATATTGAAACTATTGTTACAGGTTCAATGGCGCAGTATGTTCCCACATTGAACTATTACTGTAATGATATGTTGCCTCTCGTTTCAACAATCTACGCTTCTTCGGAGACTCCATTTGGGTTAAATCTCAATCCTTTGTGCAAGCCTGAAGATGTTTCTTACACGTTCATGCCCAATGTGTCCTACTTCGAGTTTATACCAGTGGATGGAAACAAGAATGATGTTGTTGACCTTGCAGATTTGAAAGTCGGATGCTCCTATGAACTTGTGGTCACAAATTTCTCAGGTGAGCTAATTCATAAATGTCTCATAAAGCATGATGATTTTAAACAAAATGCATCCTTTTTTAGATAAGAGTGTGTGGGGGTAGCTAGTGGTTTGTTCGATTGGGTATGTGATCCTTCTCATTAAAGATGCTAATATGAATCTTTGTCTCTTCAGGTTTGTATAGAATAAGAGTTGGAGATATTCTCCTGGTGACTGGTTTCTACAACAAAGCACCTCAGTTTAGGTTTATAGGAAGAGACAACGTGGTTTTAAGCATTGACATGGACAAGACTAACGAAGAAGATCTGTTTAACGCCGTGAATCGAGCAAAACTCATTCTTGACTCATCAGATCTCATGCTGATTGACTTTACTAGCTATGCAGATATCTCCACTATTCCGGGTCATTACGTGATTTATTGGGAAGTAGAAGACAAAAGAGAAAACAAGACGAAGCACGTGGAACTCAAGAAAGACGCATTCTCGGAGTGTTGTTTAGTAGTGGAAGATTCATTTGATGATGTTTACAAGAGATGTCGGTTTACAGAAAAATCTGTAGGACCATTGGAGATGAAGGTTGTGCGTCATGGGACATTTGATTCTCTTATGGATTTCTTTATCTCACAGAGTGCTTCCATTGCTCAATACAAGACTCCTAGGTGCATTAAATCTGGAGAAGCGTTAGAGGTATTAGAAAAAAATGTGGTAGCCACATTCTTTAGTACCGGAGGTTGTTCTTTTATGAACTAGATAATGTTTCTTATCTACCAAACAAAAAACACTAGATAATGTTTCTTATACGGTTGGTGGAGATCAGTACAATAAATATGCATGGGCATATAGAGAACATAGTCACTGTTTACAAAGCATCCCAAAGATCAAATCTTAAATTACCATAAATTCTATCAACAAGCCAAGTGGTGGTTTCTTGTTAACAACTCTGCTTGAGAGAGACATATCTGCGGATAATTTTACTTCCATCAGTAATATTGTAATAAGTAAGCTGAAACCTGATAAAAGAAGAAAGAACAACTGAACTGCACATATATAAAATGAACGCTTCGATATGATCATCAGCTAAATGGTAGCTACGAGAAATCATCATCACCATCGAAAGCAATATACACACACAAAAAAAACTTACTCGATTCTTGTGGTCGAAAAAGTCAACAGCTAATGGAATCAAACAATATGCGCAAATCGCTAAGAATGCGACCAAATTAGAGAGATTCAACATCAAATGGATGCCGAGTTGACTTTCGTTCCAGGCAACTACGCAAGTAAGATCTGTTTTGGTTTATATTTTAAAAAATCAGTTCACATTTCTCATTCCATTTTCTTTACATTCTTTTAATTATTTTAAATTCAACATCACTTTCTGCACTTACACCATAATATCAGACCAGTTTTATCAGCCTCTTAACCTTATCGGTACAGAATTAGAAAACCGAAAGGATCATAAAAAAAAGGAGTTAGAAAACAATTCGTTTGCTGAAGGAAACATCGACTAGATTCGTCTTCAGTTTATCTATCAGCCAGCGAACTTTATTAGACAGAACAGAAGACACGTTCGAATTTGTTTCGCTTCTTGATGTCACTCTACACAGTAGCTTCCGGCGTCGGCGTTCTCGAGCTCCCTTGTTTCCGTCTGTTGCCAATCTCAAGCACCCAATTCCACTTTCTCACTGTCGAACCCAGAAAACAACCTAGAAGAAGACGCGAGCTCTCCTTCAACCCTTTTCCGAGACTTATCCACTCGAATCATCGTCTTCGTCATGGTTTCTCTGAGCCCAAATCGATTTTTGATCGTGCCCACTGTGCTGGAGAAGCTGGACACTCCGACACCACGGATAAAAGTTCTGTCGCTTCTGTAAGTCCCTCTATTGACCCCTGACTGTGTACTATTGGAAAATAACATTCAATTATAGGTTAAAGGTTAATGCTTTTGTGTCTCTTTGTTTGTTGGCGTATAAGCTTAGTTTGAGGATGGTGAAGAAGTGAGGAGTGAAAGCTCTTCAGGTCTTGGTGATAGCTATGTGGCCTTGTTTGTGCGAATGCTTGGTTTAGACAACGACCCTCTTGACAGAGAACAGGCCATAGATGCGCTATGGAAGTACTCTCTAGGTGGAAAGAAATGCGTGGATGCGATAATGCAGTTTCATGGCTGTTTGAATCTGATTGTCAGTCTTCTCAAGTCTGAGTCTAGCGTCACCTGTGAAGCTGCTGCCGGGCTAATACGGTCTATAGCTTCCGTGAATCTGTACAGAGAATCGGTTGCCGAGAGTGGAGCGTTGGAAGAGATAACCGCTCTATTGAGCCGGCCTTCTATAGCTACAGTGGTATGAAGGATTATGATTATAAAGTAGTTTACTTTTGAGCTTCGATGGATTTGAGTATTGGAGGTATGATTGCTCGATATTTTTTTTTTCCAGGTGAAAGAACAAAGCATATGTGCTCTGTGGAATCTGACTGTGGATGAAGAATTTAGGGAAAAAGTTGCTGACTTTGATATCCTTAAGCTACTCATTAGTTTCCTTGAAGATGATGATGTAAATGTAAAGGAAGCAGCTGGTGGTGTCTTGGCCAATTTAGCCCTTAGCCGCTCGAACCATAAGATTATGGTGGAAGTAGGAGTCATACCCAAACTGGTAAGACCTTTGCTTTCTGTTCATGATAGAATCAAATCATCTATTGATTATTAGCCTTCCATCCAGATTTCCATGTATGTTAGAGTAAAGTGAATGCTAATAACCGAGGTGAGACTTGAAATAACCGAAAGGATACAAAATTGGCTGAGCATCGCTTGGGTAATTTATGTGGAAGAAATGTCTATTAGCTACTTGTGCTTCAGCTTGCTTATTATCTTCGCAATTGGAATCCAGGCAAAACTGTTGAAAGGCGATAATTCAGAAAACAAAGGGTCTAAAATTATTAGAAAAGAAGCAAGAAATGTGCTCTTGGAGCTCGCCAAAGACGAATACTACAAGATTCTCGTCATTGAGGAGGGTGTTGTACCCATCCCCATAATTGGTGCAGACGCTTACAAGTCCTTCAGACCGGATCTGTATTCTTGGCCTAGTTTACCAGATGGTATCAAGATCGAGCAGACAGCAAAAGCTCCTTCCAGATTTGGTGCCTCTGAGCTGCTCCTTGGTTTAAATGTTGACAAGAACGTAGACGACGTAGACGAAGCCAAAATGAAAGCAATAGTTGGGAGGACAAATCAGCAGTTCCTTGCTCGTATTGGAGCAATTGAGTTCGAGAAGGAAATAAAATCTGAAGGGCCCGGGAAATTGCAGCAGCAGCTTACTCTTCTTCCGTGTGTAGATGGTGTGGCTCGTTTAGTCTTGATTCTTGGATTGGCAGACGAATTGGCAGTGTCAAGAGCTGCAGAGTCAATTGCTGATGCATGTATCAATGAGGATATGCGTGTTTCATTCATGGAAGCTGGAGCTATAAAGCCTTTGGTTCAGCTTTTAGCCAACAACAACAAAGAGGCTGTTAAATTACCCGTCATCCGTGCTTTGAAAAGTTTATCTCTTAGGTGCTTTTTGAGTGTTCTCTACATTTTTACTAATAAAGCTGTTTCTCCTCAGAGGTTGTGATTATTAATCCTTCGATACAATGCAGTCGCACTGTTTGCCAGAGGATTGAAGCTGAAGGTGCTGTACCGTTTTTCATTAATCTTCTGAAGCAGCCACAGATCTCACTGAGCATCACGGAACAGGTCTGAATTCGGTTTCTTTCTCTTTCGTTCTTTGATATTTTTGTCTGAGGCTATAGTGGAGTAAGTGGACGTGCAATGGGCTTTTGTGAACAATGGTTTGCAGATTCTGGATATACTTGCTCACATCTTAGATCCTAGCAAGGAAATGGAATCCAAGGTGTGTTTATTCTCCATGTTTAAGCGTTTTACACTACATCCTTTCTCATTTGGCTTAAACTATTTCTCTATACGTTGCAGTTTTATGAAGGATCGGTGAACGGATCAAAAGCAGACTCCAGGTCAGCCTTCTTCTCAGTTTTTCTAATTTCAGCTCATTCTTTTTGTTGTTTTACTAGTATCAAATGCTCAGTATCGGGTGGAATGAACAGAAAGGAAGTTCTGGACGCTGCTGTTATTTCTAGGCTCGTTGAGATTGCGAAAGCAGCCTCTCCTAACCTGCTAAGAAAGGCAATCTCCGTCATTGAGTTTGGTACAGTCATTAATCCAAACATGAACACGATCATCCCCGAGGAAATTACAACTGTTTTGGATGTTGCTCTCCGGCAGAAGGTCCTGGAAGGTACAAGACGTATATCTTTACTTCTTTAGATAAAACTGTCTGAATTCATACAAATGGGGTTTCTCTTAACAAGCAATTTGACACCAAGCAATTTATGATTGTACACCAAGCAATTTGTGATATTCATAACAACATATGAGAGTTTGTTTGGAAATGCAGAACCTGAGAACGAAGCTGAGGAGTTAGAGAAACATCTGCTTGAGCTTGAAGAAGCTGGTTTGACGATTTCCGCTGCTTCGAGGCTACTGACAAAACTTCTCGACTCTGAGTCTTTTCGCCAAACTATGGATATGACGCTCTTCACGGAATTACTCAGGAAGATCCTAAGATCAAACCTCCCTCTACACTACAAAGACTGGGTCGCCTCTTGTCTTGTCAAACTCACCTCTCTCTTTTCTCCCTCCCAACCCCTGAACAATCCAATCAAAGTTGAGGTATGTTAGCATATACGTTCATGTCTCGATTACAACATTTTTGCCAGTTTTTTTTAGTAATCTTTTGTTACCTTTGTATCACAAAAGGTAACTCTCTACAAGACAATCCCAAGACTCGTGGAACAGATAGGCTTTTCCTCATCTCCAGAAGCAAAAGAAGCAGCGGTTTTGGAACTGAACAAGATAGTCTCCGAGGAAGTTCCAGAGTCGACCCAAGCTCTTGCTTCACATGGAGGAATCGAACCACTGGTGAAGCTTCTAGAAGAAAGGAACGAGCGGTGTGTCGAGGCGAGTTTGTCAGTGTTGTATGACCTAAGCATGGACAGTGAGAACCACACTGCCATTATAAGAGCAGGAGCTGTGCCAGTATTGAGACGGATCGTTATGTCTCAGAGACCACAGTGGAAGAAAGCTCTAAGGTTACTCAGAGAATTGCCCGTTTGAGCGAAGTTGTGTTCTTGAATCAAAGTGGTCTCTGGTTCTTGTTACTAGAGACATTTCTCAAAATATGCGAATAATTTGTTTAGATTATCATGTAAATGTTGGAATCAGTTAGAAGACTATAGTATTAAAAAACAGATCATTATTACATTAAAATAATCGGATTTCGTAGCACGTAATTATCAGTATATTATGCGAATCCACACGATTATGAAATATTTTAACTCATTGGGATGTTACACAAAATGGAAGTTAGATCGAAAACTCAACGGCTGAGATTTTCTTATGGCTGCCAATAAAAAAGTAAAAAAAACGAGAGAAACGTTCCACTTAAGGTGAAAAAGCGACGAGCCACACGTGTCGTGGTCTCGTTTAGTTTAAGCAAACTTCCTTTTGCGTCGATCATACTCTCTCACTCTCTCTCCCACACAGCGTCATCACTCTCTTCTCTTTCTCTCTTCATCACAGAGTCCAGACTAATCCAATTCTGATCTTCTTCTTCTTCTCAAAGAAGGATATGGTTTTCAAGGTTTCTCTCGTCTCAACATCCCCTATTGATGGCCAGAAACCGGGAACCTCTGGTCTCCGTAAGAAGGTTCGTCGATCGAAATCTTCTTCTGAATCGAAAACGAAAAACGATCTGGATCCGATCTCTTTAGATTCTATTGACTATATTTTAAGTGAGATTAATCATATGTGCGCATTTCATATTGATTTGATTTGATTTATAAATTGATCTTCTCCTCATTCGTTTTCTTCTTTGGATCGGTTTTCCGTTTCATGTTTAATGATTTATTTGGATCAACTTCGAGATCACGTTGTTATCTTTGATTTGAGTGTATATTTGGGACGCTGCTATGCAGCGAACCGTGATTGTTAACCTGATACGACTACATACATACACATATAGAGCTTGACATCACGTGTTTGCATTGATGTGGCAAAACTGAGACTATCTAGATTGGATTATAATCGTACTCTTTTCTTTCTCTTGAAATTTGAAAATAGGGAAGAGACTTGTTACTATACTCAGATCTTTATTTACCAGTCGTTTTCGAGTATATATGATCTCTAAGGATTAGATAAAAAATCGTATATGAGGGTCAAATAAGCGGTACACCAAAACTGTATCCTATCAATCAAGTCTCCATTGTTTGGTCTAGTCTCTGTAGACTTCAAACTAGCATCTTTTGGTATCGCTGATTGGTATTGTGGTTTGTCTTACTGTGTAGGTGAAAGTGTTCAAGCAACCCAATTACTTAGAGAATTTTGTCCAAGCAACATTCAATGCGCTTACTCCAGAGAAAGTCAAAGGTGAGATTTTTCTTGCTCATCTTGGTTGCTATTGAAGTGAATGCTTGTAGATCACATTTTTCAGGCAGATATCTGCTCATACCAAAAATTCATGAGTATTTGTTCATCTGTGCAGGTGCCACACTCGTGGTCTCTGGCGATGGTCGTTATTACTCAAAGGATGCTGTTCAGGTAAAACCAAAGTGATTTCTTGTCTTCTTGATCTTGCTGAATGTAATCGGTGTAATCAATACTTAGCATATAGTTATGAATTAATGCTCATGTACTTACAATATTCTTGAGGGGACGCCTTGTTATGTTGCTACATTGGCAATTGAACCTTAAATTTCTTTTGTTACAAGACGGTAACAATTGTGTTGGTAATAAGCATATATTTAGGAAGGCCTGCTATTTTTCCATGCTTTACATATTTACCTTCTTGTCTATCTCTAAGATTTGCATTAAAACAGCTACAGAGAGAGAGATTTGAGTTATTAGAGTTGAAGGTTTTGTTTGTCTTTGAAGATGATCTCTAAAACTTGCGTGCAAGTTTCTTTGGGCTAACTCTGCTCCTGTTACATATCTGGTGCCTCCTATTTCAGACGATGAGGCTTTCCTGCTTTTCATACAATTTTTTATTTCCTATCTGGACAGATCATAATTAAGATCGCAGCAGCTAATGGTGTACGACGTGTGTGGGTTGGTAAAGACACTCTGTTATCAACTCCTGCTGTATCAGCTGTGATTCGTGAAAGATCAGGGGCTGATGTGAGATCTCTTTCTCTAACCTCATGTTTGTAGTGATATTTGAATGTGTTTTTGTTGGTCTTTCTCTGCGTTCGTGCATGAGTGCAAACTGTAAGGAGAGACTTACCCCAGTCTCTGGTTACAGGGATCGAAAGCAACCGGAGCATTTATCTTAACAGCAAGTCACAACCCTGGTGGCCCTACTGAGGTCCGTTCTGTTCGTGTTCTGTATCTATTGTGCTCTGCCCCTTTTTGTCTAGCTGCTTGTTTTGTATTCATCTATTGTTTCATATTAGACTAAGAGTCGACTCCCTGCCTCTTATACAGGATTTTGGAATCAAATACAATATGGAAAACGGAGGACCTGCTCCTGAATCAATCACTGATAAGATATATGAGAACACTAAGACAATCAAGGAGTACCCAATAGCAGAAGATCTACCCAATGTATTTATACATTCTGAAGAATTCTCTTATTTCACAACACATTTCCATTCTCTGTATTTTGTTGAATCGAAGTTGATCTGATCTCTGTCTTAAATGCAACAGGTTGATATTTCTGCCGTTGGTGTATCCAGTTTTGAAGGACCTGAAGGAAAATTTGATGTTGAAGTTTTTGATTCCGCAGATGACTACGTTAAACTAATGAAGTGAGTCTGAGTCCTCCCTCAATTTGAGAGCATGATTCCAGAATCTGCTCCCTTTGGTTTTTCTAAAAATATTTTCTTGCTCCTTCAAGGTCAATCTTCGACTTTAAATCCATCCGGAAGTTACTTTCATCTCCAAAATTTACATTCTGGTATGTAGCCTTACATTGGTTCCTCAACCTTTTCCATTTGAGCGAAGTTTGCTAATATATGTTCCATCGGTTTAATGTTGTTATATTTTACTTTATTTTATGAAGCTATGATGCCTTGCACGGAGTTGCTGGGGCCTATGCACATCGCATCTTTGTCGAAGAACTCGGTGCTCAAGAAAGTTCTTTATTGAACTGCGTACCCAAGGTTCTATTTTTGTCTAATTAATAAATACTATTCCTTAAAAGATCACAAATACACCTCCAGCCTCATATTTACCACAATACAACATTTTTGTAGGAGGACTTTGGAGGAGGGCATCCAGATCCCAATCTGACCTATGCTAAGGAGCTTGTGGCACGAATGGGATTAGGTAAATCCCACACCGGAGTTGAACCTCCAGAGTTTGGTGCCGCTGCTGATGGTGATGCAGACCGTAACATGGTCCTTGGTAAAAGGTATCTTACTAAAGCTCTTTTAAGTGAGATACATAGATGGAATGGGTATACCAAGTAATTTTTAACTTAAAGTATGTCTCCTCTTTTGTAGGTTCTTTGTAACTCCTTCCGATTCAGTTGCTATAATTGCTGCAAATGCTATTGGGGCCATACCGTACTTCAGCTCTGGTTTGAAAGGTGTTGCAAGGTATTATACACTCGGAATCTTTCTTTACTTAGCTGAATTCTGTCTACAACTCTTTTAATATATCTTTGTTCGCTTAATAGTTAACTTCCACTTCTTACTTTAGGAGCATGCCGACCTCAGCTGCTCTAGATGTCGTTGCAAAAAGCTTGAATTTGAAATTTTTTGAGGTACATGTCAACGTGCAAATTCTATCTAGCTTCTTTTACTCCCAACTCCGTAAATTTATTCACACCCCTAATGAAAGCACATATCAGGTTCCAACAGGCTGGAAGTTTTTTGGTAATCTGATGGATGCTGGGATGTGCTCTATTTGTGGGGAAGAAAGTTTTGGAACTGGTTAGTTTCTGTTTCCACACTCACACATCTGTTAATAACTTAAAAAATCTGTACGGTTCTGAAAGAAAGATTTTTCACAGGCTCCGATCATATCCGTGAGAAAGATGGGATATGGGCAGTTCTTGCGTGGATGTCCATACTTGCTCACAAGAACAAGGAAAATATTGACGGTAACACTAAACTGGTGACGGTTGAAGACATTGTCCGCCAGCACTGGGCTACCTATGGCCGTCACTATTACACTCGTTACGACTATGAGGTAAAAAGTTGCCAAGTTTGGTGATTGTATTAATGCGGAACAAACAGAACCCTTTTGTAATATCTTAAAATTTGTCCCCAAAGAATGTAGACGCAGGTAAAGCTAAGCAACTGATGGAGCATTTGGTCAAATTGCAATCTTCAATCCCTGAAGTCAACAAGTACACACACTTACACTTCTCTGAAATCTTTTCCTGTTTTTTTACTTGAACACTTCAGTTTGATACTTTCTTTTCCCCTAATTTCTTCCTTCCTTGATTTTATTTCAGGATTGTAAAAGGAATTCGTTCGGATGTGGCGAATGTCTCCAGTGCCGATGAATTCGAGTACAAAGATCCAGTTGATGGCTCCATCTCGAAGCACCAGGGAATCCGTTACTTGTTTGAAGATGGATCGCGACTTGTAAGTCCATATTTTTCTTCGGTTTTGAGCCTCTAGGCATATCAGCTATAACAAAGTGATAGATATACAAACTTCATAGCCCATGGAAACCATAAGCATCAAAACAAGTGGATATTGTACAGTTCAACATGTAGGAAAATCAAAAGTAATAAATCCTCTAATGTTCATATGAAGGTATTCCGTCTCTCTGGAACTGGCTCGGAAGGAGCAACCATCCGTCTCTACATTGAACAGTACGAGAAGAATGCTTCGAAAACCGGACGGGAGTCCCAGGAAGCTCTGTCTCCTCTGGTCAGATTTTAAAACCATCAAATCCTTAGATTATTTTAACTAATACCAGAATTGTCTGCTCTCATCGAGCGCGGAAATTTATTCTGTTGATGTGTGATTCACAGGTTGACTTAGCTTTGAAGCTGTCCAAGATGGAGGAGTTCACCGGCCGATCAGCCCCCACCGTCATAACATAAGAACGCCGTCAAGTTCAACGATCTCAAATCATACATTTTTTTTTTTTTGTCTGCGTCTTTGGGATATTTTTCTTCTCATTATATGAAATTATGAATAATTAGTCTCAGGGAGACTTTATATTTCTTTACGGAATTTTGAACAGTCCTGACCGATTTCTTGAGTCGTCGTGAAGCTTTATATTTGTATGGATTTGACTTTCTCTTGTTTACATCTATTACATGATTATGATTTGTTATTTTCGTTCAATGATTGTTGCAAGTTTATTCTCTTAACATCTTACTTTATAGATACCACGACTCGACATTTAAAGGTTAATTTTACCAAGCTTATACAAATATGGATGCAATTCATTGACCAAATGTCAAAGTTTTATTATTTTTACATAAAAAAAAAAAATTAATGTAAACAAGAAGAAATAGAATACAATAAATACATACATACAACATAATCTAAATGAAGTAATTTCAATTGGTTATCTAAAATGGTGGTCAGTGGTCACTGTCTGCAAGATTTTAATTATACCACAATCTATTATGGACAACCCATTATTTACTTTATTTTTTTATTTTATTTTATTTTTTTAAAAGTAAGATCTTTGAAGTCGAAAGGGAGTAAAGGATTTGAAAGAGAAGAGGAATCATTCAAATAATATTTTGAGTTGCTTTCGTAATGAATATAGAAAACTAAAAGCACCTGACCTAAGTAAGGAAACCTGAAGATTGGTAGAGTCGTACACAACCCGAATTCTCCTACCGGACTTTCCATATTTAGAATGCAACTCCATTCACCTTTCCACTCCACTTAAAGACACTATCCTTCATTTCGTGTTACCATATCTTCATTTCCTTCTCTTTTTCTTTACTTAGTTTCAAATATATATATAATTAAAGTATCGAATATTTCAGATCCAAATCATTCAAACATCTTCAGATACAATATGAATAATCTAGTGGTCACATGACCATGAGTTAAGAAAATTGAACTACAATCGTATACATTTTTAATATGCTTTACATAAAAATGAAACATAGCGAGCATATAGGTAACTTGATATTGTTTGCTCTATATGAAAGTATAATAGATTTTTACACTAAAAAAAAAGCTATGCATATGAATAAAGCTATCTAGTGTTGATTTTTCCAATAACACCAAACTCATCTAACGAACTACCACTACCACTACCAATACCCGCACTACTGTCTATCACATTCATAACACACAATAAGCAAAACAAAGCTTATTGTCTCAAAGCCACTTCTTATGAAATCATATAAGTAAAATTTAGTCGTGACAAACATTTCGAATCGATTAGAGACAAACTCCCACTCCCAATAGTACGTACCCGATCTATCATCTCTAGATTTCAAAACGAGTACTCTTTTATTTTGAATTGCTCAAATTTTTGTATCTCACGATCACTATTGTTGTCAACTATCGTCTATTGCATATTTGCATACGCCACATATTTTCCATGGTTTTCTTTTCTTTTCTAGTATAATTAACCATAATTAGATATGACATAATCATAGTATTATAATTGTTCTGGATTAGCAGTAAATGTTCGTACGCTGCATACCAAATGTAGAATCATCAATCATTTACATGCATAAGAAAAAGAATTTCGAATGTGAAAATGCTTACATGTTAAAACTGTGTAAAGGCATTCATTGACGGTGTAGTTATTTTTCTTACGGAAATATATTTTGTTTATAACTTCCAAAATGTATGTTAGATTTTTTTTTTATTATTATTATTGTCAACAATGTATGTTAGGTATTAAAAACTCGCTAGTCGTATGAGTTCCATACTTTGTTTTGGTTAACCTATGATTAATTGAATATTTGTTATGATCTAGCTACGTGACAGAAAATTGTAGATCAAAATGTCGTTTTTATGGACCTAAACACATTAATTAAACGATTAAGTAAGAAAACTTGTCCAGCGAGGAAACAGAATAATTTCCACAAAAGACGGATTGAATTTAACTTTGAAATACTTTAATTTGGTCAAGCTCACACGAAACTCATGTGAGTGAAGCCTTCGACTTCTGATTTTGATATATACTTAAAACACTTTCTGAGAAACGCCCTAACGCTTGGTTGGTGGATTTCACATCAGAACAAATTTATTGGTGATATGTGATTTTTGTGGTTGGAGATGTAGAGTTGTAATAACTTTATTTCATCATTATTCACAAAAGTTTGTATTGTACCAGTATAAGCTTTCTTTTAGAAAAAAAAATACAAAAAAATATAATTCAATATGTGATTAAATGGCCTAGCGAACACACAAAATTTAGCAATTTTGTTTTTTGAAAATGTATGGCCGAAATCATTTTATTATATACTAAAACACTCCAAATTTGCTAATTATCATATATTTCACATCACTCGTCCTCTTGCATACTTTATTTGTTATGTTAATTTAATAGGATTTTAATTTAAAATCAATCAAACCCTCACAAGTCAATTCGAGATGTTGTTTTTTTATAACCATTCATCTCGACACATTTCGTGATATATTATAATTAATTTCATATAAAATCGGTTAGATGAAATTGGGATCGAATCAATTTTTGTTCGCATTAGATCGATTTTATATGTTTGTTCCGTTCTTTTTTTTTATATGTTTTTGTTTATGTTGTTTCAAAGTAATCGAGTTCTTATCACCATTGGGAGTCTCAGGCTTTGTGACATTTGGCACTACGGGAAAGGTTACACATGTGGCAAGCCCATCAGCGTCGTCGTATCTTTACATGTTTGTTTTACATATAGCTCTTATGTTATGTTCATTTGTTTATGTAAATAAGTTCGAACCAATGGCCATGGCTAACTTGGATTCTATAAAATATTATTGTTTCGCCTTATAAACTAACCTCGCGAAAATGTGTGTACACTCTATTATAACAAAAAAAAATATATATAATAATGTGAGGATACAAATTAAAGTTACACGTTTTCCTCAAAATCAGTCATATATCACACTCTCTTACGTGGTTGCATACGTGTATGCATTTATGAGAGGTAGATAGTATCCATTCATTTGTACATACTTGCATACATTTATATAGAACTCCACAAATATACCCCTTCGCATTCTAAATCAAAAATCATTATTGGTACTTCTCAAATCCCAAAATGGATCACAAACTCTTACTTACACCTCCTAGTTTGTATATTATAACAATTATTTACTTCCTATCAATCTCTCAGACCAACGCCTTTTTCATAACTTCATGCAAACAAACTCCATACCCTAACGTTTGCGCCCACCACATGTCCAATTCACCTCTCAAAACTTTAGACGACCAAACCGATGGGCTCACTTTCCACGACCTTGTCGTTAGCTCCACCTTGGACCAGGCCGTGCAGCTACACCGCCTTGTCTCTACGGTGAAACGGCGTCTTTTCCTGCACAAACATGCCACGTCCGCTTTGTTCGACTGCTTGGAGCTCTACGAAGACACCATAGACCAGCTAAACCACTCTCGGAGATCCTATGGTCAAGACTCTTCAGCGCATGATAGACAGACCTCGTTAAGCGCTGCCATAGCTAATCAAGACACTTGTAAAAACGGATTTAAAGATTTAAATCTAACCTCTTCGTATTCAAAATATTTCCCAATACACATTCACCGGAATCTCACTAAATCAATAAGCAACTCTCTGGCGGTTTCAAAGGCCGCGGCTGAGGTGGTTGCCATGAAACATCCAGCGACGGCGTTCACAAAGTTCAGCAAACAAGTAAGTAGCGGCGGAGTTGGTGGTGGTCGGAGATTGATGTTTTCCGACGAGAAGTTTCCTTCGTGGATCCCTCTTTCTGACCGTAAACTTCTGGAAGATTCTCAAACTACGGCTAAAGCCGATCTTGTGGTGGCTAAAGACGGTTCGGGTCATTACACAAGTATTCAACAGGCGATAAACGCAGCAGCCAAACTTTCTCGGAAAAACAAGAGACTTGTGATATACGTTAAAGCCGGCGTTTACCGAGAAAACGTGGAGATCAAGAAATCTATCAAGGACGTGATGGTTATCGGAGACGGCATCGACTCTACCGTCGTGACCGGCAGTAGGAACGTTAAAGATGGCACGACGACGTTTAGGTCCGCAACTTTTGGTACGTCGTCCGTGCTATATAGTATATATCGTTGAGACATATCAAAAATACTTTTTTAAAAGTAGTCTTTATTATTAACATATCGATTGTTCACGTATATATACATAATTTTTTTTTATGAAATATAACTACAATATTTGTAACTTTATTCTATTGTAATAACTAATTTTTTTAATTTTTTATCAGCATAGTCTAATGGTTTTAGTTACCTTTTTATTATTGGAAATTTTAAAGATATGTAATGAATTTCAGAAATGAAAACTCATTATTTCCACAATTAATATTTTTAATTACTATAACTTTTTTCGCAAATATTATTTTTAACTCCAATTTAATTTCGTTTTTAGAGTAATTGAAATATTCTTTTCCGTCAACATATATAATTTACTCTCACATAACCTACTCTTTAAATATTATTTAACAAAATGATATCATTTCTTTTTTACCGGCCAACAGCTGTTTCCGGCAGCGGTTTTATCGCACGAGACATAACATTCGAGAACACGGCGGGACCGGAGAAACACCAGGCAGTCGCTCTCCGATCAGGCTCAGATTTCGCCGTCTTCTACGACTGTTCTTTCAAAGGCTATCAAGACACTCTATACCTTCACTCTCGCCGTCAATTCTTGAGAAATTGCAACGTCTACGGAACCGTCGATTTCCTCTGCGGAGACGCAACCGCAATCCTCCAAAACTGCAACATCTACGCTCGTAAACCGATGAGCGGCCAGAAAAACACTATCACGGCTCAATCTCGTAAAGACCCGAACGAGAACACAGGTTTCGTCGTCCAGAGCTCGACGGTGGCTACGGCGGCCGAGACTTACTTAGGAAGGCCGTGGAAACAGTATTCGAGGACGGTTTTCATCAAATGTAATCTCGGAGAGCTTGTGAATCCGGCGGGATGGTTGCCTTGGAGCGGCAATTTTGCTCTGACGACTCTTTATTACGGCGAGTATGGTAATACCGGCGCCGGAGCAAGTTTATCAGGTCGAGTTAAGTGGCCAGGCTATCATGTTTTAAAGACCGCAACGGAGGCGGGGAAATTCACGGTGGAGAATTTCTTGGACGGAAATTATTGGATTACGGCTGCGGGAGTACCGGTCAACGCTGGGCTTTGACTTTGTGTGTTCATTGGTGTTGACTTTGTATGTCAAGTCTTTGATTTTGTTGGCGTGTAATGTTTATATGTTTAGTTTTGTTGTCCATGTAATGGATTGGATAAATCGTTTTGAATATACAATAAGAAATTCAATGTAATGTGGGTTTGGTTGGAGGAATTGATATACTTATACATTTATGTTATAAGCTTTTAAAGGTGAATTCCAAGTGTCGTTAATTAGAACATGATTTAACTTATATAGATTAAAGTAGTCTTTGTGTGATTTCAGATGTATCTATGGTGCTAATGCTAAATTATTCATAACTTATATATAAATTTATTCATCAGCTAAATTAAAGTAGTCTTTGTGTGATTTCAAATTTATTCATCAGCTAAATTAACGTGGCGTATCTTAGACTTTAAGAATATTAAGGTTCAATGGTTGGACTCGGAACATCCTAATTGTAAAAAAACAATACATTATATATAAATTTAAAAAGTTACAATATATTTACGTTAGCTTGATAATGATTGCATGTAATTTCGAGTGTCCTCTGTCCAACATCCATAAGAAGAAAAAAAAGAAAAAAAAAGAAGAATTGTTATCAATCATATTACCAATGCATGGCTACTTCGGGTCGATTTATAATTTGGGCTTTGAAAGTCCTTAAATGATCCTGCGATTTCGTCAACCCAATCTATCTTTAGTCTTAGCCCATTTATGAATTGTGGTGATAAAAATATTAAAAACTATTATGTACCAAGAAGATTGTCTCGACTCTAGACAACAATGGTGAACCCTTTACATTATGTAGAAAAGATATATAAAAATATGTATTAACTGTTTTTCATCGTTGTAAAATTTATATAATCAACAATGAAATTAACTTTAAACCCGTGCAACGCAGTGGCCATCTTCTAGTATAGGAAAATAAAAATTCAAACTGGATTTGTGATTTACATACTCTAATTTGAGAGAGAATTTTACAAAATTGAAATGTGTCTTACCATATCTTAGTTTAGATCCTCTTAAATATGTTATTTGTACTTTATGATAAATTTACATTTTTGGGATACAAATTAGGTTTAAAGACTCTTGTGTACTATTTAACCTTGAGGAATTATGAATAAACAACATAAGTTTTTCAAACATTCTAAATTTCTAAAAGAGATGTATTTGTAATCATAAGTACTATCTTACAAAACATTGAAACACACTGAAATTTAAATTTTTGTTTTCACATTAACATCATGAGCTAATGGATTTTAGACACATTATATATGCATGGCTGGTAATTTGTACGAGTGCCCAACTTAGAAAGGAAAAAAGAAGATGTTCAGAAGATAAACACATGTCAAACAATAAGCAATAAATTACAGGTAGATCCAACAGAGATGGACCCTTGGGATTGCGACAAGAAACCAAAGGACTGTTGTTTCAGTGCGTCTCGTGAATCATTCTGATACTGGTTTGGTTCTTGTGGTTTTCTTCTTTTTCTCCTCTTTTTTCCCCTTCCTTAGTAAATACTACGACGACGACGACGACACTCGACTTTTTAAAACCATTCAAAATCTATGATAAACTGTAATCTAGCTAGATAAATCTCTTCTCTTACAAAACGCTTCAACCAATATTTCATACTCTATTACTAAAACATTATATATGCACAAAATTGTACAGAAAATTCTTATAACGAACTTGTATTTGGTTTTATGGTTATCACTTATCAGAATCTTTGAAGATTGTATTACCTATTATAATTGCATTCTTGATATTTTAAAAGAATTTAAAACATGATTTTTCAGTGACTTAGAGAGTTGCTTAGTTAGGGACGTAACTTATGAGGTTGTACAATATAAATTTAATCAACATATATTCATTATCTTATAATTGGAAAAAGCATGATGAGGCTTAAGTCGGCAAATGTGACAGAGTTTCTATTTATGTCCTTTGTGTGCGCTATGACGAAAAAGAAATGAGATTGTGGTCAATTTCAAAGGGGTCACGGGTTCTTATTTCTTGAACATATGCTTCCAACCCAATTATAAATTTATGTATAACTAGGTTTTTTCTATAATGAGTTTCATTTTAAAGTATTGGAACCAGACATTTTGGGTTTATATTTATACCATACGGCCGCATAAACTAATCAATAAAAGAACGTAGCGAAATGCAATATTTGATGCGAATTGAAGAAAAATGAATGTATAAAAGAAAAATAATCAAAAGCTAATGGTTCATTTTGTTTTCATTTTTCTTAATTAAATATAACTGTGTTGGACGCATTGTCATCTAAACGATTGCATGAACAGCTAAACGACTGATTTATAAGATTCCCTGTTTTAGTCACTAGACTCGTAGCCATAGACCGTAGGTGCTAAAGACGGTTACCATTATCTATTGATTTTGGGTTTGAATCTCATTAACTTATATAATGCGTCGATGAAGTTCTTCTCATAATCATATACACTATTGAATTATTGATCATATATATAAGCACTTACGGTTGGTGTATCAAAATTATGAATAATCATATGTATATGAATCTACGTTTGGTGAACCAAACACTATATTTTATCATTTCTATTCCCGCACTTGAGTGAAACTACATACCCTTAGATATACATGGACGGTAGGTAGTGACACACATATATTATACACATAAGCATATAAGTAGATATATATATATATACTGATATACATAATATATTCGAAAATGGGGACATAAAAGGTTAAAAGTGTATGCATGTGTATGCGCTTATACATGTTGCATCGCATTGAACTAACTTAGCTCTATAGATTGTCGGGCATTAACATATCACGTCCGTGTACTATTGGTGGAGTTACAGCGCATACATACATTCCATCATATACTTTTTTTTTATACACATAACATCATTAGTCATTAGATATTAATAATGTGATTTAGTCATTCCTTCAAATATATGTCCAAAATATATAGTGTGTAATTTAGGTTGTAACTGGTAACTGTTGATTTTCGTTTAAAGCCAATCATTTGTTTTTTTAATACGTTTTAATTTTTTCTAACATTTTCTAAAATCTTCTTCGCCCAGATTCTTCTAAGTTTTTTTTCAACACTTAAACAACACAAGGACAGCAAACTTATCTTGTCTACCACTAAATTTATATTTCAAATAAATCAACTTATTTTTGTTGTTTCTCAATCAAAAAGCCAAAAGTATTTTTCAGCTCATACAATTTTGTACCTTTTTAGGTTCTTAAACGATTCATATATAAGAAAAAGAATAGACAACTAATTCTTTCCACACACTAATTTATTTTCGTAATTTCCACAAACGAAAAGCATTCACAACTACATAATATTCTTATTTCATTTCAGCCAATAGCAAACAGACTTATCTTGTTATATATATATCCATCATGCACGCGTGATAAACAATAACAAAAAAACCAATAATTTATTTTTCAAGTGACTAAAAGATAGAAGAATGTTTGATGAACAAGATCAATGTATTGCCTTATCAACGCATCGATTAACTAGAGCCAACGCATTACTAGTCAACTTTTTAACGTCATCGACCCGAGCGCACACCTCATCTTTCCTCGGCTCATCTTGAAAGTCTTTAAACCCGTCTGTACAAGTCTCCTCATCGGTTAAAGCCGCACTGAGCCAAGTCTGCACGTTACTCATCTGGAACCTGAACGACTCGAGCGAGCCAGTCGAGACCAGATCCCTCATCTGTTTCATCGAGCCTCTCATTTCATCGACCGCGTCTTTGAGATTCTCGAAGCAGTCATGAAAAACGGCGGCTGCGGTTGGGTGGGCCCCATTGCCCTGGCTCTCGGGGAGAGCGGTGACGTTGGAGAGGTATGAGCCTAACTCGAGAGCCTTGGAGAGAGTGACGGAGATTGCGGCTCGAGCCAAAAGAGCTGGGTCGTTGTGGACGGAGCTTGAGAAGTTTAAGAGAGAGGAGAAGCAGAGGTCATGGTATAACGTGGAGCTGCAGCTCGTACGGATAAAATCTGAGTCGTCTGATGATAATGAAGAGGGTTGAGAATGGACGGTCAGGATTAATGGGAAGAGGGTCGCTAAGAAGAAGAAGAAGAAGAGAAGTGGTGGATGAAGAGAAGGTTTCTTCATGGTTTCTCCTGTTCTATGTGTGATAGATTTTTGTGACATGGAAGTGTCTATTTTTGGTTATGGATTGTTTGGAATTTGTGACCTCAAAGTTGATAATTATATAGAGAAAGTAAGACAAACAATTCTCCCTTTTGTGCCGTAAAGCGAAATAACGATTTGACGTTAATACCCTCTGAAAACTTTTTGATGGGTTTGAGAAAATGTTGACCTCAGTCCATAAGTATAATGGGCCGGACTGAAATAGTATCTATTGCTTTTGTTTGTGAAATGAAATTGCAAACTATCTTTCACATCTTGTAAATGAGACGAGAGTTGAGAGTAGCATCTAACTTATTTGTTAAACAAAACCGGAGCCAATATGCATACAAACCCAAAACGACATTTTTTGGATACCAACTGTTCAAGCTAATGGAAAAAATTTAGCTAATTTTCCGGATTCTGGATCATAATGATGAACGCATTTTATTTCTTACAGTAAAGGCTCCAACTTAGAACGCATTTTATTGTATTTGTGCTATGAGTTAGAATTAGATATGCTTCTCTATTACATATTTACTTGTTAACTACTTCTTTTGTTTTCCGACAATGGAATGTTTAACTACTTCCACTGAAATTAACCCAATGTTTTATTTAAATCCAATGTTTTACTGAACTAACCCAAAATTAGTTAAGCCAAAGTTTAATAGTTTCTTCTTTTTAAATGAATGAAAGAAAGAAAGAAAAAAACGTGATTTTGTCAAAAAAAAGTTCAATAATAGGACATACTTTGCTTGCATGATAAAAATTCTCTTTATGTTTTGATTTCCCTTAGTTCTAATTTCTTGACCAACATCTATGAATTATGAAGCACTTTACATTATAATATTGATCTAAAAGAAACACAAAATTTGACTTGTTTTACATTTACATCAAAATATTTACTAACTGTAACTATGTACGTAGGTGTTTGCGTTTGCTAATAAGTACCGAGGAGTGTGTCCTTTTTTACTGCGATTTTAACGGTTACCAGGTGATTTTAATTACAACTATTATATTTTATAATAGATGATGCGGTTGAGATTGGTGGTGTTTGCAGGATGAGTTGCTTTGGGGAGCGACATGGATACACAAAGCTTCGAAGAGACGAGTGTACAGAGAGTTTATTGTGAAGAACAAGCATGATGGGATTAATTTCTTAATCTCCAAAATGGTACTAATGGGTAAAGCAGAGTACTTTCAGAGTTTTAAGCAAAACGCTGATGAGTTTATCTGTTCTTTATTGCCTGAAATTTATCACCCTCAAGTCCAATATTCACTAGGTAAAAATTTAACAAAGAGGTTGAATCAATTAAATTAATATATAGTTTCTCTAATGACTTTATTTCTACTCATAATGTCTTGGGTCATTTAATTTGAGGTAAAAAGGGTGAACTTTATAAATATATAAAAAGACATTAATTAAAGGTGTAAAATTTAGGAATTTGTCTTTGGTCGGCTGGTTTCCGCTAAAACAAGAACGCTATTTTGTCTGTCCTACACGACTTCCTGTCTCTCTAATCAGGGTTCCCTAAATATCATTCCTTTTTCTTCTTTTCTCTCAGACATTTTGTCAAACAGATGGTGCTCGCTCCGAAACAGTTTACGAACTGACCAGCCTTAGGGGACTCTAGCTTGGTTTTCTCCGATTAAAAGGAGGAAAAGCGAAAACAAGATCCTATAGCTGAGTGATGCGAGAGCGAGAAACATGGAAGGAGTTGAGCTGGAACTAGAGAGAAGAAGCAAGTTCTTGAACAGCTTGATACAGCAGAAGAAGAAGGCTAAAGAGCAGCAGGACCAGAAAGACGAGTTTAATGTTCGAGTTAGGGCTTCCGATATGCCTCTGGCTGTGCAGAACAGGGCCTTCAGTTTGTCGCGTGAGCTCTTGAATGCCACGCCTGGAAAAGCCGACAACAAAAGACTCGCTCTCGCCCTAAAAAAGGTAGATCTTTTATTTGTCTCTCGCCTAAAAATCGTGTCTTTATCGCATCACTGAAGGAATCTAGTTCTGTGGAGTGAGTTTTGAAATTTGACACAGATTCAAGTAGTGTGCTACTTTTGGGTCCTAGGCCTACGTTTCAAGTATCACGCTTTTTGTAAGCTGTGGTATTGTCTTCTCGTTCTTGCTTGATTTGAAGATGTGTGCTTGTGTGACGAATCTGGAAATTGGATTTTCGCTCTTCGTACTTGAGTATTGTTGAACTTTTGAAGTGGCCCCAATTTCTTTTGGATTTCATTCGGTTGCCTTTGACTTTGTTCCATTGTTGCCTTTGACTTTGTTAGCTTCTGTTAGTAGTCTACTTGACTTGGTCGTTTTTGTATTGCGAGGATAATAGTATGAATCTCTTGGGGATATGTCTTGAAAGTGGATGTTCTTGTTGCTTACTGAGATGGTTTTTGAGCTGACTTAGGCCATCACTTATGATACCTAGCCTGCACCATTTGCTATCCTGGATTTTGGAAGCTTCTTATTCTTTGCTGTTAGAGTTAGATGCTACCTGATGATAAATCTGAAGCAGTTTGCCGTAGGAAATGAACCTTGCCCAAATGGAAACTTCTTTCTACAGAAGACTCGGTTGTCTTCTGATAGACCGGTCGCGCATTATTTTTTACTACCACATACATAATTGTTCATTTATGCAACTTTTTCATAGATTTGTACATGGCTCAGGGTTTGATGATCAACACTTTAAAATCTGAGGATAGTGTTCCTATTTAAAGGGCCTTGATGGTTAGCTCTTGATTATATCTTATGGATCAAAATGAAACACTTTTTGGTGCTAAGAATTTGAGAAGTCGCTCAATTCCTCATATTTGACTAGAGGTAGAGGCATTATTTCTTACAAGTGCAAATGTTTTTTTGGGGCTCGAACGTGAATGAAAGTAGCAAAGTTTTAATGATCCAAGTGTAAGAAGAGAGGCTTTACATTGGTTTCACAAAGTGGTTGAGTAAAAAATTAAGTTTTCACTTATCTGTTAGCAGCACTTAGTAGAGTGGTTTTCTGTTTGTCGCAGTGTTCACTATAATCTCTTAATAATGGCGACCATTCTTAGCTTCTATGATTGGCACAGGATATGGTTCAGTTTCTGCTGTTTGACTTGTTTTGTCTTCTTGTTCTGATAATGGATTTCTTCTCTCGAAATAGACCTTGATATGTTTCTTATCTCTTCGTTTTCTCCTAACTTGAGCGTTTTTCCCTTTGTCAAATGGCATGTTGCAAAAGGTGTATAAACTTTACTTTTGCTCTCTACTCATGAAATAAAGTTTCCATCTGTCTTATGTTTCAGGACTTCGATTCTGCCTATGGCCCTGCATGGCACTGCATTGTTGGGACCAGCTTTGGTTCATACGTTACTCATTCCATTGGAGGGTTCATATATTTTCAGATCGACAAGGTGTATGTTCTTCTATTCAAGACTGCTGTGGAACCCTTAGATCACCATTGAGAAAGTTGATCCTTCTAAAAAAGAGCATCTTCAATTGGTCCTTCCCTTTCGATTCCTCTGTCCTGTATTTACACTATTTATTCCGAGTTCGATGTGTTAATCTCCCAAGACAAAACCTTTGATGCAAATCAAGAATAGGATTTGTGACTCATATTGTGTAATTACAAGTGAACTTAATGTTCTTGAGAAACATCTCTTTTTGGTACTCTGTTAATTTCTTTATCGTTTTTGCAAGAAAGTGCTGACATAAGCCTGTTTATTTTGGATATAGAGTTGGTAATCACGAGTCAGGTTGGATACGAATCATTTAGGTACCTAAAATCACTGTCACTAATTTATAATGTTGTCAGGTTGAATAATTTTGAAGTTTTTTTCTGTTAATAAACTACCTAAAACACGAATTTTCCGTCTAAATATCCATCCGTATCTAATAATCTATATACAACTGAACTTGTAATTCGAGTCTTAAGGAAATGCACACATGCATAAAGAAGAAAACAAGCTTGTGTTCTTTGTTTCGTTCTCTCCTTATATAAAAAAGTTAGCTTTTAAACCCAAAACCTCTTTTACCAAATTTTCTTTCAATTGAGGTTTATTCAAGAATCAAAGAAACAAAAGAAAGATCACAAACGAAGAGTTACAGAGCAAATATGGATCAATCGCAGCAGCGCACTCCTTCATCTTCTCGATCGTACCAGTTCCATCCTGCGCGTGCTAAAATCATCGACCTCTTCAATCTCTACTTAGGGGTATTAATCTCCTTCTCCATCTCCGACTTCGATTTTTTTCGCTACTGATGATTTCACCATCTCCTTTTGACAGAGAAGTCGGCAAAAGCCCGATGAGCCTGTACGAGATCCCCCGTAGGTTTCTACGATCCTTAGCAACTTCGATTGCGTCGCTTGGACAAAAAAAAAATCCGTTCTTTTTTTAATAGCTCCTCTTTCTCTTGCTATTGATTTTGACAGGAACAAATCCCAGAAGCGTGTTCATGCTTCCAGTAGGGACTTACCACCTAGAAACGAGCAATTCATTGTGGAGTTCGAGCAACTTCAGAGCCAATTCGGTGTAAAGCTTTTATCTTTTTATCTTCTCTTGTTATTTTTGTAACATAACTAGTTTTTGCTTACATCGGACTCTTATTCAGGACCCAGACCAATTGAGGGCAATCACGGAATCAGTTTTGATATCTATGGTGTTGCAGTGTAGCAATCATGCACCTAGGGCTGAGTTTCTTCTCTTTGCCTTGCGTACATTGGGGAGAATTAGTTACGTTAATTGGGATACTTTTTTACAATCCCTTCTCTCTTCGGTTTCTGCTGCTGAGGTGTCTCTAAGCCAAGCTGCTCAAGCAGCAACGGCTGGTTCTTCTGCTACTTCTTCACAGTCTTTAGTTCCCGTACCTTCAAATACTATCCCTAGCTCA
The DNA here is from genome assembly GCA_039880935.1 of Streptanthus diversifolius. NCBI lineage: Eukaryota > Viridiplantae > Streptophyta > Magnoliopsida > Brassicales > Brassicaceae > Streptanthus > Streptanthus diversifolius. The sequence continues at coordinate 24,703,909 of JAXGFM010000014.1, read as the reverse complement.
CTGTTGCCTTCAGCTAATGGTATTGTTTCTCCAGCACCTTCGGGAAATGAACCAGGTTCTGTAACTACTTTGGCAAAATCTGTAGACAACTCGGGGAATGTGCAGCAGATTGCAAGGGCGGGCCAAACTCTAAGAGATAATGCTATGAGAAATAGTCAACGCGTAAGAGCTGCAGCCATAAACAGTTTGCGCCAGCTCAGTTGCAAGATTATCCTGATTGGCATTGATTATAATCTCAAACCCGTCACTCATGCCGAGATCTTCCAGTACATGATGAATTGGCTTGTGAACTGGGACAGGAGAGATCTGGGAACTGAGGACTCTGCGGGAAAGTCGTGGAGAACTGAGAAAACTTTAGCTGAATGGTTAAGGAGCTGTTTGGAAGTGATCTGGCTGTTGGTTGACGAGGGTAAATCTCGGATTCCGTTTTATGAGTTATTGCGCAGTGGTCTACAGTTTATAGAGAACATACCTGATGATGAAGCCTTGTTCACTCTTATCATGGAGATACACCGGAGGCGAGATGCGATGGCCATGCACATGCTTATGTTGGACCAACATCTTCACTGTCCAACGTTTGGTACCCATCGTATATCGTCCCAAACAACTGCCAATGTTTCAGTCGAAGCTGTGGCACACCTCCGCTATTCGCCAATTACATATCCAAGTGTACTTGGGGAACCTTTATATGGAGAGGTGATTAGTTTCATAGCTTAGTTGTATAAGTTGTTATTGTGTAATGTACATGCTTTGCATTAGGCAGGCAATTTGTGAATTTAAATCATTTTTCATATTTTTTTCACTGGTAGGATCTCGCAATGTCTATTCCAAAAGGAAGCCTGGATTGGGAGAGAGCAGTGCGTTGCATTAGACATGCTATTCGCACTACGCCGTCGCCGGACTGGTGGAAGCGTGTTCTTGTTGTGGCCCCCTGTTATAGACCTTCTGCACAAGCAGGGCCTATCCCTGGTGCCGTGTTCACTTCTGACATGATTTGTGAGGCAATCATTGACAGGATTGTTGAGCTTCTTAAGCTCACCAACTCAGGCAATGTTTGTCTTTCCCTATCTCTCATGTCTTTGTTCCGTCACTTCCTTTTAAGTCTGTGAAAAGGATTTTCAAATAGCAAGTGGTTTTGAAATCGTCCCAATCTGTAAAGAACCTATCTTCGTCACGTTATTCTAGTTCAGATTAAGTTTGAAAGTTCGATAATGGTTCATTAGTTAGGCTTTGACAGAAAAAAAGATAAAAGTTAAGAGTTGAGATACCACTAAACTAGGACTGTTTTGGTATTAACTTGGTATCTGTTGCTTTTCCTTTCTCTCTATGCAGATGCAAATTGCTGGCAAGAGTGGCTGGTTTTCTCAGATATTTTCTTCTTTCTAATCAAAAGTGGGTGTACAGATTTTGTTGATTTTATTGAAAAGTTGGTCTTACGCCTTAACGGTGCTGATAACCATATTCTTCGAACGAATCATGTGACGTGGTTGCTTGCACAAATAATACGCGTGGAGCTTGTGATGACTGCTTTGAACTCCGACCCTAAAAAGGTCGTTGCTCGATAACAATGATATGTTTTCGCAGCTGCAATTCAATTCCTTGTACTTCCTTTGATTTGAGCTTGACATCTCAACTTCTGCTCTATTTGGGTTTTCTCTCAGGTGGAGACTACTAGGAAGATCCTATCATTTCACAGGGAAGATAGAACTGATCCCAATAATCCTCAGAGTGTGTTGCTTGACTTCGTAAGCAGTTGTCAGAATCTACGGATTTGGTCACTAAGCGCAACAACTAGGGCATACCTAAACAATGAACAACTGTTGAAGGGAAAACAGATTGATGAATGGTGGAGAAGCAAAGGTAGATCCTGACAACTGCTTACCAAGTAGGACACTTAGAGAATTCCCGATTATGAAAACTCCCCTCTCATTCTGTTTCTTGTTTGGGGTTTTCAGGAGAGCGCATGATGGATTATATGAATATGGATGATAGGTCGATTGGCATGTTTTGGGTTGTTTCCTATACCATGGCACAACCGGCGTGTGAAACAGTTATAAATTGGTTGTCTTCAGCTGGCGTGGCTGAGTTACCGGGATTACAATCAAACGACAGAGTAATGATGATGCAGGAAGTGACCCCACTACCGATGTCATTGTTATCTGGATTTTCCATGAACTTGTGCTTGAAACTGGCCCTTCAGATGGAAGAAGTTTTGTTTGTTACCCAGGTTTGTTTACTCTGTCTCAAAAGGATATTATATATGTTAAGTGATGCACTGATCTATGGAGTCTTACTTAGTGACCTGTTTTCTCCACGTTCCAGTAAATGACTTCAGGGTTCTGACTGTTCAAAAATGTTATAGTAGATTTTAAAATCCTGAGCAAAATGAATTTAATTTCGTAGTAAAAAATCTGGCTGCAGACTGTTCCTAGCATTGCAATGGTTGAGACATACACAAGATTGCTGCTCATTTCCCCTCACTCGATGTTCCGTTCGCATTTCAGTGTAAGCTTTTTGGTTCCTTCTTTAGCCTTCTCATTGTCATCATCTTGTGCTTATTACTGTTGTTTATTGGTCGTAAACGATTCATGAGATTGGCTCACTTTCTGTAGCAATTGGCCCAGAGAAATGCTTCTCTGCTAAGCAAGCCTGGGGTAACTTTGCTTGTTCTTGAGATTCTGAACTATCGTTTGCTTCCGCTATACAGGTAAAATGAGCAAAGAGTTCTCAAGTTGGAGTAAATCCTTATATACTTTTCAGCTGGGGTCATTCTCGTAGTTAGATGAACGGGCTTTCCCCATATTGGCTGTTTGACCCGACTAAACAAAATTACTGATCTATTGATGCACCTTTTGCAGATACCAAGGAAAAAGCAAAACTTTAATGTATGATGTTACTAAAATTATATCTGCATTGAAACCAAAACGTGGCGACCACCGTATATTCAGACTAGCCGAAAATTTATGCATGAATCTCATTTTATCACTCAGAGACTTCTTTTCTGTGAAACGGGATGGAAAAGTAAGTGACTTTTACCGAAATAAACCTCACTGTCCCTTGCTTATTTTGTGCCAGAATGATTTGGGTGTTAATAACTGTTCTTATGTTACTACCACCAGGGGCCAACTGAATTCACTGAAACATTGAACCGCATAACCATCATGACTCTTGCTATCACAATCAAAACACGTGGTATCGCAGATGCTGATCACTTGGTTTATCTGCAAACTATGTTGGAACAAATACTCGCGACGAGTCAGCATACGTGGTCAGAGAAGACGCTGCGCCATTTCCCATCCCTTCTCCGTGACACTTTGATTGGACGGGTAGACAAGAGGGGTCTATCAATTCAGGCGTGGCAACAGGCTGAAACAACTGTGATAAACCAGTGCACTCAGCTTCTTTCACCATCTGCTGAACCCGCTTACGTTATGACGTACCTCAGTCACAGTTTTCCTCAACACCGTCAGTATCTATGCGCTGGTGCTTGTCTGCTGATGCAAGGCCACCCTGATAACATCAACAGCGCAAATCTTGTTTGTTTTGCTTAGTCTCTTCAAAGTTGTGAATTGATTGTTAATTGATAGTTGTATGATTTTCTCTTCAAAATGATTATCAGGCACGGGTTCTGAGAGAGGTTTCTCCTGAAGAAGTCACTGCTAACGTATACACTTTGGTAGATGTGTTGCTTCACAACGTTCATATAGACCTTCAGAGAGGACACAATATAAAGGTTCCTCTACTGTTTGTCTGAAGATTGACTGAACTCACTTTTTTCGTTGCTTGATCCATTTTCTTACATTGCATCCTGATATTTTTCAGGAGATTCTAGACAAGCACGATGCAAATCTTGCATTTTTCTTCTGGACACATGAAATGCTTCCTCTCGACATTTTTCTTCTGGCGCTCATTGACCGTGATGATGATCCGCACGCCTTGATAATTGCAGTATGTTCATGCTTTTACGTGAAATAAGCGTAAGATCATATAAAATTTTAAGGATTCTGTTTTTCGATTTATTTTCAGAAAAATCTACTTGAAAGGCCAGAGCTTATGCAGAGGATTAATGTGTATTGCGGAAACCGTGGGCCTCCTGAGCACTGGCTTTTCACGCAGGTGTTCAAACGCAATGAACTCCAGAAGGCCCTTGGTAACCATCTTTCTTGGAAAGATAGGTAACGTGTCTAACCCATTTCACAAATATTTACTGATTTTTAACAAAAGCTCACTTTATTACATGGCTTGATTGCTTGACTCGTTTTGTTGGCATCCAACTATGAATGTGTGATGGAACCTTCCATGAGAACTTGGCAAACTTGTGTGTGACCTGGAAATGTGTGAAATATTTTTTATGTTTCTTTTTTTTTTTGTGCCAATTTTGTGTGGCATTCTGTTAAATTTGGGAATGTTTTGCCTGTTTAATTGTGTTAAACCCAGGTATCCGACGTTCTTTGATGATATTGCGGCACGTTTGCTTCCAGTTATCCCTCTAGTGGTGTACAGGCTCATCGAGAACAATGCGATGGATACAGCTGATAAAATTTTGACTGCGTACTCGCATTTTCTGGCTTATCATCCTCTCAGATTCACGTTTGTCCGTGATATACTCGCCTATTTCTATGGTCACCTTCCCGGGCAACTTGTTGTGAAGATTCTCAGAGTACTTGGTCTCAGCAAGGTAATTGAAAAACAAAATTCAAGATTTCTTTGATTCTGCAAATATTCTCAAGTTGATCCCGCTTCTTGATTTCAGTTTCTAATATTTCGTTGAAGATTATATCATTTGATTTGGTTCCTTAATCGAATACAATCACTACATAACCGAAAGTTACACATCTTTCAACTCACAAAGTTTCAGAGCGATTTCATTTTCTCATTTCTGTGTAGATCAATGAGATACACGAGTCCTTGTTTTCTCGTATTCGGATTAGTTAGTATATTTATATATATATATAATAAACTTGTAGATTCGAGTCTCCGGATCTTTCCACTATATATACATACAAACCAGATGCCATTTTCCATTTTTTTCTCGCAGATTCCATTCTCTGAATCATTCCCGCAGTACATCAGCAATCCGAGTTCCCCTACATGCCCACCTCTTGATTACTTCGCCACTCTTTTGCTGAATCTCGTAAACAACGTTATACCTCCACTTAGCAGCAGCAGCAACTGCAGCTCAAGGTCTGGCTCAATGGCAGACATCTTAAACAGCTCAGCGAGACCTCTTCATGGAAAAACTCCAGGAGCATCTCAGCCCGGACCAGCAAACGCCTCGGAGGGACAGAAAGCATTCTATCAGATCCAGGACCCGGGAACTTACACTCAATTGGTTCTTGAAACGGCCGTGATCGAGATCCTCTCGCTTCCCGTCTCCGCTGCTCAGATTGTCTCTTCGCTTGTCCAGATAATTGTCAACATACAGTCCACCCTTATTCAATCTGGCAACGGGTTCCACGGCGCTGCAAACGGGGTGGGGCAAGGCTCGGTACTGCCTACGTCTCCCTCAGGAGGGAGCACAGACTCCATGAGCGCAAGTCGGTCCACTTGTGTGATTCCTGGTATCAACACAGCGAGCTTTGTCTCTAGAAGCGGTTATACATGCCAGCAACTGTCGTGTCTGTTGATTCAAGCTTGTGGGCTTCTGCTGGCTCAGCTCCCTCCAGATTTTCACACGCAGCTTTACATGGAGGCTTCACGTGTGACAAGGGAAACATGGTGGCTTACTGACGGGAAGAGATCACAAGGTGAACTAGACTCGGCTGTCGGATATGCTCTGATGGATCCTACATGGGCTGCTCAGGACAACACGTCAACTGCCATAGGTACACACTATAGCTTCTGTATCCATAGGTGAATGTTTGTTTAGAATTTGTTTTTACATGTGTATCGTTGTGTCTTCTTCCAGGGAATATAGTCGCCTTGCTTCATGCTTTCTTCAGCAATCTCCCACAAGAATGGCTTGATGGCACGCATGTCATCATCAAGAACCTCCGGCCTGTGACATCTGTCGCAATGCTCAGAGTCGTATTCCGTATTATGGGACCACTTCTCCCGAGGCTTGCAAACACACATGCGCTCTTTAACAAGGTACTCTTATGGCACCTAATCATACGAACTGGTCTTACTTCGAGTTACTGTGGAACATTCTGTTCACGTTAAATGTTATTTCAAAGGCTGGTTAGAACTTGAATATTCTGTAGCTGCTGGCTTCGAAAGGCCACTCATGGTTTCATTTAACTGTTGCTCTAAACATGTTAATAATTCAGAGTATCTCTCAAGCAAAACTTAATTGGAATGATCTTCCATTTCCGGATGAGGTTCATCACAAACCTCGACTATGTGTTTCTTTCTTGTCTAATTTTGACTTTGGTTTTCTTTTCTGTTTCTCAACAGACGCTAGCCCTTCTCTTGAGCACAATGGTCGATGTTTTCGGGAAAAACTCGCAGACACAGGTCCCTGTTGAAGCATCCCAGATTGCAGATCTTATCGATTTTATGTGAGCTTCTAAATTTTCAATACCTGAACATGGATTCATTGTTTTTATCCGAATAACAATCATATCATTACTCAAATGAAAAGTTGTGTGAGACTTTAATGGAGCTTGTTTGTTTTGGTCTCGCGTTCAAATGGTTGCAGACACCATGTTGTTCACTACGAGGGACAAGGAGGAGCAGTTCAAAGGAGCAGCAAGCCGAGACCAGACATCTTGGCCTTAATCGGAAGAGCAGCAGATTCTCTCCGACCAGATGTACAACATCTTCTCTCTCACCTCAGAACCGATCCCAATTCGTCGATTTATGCTGCTGCTCATCAGAATACCGCAAAGACCAACACCTCTTAGAAAGAAACTCAGATAATATGTTGTGTCCATGGTGGAGGCAAAGTCGGTAGAGCGATAAAAAGAAGCACAGAAACTGATTTCAACTACAACTTATTCTGGTAAATTTGGTCAATGGTTACAACTAATTTTTTTTGTTTTGTATATATATGATCAATGATAAAAATCATCTCAAACATTTTGAAATCACAGAAAAAACCAATGCCTATTTTTAATAACACAAGATTTTGAAATACTGTACCTTGTACCGACTTTGGTATCCTAATCTCTTTATCGAGATTTCTCGAGATCGCCAGCAAAGTCAATCATAAGGTTCATGCCTTTGTAAACGATGCAAAGTACCTCAAGGCAAGCCAAGGCCTAAATATCATTAGGTTAAGGCAAAAAAAAACTACCAAAGCCACCAAAACTCTGCAACTGTGATGATCCATCTTTGAAGAACAAGCATCAAACTTGAAGATAATAGTGGCGGGTGGCCGAGGCGTCAGACGTAGTTAGAGGATCCAAGGTATTGCATAAACTCGGGGGACAAAATAATTGATGCGAAGGTTTGCCTTATAGCTGTTAAGAAGTCGCAAACGAAAATAGTTGTTCATGGTTCTCAATCTCGTTGGAGTGAAGGATACACCATACCCTAAATATGTCTCGCGTAGGTCAACATGGAAGAAACGAGGCACGTACTCTTTAGACCATACCACATCGGTCCTAACTGCTCCTATTTCATATATGTATTGCAAATCTTAAAAATAAAACTAACTATATTTTCTAATGGGTATGAATTTATAATCGTAATATTATCGGACAACAAACACACAATACTTTATATGTTTATGTAAAGTACACATTACAAATATCCCTTTTCATATAGATACACAATAGTCACGTAAGATTATTTAATTGTAACGAAGAAGATGATGAATGGGTTTTTGGGAATATTTAACGTGATTTTTCTTTCTTGTTGCAAGAAAAAGACGATGATCGTTGTTTCTCCAATTGTCTGAAAATGCTGCCATCGTAAACGCCCCTTACTGTCTCTTTCGTCAATAAACCATCTCTGTCTTTGCATAACTCATATAATATTTTCCACTCTGCATATGCTGAAATCCTGTGTATTGAAAATATGTTTTCAAGAGATCTTAATGCATGTATATCGTCGTTGTTTCTCTAGAATTAAAAATATATCGGAACAAAGATGCATGCGACTAGTATTTAATTTGTTATTAATAAAAACGAACCATCCTACGTAATCTTTAGGGTCTCTATTAGTCTTAAGTAATTGTTGAATTTCCTTGTAAGTGAGAGCATTTTGATGTGTGTGAGCATGCTTCTTGAATATCTCCTCGAATTTCGATTCCACAAATCTGCGAAATTCAGAAGGAAGTGAGTGATTACACTAATTTGTAAATTATGTATCATTGTAATTAACTTTAAATACGTACGCACGAAAACACACATTTAGAAGAAAAACATATTATTTAATTCATATAGCATCTTTTGTTTTGAGAAAAGATGATACGGAGGAAATGAACAAAACCTTCCATCCTTGTCGTAGGCGTCGGTGTCACTACCATGGATGCCTAAGTGACTATTCTTCACTTGTATTGGAAAAAATGGCGAGAATCTCTTCCCCTATTTAAAATTCACATCAATGGCTTCAATATTAATACTAAGATATATCCGAATAGTTTAACACAGATTGTTTGCATAATCAAATATTTCAGCCCTTGCCTAAAGCTGGCGAAGCATGCATGGACGTTAATTAGCCTCCGAATAATATCAAAGTTTTTTGGAAGCATGCAAATGTAGCAAAAATGGGAATGTTCTCTCATTCAACATCATTGGAAAACGTTTGTTAAGGTCAATAGCTTTTTAATGTTTTTGACTTTTTGAGTTTTCAATTTTCTTTAATAATTTTTTTTTTGTATTAAGTATAACCACTCTATTCTTTATTTATTTTAGGCATCATCAATCCTACCAATGAAAAAAAGGGTTTTTCAATTCTAGTTATGCGTTTACCAGTTAAAAATCCTCAAGATCTTATTAGGCTATTCGATTTAGGCTTTATCCATTATATTACCGTTTAACTAATAGTATGCATTTTATTTCTTTCTATGAACTTATAGTATGCTTTTTATTTCTTTCTATGAACTTATAGTATGCTTGATCACCTTTCAAAACCAAGAGTAAAGAAAAGAAAGAAAAATGATATTTAATTGATACCGGACGAGTTTTCTGGCTAAGTCCCATGTTGATGAAGACACCAGCTAAAGCCGAAAGGAGACGCCCTGCCCCCATCGCTCTAAATCCTTTATTTATATTTACATTAACCAAATCAAATTATGATTTGAAATAAACATTGACTAAGCTACACATCGAAATCTCATTCATATTTAACATTTGATTACTTGGTATGTTAACTTACCTAGGTAGGTTTCCCAAGGGTAAACGACGCCGTCTCCGTTCCTGTCAAAGAAGGCTACATGTTTCTCCAATGCACTATCTCCTTCCTGAACACAGTCTCCTCCTACACAGCATAACCCCAAAATTATATTTCTATATACCCCTCTCTAATTCGAATTACTAACTAAAGAAAACAAAAACTCCAAACTGAGAAATCAGATGGAAGTACACTACCTTTAGTTTGTAAAGAGGCAGCGGAAGGAGCCATGGCCTGATGAGACATGAGAAAGTGGATGGAAGTTAGTAAGGACACAAGCTAATACAAGCTTAGTTTCTTGTTAGGTTTGGATCTCTTACATAAAAAGATGGAAGAATATATTATTAGTTTTATATTAAAAAGAATATGTTTTAGTGTGTATCTTTGTACAAATGTGTCATCGACATGTATTGATATGCGTAAACGCGACTCTCAGTAAAGCATAAGGATGAGAAAGTGTGAGACTCTTACAATATTTCTTTTTTCACTTTCCTTTTAATTCACAATCGGCCCTTTCTTCACATGCACGGTACTATCAAATTTGAATTCTGAATGTATTTTTTTTTTCTTATCTATTTGCTCTTAATATTCTTTGGATTGAATAGTTAGAAATTCTGTTTATTTTTCTATCTGAATAATCCCGGGTTTTCCAGTTTTTTATTACTACTTTTGCATTCATATGAATAACTTTTCTACTCAACTTACTAATTATTCCGATTAAAACATGGTTTTAGTATATTAATGGATAATTGTGTTAACATACCAAAAGTAGGTGAAAATGTAAAACTGTTTTGAATGGTAAAATATTACTCGGACCATGATTTGAATGCGAAAAAGTAGCATACCATTTGTCACCAATAAACAACGTATTCTTGGTGAGATGATGAACTTTTCTTGCAGATTAAATCGTTTCGGAATTTTAAATAAATTCCCAAGTCTGTCACTACAATAATCTAAGTAGGACGCAGTTCATCGTTTTCATTACTAACAAAATCAAAAAAAACTAAACCCCTTTTTCACAACAAATTGGCGCATCTAAAGTAGGATACTGTGCAATTACACCAGTTAATTGAACAAAACTCATCCACGACTTACGAACTAAGAAGAGAAAGTAGAGATAAGGTTTATTAGGATCATAATCACCTGTTTTTGGTGGACATATATATATATAATCTCAAACAACACTATAACATTAAGTTGTAGGCAAGTTTCAAAAGCTTCAAATGATGTTTTATATACATTGTCCTTTATATTAATACAAATTGCTGACTGCCCCAATCTCTTTCTTCACATCACACAACATTTGGCTGGTCCCTTTGGATCTGCCCTAGCTTCCTCGGTACCTGGAGAAAGAAGACTTTGATTAGAGGAGCCTGATGGTCTCAAGACTTTTCATACGCAAACACACTCGACCCAATTAAAACCACGTATTGTCAAAGTTGGTCTATCAAAGATTAAACCGTGTTCTGTTTTCGCAACTACATCAAATACCTTCCGGGGGTTGAGCTAACTTCCGGTTATGCGAAGTCATCATTTCTTTTTTAAGCTTAATCAAAATGTCCTCCATCGTGTATTCTCGCCGCCAGTTAGTGAGCATAGGGAAGAGACTCGGTTCAACCTGATCATACATTTCGATGTAACTTGTTCATAAACATATAACACCAGCAATATTCACTCATGATGTCACAGAGCTTACCACTCCAGTTTCCGGGTTAACGCAAGCCATGTTTATCCGGGTCTGGAACCTCACACTTGGTGGACTTTCAGGGTATTCCTTTCCACAGAACAGCTTCAGCTGGAAGATTTTCCCTTCGTATGCAGTCTGATATTCGTTCATCGCCAAACAAACATCATCAATCTTCTCAAAATCCAAAAGCAGAAACCAAACAAGTTCTTTCTTTATATGTGTGCACTCTAATCAATAGTGGTCAAGAAATGTAGCTACAAAACCGGAATAAAACATCTCAGATGAAGTAGCTAAAAGTTATGGATCCTTTCCAGTAAAAGCCACACGAACAACTAGTTACATTATGGGACAGAGATATTACCCAAAACATAGGGGCAAAAAGTAGAAGAAGACTATTAAACATCCAAATTGGGATCAACATGAATATGAACATTGTTTAAACACTAAAAGCTATCTCGTAATCCTCTCCAAAAGTGTCGAAATTTGCATCTTAATCAATCAAGCGCATCGAATGTAAACAAGGAGATTACATACATTATGAGGGCCGAGAATGGTGCCAGTCCAAGATTGCATATAGATATCATCAGCGTCGTCCATTCCATAGCTTACGGTACCATCTCCAATACCTTTCTCACCTCTTTCAAGTTCTTCCAACAATCTAAAGTTCCTCGGAACTACACCCCCAAAAAAAAAAAAATCATTAATTTACCAAACTCTAGAAATCGCGCCTTCTTTTGCCTAATCAATCATTTTCTATATCAGATTCTTATATCGGAGAACGTGGATCCGGTCACATTCTCTTTCAAAAGCTCGTGAGAACAAAAAAAAAACCATGTAAATCGCGTCAATACAAAAACCCTAGATCCGAAAATCAATTGACGAGAGCGATATTGGAATATACAAATTGAACGGAAAATTGATCGGACTTACCGACAACCTTGGCTTCCTCCGATGTCATCGCCGGATCGTAGATGATTTCAGGTAAGACGATATAAAAAAAATTCAGCAAAAGCGAAGAAAATGAGAAATAGAGAGAGACTGTTCAAGTACTGTTCACCAGAAGGATTGTGTCGATTGGAAGAAAAGTCTCTTTTAAAGAGACCCGGTCAAGTTATTTGGTTAAGATAAAGACAAATTACACCAACTAACCATAAAAAATATAATTCACCATCTAACCCCAAAAAAAAAATGTCCTTAATATTCTCTGTTAATATATAATATATAGTATTATATCTTTATTCCACAAATCACACCCAATTTTTTTGTTTAGAAAATATTATGTACTAAATACATGCATTCCACTCTATGTATGTATTAATATATAGAATACTGAATTCTACGTATTATTTTTGTAGTTTACTTATAAGATGTAAATTTTATTTTGTGTTTAAGGTTTTATATTTAGCATTGGATTATTAATTATTATGTAAATTAGTATAAGATAATAGTATATACTATGTGTGGTTAAATAGAATATCATGTTTTTCAATAATGCGCTATTCATTTCTTCAATAAATTTGTATCCACTTTTTAGAATTCAAAACATGTTAGATATAACAAAAAAGTTATATTTTTTATAGTATTACAAGTTTAATCAATCATTAGTATATAATTAGTGTAATAAATAAGATCAATAAGAATAAACATATTTATTATATATAAAAAAGTATATAAAATAGAAAAATTGTAAAACAATTTAGGTACATGCTCAATTTTTCAGATGTTTGTAGCTGGCTCCACTTATTCTCGTAAGTTTGGTTTAAGTTTACCTCATGATTTTTCCAAATGATCCAAACCATCTATCAAAGTTTAAACGTCCTCCAGTGACAATACTTTTATGACACAAAATTTTCAGCTGGTCCTTGAAGATTCCTAATTTCTTCACTTTCATACCAGTTACCCAATTGATATTTAGTCTTAGTCTTATCTTTCCGGATGTCATAAAAATTAATTACACTTTCAAGAACATGATAAGATAGGGAAGACAATGGTTGAAAGAAGTCGAAATTGGAACTCAATAGTATCATTGTGTTCATGTGGTATCATTGGGTCTTAACAGTCCATAAGGCCCAATTTATCGTACACACTAAAAAGCCCAAAAAATAAAACCTTTCTAGTTAAACTCTTTATAAAACCCCTTCTCACCTTATCATAAAAACCCTAGCCGTTCGGTTCCTATATAAAAAAAAAAAACTTATCTTAACTTGTCTGAAAAAACTTAGATCTGAGAAAATGGCGACGGCGTTGAAGAAGAACAGGAAGAAGAGAGGCCACGTCAGCGCCGGTCATGGTCGTATCGGAAAGCATCGCAAGCATCCCGGAGGTCGTGGTAACGCCGGAGGTATGCATCACCACCGTATCCTCTTCGACAAGTACCATCCAGGTTACTTCGGAAAGGTAGGTATGAGGTATTTCCATAAGCTCCGTAACAAGTTCTTCTGCCCCATCGTCAACCTCGACAAGCTCTGGTCTCTGGTCCCTGAGGATGTGAAGGCGAAATCAACCAAGGATAACGTTCCGATGATCGATGTGACGCAGCACGGTTTCTTCAAGGTTCTGGGTAAAGGTCATTTGCCTGAGAACAAACCTTTCGTTGTGAAGGCGAAGCTTATTTCAAAGACCGCCGAGAAGAAGATCAAGGAGGCTGGTGGTGCCATCGTGCTCACTGCCTAGGTTAGGTCGATTTTCGTTTTGCTTTTAATTGTTATCTTCTCCGTTTTTGAAATCGCTGTTGAACTCAAGTCTGTTGCTTTTTGGAATTTTGGAATGAGAGCTCTTTTAATCAATATATGGAGTTTGAATGTGGCATGAATATTGGGTTTTTTTCGAATGCTTACGATAGATTATTTAGTTTCATTCAGCTATTGATGTGATTCATCACGATCTACATAGACTTGTTTTAACACGAGTCCTCTCACTTTCTCATCATCAGAGAACATTGCTGGATACTTGTCTCGTAACACGATTAGAGTCATTGAGATCACAACTCCAATCGATTCACAAGTTATCATAGACACTATCACTAAGAATTTTACCCTTCTTGGGTGTGTTCAGCTCCAAGCTCATTCTACACTCTTACACTGCACATCTAACACAAATTTGCTCTATCATATCATTAAGCTAATCTATTAAAATGCCACCATGATCGGCCATCCCAATATGATCAGTTGCTTTTCATTACCAATTGAGTTTTTCGACTCTGTTTTCTTCTTTGCTCTTCATCACACGACAAAGACTACACTCCTTTTCCCGGAAAATCCGTGGCTTAAATATAGAAACTGTTTAACAAATAATAAAGAATATAGAAACATAGAAACAGAAGATATTTGTTTCCTTGGATTCATATCCATAATATACAAAAAACAAACTATAATAGTGGTAAAATCTTCGAATCGATTAGAAAATATTTCTTTTTCTTTTTTACCAATTTAATTGCATAATCTCATATTTATACCTTACCACAAAAATAGATCTTATATAAGTTTGCTATTAAAAAAAAAAGTAGAGACAAGAGAGAGTTTATAGATAGAGAAGAGTACTACAGAGATTTAGCTTCAAAGAGTGTAGCAGAACACAAGAGTTGTTCATCATGGGAAGAAGAAGAAAGAAGTAATTACATTCTGGAATAACCAAAGTTATTATCATACTGAGTCATGAAGTCGTCGTTGAACTTCTTGAAACTATCCATGATCTCCGGCATCTCTTCTTCCGCAGGCAATATCGTTGTCCTCAGATGGAACACACTGTCAACGAGTTATATAAATAAGAAGAGATCATAAAAAAAAGAGCAAGAGCGCAAAACCAATTCTTAGTTGTTGTTTTTACCCTTCTTTCTGTCCAAATCCAGAGCCAGGCACTGTGGAGATTCCTGTGGCTTCTAAGAGCTTTAGACAGTAGAAAACGTCAGGCACTTTTCCAGCTTGCTTCGCAGCTTGGAGAGCGCCTGGTGGTAGCCGTATTTGAGGAAACGAATACATTGCACCTAACGTATATACCACAAGAATCAACAACAACAAGTAATGTCTTAATGTTTATGCTTCCTTTTAATGTGTTCTTACCTTCCGTGAAATTGCAGACGACGTTTTTGCAGCTGTTGAATCCATCAGTCATGATCTTTGCTCTTCTTCTCAAAGATTCAAGAATCCCCTTGCTAGAGAAATGTACAAAATGGGAATATTAATGATTCAGTCCAGGGATGATGATGATCACGAGTGCTTAAGTGGCTTTATGTATATACCTTTCACGGGCGAACTGGTCATATGAAATGTCTCCAGGCTTTGGAGGACTAACCATCAAACCCATCTGCACCATTCATATGACTCTCAGAACATACGGATAATTTTCTACAAAAGCAAATCCACATTACGTTAAGACGTTTGACTTACAAATATCTGCGCAGAGACATTCGGGCTCAGGGCAATTGATGCAACCTTGTATATCTCTTCAACAACCTGCATCATCAGGAATTATTATGTTATGTTGTCAAACATAACACAAGTAACTTAAAGCAGAGAGATAAAGACAAACCCTGGGAGGGATGTTGGTCATCTCAAAGTATCCACCTCGCTGTCCACATTCTCCCCAATAACCTTTAGAGACCGTGTGGAAAGATACAAGCTGGACTTCTTTGCTGAACGGCGAACCCATATCCATCAACACCTTTATATTTTTTCAAGAATGTTCATGTTAAAAAAATGATCACAAATCAGCCACAAGTTTCAGTAAAATGAAAGCGAAGATAGAAGCTGACCTTCTTGGCGCTGATAAAAGGACGCTCATCCTGGTATATGTTCTGCTGATAAACCTCGTCTCCCAGAAGAACCAACTTCTCGTTATAACAGAACCTCAATATCTCTCTTAAGTTAGCTTCGCTTAGACACTGACCAGTTGGGTTCCCGGGGTTAATGATAACCATTGCCCTTACCTGTATACCCATTCAAGACAAATCAGTAACTGGAGGAGTAAAGACATACGTTTCTACGCTAACTGCATTGATAATTGCAAGAGAATAATGTAAGAAAGAGTGCTCACTGATATCCCTTGAGAACGAGCCTGAGCAACGGATTGTTGAAGGTTATTAACATCAAGCCCCCAGTTTTCAGACTCATCGAGATAGTAAGGAACAAGAGAACCACCTAACAGTGATATGGTAGCTGAGTAGAGTGGATACTGTGGAACCGGAACTAGAATCTGCAAAACGAAAAGAACAAACTTATAAATGAAGTGTCAGGAGTAAAATCATAGCAGATACTAGGACCTCTTGGAACAGAGCATTACCCCGTCTCTCTCACCGCGTATAACACAATTCAAGATTTGCATCACACCTTTGCTAGCTCCATCAGTGAGAAATATGAGTTCTGGGTCACTGTAATATGAAAAGAAGAAGAAGGCCTGAGCTGGCTTTGCTTTTAAAACTAATATCTCATTGCGGAAAAACAGAAATTAAAGCAATCACCTTGGATAGCCATCGCGCCGTTCAATGAACTCCGCAACCTCTTTCCTAACTCCGGGAAGGCCTCTTGAGTCACTGTAAGCACCTGATAATACACAGAAAAAGGAAATAACTTAATGATTGTCACACTAATTCAATAAGCAGCTGATGAATGCGTTTGCTAAACATAATACCTAATCCGCCTGAAGTCAAAGAAAGATAATGCTTAGCTTTTGCAATAGCATCAGCTGGAAATAGCATTCCAACATTTGGGTCATCTAGTAGAAACGGAGCTTGACAGAGCGCAACCACCTGCAATTGGTTGTTACTTTTACTATCTAGGCTCAACGTAGATTTGAGTTTGATGGTTTGAGAATATATACCTGGCGAGGAAATGTCAGCGGCTTCTGTCCTAAAGCATGAGGGTTCCCAACGTTTGTGAAAATAATCTGTTATGTAATATTCAACCCAAGTTAGCAAAAAAAAAGAAACCGAAAGACTGTCAATAACTATGGACAAATCAAGTGCTAGATCATAATTGCAAATGCATACCACGTCCTAAACCAACTAAGAATCACAGGTCTATCTAAACTCTAAAGCTCCTTGTAAAGTTTTCTCAACTTATCATAAGGTTTCATAGTTGAAGTTGGATCTAAAGGACACATGATAGCAACCTTTCTTAGAGTAAAGCCAAGATGTAAAGGCACAAGATGACCCAAAAGTGTATACCTTTTTGCCTTCTTTCTGAAGCTCAGAAGCTCGGAGATAGAGTTCACCTCTTACGGCATACTGACACTTCTTCACGTTTTCATTCAAAGAATCGTACTCTAAAGCCATTTATCTTCACACTTAAAGCAACCGCTACCTCACTTCAACCTTATCGAAAGAAGAGAGTTTTATGTGAGAATCCATCAAGTCACATCACCAATTCAAACCAGAAAGCAAGATTGGATAAATGAATCGATATCAAAACTAAAATTGGCTCTATAAGCAAATAGCTAAATCCCTAATTTGTGGGTTTTCAATAGCAGGACTCAAACCCACGTCGAAAATCAACACGAAACTCAAAATCTCAAGAACAAAGCCGTAATCGTAGAGTACAAAAAAAGACGACGCCTTTTCAAATGGGTTATCAACATCATTGAAAAAAAGAAGAAAATTAATCACCACATACCTTCAGAACTCAATGTTGTGACCCTTAAAGGCTCTCTGGATAGTCGGACACGTTCGAGAGCCAAAGCACGAAAGAGTGGGGAGAGCTATTGTATTAAAACTCTAAAAAAGCTTAAAATTTTGTGTAGCAGATTACAATTGTGTGTCTGACAAAAATTTGATTATTCGTCAATCCAATCATATGGCATCTTAACAAAGGAAGCAGCATAGCCACTGAAATGGACGAACAAGATTTGTCAGACAAAAGTCAATTGACAATATCTATCCGTGTCTCATTATTATACTACGACGACCGTTCTCGGAAAAAAAGATATAGAAACAGATAAATTAGAAGAGAATAAATGTGGCGGAGATTCCAGGTGGAGAGATTGTAAATTTTGACATGTATCGACTTGTTCTTTAGAGAAATTATACTTTGGATCATGACCAATAGGGTAGAGCCACGTCTCCTTCATTTTTGTTTCATCCTCTTGACTCCTCAGTACTCTCAAAGGCTAAAGCTGTCCTCAACAGTTGATTCAACACTTCAATTTTTTAAATTAATGTTTTACGCAAGGTTTTGATTGGCAATGTGGTACAACTTATAACCATGCAGCGCGACGGTACTGTTATATTTTTACCAAGGTTTGTACTGTTTTGTGTCACTAATTAGACTTCATAAGTGAAAAGAGAACGTGAGCTTGTGTGTGAGTTAGCTCTTTCATCTTGCCTAAAGATCTCTATGAAAGTCACAAGGTTCTTTGGATCTATAAGTTGTCCAAGATTCATCATGTGAATCAAGGTTAGGGTTTTATTCCTCTCATTGCGAACTCATTTGATAATACATTTACTAACGATTTTTTTTTATTAAATCCATTTATTTTAATTCTTCTTTTTTCTGTAAACTCAGTATCTCTAGTTTGATTAGCTGAAACGTTTTAGTTTATTTTGCATTTGTTCATAAAAAGTTCTTTTTCTAAATTCTATATAAAATACATTTTTGTTTAATAGTTAATGATTAGAACAACTTTAAATTTATTTTAAGATAAAATTAAGAAAACAAAAAACATCACTTAATACATATAGGGTCTAAATAGTTGTGATCAATTAATGGAACAGAAGTAAGAAGAATAAAAACAATTTTTTATTTATTCTTTTGATTCTTCTGTAGTATATTAAAAGAATGTTTTCGTTTAAGATTTGTTCATAGTTACAGTTTTTTTAAGAGGAATGCTTAATTCTAGCAACTCGTTTCAGTGATGGTTTCTCACACATAAATGAATAACCAAAGTGGAGCAAGTAACTCTATCAAACTCTGACTATATATCGACAAGTATTCGGGTTCAGCACCAAAAACACATCGTTTCTTGATAGGTTAGGTTTTGGTGTTTTACTATATATATATATATATATATATATATATATATATGTCGATCTCTTTGGCTTAATAAAGAGATTTTCACTCTTAAATCCTTGTTACGGCTAGAACTCAAGTGAATAAAAAGGCTTTTGATTCGGGTGATCCAGATAAACAGAAATTACCAATGACATATATTTCTTTGTTGAAAAGTAAAAATGGTCATGAATCATGATGATGAAGCAAAAGCTATACACATTTGTTGAACTCTATTCTTCTTGGTCTCCTCCTCCTAGCTGCTGTTGAGCTTCGTTCGGCAATGTCTGAGGGCTCTGCCTGAATACATGTTTCCTGCACCGCTCAAAGATACTGTCGTAGATCAAATCAAACTCCACACCTGCTCGCTCTCGGTTCACAACGAATAGAATATGATCCGCCTCCACGATCTTGTAGTACCTGGATACATTCAAGAGAACCCGGTTAGACTCTTATCTTCATTGAATCTTCAAAAAACTATCATCCAACCAAAAATGTAATGGTTATAGCGAGAGAAGACTAACCAAATGCCTGGTTGGAGCGGGAGACAATCTGAATCACTACGAACAATGAGATTAGAATGTTCAACCGGAATTCGTGGGTAAGTCATGGATATAGTGTTCAATGCTCCATCATTGTCCTGCCAATCTTCATCTCTGCAGAAACCCAATTTAAACTACAGATTTGTATATTGTAGTGTGTAGCATTAAGTGGTTATACAAAAAAGTCACCTGTAACCCTTATAAGGCAGAGGGATATCACGAGGAAAACGCCACTGACTCATCTGCAACACACGGATGAAAAGCAGAGGATGGATTCCCATCACACCTGAAGGAACAGTCATCATCCCAAGAGGTTTACTAGTACGCTTAGTCGCGTAGCTGAAGTAGAACGTGTTTGGGAAAGTCTGGAGATTAGCATTGAGCTTCATTGATCCTTGGATTGAGAGGTCAGGCAGGATCCAATCTCCAGATGACGCAAAAGGGCCTGCGTTTCCAAGAAGGCAATCGACAAGGCCGCGTAAACCTGTCTTCTTCCACGACATGTTGAAATGGTCGAACCCGAAGTTGTAATATGATTTAAGCCAGGGAATGTCGAGCCAGTCATACATTATGACTCCAAGTTTACAAATCTGAAGTAGAGATATGGGTTTGAGGGACTTCCCGTCCTCTGGCCTGACAATAATATTTTACATTTTGGATTATAATTCGATAAAGTGTAGCTAACAGGTAACAAGAAGGTAGAGCAAACTCACTGAATTCCATCGAGGTAGGTTCGAGTAGTCCCGTTTAATGCTCCTGACAACGACGTTAAACTCAATACCCAGTTCTCACTTGTGTTCTCATAACCATTAAACATCTGAAAGTAACAAAAACACAAGCAAATCAATATCAACATCACAACCAAATCCTGCTCAGTTAATCTTTCTTTTGGCTAATTTACCTTGTCAGCGAGCATTTGCTGCAACACACGAACAACTTGAGCACCAGCAGAGTGACCAACAAAGTGAATAGGATGATCTTCATCCCATTCTGGGTATTCACCTAAAGTTAAATCATCGTTTAATCATCAGCATAAAGAGTGATTCTAAGGCTACTAAAAAAATCGAATAAAGAGAACACATAAAAAGACTAAACCTTTTTCATATAAACGACCAAATTGAGAATGCCCACAAGCTTTACTATGATCTTCTCCGTAATCAACTCGTCCACCTTTCAAGTAATAAAATAATTCTCTAGCCCTAGGAAAAAAACGGACCATCCTTTTATCATTAATTGACCCTGAGAATATATCTTAACAAAAGATTTAAACTTCCTCTTTCACCTATCGTGTACACTCGTCAAAGATCCCAAATCAGGCACTAACACTCTCTCGTCTTTCTTCTCTGCTCCAGCAAAGTATGATAAACCACCTAACCTCTGCAATTTACAAAATCCGGTTAATGAAAAGAAGACACCTTTGAATGTCAAAGAGAGTAGAAATGTTTTGCTTACTCCTTTGCCAAATCCGAAAATGCCATGGACTAAAACAATGGGAGGCAAATCATTGACTTGTGTTGTATTCCCTTGGTCAATTTGTATGACTTCCATGGTGGTTTTGGGCTTGAAGATTGACTCGCTCAACGCCTGAGTGAGATCTCCGGCGACGGCCGAGCTGAATATGTAAAGCCCATACATCATATGAACAACGGAGCTCACTGATAGCTCTGCTAACTGAAGAGAGGATATAATCAACCATGGAATCATCCTCAAGATTCGATCTTTCGTCTCTCTTACAATACCCAGAAGAAGATGAAATTTCAAAAACCCAGTAATCAAAATCTGATTTTTCTTTCTTTGAAAATCAGAGACAACGAAGATTGAACAAAATTCCGATTCTTGTTATTCAGACTACCCAGAAATATTCTTCTCTTTTTCAAATGGGTCAACAGAAAATGTTTTCTGTCGACATTGAATCAAAATGAAGAAATCTAAGCAATAGCTGTTGTTGATTTGAAAACGATTCTTTCTACTTTTCTCGTCGTTTGCTTCTAGAAGAAATCTGTGAAAAATGGGGTTTTTCCTCACCACACAACTTTCTCGTTCATTTATTTTTCAATTTTCCGTGGCGCATGGAAACGAGCTCTGCGTTTTCTCTTTCTCTTCCTAACGGCCAATGAAAGACACACACTTCATATGTTTTCCTTTTTTATTTTCCTCTCTCGGAAAGACGCGTCTAGATGAAAAGAAAAACTCGAAAGATGAAGAACTGTGTTTCGCGTTTGACGCCTTTTTCTGTGTGGAGGCCACGTGTTTGTTTTGGAAATAAAGTGGGTCCCACTGAGATATGGTTCAGCAAACTGAACAATACTGTACTTTGTTTATAACGTTTTTAAATTGAAATAAAATCAACGTTTGGTTGGTATACTATATTATAGGAGCAGTTGATGAACTGTCCTGCGATTCTTCATGTTTCGTGAAATTTCGCACAAGTAATGAGTGGACCATATTGAATTGTTATCACGTCGTACACATAACTCCAAGCTTTTTTTTATAGGAAAAACTTAATTAAACTCACAAAATAATATATATATATATAGCCTTATGTGAAATGGCTAATAAATGATGGTAATTTGGTAAAGAAGACATACAAGAACAAGAAGGTAGAAATAATAGTGGGTTTCTTATATCATATATCATATATATAATTAGAAAATTTTCTATCCATCTAAGAACACCTACAATAAACATTTAATTTTATTTGAATATTTAAAGTATCATTTAATACATGTTAATTTATATGATTATTATTTTTAGCATAAATTGAAATATAAATAAACTAAATACATAGTAATTATGAATTAAAGAAAAAAATTAGAAATATTCAATTGTATTTTAAAGTATCATTTAATACATGCTAATTTGTATGATTTTTAGTATAAATTGAAACTAAATAAAAAATATAAAAATATGATGAATTAAAGAAAACTAAAATATTATTAGATAGGATTAGGAAGTACTGAAATATTTTACTGCAAAAGAAAAATATAAATTTTGTTAGATTTCAATCAAATATTTTAGTTAGGATCTATCATATTAACAATTATAATATGTTTATGATTTTTTAAAAATGAACAATGATCGTAATTTAATGATAAATTAATCCACTTATAGTATACATCTTAAAGTTTAAATTTATATATTGCCTTTACATTTCATTTTTAAATTTTCAATATATTTAAAAATATATAATTTTTTTCTATTATAAAATAAAAATCTTAATGAAACAAATTATTTCACTGCTTGATTTAAAATGTAACTTTATGTTCAATATATATAATCCTTATTTTCTTAATATAAAAACTATATTACAAATTGACAAGAAAAACAGTCCAACTTTAAATGTCAGTAAAATTCACTTCCGTTGAATATACAAGAAAAACATTTCACACTTAAATTTTTAAACACGTATTTATTACTTATATTTCTATAAAGTAATAAAATATTAAAACAATATTGCTTTATAAAAAAAGTTACTAACATGCCAAACATATTCATATGCGACTCATTGAAGATCGTTTTTATTTTATTAGTATCATGCAGTTGAAATTTTTTTTTTGTGATATGCATTTGAATTTCATCAACGGATTAGAAGTTTGTAATTACTTACCAAAACAGTTTAATAATAAAATTTTCCTAAGCCACAGACTCACAGTCGTCCAATTACCCAAAACATGTTTTTGGTTTTGTTATTCAATAATCCACATGGACCAACCGTGAATATCTTCAAGTATTAAATGTATTTTTAATGACTTTTGTAAGCTCTGAGTATATCGAACCGTCCTGTATATCTCTGAAAGGGCTGAGAACTTCAACATTAGACTCCTATTAGATGAGTGAGTGACGTGAACCGTCAATTTTTTCCAATGGTTAAATAACACACAAAGTGCGTTAGGTTTCAATCTCATCTTGCATATTTGTTGCATAATCTTTTGCTCTGAAGGTGATTGTCTCTTTCAAGATTCAACCAAATCATCTAAATCTGAAAACAAAAAAAAATAAGCATAGCAATTAATGAGTTATAAAAAAGAAATTTTAAACATACCTCGTAACACAGCCCAAGGGAGCAGATCCACTAAAACTTTGATAATGACGTGGCAAGTATCTCTAACACGATCATCTAACACAGACTCTACAATAGAAAGAAGAATACATACGATGTTAATTAGGAACAAAATTCAAATCACAGTCCATTTTTCAGTTAAGGGATAATGAACTCAGAGGGATTCATCTTGTCTCCACAATTTCTTAAGAGTGTGATTACAGACAAATGCTGTCCTTTTCCTTCTGAAGTAATTCTACAAATATCAAATAGAGATACTGAAGTAAACATAAGAACACATAGACAAGCAAAGTAAATCAGATTAAATAATGAAAAGTAAATTATCCCAACTTTTGTTTGCTCATAAACATCTTTGAACATGTCTCCTTTGATATATATCTTTTACTAATATTTCCTTTTTTTCACTAAAGGAAATCAATCATAAGAGGACACCATCCCTAAGATGCTGCAAAAAACGTGTAACAAAATCATGAATATATATTAAACTAGTAAAGTTATGAAAATAATTAAAATACCTTAATTATCATCCTTAAGTAGATGGCATGAGCAATTTTTGGGATTATAGGTCTGATCACTTCATCAATTTTGTGTTGTTCTTGAACTATAGATCCTCTGAACCATTTCTTGAGTCCATT
The DNA here is from genome assembly GCA_039880935.1 of Streptanthus diversifolius. Taxonomy (NCBI): domain Eukaryota; kingdom Viridiplantae; phylum Streptophyta; class Magnoliopsida; order Brassicales; family Brassicaceae; genus Streptanthus; species Streptanthus diversifolius. The sequence continues at coordinate 24,679,730 of JAXGFM010000014.1, read as the reverse complement.
GTTTTTGTATTTTCATAATTTATATTATAATCTATAATTTAATCGTTTTCATAAATAAATAATAGATATAAAAACCATGTATTATGTTTGATATTAATATGATAACTAAAAAACTATACGTAAATCTAAATGGTATATCAAATATCTTGACACAATTTACTTTCTTTTGTAAATCTAAAAAACTTTACCGATCTATGTATGCTGAGAAAACACAATTTACTTTCTTTTTTTTTTATGGACATTTCGAGTTTTGACCTGGTCCTCCGTAATAAAAATAATTACCCCAAACTCGTTTTACTCCTTCTCTTATGTCATAACAATTCGGATGATCCGCAAGAACTCTAAGATTAGATATTGGAATAAGAATATTGTCCCAATCTACCATCTCAAGATTCCTAAAGTAAGATGCTTTTCCAAAACCTTCACCGGCAAAATGGCCACTCCCCATTTGAGTTGAAGTATGTGAACCACCAGGTCGTGTGTTCACGATCTCGCCACCGAACTGGACCATGTCTCCATGCTCCCTCAGGTGTGTGAACAAAGATACGGGCCAATACCCAACTAGTGTACCCGACCCGAATTGGAGCCACCAATGTCCGTGTTTTGGATCCTACACATGGGGTTTTGACGAAGTTCCGTTAAAGGACAATTCTATGTACACATGTAAAAGCTGGAGTGAGCTGTGTTGACCATGCAAAGCATTTAATAGATAAGACATGTGCATGGTTATAATCAAGAATAGTGGTAGTATGATTTAAGGGAGACATTAAACTAACGCCAACATAAATTGAGTGTATAAATTGTTAGGAGACAATTCGATTAAATTAGTATGACGTGCAATAATGATTAGGGTGACACTTGAGTGCTCAAAACTCAAATTAAAAGTCCTTCTCTATGCCCCCACCAAATAGGTTTAAAATATAGATAAAGGAATAAAATGAAATATCGTATTAATATTCTAAATTAAGTGATTGTAACTAAAAGAGAGTAATGTCTATTTTACCAACGTATAGGATGGAATTAAAACAGTTTAGATACATTGAAGAAGACAATTACCTTCCATATCAATAAACTTATATCGAATTGTCCGCCTTTATACGATGAAACAGGCGAAATCGCAGCTCCGATTGCAATTCGTTTATTTGTTTGAACAAAACCGGAACACAATAGGTTGTAACATCCTGTTGCCTGATACGCATCCGACTGCAAATATAAAATAAAGAATAAAAATAGCATTTTAATAAAATGGAAGAAAAAAAATATATATATATATCTTTATTATTTGAAGTTGGATGAAAGTATTTGTATACCGTCCAATATGTGAAGAATCTTGGATTAGTGTCTCCGTACAGCTCCGGGCTAACCTGTCCGACAAAATCAAATAAAATTGTAATTATAGAATATAATCCATCTTAAAGTAAATTAAGAGATAAAAATAAAATTATAATTAAATATATAGAAAAATAAATAGAAAAGGAGGTGATGGATGGCACGTGCCTGCCAACCAGCTTCGATGGTGTTAAGATCGTCGGCGAAAGAACCGGCGATGACCCAAATCTGAGACAAACTAAACTCATATTGGCTAATGACACGTGGCGACCAGACGTTTATACTTGCTTTTGCTCCGTAATATCGACTGCCCGATACGTATCCAACCGCATGCTACAATTTATTTGTCATATGCGCTAAAATGTTAAATAAAACTTGTAAAATCGAAAAACGAAAAAACAGAAAAATAAAAAGATGAAGCTCTTTTTCGATTCGAGCAAAAAATAATAATCTCTGACAAATTAAATTCTGTTTATGGTGGCATTGCAAAGATTTGCGAGAAAGGTGGTTTTTGGTATTATTATGTATTACTCTTTTTAAAGTTAAATTAAGAAAAAGTATATAAGATCTGACTTTATGCTAAAGTTAATCTAATATTAATTATACCATACCTCGTGGCCGTTACTACTCGAATCCCTTCTCACGCTCCTGATTTTCCTACCAAATCTACGGACAGAACTTCCTCTTAACATGTCTTGCTCCGTCGTTCTTCTGATCGGAATCGTACCTTCTGGACAAGACTCACCTGTTAAACTCCAAAGCTGAAAATCTTCACGGGATTCATTTTCTTGGCTATACGCTTTAGGCATCTCCGGTGGATCCTAAACATTTTTTTCAGATAATTTAGAGACTTTGAGATTTAAAAAGATTATCATAACAAAGAATAAGAAAATGTGTGTACTATTGGTCTTTGTCCTTGTAACAAAGGATGATCAAAAGCAGGCTGGTGTTGAGATGGAACACAGTCTATTATATCTCCATCTGAGCTCTGAAATCATCACAAGAACATTAACTTAGTCAGGACCATGTATACCGTGTAAATTTATAAACATTTCGACATACTTTTGAGAAAGAAAATAAAACTTAAGTTCCTATTTAAAAAAAAAAAATGTCTTTGGGGACTCATTTGTATTGTAGAAGTTAAAATGATATATTTTTCTTCTTCTATTCCATCAAAGTTCTCTGAGAATTTTTGTTTTTGAAAAAAATCTTTAAAATTGCATAAGGCCTTTATAAACATATGCACTTAGTTAAGAAAGAAATATAATTTGGATTTGCCTGAATGGTCTTCACTGCTGGTTTGTTGATAATCTTGAGCTGTTTTCTGATGAGGTTGAGCTTCTGAATCTCTTCTTGTGGCCGGAGAGTCTCACTTTTGTCTGTGGAGTTAGGTGGAGAAGCAGAGGAGGAGAAGGAAGAAAAGAGGAGACAGAGTAAGAGAACGAAAGTGAAGATCAAGCGAGTAGACATTGTCATGGCTAAGTAATCTCCTTTTTTCACCGTATCGACTTTTCTGAAGAGTACGAAAAACACTATTTTGTGTGTGGTGTTGTGTGATATGAAGATGAAGGCAAAACATTTATTGCAAGCTTATTGTTGTTGTTCGTCTTCTTCATGTCACTGACACATCTTTCAACAAACCCATTAAGGACATAATTACTTCTCTAAGGAAAACCCAGAGCCCCCAAAATCAAAGAATTAATGAATCAACTCGCTCCCCAAAAATAAATGAAGTAGAATACTATACAAAGTATCGATATAAAGTTTCGGGGCATGTGCACATAACTAAGGTGGTATTAATACTGGGTCGAGAAGAAACCATGGGATGGTGTTTATTTATTTTTTATTAGGGTTTGGAAGGAATTTTATACTTTTTCAGTTTTCCTTTAATTGTGGTTTTAAGGCTTTAATTGTTTCTTTAGGGAATTTTTTTGTTCTTTTGTTTTCAGTTTTCAAAATAAAATTTATTAGTTTTAATATTTTATGACTATTTATATTATGTAATCTATTTTATTATTAGATAGATTGTGTTTAGATATGTAATTAATAATGTTTTTGTTTTTTTGTCAACATAGTCTATTGATTTTAATATCTCTTTTAATATTTCAGAGTGTTGGGTTCAAGCCTTAAACATGTGTCATGAGAAGTGGCTACTATTATGATTTTATTTAGAAAAAATAAAAAATTAATGTTTTCTTAATTTATGTGTTAAATTTAAAAACAGAAGAAAATTTATTTATTAGAGGATTAATTGCTTTTTATATAAAGAGAGCTTTATCATTTATAAGAAAGCGTATTTTCATTGTAACGTGTAACGTGGAGAATGATGAATAAACTTCAATTTATTATAAAAAAATGAAAACTTTAAATCTTGATTTCTCAAAGATCTTTGCTTTCTTATTGTTATTCACATATTATCCCTAGATATACCTGTTCAGCCACATCTTTGAAAACCCAGCTAAATTGTAACATTATTTTGCTAAGTTTCCTTTGATATCCATGTCGTCAAATTAATTTTAGTGCATATGTGTTGTTCAGTTTCTCTTGATTATTCTCAAGCAATTGGGCATAGTGATTTTGCAAAGCATGAATTTTCATGTGACTACGAACCTAAGAGGATACATATACATGAAGTACTTATAGGCTCCAACATCCAAACTCCAAGAGCACGTTCGTTAAATAATATTTAAACCCAAATTTTTTTTAAAAAAAATTATTACCTAATTTTCTTAAAATTTATCCACATTAGTTTGCTAATAACGTTTGAAAATTTAGGCCAAAGTGAGTATGTTCAAAATTCACATAAAACAAAAAAAGTGAATAAATTCAATATCAAAAAGGTAGACATATAAGTTTGGTGAGTATATTACTACTCGAGATCCACAGCTCAATATATCTTAGATATTTTGGGTCCAAGTTATCCTCTACGAAAGTTGATCGTCCATTTTATATTGCCATTAGAGAAACAACTCAAATCAAGTAGTTTGGTTATCTTATTGGTCACCTTAAAATTTATAAAATTCAGTATTAATAGAATATAAGTTGGGTTAAAAGGTCTATAATAAAGCAAATGCAAAGTGTGTAATGGAACTCGAGAGTGTATTTGTTAGAATGATATTGTCCAGTCTTAAAAATCGAGGGAATGATTGAGAGAGCCAAAAGCATGCAAACATGTAATGTTGCCTTTGGGTTGCTATTAAACATTTAATTTCATAATTAAGAAATACATTATTGACTGCGTTTAATGTGAGTGCAATGCAACACTTTTACAAAATTACATTCATATACACATCTTAAATTCCAAATAAATAAAAAATTGTTTGATATATTCCTAGCTATATACATATAATCATTAGATGACAATATATAGTTTCATGTTGGAAATTTTAACGCATCACTATATTAGAATAAAAACAACTTCAAATTCGTCACTACAATAAAATCCAAAGGCATGTAGATACTCTTCTAATTTCTGATTCATCAAAAAGTTCTCATTTCTTATAATTTTTTGTTTTAGCCAAAAAAAGGGTTACAAAGCAAAGTTGACCAGAGCTTACGAGTAAGTTTGACTTAGAATAATCTTCAAACAATCAAGCCAAACTTTACGGAATGGACAATAGGAAATCTACTGTTTATACAAATGTATATAGGAAGAAGATAATATCACTCTCATCTCAAACACCAAAAAAACAATTAGAGTAACATTAAAATAATTAATTGATAGGAAGAGAGAAGAAAAAAAAGGCAAAGAGAATTAAAGATGAATATTAAAGCTAACAAGAGGAGATAGGAACAGTTTGATGTAAGAGCAATGATAGTGTCTCTAAAGCAGCTTCGAGCTCAGCTTTTTCCAATATTATCTCGACCCATACCAGGTGGTACGTATTTTAGTTTAATAAGTAGAGATCATTAATTAAAGACTATTATGTAAACTATTTGAAACGAAGTAAGATTTGGCGTTGGGGTTATTTACTATGATATGATGAGTCATTATGTACAAAGCGGTGTGAAAGGATATACGTTAATGTTCGGACCATGCATGCACTATGTTAAGGGTACATCATCATGGATTTTCATTGTGAGTTGTCCAATATTGATGTAACCATGAATCTAGTTTTGGCTGCACAGATTCTAATACAAGTACTGATTAAGAAAAGTTCACACTGAAAACGCTGTATCTATCATTTCAAGTGATTTGTTTTCATTTGGTTTATATTGCATTTGGTTTATATTGCATTTGGTTTAGCTACAATGTGCTGATTTCGACGAATCGGATTGATTTTTTTTCTTTCACGAAAGCATTAGACCCTTGTTTGTATACCACCACAAATTGACCACATTGAGATGATGACATGGTAGTGTTAATCTTCTCTAATTACCACTATATTTGAAGTCCCGGTCGGACTCATCATAAGTATTCAATTCCAAATTCATCAAGTTGATAAAATTAAGCGTTTATCATATTGATTATATCTTCTCATTGCATTTTTAATCATGATTTACTGTCGTGTTCGCTGTAACATGCAAGAATATGCAGTTCTTTCACATGCCCATAGATTTAGTAGGGGTTTCAATCTCGGATCCATCGGGTACTATGAAGAATATACTAAGAAAATGATGAGGACATCACCTCGGATTCCGAGGAGACGCGAGCCTAAAGTGCTTACACTCTCAAAAGCACCCCTCACAAGAGACTTAAACTCCAAATTTAGCAAGTACGTCGAGATAGTGTTCGATGATATAACGACGAACTCGAGGTCAAGTTTCCATATTTGGAACGAACGGTGACCAAAACATCAAGCAATGGTCAAGATGGACCATTGAACCACTTTATCATCCACGCCTAAAAAGAGAAGTCCGTGTTGTTGTGGTATAACCTTATAAGGTCTCAAATCCAACATAAACACAACAAGAAAGACTTTTCTTTTGTGGAGACTTCAATTCTTTGAGAAGCTTTCATCGCTAGTCATCGAAAACCTTCCAAATTTGCCAAAGGATCTCTATTGGTTCCTAATACTTTTAAGATTGTTTCCTAATTATAGGTAGTAGATAAAGATTTATTTCAAAATGTAAGTTACTATTTTCGTTCAAAACTTGAAATATCATTAATTGACAAAAGTTTCACCTGCATCCTTAAGTCCGAATTTAAATATGATCTCTTTCCTCCAAAAAAAAAATTAAAAGAAAAGGAACCCTAGAAACTTGATGAAATATGTACTGTGGCTGTGGTTAATTATATGGTATTTTCTTTTCCAAATCCATATTTTTTTTACAGAGTTATAAACTTAAATAAAAGGAGAGAAAAGAGAACTAGATCATTCTTTAGATTTTATGATATTCTTATGTCAAAAAAAAAAGGAGTAGATTATCATTATCTAAAGAATACAAACATTTTAAGACTGAAACAAAAGTTGACATGTTTGAATTCGAACCTGATGTCCAAACATTTTCCATCTACATACACACACAAGATCTTCCTCATCTCCTCGTTTTCTTTCTTTTTTTTTCTTTTTTTTAATAAGAAATTAGTCCAAATTGTAGAAAAAGTAGAACCAATAAATAAACCCATAAAATCAATATGTTTCTTTTCTTTTTCTTTCTCAGGAATCCACCACAATTATCCTTAATAAATCATTGTTTAACGAGGGTAGAAAGCGCCAAGCAATTATCAGCCATTTGATACAAAACGCCAGCTGATTTATAAACGACGTTAATCTCCTGAGTTCCCTTCATTGCCTCGCTGCAAGTATCGTAGTCCGTTAACGCAGCGCTAAGGTTAATGTTGAGGCTAAAGCCATCATTTTCCTTGATGTTCTTAAGGGCCTTGTCCAAATTGTCAAACGCGCTATTGAAGGTGGACAAACAAGTCGCGACTCCTCCGGTGCGTTTCAGCTCTTTCTTGGCGATATCTTTGGCATGCTTCGTCCGCTTCATTAGCTCTCTTATGGCCACTTCCGTCGCTGCGTTCACATTCGTTTGACCATTGATGGTGCCTCTGCATAATGCCGGAAAATCTGCCACCTTGCAGGGGTCGCCGGGAGAAGGCCTCAACGCGGACGCGCTTTGGCATGAGGCGGCGAGGAGGAGGAAGATCGTCCCGAGGACGGTCATATGGGGATTAATTGACATCGTGTGTGAAATATATATACACGGAAACGTATATATATAGATATTGTGTGTGTATATATATATATATACGTTCTTGTGTTTGTGATTGAACACCGGGTGCTGGATTAGGTTTAATGAAGAGGAAGGAGGTAAGTTTATATACGCGCATGCAAAAGAAAAAAATTGTTATATTTAGTAAGTTTTTCGAAGAAATGATTTGAGTGAATTGGCACCGGTGAATTAGACCGGAAAACATCTATTTTGGTATGTTTGTTAGGTATAATAATGGGTATTGTTTTGTTGTTCTATTTAGGGGAAAAAAATTAGAGATTAGGAATTTTTCTGTGAAACTGAGTTGAGATTCAGTTACATGTACAGTGTTATATCAGCATATATATACCATACGATTAACGAAATAATGAAAAGATAACAAAATGATCGAGTTTGGACCTTTTCGGATCATACGACTAACTAACAAAGAATGAACGACTAACAAAGAATTAAGCACTAACATTTTCACAATCGCTGGAACAGAACAATGTTTTTTGTTTCTTTGGTTGAAATTGTCATAAAGATTTCGCATTCTTTTGGATAAATTGATTACCATATGAAGATGTGCAGTGGTATAGCATAATGCATTGACTATAAAGTCTCAATACACAGAAAAAATGGTAGATAACAATTTCTCTACATTTATAGATTAATCTGCAACATCCTAAAACGAAGCTTTTTTTTTTGAAAAGATATATCAAGACAGAGACATTGAATATATATATCTTGGTATTGAAGTGCCATCGAATGCTATTCGTTTACCTCACAGCGACCATATTCCCCATGAAACCACCGCTTATCTCATAATGGCGAGCACTTGAGAAGCCAGCATCCAGAGCAAGAGTTTCTAGCTCTTCTCCTGCAAAAGAACAATCCAAAATTCCAATCAGCCCTTCACGAAAAGACAAATGGTAAAGAGGTTTCAAGTTTGAATCATTAATGCAGTAGAAAGCTTTGGAATCTAAGAGGAATTTACAATAGGTGAAATGTCGCAAGTCCCATGAAAACACAACATGATTTACATTATAGTAAGTGGTATAATGCTATTGATGAAGAACAAACCTGTTAGGTACCCATTGATTGAATTCTTCAGATATTCATACTCTTTTGCAAGACCATAAACAGTAGCCACAGGGACAACTACATTGTCAATCATCCAATCCTTGCAAAACCAAAACCACCAACCAATTTATTTTCCTCAGAAACGTAACTTTTCCAAATTAAAATGAACCACATCTCGCAGTCATAGTAGAAAGACGAGCACCTGCATAAAAGTAGTAATGGATTGGTTGCTCTTATTGAAATCAAGTATGGACACTCTTGAACCTGAAAACCAACAGAAGACAACTAAGTATATAGCACAAAGCTTTGGTATACAATACAATTTATATAAAAAATAGCTATACCTGGCTTCAGAATCCGATACATCTCCCTCATGGCTCTATGTCTATCAACAACGTTTCGAAGACCATAACCCATCGTAATAGCATCGAATTCACAGTCATCAAATGGCAAATCAGTAGCATCACCTTCAATCCACCTAGAAAAAGAGATAATACATATTATAGTGAGTCTTTTCCCAAGAGATGTTAGATCACAACAACAAAGCATGAATTTTACCAGTAAGTGCTCACTCTATACACTTGTAGCAAGACCTCGCTCGAAGATTCTGTCTAGATGATGCAACAGCTAGTTGTGCAGAGGAGAAATCCAGACCCGTCACCTATTATTAGGCCAAAGTAATAGTAAGCAGCCACATTTCAAGAAACACAAACAGGACTTAGACATTGGAATATGAGAGAGAGGAGAAGAAAAAATAATTAACCTTTCCACTTGAACCAACTTTCTCAGACAAGATAAAGGCTAAATCCCCACTTCCACAACACAAGTCAAGCACTTTGTCTCCTGTTTCAGCTCTAATTTCAAATAAACGACCCAAAATCAAAAGAAACAGAGAGAAAAGGATTAAAACATACGAAGAGATTGAATTGTTTATAGCACTCACCCGCTCCAGGAAACAGCCATGTTCTTCCAAATCCGATGTTGGCCTAAGCTTAAGAGATCATTCAACTACAAAACCATACAAGACGATGACGATTTTTTGCCCGGGCAAGCTCAAGGAAAGGAGAAAAGAAAAGAGCCAATGAAAAAAAAGAAGGGACTGAGTCAAACGTTATCGTAAACGGGAGCAATGCGGTTGAAGAGAATCTGGCGTTCGTTCGAGGAGTTCGTGCATTTAACCACCATTCTCCGTCGCGAACGGAGTTTCCCCGGGAGCTGGCCGGTGAAGGCCACCGGGAAGACGATACCAAGTAGAGCCGCCATTTTTCGGCCGCTGATTAACGGATCATGTTTGTTTTGTTCCAATTACACAGATTGGGTAAAATCTGGTTACCATAGGCTGCTATTGGGCCAATTACGGCCCAATAATAATAATTTGCCCAACCTCAATGGATGTAGTAAAGGTTGGAATCATGCCAGAAGTTTCCAAATTCTTAGAAGAGACCAAACCCTTGGAAGAGACCAAAGAAGTTTATTATTATAAACATAAACTATTTTATTCACTGATAATAATAGTTACATAGCATTTAATGACTTGTCCCTTGTTCTTTTCCTACATATGAGTGAGTAAACATTATTCATTCATGTATACAAGCTTCACTGCTCTTTTCTCATTTTTTTTTTGTTACTTTTGTCGGCAAAGTAAAGCAGAATTTATACGAAGAGAAATTCAACGTTAAAAACCATAATTATCATTCCTCAGTAAAGAATGATCCACTAGAATCCTCCATCATCGCAAAAGGCATATTCTCTGACGGCTTCCAATGACGTTTTCTTTGGTTTATAAACCAATTGTTGATCTGTTTCTGGTCTAACCCCGTTGCATCAGCTAAAGCTATCTTATCACCTTCCTGTACTCAACCACATGATATATCATCACCCATTTAAATATCTGTCATTATAGTTATTAGCTTGATGAACATAAAGTGTGTTTTTGGCTTACAGTAGGGTAAGGCCACTTATAATGAACATTCCACCAATCGAGTAGAGCTTGTCTTGCTTCTCTTGGTAACTTTCCTTTCTTCTTCTTCTTTGAAAACTCCAGCTTTAAAGAACTGATACGGCTTCCGAATTTGCGAAGCAACCTGTCCTTGAGATCACGGTCTTCGCATCTTTGTTTCCCATCCTGTGATATCTCATCGCCTCCACTTAGTTCCTCGTCGGATGAAATTGCACCATCCTCTGCACACGCAAAATGGACAGTCAGTCAGTAACTTTTAGGCCGTAAGATGAACTAAACATATAGCACATGCACGTAAAGAGATAGTTAGTAGACAAGTTAAAGGAAAATCACGACTATGGAAACAGTAATGAATTTGTAACTCTAATGTAAGAGCTGGCTTCTCGGCTAAGCGGCTCAACAAGAAGAGAGAAGAGAAAGAGAGGGCAAAAATGGAAAACAAGAGAGGTGGGGAGTGAGAATTTCGAGGACGCACACAATTGTTGAGTGCAGCAGTAAAAAAGAAATAAAACCGCCGCAGTGAATAGTTATCTCCAATGTCATTTGCAGTAGAGAGGACTAATAGTTTTGTCTCCATGAGGAGACATCCCCCACACATGGCCTACTTAAGTAATAATCCAATGGAATATAAAAGTGTACAAACCTCATTGAAGTTGTGTGAACCCCCGGAAATAACGCTTCACCTCACATTTATGTTCTTCTCTCCACAACACCCCAAAACCCAAACTTCTTTTTCATTCTTTCTCTCTCTTTAATAATTTTGCACATTTATATATATGCCCCACTTACCCAGAGAGCTTCCTGACATTAAACTCAACCCCAAAAGATGATTCAAGAAACATTACCTGATTTCATAATAGTTTTGACTGTGTGACAGAACGATGAAGTCGGAGAAAGCAACCGTAGTTACTCCCGAATTCAGAGATATCAAAGTCAGCCATTCACTAACAATTTAATTGACTGATCTTATACAACCACACAATGTTAGAGAAAGTATATATATTAAAATAAGTAAAAAATCAGTAAAAATTTAATACATTGCATTCCACTGATCTTTCTTAAAGAAGGGCAAGGCATGCAATATGGTTTATGCCACATCAAACCAAAAAAAAAGTTAAAGAATTCTACAAACAGCCATGTCAATCAGGAACAAAACAGATGATAACAATCTCATAAATCAAATCCACACATCACTAGAGAAGGCAATACAAACTTAAAAACTTTAGAACATTGAAAGCGGATCCCTTAGGTTCATATGAGGTGAATAGTTAGATGACCGAAAAAAAAATAGTTTGTACGAGTTTGGAATGATATTATTACATTTTCAGCTATGCATTGACTGCTTGAAATATAGGGTTGACCGAAGAAGGGGTAACATGCAAATAAGTAGACTCGTGCAAGTAGCGTGCGTGCCGCAGAGAGACATAATACGACCCACCAAGGGAACAACGCAACCAGAGGATATGACGACCACTACTTACTATATGCAAAAGAGTTGAGAAAGATAGCGAAGCATAGTCACAGTCTTATAGATGATTTGATTGTGGTTTAGAGAACCCTATGTCTCCTTTTCTCAACTTTATTAAAAAAAATTTACCAAATCAAAAACAAAATCTTAGGAGAGAAAGGTAAGTGGGGTCAATGGTGGGAGATCACTAGCGGAATCCACGGGAGTCCATGTGACTCCTAAACCTTTAACTTTAAACAAAAACCAAAAGGGCTCTATTTCAAGCTTATCATGCAGTATGCTCCTATTTTCACATCATTGCAATATTCTACTCTTCTAGATCAAGTATGCAAAAACATCTATTATGATGTTGCATGCAATATTACTTATGATAATAATCTGGGGAAAATGATTCACATATAAGAGAAATATTGACAAAAAAAAGTCAATAAGAAACCATCCTCTCTCAGCAGGTAAGTGATCACTATATTAGCTAAACACTAGAAGAAAGAATAGTCCAAAGAAAGCACGAGACAACATGTTCATGTTGTGTCACTATATTAGCTATTAGCTAAACATAAGTGATGTTGTGTCACCACCGTCGCTCAAACTCGCAAAGTCTATTTTTATATTTTCATCAATTCTGGGGGAACCAAGGATTGGATGTAATACTAAAACAGATTAACATGAAAGAAACCAAAGCATGTGACTGATCCAAAAAACAAGTACATCACATCTCATGTGAATCTAATCTAACAGTGTATTTTTATTAGTTTATGATTCATTCAGGTGCCAAAAAAAAAAAAACTGGGTTCCTCAAGAAGAAAGAAAAAGATAGTTAAAGCACAAAACTAATTAAAAACAAAATGAGATCATCCAAAAGGCAAGTTGTACTTTGAACAATATTAAAAATAATTAATCACAAACATTCGCCCACCATTGACAACCTGCAGTGATCTCGTTATCAACCTTTTCCAGTTGATTCTCTACGCGAACTCCGATTAATTAATAAAAATACGCTGAAATGTTAAATATCAGCAGCTTTTTCTAAATTAAACAATATTACCAAAGTACAAGTGGAAGATGAATTTGAGATCTACCACGATAAGGAAAATCCTGCAACGCTGGAAAAAATTCCACGTTTCATTTCTTTAAAGCTAATTCTTTCAGGTCGAGTTTCAAACTAATTTATTAATTAAAATTTCTAAGGCATTATCAGTATTTCCACTAATGTGATCAGTTAATTTGTTATGGACACAAAATATGATTTTGCTATATTTATAACCGATATGACATATTAAGCAAACACACACAAAAATGCACTTCTCTAGAGCATTTCATCCGTATATTAACATACATCTTTCTTCTTATTTTTGTTCAGAAAACATAAACCTCAAACCCATAGAACGGAGCAACTTAACTCACATGTTAGTAAAGCCTAACAAGACGCCAAACACTTTTAACACACGACATGCAGATAACACCAGACACTTGGCAATGACACCACTACCGAATCAACAAATCCATGGGTTTTGTTCTCAGATCATTGGAACTTGAACTACACCAGAGTCAAGTTTCTCGATAGTTAATTATTAATATTCCAGTCCAGTGTATTCATCGATAAAGTTTGTGTTGTAAAATGATTTACTTCTGACGACAATTAATGTGCTGACAATTTAGTTTTCCGAAGTTATGTGTAAGCGTGGAAAAGTAATTTTATTGCTAATAACTTTGGATTATGAAAATCATTTGGAGTCCTAGAAGGGCTAGTAATCCAATAAGAGAGAAAAACACACTAAACATAGTTTTAATTATGATTTAAACGAGAGGGTCAAGCAAAATAAGCTCGTGAAAATGAACAAAAATTATTGGTAAAAGGTCATGACTAGGTTTTTTTTTTTCTGTCGATGGGTTTTCACTGAAAAAAGCAACAAGTTGGAAAAAAAAATTCAGTACGCAACAAGACTCTGAAACGTCAAAATCAGAATCTCTACCGCAAAAGTTTATTGCTTTCATGATCATTTTACTTTCTGACAGGGAAAGAAAGGAAAAAAAGTATAAAGTTAATTAACAAATGTATGATTTCCACAAAGATGAACAGAGAAGAAAAATATAGCGAGGAAGAGTATTAAATTAAGAGTAAAATAATGGCACAAAACTGTTCCAATGTAATTAGACCTTAAAGCACGACATATGAACCAGTCAAAACACACAACAAAACCCAATCAAGGAAAGTGGCTATGGAGATGTGACTGAGTCACTCAAACATCTCCACCTAACCTAGGGTTTTTGTTTTTCTCACTTACGAACCTAGGGTTCTTGAAATCATTACGCTCCCAATCATTTTTTAAAAAAACTGTTCATATGAATCAAAACTATGGAAAAGAATTATATATCCTTCCTGGTTAAGTGTGTTAAACTATAACAAATACACAGATATCGAGGAAAGCAATATATAAATAGAGTGTAAATGACACAAAGATGAGAAACATCACACAGAGACTAAACCAACACCAAATCGAACCACTGAACCAGAGAGAGATTATTAAAAAGGACTTACCCGAAATTCCCCTGGCAGACTTCACGCCAGTGCATAGGTTCCGTAGCTGCATCTCGATTTTGTTCAAGAAGGTCGTAGCCTCATCAAACGGCCTCGCGAGATCCGATTTGTATTTCACCAATATATCGCAATAAGTTTCCTAATTTCTCACAAAGATTTTCTTAGTAAAAAAATTAAAAAAATAAAATAAAATAAAAAAAGTCCGAAAGAGAGAGACCATGAATTCATCAAGCTCCGGATCAGCTCCGAAGTAAGACGACGACGGAGCAACGTCTTGCTTGTACACATGGCTCTCCCGTTGAATCTCCTCCAGTAGACACGCAATCTCCGGCGGCGCTCCGACCTGTAGCCAAATCTCACACCGCTATGTTAAAAAATTATTACTCGATAAAATTATTATCATCGACTCCTTTGTCGTTTCCCATAAAATTATAAAAATTGAAACCGATAAAAAAGTTTTCAAGCTTCTCAATCTTATCTTCAGCAGCAAAACGTGGATTTACGCCATGAAAGCATGAAAAAAAAACCTAAATTTTCTTGAAGTGACGAAGACTAAAATGATCAAAGTTGAAACTAAGTCGTCGTCTCTACAGACACATACGCGTGTGACGTTGATATCAAAAACCTCGACAGCACAAAAAGACAGTAGAGATACAGAACGCAAAGCGCATGAACAGTGAACCATAAATCATCATCAATGATCAACGTGTCAAGTAATAAATCACCTTCTGGCAATCGATGTAAGCCTGGAGTAATCGAGGATACGAAGGATGAAAAGCGATTTTCGCCTTGATGATACCGAGCGAGACGTTATCATCATTCCTTCTGATCTCAGGAGCGATCGAAGCAGCCTCCGACGACAAAGCGGAGGCGGCTGCTGAGAGTAACTCGTCGGATCCGAAAACATCGGAAACGCGATTATCTCCGGCGGAGGAGCAAAGTAAAGCTTGGTAATCGGAAGGAAACATCAGATTATCCGGTGACATCATAAGCACCGCCTTATCTGAAAAATCACCGGATGGATGGAAACCGTACATTCCATCCATCGTCCGGTGGCGAACTCAATCTTCTTTCTCAATTCGTCTATCTGAAAAAGAATCGATGAAGAACTGTAACAAACAAACTTTACAAATACTTCTATGGGAGAGATAAAGGAAGAAGCTCAAGGAGTGGAGGCAGGGATCATATTTTCTTTTGGCAAAAAAATAAAATAAAAACAAATGGTAAAAAAATTAATGGAAATATTATAAAAAATGTAATTACGGAAAAGGACAATGAGCTATAGGGCTCAAGCTTGAGGCTTCATATAGTTCGTCGAGATAAGGCCTTACCAATGATAAAGTATTATGTATATCATCATGTTTTAGATGTCACTATATATCAGATGACCTAAATAATTAAATCATGGAGTTATAGTATTACTAGTTAAATAAATGTTTAAAGCGATATTTATATCAAATAATTTCTATTTTCTATAAATTAGCTATACTTTTAAAACGTACAATATATATAAAAAAAATAGTTCTTATTTTTTTAGTTTTATCATTTCAATAAATAAAAAGAAAAAGAATTTTTCGAATTAGTATGTAAATGATGAAATCACATTTTTCAAAACGTGAAAATATGAAAACTAGTAACAAAATGGGAATAAACAAATAGCAGGTAACATATATTTTTATTATTATTTAAAAGCTGGTAACATATAACACTCCTAAGTAGTCTTTTTGTTTTAATAATCAGTTGTCGAATAATAAAACAAACGATACTAAATAAACCATACAAAAAACATTTAATATACACTCCTGCCTAAACTTAAACGTTGATATAAAAATGAGTGATTGATACCAAATGTGCATAGCATATGGTTTAGATAGAGAGGATAGAGATCAAAATGTAGATTGCACCACCTCCAATGTTGGACATTTCAGTCGTACGGAAAACCGGGTTTCGAGAAGCCGATGTCCGTTCCTAGACAAGAGTAAGACCCTATATATAATTGTTCTTCTTTTGATGTAATTGAAATTAAATTAGTATCTACGTAGTGTTTACTTTAGAATAGTTAATTTCTTGAGTAAAGCAAGATTGTGGATAATACCAAGGATAAAATAAACGTGGATCTATGCGTATCAGATATAAATATTTTCGGTGATATTCTGATGTATATTGCTAGATACATTTATGGTTATACTGAATGCAGTTATCATTTATGCCACCATTGATGCTATTTGATATACATGATGACTTAGCTAATGAAAATGAACCAATTTATTAACAAAATTAGACAAAAGCAATGTGGCATCTTTCCTGATTTTGTTATTACATATTAAGTTCGAAATTGGTCGTAAATTGAAGAGATAGTATCAAGAATTAAAAAAACAGCACTTTAATAAAAAGGAGAACAAAAACGAGGAGCATCTATATTCGAATGGAACCATTCTTTTAGTTTTGTCGACTGCTTTAGAAGTCTATCTTATAGTTTTTATTAGGAAGCTGGCATCTTCTATTATACTATTGATGAAAATTTCATATAAAATTTGTTTCCATTTTTTTTGTCATCCTCTTTTAAAGACAAGAGAAAGTCATTTTCACTTTAAAGGTAGTTGTGAACTATTGCAATAATCATCAACTTAACCAACCTCGTTTTTCTTTTCTTATTAAAACTAGTTAGGTGAATATAACGATGTTTTTTAGACTCATTAAGTTATCATGTAATTTTTCTTCGAATCTTAAATTAAGATTAATATGTTTATAATAGCATTAGGTCACATTTGTAGAAAAGAAACGAAAATTACAAAATTAAGGAAACCGATACATGTTGGAATCATATAAACAATGTATAATATTTTAAAATTTTTAATAAATCTGTTTTTAATTCTGAGCAATCTAGATAAAAAAGATTGTAAGGGTTTTGGTTTGTGATGAAAACGGTATACTCTATGAGTTAGGAGTAGGTAATATCCTAAATGCTAATAATAAAAATAGTGCATATGGCTATATGAGCTAAAAAATTTACTAAAATATTTGATTATCTACATTGTGAAATGCACACACATTTGTTTTTTTCTTTGACCAAAACACACATTTGTTTTTTTCTTTGACCAAAACACACATTTGTTTTTTAAATCTTTGTGTGGGTTACCGAGGGTTTAAGTTTGAATGAATGTAAATTGCGATTTTACTAAAAATGTATGGTTCGTTTCAATCAAAATGTTCAAATGTCCATGGATGGGCCACTTGGATGCTGCATGTTGAGTTTTGAGCTCTCGGAACTACATCCAATGTTTTCTTAGAATTATTATGATTAGTTGTTCGCGTAGCTAGGTTTCTTGATTTAATTTTCCATCAGCATCCATAGGCTTTATGATTTGATAAATTATTTTCATTTTATGTACCTATCTCCCCACCTATCCATATAATTGCAATAATTTATCAACAAATAATGCAACGCGAAATATATAGATAGCTTTTTTATAAAAAAAAAATCGTCTATGCCTACGGTCTATACATGCAACTAAAGTGCCAAACCTATATTTCGGTTTGTGGTCCTTATTAGGATAAAAAATAAGTAATTGAGGAAAATACTAAGTGTGTCAGCCAATATATTGGCTTAGCAAAACAGTATAATATTTTATTTCTCCTCTCTAAGATATCATTTGTAGACAAATTTAGGAAAAATATTAGTACATCACTTGGCATATAATCAACGATTTTACCGGTTTTTTTGAATCATGTTTAATGACTTTTATGTTTCTAAATCTATAAATAGTGAACTAGTAACAATAAAACCATATTGAAATGATTTTAATATTTCTATGTCAAAATAAAGGGATAGCAGGATTCAAAAATCTTACCAATTGGCCGGCTACATTTTATGGGGTGTGTTTCTTTATTTTCTACAAAATATAAAATGTGCTAAAGGGTCTTTTCGTTGATGGACAGGTTGATTGACCCATCCATTTTCGGGCCAGGTTTGTTCGAAAATTATCTCTGACACTAAGCTACGGTTTCGTATGAATCCATATAAGAACAAACATCGCTTTGGTCCCTCCATCCCACTCCCTTGGATCTCAACCGTTGATCCTCACCCAAATTTATTGATGCTTTGGAATACTATTTTAAATCCATACATCAGCTTGAACCACTTGTTACAATTTAAGATTTGATGAATTGATAGTTATATATTGGTCCTAATATATCAATGATTATAGGCTTATATAAAGCCGAGGATTACGAGTGTTTTACACCAAATAACGGTGTAATTTAGGTTAGTATGTCGGTATTTAAAACTTTCATCCTTATGACATTACTGCTATTCAAATATTTTAAGCTGAGTATTTCAGCTTTATATATTGAGATCTATATAAAAATGCTCCTTGCATGGTTTTAAAACTCTGGATATCTTCATATGGAATATGATGCAGAACAAATAATTGATATGATTCGAGCAATGTATGTATATGCCCATTCCTAGCAATAAGAATCTTTTGAAATATTTTTGTATAAACATTCGGAATCAGTGTTGATATCATCTTTGATCGATGATATTGTAAAGTAAATAATTTATTTTATTATATAGAGTCATAGAGAGATTTGCGGGTTTATTTGAAAGAATTTTATACTACCACTTAAACATAACTGAGCATAACAGATTAATATTTGATCTCATTTATGTAAGAAAAAAACAAAAATATTCAACAGAGTTAAATGTGAGCATACCTGCTAGATGGATTTAAAACGTCTGTATCAAAAACTGATTTGAGCACCTAATATATCGGTCTTTGATGTTCCTAATCAAGACTTATATATGCAACATCACCTCTTGATTGACGTAAGCCAGATTTTGTTTTATATTAAATAAATGTTACAATTTCAACAAAATATCAAACATCAACATTAGTCAATCCATATGCGCTACGTGGACGGAGTCTGACAAACTATCTGTATACATTTTCATTGTTCTTTTTATTAGCTGGAAAAGATAAATACCATGGAGTGAATGGCTAATTAATGAGATATGTTTTTATAATATAAGGAGGAATATAAACCTAATGAAATGTAGTTTAAATAGCACGAACCATATTGTTATATGCGTATTGATTTAACAACAATATATATGCACCATTGGTTGTTGTTAATATATTATCTGTTGGGTTCAAAATTTCAATTTAATCAGTCTGCTCTAACGTAGTAAGCGTGGACTTTATTCCTTGTTGTGTATACCATATATATATATATATAACACACAAGAACTCCAACTATCATCTAAGAAGCAAATGATCAATACATATCTAGCTCTGATTCTGAAGTTATCAAGTTATTCACTGGTGAATATAATTACAAACTAATGATATTCCATATTAATGATTTAGTGTCTATGATATTTCATCAGAAAAAGAATGAATATACTGTTTCATAATGAGAGTTTAGATTGATCAGCAACCACGTCTAAGATAAGATATCAAGTTTTGTGAAATGTTTTGATATTCATCCGAGATCCGGTCTAAATATAGAGCATATATAAACAAATGAAGATACAAAAGGAAATCTTCTTTTTAAATTATGTAACAAACGCACAAAGGTGATTTTCATTATATAATAATAAAAATGCATTGGCAATACTGTTATGTCGGAGAATATATGCGTCCCATATTTTTAGTGTCCATAATCACTACTATTACACTAATAACCGAGTTTTCGTAACCAACAGAAAATTTAGTTCTATTAGGTTTATTTTTTTTATTTTCATTTGAAACTCGCACGTGCGTGTTTGTGTATAAAAGTATAAACAGAAAGAAGAGAAACATATCATCGTCAGTCATCATATGATGCATCCAAAGTGTTAATTGGTTGTTGAGTTAATATTCTCTTTTGTTGGAAGTGGTCCTTAGTTTTTGTGTCTGTGGTCCATCAAACTATGTACTAACTTTGTCTTTAATTTTGTTTCCTAATCTTAAAATGTCTTCAATGTTAACTAATTAAGGTTTCGATCCACCAGAAATCGGAAAAGTTGTCTCTGAATCATTCTTTCACGTTACTTCTTTCATTGTGGTCCTTCAATTTATGTTTTTTTTTTTTAATTTTTTTGTCTCTATTCTTACTCTTACCAAAATCAAACAAAGATAAAAGAAAATATAACAGAAAGATAGAAGAGAACGACCCTCCGGTAGTTCATGTGGGCCTGACCCGGTTTAAAGCTTCAACTCGGTGATTTTCACAATTGAACAAATCCTAAAACATTAAACAAATAAACTGAGCATATAATAAAACATAGGAAGTTTTAGAGTCTTTAAAAAAAAAAAAAAATCTTTACACCGAATATGATCCTATAGAAAGTTTAATTATATTAGTTCGATATCTATTTTGTGATAGAAATAAACTTATGATCAATTAATTTCATAACACTATAATTTTTCTTATACTTACAGTTTTTATAATAAATTAGTTTAACTGATTAATTTATATGTTTTTTGCAAGATTTTTAACATTGTAAAAATATTTAAATTGTCGGTCTTTTATTTATAACAACTAATTTTATTATTGAGTGGTTGAATTTATATGTATGTATTAATTTATTTAACTTATTTTGTAAAAAAGGTAAAATTAATTCACATAGATAATTTAAAAATATATTCGCAAAACTTCCTTTGGTTTATGTTTTTCTTAGTTTATTGTTATTATTTATGTTGTCTAATATCTCCTTAAATAAGTGGCCTAACTGTGATCATGGTTTATGAGCTCTCCCCGATACGAAGTCAAATATTAGTAGAGTGTTTCAAATTTCTAATATCGCAAGCGTTGATAACAAAACTGTTTCTAATGCGTTATGGTGTATGGTCCCATATGCTAACAATACTTTTTTTTTTCTTTCTATTTAATCATTTTTTGGGTTAACTTACTTTATTTTTATCATGTCAAAAGCAAAAGGCTTAAAAGCAGATTAAAATATTCCATTTTCCATTTTCGACAAAGATATCATTCTTTTCTTATCTGAACGAAAATGTGTATTATTTTTGGAGAAGCTTCAAAACATTCCAGTGAACATGATGCTATGTTCATTTTTTTCTACAAGCAAGAATCAATTAGTTAACTTTGGAGGGACCGAGGACGATAATGATTTCGTATCTTATTTAAATTGGATTATGTGGATCTTTGCCTCACTCACTTTCACCTCTGTCGAGTCTTATAAGGAAATAATTAATCTAGTGACCCGATAAACATTTGTAATTGCATTTTATTCATTATCTTACTAAGAATATAATTCTACTTTTGACTCTTCCACGGGTTGATTCTATTAAAAGTTTATAACGTATATATAAAGATAGATACTTAACCATGCTTGTTTTCAACACTTACGTTTACAGTTGAGAGCACAAATATTTGTGCCATTACCCATTTGCTCGTTTATTACCATTTATCTAAATAGTTATTCAATTACAATAATAAGATTATATGATAATTGACCTAATTTTGCGTACTAGTTACGTTTGGATAAGCCAAAGAAATATATACAAATAGTGTAAAGAAAAGCAAAGGCGGTGGATGAAGTTTGGTTCTTTCTTGATAAAAGAATTTTGTTTAAGTTCTCGAGTTGGTGATCGTAATCTTGTATGTGACCCTCAAATTTAATTTAATTTTTCTCATTTTTTTTTTCAATTCGCATATTTGATAATGTTCTGAACACCATAAACAGTAATTTTAATTCAATTTTTTGTTTATTTGTTCACAATTACAAAACTCGAACGAAGCTGCAACTATTAGCTCATTGTGCATGTACGTTGTAATGGTAGTTCAACGGAGGGATTGTTCTTTGTTATGACTACAGATGATAATACAATTAAATTTCGATAAACAAAAGTTTGATAAATGAATAACTTCGATAGATAAATAATGTTTTTTAGTCTCCATTTGGGTTAATGAGATAAATGGATAATCTTGTTAAATGCATTAATGAATATTTTTTTTGAAATCCTTAAATACCCTATGTAAATATAAATGAATAATCATCACATTCATTATATATATATTAAAAGTTTTTTTTCAATCAACAATGTTCGTCAATAAGTCATTTTTTACAAAAAAGAGTCAATACCTTTTTGTTTTTTTCCACCAAAATTATATCTTTGATTTTTCTAAACACAAACAAAATTTTATGAGTATTTTGCTCGTGTTATAAAATGTAATTTCGTAAGATAATAATTGTTTGAATTGTTTTTTCTATGAAAGTAGAGAAACAATTGATAAATCTTACTAATACGGTTTTAACATTAAAAATAGAGAAACAACAGAAAAGATACTATTAATAATTACTTTTCTTTTATCAAAAATATTATTTTTTTTTTTTTGGCTCTAAGGATAAATTTTATTAAAACCAAATGTCACTTTTACAGCGGAATTGTGAGAAAAACCAAGAGAATAAGTGAATAAGTAACTTCAAAAAAGAAAAAAAAACTAGAAGAAAAAGAGAAATGAGGATGAAAATGAGAAATAAAGTGAAAATGAATATAAAAGTAAAAGTAAAAATGGCTGTCTCATTAAAACTGCTACTTGGAACCCGAGAGGGGAAAAAGTCAAGCAGGGTAAAAGAGTACAGCCGAAGAAAAAGATGAAATAGTAAGAATATCAGCGAATAAATCTAAAAGGCGGCGTATGAGACTGAAGGCCGAACCATGTCTCCAGCAAGGAAGGGGTGTCACGGGAAGTAGAGGGAAGTAATGCAATCAGTTTGGCCTTGATAGTGATCTGAATATCCCGAGCAAGTTGTATGACTGGTTTGGAAGAACTGGTGTGGAGCCTGGAGTTACGCTCGCGCCATAGGTAGTATATCGTCGTCTGGAATAGCAAGTGGCCAATGAGCTTGAGGTGCTTACTAGGTGAGGAACGAGGAAGCCACTGCATAAATCCAAGCAGATTTGAATAATTAGGAATCATGTGCATAACAAGTTGCAAAAGTGAATAAGAATATGAGCAAGTGAAGAAAAGGTGATCCATGGTCTCATCGTGGGCGTTACAGAGGAGGCAGGACGCAATTGAGTTAGGGGAGAACCGTCGAATATGGGCTCTCGTTGACAGTCTGTCAATGAACCGCTAGCCATGTAAACAAAAGTTAAATGTTTATTCTACTTTTGTTCTCAAAATGAGAATTGAGTAAAACTGTGAATACTAATGACATAAATTAACCTTATTAATCATTTTTTATAAGAAAATTCCATGCTGAGACAATATTTATATGATGGAAACAGTTAATACTAAGTGATGCTGTGAAAGAGATATATAACACATGCAAGCAATAATAGAGGTATGTATAATCTATGCCTAATCAACTAATTTTACAATGACAAAGAATTAAAATAAATATGATTTAGTTAACTCTACGTTGAATCTATATGATGTGCGTCATTATATTTTATATTATGATAATAGAATGGCTTAGTTGAATCGGCAATTCATGGTCATGGAATGGTGGAGAGGCTCGATCAATCGATACTTCTTATCGGCTATCTCTCTCCATACTCTCTAGGGTTTCACTTTTTTTTGTCTCTCACTAAGGTTCGTGTTCACGTGTCTTGAAATTATTGTTGTGATAATTTCAGATTACTTCCATATATTTATGCAATTTTAAGCACTGAATTTGAGTAATTCGAAGTTTCTTCTTATTTCATAGATGTGATGATTGTCGTATATATATCAAAATGAAAAAATTGACGTTTACACTTAAAATTATAAAATGATAGAACCATATGAACTCACATTCTCACTCCTAAATTATCTTTCTAAGATTCATCCAACCAATCATCACTAATAATTGCGCATTGTTTAAAATTAGTTTTTTTGTTTGTTTTCCAATCACTATGGTTCCATCCATGCAGTACTAATGGGCTGCAATTTTGGGCTCTGTGGGCTCATTTACATAATACGTTCATACGTTCATCTTCGCGTAGTGTGAACAAACACCTTTCAGTTAACAAAAAGAATCCCTTAAGTCATTCGCTTCTCTCATCCGTTTAACGCCTCTTACTAAGGAAGCGTAACCAAAGTATACACGTAACCAATTCAAACTAATACAATATTAATTGTATAACATTTTCTAATTTTTTGTTTGTTTTTCTCAACAACATTTCTAAATCAATTATTAAAGTTGGGTTTGTTGTAATAAAAACAAAAAATAACGACGAAATTGACTTAGAATTTTGAATTTAACGCACATGAATTAAATTCGAGATTTTACGTTCACACATTTTGTGACACCACCACAGAGAAACTCAAGTTATCTCTAAACGCACGGTTCAAATCGCTAAAACCCACGTTTGAGCACGCAACGATAAGTCTCTCTCCCGCGTGACCTTTAGCGTCTGCGTTACGCAGAGTCCTCCATTTACATAGCTTCCCTCCTTCCATCTCTGCCGCCACAATCTCTCCGTTCTCCGCCGCATTATGCATATAAACCATATCTCCCACCGCGTCTAACGCTATCGACGTTAGTGGCCAATCAGAATCGATTCCTCTGAGTTTATCCAAACACGCATTTGGCATGGATCCAATCGATTCGAATCTCAGTTTCATCGGCGATTCGTTGGATACTACTTCCCACAATTCAATTCCCGTCGGATTATCCTCATCTCCGGTGATCCCAGCCATGATTAGACGGTTACCGGCGAATCCAATCACGCGCGAGTATAATTTGCAGTCGCCGATGACGTCTTCGTCTACGGGAGAGAAATCGAGAAGTTCAGTCCACGATCTAGTCTCTGGATCGAAACAACACGTAGCACCCGATCTCTTCTCCGTCACGTACATCATTTTTTCCGGACTAGCCGCGACGGATAGCCACGTGGAGGACGCGGATCCCCAGAGGGATTCGGGCATCGATTCGCATCTCTCCCACACGCCGGATTCGATGTCAAGCAACTCGACGGCGAGTTTATCGTCCTCGAATTCGCATACGCCGCCGGCAACGATCAAACTCCGCCCGACGACGGCGACGATTGGATCGATTCTCCACACTCTGGGTGGTGCCACGTGTCGCCAATTCAGGTGAAACGAGTCGACTGAGAAGGAGAATTTCGCCGGCGATAGCGCGTAGAGCAGCGTGGAGTGGGAGGATCGAGCAGCGGAGAAGAGCTCGACGGGAGAAGCGGTTTTGATATCGATCCACTCATCGGACTTGGGATCGTACGCCATCGATGTCCCCGCCATGGTGTAAGGCGGAAAACTCCTCTGTTTGTAGACTAAAAGCCAAGGCATGTCCTTAAGGCGGCGGAGGGAGAAGAAGACGGCGCGGTTCCAGGATTTGGAAACCTGGCAGGCGGAATCGAGGTCGAGGAGCGGCAAAATGGAGAGGATAGAGACGAGTATGTCTCCGTCAATGGAACATTCTTCTTCTCCAATATCTCCATTGTTTTTCTTATTCTCCATTAAAGATATTACAAATATCTTTGATGACTTGACTTTTCTATATACAGAGAGTGAGACTGACTTGGGGGAAGTTGGTCATCGACGCGCCACCAACTATAAATGGCGAAGAAAATAATAAAAATAAAAACACACACACAAAGGATTGTGAAGTTATAGTATAGTTTGTTTCTCATGCTTTTACCTCCTCAATTCCATGTAATTTGTCCAAGCCAGTAATAAATATTTTATATAATTTGTGTTTGTCTAGCATAATAATCAAAACCATATATATATATATATATGTATATTAATTTCACAATTCAAATGTCTGTATCTTTATCCAAATGGGTTATCTACAAACGGTTTATATTATTATGTAGCTACAAATTCATATCATAAATGCACAACTAGGAATAAGATTATGTTATCTATAGAATGTTCGTTTACGATTTGTGTACAGTATCGATGAATGGTTGGAATTGACGATCAGGACAATGACCTTATGTACAGAGTGGACCCAAATATCTTTCTCAATGTGACTCAGCTTGATACAATCCTACAAGTTCATGCTCGGAAGTAGTTCCAAATCATTGTGTATCTGCTATATGTTCATGTCCTGAAGAAATCTATTAATAATATATAACATGAATAATTGATGTTAGACTGGACCATTTGTAACCATATCCCAAGTCCCAACGCAATTATTACTATGGATCATTTGTAACCATATAGTAGTATAGTAGTATACATTTGTAACCATATAGTACTATAGTAGTATAGTAGTAATAGGTTACAAATCATTACCATTTAATTTCTCTCTAGTTGTTCTCATCAAAGCAGCAGAGAATCAGATTCTTAATTGATGACGATCCAATCGGTTCCTTCGAAGGGTATATGTATACACTTGATTGGAGGAGCGATAAATCTATAAGCACTTAAAGCTTTTTTGCTTCTATTTTAGCCTCTCCCTCAGCTTCCTAACTATCTCGTCAACGGGCAAAGATCCCACTGGACCCACCGGTTCTAGCGACTCATCATCATCGGAACACTCATCGTCCAAGTCATTGTCTATGTAACTATATTCGTCTAAACGGTCCTTGTCATCTACGTAATCCTCTGCACCAACATTTCCCGGCAAGACTAAGGCAGTGTAAGTGTGTTCTGCAGCCTGTGACGTGCCTTCGAACTCTTCCACCTTCTCCAATAGATTGTCAGGACTAAGGTCAAGCTCTTCCAGAATTACTGCCTTTAATGTAACCAACGCTCGTTTCCATAGCAAGATCATTTTGGGGCTTGAGATCACCGTACTTTGATCAGAAACTGTTTGTTCTATACTGGTTTCGTCTGAAAAGAAAATAACAGAAAAAGTTCTATATCAGATGAGAGTGACGATAGTTGAAAACTGGAAACACTTATGAGGTTTTTAATAATACCTGCGGGATCAAGTTCGTCTGCTATGTTGGTCTCGGAAAGGATTGAAGTTAAAGGATTGTCTAGAAACCGCGATTTCCAATCTCCTCCTCTCCACATGAGTATTTGCTCATCGTCAAAAGACAGAAGCACACAAGGAACTAACTCCTGCGAAAAGATAAGAAATGAAGAGAAGGCTTTTCAGATACATAGAGAAATGTTGGATGATGAAACCTGACAAATTGAATATGAGACCAAAAGAATGAGAGAGAGATCATGAAACCAAGCTTAATGTTGAAATATACTCGGATACACTTTTCTTTTTTAAGAATACCAGAGAGAAATCAATCAGCATGGAAAATGGAGACTGTACGAGGAACTCCTAAGCCAAGTGAAAAGGTAATTTCAAACTCTTTGATATGAATATGTTTCGAATTGGGACATCTGAGATAGACTAAAAGTGATTGCAATGAAGATGCAGAGATGTGCAATGCATAGATGCAAGAAAAAAAAAACTGGAGGATTCATAGACCTTAAGCTTAGCGCCTATTTTCTTATAGTCACTTGGTTCAAGTCCTGGGCAGTAACTTTCACCAAGGGACTCAGTTCGAAAGCATCCCTAACATCTTTGACCAGCGACACGTAGACTCCATTTTTAGCTGCAATGCAAAACCGAGACAAATAATAGTAAATACTTAGCCAAGTGTCTCACCTCTTCTTGCACACTAATATGCCAATTTACTTCAGTTAATGCCAAAAATAACAAAACAGGAAAGAGCAAAACTAAAGCTTTAACGGTAAGATATACTTACACAACTTGCATATGGGCCTAAGCGACTTGCCCTTCACTCTGAACTCATGAGCTTCATCTTTGGACAATCCTTCAGGAACTTCTTGAATGAGCTTTGGATAAACAGGAGCCGCTGGTTTCCACAGCATCAACGGGTACTGCGGATGTGTACGGTAGTTGTAATTTCTACCCCTGAAAAGGTATACAACACCTCCGACTCTGTGAATCATCTCTCCTCCTGTCTTTTCCTGGAAAAGAGGAAAAGATAAAGTGAACGGAAAGTTTAGAAGCTGGAAGATTTAGGTCATCACTCATCCACAGTACGAAAGTAGACATATAAAGATGGTATCTTTTGTCTCTCTCTCAAGTCACAAAACTGAATAAAGATATCAAACAACCCTGATCTAGCTGCAGACTCTTATATTCCAACAAGTTTCCTGTATACCTCCTCTTAAACAAACGAACCAGAATCAAATCAAACACAAATACCACTTACACTCTTCCAAATACAAATCATAATAGCTACAAAACATTCTGACAAAACCCAGTGGAGTCATTAATACTTAGTGCCTGTTTGGATATTTCCTACAGAGGTTCAAGAAAAACTGCCAAGCCAGATACTAATGGTTACTTTGAATACCTCAAGAACACGACAAACATTATCCATATCCACCGTGGGAACACCTTTACAGCGAACCTTGCAAACACGCTGTCTCTTCCAATGCGAATGTATCAGTTCCAACATGTTATGTGTAAATCCATCTCTCCCTGTAAACACATACAATTCCAATGAGAGAAATTGTAAACTAAAGCTCCTGATTCAAAGGTAAGACACTTACCCAAATTAACCTGATGATTACCATGCATATGCGGCTTTATCAGCATCCCTTTCTCCCACCTTCTTAATGGCTCCCCGAGAATCTCGTCTCTCGTCATCGCTTCCTTTGGATACCTCCCGAACGGGAACGGCCCTGGCATTTCCACATACTTAACACCAGATTTTCCCGCCGGCGGTGGATTGAATGAATCGAACAACGGAATTTTCTTCTTCGATTTCTTCAACGGCGCTTTCCCCGTCCACGGTCGCGGCATCGTCGGCGGCGCGAAAGGCATAACGCCGGTTCCCGTATTCCCACCGGTTTAGCCTTCGGCATTTCAGAGTAGCTGAACTGGAATTCAAATGGCGCGCCGGGAAGCTGGTAGGAGACGCCGGAATCGCCGATAACGATGGTGCGTTCTCCATCCGACGAGATAACTCCTTCTTTCACCGGCATGTAGTATCTTGTCTGGCGATGCGGAAGCTTCAGCGCTGGATTTGATTGTGGCTTCGGCTGTTGTGTACCAGTGTGATTACTACTTCACGGATTACGATTTCGACGGGATGGTGAGTACTTCGGGATCGGAATCGGCGGAGCCGACCGGATATTTACAGCCGATGAATCCGCCAATGGAGGCGTCGAAGGTAGAGAAGAGAAGAGATTAATGTCTGGTAGTGATGCTAAAATCGCCATTGATAATGATTTGATTTTTACAAAAAAAAAAAAACACACAAGGATAGTCTATTTCAGCTCGTTCTTGGAGGTATTTCTCTCTTAAACGACATCATTTTGATCATTACGGGCTTTACAACTTAATTTGGGCCTAAAGCCCATTAATTTAAGAATAGTGTAAATCCATGAGCTCGTAACCCTAGTTTCGTCGGTATAAAAACCCTTCCTAGCCTCTCCTGCGTCGTTCTCCGAGCGAAAAAAGAGAGAAGACGAAAATGCAGATCTTTGTGAAAACCCTAACGGGGAAGACGATAACCCTAGAGGTAGAATCTTCCGACACGATCGACAATGTGAAGGCGAAGATCCAGGACAAGGAAGGAATCCCACCGGATCAGCAGCGTCTGATCTTCGCCGGGAAGCAGTTGGAAGACGGAAGGACACTCGCAGATTACAACATCCAGAAGGAATCGACGCTTCACTTGGTTCTCCGTCTGAGAGGAGGAGCGAAGAAGAGGAAGAAGAAGACGTACACGAAGCCGAAGAAGATCAAGCACAAGCACAAGAAAGTGAAGCTCGCGGTTCTGCAGTTTTACAAGGTCGATGGGACGGGGAAGGTTCAGAGGCTGAGAAAAGAGTGTCCGTCGGTTAGTTGTGGACCTGGAACTTTCATGGCGAGTCATTTCGATAGGCATTATTGTGGGAAGTGTGGAACCACGTATGTTTTCAAGAAGCCTGATGAAGAGTGATGATGATGATCATTAGGTGTTATGTTTTTTTGCCTCTCTTTTTTTATTATTTGAATTATCGTATTACAACTTATTATTAGCATGTTTATTCGGAATTTTTTTTTTGAGATGGTTTTGTTTTATTGAGGTTCAAGCTGTTTACCAGATTTAAGTCATTTCAATTATCTCTACTGATATAATGATTAGAATTATCCTTAGCTTTGTGCTTTATGATGCTTCGTACTTATTTGGAATATTAGTGAATCGTGACAGTAACAATAGGATGTTCAAATCTTTTGCTTTTGTTATCGATATAGCTTTAGTTAATAATAAGCTCAATGGATTTGTCTTTTTGGGAGAAAATTTTTTACCTGTTGTCGATATTTTCACATTTGACTGTGAAAAATAATATATTTCCACCACCAATGTCTTAATTCTGCTTCTGCGCTGAATCTGATCACTTGTTTGCTAAAGATCGGCTACAGATTCTTTAGATGTAAACTTCTTTTCTTTTACTTATGGAATTTATTCCAAAATTTTTCTTTTTTTCATAAGCAGTGAAGTAAGCGTTTGATATAAAATATTTTAAAAAGTGAAAAAGATATGTAGAGAAGAATTTTATACTAGTGATAACATATTTAATTCTGATATCTTAAATTGATCATTAGCGAGTATTCACGCCTTCAAAAGTTTTCTTTTTTTCTTCTACTAACGTCAAAATGGTCAAAATTTGTTTTTTTTTTTTTTTGGCTTGGTTGATAAATCAAAACGGGTCGTCGAAACTTGTGGTGGCTGAGTTTGGGCCGATGAAATGGGTCGCATGGGATTCTGCCCGCTAATAAAAAATTATATAAATGGATAGAAAGTAGAGTAAATATTATATGTTAAGTCTTTGTCTTGTGATTGAAGACAACATAGGAGATAGTTGAGTCAGAGAGAGCAATAAAGGAGAGGGACAGTGGAAAGTGGAACCAACATGAGGAGAGAGGAAGTTAGAGAGAGAGCACTGAAACTTGAATATAGTTTGAGAGAGAGAGAGAGAAACAGAGAGAAGAAGAAGACTTTGGGGTAAAATAGTCAAGAAACAGTTAGCAAATTGTGAGAGAAGGACAAAATCCTAAGATTCCGAGTTACCAAAAGGGATGAGTCTCCTAGAAACACCCGCACTAGTCTCAACTCATTGCACTTTCACTCTCAGTCTCATTTCAAACCTAAACTCCAAAGACTGTATTGTGTTTGTGAGAGATTCAATAAATCCCATTTAAAGAGACAACTACAGATGAGACAAAGAGGCATTTCTTTCTCAACTTCACTTGTTTTTTTCTTTCTAACTTGCAAACCAATCCACACACACCACATCATTTATTACATATCCTCTACTGTCTATCTGCTCTTGTGCAACGTGGCTTTCCATTTTTACATGTTCATTGTAACACTATACATACTCTACACCATCGGTGATATATACATACCTTTTGTTATACTATTGTACATCCTAGCTTAATCTTGCAATAACCCATCTTATCTTGCACCATTATGGATTTGTAAAAGGTAGAAAATCACGGAACTTATATGTTTTGCCTTTATGGGTTCATAATGTGTTTCTAATTAAATTCTTTGGACAATATAAACTTTCAGAATGTCATTTATCACGTTGATTTATATGTGTCTCACCTACGAATATATGCTTCTATCTATATGTATATATAATATAGCTGCAAAAATCTTAGTTAATGCTTATATAAAACGGGAACCGGATCTTTAATCAAGAAAGTCAAGTGAATTGTCACTAGAACTTGCCGACAACAAAAATTTGTCACTACAATTCCATCATCAGCAATACATATATATTATATACATTATTTATTTTCTTTAGAAAAGAAATGTAGTTTACTAAGGAGTTATAAATGTGATTAATAGAACGAATGAGAATCATTTACTACTCACAGCTCATCGGGACGATGAAGATTCCAATTAATAGAAGTGAGATAGAGACGCACATAAGAGGAATTGAGTAGTGCATTTTAGCATATAACCGAAGTATTTTCACATGAAAGATATTAGTATATTTGCATTAATGATTTACAATACCTATCTCTCTCTATATATACACACACCCAACACATATATCTCCTATCATTCATCGTACACAAAATCTCTCTCTCTCTCTCTCTCTCTCTCTCCATGACAAAAATACCCAACATGACAACACTCAACCAGCTGTTTGATCTGCCGGGGCAGATTTGCCATGTCCAGTGTGGTTTTTGCACCACCATTTTGCTGGTAGACCTAACTCTTCTCATTCCCTCTCTTTATGCCTATATCGACGATTATTTGATGAATATACATGTTTTGCAGGTGAGTGTGCCGTTCACGAGCCTGTCAATGGTGGTGACTGTGAGATGTGGGCACTGCACAAGCCTTCTCTCTGTCAATTTGATGAAGGCTTCCTTTATTCCTCTCCATCTCCTCACTTCTCTCTCTCATGATCTCGATGAGGTTCCCGTAACATATATATTATGCGTATGGTCTCTTGCTACATTTATATATACATGGATGACTCTTAATTCTTATGTTATATATGTGTGTGTGTAGACGGGAAAAGACGAGGTTGCAGCTACAATCGATGGTGTGGAAGAAGAAGCATGGAAGGTGAATCGGGAGAAAGAGAACAGTCCAACGACTTTGGTTACATCTTCAGATAATGAAGATGAAGATAAAGATGTGTCTCGTGTTTACCAAGTTGTCAACAAACGTACGTTTGTGTGCATATATATCTAGTTTGATTTTCGTCAGCTTTCTTTAATTTTGATTTTCTTAATTGATGTTTTTTGAGTTTGAGTAGCACCTGAGAAACGACAACGAGCTCCTTCCGCCTACAATTGC
The DNA here is from genome assembly GCA_039880935.1 of Streptanthus diversifolius. Classification (NCBI taxonomy): domain Eukaryota; kingdom Viridiplantae; phylum Streptophyta; class Magnoliopsida; order Brassicales; family Brassicaceae; genus Streptanthus; species Streptanthus diversifolius. Next base: position 24,646,521 of record JAXGFM010000014.1, on the reverse strand, counting down.
TTTATCAAGTAAGAAATCGATCCAAGAAACTATATATGTCCATTTATATAATTTACATGTGTATGTACGTTTTCTCAAATTTGTAAAATGGTTTCCTTTTGGTGGTTGAATTGGGAGCAGGGAAGAGATCAGGAGGTTAAAGGCTCAGAATCCAAGCATGGCTCACAAGGAAGCTTTCAGCTTAGCTGCCAAAAATGTACTTAAAGTTTACTTAAACTTAATCCTTTAAGAGAAAAAACCCTAATTTGTTTTTCATCTTTTAGTCAGTTTAATGGAAAGATCTAGCTGACAATTTTTTTGTGATTTCAATTTGTTCGGGAATGGTGAAGTGGGCCCATTTCCCTCCAGTGCAAAACAAGAAAGCTGCCTCAGATCAATGTTTTTGCGAGGAAGACAACAATGCACTACTATCATGCAATGCTATAGAGGTAATTTCAGCAACTAATTATGTTTTTACAAGTGTTGTATCTTGTTTCAAAATCAATAATCATATATATTTTACAGACAAACCAGCATGTATGTTAGCAGACCAGAAAATTTCATTTCCAAAGCAAACCAACTAAGCATTAACTAGATCCAAATTGCATCTGTCTCAGTAAAACTTTCAGAACCCTAGCTAGACTAATTATTGAATTTTTTAAAATATTTTATTGACTACTAGAGTGAAATCAAGGAGAGGGTTAATGAGAATCATTGATCCTCAACTACTACGATGTGTGAAATTTATGACCTAAACCCTTTTATAGTATTGAAGCTCACACTGTACACAGTTTACTTTTATGGAAACCCATTCAACTAATTAAAGCATTCCAGCTGAATATATGTACACTTTTGAATTAACTTAACTTGAGTTTAATTCATTGTTGAAATTAATGTTTAATGCAGGACCATGAGGAAAGCAATAATGGGTTCCGAGAGAGAAAGGCTCAAAGGCATTCCATTTGGGGAAAATCTCCATTTGAGTAATAACAATTTGACTATTTTCTTCTAGGTTTTGATTTTGTTGCTTAGGGTTTGTGTTATTGGAGAGACAAGGGATGGTAAGAATCTGAAACGTACTTAGGATTTGGGTGTTCGAGGAGAGTCTTGGGAATAAGCGAGTTTATTCAGTAATTTGGTGCTTCTTAGCTTTGAACTTAATTTGAAGAGACACTGACTCTATAACCGAATCCTACCTTTGATTTTATGATAACTTATGTTTTAACATTCCATGAAACCCTTTAGTAAGAATCTTTGTTTTTAAACTATCATTATTAGTTACTTCTTGACTTCACTTAATGCTTTTGTACGATGGGTAAAAACAAGACACATGCTACTAGTAAATAATATCCTAAATTTAAGTTAATGTTTAGGAAATTTACATTTGATTGATAAAGACAACAATCGCATGAAACCAAAAAAGAAAGTCAATTTTCATTAGCAAATATATTGGAATTACTCTGAGTAGCTTCATCCTTAGCTATACATGGTGTTTGAACATGCCATTTTTTTAAAAAAAAGAAACACCATGGTCAAGTCCGATTTAGCTTATGTACGACAAATCTGGTACGTATTCATCATCTCTTCCAAATCGACGTCATTTTGTCAAGAGTCCTCCTCATGTTTCCTATGGAAGGCGGCATGACGATATTTGGACAATCATACAACCATACGTTTTGGATATCATTCTAAACACCAATGCAACACTTAAAAATACTTTGAACCTAACAAAAGCACATGCATAACATCTAACGCACTCACCATATAACTCTTTTCTGAGCCTCGAAATGTTTTTGGAAGATACCCATGATGCTCCACATGAGTTTGACCGTTTAATTTCTCCATGTTGCATGCTCATTTAATTTATTCTCTAACAATCGACTCTCACCGATTCAGTCGGACGATCATGGGTAAAATGGTGAAATCTAAAATCTTACACGAACATCTTATAAGAAGTGGGAATATTAGTTGATCCTAGTTTCATTTATGGGTTTGATTCGTTGAGGCTATAGCTTTACTTTTCTTTCGTTTTATAACTTAAGTTGTAGGTCTTTTAACTGTGGCTTAAAATTTTATCGCTGTAGAATTACTAAAAATATTTAAAGCAAGCACTAAATATTAAGCTATAGAAAACTTGATTTTCAAAGTCAATATATATATATATATATATTTTAACTTTTAGCTGTAAGTTCATTTTAAAGCTAGAACATATTTGGTTCATAACTAAGCTGTAGCCAATATTTGTAAATCTATATTATTGTAGGCGAAATTATATTTCTTTGGGTAATTGGAAATAGGTTTAGTATTGAAGAAGGCTGTTTTTACAATTAAAAAAGATTAATCGTCTAAATTTTCCAATGAAATTATTTTTTCAAAATTCAAAGTTTTTTAGTTTAATTCCAAAATAGAAAAAAAGATTTTATATTAACAAAGCATTTCTCTAACAAGTACAAATGGTATTTTTGCACGTTTTCCTCATCTAATAAGAGGGGCCATTTCGTACATAGTGTGCCGGAATCGCAACTTCTTTAGAAAAAAAAAACATTTTTCTTTAACTTCTCCCAATAAAAATACACCACGTCATCATCCTTCAATTGTCATCGATTAATTCCCCGACACTAGTGGCATTCTCGTAGATAAATTCGTAATCGGTGGGCGTTCCATTTAGGCGTTTGCTTATAACAAAAGTCCACCTCGAACAAACTGGATTCTCTTATATGTTATTCGCCAGAAGAAGAAACCAAAACCCAATTTTGTTACTACCTCTTTCCACAACCCCAGAAGTCAAAAACAAAAGCTTTAAGCTCATTTTTTTTTTTTGGGTTTTTGATTATCTTCAATCGAAATTTCGAGTAATTCAGGTACAAAATTTATATCCTTAAATCAATATATCACGAACTGGGTCAACTCTTTTTTTCCTTTTGTATCCACGATCAATCAGAGAATTTGATTTGGTCTGCTTATCTTGATTGTTCTCTGGTTAGATATGTTTTTGAAAATTTGACTAATTTTGTTTATGTTTTCACTTATGAAGGTTTGAGAAGATGGGTTCTGAAGGACCAAAAGCAATTACAATTCATGTGACTGGTTTCAAGAAGTTCCTTGGTGTTTCCGAAAATCCTACGGAGAAAATAGCCAATAATCTGAAATCATATGTCGAGAAACGAGGGTTGCCTTCTGGGTTGAGTCTTGGTAGCTGCACTGTTCTTGAGACTGCAGGGGAAGGTGCAAAGTCTCAGCTTTATGAGGTTTTGGAGTCGAGTGTTGCTGTCTCTGGAGATAAGAACAGCAACGGAACTGTTGTTTGGGTGAGAGACTCTTACTAATTTCTTGATGATTGATTCGTCTACTGTGTGAACTGTTTTCTACTCTAATATTCTTCAATCTAGTTTGTTTTTCTCCACTTTTAAACTGATCCTTGAGAGGTTATCAATTTATACAAATTGGATGACTTTGGACTGTGGTTGAAGTGTGTATCCTCTTCCATCTTCAGTGATGTCAGGCTTAGCATCGACTCTATACATGGTTCTTGATTGTTGCTTACATTTGGTTAAACGCGCCCTTGTGTCTTAACGCCTTCTGCTCCTCACTTGATGTGTTGTGGAGATAAAGACTGTTTAGGTCTTCTTCCAAAAGTTTAGATTTTCGAAGAACTTATAACTCCGAAATGAAAATGAAAGCTTGTTTTCTTGTTGTGATTTGAGTCTTCTTCAGATGGTTTAAAGATCTAAAAGACATGCCTTTTCTCTTGATTGTTGTGCTTCTTAGCTTCATCTTGGAGTGAATAGCGGAGCGAAAAAATTCGCCATTGAAAGACAAGCAGTGAACGAAGCTCATTTCCGTTGTCCTGATCAATTAGGCTGGCAACCACAGGTAAAACGATTCGCTTTCCATTACAAAGAAACAGATTTACATTCGACAAGACACTACTTGAGCCGCTCTCAGAAACTAATTTGCCTTTTTTCTTTACACAGCGGCTTCCTATAGTTGTTGAAGATGGGAGCATTACAAAGGCAAAAGAGGTATATGTATAACATACACTTCACCGCAAAACTCACAGTTTTTTTCTTTTTTCTTGCAACATTCTAACTTGTTTTCTGGTATCGTAAAGACTTCATGCTCGACAGAGTCTATTTTCAAGTCATTGAAGAATAGAGGATTCGATGTCATTCAATCAGACGACGCTGGACGGTTCGTATGCAACTATGTCTACTACCATTCTCTCAGGTTCGCAGAGCAAAAGGGACACAAGTCTTTGTTCGTCCATGTTCCTTTGTTTTCCAAAATCGATGAAGACACTCAGATGCAATTCGTGGTCTCTCTCTTGGAGGCAATTGCAGCTACTTGCTAGTGTTTATCTACTACGCCAATATGTAAGTATTGTGTATATCCATCTACGAAGCGTTGTGTTCTTTTGTTGGGGGGAGTTTGGGAGATTGTAGCTTGTGATAAAAAAGACGATTACTCTTCGCTCTGAAACTTTCTGGGTCTTGTAAAGCACGATAAGGGAAGAAAGAGCCTTTTGTGATCGTCTGTGTAATAAAATTATTCTCTTATTCAATATGTCAAAGGTTGGATTTTTATGTTATTTTTCTATGGATATTTCTTGCTTCTCTTTGCTTTGCCCAGTTAAACAATCTTCTTAAATTCCTTAATTACTCTCTCGAAAATAAGAAAAAGGAAAAAAATGATATATGCAAAAAGAAAAAGTAAAAGCCGGTTTATTTGTGAGGACATTGATTGATACTTGTTGAGTGAGGAGCAGAAAATGATTAATTTTTTAATTCTGAATTGAATCAAATGCGAATTGCGGCTGGGAGAGAGATATTACTGTGTCGGAGACATGCGAGGAGCTCAAGTTTTAAACTTTCTTCGCAGAACAACGACGTTAGCTCTATATTTGTGTCCGTCGCCGACTCGTTTGGAGTTATGTTCGTTTCTTGAAGAAAACCCTAACGATGTCGTTTATACCCATAACCGCAAGATTGATGAATTGATAAAATCCGGGAACCTGACATCTGCACACCAAAATGTTCGATGGAATGTCCGTACGAGATGTTGTCACTTACAATCTTTTGATTTCTGGGAATAGCCGAATTGGGTGTTATGTAAGAGCTTTCTAACTCTATGCGGAGATGGTATCTCATGGTCTCAGAGAGAGCGCTTCCACGTTTCCTTCTGTTCTGAGTGTATGTAGCGATGAATGGTTCTTTAGAGAAGGAATTCAAGTTCACTGCAGGGTGATTTCGCTCGGGTTTGGATGTAATCTGTTCGTCAGGTCTGCAGTTGTTGGCCTCTATGCTTCTTTGCGACTTGTTGATGTTTCTTTGAAGTTGTTTGATGAAATGCCTGAGATAAATTTAGCTGTTTGTAATTTGGTGTTTGAGATGTTTTTGCGAGACAGGAGATACCAAGCGATTGTTTCGAGTTTACCATAAGATGGCACTTGAAGGTGTTACTGAAAACAGGTTAAGTTATTGTTATATGATCCGTGGTTGTTCGGTTGTTATGTGAAGGTAAGTAATTGCATTCTCTAGTGATTAAATCTGGATGGAACATTTCTAATATATTTGTGGGTAATGCGCTCGTCGACTTGTACTCTGCTTGCGGTGATTTATCCGGTTCTAAGAAATCATTCGGTGCTGTTCCGGAAAATGATGTAATATCATGGAACTCTATTGTTTCTGTCTGTGCAGATTACGGTTATGTGCTTAATTCTCTTGATTTGTTTAGAAAGATGCATTTTTGGGGGAAGAGACCTTCGATACGGTCATTCATGTCGTTTCTGAAATTCTGTAGCAGAAACAGCGATATTCAATCCGGGAAGCAGATACATTGCTATGTCCTTAAAATGGGTTTCGACGTTGGAAGTCTTCATGTCCAGTCTGGTCTAATTGACAGGTACGGAAAATGCAACGAGAGTTCCTTGTCGGTTTACCCGAGTTTGCCTGGCCTGACTCTAGAGGGCTGTAACTCGCTGATGACTTCTCTGATGCACTGTGGCATCACCAAAGATATCATCAAGGTGTTTGGTTTGATGATTGATGAAGGAACTGGAATCGAGGAAATCACTCTTTCTACTGTCCTCAAGGCTTTATCACTCTCTGTAGCAGCAACTTCACATAGCTGCACGTTTGTACATTGCTGTGCCATCAAATCCGGCTCTGCATCTGATGTTGCAGTCTCGTGCTCCCTAATTGATGCGTATTCAAAGAGCGGTCAGAATGAAGTATCTCGGAAGGTGTTTAACGAGCTTGATTCGCCTAACATCTACTGACTACTGGACTTCGATCATCAATGGCTATGCTAGAAATGGCATGGGAAGAAACGGTGTTGAGATGCTTAGAGAAATGGATCAAAAGAATCTCATACCAGACGAAGTTACAATCTTGTCTGTACTGTTAGGTTGCAGTCACTCTGGGCTTGTTGAAGAAGGCGAGCAGATTTTCAACTCATTGGAATCGAAGTACGGATTACCCTAGGAAGGAAACTGTATCCGTGCATGGTGGATTTGTTAGGGCGTGCTGGTTTGGTGGAAAAAGCGGAAAAGCTGCTTCTGAAGGCACGTGGAGATGCTGACTGCATCGTATGGAGCTCATTACTGCAGAGCTGCAGGATTCATGGAAACGAAGCAATAGGAAAAAGAGCAGCGGAAGTTTTGATGGATCTTGAACCTGAGAATTTCGCTGTTTACGTTCAAGTTTCGAAATTTTACTTTGAGATCGGTGACTTTGAAATATCCAGGCGAATAGACAGATTGCTGCGTCACGAGAGCTCATGAGGGAGATTGGTTACAGTTCAGTCATCGTGAAAAACCGATAACGCAAAAGTGTATGACAGTGATTTGCTTCAGCTTCATGATAAAGAAGAGTGAACCCGATTGCAAAACTGCAGAATCATTTTCCTACATACCTGAAATGGGTTCTTTTACTTGAAGCCACCACACATGACGGACACACTCTACAAGGACAACACAGAAGGATAAGATTCTTTATTTGCCAGGTTGGTGCAACAAACTCATTGACCTCTTCTATTTCTGTCATTGATATACTACAGAAGTCTGCTTTTCGTTCGTCAGAACCACATAATGTCTAAAGATCCTAAAATAGCATCTTGAGGTTAAAAAGTTGAGAGATTTTCAGGGCCTTCTTTCTCGTTTTGTTTTTTATTTATTTCAGATGTCATGGGACCAACATTCATCAAGAACAAGTTGACCACGAAGAGTTTGTGTTGTAGAGGTTTTGGAGTAAAGCAAAGAAGGGGAAAAACACATGACTTGTGCTTTAAGCGTAGATATTGTACAAAAACATGGCCTCTTCTTCATGTACTTTTAAGCCAAGCCAATAAACCCCACAAACCCCATTAATTAGTATGCATATAAATTCAACCCAAAACCAATCATCTCGGCAAAGAAATCTCATTAGTGGGCAGTGGATATAATCAAACCGGAATCTTCTCTTGGTGTTTTGATTGAGGCATATGATGGATAAGCTCTTCATTCTTTCCCTTATTGGTCTACTAATGCTAAGTGCTTATGGAGCTGCAGCGAAAATGGTGTACACCGATCTCGACATCCTTGAGAAGCTTGAGAACTTTGACATACCGGAGGATGATGCTGATGATAATTATGATACAAAGCTCATTGATTTGCCGTCATTTACAAGCCGGATTTCTTGTAAGAATCTGGTGAATGTGGATGCATTTGGTGCAGCTGGAGATGGAGTTTCTGATGATACTCTGGTGCGTTTGAGATCATTTTGCTTATTCCATGAAAATTTCGGGTTGTCTGGAATAAAAAATATCCCAAACTTGAATTGTAGACTTTACCTATAGCTTTTGACATTTTTTGTGTAACTAATCTGTTTTTGTGCAATGCTTTTCTAAAATTAGGCATTCGTGAGCGCATGGACGAAGGCTTGCGGTACCCCAAAATCCGTGTTACTGGTACCACAAGGACGGAGTTATTTAGTAAATGCAACAAAGTTCAGTGGTCCATGTGAACAAAAATTGATCATTCAGGTCAGTTTAGCATTTTAAGTCCTAAATGTTTCTTATCTTCAGCAGAAAAACAGAAACTAGACCATTCTTACATATACACAACGATCACAATTCAGAAACTTTCTTACAGATCGACGGAACAATAGTGGCACCAGACGAGCCCAGCAACTGGGACCCAAAGTTTCAAAGAATTTGGCTCGAGTTTTCGAAACTCAAAGGGGTCGTGTTCCAAGGGAATGGAGTTATAGATGGTTCTGGCAGCAAATGGTGGGCTGCTTCTTGCAAGAAAAACAAGTCTAATGTATAATCTCCTATACTTCAAATTAGTTTTCTTTAAACATCTCTACTTTTCTATCAGAATCTAACACATCTTTCTTGCTCTCTTGCAGCCTTGCAAAAGTGCACCAACGGTAAGAAACCATTGCCGTTTACCAGTTTATTTTTCTTCTTATTAATGGCTTCTTGTTTAGTCTGTTTCAACTAGCTTTTTGTTTTCCCTGCAGGCACTAACTATAGAATCTAGTTCAGGTGTGAAAGTAAGTGGCTTGACGATCCAGAACAGCCAGCAGATGAATTTCATTATTGCAAGGTCAAATTCAGTTCGAGTCTCCAAAGTTATGGTCTCTTCTCCAGGAGATAGTCCCAACACTGATGGTATCCATATCACTGGTTCTACAATGTTGTCCTTCAAGACTGTAAAATCGGCACAGGTTTTTTTCTTAACCAAAATATGCTTAAACTCCAACTACGGATGTACTAATCTCTTAAGATTGGATTAAACAGGGGATGATTGTGTCTCGATTGTGAATGCGAGCTCTAATATAAAGATGAAGAAGATATATTGTGGACCTGGACATGGAATCAGGTACATCATCAGGTTTCTAGATAACATCTATTTCAAATCAAATTATAATTCTTTGGAATTTCTCGCAGCATTGGAAGTCTTGGGAATAACAACTCAACAGGCATTGTAACAAACGTTGTGTTGGACACTGCGTTCTTGAGAGAGACAACTAATGGACTCAGGATCAAAACATATCAGGTAATAAAGAAAAAAGCTTCAATCTTCACTCTTATAAACTTCTATTAAGTTCAATCCGCAGCAACCGTTTTCATTGTGTACTCGGAACAACCGTTTTCATTGTGTACTTGGAACAACAGGGAGGTTCTGGTTACGTACAAGGTGTTCGATTCGCAAACGTTGAGATGCAAGATGTCTCTAACCCGATACTCATTGATCAGTTCTACTGCGATAATCCATATTCCTGTCAAAACCAGGTTTCTTTACTTACAATCATGATTATTCTATCAAAAACAAAACTCAAAGATGAAAAGTAGCTCAGATACGTTTTCTTTCGAATTTGGTATTATGTAGACCTCGGCGGTTAAAATCAGCCAGATAATGTACCGGAACATAACCGGGACAACCAAAAGTGAGAAGGCCATCAAATTTGCATGCAGCGACACAGTCCCTTGCAGCCACATTGTCCTCAACAATGTGAATCTTGAAGGCAAAGACGGTCAAGTCGAAGCCTATTGTAACTCAGCAGAAGGTTTTGGGTATGGAGTGATTCATCCGTCTGCGGATTGTCTGTACTCGCACGACGACAAGGGCTTGGACCAGAGTGACAAGTCAGGACCTGTTTTGGTAACCGAGGAAGCTGAGACTGGCCGCGACGAACTCTGACGGGGGTGATGATTGAAGTGTTGTAGTGAGGGAAGATATGTGTAATATAGTTTTCTGAAGCATATGATACAGTAAACAACAGATTTTTAATTTTAATTTTAATTTCTTATAGTCAACCATAACATTATTCTTAACAACATTTGGCCACCTTTTGTATCATACAAGTCATATTGCACGTTTTTTCAACATTAAAAATTTAATGTCAATTAAATTTAAATACGAACTGATATTGAAAACATACTATATTAAGTGTCTAACTAACTTTTGTCAAAAAAGAATAGTGTCTAACTAACTTTTGTCAAAAAAGAGTGTATAAGTAAGTTAGTTGTAGGAATCATTGCATTCATTATACTAAGTATATGGTTCGAACCTAGCACCCCACATGTTATTGGAGATATTAAAACCACTAGGTTATGTTGATAAAAAAAAAGTAAGTTAAGTAAAAATGTCTTAATAAATTTGGTCATTATTTGCAATAGAGAATACATGATGATTCAACTAAAAAATATTTTAATTGTTAATTGATAGAGTTTAAAATTGCTTAAACTTTTGCAGTGAAAAGTTTCATTTTTTGTGGGTGAAATTGGATTGGTGCTAGTCCCACAACTTGAAATACAAAAAGAAAAAATTGACTTTTTTTAGGATAGAGAGGAACACATCACATGGGAACACCAAAGGATGCATTTGAGATTGAATTGTTTGATATGTTTGGCACGTGCGAAAACTCTTTATTATTTTTTTACAATTATTATGTTCTAATTAATATTCCCCATTTGCGTAGATGTAAACATCAGTGACCAATGCCAACCTATTTATTTACTCTTTTTAATACAACTCACCAACAATACATAAGCCTAAGATCCAGTCTTGGCTTGCATTTGCAAACTAAAACTTTATTGTAATGTGAAACTAGAATTTGAATTTGTAATCAAATGACCTATTATATACAGTATAAAACTATTATTTTTCTTTCATATGGTTTAAAATAATAAGTTACTTAGTTTTTCTATATCCAGAGGAATGAAAATAAAGAAATAATTTCCTAAAAACGAAGAAAAAAAACCAAGCTAATATGGTATGGACCCGGAGAATCTAAGACGTGCGAGAATAATGAGTTTTGTTTACCATTAAAACAAAATAATGTTCATGTTCATTCCATTTCCATCTTATTGCAAATTATTGTGAACAAAACAATAGAGTTGTGAAGAAGCAGAAAGTGTTTGGCTTTTCTCTCTAAAAGCCATATTGAAGAGGTCTCTTTGGTGGCAGAGAGAGCTTCTGAGGTAAAGTCACAAAAGCTCACACATTTTTTCCTTAAATTTCATTTGTCAAAAATCTTATTTGACTCATGTTGCATTTGCTTTGAAGTTCTACTTCTGAAACTATTGTAAATGATAATCTCTTAAAGGTTAATGACTTTTTATGTTACTCTTTTTGATATTTAAACACATGTTCTGTATCCATGGACCGCTTAACTTTTGCTTCAATTTTGTTCAATTGATAATGCAGATCCAACTGTTTGTTAGTTTTATGTCATAGATCAATCCCTCTAATCATTGTTTTATTATTGCTTTTCATTCTTATATTTTTAGCTTTTGAAACTAAACATTCACAAATCAAACCCTACATCATATTATTTAGATTTCTCAATCCTTGTAATTATGGCTCTCAATTACTACCTTGATTGTCTTCTCTTTGTAATCCATTCTAGGCTATCATCTACTCTATATATATATATGTAACCGATATAGTCAATAATATATAACATTCATCATCTATACATCATGTTTTTCTTGGGTCTATATGTTATTTCCCGTAATATAACTAAGCTTTATTTGCAATATTTCTCAAAAAATAAAAACGAAGTCAAAAACATTTTGTTTTATCAGTCTTGAGAAAAATAACACGCCATCAGAGAATTAACAAAGTTTTGAAGCAGAGGAGGAATGTTCAATATTAGAAAAAGAAGAGCTAAAATCAACATAACTTTTTACAAAATACTAATAAAGAATACAACTGTAACATTTACTTAGACTTTATCTACCTGGGGATTGAGCAAGTGGATGTAATTGACTAACCCAAATCATAGCTTGTAATTATATAAGACCAATCCATTTCTTCTCTCTTAAATTTGATTAGATTGTCATTTTAAAATAAAATGAAGTGAACATTGTGATGCTAGTAGCTAAGCTATTATATATAAAAAGTGAAATAAAAACAAGATCTGGTTCTGACATTATTATGAATCATTAAACTCAGGACACAAACCAAGATCTCTGCTAGAGGAAAAAAAAAACGTTCCTCCATGTTCAGGTTTTGAGCTTCTTTAGAGCTGAGGAGAAAAATATGTCACCATTTATGAAGTTCTTCCTCTTTCTTTATGATTCTCTCCCACCTTCCTCTTGGTTTCTGGTAAATCATTTCTCCCTCTCCGTTTCACTTTAATATCGTTTCACATTATATAATATCCTCTCTTCTTGTTTAAGGTCCAAAGACACAACTTAGCATCATCATCAGAGACAGATGAGGTTATTAGAAGTGGCATTATTGGAGAAATTGTATACATTTGGAAAGAAACAAGAATCTTTGTCTTTATACCAATCTTGAAATTCTTAGTGACAATATGTCTAGTGATGTCCTTTTTGCTGTTCATAGAAAGAGTTTATATGAGCATAGTTGTAGTGACTGTGAAATTACTTAGAAGAACACCTGAGAAAGTACACAAGTGGGAAGCTATAAAAGATGATGATCTTGAGTTAGCCAACACAAACTACCCAATGGTTCTCATTCAGATCCCAATGTACAATGAAAAAGAGGTGAAATTTCATTAATTTCTTGTAATCAAACTAAATTATATGAATATACATATACATTTCTAATTATATGAATCATATTCTTTTCGTCACAGGTGTGTCAGTTATCTATAGGAGCAGCTTGCAGGCTATCTTGGCCTTTGGATCGAATGATAGTTCAAGTTCTTGATGATTCCACAGATCCAGATAGTAAGGTCCTTTGTTCAATTTTTGTTTCCCCTCATAAATCTTTGGTTTATACATGATGTTATTCAATGTATTATCTTTGGACAGTTTTTGACATATGAAATGATGTGGAAAAGACAGGAACTAGTTAATGCAGAATGCGATAAATGGGCGAGGAAAGGTATAAACATAATGTCAGAGATTCGAGACAACAGAATCGGATACAAAGCAGGAGCATTAAAGGCAGGAATGATGCACAACTATGTGAAACAATGCGAATTTGTAGCCATTTTCGATGCTGATTTTCAGCCTGACCCTGACTTCTTAGCTCGAACCATTCCATTTCTTATTCACAACCATGAAATCTCCCTTGTTCAGTGCCGTTGGAAGTTTGGTAAAAAATCATCTAATCTTTATGTTTTGGATTCAAACGGAGAGGATTCACTTACAGTTTTTGTATGTATGTTTCACATTATATGTAGTGAATGCGAACGAGTGCTTAATGACAAGAATGCAAGAGATGTCACTAAACTACCATTTCTTGGCTGAGCAAGAATCTGGTTCTTCAATCCATGCTTTCTTTGGATTCAATGGAACCGCAGGTGTTTGGAGAATCGCAGCTTTAAACGAAGCTGGAGGATGGAAAGATCGAACAACAGTAGAAGATATGGATTTAGCTGTGAGAGCTTGTCTTCATGGTTGGAAATTTGTCTATGTCCATAGCGTCGAGGTACTAGAAAAAACCTTTCTAACTCAATCAAGTTTCTTTAAAAGATTTCATTGAATATTATTTTCTAAGAAAATTCAGGTGAAAAATGAATTGCCAAGCACATTCAAAGCATACAGGTTTCAGCAACATAGATGGTCTTGTGGACCAGCTAATCTCTGGAGGAAGATGACAATGGAAATTTTACAGAACAAGAAAGTGTCTGCATGGAAGAAATTTTATCTCATATACAATTTCTTCTTCATAAGGAAGATTGTAGTACACATCTTCACATTCGTCTTCTACTGTCTGATTTTACCAACAACTGTGCTGTTTCCTGAGCTTCAAGTTCCTAAATGGGCAACTGTTTATATCCCTACTACAATCACTCTCCTTAACGCTCTCGCTACACCTCGGTAACATCACTAACTTCTCCATCAAAACTCTGTTGTCTCATTTCTTATTATGACTCAAAAGATTGATAACTGTCAAATGCAGATCACTCCATCTTCTTGTCTTTTGGATCTTATTCGAGAATGTAATGTCTATGCATCGCACAAAGGCGACTTTCATCGGGTTACTAGAAGCAGGACGGGTTAACGAATGGGTTGTTACAGAAAAACTAGGCGATACTCTCAAGTCTAAGTTAATAACTAAAGCTACAACTAAGCTTTATACCAGATTTGGACAAAGGTATTACAGTTTGTTAAACTTCAAGCATTTTTGAATGTTGTAACTAATAATATATAGTTAATTATTTTTTTGCAGAATCAATTGGAGGGAACTGGTTGTTGGGTTATATATATTCCTCTGCGGATGGTATGATTTGGCTTATGGAGGATCATATTTCTATGTCTATCTGTTTCTACAGGCTTGTGCATTTTTTGTTGCTGGAGTTGGTTATATTGGCACTATCGTTCCCATTGTTTAGAGAGACTTTTGGATCTGATGTTTTGCTTCTTGATTTAGAACTATTAGGGATTGGATCTTGGATGAACAAAGTTAACATTTCCAAATTTTCACACTCAATTGTATTACTAGTTAAATGTATACCCATGTTGTTTAAGATATAAAGATGTGGTTATCGTTAATCCATACGTTACATTTATTGTTTGTACTTTGTATTGTTTGCTAGTATGTTAAATCCAAATAAACCGAAATAACTGATTAAAAAACCAAACTATATCTTAATGTATTTTATTTTTTCTATATTCAAAAACCAAATTTGAATTCAAACCATACCAAAATAATTTTAAAAAAATAGTATTAGGATAAAATTAAGAATATATTTGATCAGAACTTGAATTTGAACCAAAATTGTAAGCAAATTCTTCAACTAAATTTTTTTTTTAAAAAAAAATCGAATAATCAAAAGTTAAACCAAACCGAAATCCTGGAAGAACACCAATATTTGCCCAAATTGAGCTCTAGAAAGAAAATCAGGAGAATTTACAAATATGTATAAGTCAACATCAATAAACATTGATTGTGAAACAAAAGAAAAATAAATACATAAACACTGGTCATCATTACGTGTCGGCTTCTGATTAGTCAGATTCCATCGACGGCCAATCACCCATCATCGCATGTAAACCGCGTAAGCTCAAGCCACCTCCACGAAAAAACATTCTGCAAATCGGTCTTCGAAGGGTATTTCCGGTAATTCTCATGGCATATTCGTGAATTGACGTTTTCGTCCTTTACCTCTATAAAGATCTCCGTTTTAACTTTACGGCGTCGCGCATTTGGCGTTGTTTTGAAGCTTCTCCTTCTCTTTCTAATTCCGTTCGTCGTCTCGCTCGTTGTTACACGATCTCTCTCTCTCTCTCTCTCTATCTGATAATCTCCGGAACTTTTCCGCAGAGGTACGCTTGAATCTAGATCTATGCTAATGCATTCTCTATTCCAAGTGCAGGTCACGTTCCCATTTTTTAGTTTGATGGTTTGGGAATTGGATCTCTTGCTTTGATTTAGGTTTTATGCTGCTTATCATTGGGTAATGCTCGGAGATTTAGATGTTTTGGTTCAAAATTTTATGATTCGATCTGCCTCTGCAGCGTCTAAGTCTGGATCTATGAGAATTATCTTCGAGTTTTTACTTCTTCTCGTCGTTAATGCTTCATATAGATTCTGAAATTCTCGACGATTTATACGATGTGAGCATTAGGTTTCGGGACGTTTTTTTGCATCCGTTTGGATCTGCCTCATCTGATTGTACTTATGTTTGTTTAGATCGATAACAAGTGCTTTTGACAGTTTGGAAAAACGTTTTTTGGGGCTACTCTGATTCTGTGTGTCTTGTGGTTTGATAGTGAAGCAGGATGGGTTTGTCTTTCGCCAAGCTTTTTAGCAGGCTTTTTGCCAAGAAGGAGATGCGAATTCTGATGGTTGGTCTTGATGCTGCTGGTAAGACCACCATTTTGTACAAGCTCAAGCTCGGAGAGATTGTAACCACCATTCCCACAATTGGTAAGTTTTTACATTCATTTCATCATTCAGTTTTTAAAAGCTTAGTTCGAACATGGAGACAAAGAGGTTTCGGATTTATAGTAGCTTAGCAAACGGTGTATGTATTTTCAGTCAACTATTTTATGCTTCCACCGGCCTGGATGATTAAACTACAAATTTTTGGACAGGGTTCAATGTGGAAACTGTGGAGTACAAGAACATCAGTTTCACAGTGTGGGATGTCGGGGGTCAAGACAAGGTATAATGTTATCTAACTTTATAGTATTAAGAAGTTTTGGTTTTGCATCACAACCTGTGGATATTTTTCCCCTTGTGTCTTGGTATAATTGTTAATGAACTTTTTGTACCACATAAACTGACATGGCGTAAAACCTGCACTTGTTGTCAGATCCGTCCCTTGTGGAGGCACTACTTCCAGAACACTCAAGGTCTCATCTTTGTGGTGGACAGCAATGACAGAGACCGTGTTGTTGAGGCCAGAGATGAATTGCACAGAATGCTGAATGAGGTCTGTTCCCAGTATTATCTGCCTATTTGTTCTTGGTTTGTGGTAAGACCAGGCTAGTATAAACTTAACAAACACTTTTTGGGTTTTTCAGGATGAGCTGCGTGATGCTGTTCTGCTCGTGTTTGCTAACAAGCAGGATCTTCCAAATGCCATGAACGCAGCTGAAATCACTGATAAGCTTGGTCTCCACTCTCTCCGTCAGCGTCACTGGTAGAATAAAACACCTAAATCTTCCTTAATCCCTGCCTCCTTCATGTTGATTTGACTTTTGTTTATGACTTTTTGTATGATCGATTTATGTCCATGAACTCTCTGTTTAGGTACATCCAGAGCACATGTGCCACTTCAGGCGAGGGGCTTTACGAAGGTCTTGACTGGTTGTCTAACAACATTGCCGGCAAGGTAAAAATGTCCCAAACCGCAACTTATTTTGTTCCACTATCTTGGTGATAAATCGTAATTCTTTCTTCTGTGTTCTTGTTGCTGGTTTCTTACAGGCGTAGAGGGAAGGTTCGTGGTTGAGTTGATTTTGCTGGGCAAATCTGGATGCAGGGGCAAACAATTATTTTTCCGGTCTTCTTATTGTTCTGTGTTTTTTCGGGTATGTGGATTGATTTTGTGATCGTTGTTGTGATTGGTGTAAGGAGGGGTCTCTTGTACGTAGAACATAGAAACTACCTTTTATATAGCTTGTAATATCGAAGTTATCTACTGCTTTCGTGGTCTTTTTTTCTGTTGTCACATTTTACTTTTTTCACTTCAATTCATAAGTTGGAACTGCGGCTACGTTGACAATAGACATCATGGGATCGTACATATGTTATCGAGACCACCTTCACTTGCTAAACTGAAGCTTTATTATATTGGATTTGGTATAAGAATCAAAACCAGGAAAAGAAGAAATGTTTGACTTAAGGTTAGTGATTTACTTAGTCATTGGGTAAATTATCGACATTCCAACATTTACCATCCGTCATTTTGACAAAAGGATATTCCCAAGGAGGAAGATCAAGTATTTTGATAAGAACTTAGAAAGTTAACGGCAAGAAAAAGAAAACTAAATAAAAACATCGATGATACATTGCTTGACTAAAGGGCAAGTTCCTCATGTGTATCAATATCATAGTAAATACTAAATAATGTCACAAAAGTTCATTGGTTTAATTTGAGTTGCTTTCCAAAATTTATTGTCAAAAATCAGTTGAATTTGGATGTACAATATCTTTGAACTCTTGGCATATAAATAAATACTTTCTTTTGACGTCAAATACATCCGGTTTTCATTTTATACACTAATTATTCATCAGTATATACAGAGAAACAGATACCGAAAATATGAATTTCTCTTTACTTTCTACAATGCTATTAGGACTAGCATTGTCTTTTATTAGCTTGTTTTTTTTGTTGGTCATGCTCATCCTTAAGAACTGTTAGGAAATGCAAAAGTTTATGCACTCTTCGCTTTTGGAGATTCGATACTCGACTCCGGTAATAACAAGACCCTTTCCAAATCTGTTACTGTTTTATTATTTTCAATACTAATCATTATTATACCAACAAATATTACTTCTTAGTCTTTTCGTGCAGCCGAAGGTTTGAGTTTTAAAAGCTCTCTTACCAGTTTACCGTGTTCTCAACCTTTCGAACAATGATCTCCCGACCCCTTTCTTTCGCATCCAGTGGATCCGGAAGTAAATATGACATTTTGTTTAGAGTTTCTGTGTAATCAATTTTAATTATCATTCATTTTAATGTAATTATGTCTTGTGAAGTGAGTGTATAGGGAGTTATGTGGGTACCAGATCAGGTGAAAGATTTCAAAGAGTATGTCACTAAACTAAACGGCGTTGTAGGAAACCGTGAAAAAAAACAAACGCAATTATATCAAACGCCGTTTATTTAATCTCAGCTGGAAATAACGATCTTGCCATCACCTTTTCGACTGGGAGGAGACACGGTCCACTGTTTCAGCTTACACTAATTTCACCCAAATCTGCACAACTCGAAGTAAACATCGGCCTGCTTTCAGAGACAGAACACGACAAACACTCTGTTCTTCCTCAACAACCGTATACAGTCAAAGCTGTAACGGACCCTCAACGGTGATTGCGTCGAATCTTATCCTTGTGCAATGACGTGTTCCAATGAGTCATCTCTTTCTAGAAAGTTCATATGATGTCTATTAAAACGTTGTTCTTCCTGTTGTAATATCATCAATAAAAGTATAATGAAAAGCTTTCTCTAAAATCTCTACGTTTTTTCTAGTTTCCTTTTACTAGTTACTTTATTAATATTTGTCTTTTGTTATTTAAAGTCTATATGATACGGGTGCAAGAAAATTTGCGGTTGCTTGCCAGGAGAAAGAAACACTGGTGGGCTGATACATTCAACAAAAAGTTATCTGCGAAACTTAATACTCTCGAGACAACACTTCCTGGTGCCAAGTTTGTCTACGTAGACATGTAAAATCTTTAATAATTTAAGGTGAAATTATAATTAGTCATAAAGTTATTTACCTAGGTCAAGATCGTTTACCAAATTAATGGAAATGTAAAGTTAGTAAGTGTTAAGATAATAAAAACAGTAATTATAAAAAAAAATCAACATGTAGGGATTTATGTGCAAATTCATATATTAAAAGGAATATAAGAACTAGTTGACGGAAAAAAAATTCAACTTATTGCTAATATCATATTTTGTAATAGAATTACGATAACTTTAAAATGCATTTTAGGTCTACACTATATATATGAATATGTTATTTTGGTACTTTATGTATATATCTCACCAAACAGGTACAATCACCAATCAACATCGACACTACGGAATTACACAATAAAGTGATTATGTCATTGAAACGTGAGCTTACACCATTGAAATCGTATATTTATTTGTCTTTCTTCCATAAATCTTAACGTAAACTAATTATGTTCTGTTATTCAATTGATATCACTCACCAATCAACAATATCAGCATCTATATTGCGTAACTAAAATACTAAATACACTTGTTCAATATAAAGCGAGTATGCATCTTACGTCTTTCTTCATAGTTTCTTTTTTTTGTGTGTCTTTGTAAAATAATCTCTGTTATAGTTTTTTTGTAGTTCTATTACACATATGCACATATATAAAAACTTGAAACTATTGTGCGTATAGAGGCGTCAATGATTGGTTAAAGCCCACTTCATAAATCTTTCGATTTTTTTTTTTGGAAAAGATGAAAATTGTACAAAATCCCACTTTATCTCAAATCGAAAAGAGTTGTTCCAAAGTTCATCTCTCTCCTTGCGCTTACACATCACAAAGAATCTCTTTAGTTGTCTCTCTTTATGAAAAGGAAAGAAAGAAAAACAACAAAGAATGTTCTCTCAGTTTCAAACCCATTAGTCTTATTCCTTACATTACCTGTCACTTTTGTATGATACATATTAATTAGTAGCTTTACTGCAAACCAGAAATTGATTCTATTAATTCATTAGCCCTTATCTCACATGAAATGGAGCATATTCACATTTCTTGTTCCACAAGTACCTTCTCAATAACCCTCCTTGATCTCTACTCAAGGAACTTCAAAGTAAACTTCCCCAACATCTTACAACTTCAACATCTTCTTATACCATTTCTTGATTTATCTCTAAGAACCAAACATAAACCACAACCTAGGAGAGAAAATGGGAGACCAAGGAGTACAACAAATGCAGCAGCCTGTTGTTGTGTATCCAAACACATACACTAAGCAGTATCCATATCCATCTTCTTCATCATCATCATCATCATCATCATCATCATCTTCTTCTTCTTCTTCTTCTTCCTCTGGCTCACGCGGTTCCTTTGGGACGGTCTTTATAGTCCTAGCCGTGATCCTTCTCTTGTCGGTTCTGGCTTGTGTCTTCGGGAGGCTATGCAACCGTGAAAGCCGCGCGGCTAAGCAGCAGCATAGCAAGCAACCGAAGCATGAGAAAGGGTCGTCTAAGAAGAGCCGTGAGATTCGGCCTGTCGAGCGTGAGCCGAGGGAGAGTGATGATTTGGATATGAAACGGCCTGAGCCAATTGAGAAACCCTCTGGACGAGATCATGGAGAGGATATAGAATTCGGATTTGATAACAAGAGAGAAGAAAGAGGCGGAGGAGGACCACCTCCTCCTCCGGTTATCAAACATGGAGTGAGATTTAAGTTACCGGAAAATGGAGACCATCATGCTAAAGACGAAATCAGACGTGGAGGTCCTGACTTTGAGTTCCGACCAAGACACTAATGATATTGATTTGTCCAAGAACAAACCACTTTATTTATGCTTATTATGTCTTAACTGCTTCCTTTCTTTTCTTCTTTTGTGCCTTTTTCTTTTCTGGCTTGATTTTATGGTTATGGAACTAAGGCTGAAGCTATCAAACTTCTTATTATCTTGGTTGTGATATATACAGTAGATACTCTGCATATATCTAAGGTACTGAATAAATCCAGCATACATATGTAGAATTTTCTATGTAAATTCAGTAAGAATCTTGGTAAAATTAAAGAATCAACAAATTTAGGAAAGAACGTTTTTTATCAGAGTACAGAGTTCTTCACTGTTCCTCCTCACTCAAACAAAAATCAGGAACACAGAACGCAGATAAAAGTAAAAACGAGATACAATTAACTCTTCATGACTTTTCTGGGTTCTAACTTTCCGAGGGCATTTAGCCAATAGAGAACAAAAACTAAAGGTACCTACCAAGAAATGCATCTCAACACAATATATGAAGAGAATGGCTTTACAGAGCTCAAAAAAGAGGCAGAGGTATGTATTACTTTGACCTATTGTATGATTAAAACCGTCGATTATTGAAAGGTCGAGTATCGGATTCATTCCCTGAGAAATCAGATGAGCTTTTGACAGAGTAATCTCCACTATACATCCCTGTCTCTGCGCTATCACCAAAACCAAACGCCATTTTCCTGAACTTCATGATCTCTTGGTTGTATTGCCCTGAGTCATAAGTTGTGCTTTGCCCAACTTTGATTCCGTTGCTAATATCTCCAGAGTCCCCGTCGCAGTCCAATGCTCTCACAACCTTAAATCAACAAAAAGGATGAGTTTTCAGACGTGGTAATTGGAATCAAGAACTGCATACAGCAATCACAAACGTGTTGCTATATATGTGAGCTATTAGACTTTGGTGAGTCAACAGTTTTGAACTTTTGTTAGTCAGAATAAAACCTGAACCATGCGTGGACGTTTTGGACCAGAATGTCTAACACATGCGGCCGCTGTCTCAATCATTCTGAAGACTTCATGCTCCACATAATGTTTTTCGAGCCGTCTATCAATCAGCTCGCTGAAATCTCCGGTCTCAATGGCTCTGAGAAGCAGCGGGCGTGCCTGTGAGTTCATGTGTAAGCAATGCCTGAGTAAAGCAAAGCCCATCTTTTATTGTAATTGAAAATATTTTTGAAGATTGGTTTTTTACCCATTCGACCAAACTCTCTTCTCCTAGAGGCTGATTCTGGTCAACTGGTTTCCTTCCCGTTACAAGCTCTAAGAGAACAACCCCGAACGAGAAAACATCGGATCTATCAGTCAATTTTCCACTTGATGCATATTCTGGCGCTAGGTACCTGAACACAAAACATGTTAGACTCGATCCCTAGAATACAACCATAGGATCAATAAGAATCAGTTTTGATCCAATGGACTACTATGAAAATTATTGTCTGAAGAAAAATAACACAAACTTGTCTTCAAGGATCAATAAAGGTTCAATTTTGGAGTTGAGTTTGTGATTAATGATTGCTTACCCGAAGGTCCCCATAACCCGAGTTGATACGTGAGTTTGCGTTGTATCATTGAGTCTAGCAAGTCCAAAATCAGCAACCTAGACACCAGACAAACAATAAAAAACCAAGAACAAGTCTCAATAATTGAAACTTTGCAGAGTTATAGGATGGATATAAAGTAAAAAGGAGATTTATTTATTGCCTGAGCTTCAAAATCATCTTCCAGCAGAATGTTTGCTGACTTTATATCCCTGTGAATAATTTTTGGATGACCTGTAAAATTAAACAAAGATGTGCTTCTGGCTTATATTTTGAACTATAGAGTGCTTAACCAAAACATACAAGGAAGGCCATGATTCTGTTGGCTCTAAACTATTAGCAGTTTCTTAAAAATTGATGAGGAATCACTTACAGTCTTCGTGCAGATAGGCCAACCCCTTAGCTGAACCTATAGCGATCCGGACTCTCTTAGACCATTCTAAAACCGGCATCCCCTTTCCTGTCAAGATAGAACGTGCAAAATGAGTCAATAAATAAAGCTAAAAGTCTTACTAATAACTAAAGTGGTGATATCCACTCACCGTGCAAATGATGCTCCAATGTTTGATTCGCAACATACTCATAGATAAGCAATCTATGCTGGTCCGAAATGCAGTAACCGACCAGAGACACCAAATGCCGATGGTGAACGCGGCTGATGATCTCAACCTCTGCCTTGAATTCACGATCCCCTTGTCCGCTTCCAGCTTTAAGCTGCTTAACTGCAACAACTTTACCATCATGTAATGTACCTTTGTAGACGCATCCAAACCCGCCTTCTCCAAGAATATTGTGTCGAGCGAACCCTTGCGTTATATCCGCAAGCTCTTCGTAGCTGAAATGAGTCTGGCCACTTCCGAGGATTGCAGAGTCAGGCGTGCCAATGGATTGCATTTGATGTTGATGACCTCTTTGGCTCCCGTAGCTGTTTCCCATAGAGGAATGTTGCTGTGAGTTGTACATTGAACCACCAGGACCAGAGTATCCTTTACCAGGATCTTGTCCGTATAAGAATCCATCTAAATTAAGGCAAAGAAAACAATGCTGATAAATTGAAGTTATCAAAGCTGAGCTCAGAGATGATCAGAGAGATTAAAGCAAAGATTTGTTTTTAACCTGATTTTACAGAGAAATTGGAGTGTGGCAAGTACTGTGAGTGACCATAGCTATCAATGTTTCTCTTTTTCTTTCTTCTCACTAAGAACACAACGGCTATAAGCGCCATGATCGCGAAACCGGCAACAGCCATACCGACCATAGTCTTCCCTTGATAGCCATTTCCATTGCTTCCGTTTGTGGGAGGCGTTTCTTTGCTAGGGACGGTGAGAGATGGAGACACAGCGGGTCCACCGGAACCACCGTTAGGTTTTGGTGGTGCGAGAAATGAGCTCGGCGGGGAGTTTGGGTTAGCCGGAGGAGAATTTGCCGGTGCTGATGGCTGCGTTGGGGGAGGTTTGGTGGGGTCTGATGGTGGAGCCGGAGGTGAATTGGTTGGTTGTGATGGTGTAGCCGGGGGAGATTTTGACGGTGGGTTTTCCGGGTTTGTTGAAGACGATGGTGGAGGAGGCGATTGGACGTCTGGGGATGGATGAGGGTTATCGGATTGGCTTGGCGGAGCTGGTGGTGTTTCTGAATCCGCCAGAGGAGGAGGAGGAGAAGGGGGTTTAGTTGATGTTGGCGGCGGCGGAGAATTGTTTGAGTCTGCCGGGGGAGAATTGGAAGCTGGAGGCGGACTGGCCGTCAAAGGAGGTAGAATCGAAGGTAACGGAGGAAGCTTTAAATCAGGAGGGGGAGGTGACGGTTCTGGGTTAGACGGCGGCGGCGGTGATGAGTCAGCCGGTGGGGAAGGAGGGGATGTGGAATCAGCCGGTGGAGGAGAAGATTTATCCGACGTAGAATTCGGCGGTGGAGATGAGTTGGCTGGTGGTGCCGGCGGTGAAGAACTCGGCGAACCGCCCGAGTCTGACATTCTTCTTCCGCTTTCAAAAATGATCCCTAAAACCCAGAAATTTCGACTGATATAATCTCAAAATGACGAAGAACACAATGATCTCTCCTCCAAAATCCCTAACGGGAACTATTTTGTCAATCAATTGATGGAAAGTATCTCTCAGAAACAATTGAATCTCAGAAAACCACAATAAGCGCCAATTTCTCCTATCAAAGAAAAAGAAAACTAAGAATTCTAAAGCCAGGACCTTTAACTCAGATGGAGAGAGAGGAGAAAATGCTAGCCATTACAGACTAAAGACGTTAATGGAAGGAGAACCTCTCTCTCCCTCCCTCGGCTTCTTTTCCCGGAAAAACAAAGAAGAAGAGAGAAATAGAAAATAAAATCTTTTGAAAGGAATATTTAACAAATCGCCATTATCTTTTTAAGCGATGATAAGTTGTAGGCACGTCTCGTGTGCCCTTTGATCTAAAAAAAAATGCCTCTCTCTCTCTCTCTCTGTGATATTATTTGTTTCTGTGTTTTTTGTTTTTTGTTTTGCTCGTATTGGCCCTTGTTTGTCACTCCTTCCTTTATTCCTGGGTTACCGCGCAAATTCAATGGAATTTTCAAGTTTTATTTATCGGACTCTTTCGACCCGACCCGGTTACTCGTTGAGGTCACTCTTTAGCGGGCCTTTCATTTGGGAATATAAATGGGCCTTAATTAAGGACAGATTACTTAAGCCCATTATTAATTAAGCCCGCATCGCTCGTTCTTCAATTGATTCCTCCAGCGACGAAATTATTTTCTATCGTAACGCATTTCAATGGCGGTTAACAAATAGTAACATTCTCAAACGTCGGTTATTTCTTCTACATTCTCCGTTTTTCTCTTTTCCCAAGAAAACTTCTTTCGCTTTGTTTCTTTCCACTCGTTTCCTTGGTGATGGCGGCGCAGGTCGAGCTTGAGGACCAAGTGTCTGTCACCGAACTTGTTAATGGCGATATTTTCGATCCCCTCTCCGACGATGCCAATTCCGCCTCGTCCGGATCTTCCTCCACCGACTCAATGATTCTTCTCGGCGAAGGCAGCCAAGAGCACGACGTTATTAAGATGTGCTTGCTCTCCGGCTTGGGTACTACTCTCGCTAACGACACGCGGATCGTGAGTGTGCGTAAGAAACCTTGGGAAGGGATCACGACGAGAGCCAAGTATCTGGCGTTTCGGATTTTCACGGACGCCATGGCGAGAAAGAACGGTGGAGATCCTAATGCGAAATACGGTTGGTACGCTGGTTCCAGAGAAGAGATCGAAGGTATTATCTCGTATGGGTTTAGCAGTCGCGAGGTTGTGAAGTTCGAGAACGACAATGGGTCTCATGGAATCGGAATCCATCTCGTTCCTTTTAAGTGCTCCTTCTTTGCGTTAAGTCCAGTTTCTTCTCCCTTAAGTTTGATTTACTGAGAAAACTGTGCCATGAGAAGACTTGCTTCGGCTTCGATTTTGATTTACAATCATTGAATACTTCTCTTGAATATCGAATTGGAATGTACAGTTGTGATGTAACAGTGAAATATTTTTGCAGAGCTGCAGCTACAGAACCAGACGAAGAAGGTTTAAGGCATCTTCTCCTATGCCGTTTAATCCTTGGGAAGCCTGAGCAAATTTTCTCCGGCTCTAAACAGTCGTACCCGAGCTCCATTGAATTCGATTCTAGTGTGGATAATATTCAAAATCCTAGAAAGTATGTCATATGGAGCTCTAACATGAACTCTTACATCTTACCCAGTTATATCGTCAGTTTCAGGTCTCCTCGTCTCAGAGGTATATATACAACTCTTTTCCATCAATGTCTGATGCATTTGTATATCGGTTTCAATAGTGTGTTAGTGCTAATTTGAGGATGGTTTGTATGTTTCTTTCAGTTATAAGCAGAGGTGGTTTTCCGGCAAGACCGAGCTCGCCGTGGGTTAGTTTTTCCGTCCTGATGTCGATTATGTCCAAGTCGATGGATCCTTCAAGAATGAACTTGATCATGAGAACGTACAATGATTTTCGGGTATGTTCTACTTTGTCAACTTGATCAATCCACGAATATATCGTTTTGGGAATTCATTAATTACTTTGAATCCAATGTGGGTTTATTGCAGAAACGGAAGATCCAGAGAGATCAACTGGTTCGGAAGATAAGAGAAGTGGCTGGAGACAACCTTTTAGTTCAGATAATCAAGAACCAGAGAGACAAAAAACAAGGTCAGGGTTTAAAAGACTAGACAGAGAGATAGATACAAGGTAAGCAAGTCTTGTTTAGCTTAGAGCTTTTGATTGATAATCAAAGAATGAATGATACTATGTTGACCTGACCCTGATCAAAAGAATGATTATCAGATTAATGAAAAGTGAAAGTTAAAAAAAAAGTCTTGTTCTTATTCTTTCTTATCGTGCAAGGATTGCGAAACTTATTTTTCAATTTGGGTATAAATGAAAAAGGGATCTTTTCTTGTCAAATTCCACATCAGCTTTATATACCTTTTTGACGTGTGTTGTTCCAACTCATGCAAAGTTTGTGGCCATTCATTTACTTCCTCATCAAGAAATTTATATTCCTTTCTAGAATATTATTGACCCTCTTTTTTCTTTTTTTCCTTGCAGAGAAGTTTCTCTCACCTGTGATGCGTAATATGATGGAATAGATGAAGAACACACACGTTTTACACATGCATAGACAAGCTCAATCAATTGTTTGAAACTATATGAGAGTTTTAAAGCATTTTTTTTCCTTTTATCCTTTCTGTTAGATATACAAACAGATGATCCCTTATGATATGAACTTTGGGAAATATGTAAAGAGCATTCTTTCACATAGCAATGAAGTTTTCCAAATTTCCAGAATAATCAAGAAAGTCTAAAACCACAATCTCTTTCTAATTACATCCTCCTCCGATTTATCAATCTCCTCCCATTACTCCTACGTGATCTCCATCTCTCCTTAATGTCCTCAACGTTGCTCTTCTCCAATACAACGCCGTCTTCTCTATGATCATCATCATGGCCGCCTCCTCCTCCTCCTCGGATCCTAGCAGTTTCGGCGAGAAGATCTTCAATCATACTTTCTGTGGTTTTAATGGTGATCCCGCGAATGTACCAAGAAAGCGGAGGTGGAGTAAGAATAGCAGAAGGTTGAAACATTTGATCCATTGTCACCTTGGACCCGATCCTTCCTCGTCCGTTGCTACAACTATCGTAATCTTCTCTAGTTTTTGGTTTCAAGGGCTCACATAGATGTTCGTCTATAAACAATGGCTCCACCTTCCAACAACCCTCGAACACTTTCATAAACATTGTTTTCTCTTGCTTATAATTTGACTGCCCTCATCAAGTAGAAAGAGAGAAAAATCAAATTGAAATATGTGAGGAGAGAGCAAAAAAGATTGATTCTTGTGAGGGAAATATCTTACGGTGAGATGTTTTCGGTTTTCTTGGACAATTAGATGTATAGGGAAAGTACCAGCCCACCAAAGAAATTTCCAGGCCGCAGCTTGCTTCACCTCCACGGTCTGCACTGGTCCTTCCTCCATCAAAACTTCTCTTGATATGCATTCCTGTTTTGGGATTTAGAAATTTGTCTCAATTATTTCTGTAATACTCAATTCGAATCATACAACTATACAAGACATAGACCATGCAAGCACCTTGATGTTTTTGAAGTATCGTTTGTTGTCTGGATGAGTGAAAATGTCGTAGACTGATTCAGGTGGCAATCCTACGTTAACTTCTACGTTCAAATGGCAAAACGAACCATTTTGTGTTTTCACCTGCAAAATCAATTTTTGTTTGAATTCTACCTACTCCTTTTTTTTTTTTGTGGCTCTGATCATACCTGAACTTTAGGAGCTTGATCTATCCATGAAGGGTTATCTCTCCAAGCTTGTAATTGCTTCTCTAACTTCACTCCACCTCTGTGTTCATCAAGAGTAGTCTCTATCTCTGTCTTAAGACTCTTAACCAAGCTTTGCTCTTTGACATTCCTTAATCTCTTGAACTCAGCCTATTACAACAACAACAACAATAGAAAGCACAATCCATCTAAGTTTTATATTTAGTTTGACTTTTTGAGATGTTAATAGAATTTTGACCTTAAGAGGCTCTTGAATTGTCTGATTAATCCAAACCAAAAATCCAGGAAATGCATCATTATTTTCAAACATATCGACGAACCCAACACCCCTCTTCTCCTCTGATCTTGAGACTTCAGATCCACCCATTTGTTTCTGATATCACAAATCAGAGTAAGATGAAAAATGACAGATGAGTGAAAATAGAAAGTCAACGATATGGTTTTGAGTGAAACAGCCCATAAAGAAGCTTTGATTAATTAACAAAGCTGATGAATAATAATAAGAATTAGTTATGTGGAGGTTGAGTGTACCTTACGGACCGGGAACTAAAGATGTGGAGCAAGTTCCATTCTCGTGAGTTCCTCTTTCGACGTTAAAGCATGTGCGAAAAACCAGCCGGACATTGCTTTTCGACTCGTGTCTCTCACTTGTCGCAACTGAATCCGTGAAACCCTAAACCAGTATCCTCTCATAAGTTCGAATCTGGTTTGCAATTCAAACCCAATAATTGATCTTTCCTTTCTGATTTTGTTTTTCTTTATTAATTAAATGTGCGCAAAAGATTCCACAATCTGTAAAAAAAAAAAAGAATTTAACATTTTTTTTCATAAAAAACTGGCGGTCGGTAAACGAGTTGACGTCCAAGCATTATGGAGTTAGATGTGTAATTAATGGGCCTATGAGCCCATTCTAATTAGTAGTTGGTTAGTGGTTTGGAATCTTTAGTTAGACCGGTTTAGGGCAGCTTTCGGCAACAGGCCGTGGTGTATCTGAATTGAGAATCTAAACCAATGAAATCTTTTGTTCAGAAACAAAAAACATCTTTGTTCAATGTAGGCCTAGACATTCGGATAATTAAGGAGTCGGGTATTTCGGATTTCGGGTATTTCGGATCTGAGATTAAGGATCCATTCAGATATTTTTTTACTTCGGATCGGGTTTGGTTCGGATCCGGTTCTTTCGGATATTTGATAAAAAATCCAAAATTTATCTGATACTAAGCTGTATGATTTCGGTTCTAGTATTTTAGTACTCGTAAAATTCGTAATATCTGAAATATCCGAAGTACCCAAAATACCCGACTATTATATTATCTGAAGTATCAAAAATATAAGAATTTTATCCAAAATACTAACATTTATTTATAAATGACAACAATCAAATATAATATAAATCAAATTTGAAACATTATAACTTTGTAATATTCATCAAACAAGAAGCAAATATGACAAACAAAAAGCAAATGTGACAAAAGAAAGCAAATATGACATAGTCTATATTCCATAATGTATTTAGAATTCAAAACATAAAAATGAAAAAATAAACAAATATGAATAATTGTCTTTAAAGTGTGAATATTAGATGAACTCTACACTTGCTAATATAAGACATGATACAAGAAAAACATGTCAAATTAGTACTCATTAACTAATATGTCACTAATAAACCAAACAATTAAAGTTACAAAACAAATAAATTAGTAATTAACCCTAAAACATATATATATGTAAAATTGAATTCGGTTCTAAGAAATACTAATTCGGGTATCAGTTCGGATCGGGTATTACCCGATATCGGAAGTATTGGAAGACAAGATCCATTCGGGTTTTTCAATACTAAAAAAGTATATCCATTCGAGTATTTTTGGATCGGATCCGGTTCGGGTATTTGGATCCGAATATTTTGCCCAGACCTAGTTCAATGGTCTTAGAAATAGAAATTACCTACATGATTTAATAAAGTTATTTCATATTACTATCCACTACCACAGTATAGCTGGTCCATACCGGATTTGGGTTCATTTTATTCGGAGCATGCCACCGATATTTTGAAAAGTCTTAAGGCAGATTCTTGGTGGTTTTGATGGCAATATCAAGGATGTACTAAGAAACCGGTGGCAAATTAAGAAGAGGATATGGTTGAAAGTATTAGTCTATTGTCACCTTCGACCCAATCTTTTCTTTGTCCGGTGCTACATTTGTTTGTACTATTATATTTGTGTAAAACTATATTTAATTACAAACATATATATATATATATGTATGTATGTTCATTGAGGATAGTGTTTTCCATGTTTGTTGCTTAATTGTCTTCACCTAGGGACCTCTCTCAGCCGTTCGAAACACAGTAGCCATATCCTGAAGCGCTTTGAGCAGAGTTTTGGAGGTTTTGATGGTGATCCAATGGCCACGGATGGTGCGGCCCTGATTGTTTTAAAACCAAAGGATCAACTTGAAGAAAGATGGGATGACGATTTTAGGAGGTTACTAACTCTCCTTGGCAGCGGCTTGAATGAGGAAGGTTTGGAGGCTACTAGCTCTCCAATTTAGATGTGAATGACGATGGTTTTGAGTCCACTAGCACATGTTCATCCTGCTCAGAGCTATGAAATTTCACAGCAGATTACTCTACTCTTAAGTGAATGAATTATCAATGTTCTTAGGCTGAACAGAGAAATCAAGAAGCAAAAGTGCTTTAAAATACTTTATAAAATTCGATGTGCATCTTTACAAGGGGGTGAATACCTTTTTAAGGCAGAAAACCCTAACAAAAATTATTCCACAAAAGAAATATCCTAACTAACTTATCTTAACAATATAAATCCTATTTAATTAATTTCTAAATCTATGTCAACAGATTTATTAGTATAATCTATAAATCTGGTTTAAATTAAATGATTATTTACAAACCAATAAATTAAACTAATTGGTTGGTTTAATTTTAGACTCTCATTCTCCTTCCAATTCGATTTTTATTAAGGCATGAAGGGCCTTTCTTTGGGCTTTGCTCATTGATCTTGTTAATGGGTCAAGTCCTAATTCATTGTCTTCTTGGGTTTGAACATGGGCCATACCTTCTTCTCTTCTATTTTGTAGATCCTTGGTTCATTGGTAGTGATTGGGTCGTGGGCTGTCCTGGTCGGGTCGAGGTGTGTTCCGGTCGGGTCGAAGGTCGGATTACTGGTCAGGCTGGCCGGGTTGGTCGGGTTGTTGGTCAGGCTGGCCGGGTTTCTCGGAGAGGCCGGACATGTGGCCATTGTTTGTGGGCCGTCCATGTTTCGCGTCGGAGCTGGCCAGGTCGAACATGTGGTCGCCTTTTTCGCCGGATTTCTCGGAACCACCTTTCTCGCCGGATTTCTCGGAGTGATCGGACATGTGGCCGTGGTTCGTGGGCCGTCCATGTTCCTTGTTGGAGCTGGCCAGGTCGAGCGTTAGCAATTGGCAATTCTATGTTCATATGGCAAATACCCTTTTTTATCACCTTCAAAAATCGAAAATGTAAGAAACCTTTTGGAATCTTTATATTCTACGAAAAAATAAAGTATTGAGATTTTGATCGGTGAATTGGTATCATACCATGGAAGATTAAAAAATCATATTATCTATGCATTTACATAGGTATAGACAAGACAGGTCAAGCAAAAATGAAAGATTAAAATAATTTCTTCTTCCTCTTTGTCTCAAAAGTAAAGTTTTTTATATTGTTTTGCAGTGAAATGAGAGGTATTATTTTTATACAAACAGGGGATATCATCTAGGAAACTTGTAAAGAAGCCTGTTTTGGTCTTTATGGCTCACTGGTCTTCGTCAAGCGGCTTATTAATTCTTCTAGCTGCAACCATTTTTGGAACCTTGGTAAATGGTGATGATATTCTAATAAAAGAAGACAGATTAGTGTGGCTATCTTTACATGTCACATACCTCAGCATTTGCATTTCTCTGTTTCTCAACCTCCTCTTTAAGCTTCTTTATCCTGTAGCATTTGAGTATTAAAACGCATTCACGATGGTCCTCCAAAAGATAATATGTTATTGTCTTAAAGCTCGTGGAGTTATCTTATTACCTCTGCTCCAAGAAGTGAATCGCAGAAGATAACTTTGTCACCGTTGCGATCTGTTAATTCAGAACTTAAAGGTTCTTATATCTGTCATCACACCAACTTCCTCTCTCTCTCTATGCATATGTCATTAGCAAAATGAGAAACAAAACTCAACCTGCTGGCTTTCCTTCTTCATGATTGCATTTATCGCTTCTGTACAGATTAAAATAATAATCAATGAAACTCGTAAAACAGAGAAGATGCAAAATTCTGCTTACAGAAGAACAGAAAATTTACCAGCAGATGAAATAAAGTGTTGGATTAACCCGATAAAACTTTCCTGCCAAGCATATAAAAACAACACCCAGAAGATGAATATCCAAACAACATTGATGATTAGATATCAACAAGAAGCGTTTTCAAAAATAGTATATACCCTTAGGATTTTATTGTGGTGCTGGAGATTCTGTAACACGAGGGTTTGAACAGCATTTTTAGACAAATGATTCACAGGACCAGTAGCATCGTCGTCTTTCAGTTTATGATCCTACAGAAATAACTCTATCCAACTTCAGAGTCATTGCAATTAAGGACCATACGAAATTTTATATCTAATCTTTAGATTACCGAGTCGTTTTCTGCAACTTCCATTTGCTTGTTATCCAAATCTAAGTTTCGTTCAAGAGGCTCTTCTTCTTCACAAATAGGACAAACAACATCATCGCCACCAATCTCAGAAAGCTCGTCATCTTTCACATCCAGAGCAAACTTCGTTTCCGATGTTTTCGTCATTTTGCCTACTTCATGCAGAATATCACAAAGACGAGACGATAATCGAACGAGCTTCGATCCGATCAAAACCCTACTCAAACTTCATATACAGTAACCTCCACTAATAATACACAAGACGAGACGATCATCGTACGAGCTTATCCGATTCCCAAGAAACAAATTCCCTTCCTAAATGCTTGAATCCAATTCCAAAGAAACAAAACTCCGAAATCTTTCTAGCGAATGTAAACGATATCGGAGAAAGAAACAAAAAAAAACGATCGTAGCGAGAAATTGAACCTAGATTTTCTTCACTTGACATTGCGAAACAACGAAGCCAGCGAGTTACGATCAGCGGCCGGGGGAAAAGCAAAAAGATCTGGAGCGATGAGAGAACGCGACGGACGAAACGACAAGAGAGAAGTGGAAGAAGGCGGAGGAGGAAACTTCAGTTAACGAATCGCCGTCGAACAGAGAGAAACCGATCTCTCTCGGACTTGAACGAAAAGTTTAATAATGATTTTCAACTTACCTTTAATCGGATTTTGGCGGACTTTAAATCCGAAAATCCATTGGGCCCTACTTATGACTGTTAGGGACTATAATTTCAGTTATTAGCATTATTATTCATCAATAGATTAGATTAATGCTTGTGTACTTTACATGCGAATTTTTCTTCTAATATATACTTATAATCTCATTATGGAACTAAGATCCTTGCTTAACAGATTAGATTCAACATTTTCATGTCTCTTGTACTCAGTCTAAAACAACAAAAAGAGAATCATAAGTAACAAATTAGTAGTTTATACTGATTTGATTTCATTGGGTCCTATTGATGGAAACGTAGCTGATCATTAGACGAGGCTGTTGAATGTTCTGATTGACCCAGCCATCAAATCCAGAGAATACATCCTTTTCCACTTACAATTTAGTCCACAAAAGAGATTTAGTGATGAAAGAACAAGAAAATGACTATCCAAGTCTTGTATATATTCCTCATATTCATTGATGATTAGATATGTTTTGTGTATGGTATTTTTGATAAAAGTATTGTTGAGCAAGAATTCGGAAATATATAAGGTGCTTTTCCTTTCGATTCCCTTGGTTTACTATATGAATATTTCTAGCATCTCGAATAATAGTTGTCTAATCACGAGAAGGACTCTAATTGGACATTTTATGAGTTCAATTGACAGATTCTTATCGATACATATTGAGAGAATATTTATTTACTTCGTGATATCTAAAGACATGAATCGATAAATGTCAAGACCAAAAATTCTATCTTTGATCATTATCTCTGCATCTGTTAGGTCAACACCCAAAGATATAGGATTTGACCAAATTAGTAGCATTAGGGTATTACACTATAGTTGACATTAAAACAACTATTAGTATACTACTGTTCACGTTAAATATTTGTGCATCGCAAGGTCTGTTGTGGTAGTTTAGTGATATATTTTATATGGTGGGTCGTGGATTTGCCAAACAATATTTTGTATATATATTTTTTTGCTTTATTCACAATTCAAATTAATCGAATGCTATATAGTAATCCAAAAACCAGGTGTGTTTGCAATAAAAACATGTGGGACTAGTATATTATTTTATAGACACATTTGGTTGAATAATATGAAAAGGCTTTTGACATTTATTAAAAGCTTATAATAAAAACATGTGCGGACTAGTCTTATTGGATATTTTAGTCACGTGTGGGCTAGACTTGGTAATGAACCTATCTAGAATAACAGAGCCGTTAATTCCACGCGTTAGTCACGGTATTCCACCGTTAGTTTTGACTTTTGACTAATAAAGAGTTGGTCAACGTTACCCTTCGCGCGTGAACTAACTAACGCAACTCCCAAAGGCAAATGTTATGGGGTCAACTTCAGACGTAAAAAACAACCAAAACCGTGATCTTCAGTAATAATCCACACCATCGAGACGACACGTGGCTCATTAGAAACGCTTTCCCGTCATGTCAATCCCGTTTGCTATCTTAACAAGTTTTTAGTAGAAATAATTACGGATTTACCCCTCCGTTTGGAAACGGTGACACGTTAGCTACAATCACAGAGGTAGCCCACTTACTATTTTCCTTAGCCCATCAGGCGCTTTTACTTCTAAAGTGAGTAACAACAAAAAGAGAGGCGATCTTATGTTTGTATCTAAGTTTTACAAAAGTTATTTATGAAAATTAAAAATTATAAATTCTCCTTTTTGTTTTGAGTTGCTGTGTGAAATGGCAATTACGTTGAGAGAAAATTAAGAAAATTTTAACGATTTTACTCTTCAACGGTGTAAAAAAAAAACGATTTTATTCTTCTATTCCATAACAAATTATCCTCTTTGCATACATCTAATACAGCAAATAAAAACTTGTAGATAATTTAACATGTGCCACTTAACTTAAATATTGTAAAACGTATAATATGTTTTACATTTGTATTTTTTCTGTATAAGCAACTGATATATTCCTTAGATTCTATATAACTATTTGATGTAGTAAATATTTAATATGTTCATTTAAGAAAACAACACATAATATATTTTTAAAGAACATTTAACAAATAAGTAAGAACACAAATAGTAGAAAATTTATACCATTTTAATTTTGTATCCTTTTTTGGCAGAAAAATTATAATTACACGTTAATTTTACTAATTTAAAGGAAATTAGTAATAATTAAAAGTAATAAAGAGAAGTTCGTTCACACTGGGTAAGTTATCTTCATTTGGAAATGAACCATATATAGGCTTAAAAGATCACTATTAATCGGTAAACATTTAAGTCCCTTTCCTTCTTATTTCACACAGCATTCGTTTCAGCTTATCTTCTACAGAGAGAGAGAGAGAGACAAGTAACGGTGGTTTTTGGATCTGATCAACAACGATGCAGGTTGCTTTTCCGTCTTCGCCGCCGGCGAAATGCATTGACGATGACCGATTAACCGAGATTTCCATGAAGTTGAGCGAGGATTTCAGCAAGAAGTTGGGATTTGCAGAAGAAGGAGAAGAAATTAGAAAATTAGAGAGATCGTGGAATAAACTCGAAGAATCCGTCGAATTCGACGAGGAAGAGGAAGCAGGAGATGGAGATGGAAATTATGAAGACGAAGAGGAAGCCGGTGAAGATGAAGGAGAAGAATTCTCGTTTGCTTGTATAAACGCAGACGGATCTCCAATAACCGCCGACGAAGCTTTCGAGGATGGTCAGATCCGTCCTGTTTTCCCTCTGTTCAACCGCGGTCTCCTCTTTGATTACGAAAACGCCGATCGAAACGACGGCGTTTCAGCGACCGACGACCACAACGAGACTCTCCGGCCGCGTCTTAGAAAGTTGTTTGTGGAAGATTGCGACGGAGACGGCGAGGGTAAGATGGCGGAGGAGGGTTCGGAGCTCGATCCGTTGGGACCGTACTGCTCGTGGTCGGGTGGAACGGTTGCGGAAGCGTCGCCGGAGACTTGCCGGAAGAGCAATTCGACGGGGTTCTCGAAGCTCTGGAGATTTAGGGATCTAGTCTTGAGAAGCAACAGCGACGGAAGAGACGCGTTTGTTTTCTTGAACAGTAACGTCGGCGGCGACAAGACCCAGTCATCGTCTTCTTCTTCTGCGGCGGCGAAATTGACCATTGAGGATGAAAAGAAGAAACCAATGGAGGAGGAGAATAAGTAAAAAAAGACGAAAAAGGGAAAAGAGAAAACGACGTCGTCGGAGAAGAGGACAAAATCTGCGCACGAGAAGCTCTACATGAGAAACAGAGCAATGAAGGAAGAAGGGAAACGCAGATCGTATCTTCCGTACAAGCAAGTTGGATTCTTCACCAATGTGAATGGCCTTAGCAGAAATATTCATCCTTTCTGAAATAATTCGTCAGAATAATATAAAAATATAAAAAATTCCAAATGGCTTTTTTTTTTAATTATTAAAAAACAAATAAAATTAGTAATCTTCTCATGGGTCCCATATGTTTGGTAGATTGGTTTAATTGATAGCAGAAAGGTGTACCGTTTTCTTGTTTCTTTCACTATTCTAAGTGTACTGTGAAGAAGAGCTTGGCTTGTACTAAACCATTTTGTAAGTTAAAAAAAAAGGAGAAGTAATTAGTTGGATTTGGTTAATTATTTGCATCTATTTTATTAATCTTGTATATTTGTAAGAACAAACCCTTCGATCTTTTAATCAGAGAAGGATAATTAATACAACAACCTGCAAACGGAGTATAATAGTAATAATACTATGAAGATCATTACAAAACTTATATTACCAGTCTTCATATCACCAGCCTTTATTTGTTCTATTTGCAATAAAATGCAATTATCTTGGAACTTTTTATCCACTACGATTTCGTTGAATATGAATATTAGCAGTAATTTATAAAACAGTAGATTAACAAGAATAGAATATGAATATCGAATCTCATTTAGCTTGACCACTTGACTTTAAGCAAACGTAAATATTATGGTTTAAAGTAGTTAGTGAACGTTTTTGCAATAGTTGCGTTCTTCTTTCTTCGCAATATTGAAGTCTGCCTTGAGGAACATACCCAAAAGTAGACGCTCGGGTCAAAGGACGCAAAAGCAGTACTATGACTCAAAGTATTTGTTTTGCGATTGTACATATTGAGCTATTAAGAACAATCCGGAGCTAAAAAATGGTTTGTTTTGAAATTGTTTGATGCACTTCATTTGAAAGTGGAATTACACTGATAGACCGAAATGACGATATCTCACAACTAAATACAAAACTTAAGATATTTACATCGGTTTTGGCATTCCATATCGGTATCACAGCTTATACATATGCACACAGATTATTAGGCTAATGGGCCTTATATGTGTACACATATGTAGCCCCATCAATCTGTGTATTTAGTTCGTGAACAATGTTTACTTTAAGGCTTGGCTAACTCCACCCACAATTTGAGCTACCCTTTTTCCTGTGTATAATTTACAAACATGAAGCACTATTTTTATTTATAAAATATATCAGTGATCACATCATCACAACAACGTCAAATGCAACATTGCATGGTATTATGATGGTAATTTGGTACAATACGTTCTGCATGGTATTAACTCATTTCACAAGGTAAAAAAGCAACAAACAAAAAGACAAAAAATTGGCACAAAAAGATTGAATCACCTCTGTGTTTTCTATAGAGTTTTAGAGGAAGAAGATAAATATGAGATTTGTATGAAAACATATCTTTTACTTAACTGATCAATCTCATTGCATATAAATATAGCCAGAACTTCTCACCAAGATTATATGTTATTTTCTCATCAAGTTAGTTCTGTCTGTTTAAAAGTTTCCCTAGATTTTAGTCCGTTTCAAAAACGAAACTTTTTTTTTTAATAATATTTAGTTTTTTTTAGAAAATATGTGCTTTAGATGTAAAAGGTTAAGATATGTTAATAGTTTTTTTTGGTATAGATGTATATATAGTTTACTAAATTTTAACCCACTCTGAAGATAATATATATATATATAAATTTTTTATGTTTTTTAATTTTAATGGAAAATTTGAAAATATATTTTTGGAAGTAAAAATTTGATATATATTGATAGTTTTATTTTGGTGTAGATGGTAGTATTATATAATTTGTATTACTTTTGATTTATAGTAGAAAGGAAAATTACATATAAGGCATTACTTAATTTTCATTTTCAAATTTCCAACCTATTTCCGCAAAATCTCATTCTAACTTGCTAATAAAATTTCTATATTATCTTGTAAAATGTGTAATTTGTTTTAGTCCATATTAATGATTTAAATTTAATTGCAATAGCGTGAATAATTTTATTTGAACAATGATATGATATATGATTTTGATTAACATTAAATTAAAAATTTATTTGATGTTATAGCATCAATTATTACACCAAAGTTGATAAACAAACAATTATAAAACTATAGTATTTATTTTAGAGAACATTTGGTAATATAGAATACGAGCATCGAGTATCTGAAATTGGTTCAAAGCTTGAAAATTTCCACTAGTTTTTCCAAACATAATAAATAAGAAAAAATGAAAATAAAATTATTAAAGAAGAACAACAAACATATAAATTGGGTGGTTGACAAAATAATTGAGCAATGATATGCATCTTTCATCACGAACTTGAAAGTAAAAAAAATTAGCAAGCGGGTCGTTGACATTTGATGCACGTTCTTGCACGTTTCACGATAGTTTGGCGCAGACATGCATCCAACGATTATTGAGACACAAGCGAAACACATAAACAATAAAATGGTAAAAATCCAGAGGCTATATAAAAGACTGCACACGACTAATGTAGAATCATAAAACCAA
Organism: Streptanthus diversifolius; assembly: GCA_039880935.1. Taxonomy (NCBI): domain Eukaryota; kingdom Viridiplantae; phylum Streptophyta; class Magnoliopsida; order Brassicales; family Brassicaceae; genus Streptanthus; species Streptanthus diversifolius. The sequence goes on along the minus strand of JAXGFM010000014.1, from coordinate 24,607,433 downwards.
ATAAAAAAAACAAAAACAAAACCAACGCAGTGAAGCGTTGGAGAAGCAATCAAACTACAAATGACATCTTCTCCCGGGATGGGGCGTTCAGCCCTTCTCGTTTATGCTCTTGGTTTTGTTATCATGGCAACAATGGTAGCTGCATCTTATGAGTCCTACACCTATAGCTCTCCACCACCACCAGTGTATAATTCTCCTATACCAAAGGTCGATTACAAGTCTCCATTACTTCCTGATGTATACAGTTCTCCACCACCTTCATCATATTATTCTTCATCTCCTAAGGTAGATTACAAGTCTCCACCACCTCCTTATGTCTACAGTTCTCCACCACCACCACCATACTATTCACCTTCTCCAAAGCTGGATTACAAATCTCCACCACCTCCTTACGTATACAGCTCCCCACCACCACCATATTACTCACCTTCTCCAAAAGTTGACTACAAATCTCCACCACCTCCTTACGTCTACAGTTCTCCACCACCACCTCCATACGTCTACAATTCTCCACCACCACCACCATATTACTCCCCTTCTCCAAAAGTAGACTACAAATCTCCACCACCTCCTTACGTCTATAGCTCTCCACCACCACCCCCATATGTTTACAATTCACCACCACCACCTCCATACTATTCACCCTCTCCTAAAGTATATTACAAGTCTCCTCCACCACCGTACGTCTACAGTTCTCCACCACCTCCGTACTACTCACCTTCTCCAAAGCCTGCATACAAATCTCCACCACCTCCATACGTTTACAGTTCTCCACCACCACCATATTACTCACCATCTCCAAAGGTTGATTACAAATCTCCTCCACCTCCTTACCTCTATAGCTCTCCACCACCCCCATATTACTCACCTTCACCTAAACCAGCATACAAATCCCCACCACCTCCATATGTCTACAGCTCTCCACCCCCACCATACTACTCGCCATCACCCAAACCCGCATACAAATCTCCACCCCCACCTTACGTCTACAGCTCTCCACCACCACCTTATTACTCTCCCTCACCTAAGCCCGTATACAAATCTCCACCACCTCCATACATATACAACTCTCCGCCACCACCATACTACTCTCCTTCTCCTAAACCTGCATACAAATCTCCACCACCACCATATGTCTACAGCTCTCCCCCACCACCATACTACTCACCTACACCTAAGCCCGCATACAAATCTCCACCACCACCATATGTCTACAGCTCTCCCCCACTACCATACTACTCACCTACACCTAAGCCCGCATACAAATCACCACCACCACCATACGTGTACAGCTCCCCACCCCCACCTTATTATTCCCCATCACCAAAACCCGCATACAAATCTCCACCACCTCCGTACGTCTACAGCTCCCCGCCCCCACCATATTACTCTCCTTCTCCAAAGCCTTCATACAAATCTCCACCACCTCCGTACGTCTACAGCTCCCCGCCCCCACAATATTACTCTCCTTCTCCAAAGCCTTCATACAAATCTCCACCACCTCCATACGTCTACAGCTCCCCGCCCCCACCATATTACTCTCCTTCTCCTAAGCCCGCATACAAATCTCCACCTCCACCATATGTCTACAGTTCTCCACCACCACCATACTACTCACCTTCCCCCAAGCCCGTATACAAATCACCACCACCACCATATGTCTACAGCTCCCCACCTCCACCTTATTACTCTCCTTCACCTAAATATGCATACAAATCTCCACCACCACCATATGTCTACAGCACTCCACCACCACCATACTATTCACCATCACCTAAGGTTGTATACAAATCTCCACCACACTCACATGTATGTGTTTGTCCACCTCCTCCTCCATGTTACTCTCCTTCTCCAAAGATTGAGTACAAATCTCCACCACCACCATATGTCTACAACTCTCCACCACCACCATACTACTCACCTTCACCTAAACCTACGTACAAATCCCCACCACCACCGTATGTCTACAGTTCTCCACCACCACCATATTATTCGCCTGCTCCTAAGCCCGCATACAAATCTCCTCCACCACCATACGTCTACAGCTCCCCACCACCACCATACTACTCGCCTGCTCCTAAGCCCGCATACAAATCTCCTCCACCACCATACGTTTACAGTTCCCCACCACCACACGTTTACAGTTCCCCACCACCACCATACTACTCGCCTTCCCCTAAGCCAACATACAAATCCCCACCCCCACCGTATGTCTACAGTTCTCCACCTCCACCACCGTATTACTCCCCTTCACCAAAGGTTGAGTACAAATCTCCTCCACCACCATATGTCTACAGTTCTCCTCCACCACCATATTACTCTCCTTCCCCAAAGGTTGAGTACAAATCTCCACCACCCCCATATGTCTACAGTTCTCCACCCCCACCACCATATTACTCACCTTCCCCAAAGGTTGAATACAAATCTCCTCCACCACCGTATGTCTACAGCTCCCCACCTCCACCACCATATTACTCTCCTTCCCCAAAGGTTGAGTACAAATCTCCTCCACCACCATATGTCTACAGTTCTCCACCTCCACCACCATATTACTCTCCTTCCCCAAAGGTTGAATACAAATCTCCTCCACCACCGTATGTCTACAGTTCCCCACCTCCACCACCATATTATTCTCCTTCTCCAAAGGTTGAATACAAATCTCCACCACCTCCATATGTATACAACTCTCCACCTCCACCGACGTATTACTCTCCATCTCCAAAGGTTGAGTACAAATCTCCTCCACCACCATATGTTTACTCATCTCCACCACCACCATCATATTCTCCTTCTCCAAAGGCCGAATACAAATCTCCTCCACCAACCTCATATTATTAAAATCGCTCTATGTAACTCATAAATAAGATACCAAGTCTGATATGATGTCCTATCAATTTTATATTCTTCTTGTTCCTAGTCCTCTTTAATTTCCAAGGTTCGAGTGTGAATTTTTTGGCTATTGAAATTTCATATAAATTCATGTTTCCATTTGTCTTTCCTATGGGCTAGACGGTTGCATTCAATCCATATGTAACTCTGTTGCAGTTCTATATATCGTGTTCTTGACCTTATTGTTTCTGATATTTATGCCAGCGTCTGCCATTATTATTATGCTATCCGGATTGCCTATATAAACTTCCCTGATTAATACGGACAATTTCTCATAGTTATGATGTGTTTGAATTTTTATAACTTTTAGTTAAATGATAATAATCGGACAATCAATTACTGTTTCTCTTTTTAAAAGAAAACATTACTCGTATTATATATGTTTTAAGATTATAAATTCACAAATAAGTACTATTATTTGCGGAGGTTTGTAGCAAATAGACAGGCTATTAGTAACTTCTACTAGTGTTGCCACTATGATTATGACTTACATGGATTAGTAGATCTATGGTATATTAAGTTGTACCTGGGATCTGGCATAGAAACACTGACTATGTAGTAGTCTACTACTGCACCAAAGTCTCTTCATGCTATCATAGCTTATTTAGATCCATTAGGCTCAAACGGTCAAACCCATTGATCCATATAATTAACTCCTACATATAAGCACAAGGACATGGTGGTTGTAGAGCAAATTCATTGGATGATGGTGTTTTCTAGGGCATAAGAGAAGTACATGTAAGACAAGCCCAAAATGATATAGGTTTTGATGATTGTGCTTAATTAGGTGATGTTTTCCGTTTTAATCTATTTTTGATGTTTGTTTTCGCTTGCTCATCAACACCTTATCGATTTAAAAACTATATTGTGTTTTAGATATTATTTTTATTTTGTAAGCAATAACAACATACGCAATTATGCAAAAAAAAAAAAAAAAATTAAGAAGATAACTAATGCAATTGAGGGACATTTATATATACTAAAAATAGGAAACGCTTTTTAAACTTAATTATAGATGATATTAGATCCCAAACAACAAAAATTTAGATTACTAAAATTCAATTTTTGTTTCTAGTTGAAAAAATCGTGAAAAAAATTAAATGGAAAATTTCAATTATTTATTACAATAAATAAAATTTAAATGAATAAATTTAAAAGAATTCACTGTCGATATCAAATTAAATTATGATAATCAGCTAAATATTTACTCTCAGCAACTGCATCCAACTTTATGTAATATAATGAATTTGAAGACATACGAAATTTAGTTACAGTAATATTTTATATGTTCGTAAAATCTACCGGACAACGTTAGTAATTTAGTATCAATCATAAAGCACCAATGGGAATATAGAAATACGAGCATCGAATATCTGAAACTGGTTCCAAGTTTGAAAATTTGCATTAGTTTTTCCAACCAAAATGAAAAATATATATATAGAAGAAGAAGAATTTTACAAATTAATAGAGTTATTAGGTGGTTGACAAAATAATTGAGCAATGATATGCATCTTTCATCACGAACTTGAAAGTAAAAAAAAAAATAGCAAGCGGGTCGTTGACATTTGATGCACGTTCTTGCACGTTTCACGATAGTTTGGCGCAGACATGCATCCAACGATTATTGAGACACAAGCGAAACACATAGACAATAAAATGGTAAAAATCCAGAGGCTATATAAAGGACTGCACACGACTAATGTAGAATCATAAAATTAAATAAAAAAACAAAAACAAAACCAACGCAGTGAAGCGTTGGAGAAGCAATCAAACTACAAATGACATCTTCTCCCGGGATGGGGCGTTCAGCCCTTCTCGTTTATGCTCTTGGTTTTGTTATCATGGCAACAATGGTTGCTGCATCTTATGAGCCCTACACCTATAGCTCTCCACCACCACCAGTGTATAATTCTCCTATACCAAAGGTCGATTACAAGCCTCCATTACTTCCTGATGTATACAGTTCTCCACCACTTTCATCATATTATTCTCCATCTCCTAAGGTAGATTACAAGTCTCCACCACCTCCTTATGTCTACAGTTCTCCACCACCACCACCATACTATTCACCTTCTCCAAAGCTGGATTACAAATCTCCACCACCTCCTTACGTATACAGCTCCCCACCACCACCATATTACTCACCTTCTCCAAAAGTGGACTACAAATCTCCACCACCTCCTTACGTCTACAGTTCTCCACCACCACCACCATACTATTCACCTTCTCCAAAGGTGGATTACAAATCTCCACCACCTCCTTACGTATACAGTTCCCCACCACCACCATATTACTCACCTTCTCCAAAAATTGACTACAAATCTCCACCACCACCTTACGTTTACAGCTCCCCACCACCACCTCCATACGTCTACAATTCTCCACCACCACCACCATATTACTCCCCTTCTCCAAAAGTAGACTACAAATCTCCACCACTTCCTTACGTCTATAGCTCTCCACCACCACCCCCATATGTTTACAATTCACCACCACCACCTCCATACTATTCACCCTCTCCTAAAGTAGATTACAAGTCTCCTCCACCACCGTATGTCTACAGTTCTCCACCACCACAGTACGTCTACAGTTCTCCACCACCTCCGTACTACTCACCTTCTCCAAAACCTGCATACAAATCTCCACCACCTCCATACGTTTACAGTTCTCCACCACCACCATATTACTCACCATCCCCAAAGGTTGATTACAAATCTCCTCCACCTCCGTACGTCTATAGCTCTCCACCACCACCATATTACTCACCTTCACCTAAACAAGCATACAAATCCCCACCACCTCCATATGTCTACAGCTCTCCACCACCACCATACTACTCGCCTTCACCCAAACCCGCATACAAATCTCCACCCCCACCATACGTCTACAGCTCTCCACCACCACCTTATTACTCTCCCTCACCTAAGCCCGCATACAAATCTCCACCACCTCCATACGTATACAACTCTCCACCACCACCATACTACTCTCCTTCTCCTAAACCTGCATACAAATCTCCACCACCACCATACGTCTACAGCTCTCCACCACCACCATACTACTCTCCTTCTCCTAAACCTGCATACAAATCTCCACCACCACCATACGTCTACAGCTCTCCACCACCACCATACTACTCGCCTTCACCTAAAACCGCATACAAATCTCCACCACCACCATATGTCTACAGCTCTCCCCCACCACCATACTACTCACCTACACCTAAACCCGCATACAAATCACCACCACCACCATACGTGTACAGCTCCCCACCCCCACCTTATTATTTCCCATCACCAAAACCCACATACAAATCTCCACCACCTCCGTACGTCTACAGCTCCCCGCCCCCACCATATTACTCTCCTTCTCCAAAGCCTTCATACAAATCTCCACCACCTCCGTACGTCTACAGCTCCCCGCCCCCACCATATTACTCTCCTTCTCCTAAGCCCGCATACAAATCTCCACCTCCACCATATGTCTATAGTTCTCCACCACCACCATACTACTCGCCTTCCCCCAAGCCCGTATACAAATCTCCACCACCACCATATGTCTACAGCTCCCCACCTCCACCTTATTACTCTCCTTCACCTAAATATTCATACAAATCTCCACCACCACCATATGTCTACAGCTCTCCACCACCACCATACTATTCACCATCACCTAAGGTTGTATACAAATCTCCACCACACCCACATGTATGTGTTTGTCCACCTCCTCCTCCATGCTACTCTCCTTCTCCAAAGATTGAGTACAAATCTCCACCACCACCATATGTATACAGCTCTCCACCACCACCATACTACTCACCTTCACCTAAACCTACGTACAAATCCCCACCACCACCGTATGTCTACAGTTCTCCACCACCACCATACTATTCGCCTGCTCCTAAGCCCGCATACAAATCTCCTCCACCACCATATGTTTACAGCTCCCCACCACCACCATACTACTCGCCTGCTACTAAGCCCGCATACAAATCTCCTCCACCACCATACGTTTACAGCTCCCCACCACTACCATACTACTCGCCTTCCCCTAAGCCAACATACAAATCCCCACCCCCACCATATGTCTACAGTTCTCCACCCCCACCACCATATTACTCCCCTTTACCAAAGGTTGAGTACAAATCTCCTCCACCACCATATGTCTACAGTTCTCCTCCACCACCATATTACTCTCCTTCTCCAAAGGTTGAGTACAAATCTCCACCACCACCATATGTCTACAGTTCTCCACCCCCACCACCATATTACTCACCTTCCCCAAAGGTTGAATACAAATCTCCTCCACCACCGTATGTCTACAGCTCCCCACCTCCACCACCATATTACTCTCCTTCCCCAAAGGTTGAGTACAAATCTCCTCCACCACCATATGTCTACAATTCTCCACCTCCACCACCATATTACTCTCCTTCCCCAAAGGTTGAATACAAATCTCCTCCACCACCGTATGTCTACAGTTCCCCACCTCCACCACCATATTATTCTCCTTCTCCAAAGGTTGAATACAAATCTCCACCACCTCCATATGTATACAACTCTCCACCTCCACCAGCGTATAACTCTCCATCTCCAAAGGTTGAGTACAAATCTCCTCCACCACCATATGTTTACTCATCTCCACCACCACCATCATATTCTCCTTCTCCAAAGGCCGAATACAAATCTCCTCCACCAACCTCATATTATTAAAATCGCTCTATGTAATTCATAAATAAGATACCAAGTCTGATATGATGTCCTATCAATTTTATATTTTTCTTGTTCCTAGTCCTCTTTAATTTCCAAGGTTCGGATGTGAATTTTTTGGCTATTGAAATTTCATATAAGTTCATGTTTCCATTTGTCTTTCCTATGGGCTAGACGGTTGCATTCAATCCATATGTAACTCTGTTGCAGTTCTATATATCGTGTTCTTGACCTTATTGTTTCTGATATTTATGCCAGCGTCTGCCATTATTATTATGCTATCCGGATTGCCTATATAAAATTCCCTGATTAATACGGACAATTTCTCATAGTTATGATGTGTTTGAATTTTTATAACTTTTAGTTAAATGATAATAATCGGACAATCAATTACTGTTTCTCTTTTTAAAAGAAAACATTACTCGTATTATATATGTTTTAAGATTATAAATAAGTACTATTATTTGCGGAGGTTTGTAGCAAATAGACAGGCTATTAGTAACTTCTACTAGTGTCGCCACTATGATTATGACTTACATGGATTAGTAGATCTATGGTATATTAAGTTGTACCTGGGATCTGGCATAGAAACACTGACTATGTAGTAGTCTACTACTGCACCAAAGTCTCTTCATGCTATCATAGCTTATTTAGATCCATTAGGCTCAAACGGTCAAACCCATTGATCCATATAATTAACTCCTACATATAAGCACAAGGACATGGTGGTTGTAGAGCAAATTCATTGGATGATGGTGTTTTCTAGGGCATAAGAGAAGTACATGTAAGACAAGCCCAAAATGATATAGGTTTTGATGATTGTGCTTAATTAGGTGATGTTTTCCGTTTTAATCTATTTTTGATGTTTGTTTTCGCTTGCTCATCAACACCTTATCGATTTAAAAACTATATTGTGTTTTAGATATTATTTTTATTTTGTAAGCAATAACAACATACGCAATTATGCAAAAAAAAAAAATTAAGAAGATAACTAATGCAATTGAGGGACATTTATATATACTAAAAATAGGAAACGCTTTTTAAACTTAATTATAGATGATATTAGATCCCAAACAACAAAAATTTAGATTACTAAAATTCAATTTTTGTTTCTAGTTGAAAAAATCGTGAAAAAATTAAATGGAAAATTTCAATTATTTATTACAATAAATAAAATTTAAATGAATAAATTTAAAAGAATTCACTGTCGATATCAAATTAAATTATGATAATCAGCTAAATATTTACTCTCAGCAACTGCATCCAACTTTATGTAATATAATGAATTTGAAGACATACGAAATTTAGTTACAGTAATATTTTATATGTTCGTAAAATCTACCGGACAACGTTAGTAATTTAGTATCAATCATAAAGCACCAATGGGAATATAGAAATACGAGCATCGAATATCTGAAACTGGTTCCAAGTTTGAAAATTTGCATTAGTTTTTCCAACCAAAATGAAAAATATATATATAGAAGAAGAAGAATTTTACAAATTAATAGAGTTATTAGGTGGTTGACAAAATAATTGAGCAATGATATGCATCTTTCATCACGAACTTGAAAGTAAAAAAAAAATAGCAAGCGGGTCGTTGACATTTGATGCACGTTCTTGCACGTTCACGATAGTTTGGCGCAGACATGCATCCAACGATTATTGAGACACAAGCGAAACACATAGACAATAAAATGGTAAAAATCCAGAGGCTATATAAAGGACTGCACACGACTAATGTAGAATCATAAAATTAAATAAAAAAACAAAAACAAAACCAACGCAGTGAAGCGTTGGAGAAGCAATCAAACTACAAATGACATCTTCTCCCGGGATGGGGCGTTCAGCCCTTCTCGTTTATGCTCTTGGTTTTGTTATCATGGCAACAATGGTTGCTGCATCTTATGATCCCTACACCTATAGCTCTCCACCACCACCAGTGTATAATTCTCCTATACCAAAGGTCGATTACAAGTCTCCATTACTTCCTGATGTATACAGTTCTCCACCACCTTCATCATATTATTCTCCATCTCCTAAGGTAGATTACAAGTCTCCACCACCTCCTTATGTCTACAGTTCTCCACCACCACCACCATACTATTCACCTTCTCCAAAGCTGGATTACAAATCTCCACCACCTCCTTACGTATACAGCTCCCCACCACCACCATATTATTCACCTTCTCCAAAAGTGGACTACAAATCTCCACCACCTCCTTACGTCTACAGTTCTCCACCACCACCACTATACTATTCACCTTCTCCAAAGGTGGATTACAAATCTCCACCACCTCCTTACGTATACAGTTCCCCACCACCACCATATTACTCACCTTCTCCAAAAGTTGACTACAAATCTCCACCACCTCCTTACGTCTACAGTTCTCCACCACCACCTCCATACGTCTACAATTCTCCACCACCACCACCATATTACTCCCCTTCTCCAAAAGTAGACTACAAATCTCCACCACCTCCTTACGTCTATAGCTCTCCACCACCACCCCCATATGTTTACAATTCACCACCACCACCTCCATACTATTCACCCTCTCCTAAAGTATATTACAAGTCTCCTCCACCACCGTACGTCTACAGTTCTCCACCACCTCCGTACTACTCACCTTCTCCAAAGCCTGCATACAAATCTCCACCACCTCCATACGTTTACAGTTCTCCACCACCACCATATTACTCACCATCTCCAAAGGTTGATTACAAATCTCCTCCACCTCCTTACCTCTATAGCTCTCCACCACCCCCATATTACTCACCTTCATCTAAACCAGCATACAAATCCCCACCACCTCCATATGTCTACAGCTCTCCACCCCCACCATACTACTCGCCATCACCCAAACCCGCATACAAATCTCCACCCCCACCATACGTCTACAGCTCTCCACCACCACCTTATTACTCTCCCTCACCTAAGCCCGTATACAAATCTCCACCACCTCCATACATATACAACTCTCCGCCACCACCATACTACTCTCCTTCTCCTAAACCTGCATACAAATCTCCACCACTACCATATGTCTACAGCTCTCCCCCACCACCATACTACTCACCTACACCTAAGCCCGCATACAAATCTCCACCACCACCATATGTCTACAGCTCTCCCCCACCACCATACTACTCACCTACACCTAAGCCCGCATACAAATCACCACCACCACCATACGTGTACAGCTCCCCACCCCCACCTTATTATTCCCCATCACCAAAACCTGCATACAAATCTCCACCACCTCCGTACGTCTACAGCTCCCCGCCCCCACCATATTACTCTCCTTCTCCAAAGCCTTCATACAAATCTCCACCACCTCCGTACGTCTACAGCTCCCCGCCCCCACAATATTACTCTCCTTCTCCAAAGCCTTCATACAAATCTCCACCACCTCCGTACGTCTACAGCTCCCCGCCCCCACCATATTACTCTCCTTCTCCTAAGCCCGCATACAAATCTCCACCTCCACCATATGTCTACAGTTCTCCACCACCACCATACTACTCGCCTTCCCCCAAGCCCGTATACAAATCACCACCACCACCATATGTCTACAGCTCCCCACCTCCACCTTATTACTCTCCTTCACCTAAATATGCATACAAATCTCCACCACCACCATATGTCTACAGCACTCCACCACCACCATACTATTCACCATCACCTAAGGTTGTATACAAATCTCCACCACACTCACATGTATGTGTTTGTCCACCTCCTCCTCCATGTTACTCTCCTTCTCCAAAGATTGAGTACAAATCTCCACCACCACCATATGTCTACAACTCTCCACCACCACCATACTACTCACCTTCACCTAAACCTACGTACAAATCCCCACCACCACCGTATGTCTACAGTTCTCCACCACCACCATATTATTCGCCTGCTCCTAAGCCCGCATACAAATCTCCTCCACCACCATACGTCTACAGCTCCCCACCACCACCATACTACTCGCCTGCTCCTAAGCCCGCATACAAATCTCCTCCACCACCATACGTTTACAGTTCCCCACCACCACCATACTACTCGCCTTCCCCTAAGCCAACATACAAATCCCCACCCCCACCGTATGTCTACAGTTCTCCACCTCCACCACCATATTACTCCCCTTCACCAAAGGTTGAGTACAAATCTCCTCCACCACCATATGTCTACAGTTCTCCTCCACCACCATATTACTCTCCTTCTCCAAAGGTTGAGTACAAATCTCCACCACCACCATATGTCTACAGTTCTCCACCCCCACCACCATATTACTCACCTTCCCCAAAGGTTGAATACAAATCTCCTCCACCACCGTATGTCTATAGTTCCCCACCTCCACCACCATATTACTCTCCTTCCCCAAAGGTTGAGTACAAATCTCCTCCACCACCATATGTCTACAGTTCTCCACCTCCACCACCATATTACTCTCCTTCCCCAAAGGTTGAATACAAATCTCCTCCACCACCGTATGTCTACAGTTCCCCACCTCCACCACCATATTATTCTCCTTCTCCAAAGGTTGAATACAAATCTCCACCACCTCCATATGTATACAACTCTCCACCTCCACCGGCGTATTACTCTCCATCTCCAAATGTTGAGTACAAATCTCCTCCACCACCATATGTTTACTCATCTCCACCACCACCATCATATTCTCCTTCTCCAAAGGCCGAATACAAATCTCCTCCACCAACCTCATATTATTAAAATCGCTCTATGTAACTCATAAATAAGATACCAAGTCTGATATGATGTCCTATCAATTTTATATTCTTCTTGTTCCTAGTCCTCTTTAATTTCCAAGGTTCGGATGTGAATTTTTTGGCTATTGAAATTTCATATAAATTCATGTTTCCATTTGTCTTTCCTATGGGCTAGACGGTTGCATTCAATCCATATGTAACTCTGTTGCAGTTCTATATATCGTGTTCTTGACCTTATTGTTTCTGATATTTATGCCAGCGTCTGCCATTATTATTATGCTATCCGGATTGCCTATATAAACTTCCCTGATTAATACGGACAATTTCTCATAGTTATGATGTGTTTGAATTTTTATAACTTTTAGTTAAATGATAATAATCGGACAATCAATTACTGTTTCTCTTTTTAAAAGAAAACATTACTCGTATTATATATGTTTTAAGATTATAAATAAGTACTATTATTTGCGGAGGTTTGTAGCAAATAGACAGGCTATTAGTAACTTCTACTAGTGTCGCCACTATGATTATGACTTACATGGATTAGTAGATCTATGGTATATTAAGTTGTACCTGGGATCTGGCATAGAAACACTGACTATGTAGTAGTCTACTACTGCACCAAAGTCTCTTCATGCTATCATAGCTTATTTAGATCCATTAGGCTCAAACGGTCAAACCCATTGATCCATATAATTAACTCCTACATATAAGCACAAGGACATGGTGGTTGTAGAGCAAATTCATTGGATGATGGTGTTTTCTAGGGCATAAGAGAAGTACATGTAAGACAAGCCCAAAATGATATAGGTTTTGATGATTGTGCTTAATTAGGTGATGTTTTCCGTTTTAATCTATTTTTGATGTTTGTTTTCGCTTGCTCATCAACACCTTATCGATTTAAAAACTATATTGTGTTTTAGATATTATTTTTATTTTGTAAGCAATAACAACATACGCAATTATGCAAAAAAAAAAAATTAAGAAGATAACTAATGCAATTGAGGGACATTTATATATACTAAAAATAGGAAACGCTTTTTAAACTTAATTATAGATGATATTAGATCCCAAACAACAAAAATTTAGATTACTAAAATTCAATTTTTGTTTCTAGTTGAAAAAATCGTGAAAAAATTAAATGGAAAATTTCAATTATTTATTACAATAAATAAAATTTAAATGAATAAATTTAAAAGAATTCACTGTCGATATCAAATTAAATTATGATAATCAGCTAAATATTTACTCTCAGCAACTGCATCCAACTTTATGTAATATAATGAATTTGAAGACATACGAAATTTAGTTACAGTAATATTTTATATGTTCGTAAAATCTACCGGACAACGTTAGTAATTTAGTATCAATCATAAAGCACCAATGGGAATATAGAAATACGAGCATCGAATATCTGAAACTGGTTCCAAGTTTGAAAATTTGCATTAGTTTTTCCAACCAAAATGAAAAATATATATATAGAAGAAGAAGAATTTTACAAATTAATAGAGTTATTAGGTGGTTGACAAAATAATTGAGCAATGATATGCATCTTTCATCACGAACTTGAAAGTAAAAAAAAAATAGCAAGCGGGTCGTTGACATTTGATGCACGTTCTTGCACGTTCACGATAGTTTGGCGCAGACATGCATCCAACGATTATTGAGACACAAGCGAAACACATAGACAATAAAATGGTAAAAATCCAGAGGCTATATAAAGGACTGCACACGACTAATGTAGAATCATAAAATTAAATAAAAAAACAAAAACAAAACCAACGCAGTGAAGCGTTGGAGAAGCAATCAAACTACAAATGACATCTTCTCCCGGGATGGGGCGTTCAGCCCTTCTCGTTTATGCTCTTGGTTTTGTTATCATGGCAACAATGGTTGCTGCATCTTATGATCCCTACACCTATAGCTCTCCACCACCACCAGTGTATAATTCTCCTATACCAAAGGTCGATTACAAGTCTCCATTACTTCCTGATGTATACAGTTCTCCACCACCTTCATCATATTATTCTCCATCTCCTAAGGTAGATTACAAGTCTCCACCACCTCCTTATGTCTACAGTTCTCCACCACCACCACCATACTATTCACCTTCTCCAAAGCTGGATTACAAATCTCCACCACCTCCTTACGTATACAGCTCCCCACCACCACCATATTATTCACCTTCTCCAAAAGTGGACTACAAATCTCCACCACCTCCTTACGTCTACAGTTCTCCACCACCACCACCATACTATTCACCTTCTCCAAAGGTGGATTACAAATCTCCACCACCTCCTTACGTATACAGTTCCCCACCACCACCATATTACTCACCTTCTCCAAAAGTTGACTACAAATCTCCACCACCTCCTTACGTCTACAGTTCTCCACCACCACCTCCATACGTCTACAATTCTCCACCACCACCACCATATTACTCCCCTTCTCCAAAAGTAGACTACAAATCTCCACCACCTCCTTACGTCTATAGCTCTCCACCACCACCCCCATATGTTTACAATTCACCACCACCACCTCCATACTATTCACCCTCTCCTAAAGTATATTACAAGTCTCCTCCACCACCGTACGTCTACAGTTCTCCACCACCTCCGTACTACTCACCTTCTCCAAAGCCTGCATACAAATCTCCACCACCTCCATACGTTTACAGTTCTCCACCACCACCATATTACTCACCATCTCCAAAGGTTGATTACAAATCTCCTCCACCTCCTTACCTCTATAGCTCTCCACCACCCCCATATTACTCACCTTCACCTAAACCAGCATACAAATCCCCACCACCTCCATATGTCTACAGCTCTCCACCCCCACCATACTACTCGCCATCACCCAAACCCGCATACAAATCTCCACCCCCACCATACGTCTACAGCTCTCCACCACCACCTTATTACTCTCCCTCACCTAAGCCCGTATACAAATCTCCACCACCTCCATACGTATACAACTCTCCACCACCACCATACTATTCTCCTTCTCCTAAACCTGCATACAAATCTCCACCACCACCATACGTCTACAGCTCTCCACCACCACCATACTACTCTCCTTCTCCTAAACCTGCATACAAATCTCCACCACCACCATACGTCTACAGCTCTCCACCACCACCATACTACTCGCCTTCACCTAAAACCGCATACAAATCTCCACCACCACCATATGTCTACAGCTCTCCCCCACCACCATACTACTCACCTACACCTAAGCCCGCATACAAATCACCACCACCACCATACGTGTACAGCTCCCCACCCCCACCTTATTATTCCCCATCACCAAAACCCACATACAAATCTCCACCACCTCCATACGTCTACAGCTCCCCGCCCCCACCATATTACTCTCCTTCTCCAAAGCTTTCATACAAATCTCCACCACCTCCGTACGTCTACAGCTCCCCGCCCCCACCATATTACTCTCCTTCTCCTAAGCCCGCATACAAATCTCCACCTCCACCATATGTCTATAATTCTCCACCACCACCATACTACTCGCCTTCCCCCAAGCCCGTATACAAATCTCCACCACCACCATATGTCTACAGCTCCCCACCTCCACCTTATTACTCTCCTTCACCTAAATATGCATACAAATCTCCACCACCACCATATATCTACAGCTCTCCACCACCACCATACTATTCACCATCACCTAAGGTTGTATACAAATCTCCACCACACCCACATATATGTGTTTGTCCACCTCCTCCTACATGCTACTCTCCTTCTCCAAAGATTGAGTACAAATCTCCACCACCACCATATGTATACAACTCTCCACCACCACCATACTACTCACCTTCACCTAAACCTACATACAAATCCCCACCACCACCGTATGTCTACAGTTCTCCACCACCACCATACTACTCGCCTGCTCCTAAGCCCGCATACAAATCTCCTCCACCACCATACGTTTACAGTTCCCCACCACCACCATACTACTCGCCTTCCCCTAAGCTAACATACAAATCCCCACCCCCACCGTATGTCTATAGTTCTCCACCTCCACCACCATATTACTCCCCTTCACCAAAGGTTGAGTACAAATCTCCTCCACCACCATATGTCTACAGTTCTCCTCCACCAGCATATTACTCTCCTTCTCCAAAGGTTGAGTACAAATCTCCACCACCACCATATGTCTACAGTTCTCCACCCCCACCACCATATTACTCACCTTCCCCAAAGGTTGAATACAAATCTCCTCCACCACCGTATGTCTATAGTTCCCCACCTCCACCACCATATTACTCTCCTTCCCCAAAGGTTGAGTACAAATCTCCTCCACCACCATATGTCTACAATTCTCCACCTCCACCACCATATTACTCTCCTTCCCCAAAGGTTGAATACAAATCTCCTCCACCACCGTATGTCTACAGTTCCCCACCTCCACCACCATATTATTCTCCTTCTCCAAAGGTTGAATACAAATCTCCACCACCTCCATATGTATACAACTCTCCACCTCCACCGGCGTATTACTCTCCATCTCCAAAGGTTGAGTACAAATCTCCTCCACCACCATATGTTTACTCATCTCCACCACCACCATCATATTCTCCTTCTCCAAAGGCCGAATACAAATCTCCTCCACCAACCTCATATTATTAAAATCGCTCTCTGTAATTCATAAATAAGATACAAAGTCTGATATGATGTCCTATCAATTTTATATTCTTCTTGTTCCTAGTCCTCTTTAATTTCCAAGGTTCGGATGTGAATTTTTTGGCTATTGAAATTTCATATAAATTCATGTTTCCATTTGTCTTTCCTATGGGTTAGACGGTTGCATTCAATCCATGTAACTCTTTTGCAGTTCTATATATCGTGTTCTTGACCTTATTGTTTCTGATATTTATGCCATCGTCTGCCATTATTATTATGCTATCCGGATTGCCTATATAAATGATAATAACTTTCAGTTAAATGATAATAATCGGACAATCAATTACTGTTTCTCTTTTTAAAAGAAAACATTACTCGTATTATATATGTTTTAAGATTATAAATTCACAAATAAGTACTAAACTAAAATATTTTTATTATTTACGGAGGTTTGTAGCAAATATACAGGCTATTAGTAATTCACAAATGAGTACTAAACTTAATTCTTTCTGCGTTTTCTATACTAAAGAGTTAAGGATGTTTGGGATTAGATTTGTCCATCTGTTTGTCCTTTCTCCTACAACGGATATGATTTGTCTTCTCTTTATTTTTAGCTGGGTATGGTTGACTTCTCCATTGTAGTGCTCTTTCTCTCTTTCTCTCTCTCTCAAGCTTGAAGAAAGAGAAAACTTATTGTGCTATAATTGTTTTTACATACACAATTATAATTGTTTGTGATCTGAGAACATCAAATTTGTTGTGCAGTTGAAGAGTAATGGGCTTAATTGTTTAATCTTGGAATGCTGATTTATTAGCTGATGATCGAATTTTCGTTAATTGCAGAATCGTCTCTTTAACATTTCTCTCTCTATTAGAGAATTTTCATTTTCATTTTTATCTACAAAATTTTAACCGTCTGATTTCTTGATAAATACAAAATCTGATTATATAACTACTATAAAATTAAATTAAAATAAAGATTCTGATATAAATCATTTATGATAAAAAAAACTTAACAGAATAAAATTAATTTTATTTTTATTTTTATTCTACTATATGTTTTCAGTTAAATTTTAGACATATTTCTAAATATTTCGTTTTTATTATTAAATTTACTTCTATTATTTAACTACTTATATATATCTCATTTTCTTAATTATATTTGAATCGCCATTGGTGACAATAACTTTAATTAATTGTTTTCTTGATCTCAGCGTCAACTATTCATAGGCCAGGCCTTATGTAGAGGTTCATAACCGACTCTAATTATTCTTATATCTGTTCTATTTTTAACCTTTTTTAGCTCAAAAGATGTAAAAGCGCAAACAATATTTCACGTAAAGTTTAATTTTAAAATTTAATTAAATATCTACTTGAACAAACGAGCAAATCATGAAATGGTTAATATCTATAAAAACATGGAAAACATTCAAAACAAAAAAGGATGATGATTCGGGTGGATGATAAGTAAATAGTGAAATCAAATTTTCAAATTGTCAACATAAAATTACCGAACTTATTTAAAAAAAAAACCTTTCATCTCGATATTGTAGCTCTTTTTTATCCACCATTTTCAACTTTTTTAAAAAAAAACAATATTATTTAGTATTAATTTTCTAGAGTAAAGTTTTGTTTTGTAAATTTCTTTAAGCATGTAGATTTCGTCACGGGATCGATAAGATTATTAATAGACGCAGCTTTTTGTAACTTCTTCCTTTTAATATAAGATATGTGTAAATGAGTTATTAAAAGTCTGGTTAAACCCAAAGTGAATACACGAAATTTTGAAATGAGTTACATGTGTTTCGACATTATCAGTTTTATGTATATGGCTTCTAATAGTGCCTGGATTCAGAAATAGATGAATTGGATATATATTAATATGATTATATTATATATCTTATTCATAACTCCAAAAACTGATTTGTCTATTTGCAACCTGTAATTTAATTAAGTCGTTTGAGTTTCGTCCAATCCGCATGATGTCTTTCACCCGAAGGAGCTAAATGATAGTAATAATCTATTGATGGATTTGTTCGTAGTGAGATATTATTAATATTATTGTTTTTATTGTTTCTATTCTTCTTCTTTTTTTGTTAAAGAATGATTGCTGTTTTCATAAATTTTAAGTAGTACTTTGATTATTGATTGTGATCTCGAAATCAAAATAAACACCTATGATTATTGATGATGATTGAAAATTCAACTGCTTCTGAATTGGGCCTTGATTAGCGGTAGGGTACATGATAATGAAACATGCATGTTCTCAAATTCCAATTGATGATAGAAGAAAACCATATAATAACCCGACAAAATTGAAAAATTGGAACAAAACAAGAACATTTGACTCAATAATTAAGAAGGAAAAAAACAAGAATAAAATGCCAATATTAGTGGTTTTGAAAAACAATATGTTTGAGTTACGACTAGACCAATGACAAACGATTCTAAGATATATCTAAATTTTAATGGGAAAGCAAACTTTTTCGAATTTACTTGACAGAAATTACCTTAACCTTAACCTCAAAAAACAAATATTACCTTAACCTTAAACTGACCTTCTTAATCAAATATCGTTCTTGTTCTCGAATCACCTGACATAATTAAATATAATTACCTCAACACTTTTTTAACTTAATTCATTTATTTAAGACTTTTCTTTTTTTTTTGACCTTTTCTGTTTAAGACTTGTATATATTTATTGAATAGTATGTCCTAGAGAATTTCAAAAAGAACAAAATCTGAGCGCTCCCTCCCTATAAAAATGTTTAAACGATTGTAATGAATTTTAAGGATCAACTCTATTTAAAATAAACTGTTTTATTTTTTGAAGGACAACAATTTGATGTGGCTGTAAATTCCGCCAGAATTGATGTGAGCAAATTTATATTTTACTATTCCCATAACTATGAACGTAAACTTGTAACAATATCAAACGCTTTTGAGTTTAGATTGAAAACAGTATATTCGATTAACAAATATTTGAAGTTTCAAACGCTTTTGAATTTAGAATTCGTCATGATTTTGGTAACTCATAGCTCTCATTGTGGTTTCAATGCTTTGATGATAATGCAATACAATATATAACTCTTACAAAAATAGAAACAAAAGAAAAAACAAAGGTAAAAAAGCATCAACTACAAGAGAGGAATTGAACCCATGACCAAAAAAAAAACAATATGATACATTATATTACATTTTGAGAATTCTGGAGCCTTAAGATAATGAAACCAAGTATCGCTCTGTTCCATGTAGAAAACTTATTACTGTGGTTGAATATAAGGCACAAACTGTTTTTTATAGATAAAGTATATAAATTATACAAGCAATAACATCTTTCTTCTAATCAGAATATACTTTGAGTTTTAAGAAAGATTATGGACTAATAACTTGGAAGTGCCACGATTTTTTTTTAAAAAACAAAAAATTACTCTTGAAAGAAGTCGAGTGATCGTGAAATCATAAATGAATATATGATCTTATATCAAAATTCGATAAGAATATATATTAACATTTTTAATATTTTTTTTTTTAAAAAAAAAAAGAAAAATGTAATATTACAATCTCTATCCAAGAAATTTCTCTCATGTTTTCTTTCAAATTTTCCAACGTACGAACTTTAGTCATCATTATTTAGTAACAACCCAAAAAATAAAAAAGTTGGCCAAATAATGAACATATTATTCTGAAATAATGCATGGAGATTGGAGAGACATAATAAATATGCTGAACCCATAACTGGTGTCTAATTTCCTTTTTCCTCCAAAATATTATAATGTTGGAGGGTTTTATCTCTACCATGCAAAACGTTTTGTAGTGTATGTTTTTTTTTCTTCAAATATTCCTTTTTTATTTATCACGAAAAAAAACTGTTCAAATAACAAACTCTCCTTTTTAGCACCAAGAGAAAACTCCTCCAATTTCGTAGGAATTTTTTTTTCCCTAAAAAGACAAGTTAAAGCATAAATTCCGAGTAAGGAAATGTCACATGTCACGGGCTATAAATAGTGGAGTAGAGAGCATCTTCTCATATCAATAAAAATTGTATTCAATTTCAAGTACCACCACTCTCTAAATCCGCTGTTTCAGAATACATCTTCCAAGGTCCGTGTGTAAATATTAAATCATCATAATCTTTATATTTCACACTTCTTGTTTGTTGTATATTCGGATGATCATGATGATGATCTCAGTTTCTGTTCTTCTCGACTAAATGAAACCATCGTTAGTTTTCGATTCGTTTGGTTTTTCATTTTAGTTTCAAAGCCATTAAATTATTACAACAGTTTCTCTTTTAATCTCTTAACAGTGTCCAGCCACGAAGGTCAACGCTATTAGATAATCACATAACCTTGCACCTTTTCACATTCTTATCTAAAATTCTTCTCTTTTTTTTTTATTTCTCTTACAGTAACGAAAAGAAATGTCGAACGAAGATGCCCTTAAGAGACTCGGAGAGCTTCTCAGGTACAAACTCTCTTTCTCTCCCAATCAGATACATACTCGATATATCATGTAACTCGTAACCTGTGTGGTTATAGTTTTGTATATGTATATAGATGATAATTTGTATTCTAACTTGTGTTCTATATGAATGGATCAATTTGTAGCAAGAAATCGGATCTAGGGAACGTCGCGGCCACAAAGATCAACCAGTTAACGAATGAGCTAGAGGAACTTGATTGCAGCAAGTTAGATGCCGTAGAAAGAATCAAATCTGGATTTATCCATTTCAAGACTCACAATTATGAGTACGTTATATTATTTTTCCGTATAGATTATAATATACGTCCGTTTTAAAAACTTTTATATATGGATAAGAAAGTTAACCTGTTGTTCCCACTTATATAATAATAGTGCTTATAAAGTTAAATGAACTTATTTAATTTATTATTTGATCAAAAGGGTAAAAGATTTAAAAATTTTTTTAAAAATTATAGAAATTATATAATGAAATTAGTTGGTCTGCTGATTATATTTATTGATTCAACAATTTCCAGGAAGAATCCTTCTTTGTACAGTGCACTTGCCAAGAGCCAGAGCCCAAAGGTTTTTATTAATTCTGCCAATCGCATCATTCTCATCTTTTCTCCTTTTAGGGTTAATTTTCTCCGATTGGCCAAAACGGTTATCAAAATAATGGTAACTTAATGAGCAAGACAGAAAACACAAATACTAAACCCTAAAAGTAGAAACGAGGATTAAGACCTGAAAAAAAATCTTCTTTTTTCAAGCTATAAACTGCATAAGTTAAACTAAAGTTCCGGTAAACCAAACCGGAGGATCGGATTAGAACCTACAAAAAGTAAAATCGTCGTAACGTAATTCAAGACTACGGACCAAACAAGCAGAGATTATTTTCTCCAATCTGAAATATTTTTGCAGTTTCTGGTGTTTGCTTGTGCGGATTCTCGAGTTTGTCCATCTCACATCTTGAATTTCCAACCTGGGGAAGCCTTTATCGTTAGAAACATTGCAAACATGGTGCCACCTTTTGACAAGGTTCGTCCTAACAAAGAGAAAACATTTTTTTCCTTCACATAATTATCTTCGATAAACATCTCAAGGTGTTGTTATTGATTGAACTCCTAACCAATATAAGCTTTTGTCTTTGGAAACTTGCAGACGAAACACTCTAATGTTGGTGCCGCCCTTGAATATCCAATTACAGTCCTCAATGTACGTAATCAATGACCCCTCTTTGTACCAGTAGAGTTGCTTCTTATAGATATTTCTCTTGTCTTGCATAAGATGCTTAGTAAAAGGCTGATGTGACCTAATTTTAGCCCTAAGAGGATGTCCCACAAAGCAATCACAATTATCTTTTTTTGAGCCTTTAGTTACAATGTTTTGTCATTATCAGGTGGAGAACATTCTGGTGATTGGTCACAGCTGTTGTGGTGGAATAAAAGGACTCATGGCCATTGAAGATGATGCGGCTCCCACTAAGAGGTACTAATCTTAAAAGGCTAATTTAACCAATATCCGCTAATTACATGATCAGGCAGGAGATTGATGAGGGTTAGTTTCAAATTCTTTTTATTGGCAGCGAATTCATAGAAAACTGGATTCAGATCTGTGCACCGGCCAAGAACAGGATCAAGCAGGACTTTAAAGACCTGAGCTTCGACGATCAGTGCACCAACTGTGAGAAGGTACGTAATAAATAACACACAATTTTAACTCTGTTTTTCTTTCTTGCTTTAAATTAGAGACTGAGATTGTCTCTCTGGTGCGAGCAGGAAGCCGTGAACGTGTCGCTAGGGAACCTGTTGTCGTACCCATTCGTGAGAGAGCGAGTGGTGAAGAACAAGCTCGCCATAAGAGGAGCTCACTACGATTTTGTGAAAGGAACGTTCGATCTCTGGGAACTTGACTTCAAGACCACCACTGCTTTTGCCTTGTCTTAAAAGATTCCTACTCATGTTTTCTCTATGTCGCTTCTAAGTGTGTTCTCATCACTCATCATCTTTCTTTAGCTTCTGTTTCTTCTCTAATCTCATATTTTCTGTTTAAAACGAAATAAATAAGCTATTACGAGCATTTTATTTTCCATCTTTATTTGAGTAATCGAGTCTATAATTCAAATAATCTATATCGGCAAGATATACTTTTCACACCCACACGTAAGCCACTCGAGGGATAGGAAATACAACGACGACCTTCCCTGTGGCAAGGTTCGTTTGAACATTTCTTGCCATCTGTGATATGCTGCTTCGAGCCATGAATATCAAAGTTTATAGTGTAACGAGAAGAAACTGTCTCCTTATAATACCTTTTCCACCAATTCTTTAGCTTAGAATACGTTTTCCAAAAAGCAAACACATTTTAGGAATACACTCTGATTTAATTCAATAGTTAGAGCAAAAAAGTTTTTTATACAAATGACGAAATGCTATGCATAAACAGATCTAACTACCTTTAACATGTGGAATGCACAACACCACATCGAAAGGTTTCACCTTTTTTCACAATAATCAAGTGGTGGTGGTTTGGTGGTAAACAAAAATTTGTCTTTTTAGTAAGTTTATATTAGTCTACTATGAATTTAACTATTTTTGGATATTCAAAGATGCAATCAGTTAAAAAAAAAAGGCCTACAAAATTTTATAAGATTTGGAAGATAAGTCTGGATTTCCCCTAAATAAACATGCAAATCAATATATACATATATAATAGTGTTTTCGAATTTTTTTTAAAAAAATTAGTTTTACGTAAAAATGTAGTTTATTTCATTTCGCCATGTGATGCACGGACGCGCGTTAGTTGATTCATCCAGTCATCTTATTGTTACCATTAGGCCATCAACATCTTTGACACAGATTAGAGTTTCATTGAAATAAAATAATATTAGATTTAGTAATAATTTATTATTTAAGATTTAGTTAAAAACTTTGTAGAATTAACTATATAATGATAAAATTCAAGTAAATTTCTTAAAAATTAAAATCAAAGACAGAAAGAAGAAGAAAAATCTACATTGAAATCATCTCAATACACTATTCTCTTTGAGACGACTTTTCTTGTTTTTATTTTTTTCTTTTTTTATTTAGTATATTCATACGTACGAAACTAACTTTAATATTAACGATGTACACGCTCTTAAATTTAAGATAAAATTATTACTTTTGTTTTCTTTTACATAATCCATTTACCGATGAATGTTTATTTTTTGAATTCACCAATACCTACTTTTCCTGCCATGATTATTATTATTTCTTATTACTTGTTTTTAACGTGATAATTGCGTTGACAAAACAACGTGATAATTGCAACATGGGAAAGAAAATTAAGGATAGAAAGAGAGATTATTAAGTATTCGTCATTACATACATACAATTCTTAAAAATATATTTACCTGATTTCGTCTTTTCTATTCTCTCACATTTATATTTTTCTTTTTTCTTACCTTTCCATACTCCTGCAAGTAAAGATGATAGTTGGGAAATGACCATATTATATGATGTGATCTTTGGTTTATAAAAGTATATACAGTATCAACCTAAAAAAAAATGATAAAATGAAAATGCAAGAGACAACTATGGCAAAATCAGAGCAGATGTGGATCCTCTTTTTTAGTGGTTATGGATATACATTTTTGTATTTAGATTTTAAATTTCTTTTTGTGTTTAGATTTTGGTGTTTAAGATATTAAAAAAATCGAAAGAGACCATTGAATCTATTTGAAAATGAGGAACAGTGGTTTACAAAAACACTTGTGAAAAGAAGATTTTAAAATCGCTTAGTTTTAGTGATTAATAATATAAACATATTTATATCGCTTATATTTAGTGATTAATCCCTGTGGCATGGTTCGTTTCTAGATATGAGAAAGCATCAACGACGCGTGAGAATGGGAATCGTCCTTTGGGATCAACCACAGGCTTCACGTTCCCACTCTCAATATATGGGTTTAGTTTCTTCAAAACATCGCCGTTAGATGTCACAACGAATCTGAAACCAGGAGGCGTAACAGCTCCGGTCAAGGCCACAACTTTCCCTCCTTCCTTAATCACCTTCACTGCCTTATCACACATCCCTTTTGACAAACAAAAAGTGTGTTCTTGATTATAACCTTTTGTTGCAAGAAACTAGATTAATGTGTTAGGGTGTTTTGTTTTGTTTACCAATGGCGTCAAAGACGACATCAAATTTCTCGGGCAAGTCTTCTATGTTCTCCTTCGTGTAATCAATGGCTAAATCAGCACCTAAGCTTCTCACTAGCTCTAGCTTCCCTGTGCTTGCTGTTGCAGCAACCATAGAAGCTCCATACACTTGCTTCGCAAGCTGTATTCAGATATATGAATGTGAGGAATTAATCAACAACCATCGAATCTCGTTTACAAAGGAACGAACGGATTTTACCTGAATCACAAGGCTCCCTACTCCTCCGGCGCCGTTGAGAACGAGAATTGATTTTCCGGCGGAGAATTCCGTCCTAACCAGACCTTCTTCGGCGGTTTCTATAGCCAGTGGAAGCCCTGCAGCTTGAACGAAATCGATGTTTTTGGGCTTTAAGGCTAATAGCTTCTCTTCCACCGCCGTGTACTCCGCCAGAGAACCGAATTGCTTCGGTCCTTCTAATGCTTTCTCGCTCAAGTTTGCGTAAACTTCGTCGCCTTTTTAAAATCCTTCACTGCACTTCCCACATTCACTACTATTCCGGCGACGTCGTATCCCGGAACCGTCTGCTCCAACGAAGATTCAAATTGGAAGAGAAATTAAGGATCTGAAACCTTCTTAACTTTTTCAGAGATAGAGAGAGAGAGGAAATTTACCGGGAGAGGCGAATCGGTGGCTTTGAACTTTCCTTGCCGTCTTTTGGCGTCGACGGGATTAAGAGCAGCCGCAACAACCTTAACCAGCACCTGATCCTCTTTAAACACCGGAACCGCAATGTTGCTCTCTAGCTTCAGAACATCCACTCCTCCGTACTCACAGTACAACCACGCCTTCATTTCGCTCGGAATCGAGGCATCCGCCGCGACATTAACTGCCGCTGAAGCGCTCTGAGAGCTCGCCGATATCCTCAGCAATGTCTTCCCGACCGTTTGCATGCCGGATCCGATTCCTACTCTGTTTAATAGCGACAGAACAATGACGAGGAAGAGGCGTATCACGGCGGAGCACTGGAGTTGTGGCGGTCGTTGTTGCAAGCGCCGCGTTCATTTTTCAGTCTACCGCTATTTTCACGAAACGGCTTAAAACACTCCTTTTCTGATTGGTCGGTGTTTTTTTGTGGTTGTCGTTTTAAATTCTTAGAAAAATTGTGGCGTTTATGTGACACGAGAACCAGAAGGAATAAAACGTATATAAACGGCAGGTAGTCCATCCATCGGTGTTGCACGTGACACGAAGTCTAAATATGAAGACTCTATTAATGACATGTTTGAATTTTTAAATACAGACAACATACCGTTTTTGTTTTCATCAATATAGCTAATCTGTAACGCAGTCTACATATATGGGCCTATATCATAACCGGGCTTGATAACAATAGGCTATCAAATACGGGTCAAGTAGAAACGGTTGATAAAATCGAGTCGGAACATCATCTAGGCACGATGATGATCATACAACCGCGCACAACGAAGCACGATGCGTATACGTGGACGGCTGGTATGTGATTAGTGGTCAAGCTTAAAAACCGACCGTCCGTGTCCTCACACCCCCAGAACTCAAAAAGGAGAAAGCTTTTTCCGGGAATTTTCATTGAATGTGACGTCAATCAGATCTATCTATCATTTGTCTCAACCTTTGATAATCCAAAGGTAAGCTCCGAATTCAATCCCAACTTTAGATTTTTCTCTGAGAATTTGTATGTTCCTGTTATTCTCTACAGTTTGAATCTTCCACTGATACAATGTGGTTCCAACGTTGTCTGGATTTCAATTGTTGTAATTAATAATTATGCATGCAACTTTGGTTATGTTTGAATGCGGATTCTCTTTGTTTCTGGTTATTGTTATAATATGGCAGAAGTGATCTCCTTTTACCAGAAAATTGTTGTTAAGATAAAGTATGACCAAAAAACTAATTGAATTTAGAAACTTTTGTTGAATCTCTGCCATATCTTTTGTCCTGGGAATGTTATGTTCCTTCATTGATCTGCTTTTCATAACTCTTGTATCTAGTTGCTCAGTGAATTATCTAAACTGAATAATCCAACATGAGCTCATCTTCCATGACTTCGAGGCTTTGTAAATCATTCGATTTGGTAAGAACTTATGTTTTATTTTATTACAGACTCATCTTATTGAAAAATGGCAGACACCAAAGCCGGGTTGAGAAAGCCAGCTTTCACTAAGGTTGATCAGCTGCGTCCGGGGAGTAGCGGACACAATGTCACCGTGAAGATCGTTAGCACCAAGATGGTGTTGCAGAAAGGTCGTTCAGATGGTCCTCAGACTCGTCAGATGCGAATTTCTGAATGCATTGTTGGAGACGAGACCGGAGTTGTCGTCTTCACCGCAAGAAATGACCAAGGTACTTACTCATTTTAATCAATGAGACTCTACATTTGTTTGTGACTATCATAACGGCATGTGGTATTTATTTTAGGAATGTTTGTGATCCACAGGCTAGTGAATAATTGAATTATTACATGTTATCTTGATTTTTGGTTCTGTAAAACTGTTTTTGTGTGTGTAGTGGACTTGATGAAAGAAGGATCCACTGTAACTCTACGCAATGCAAAAATCGACATGTATAAAGGATCAATGAGGCTAGCTGTAGACAAGTGGGGTCGCGTTGAAGTCACAGAGCCTGCAAGCTTCAAAGTGAAAGAAGACACCAACATGTCCCTCATCGAGTATGAGCTCGTCAATGTTGTCGAATGAGTAACAAATCCTCGAAATGCTTTTGTTTTCCTGCAAGAGAACCGATGATCAATAATAATAAAGGAAGTAAATCGTAACCGTTGATGTTGGCATCAAGAAAGAGTTAACCTGATACCTATGTTGCACGACAAAGCTAAGGAAGAGTGATGCCTCTATAAAAGTGAACGCAGAGCTTTTTGGTTAAGTTGATTTGCTTGTTAATTATTACTTTGTTACAGTTTTTGTTTTGCAATGTCAACATAATTGTTAAGGCTTTTTATGCTAAATTATTACTCTCTTTTCTCTTTGCCTCGTTTCAGAAATGCTAAATCCTATGAAAAAAAAGAAGCAAAATCTCTTCGTTCAGTGACCCATTAAATCTAAACCCATCCAAAACATGAGCTTTGACATTTGTGAATCAAATCATTAAGACATTTGTGAACTAAGAGCAATAGCAAATTATAGGATGCGACTTCATTATTATACGGTGGTCAAAAGCTTTAAGGAAAAAAAAGCTCAAAAGAGAGCAATCAAATAGCACAAGCTGGCAAGGACAAGAGAAAATCATCCAAAACCAAAGAACTATTTATAGACAAAACTTATAAACAACTATCCAGGCCATTTATTTGCTGATGTCGAAGTATGCCATATACACCTACTTCTCCTACCCTCCAAAAAGATTCACCGTTTCCAAATGATCACTCAGCATGTTTCTGCTAGTTGTTTCCTCCAAGATTGCATCTGGGACTAAAACCACGTCCCCATCCTCGTCCCCCAAGCCCCCGTGCCGGTTGTCCCGGGTATATACCGACGGATCCATGCAAGTGATCCCCATTAAACAATCCGAAAGGGTCAGGGTCTCTAATGATCCGAGGAAAAGGAAAGCGATTTCTACGCATGACAAAGTTCCGTAAGGTTTGTCTAGCTGTGGAAAACTGTCGATGGTGTTGCCTCCAAAACGCAGCAAATTTTTCCTTCCAATTAACCGAATCACCGGGTCCATTCACAACAAGATGCTTAGCTTCTTCCAAGCACTTCTGTTTCCACAAGTCATTGTCTGATGCCAGATACCGAATTTCTGTACAAACGCAAGCCATCTTCGCAACACTCGCGCCGGGAAGCGACTCCAGTATCTTCAGCTTTAGCTCTGTTGGTAGGCGCATCAAGCACGGTGGAAGTTCCAAGCCAGACTTATCGCAAAGACCAATCAACAACGGGATAACAAGACCATCTTTCACCATTCTCCAGAACATGAACATCTCCCGGTAGATGCTCGAAGAGCCTTCTTTGTCAGACTTCAAAGTATCAATAACCAAATCAATAACGGGCACAAACCTACGCTTATCAAGATAAAACCTGTGCACCTGCCCACCCAGAGATCCGTAAACTACAACCTTATCGCTTAAGCTCTGAAACCTCACAGTCACAGACTCCATTGTCGTCTTGGTGTCGTCGTTGCGGGTCATTATCTCAGGCAGAGTATACCTTAGGGATACAGTAAGTAACTCTTTTGAAAAGCTAAACTTATCAGAGCAGCCAGGATTGAACAGAACAAATCCAGATTCTAACATTACGGCATGAACAGACATAGCCAAGGTAGTCAACTCACTGGTATCACCAGATTTCTCAAGCAATATCTTTTTCAAGAAGAATGGTTCGCTTAACCTTTTGCTTCCAGCGGCAGCGAGCTCCACATCAAGCTGATCAACATCCATCGGGTCTAGACCTTCGATGCCCGAAGTTTTCCCGGTGGATCCTTCCTCTGGATCTTGTACGCCTGAATTTGGATCTTGGATATTCATATCTACATCGGTCACTGCGAATCCAATACCCATCGAATCGTGAACAATCGCCTGGTTCTTCTCTGATTGTGGACCTAGGGTTGTTGCAGATTCTCCCAATTTCCCGTCAGAAGATACGCTACTTGGAGCTCGGGCTTGATGTGCCTCTTCCGACGACGCTAATCCGATCCCCTCAACCGAAGCAACAAAAGCAGAGCGATCGAGAGAGTAGTAGATAAGATCACCAGATGTTACACCAAGAGCTCGGAGCGTATCATCCGGCGAAGGAGCGAGGAGCTCGTCCTTACGATTAAGTGATAGATGAACGGAGGAAGGCGCTGGTGGATTGATCCGTCGCCGGAGATCATCGAGAGTGCTCGTATCGGCCAATTCAAGTTTTATGGTTTCTCTGGTCTCGTGGCGTCTCAACCGCAGCTTCATTGTCGTACTTTTTGTGATCTTTTTCAGCAAGAAGAAAAAAAGAACAACAAGGGTAGCTTCACTGAAATCGATGGAGTGAGCTTGAATCAGCTATGGATCCCGAAGAGCAGAAACAAAGATGATGAAACCCAATCGTTTCTGGGAAATTTATTTGGAGAAAATAAAACGCTATGATGGGTGATCAGATCGAATATATATGGGCCATATTTTGGGCCCATTTGTGATGTCCAATTATTTGTACTTTTACCCGCTAACAATATAAAAGGAATGGATATGCTGTTTTTAAGTTGCATTTCGAATAATAAGTTTTGATACCTTATATAATTAGCTCTACCCGCTAATAACCTGATCCTATTTATATGAAATGAATAATTTGACCCAAAAAAAGAAGCTTATATATATAATGAACCAAACGATGGTTCTAACTAATCTTTGTTTGGGACATAAAAAGTCCAACTTCGATCAGGTTTGGTCAACATACATTTCACTTTTAAACGGTCTGGACTATACCACTTTCTGTTTCCGTTACTAAAATATAATAATGTATACAACCAAAACAATAAAGTTAGTCAACCATTCTTATTTTATCTATTTTAATGATTTTCTTTTACTAACAGAACATAGCTCGACCAATCCACCAATCTCATCAATGTTTACTATTCGCATGAGGTACTCCAATTATCGACGAACAACACAGTTTCAAAATTATGTACATAAAAAATGGTAACTAATGCTACTACTGATAGCAAAATTTATTGTTTTTAGATTTAGCTGACCACTAGAAAAAAAAACAAAGTCAACTCAGTAAACAACGTAAGTAATTACATTGTTAATTACTACTAATTTGGAATTAGTTAATAAATGGATCAGAAAAGAAAAGCGTATAAAACCAAGAAGATCCTGCTGATAATAGTTACGAACACAATACACAGACCCACCACACCAACTCGACCGTTGCTCACAACGTTCCAAATTTTTTTATTTTTATTTTTCAAAAAATTTCTTTTATTATCTTCCCTAAGTACACTTACTTACCGTTGGCTCTCCGCGGCTAAGTGAAAAAAATAAAAACCCTAAATTGTTCAAATCACACCAATTCATTCTTCGTATCTCAAACAAATCCAATCAAAACAAAATCTTTCCCGATCTAAACCCATTTCTTGAATTTCTCAATATCTCATCTGAAAATCATCAATGGCGGCTTTAGCACCCGGAATCCTTCAGAAGCTAATCGACGGTATGAAAACCGGAGTTAAACCGACCGGCGAACACAGAAGCTCTCTATTACAAGTCACGGATATCGTCCCAATCGATCTTGACGAGAAGAATCTTTTGCCCAAACAAGGTTTCTTCATAAAAGTCTCTGATTCTTCTCACTCGATCTACGTTAGCCTTCCTTCGGATCAAGACGATGTCGTTTTAAGCAACAAGATGCAGCTTGGTCAATTCATCTACGTCGATCGGCTCGAACCAGGGACCCCTGTTCCGATCGTACAAGGCGCTAGGCCGATCCCGGGACGGCATCCTCTGCTCGGAACTCCTGAGCCGTTGATGAGCACAAAAAAGACTGAGAAGGAGTCTGGGTCGAGACAGAGAAGAGGGTCTTGGAGTCAAAACGGCAACTTTCCGTCTCCTTTCGTCTTAAAGCCTGCGCCTTTGGATTTTGATCAGTGTACGCCGGCGAAGCATAGGCTTGGGGAAAGAAGATTCGCGGCGGCGTCTCCGGTGGTGATGACAAGAGGGAGATCACCGGGAGGTGTTAGGTGTTCTTATGGAGGAGGGATTTTGGGGAAAATGGCGGATTTAAAAGGAGAGAGCCCTGCTGCGATGATGAGGAAGAGCTGTGTTGTTCCTCCGAGCTCGAAGTTTCCGAGAAGCAGAAGTGTTTGCGATAGAGAGACGGCGAAGATCTCTGTTTCTTCTGCTCTTCTTAGTCCCTTTAAATCCTCTGTAGGTACATTTTGTTCTGAGTTTCTCGTGTTGGCTTATGCATAGAGGGTTTCTTTAAAAGAGAGAGTAAACAATGGCGTAAATTTTTGATTTTGCAGGCAAAGAAAAACAGCTCACCACCTCCGAGTTTACGCACTAGACGAGCAACCGCAGCAGCTGCTTTGGTGGAAGATGAAAGAGATGCTTCAAAGTATACTTCGAAATTGGCATCTCCAAAGCATGACAGTAAGCTGGAAAAACCAGAGAAGACTTCGAGTCTAACAGGAAGACTCAGCACACTGAGCAAGGTGATTCAATTTCCCTTTGACTAAATCTTGATTTTTCCAGAAATTTTGGTTAAATTTTAGATGTTAGATTCAATGGTTACAGTCGAAGAGTGACAAACTATATGTGGTCGTCTTTTACCTGTATCTAAGAATGTTTTGGTGAATCTGAGAGATTTCTTTTGATGTGCACAGGAAGCTATGCAGCAGCGAGAGACGGCTCAGAAGATAGCTCTTCAGGCATTGAGAGAAGCTACAGTCACCGAAACAGTTGTTCGTCATCTCAAGTATACAACTGAATCTCCTTTTGTTGTTTTTATTGTATGATTTACGAGTTTTTTGAGTTGGAAAGTGTAATCAAGTTTTTGTGAATCTTTTCTTGGGGAAATACAGGACATTAGCCAATCTGAGCAAATCAGCAAAAGCTGATTGTCCGGCTGCGTGCTTCGAGAAGTTCTTGGAGTTTTACAGGCAGATATCTGACACCATGAGCGAAGTCGCATCCATTGAAGCAGCTGTTTCATCAGCTAATGAGAACAAATCGGAGGATGGATCGTCTGCGATACTGCACGAAATCCAGCAAAACTCTATTGATCAAGAGAAAACCGTATCAAAGAGAAGAACTACTGCCCTGAAGCAGCAGAAAAAACATAAGCAACTGAGATTAAACGATGAGAACAAGAACCCAGCAGTTCCTCTTTCCGGGTTAGGAAACACAGCGAGGTTGGCGAAAGAGATAGAGAAAGAAGCTGCAAATTGGTTCATGGAGTTTATAGCAACGGCTTTAGAGAAAGGGATGAAGAAGTGTAAAGGCACATGTGATGCAGATGTTAAGAAGGTTCCACAGTCTCTGATTCTACAAGTTGTAAACTGGGTGGAAGCAGAACAATTTGCTGATAACACGAGTCGGCCGGTCCATCCAAAAGCATCACAAGTCGCTAGAAAGCTCAGAATCAAAATGAAGAATCCTTGAATCACATAAATGGAGATATTGTGTTCCCACTTATACGGCTACTGTGAAAAGGCTTTAGTTTCCACTGCTTATAAAGAAATTATTCATGGATTCTATTGTTATTAGTCAAGTTTATAAATAGTGGTTATTCTCAATGTCACAAATAAAAGATGGCTATATCAGTCACAAATTACACATCTATCAAGAAATGTTTTATAAATTACACATATTTATGTACATTTTGTGTATGTGGTGAAGATAAATTTCTCATCATTATCTAGAAAACCTGAAGATCATACAACTCCCGATTTCTCAAAGCAAAAGTGCTAATCCTTTATTAACCAACCTCAAGGAATAAGCATAAGTCGAGCTAATTAACGGCGAGCTATCTTGGTTCGGTTTAGAGCCAAGCCGGGTTCTTGATGGCAGTGACAACAGCCTTGACTTGCAAGTAATTGTTGAGACTGTAGATACCTTTCTCTCTTCCAACGCCACTCATCTTATACCCTCCAAATGGAATTGTGGCATCAAACACATCGAAACAGTTTATCCAAACGCTTCCAACCCTGAGCGCTCGCATCAGCCGCAGCTAAACCGTACCTCGAGTTGTTCGCCCTCGCAATTACCTCATCCAGATCCCTACGAATCATCAAGAGCCATTAGTAAGGTTTTATCAAAATATGTCGACAAAGATGAAATGTTTGGTTTCACATTAGATTTGTACTTGAATTTCAGTATGGTTTGAAGCGGTCCGAAAATCTCGTCTGTTACTATGAGCATGTCGTCCTGCCTAGTTCAATACTTGACCATATAAAACGATTTTGCGTAAGAAATTGCCACGGTAATCGAGTTGTTTAAGGGAAATATTCTGTTTACTTACTTTCACGTCTGAGAACACAGTGGGTTGAATGTAGTAACCCTTGGAGCCAAGCCGGTCACCTCCAGCTTGTAAGGTGGCTCCACTCTCAACTCCATGTTTAATGTACTTCAGGATTTTCTTGAATTGCTCCGAGTCCACCTTTTTTTCCAAATAAGTTAGGAATTTCGAAATGCATTTTTGTCTTTCGCTGAGAATATGGTTACGGTTTCATCATGTAAGGATTCTCTACCTGTGGACCTTGCTCAATGCCTGACTTGAAAGGATCGCCAACAGCGCGATTGATAGCACGAGCTTTAGCTTTCTCTACAAACTCATCATACACACTTTCATGTACAAATGTACGCGAGCCAGCACAGCAGCATTGTCCCTGCGAGTTAGCAAGAAGAGGTTATCAGAAAGGTAGTGATTCTCAAGATTGTAGATTCATGGTAACCACAAAAAAAGCCAAGTACAGATGCTTTTCTAAGTGAAGTTACCTGGTTAAAGAACAAAGCGAAATGGGCGAGCTCAACGGCCTCGTGAAGTAGTCTTGCAACAAGAAGAGCGGATAGAGGAGTTTGCTCAGCCGTCTTGAGGACAATGGTGTTACCACAAGCTAAAGCTGGTCCAAGTTTCAATGAAAGCATGAGAAGAGGGAATCTGTGTGCTCGACTTTCACAGGTGGAGTAATCGTGTTTTCGAGAGCAGCAGCAGCAGCAGCGAGGTAGCTGAATCTGTGAGCTCCTCTGTTCATGTGGGGTTTTTTGCCTGAATGTAACAAAACGAGAATTCAATTGAAATATGTATTTCAAAAGAAACAGAACGATTTCGATTCTTCGAACGTGGCAGAGAGAGCATCGAGATGCACATATGAAGCGATTATTTGACAAAATGGATCGCAAAAGAGAAGGCGAGGACATGAATGAGCGAGAGAGCAGCGAAGAAACTCTTCTTGACGCCATGGAAACTTCTTCTTTTTTTTTTGCTTCTTCTCTACAGTTTCGCTGTGAACGCTCTCTCTTCTTCATCTGAGTCGCAATAATTCTAATTATAACCGACTAAATTAAAAATTATGCTTTTACAATTAAAGTTTGAACCGCAAATCTACACATTCACAAATAAATTTATGGATATGTGTTTATATATGTCAAAGCCTGCTATATAACAGTCCTAACTAGGTTCAATCCACAAGTAACGGTCGATACTAACACCTTTACATTTACTAAGCACGAAGGAAAGAGTAAGAGATTTTTGAAATTATATTATACAACTCATATAACAACAAGGGATTTGAGTTGTTCACCTACCACACTTAAAGTAGGTCATTATTTTAGTTATATCGTGATCACGTTAATCAAATGTGAACATATAGAAAAAAAAATACTTGGCTAGAACTAGGAACAGACGTATGAAACTGAAACAACATTACTCATGGTCGGTACTTGTTATCAGACTAAATATATTTTAACATTCAAACATTTGATTTAATGTGTCTCTAACTTTAAACCTCCATCCTAATATAACTCTGTACAAAAGTATTCTATTTTTCTTTTTCCCATTAAAAATGTATACACCAAACCAGATATAAAAGAGACTCTCTTGCATGATATTCGTGTTTTTTAATTGGTTATTCATTCAATTGGGCCTACTGATATGATCCACCAAAAACTGCGATCCAATTATCACTTAGGCCGGTGTAAAGTGTTAACCGTGTTAGCTCTGAGACGATAAGCCTTGTGGAAATTTATCAGCAACATTACAAAACCATTCGTGTGTAAGAAACATAAAACAAAATAAATTAAATTAAAATATTTCTAAACTATAGCATTTTAAAGTCAAACTTGTGTTTTGGTATCTTATATACTTTCCCATGTGAAATATGAAATCTTATATCATTAGCAACATCATCACCACATCAACAAAACAAAAAAATATATATTAAATTTATTTAAAGTTTTATTTATTGATGATATAATTTATTTAAAATACACATCTCAAATTTAAAATTTAAATTAAATTTAAAGTATCATTTTATATATGCTAATTTATATGATTGTTATTTTTTATTTAAAATAAATTGAAATAAAACTTAAAATAGACAAACTAAATAAATAAATATTGAAAAGAAATTAATACAATTTGATGCGAAATTAATAAAATTTTAAAATATAGAAGTAACTATAATAAATAATAATGAAATGTAGTGTGATAAGAAATATATATTTTCTATTTTAAAAAACTGATAAAAAAATTAAAAATACAAATGAATTAAATAAATATAAAAAAATAACTTAATACAATTTGATGGGGAAAACAATACAATTTACAAATATATAAGTAACTATAATAAATAATAGTGAAATTTAATGTGACAAGAAATATATTTTTTCTAAAAAATTATTAGTTGAAATGTCATATTTAAATAGAATAAATATAAAATATGGTAAATTTGATTGGTAAGAAGAAAATAGTTTAATCAAAAATTTACATAAAGATAAATCAGTTAAAAATGTTAAAAATATGTTTTTAAAAAAACAAAAATGACATAAAATATCAATTTATTTATTTTTGGAAAACATCAGAGATTTTCATCAATATATTCTAGAAACATAAGAATAAATATCTTATGCTTACTATAAATTTGTGGTAAAAACTTAATAATGAAATTTTATAATTAAAAAATCTATAAACTAAAAATAAAATAAAAAACAAAATAAAAAATAAAATTATAGATAAGTAATAGTAGAACAAAATTAAAATTTGCCAACTTACGGCAAACATACGGTAAAATGGACTTGTTTCGTTTGAGGACAAACTCTATACCTTCTTTTGCAAGTAGCCTTTGACTATAAAATGAATATTGTATCTGATTACTTACTTATCCACGATTTCATCTTGTTTATTTCTGTAAATCCATTTTCAATTGATTGTATGTACAAAATACCAAAAAAAACATTATAACTATATATATTAACATTTAGACGATTGTTCTGTCTGATAGTGTCTTAACAATTGAATATAGGTTAAAGTTTTTAAATTACAAGAATGTCTGACACCTTTAGTTGTGTTGAAAAAGCTTACTGGCACTTCTTCCCGGTTTTGCTAATCGGATCCTCTCTCTATGTGCTTTGGGCGAGCTTCGAACCTTTGCACGTGAGTTAGCGCGTGGTGTGAACGTGCTTAAAGACGAGTGAGTATTAGATTCGAAAAAAAAAAAAAGACACAAAAAGCCAAAAGGAAATATATATTCGAGGCAAAAGCATAGTCGTCTGTCGTATTATCATCACATAATAATTCCCCAATTTTCTCGTTGGAATTATGACGATAAACAAATATTAATGAAATTGATATTTTTCGTCTTTGCATCAAATCTCCACTTCTTCTTATATGTATCTTCTGCTTCACTTCAGACCGAAACAATCCTGCAAAAACCCTAAGAGAATCAGCAGAGCAGCAGCAATGGATGCCAAAGAAGCCTCCGCCACCGATTTGAAGCGACCGAGAGAAGAGGATAATAACGCAGCCGCCGCCGTCGCTTCCATGGATACAGATAACTCAGCTACGGCCGTTAACGGCGATCAGACGAAGGAGCCTGCTTGTTTTTCCTCTGTGATTCCTGGGTGGTTCTCGGAGATGAGTTCCATGTGGCCAGGTCGATTCTCGTTGTTGTTTGATTGTAAAAGGAGCCTGCTTGTTTCTCCTTTTTTCTGTTTCGATTAAAAGCTGATTTTTTTTTTCGATTATCTGAGATGCAGGAGAGGCACACTCTTTGAAGGTTGAGAAAATTTTGTTTCAAGGAAAATCAGATTACCAGGATGTGATTGTTTTCCAGGTAACACAACAAAAACAATGACTTTCGCTTAAATTTGCAATCATCTCTCTGTTTTGTATGTATGATTTATCACTTATGAGCTTCCTTTTGTATGTTTTCTTTCTTAGTCTGCGACATATGGAAAAGTTTTGGTTTTGGATGGAGTAATCCAACTTACGGAGAGAGACGAATGCGCCTATCAGGAAATGATCACTCATCTTCCGTTGTGTTCTATCCCTAACCCAAAGAAGGTAAAAAAATCAAAGACTTTTGCTTTATTGCATCTCTTGGGAGTGTAAGTAATTAAGGTTATCAAAGAACATTGCAATGAAAGCTTATGCATTCAAGCTCACATTTTTCTTATCCGGTAAAGTAGGATGACTTAATCATTACTTGTGGAGAAATAGCGTAACCAGACTTCCTTTTGTCAGATATGAATTAAAAACTAATTGAGCTGGCATAAATGATTTCACTCCAGAGTGGTGATTAGGAATGCCCACTAGAGAAAAGGTAGATGATGAACATTTTAGCTTTTTAGATGTACAAACTTTGATGACCTCCTGAGAAAAAAGGTGCATTGTCCCACGTTCTCGTCTGGCAAAGTTAGAGAACTCAAGTTACTTTATTGGGTAATAATAATATGAAGCGAAGTGTTTTAATTGGCGTAAATGATTGTCCTCTAGCTTGTTATTTGGGATTTGTTTTTGAGAAACGGTAGATAATCAAAGCTTCTTACATCTAAAATTGCTTTTGCTCCTCCCTAAGTATCAGAATTGGGAAATCTAACTATTTTGGGTCATTGTAAAGTAAAGCAGCTAAAAAATATGTTTTTGTTTTTATGTATCTGATCAATTCCCTTCTAGTTCTTCCATAGGTCTTGGTCATTGGAGGAGGAGATGGAGGTGTCGTGCGTGAAGTTGCACGCCATGCTTCTGTTGAGCAGATTGACATGTGTGAAATTGATAAAATGGTGGTCGACGTGAGTGGTCACATACTTTTCACCTTTCCTTCATCTCTATTTCCATGAATGCTTTGTTATCATAGTAAACGAATGTTCAGATGCGCATATTTAATTTGTTTCCACCTTCTTTGAATCTTCAGGTCTCTAAGCAGTTTTTCCCTAATGTAGCAATTGGATACGAGGATCCTCGCGTGAACCTCGTCATTGGTGATGGTACAAAACTGCCACTATGTACATATGTTGTAATTTGTACATCCAATATATTCTAACTGTTCCGCTGGTGGATCATTGCAGGTGTTGCTTTCTTGAAGAATGCTGCTGAAGGATCATACGATGCTGTTATTGTTGACTCATCAGATCCAATCGGTAACTACTACTACCATCAGATATGTCATTAGCAATTGGATTAACCCTTGTTGTTATGTTGAACAAAATTAACAAGCAGCCTTTAAGTTCGATTATGCGTGCTGGTGTGTGTCAGGTCCTGCAAAGGAGCTGTTTGAGAAACCCTTCTTCCAATCTGTTGCGAGAGCTCTTCGTCCTGGTGGAGTTGTGTGCACTCAAGCTGAAAGCTTGTGGCTTCACATGGACATTATCGAAGACATTGTTTCTAACTGTCGTGAGATCTTCAAGGGTTCGGTGAACTATGCGTGGACTAGCGTTCCAACATACCCTAGGCATGTTTAACATTCAATCTATCATGTTTTGGTGATTATAAAGTAACCTGAATCTGACTCTGTATCATTTCACTTTTCTTTTCTTTTTTTGCAGTGGGGTTATTGGATTTATGCTATGTTCAACTGAGGGACCTCATGTTGACTTCAAAATCCCAGTGAACCCAATTGATGACAGCTCCAGCAAATCAAATGGACCCTCGAAGTTTTACAACGCTGAGGTAAAACAAAACAAAAACCTCTCAGTTTACCATTTTTCATGCGTCTAGACACTCGAATCTTTAACGTATGTTCTCATTTCTTCGGGGTTTCAGATTCATTCAGCCGCGTTCTGCTTGCCTTCTTTCGCCAAGAAGGTGATTGAGTCAAAAGCCAATTGAAAGGGGAAAAAGTAATTTGGAGGATCGTTGCGTTTATCAAAATAAAAGCTTTTTACAATTTTTAGAATGTCTTGTTTGTTTCAAGCATGTTTCTGCGACACTGCAACAAATGCAAACAACTGTCTTCTTTTGGCCATAATAGCATTACAGATCATATATTAGCAAAGCCTGTCTACAAATTTCTTTGCTTTTGCGTTGAAGCTGGCAAATGTAATAAGCTTTCTGCCTCTTTGCCATTTATTTGAAGACTCAGACTCGAACCTTGAATTGATCTCAGCCAAACTCTCTTTAAGTAGCAGGAGGTTGAGCTTGTTCTACATCAGCCTTCTTTCTCAAAAGCCTAGTTTTACAATCATGGTAACATACAACACAAGCCAACCATTTAAGCACATTCCCAACACAAATCAAACCCACATAGAGACCAGTGTACAACACTCCGTTCCCACTCGAATTTAAACTGCATTTGGAGTATAGACAGGGCATCCTCGTCGCCAGAGAGAAGACCAAGAACGCCAACATCATCCAGAGGTCACGCTTTTCATGTCCTCTTCGATACCAAGCTGAAAGAGACAAAGCATCGCTTCCATATATGCCTTCGCCATCTTCTCCCTCTTCTTCTAAGATCGAAATTACCAAACTCATGTTCCATCCTGCGCTCCATTTGGTGAACTTTGCAGTCAGGTACATGAAGAGAGTAACCTGAACCAGAACCACCATCGCGTAGATCAGTACCGGTACTTGGTCGAGGAAGGTTTCGCGTTGGCGTATGAGATGAACAATGTATAACTTGTCGGTCCAATGAGAGAAGAAACCGAAGAAAAACAAAAGGAAAAAAGGAAGGAAAAAAAGGAAAACAGAGGTTGACGAGAGAAGAACATAGAGAGACGTGATCAGACAACCTCCTACTCTGTTCTGACATGTCTTGATAGATCTCCGTACCAAATAAAGCACCCCCAACATTTCTTTCTCGGACGTGTAAACAATCGAAGATGCTGCAACGATCGTGGTGGTGGTAAGGAGGTCGAGAAAGGTGTAGGGGAAGAAGTAGAGCAGAGATGTCTGGGTCAGCCATGGAATCAGATCGTTTTCTGACAAGTCTTCCCAAAAATTGTGTTTTTGGGAAATGAATTGAGAAGTGAGAGAGACGGTGCTTTGGAGAATCAGATCATTCTCCGACAAATCCTTATCAAAAGAACTGATTTGTTTGGAGAGGAATTGGGAAGTGAAAGAGACGGTGGTTTGGAGGGAGAGCTCGAAGAAGATCAAGAAACAAAAAAGTGGGAGAGAACAGAGGAAGATGAAGAGTACAAGATTGATGTTGCCCAAGAGTAGCTTCGCAGCTCGTTTTAGTAGTTCGACGACACTTAGCTTCTCGTCCATCTTCATCTCTGTTGATTCGGTGCTCTCATTTTTGCAGTATAAGTAGAAGAAGAAGGAAAATCAAATATCTCTACTAATTAATCTTCGATTAAATTAATTGTTGTCGTCCATCGTTGACGTTTACTTCTTGACTTCATCTAGAAGTCACTGTATGTCATGTTTGAATGGTCGCTGGGGTTTATCACTATAATAAGCTTCAATCTAATAAATTAAAATTTGATGGAAATGAGCAAAAAAGTGTCTTAGATTACTTGGCTAAACTATGAACAGTAACAATAGATCAAAGAACAATAGTGATAAAAGGCTTAAACAGGGCAAACTCCAATGTAAATACTTTTCTTATTGTCGGATCCCAAACATTCTCTATATAGCAAAAGCCTTGGCTTTTGATCCAATTCTCCACATCATCCTTCTTCTCCAAACCCTCGTTCTACAATCATGGTAACTAACAACACAAGCCACCCATTTAACCACATTCCCAACACAAATCAAACCCACATAGAGACCAGTGTACAAAACTCCATTTCCACTCGAACTCTCACTGCTTCTGGAGTATAAACATGGCATCCTCGTCGCAAGAGCAAAGACCAAGAACATCAACATCATACAGAGTTCACGCTTCTCTTGTCCAATTCCATACCAAGCTGAAAGAGACAGAGCATCGGTTCCATAGATGCCTTGACCATCTTCATTTTCTTCCAAGACCGAAACAATCAAGCCCATGTTCCATCCTGCGCTCCACTTGCTGAACTTTGCAGTCATAACTATAAAGGCAGCACCGTGAATCAGAACCACCACCGCATGAAACAGCACTGCTGCTTGAGTGCGGAAGCTTCGGTGTTCGCGTGAGAGAGAAGCAATGAATAAGTAGTTGGTTAAATCTGAGAAGAAACCGAAGAAAACAGATGTTTACAAGAGAAGGACATAGAGAGATGTGATCACACAACCTCTTACTCTGTTCTGACATATCTTGACTGATCTCCGTACCAAATAAAGCATCCCCAGCGGTACTTCCTCGGACGTGTAAACAATCGAAGATGTTGCAACGATCATGGTGGTGGTACGAGGTCAAGAAGGCTGTATGGGAAAAAGTAGAGCAGAGATGTCTGAATCAACGATGGAATCATATCATTTTCTGACGATTCCTCCTCAAAATTGTGTTTTCGAGAGGGCATTTGGGAAGTGAGAGAGACGGTGGTTTAGAACATCATATCATTCTCCGAAAAGTCCTCAAAATTGAGCTGTTTGGATAGGCATTGGGAAGCAAGAGAGATGGTGGTTTGGAGGGAGAGCTCGAAGAAGATCAAGAAACAAAACAGTGGGAGAGAGCAGAGGAAAGCGAGATTAAAGTTACTGATGAGTAGCTTTGCAGCTCGTTTAGTAGTGCCATGACACTTAGCTTCTCGTCCATCTTCATCTCCATCGATTTGGTGCTCTCTTTCTCAAAGTAGAAGAAGAAGAAGAAGGGCAATCACTGATCTTCAGTATTTTAATATGAAGTAGAACATGTAAGTACCAATTAGTCTTCCATTACATTAATGGTCGTTGTCCTTCATTGACGTTGACGTCTTGATTTCATCTATAAGTCACCGTATGTAATGTTCGAAAAGTAGTGGGGATGTAGTAGATAAGCTCCAAGTCTATCATATGAACGACTTCTGATTTAGTCCACAAGTCAAGTTGAATTATTATTATTATTACACTTCATTTTGTAATGAAACTAGATGGAAATGAGCAAAAATTTTGATTGATATAAGCCGTAGTATAGGGATATCTTTTATTACTTGGCTAAGATATGAACACTGATAAGTCAAACAACAATAATTTAAAATGTAATGATCTAAAGGACTTAAACCGATGAAACTGCAATGTAAACAGTCTTCATATTGTAAAATAGAGTAAAGCGAATATGTGACTGCAAAGTAGCTTCGTTACTCGTTTGAGTACATTAATGAAACCGAGATTCTCCTGAATCTTCATCTCCTTTTGCAGTTCTCTTCTTTCTCACCAAAGAAAAATATGGGCAATCACAGATTTACCAGTTTGTCATGTGATAAATATGTAGTTGATCTGCAACCAGTGGTCGTTTTTCATTGATATTGACTTCAACGTTGACGTTGACTTGGTCCACAAGTCCGGTATACCCAAAAATTGATTCCAGACCCGGCTACAATTCGTTTTTTATGTAATATTCGATGCAAGTAAACATTTGAACCAAATTGACTCAAACACAAGTAAAAAAGCATGACATGAAGGGATGTTGCGGAAGAAGAATCAAAAGCCACGAGTCGTGGATCATGCCATGAATATGCATGATAGAGGAACGCTTCAGTGGAAAGCCATATCATGATCACACAAGACTAACACCTTTCACAAGCAATACAAAAAGAAGCATCCACAAAGGGTTACATGTAGAATTGTGACAATGATGTTGAAAACTACAATGACCAAAAAGTGAGCAGAGAACCTAAGTGATGTAAAACTATTGTTGAGCCGAGACCGAGGTAGAGGAAGGGGCAGGGTGAAGAAACAACTTCGTCTTTTTCATTAGAAGCTGCAGATCGGCTAATGTGATGATTAAATAGCAAGGCAATCTAAAAAGTAACAACAAGAAAATCTAGCTGATGATGGTCGAGATGAAGATGCAGATTGATGGTTGATGACAAAGCTAAGTTGTGGGGGCGAATAAGACGCAGCGCAGCTGCCAAGAGACCCCAGTATCTTACCAGATAAATCATACCTCACAAGAAAAAAGAGTGAAACCAGTTGAACCTTTTAGATACGTCACACAGATGAGATTAAGGAAAATGCATTCAACAAAACCCACCAGAAGCATATATGGATGATATAAGTAATATTGTCAAAAAAGCATGAAAAACGACCTTGGGGGTGGGGGTTCAAGCACGCAGAAGACAGCAAGCCAACATGGTCTACAGTAGTCCATGTTAACAAGAACAAGATAGAGAGCCGTTGGAGAACAGCTTGAAGGAGAATGCCAAACCACAAGAAGTTTAATAAGACGCCACTACACCACGAGTCCATGCTCAACAACCAATCCTAGAAATAGCATAGCGAATATGTCCTAACGGGCGCCACTCAGAGTTCCTTCTTCCTCAGTCACGATTTCACACCCTGCAAGAGGCCAAAAGTAT
This sequence comes from Streptanthus diversifolius, assembly GCA_039880935.1. Classification (NCBI taxonomy): domain Eukaryota; kingdom Viridiplantae; phylum Streptophyta; class Magnoliopsida; order Brassicales; family Brassicaceae; genus Streptanthus; species Streptanthus diversifolius. The sequence continues at coordinate 24,562,551 of JAXGFM010000014.1, read as the reverse complement.
ATGAACCACCGACAAAATGGGTAAATCAAAGAAGTTGATAGAGGAAGTGATGATGCAGCTGTTCAGACTGAGGTTTCATCCCTCAAGAAGTTCAGCTGCACAAGCGTTTGCCACATCCCCAATTGTGATCTACTGTATCTAGCCTAAGATTGAATGTAGGCTTATTGTATCAGCTTAGATTAACTAACTTGAGGGCTTCACAAAAAAAGGCATGCTTGATTCTAGGGTGGTTGTTGGTCTCGGGGTCTAAAGCTGAGGTAAATTGTTAATCGAAGTCTATATTGTAACAAGGCTTAAATGTAATTAATATTGAGAGACAGTGCGGGAGTTGAGAATGGTAGATATCAATCATATTATGGAAACTATAAACTTACCCATTGGCATACGGTGAACGTCGGCCATAGGGGGAGTCTCTGCGGCGGGGAGAATCACGTCTTGAGCCACGATACGGAGGGGACCTACTGTAGCTCGGCCAGCGGCGAGGTGGAGGTGGACTTACACTGCGACGTCTTGGAGGAGATCTTCTTCCACGAGGGCTGATACTCCTGAACAAGATGGATTCCCAGGAACAAAATGCATCTCATAAGTGCTTATATCATCATCGATCTATTCCTCTACAGTAATTCGCAGTACTTAAAAAAAAAAAAGAGAGAAATTATGACAAAAGATACACACAGTCCCATAGCTTTCCTATAAAACTTCCATTGTCAATTGCTCCCCATAAAACTGGCTCAGCAATAACGATTTGACACATAAAAGACTCACTAAAACTGCGCATCAAAGGGAGCCATGGTTCATTCAGCCACGGCTTTTACTTTACATAACAATATGTAAGTCCAATTACTGTCATTCTAATCAAAATTCCAAAACTACAAGCAGCTATCATTTGTACAGCAGTTTTTCGCAGACACTAAGATAGATACGAATGCTAAAACTAAAAGATAGACCCCTATAACTATAAGTCATACCCAAGACTCAGCTCGATATCATATAAACTCTACCAGAATATTATTCAAGCAGCTCGATAAGAATGTTTTAGATAAACTCACCTGCGTGCATAGCCATAATCTGGACTCCTACGACGGCGAGGGCTAGGGCTTCTACGCCTCCCATATCCTCCTCGACCTCGGCGACACTCCCGAGCAAAATGTCCAGGTTCACCACACTCATAGCACTTGGAGTCCTCAATACCACCACGACGGCCACCGCCTCCACGACCTCCCTTATCTTTGTGAGAAAGCTCCACACGCCACCCATTCTTTCCTGAAGAACATGCCTCGGTTGGTAATAAAGAGTTACAATTTTGCGATAAAATTAAACGAAAATTAAAGCAACAAGATGCAGTCGAAACATTGAGATGAAGATAACAATTGATCATCAAAACATATGAAATTAGGAATCATCAGAGATGTTTAATGAAGAAGAACACTGACCATCCAACGCCCTGATTGCATCCAAAGCATCTCTTTCATCATCGAACTCGAGGAAAGCGTAACCTGGAGGCCTACGAGCTACCCAAACACTGCGATTTATCTCAAGAGTCAGAATTCGCAGGAAAGTAAATGTCCAGAAACAAAAGTGAAAGTCTAAAAGCTCAGAGAGATAAAATTACTTGCGAAGAACGCCGAAGATCCTGAATTCATCTTCCAGTTCCCTTTCGGTAACCCGCGGGTCCAAATTCCCGACATAAACCCTTGGCATGTCTGCAAAATCAGCCAAATCTGGAAAGAAGGAAAAACGCAGAACAGTGAACTATCAGTTTCAGTAAGTTGCTGCGATCCTTGAAGGCGAATTCTCGAATCTTGAAACCGACGATCGAATTTATGGTACCTGAGAATCGAGGGATGTTTTAGGGTTCAAACTTTCGGAGAGGGAAGAGATTACGAATGTTTAGTAATTAATTAGATGAAAAGGTTAATATCTAACAACAATAATTTGGTTTGGTACATTACAAGAACCAGAAATTTATTGTTCCGACAACATGTTATACCGACCAAAATTGGAAACAGTTATATTCCGGAAAGGGAAACACTAAACCTTTTTTTTTAATGGTTTCTAATAAAAAGGATTATTCGTTTGTGTATTTTAAGTTTTAGCAACTAAAATTCACATCTGCAGAATTCAAATGGATTTCAAGAAATCAAGCCGATCAGTTGGTCAAAGAACCATTTCAATCCATTACTCAATTTTTTATCTCATTTTTATGTTCTACAAACTTTCTATGAGGAATACTTTGGTCACTGTTAATGAAATGCGAATGTTAAACAAAATATATATAAATATATATAAATAACATTGAATTTTAGTAAGTATTTAGAAATCATCATAAAATGAATAATACATGAGTTTGTCTAGATTTCCAAATCCATTAACCATTAAATTTCTTTTAGTCTTTTATATTTTACTTTAATCGTCAAAAGTGGTTTCTTGCTCTTCTGTTTTATATTGAAGTTCTGCTCTTGAGCAATCAAAACCTTATAACTTCGCAGCTTAAATTGATTTGGGCCATGATATTTAGGATCAAAAGTTTTGGATAACTAAAGATATTTGTTGGGCCTTGAAATGGCAATGGTAAAGGATGGTTGATCCATTTGACTTTCGCAATGGCAAAACTTTATGTAGATGTTGAGGACTTGCTTTCATATGTTCATTGATATCAAAGACTGATCAGCAAGTTAATCGATTTACTTCAACAAAAAAAAACAAAAATAAAAAGCTAATCGATAAAATGTAATTGTCGCTCATATAGACATTATATTTACCAAATTAAATCAGCATAGCTCCTAGATCCACTCATCTTCAGGCTAGTTGTATTGTATATGTTCCTAAAATATATTCTTCAACATTCGTTGCCATTGCATATGTAGATTGAGTATCTTTCTTAGTGACTGGATATTATATCTTTCTTAGTGATTCATTTGCTTCTTAGGAATATAGAACAGCAAGATCACTTGCTTCAGTGTGAATGTAGCGTATAGATCAATTTCTGCTTAAATTTTCTTAGAATTCAATTGACTTTAGTAAATTTCGCTATTCGGCATTTTAAAGAATTCAAAGCTATTTTGCGTTATATTTTAAGAGTTCAACACATTAGTACAGCTAGATTTAATCCATTTTTATTTGTGTTTTGTGATTAGTAGTAGAGAGCCTAACAATGTATCATGTATGTAACCCTAATGTTCGTTTACTTTTTACTGTTCTTGTCCATATTTAAATGTTACTTTCTTTTTCATAGCACTAAGAGCATACAAGTTACAGAGATGATGATGGCTCAAACGTGCTGCAAGTCTCTTTATTATATTCAAACTCTCTCATAACGTGTCGATATCTTAGTGGTCACATTTAACCGACGTAAATGGAATAGCAGTTACGATAAAATAGAGATTTATCCATTTGGGAAACATTCTGAACCAAGATAAGTCGTTCTGGGTCCCGCATACATCAAAGCATCTCCAAGACTTATCTGATGACGTGTCGAATTGTTACTCGCTTATTTATATGCCATCCATGTAGCTCATCCCCTACGTCCCTCCCTTTACAAAAGTTTTAGAGAAATTTTCGAACACAAATGTCTGAACTCACAGCTCTGATTCACACGTGTCATTACACCCACGCGTTTGGCCCCTATAGAGTGGAAGAGGAGAAAAGGCCGCTGGAAAAAATAAATTGATTTATTATTAAAAAAAGAGAAAATATCAACAACAAAAAAAAAAGCTGGAAAAGAAGAAGAAAAAAAAAAGTGTTTATCTGATTTGGATCCAATCAACCCAATCCTCGTTGGCTTTATAAAAACAACATTATTACATCCAAACCACTAATGACTAAACCAATTGAGGGTATTATCGTAAATGAACACATGGTTAGTATTACTTAGTGACATTCCTAAATCCTAATGCTGCCTTTGGCCCTTGCGAGACTTGAGAGGCCACCCCCGACCCGCATGGTGCCCATTTAATATCATTAATTTTAAATTAATCTCAATACGATAATGTGTGTGCTTACGTGTTTTTATTGTTTTTGTTTGGTCAAGTTTTAAATTTTAATAATGATTTCTTCTTTAACTAATAAGTATAATTTTACTTGATCTAATACGTACATGCATGTTGCATTCCCGATTATGTTTGTTCCATTTTATGTCTATTTCTAAAGACTTTTTAGAAACACGGGGATAGTTGTATTTCTTATGATATAATCCTTCTTATCAAAGCAAGAAGATTGCATTAGCAAACAAAAGAAAAAAGGTAAGAAGATTGATTCATATCATCTTATCTATATGGATATAGACTTAGAGATCGTGTGTGGAAGTTCGGTTATTGACCAGTAAATTACAATTTATTCTTTCCAATGGGTTAATATTATTGTTTTTTCAAACGCTACTTGCACTTTGTAGAGGTATTACTACTCTATGTTTATCTTACCATGAAACGACTTGTCAACAAAATTTGTTGTATACAATAATTAAAGAAAATGCAGTTACACCACCATCACAATCTAAATCTGACTTATATTTACCAAACCATATCATGGTGTATATACATTTAGCTAATTGAAATTTACCATGATATAATTCTGTACTAAATTTATGAATGTAGTTTACGTTATGAATCATAAATATATATATATATATATATATCTGTACTCAATATAATAGTATAGAAAACTCAACACCACTTATATGTTTTTGTATCATTTGTCTTTTTGTTGTTAACTTTGTGTATTGTTGGTTATCCGAAAAAAATCTTTGTATATTATTTATTTAGTGGGAAAACTTTATATAACTTTGAGTTTGCATTTACAAAAGAGAAATTTATAATGTATTTTATTTATAGCATTTCCATTTTTAAAAAGACATTATATGGTGTTGGAATTAGTTTCAGTTGAAGTATTTCTTTATATTTTTGGGTAAAATAAACTTTGTATATATGCTTGGAGTATGTTTACCGAAACAGCATGATTTTGCATATGCCGTGGTTTAATTTGGATAAACTCGTAAATGATAGGTCAATTTAAAAACAACCAAAATATCAATTGTTAAAAAGTTATAAAAGTGGACCCGGACTAATATACGACTTAGACAGTAGGTTTGATGAGACCTTGTTCGTTTACTAGTCGCTGCGATATGCAATTGCGATCAACAACTGCAATCTGTGACTGTTATGATGCGTTTGATAGTCGTATGTCGCAGTCGCAATGTTGTTCGTTTGATAGTTGCTGATTTTTATTTATTAATCGTTGGTCGCTGAAAAAATCAGTGACTGAAACATCGTTTAAAACCTGCGATCAGCAACTAATTACATGTTGCTAGTTGCAAATTCTACTACCAACAAACGAAAAGACGTTGGTCGCAATCCCAGCGTCTGATAAACTAGCACCGAGATCTCATAATCGCTTCAATTTAATATAAATGGCATTAACATTCGGATTTGATTACGGATATTTTTTAATTTGTTTCAACTGAAAAGGAAAAAAAATTGGTCCACCGCATTATCTAGTCATCTACCAACCCTATTGTACGAAGATGATAAGAGGATTAAGGGTAATAATGTCATTTCATTCAACGTCGTATTATTTTATAGCCAAAATTAGAAATAAACAAAATAAAGAAACGATAGATCGTTAGAAAACGTGTATATGTGCATTTGGTATGTAAATCGAATTATTCATTTTTCTTTCTTGTCTCGCATTAACTCTCTCTCTCTCTCTCTCTCTCTCTCCGACTCTACAGCGAATGTCCCAAAGAGTTCCAAGTCCTTATCGTTCTCTTTTGTGAGTTTTTTTTTCTTTTCCTGTTGATTCATCAGGTCCACGAAGAAGACAATCGACGGTTTCCGTTGAGTTTTTCTCGCCGGCGATTAGAAGGTGAGTAGCAGCAGTGAACCACCTTTTTCTGTTCTTTTTTTATTTATTTATTTCAGAACCATCTTTTATCGGCATTGTTTGTTGTTCGGGATATAAAAGCATGATTTTTGGAAGAAGATGTGTGCCGAAACTTGCAAACAAAAGTTATGTTTTTTTTTTGAAGTATCACTCATACCTGTTTTGGCGATTACATAGATTCGTGTTGTAAGATCATTGTTTTGGTGACGTTAGGGTAACTTTTAAGCGAATGGGATTGCTTTTTTTTTTTTTTCCAGCTATTTGACCATAACTCGCTTGAAAGTGTTTAGACGCGTGTTTGCTCTGTTAGACACAGTTCTGTTGTTGCTTGATTCTCCATGGTGTCGAGATCTTGTGCAAATTTTCTCGACTTGGCATCTTGGGACTTACTGGACTTTCCTCAAACTCAGAGATCTCTTCCTCGTGTCATGACTGTTCCTGGTATCGTCTCTGAGTTGGAAGGAGACTGTGGTGATGGGTCCTCCGATGTTAATTCCTCCAACAGCTCCCACGAGCGAAAGATTATTGTGTCTAACATGTTACCCCTACAAGCTAAGATAGATACAGACACTGGACAGTGGTGCTTTAGCTGGGATGAAGATTCTCTCCTCCTGCAGCTCAGAGATGGGTTTTCTTCGGATACTGAGTTCGTTTATGTAGGATCACTTAATGCTGATATTGGTACGAGTGAACAAGAAGCAGTTTCACAAAAGCTTCTGTCGGATTTCAATTGCGTTCCTACGTTTCTACCGCGGGAGATGCAGGAGAAGTTCTATCGTGGTTTCTGTAAACACCACCTATGGCCGCTCTTCCACTATATGCTTCCCATGTTCCCTGACCACGGCGATCGTTTTGACCGGCGTCTCTGGCAAGCGTATGTTTCTGCCAACAAGATATTTTCGGACAGGGTGATGGAAGTCATCAACCCTGAGGAAGATTATGTCTGGATCCAGGATTATCATCTGATGATTCTTCCCACGTTCTTGAGGAAGCGGTTTAACAGGATCAAGCTCGGATTTTTCCTTCACAGTCCCTTTCCCTCATCAGAAATCTACCGCACTTTGCCAGTCCGAGATGACATTCTGAGAGGATTGTTGAACTGTGATCTCATTGGTTTCCACACTTTTGATTATGCACGCCACTTTTTGTCATGCTGCAGTAGAATGCTTGGCCTTGATTATGAATCTAAGCGCGGCCACATCGGGCTTGATTACTTTGGTCGAACGGTGTATATTAAGATTCTTCCTGTTGGCATCCATATGGGTAGGCTGGAATCTGTTTTGAATCTCCCCTCCACTGCAGCGAAAATGAAAGAGATTCAGGAACAGTTTAAGGGGAAAAAGTTGATTCTCGGTATCGATGACATGGACATCTTTAAAGGCATAAGTCTCAAACTTATAGCCATGGAACGTCTCTTTGAGACGTATTGGCATATGCGAGGTAAAGTTGTCCTGATTCAGATAGTGAACCCAGCACGGGCCTCGGGTACGGATGTGGAAGAAGCAAAGAGGGAGACATATGTAACTGCAAAAAGGATCAATGAGCGCTATGGTTCCTCTGGATATCAGCCAGTTATCTTGATTGATCGTCTGGTTCCCCGTTATGAGAAGACTGCCTATTATGCTATGGCAGACTGCTGCTTGGTGAATGCAGTAAGAGACGGCATGAACTTAGTTCCATACAAATATATCATTTGCAGGCAAGGGACCCCAGGTATGGATAAGGCCATGGGAATTAGCCATGATTCACCACGCACAAGCATGCTTGTGGTCTCTGAGTTTATTGGCTGCTCGCCTTCTTTGAGTGGCGCGATCAGGGTGAACCCATGGGATGTAAATGCTGTTGCCGAAGCGGTTAACTTAGCTCTCAAGATGAGTGAGGCTGAAAAGCGATTGAGGCATGAGAAACACTATCACTATGTTAGTACTCATGATGTGGGTTATTGGGCAAAGAGCTTTGTGCAGGATCTGAAGAGGGCATGCCAGAATCATTATAATAAACGTTGTTGGGGTATTGGTTTTGGCTTGAGTTTCAGAGTTTTATCCCTGTCGCCGAGTTTTAGGAAGCTATCTATCGATCACATTGCCCCCACGTACAGAAATACAGAGAGAAGGGCAATATTTTTGGACTATGATGGTACTCTCGTTCCTGAGAGCTCTATTATCAAAACCCCTACTGCTGAAGTCCTCTCTGTTCTGAAATCTCTGTGTGAAGATCCTAAAAACACCGTGTTTATCGTCAGTGGCAGAGGCTGGGAGTCTCTGAGTGACTGGCTATCTCCATGTGAAAATCTTGGAATAGCAGCTGAACACGGATACTTTATTAGGTAACTACATGCTCAAGTTTTTAGCATATAATGCTTCTCTCAGTTCATGTTTCTAGTAGAGATTGCAAAAAACTAAGACCCATTTGTATTTGGATTCAGGTGGAGTAGCAAGAAGGAATGGGAGACTTGTTACTCGTCATCTGACACGGAGTGGAAGACAATGGTAGAACCAGTTATGAGATCATACATGGAGGCAACTGATGGTTCGACTATTGAGTTCAAAGAAAGTGCTTTGGTTTGGCATCATCAAGACGCGGATCCAGACTTCGGATCCTGCCAAGCAAAGGAGCTTATGGATCATTTAGAGAGTGTACTTGCAAACGAGCCCGTTGTCGTCAAGAAAGGTCAACACATCGTCGAGGTCAAACCACAGGTAAGATAAAGAGATCCATTTCACTCCTTTCCTTTGCTTGCAAACAAGTACTTGCGTGCGAGAATCTGTTAAGAATTCATAAACCAGTGTTCGTGCTAATCAAATGCAAAAAGACTTCCTCCAACCTTCTTATGTGATCAAATTTGGTCTTCTTATTGATGCAGGGAGTAAGCAAAGGCCTAGCCTTGGAAAAGGTCTTACATCGAATGGTAGAGAATGGAAACCCACCTGACATGGTAATGTGTATAGGAGATGACAGATCAGACGAGGACATGTTTGAGAGCATATTGAGCACGGTGACAAACCCGGACCTCCCAGTGCAACCAGAGATCTTTGCCTGCACGGTGGGAAGGAAACCAAGCAAAGCCAAGTACTTCTTAGATGATGTATCTGACGTATTGAAGCTCCTAGGGGGACTGGCTGCTGCATCGAGCGGCTCGAAGCGTGAGTATCAACAGGAATCCTCCTCCTCACATACACATGTGGCGTTTGAGAGCATCATCTGATAACAAAAAAATGATCCTGAAGAAGTGTGTCTTTGAGTAACCAAAACCAACAAATAACTTGGAAAAGATTGGGATTGGGGTTGTGTATATGAAGGTTAACATGGGACTTGTCATCTGTGTGATTAATTTTTTCTCCCAAGCTTGAGGAAGGTGTTTTCTTCTACCTCTCCTCCCTGTTTTTATTTTTAATTTTTTTTTTGTTGGTCTTTTAGAATTGTAGTTTTCATATCTTTGTATAGAATATCCTTTTAAAGTCTCTATGGTGGTTTGTATTTACACGGCGTAACCAAATGGGACAATATGGCTTTGTAATTCGAAGAACAAGTGACATATAATGTTAAAACTGACTAATCTTGTGAGTACTGACATATTTTCTATCACGCTAATAAATAATACTCCCTAGACTGCTAAACACCTATAATCTTTTAATTTAAGAGTTGAGACATAATTAAAATTATAAACTAATCACCAAACCATAAGAAATCTTTGGTATTAAAAAAGTTGTTGCGCCGACGTTATGACAAATGTGTCACACTCGTCTACGCCTCTCTTTTTGTTTTTTTTTCTCTCTTTCTTTGTCCCTACTTCCTTCAGCATTTACACCATCACTGTTACCTGCAATTCATAACCATTTCTCTTCTTCATCGCAAGCACAATATCTACCATTCATCCTTTTTTTTTCTTCTCTTCACATTGTTCTCCATTTCTCTGCTTTTTTTAGATATGAACTAGGGTTTTTCTCTTCCGTTTCCCCCCTTCATCTTTCTCATTTCGTTATTCGTCTCTTACGAAACTGTAATGAATAGGGATTTTGTGTTTCTGGGTATCATCATTCTGCTCTTCTCTGGGTTTGTAGCTTCAGCTCCTTCAGCAACTTCACCAGCGAGTTAGTTTCACTCTGTTTTTGCAATGAGTCGTTTTTCATCTCCACTGGATTTCGATCTTACTTACGTTTTTTTACTTCTTTCTGCAGAGATTGTTAGTGGTTTCATCTCGAATCATGGAACTTCCCTTATGAAATGGTTATGGTCCCTCAAAACCACCACTAAAACAGGTTTGAGATTATTTCTTCTCACTGATTAAAGTTGTGATTTCTTTTCTAATTACTGGGTTTTTCTTCTTCTACACAGCGGTTTCTGCGAAATCGATGGTGAAACTCGAAAATGGGTATTCAGTGGAGACGGTATTAGACGGAAGCAAACTCGGTATCGAACCCTATTCTCTCGAGGTCTTGCCCAATGGCAAGCTACTTATTCTGGATTCTGAGAATAGCAACCTTTACAAGATTTCATCCTCTCTTTCCCTATGTAAGTGACACCATCGTTAATATCAAACTTCCTATTTTGTTCCGATTTCAACTTGTGTTTGTGTCACATTGTTGTACTATTGATTTCGCGTCAGACGACGTGGATTCAATATTTGATGATCCTCTTAAGGATTTTCTATACGGATGGAATCACGTATTTTCTCCGCCTTCACGTGAAAAAAAGAAACTATTTTTCTTACCTAATCGCTGTACACTGTGCCCATGGACTATACATATTGCTGTATATGGCAATAGAGAGGTTTTAGATAACAAAAAAAAAAAATGAAAATCAGGAGATTTTCTGATTCTTTGTCGTTTCTAAGCCTCTTTCTTTGTTTATGATAAATGAAGACTCAAAGAAAGTGTTATTAGATGGTCAAGAACACAACCAATGTTTTTAATTGCAGCATTGGCATTAAACATGTTCAATATTGATTGCATATTTCGATTAGGGGCAGATGATTGTTCATTCATAACAAGTAGTAGCTCAACTCTTGAACAATGGCAGATAGCAGACCGAGGCTTGTTACTGGCTCCCCTGAAGGATATTCGGGTCATGTGGACGGTAGATTACGAGACGCGAGGTTGAACAATCCAAAGGGACTTACTGTGGATGATAGAGGAAATATCTATGTTGCAGATACTGTGAATAATGCTATCAGGAAGATCAGTGAAGGAGGTATCTATATCCTGCTGTTTCATGGTTGCATTTTGGACAAGTGTTGCTTGGTTTATCTATTGTGGTAAGAATTAGACCTGAGAAAGAAAAACCATGCAATTGCAGGAGTCACAACCATTGCTGGGGGGAAAATTGTTCGTGGGGGAGGTCATGTGGATGGTCCGAGTGAAGATGCAAAGTTTTCAAATGATTTCGATGTTGTTTATGTCGGAAGCAGTTGTTCTTTGCTAGTCATTGACCGAGGAAACCGAGCCATTAGAGAGATTCAGCTCCATTTTGATGACTGTGCTTATCAGTATGGAAGTGGCTTTCCTCTTGGTAAGAACTAAGTTCCAAATCTCTTGTTTGTTGTCTCATTTCCTTCCTGAATGATCCATATATATATCTGAACTCAATGCTTTAATTCAAAAATGTTGCAGGGATTGCAGTTCTTATAGCGGCAGGTTTCTTTGGTTATATGCTGGCTCTATTCCAACGTAGGCTCGGTTCTATTGTTTCATATCACACAGTGAGTGTTCCAGTCGGATCCTAACATATCAAACATTACCATATTCCGCTTCTGCTATTTATGATAGACTATAACCAACATTTCTGGCTGTTGTGTTTTACATAGGATCAAGAAATATACAAAGCCGTTCCTGATCAGAAGCCTACCAAACCAGTCAGATCACCTCTGATTCCAACCGGAGATGAGCAAGAGCAACAAGAAGAAAGCTTCCTCGTGCCGTTACGGATATTCGTTTCAAATGCTTGGTTGTTTTTAGGGGAGTTGTTTAGTGGAATGTTTCCTGGTCTCAAAAAGAAGCAGACAGTCAGCTTCAGCTTTAATCATCAAGAAGCAAACCATTCTGCTCTTAGCACAGCTCAATGGCCAATTCAAGAGACTAGGAATCCCACTCCCAGAAAAACTTACCCTTTTATGTCCAAAGAAGCAGAGAGCATGCGACACCTACGCCAGAGCCGTGCCTTGTTCAGAAGCTTGGACCCCGAATTCCGCCAGGAGCAGCAGCAACAGATGCATAAGCAGCAGCAACATCATCGTAGGCATCACTCAACGATCCCACACACTCATTATGAGCAGATCAGTGAGAAGACTAATGATATAGTCTTTGGGCCGGTTCAGGAGCAACACCAGAGGCGTGTGGCAGCAGCAGCCACTGCTAAGCCTACGGAGTATGGAGATCAGATGACTACTACTAGTCATAAGAATCTTCATTACAGAGCACACCAATCTGTGAGTTACCCATATGGTTACTATTCCTATACATGATTAATAGAGAGGAGCATCGCGGCTTCGGGTATAGGTGGGTTTTGAGATTTATTGACAACATTTGGGGATTTCGGTATTTAGATCTTTCTTGTAAGAAAAAGTAGCAAACTTTAATATTATATTCCGTGATATAAAGAAAAAGATGAGCACTTCCATAAAGATTATTAAGCAATCGTTCACACAAAGCTACTTTAATTCCTAGACATAACATTTACAAAAGATACATACTTCTCTGCTTCATGTCATCTTAAACAAAGCCTACTCAGCAGAGGAAGAACCACGAGCTGCAGCGTTTTCCTCAGCCATCTTTGAAAATCCTTCAATGTGAACGTCTATCATGTCATCTATGGTTGCATGAGGAAGAGACAAAGCAGAGTCAATCTCCTGATCAGTGCGCTTTTCGTCATAGTTAGTTTCTTGTGCATCATCAAAAGTAATCAGGTCCATAACATCATCAGAAGGTTTCAGAGAAAGCGGCGGCTTTGAGTTGCTGCGACTTGGGCTTCCGGGATCAGGAAAATAGACCGTCTTGTCTAAAATAGCTACATTGTTGGGTTGACACATGAAGAAAAGGGGAGATACCATCAAACTTACTAATCTACTTATTGCGGAATACATGAGGGAAAGGTGAGACACAATCATCCTAACAAGTCTACTTAGTACCGAAGAAACAGTTGATCCAGCAACTAAGTTTCTAATGTAGGAGAAGAAGGTCCGAACTTGTTCCCCCAATTTGATTAGGAGAAGCCTCCATGTCGTGATGAACGAGAGGTGATTCACTTCTTCCTGTCTATAACGATTTGGTTAAGAGATCTCGATATAAAGTTTATACAACACATGTGATGATAGGTAAAATAAATAACTTACATGACGAATGCTGTAAGGGCGAGCAGCAAATCCAATGGCTACACCGAGAAAGCATGAAAGGACAATCCCTATTGACCAAAGAGAGTATGTCCCTAAAGCTGAAAACAGCAAATAAAGAATCGTTGAAGTTTCTAAAAGCAGAGTGTATCAAATTTACAAAAACAAACATACTAGTATGAGAACTTTCGAGGCAATCCTCCTCCTTTAGATTTATCTGACGGATCATTTCGTTTCCATGATCGGAAACAAGCAAACAACATCTTTGCGGAACAAAAGTTATCTCGAAATCACTAGAGAAAGTAGCATTCTGTGCAGGTCCGTCTCTATGTCCAACTTCCTTTGAGATTCCTCCAGCAATGGTGGTTACATAACCTACAAAGTCCAGTCAACAAAAGATGGGTTAATTGAAAAACAACTACTGGTTCTTCAACCAAACCGAGATTAGACAATAACAAACCAGCATTAAAGCAAAGGGACATAAGAACATGGATCAAACACCTGAAGAGCTGATTTTGCGTATAGCTTTATTGTTCTTATCAGCAACATAGACATTCCCTTGAGCATCCACAGCGAAACCACGGGGTTTGCTGAACCGGCTGTTACCAGCTTTACCATCTAAATAACCGGGATTCCCATCCCCAGCAAACCGGTTTATCACACTATCTGCACCAACATACACACACATACTCCAAATGAGCTAAAACTGCAATTGAAATAAAGATACAAAACAATATTTGAATCTTCACTTAAAGATAGTAAAGTTTAAGACTTTCACACACAAATCAAAAGCCATCAGCCCTAACATTTACTATCCACTTAAAAACACAATTATGATGATCCGATTCATAGATTGGTACAAAAGGGGTGGATTTGTATGTTTTACCAACGGACAGAGGAAAAGAAGTGGTGTAGAATGTGCTTCCGGACGAATCAAGGACGATCAGATTGGAAGATCCTGGTAGAGCATGAATCGTGTGTGGATTCAGACCAGACTTGTGACCGTCGACCACTGTAGTAACCTCGTACCCGTCTTCTAAAACTAGCTTAGCCCTCACTGTAAAAAATGAGAAAACCCAGGAAAATATATTAAAAACCCCATTTTTGGGTTGGGAAATTGAGCTAAATTAACAGATTTGAGGGCAGATATCTGGAAATAAACATACCCAGATTGATAACGACGAACAAGAAGAGAAATACGGACGAAAATCCCCAAGCCATGTCAGGATCGAGTAGGGATAGAAGCGACTTGTGTCTTACTTATTATTGCTGCATAGCATCTTTAAAGTTAAAACTTAAAAGTGTCTCGCACTTCTTCAAGTAATGGGATACTAGGGCCTGAGAGGAAATCGTCTGTGTAGAAGTGTAGGGAAGAGCATTTGGGAGCAACCAATTGTCTTTTATTTCACAAGTCACAGAATTAGATTTTCAATTTTGTTATAAAAACGGCCCAAAATCGGCCCAGTTTATGTTTTCTGATTAATGACAAACGTTGCCGTTTCGATGTAAACTAAAGTCATGTCATACATTATACATTTAATTTGGCAATTTGGCTTACGAAGACTGAGAAAGAAAAAAAACGAGCATCGTCCATCGAGATCCAAATCCTCAGTTTCTTTTTCATCTCTCGTATTTGATCAGCTAGTCGAAGCTCCGGTAACGGATTTGGGACTAACCCGGCGGCGGAATTCTGCTGCGCGGCTAACTTGATTTGTAGATTCTTCCTAAAAGTTGCCGACGGGCCCAGGTCCAACTCTTGAAACACCCAATCATGAATCCCTTTTCGTCTGGCACTCGTCTAAGGTAATTGGTTTTCTCTTCTTTCCTTTCTCTTTTCATTTCTGTTTCAGGTTTCTTAGTGGTTTCTGTTTTTGAAGCTTACAGACAAAATTTGATATAACGTATATGAGTGAGAGAAGGATTTGAAGAAATTGAGCTCGTTCATTTGACGATCGTATTCTGATTTAAGTTTTTCTATTGGCCTGTGTCGAAGATGATTTTGATTCCTTAAAATTTTGCTTTAGGCCAAGAACATGATCAAACCAAAGTTTTCATTTTGCTTGTTGTGTTAAATATTGGAAGTCAGATCAGTTTGAGAATTACTTAATTGTATGATTCTGAAATTAAAGGGACATGTGAATATGATTCAGGGACATGATCAGATCCATAAGAGCATGCAAAACAGCTGCGGAGGAGCGTGGTGTTGTAAGAAAAGAGTGTGCCGATATCCGAGCATCCATTAATGAAAATGACCCACATGATAGGCACCGGAACCTCGCAAAGCTCATGTTCATACACATGCTAGGTTACCCGACACACTTTGGGCAGATGGAGTGTTTGAAGCTTATTGCATCTCCTGGATTTCCAGAGAAGAGGATTGGATATCTCGGGCTAATGTTGCTTCTTGATGAGAGACAAGAAGTCTTGATGCTGGTCACAAATTCATTAAAGCAGTATCCTTACTAATCCTAGTATTCATTTTAATAGCATGGCCTTTGTATGGATTCTTGTTCAGTGTTAGTGGAAAAAGATAGCACACTTGCTTTTGGGATTCATTGCTGTGATAGGAATTTAGGAGGGAAAAATATCTTAATAGATTTGTTCTAGTTTAACCTTAAGTCATGTGCAGAGATCTTAACCACACGAACCAGTATGTTGTAGGACTCGCGCTCTGTGCTTTAGGGAACATTTGTTCAGCAGAAATGGCCCGTGATCTTGCGCCAGAAGTAGAAAGATTGATCCAGTTTCGTGACCCTAATATCCGAAAGAAGGTGAAGTGTTTTCTAGTTCCTATATATGGCTTGATGGAGTTTAATGGATGTTTTCTTTTCCTTCATTGCTTTGACCATTTATGTTGTATTATATGCAGGCGGCACTTTGCTCC
This sequence comes from Streptanthus diversifolius, assembly GCA_039880935.1. Classification (NCBI taxonomy): domain Eukaryota; kingdom Viridiplantae; phylum Streptophyta; class Magnoliopsida; order Brassicales; family Brassicaceae; genus Streptanthus; species Streptanthus diversifolius. Next base: position 24,546,466 of record JAXGFM010000014.1, on the reverse strand, counting down.
ACTAGAATAGTAAGGAAAGTTCCGGATCTTGCAGAGAACTTTATAAATGCTGCTTCGTCCTTACTTAAAGAAAAGCATCATGGGGTTCTTATAACAGGAGTTCAACTTTGTTATGAACTATGCACGATCAATGATGAGGCCCTAGAATTCTTCAGGAAGGTAGCTCAATAAACTTCTGTAGACCACTCAATTTATGCATACAGGAGCATTGGCGTATTCTAGTTTAATATTCTTCGTTGAACATCCGTACATGTGCCCACTATATTACTTGTATGATACTTCTGTGTACTATTTATCTCCTGCACTAAATTCCTTTCTCATATGAGTTTGTTTCACTTGCGGTATTCGCCTGGAATTAGATCACTGTGCTAAAATGAGGCAAACATTCGTTTTGACAAACTTTTGTCTTTGTATTGTCTCTGCAGAAATGCACGGAGGGACTGATAAAAACTTTGAAGGATATTACTAATAGCGCATATCAGCCTGAATATGATGTTGCAGGGATCACAGACCCTTTTCTACACATACGGTTACTTAAGCTCCTGCGTGTTTTAGGCCAGGGTGACGCTGATGCTAGTGATTTGATGACTGATATACTTGCCCAGGTAAGTCATAATTAGCAAATGATTCTGGATATGGCTCACCATTTTCACATGTAGTATGTAATTCCCTTAGGAACCATCAAAATTTTATCGTAATATCTTTTCAGTTGCAATAAATAATATTTTTGGAAAAATGTTGTAGGGAGAAAAAATGTTGTATGATAGCTCTGTTCTCTCATGTGCTGCAACTGATTCTGTTTAACTATAGCATACGGGAGAAAGAAGTTTCACTAGTTGATAGGTGATTGGATATCATTCTCTTTGTTGGATACAAGACTTGTTGGGTACTGACATTACCTGTACTTTTGGCCGGGTTGAATCTTACCTCTTTTAATGCCGGTCTTTGTTTATTTAGCGAGTGCTTATGTGTGGCCATATAAGTCTATAGGTTGCGCCAACAGTTCTATTTCACATGATGAAGAACGAATCTTGCTTCTGTTACATGCCTTGTTGTAGAAATCTTCTAACTTCAGTGTCAGGGATCTACTATTGGTTACTTCGTTTCCCTGGTTCCTTGATCCTTGCCGTTACGCTGAGAGATATCTTTATTCTAGTTGGTTTCTTGCTATTGTAGGTGGCAACAAAAACTGAATCAAACAAGAACGCAGGAAATGCCGTACTTTATGAGTGTGTTGAAACAATCATGGCCATTGAAGACACCAACAGCTTGCGTGTGCTTGCTATCAATATCTTGGGAAGATTCTTATCTAACCGCGACAATAATATCAGGTTCAACCCCTTCACCTCAGTTTTTGTCTGATATAATCATATGATATTATATGTTTAGATTAGAACTAGCTTACTTGTTTTTTTCCTTTCTGTTTATCATCTTGTCTGGTTAACTCTATGAAACACATTGCGCTCTTGTTATCAGCCAGTGCTTCATTCTTAATATTCGTTTTATTTTATGATTTCTCACTCTTGTTCTCTCAGACATGTTGTGCATTCTCCTTACGAAATTCATATTCTCGTTCTCTCAGATATGTTGCATTAAACATGCTGATGAAAGCAATCGCTTTTGATGATCAAGCAGTGCAAAGGCACAGAGTTACAATCTTGGAATGTGTTAAGGTATTGTTTTTAGTATTACCCAGAAAATATTTGTATACAAGTGTAAGTAATAGTTGTCTTAGAGAAAGAATGCATATTAATTTGGCTTCTGCTTCCATCAACAATTTAGGACCCAGATGCTTCTATCCGGAAAAGAGCTCTTGAGCTCGTCTCTCTTTTGGTGAATGAGAATAATGTCAAACAACTTACAAAGGAGCTAATTGATTATTTGGAAATCAGCGATGAAGATTTTAAGGAGGATCTTAGTGCAAAAATTTGTTCTATCGTTGAAAAGTAAGTATTCTGTTTGAGAAAGTGAAGAAGCACTTGCATCGACCCTTTTTATGCTCAAAGATGTGAATGTCTAGTTAATTGGATGTTATGTTGATTTATTAACAATTTCGATAATGTAGGTTTTCTCCAGAGAAGATCTGGTACATTGATCAGATGCTCAAGGTTCTGTCGGAGGTATGGATTGAAATGCGAGACATTTATTGCTATGTTTTGAGAGTTTATATCTGCCTAAGCTCTTTTTAATTGCATTTTTTGTATCGGTCGTAACCCTACTGTCCTCTATTCCATGTTAGTAGGCTGGAAAGTTTGTGAAAGATGATGTGTGGCATGCACTGATTGTTGTCATAAGCAATGCATCAGAGGTTCATGGATATACAGTCAGAGCATTATACAAAGCAGTCTTGACATATTCGGAACAGGTAGCTCTTATTTTTCTAATGTTTGATTGATTTCAGTCTTCAGTTAGTGTAATCCTTCCTAATATGGTTTCTTGAGATTTCAAACAGGAGACCCTTGTCCGAGTGGCCATATGGTGCATTGGGGAATATGGTGATCTGTTGGTTAACAATGTGGGGATGCTTGGTATTGAAGATCCAATAACGGTGAGCGCTACAGTACCAACCTTAACTCATATTTCTCCATATTTATCATGCAGATGCTCTTGCTACTTCGGATTTCTTGGTGACTCAAAAATAAAACATGCAATGACTAGTTGACTGCCTTAAGCAGGTAACGGAATGTGATGCTGTGGACGTTATCGAGGATGCCATTACTCGCCATAATTCAGATATGACTACAAAAGCCATGGCATTGGTTGCTCTACTGAAACTTTCATCTCGCTTTCCTTCTATCTCAGAGTAGGTTAAAGTTTTTTCATTCTCAGTGTCTGTTTTTATCCCACCTCGTTCATTTAATATCTTTACTTACTCAACTTCAACTCTACACAAGATGCATATGCGTACTGAGTATATAAATAATGGAATTTTGCATATGCATACCTGTCTACCAGAAACTGAGTGCGTTACTTTCTGAGAAGTGATTAGGAATACATTATACATGTACATCCATGCTCTCAACTCTCTTTCGGTGATTAAACGTTTTTCTAAAACTCAATGGCAGGAGAATTAAAGATATAATTGTGAAACAGAAAGGGAGCCTTCTCCTAGAAATGCAGCAGAGAGCTATTGAGTTCAATTCTATTGTTGACAGGCATAAAAATATCAGGTGGTTAATGAAATCCCTGTTTTGACTCTTCCTTATCCATCTTCTAGTGTAATTTTTCATTTTCTGTCCCACTCAAAGCTCATGAAAGCGAGGTCTCTGGGCATATAGGTCTTCTCTGGTTGAGAGAATGCCAGTATTAGATGAGGCTACCTTCAATGTGAGGAGGGCTGGCTCTTTGCCTGCGTCAGTTTCAACAATGGCCAAGCCTTCAGTTAGTATTCCAAATGGTGTTGCTGCAGCTCCACTAGTGGACTTGCTGGACCTGGATTCTGACGATATTCTGGCTGCACCTAGTTCATCTGGTGCAGATTTCCTTCAGGATCTTCTCGGTGTTGACTTAGGATCATCGTCAGCACAATCTGGTTAGTTCTTTGGCGTCTCTACAGCGGCTCTTTTCATTTTATGGCGTGCTCAGTAATGATATTGTCTCTGAATGAGCAAATTTTTTAAAGATCTTTTCCTCTATGGCTTTCCAATGTTTCAGGTGCAACCCCGGCTCCTAAAGCCAGTACAGATCTGCTGCTGGATATTCTATCAATTGGGACACCTTCTCCGGCACAAAACGGTACATCTTCAATTGATTTGTTATCAACAGCCGACATTAACAATAATCCATCTACTGCGCTAGACACACTTTCTTCACCAGCTCCACCTCACATAGCAACGACTGCGTCTGCTGGTGGTATGTTTGATTTGTTAGATGGTCTTTCTCCAAGTCCATCGAAGGAAGGTAAGAAAAAGTCTATATAATCACTGAAACAAAATACTCTTTTACGAAGATCAATAACTTGCTTTCCTCCTCAATTGCAGCAACCAATGGTCCAGCATTTCCACCTATTGTTGCATACGAGAGCAGCTCTTTGAAGATTGAGTTCACTTTCTCAAAGCCATCAGGGAACCCACAGACGACAAATGTCCGCGCCACTTTTATAAATTTATCTCCTAATACTTTCACAGATTTTGTCTTCCAGGCTGCTGTTCCAAAGGTCCATTCAGTTCAACTTCGTCCTCACCTTTTTTCAACCTTATAATCCAGTTTTAAAATTTTTCTTTAACCTTGTCTTTCGTTCTTGGAAATTTCCAGTTCCTCCAGCTGCACTTGGATCCAGCTAGCAGTAACACACTCCCGGCAAGCGGTAACATCACGCAGAATCTGAGAGTCACTAACAGCCAGCACGGGAAGGTATACACTTTCTCTGATCAGCGTCCTTTCTTAATGTATGTCTTCAACATTCAGTTTAGCATTTCATGATCCACAACTCAATGAATGCTAAAATAAAGATTGGTTGATCCGTTGGATTCAGTGACGTAACACTAAAGGGATTTAATGTTTTTATGGCAGAAATCTCTTGTGATGCGCATGAGGATTGGGTACAAAGTGAACGGAAACGATGTATTGGAGGAAGGACAGATCAACAACTTCCCTCGTGGGTTGTGAAACTGCTTGTATTTTCAGCAAAAAGATAGGACTTGCCCGAGCCGTTGATGCAGCAAAAGCAGCTTTTACCTTCCTATTTTTTTTCATCCGTTTCCTGAAACAAGTACTTATGGCTTTGTTTGGGATTTGAGGTTCTCCGAGTTTCTTTTCGAACAAAAATTCTGATGTTTGGAATCGGAAAGTGATGATCGAGGAAGCACACAAGTTTGTCTCGTTGTGTATAAAACTTTAAAGAGATTTGATCAACCATGATGTATCTCCAGATACAGTTACAGCTTCGTTTTGCCCAAAAGTTTCGGATTTACTGGCTAATCTAGTAGCTAATGTACTGGCTTCTTCCTTTATTATTTTGATCTGGTTCTGCAAGGCACTAATTTCATCTTTTGCTTGGAAAAATGATTTCCCTAAGCCAAGTTAGGCGAGTTTCTAAGCTGGACTGGGAAATCTCCTCCGGCAATTCAATGGAACTTTTTTGGGCTCTGTCTTCTCTTTTGTAAGTGACCCGACTTTTTTCAATGTTGGAGAGTGCAATTATTAACAAACATGTTCGAAGACGGACACCCTCCAGCTCAATGTACGCCAACAGCAGAGTGTACAGTCTCTGTTGAAGCCACGTGGATGAGGATTGACAGAATTGGGTTACACGTGTCTATGTGTAAACGTTTCGCTTCCAGAACTTTTTGGTCTGATCCATGTAACATTTTGTAAACTCTAAAAATAAACAATAAAAGACGACGGATATATCATGGAAAATACACGTGTCTCCTAACAGGTTGGCTAAAAAAATATAACCGTTAGAAAACGCAAATATTAACCTGTTAGGAGATTTTCTCCATTAAAAGAACACATTTTCTCCCAAATCATTTAGATCTTCACAAAGATTCCTTCCTTTGTACTTTCTCACAAAATTTTCGTTCAAGAATTCTGTTAATCGACTCTTCCAAAAGTTGCAGTAACGGAAAATCCGGTTACATTTTCAGATTTTTTGGTGTTTCGATCTCTGTAAATGGTAAATTTTGTTTGAGGATTTCTAAGATTTTGCTTTTAGGGTTTTCAATTTTTCCTTTTTCCTTTTTGCAGTGATCTTGATTAGAGTTTCTTTTTCATTTTTCTTTCTTTTAAGCGACCTACACAATCTTGATTTCGCCTAAATCCAAACCGATTGGTTGAGTTCTCATTTATCGTCGAGGTACGTCTATGTCTATGTTAGGGTTTCCAAGTTTCGGGTAAATCATTCTTCTTATGTTGTACTGTTGGCAATTTTGATTTCGTGTTTTCCATTTTCTAATCCTTCTCAAGTTTAATTTTTGCAGTGATCTTGGTTAGGGTTTTTTTCGCGTGAAACCATCGTCGAGTTAAAGTCTCTGTCTTTTTTTTTTTTTTTGGCTTTAAAAGATGTTATCTCTCTCCCACCTCTGCTTTCGAAATCAGTAGATATAGCTCTTTGCTTCTTCGTTTCTCTCTTTTTCTTCTTCGTTTTCTCCGTACTAGTAATCATTATCATCATCATCTTGGAATAGTCAAGCAAATTTGTGGTGAAGTCTCTAACTCTTTTTATCAGATTTTGACCCAATACTGGTTGATCAAAATCCAGGCTTTCCGTTTCCGTTTCGATTATTTCTTCTTCTTTTTGTATTAAAAGTAGTCTCTTTCTTCAATTGCTTCAAGTTCTTGATGATGAAGAGACCTCGAAAGAGACTAGTCTTATATCTTATATCTTAGGTTTCATTCAGCCTTATGTTTTGTTCTCAATGTAGGTTTTGCTATACCAGTGTGAACCTCGCAATCTTTGTTCCCCAGGCAACGTCTTAAATTCATTTTTTTTGTATAATGTCTCACAAGACACTATACATTTTTTTGTATAGTGTCTGAACACGGTATTGGGGTGAACAGATTATAGTATCGCTTGGACCGGGCCATGGGATGTGTATTGTTTGGAGGAGTAAACTCACCGGCCATAGATCCTAGCAGTAAAAGAGATGCTAAGCGACTGCAACCTTAGTCCAAAGTGTTGGACAGAAAGGAAGCACTAACTGGTAATACATACATAGGAAACAATCAGTTTGTATGCATTTATGTTTTCCAAGGTATTGTACGATTAATATTATGTTTTCATGGTTGGGCAGAGTGATGTTATGAACATTTCCCTTCAGTTAGCCTCTCTCGAGAGCGTTTAGAGACTTGTAGAAGACCATAAGGTATTTTTCACAGTACATAACTCAAACCCAAAACCGCAAAAAAAGCCTCAGTTGCATCTTGAGTTTGAAATTCTCTCCTTCTTTGAACAAGATCTTTCAGCTTGAGACGCATCAGACACAAAACAGACATTGGAATAGAGATTCAAGAGCTGAAAGGCAACCTACAAATGATGAAGCAATTTAAGGTACATATTTATAATGCTTTAGTGTTTTTGGGTAATGAGTGATAAACTTGAATTTTACCATTACGTAGGATTTTATAACAAAATGTTTTTGAACAATTTTTACTTTTGCAGTGATCTTGATTAGATTTTGAAGCTTGACTTCGCGTGAAATCGTCTTTAAGGTACATTGTCTGTGCTAGAGTTTCCCGTTTTGTTTCAAGCGTCTTTTTAACTGTTCTTTTTAAAAATATTTTATTCAACAACAAACTTCCTTTTTTAATAAGACACTAATTTAATAGTGTTCTGTCATAGTTTGGAATAGTCCACGTTTTATCATTTGCCAAAATTTGATTGAATGTTAATTTAACTATGTAGATTATTAGACTTTTCTGATTAGGTATCCAGTAGGAAGGATTTTAGATTGTTTGGATTAACTAATGTTTTGTATAGTTTTTAGAATATCAAAAATATGAAATCCTATCAATTTCTAATTGTGTTGTTTTTATATTATAATAAAAGTAAAAAAAAATTGTTTTCACATCTAATCATTATTTTTAAATTTTAAAAAGATTTTAAATTTTTCTAAAAAAGATTTTAAATTGTTGGATTAACTAATAAAACTTAGGCTGTTTTGTATAGTTGTGAGAATATTTTGAACATTAAATCCTGTCGGTTTCTAATCGATCGTTAGAGGTATAATGATCATTTTGTTTTCACATGTTATATATATGACAGTTAGTTTTATAATTAATTTGACAAAAAAAATTTTGTTTTGTTTTATAATCGATAGTTATAGATGTTTAGTTATAGATGTTACGATTGTTCTTTTTTATATTATAATAAAAGTAAAAAAAACTGTCTTCACATCTAATCATTGTTTTAAAATTTTCAAAAGATTTTCGATTTTTCTAAAAAAGATTTTAAATTGTCGGATTAACTAATGAAATTTGATTGTTTTGTATAGTTGTGAGAATATTTCAAATATTAAATCCCGTCGGTTTCTAATTGATCGTTAGAGGTATAATGATTGTTTTGTTTTCATATTATATATATGACAGTTAGTTTTATAATTAGTTTGACAAATATATATTTTTTTGTTTTATAATCGATAGTTAACTAATGAAACTTGGCTGTTTTTTATAGTTGTGCAAATATTTTGAATATTAAATCCTGTCGGTTTCTAATCGATCGTTAAAGATATAATGATCGTTTTGTTTTTACATATTATAGTTAATTTTATAATTAGTTCGACAAATATTTTTTTTTGTTTTATAATTGATAGTTATAGATGTTATGATTGTTTTGTTTTTTTATCATAATATAAATTAAAAAAATTTGTCTTACATCTAACAATATTTTAAAACATTTTAAATATATTTTAAATTGTCGAATTAATAATGAATTTTACTGTTTGTATAGTTTTAAAAACGTCTCGAACATTAAATCCCGTTGATTTTTAATCGATTGTTAGAGGTATAATTATCGTTTTGTTTTCACACATTATATATATGTGACAGTTAGTTTTATAATTAGTTCGATAAATAACTATTTTTGTTTTATATTCGTGTTATGATCGCTTTGTTTTTTATCATAATATAAATAAAAAAAATTATCTTTACATTTAATAATTATTTTTAATTATTTTAGAAAATGATTTTAAATTATCGGATTAACTTATAAAATTTGATTATTTTATATAGCTGTGAAAACATTTTGAACATTGTCGATTTTTAATTGATCGTTAGAGATATAATAAATGTTTTGTTATCACATATATGACAGTTAGTTTTATACTTAGTTTGATAAATAATTTGTTTTGTTTTTTTTTTTCTTTTTTTTTTTTTTGTCAACATAGTCTAGTGGCTTTAATATCCCCAATAACATGCGGGGTGCTGGGTTCGAATCCCAAACTTGGTGTAATGAATGCAGAGGTGGCTACCATTATGCCACATGATTCCTACTTTTTTTTGTTTTATAATCGATAGTTAGATATATCGTGATCGCTTTGTTTTTACATTATAATATAAATAAATAAAAATTAGTCTTCACACTTAACCATTATTTTAAAACATTTAAAAAAAAGATTTTAAATTGTTGGATTAACTAATAAAATTTGACTGTTTTGTATGTTTGTGAGAACATTCTAACACTAAATCTTTTTGATTTTTAATCGATTGTTAGATGTATAATGATCGTTTTATTATATATATATATATAACAATTAATTTTATAATTATTTCGATAAATAACTTTTTTTTATAATCGATAGTTAGAAATTTTATGATCGCTTTGCTAGCATATCATAATATAATTAAAAAATTGTTTTCACATCTAATTATTATCTTTAAAATTTTTAGAGAGTTTTTAAATTGTTAGAACATTTCAAACATTAAGTTCCGTCAATTTTAAATCGATTGATGGAACATTAACTACAATTTTAAATCGATTGATGGAACATTAACTAATGATCGTTTTACTTTTACAAATCATATACATGACAATTAGTTTTATAATTAATTTGGTAAATAACTTTTTTTCCTTTTGTACGCTAAAAATCGATTTTCAAACTCAATTTTGAAATTTGTACCCACTTTAGGAGTTTTCTATGTCTATGATTGGTATCCATATTTGATAACATAAAGTTTTCTAAAAAATCATTTACAATTAAGTCTTGAGGCCATATATTGGTTGTTTGGACGCAAACTAAGCCTAGATTGTTCTATATTTTGCACTCAAAAACTTGATTTACATGTTATTGTACCTTTTAATCTACATTTTGTTTCAACTATAGTCATTGCATCGTCTTTGCTTTAAGATGGAACCCACGAACAGCTGACATTATTGGTTGGTGCATGCTTTCAGTGTGGTTTGAAAACAATTATTAGATGAGCTCTTTTGATTAGAATTTACTTATTTACTTTCTAAATTGTCTATGATTTAACTCTCATAGTTTTACTATATACTAGATTTGACCCGTATCCGGTTAATATCGTAAGGCCTCTTTTAAAAGCTTTAATGGATGTGATGAGTGTTTTTTTTTGTTTTGGGTAAATAACTCAATAGCAAAGCATACCTCTCTCTTGTTTTGGTTTTCAACAATCAAATTGTTTTCCCATTGAAAAATCAAATGTAAATTTAAAATAAGAAATCCAAACCATATAAATTAAGGAGGAAAATCTAAACTATTGATTCGTCATGATCATGTAGTAATATTATTAAAAGATGAGTTCAGCTAGTTAAATTATTTTGATTGTAGCTCTCTAACATCCATCATTTGACTAAAAATTTATATATATGTTATAGAAGAAATCAGAATACTGTTAAAAGTTCATAATATATGTTGTGAATAGAGTGTTCATATTATATATTTATAAACAACATAGATCATGTCTTAGTTGTTTATTTAGTTTGATTTCTATTATGTTTTTCTAATATACATTATATTGTGTTCGAACATGCAACTAAAATTTTTTTTACTAACCCTTTTCAGGTTTAGATTGAGGAAGCACACCAGTTTATCTCGTTGTGTCTAAGTGGGGTTACTGGTTTTGGCATTTTAATGGATTTAAAAAAAAAAAAATTGGATTTGGAAACCTTTAAAATGATGTGATTCATAACCCATGGTGTATCCATTTACGACTTCGTCTAGCACAAGAAGTTTTGGATTTTTGGATCATGTTTTAGTTTTGCAACTAAATTACATACCTATCTTGATCAACAACATGCCTCTTGTCTGAAGCCAATTAAATATCTGTTAATAGAAACTGCCCAAAACATAGTGGATTGACTTTCATGTAACTTGCTTGGATATGGTTATGAAGATAACCTGAGACTTCGTGACGTAATAATTAATATGAAGGCAAGTTCGGAGATCAACCTGAAAATTCCTTACTCGAATGCTCTTTTGCAGCATTTGTTGTGGGTCATCATCATCTATCCCTACCAATAATAATTCCATCCCATTTTTGGGTATTTTTTAAAAAAGTCTAAAACCCCACCAAATAAATAAAATTTTGACTTCTCTTCATTTTTAAAAAATTCAGTTTTAAAAATATTTTTTTGTACATACTTTATCAGTTATTAAACTTACAATATACAGCTATCAAAATCATCAAAATTTGTGCAAATTTGAGTTTCCCATCTCAGGATCTTATCTACTTCAAACTGAGATTAGGTTCCCTCAAAATTTGTGACTGTTTATGAATACATTTTGATTAGAACTGGAGATTAACAGAACTATCCCATAACATAACCAAAGAACAAGCTGCTTATTCCCCTCAACAAACACAAGCTACAGAGATACAAAATGAATTTTTTTTTAAAAAAACTCAAAATCAATGATGTAATTAAATCAAAGGCAGAAAATTAGCTACCCATTGATCTGTACCTACCCGTCTCTTCTCATGGCCCCTGAAATATCCGTCCATTCAATGATAATCCAGCAGCAACTGTACTACCAGATGCAGAACAAGCATAAGAGGAGGAAGAAGAAGAAGAACCCACCAAATTGGTTTCTGCTTGATTTGCAAACTTTGATCTTTTATTAGACCATTGCCAAATCTTTGACACAGAAAAGCTCTCGCCTTTACTTCTCATGTTTATCTTCTTCCCTTCAACATTACTCTCTCCTTCTTTCACATTCTTCAGACCTTCATTATTAGGACACAAAGCCACTACCAGATCTGATTCAGCCACAATGTACTGATACGACCCCATTGAGAAACATCTTCTGTCATCAAGATTGCTGTTCACACTCACACACCCACTTGTCTCTCCTCCTCCTCCTCCTTCACCACCATTAATATTGCTGCTCCTAAACTTCCCAAGCCTCACTGAAAAAACTCTCTTACCACTCATGATATCATTCTCCGCCGGTTTCTTCACCGGCGAAACTCCATCTTCCCCGGCGGCGAAAAACCCGAAATCAGCGTTTTCGAATTGGTGCCCTAAAGGGTAAAGGGTTCCTCTGCAGAGAGGACATGTCGAATTCGAGAGAAGCCATGTGTCGATACAATCGATGTGGAAAGCGTGACTACAAATCGGGAGCAATCTGAGCTTATCGTCCTCGGAGAATTCGCAGAGACACACTGCGCAATCGAACGGCTCTTTGGAGCCTTTGATTTCTTTGTAGAGAAAAACGGGAAGGGCATCGATTAAAGCTTGATCTAGACCTGAATCGTGGAGATGAAACAGCTGTTGGAGCTGTCTTTGGTAAGTTTCGGAATCAGAAAATTCTGGGTTTTGATCGAATTCCGTCCCTGAAGACGAAAGGTTCGATCTTTTCTTCTTCAAGTAATATCTCACCACCAAATGTAGGATGCTGCAGATGAAGAAGACGACAGACAAGAGAACGATGATGAACAGAACGATTGGGCTTATTCGATTACCACCGGAAGATGAATTGCTCGAATGATTCACGATAATAGGAGGAGGAGCAGTTGAAGAAGAAGAAGGTGAGATTTGGATCAAATCTTCGTTTTTGAGCTGGAATTGATGAATCATTTGAGACATTTTTGTTATCTCTCAGGTGATGAAGAACAGAGACACCATTAAGCTCCTCTCAGATAAACCCTTCTCAATTTATGATTTTTTTCTCATGGAACTCAACAAAAATTTCTAATCCATTCGCAGTCTAAACGTAGCAGGAGTTTTGGAATCTGAAATGATTGCTATACAGATTTGGCATAACCAAAGAGCTACCTTCATTAATTTAAAACATGCATTGGAAAAATATATTTAGTTAAGGCTTAATTAAATGATTAATCACTTAAAATTGATCATAGAGTCATTAAGCAAAGGTCTCTTATTAGGTCACCTACCTTTTTGTGTTAATTTATATTTAATTTTAATAAAAAAAACTTATACTGGAAAATAACAATTTTGGTGTGGAGCCCAATGCTTGATTCAGGGATGTAGTGCCTAGCAGTTTCGAAGAATATAGAAAAGCCTACCGAATTAAGTTATGGCTTCCTTATTTTTCTTTTGATATATTTAGCTTTTTTTTTTGTTTTCTATTAACGACTCTCACTAGCTAAAAGCCTAATACCACATTTAATTATCCAATGGTAGGTATCAAGTGATCAATAATAAGGGAACAATCCGCAATAATAGTTCATCGTTGTCATTAATTTCTGAAAATAAACACTCAAATAAAGTAGAGTTAAGTAGTGGTAGCTGTAAGTATTACTGTAGTATATTTTTGTGTCAGTCGAATTTTCAAAATTTAGATTCTAGGGACTAGTGAAATTAAACTGAAAAAGGTAACTCTTTATAAGATTATTGTCTCATGGAGTTCTCATAAAATTCTTAAAGGTTCTTGAGAATATATTTACGTATATACGTTAGACTCACATCTCCAAAAACAATAATGTGAAAATTTATCTGTGTGTATGGGTATAGAAACATGACCATAGTACTTATAATAGCACATTAGTCATTGATTTGTTGCAAATAGTTGTTTATTTGATTAGTACAATCATCCAAAATTAATTAAAAAGGCATGCAAAGAGGAACCCATAACTTGCATGTGTTTCGCCAACTCATCCACAGGTGACTTTGTTTCACATAAAACAGCCAAAACGGCATGAGCATTGGCTTCAGTGACCAAAATGACATGAGTGTTGATTTGTTTTCGTTATGCCATCTGAACATTATCTTTTCAACATTCACGTCATTTAAAAAATTTCAAAAACGTTAATTGCCACTTTATTTCCTGTCCTAGTAGGCCTATGAGATACTAAATATAAACATATAATTGGCCACTAATTGATCATGAGAAAAACAAAACTTAATATAATGTCTTACTGATAATCTTACCACCTAAAGTAGTTTCTATCATTCAAAACATCATCTAACGGTCAATCAGGCATTTCACCTTTGAAGAAACCATCTGCTGATTCGCCACAAAGAAAATGTGGTATCAAGGGCTTCTTGGTGGTCACTACGTACCAACATTATTAATCATAAACAGAGGAGATATTTTATACAAAATGAGCAATAATGCAAAATAAGTCACCTTCATATTTAAGTTAGCAATGGAGCATGTCAAATCCAAACAACCATATCTTTGCTCATCAACTCACAGGAACAAGGTTTTCTCCAATAAGATAGGAGTTGACTGTGTGCAAGCAAAGTCATGTAGAAAGATGACACATCGTTCGCTAACATCAAGGAAAAAAGCAATAAGTTTGTCTCCTGACAGGTGAAAATAAATAAATTGAATGAATGTGGTATAACATAGCAACATTGTTGTTAAAAGTTAAAACACCAAAAAGAGTAGAGAAGGGGAGATTAGTTTTTAATTACCTCTAATATATTGTAAAAATGAAGCCCTAACCAAGACACGATAAGGATAAAGCTTATAACGTATACAGTCGTAGGGCATCATTCCAGATATAAATGATGGTACTGAAACATCCTCAACATCAAAACCTTAAGACCAATCAGCCAAAATCACAAGTCCATATACAACCCTAGTACGATCGATCAGCGAATAATCAGTCCATAAACAACCTAGAAGTGATCGGTTTCTTTTAAATGTCTAGAAGCTATTAAGAACGACTAAGATGCCTTAAATTGGAAAGTGCAACCCATAACTTGCATGTGTTTTGCCAATAATTCATTACTCATCCACCGTGGCTCTTTAATGTCCAAAAAGACATGGTCGTTGGTTGCTTTCGTCTAATTACCAGTATACCGTTTAACATTTTCGTTTCGACATTCACGTCGTTTCAAAAACCCCAATACGTACCGAATAGGCCTACGAGATCCGAAATATCTACATATAATGGGCCAGCTAATTTTTTAATTGGAATCCATAACCCTAAAAGTCCAATAATTCAAAAGTCAATAGAAATGTCGACGGTACAAAAAATTTAGAGTCTACACGAAGAGAAGAAAACAAGTGGTCCGGTGCCTTTGTTTGATTCTCCCGTAGTGTACCAAAACATTTGTTATAAGGATTAAAATCTTGGACTGTTTGCTTGTGCGTCCAAGAGAAGGAAATGCAAATTTTCACTTTTCAGTTTGGTTTCATCATCATTAAAAACTGTATACCAATTATTTTTTTTTATGTTTTTCCACTGCTTTTATTTTTAATTAAAGAAAAATCATGACAAATTGTATAATCATCGGTCCAATAATAACATGAAAATCGATATATTTATTGCATCTTGAAAGTTTTACGAGTTTATGCACCTCAAAGTGCCAAACGTAATAAAAGATACTGCAAAACGTATTCGCAAACACGTATAAATTAACTTATTAAGTTGTTAATTATATTATTCATAATTTCATATAAAGAAGGACCTTGTGAATTAAAAGAAGCATATAGAAGAAGATTTTCATTGATCTCCTTTAAGTAATTGATAAGAGCATTGATAAGAGTGTCTATGATCAAGAGTGGATCTTCGATGTCAAGACGATTCTTCTCGAACTTTACGGTCCATGATGTCAAGAGTTGATATCACCTGCCTTATGTATCAGTTAACTCTAACCAACCGAACTAATTTAGGTCGTGATTTATTCTTTTTTACTTTACGTACATTTTAATTACTTTTAGTATAAAAACATATATGACTATATATATTGATAAATAAAATGTGATGGTACTGAAATAGTTTTGGGCAATGGACATCATAAAATTGTTATTTATAAATGCTCCAGCCTCAAGTCACTTGATTAGTTCATTTACACAAACTGGGAATTGTACTTATAATTTGATTTGTTGCAAGAAAAAAGTTCAGGAAATTGACTGCTGCGTTATTGACACGTTACTGCCAAAAGAAGTAAGTGCCCACTCATCACTATACACTGCAAACCAAATTCTTGTGTTTTTTTAACTGCTTTTACTTTTTTTTGGGCCGAGGAAGACATAGTCTAGCCGATCAGATGCACTTTTGTAACTACATAACTTTCCTCTTTTAGAAATGTATTCACACTAAAAGGTTGAAATTCTTAAAGTATGATGAAATTCAGCATTAACAAGTTGAACATACTTAGTAATTACTCAAAAATCAACAGTTTTGGTGCTGATATAGATCTCAAGTTTTACTCTTTCTTAAATTTACATAGTTTCTTTGGTGTCTAAAGTCAACTAGTTGTCCATGGTTTTTTTTTTTAATAAAAAATATTATTAGGTTGGAGTTTTGCGAATTCGATAAAAAAATAAATTGGTGTTTGCTAATATATACCAGTAAATGCTCAAGCCATTCAACTATTATAACCAACCTTGATTTCAATAATTGTAAGGGACACTCACCGTCTCTAATACGCGGTAGGACCACCCATATAATATATACAAGTAACAATTTTTTTTTAATAAATTAAATTATATATCACATAAATTATACTTGATTAATATATCTTCAATTTTTTTTTTAAAAAAAGACATGAAATTAAACTATGTAAATTTTATTAAATGGCATTTTTAACGGACTAATTGAAATATAGTTTTATGGTCTCTTTGAGAGTAAAAATGTATTTGTGATTTACTAATATAAACTAGATACATATTTAAATATTAACTCGTTATATTAGATTTACATAGAAAAATACATACATATTTGACGGTCTAGATTTGTGCATAGTTTCTTGTATTGGAAACTTGTTATTCTTATATTTATTTTTTCATTATTTTTAGATAAAAATATATAAATTCTTAACAAAAATAACAACCAAATTGGTTAGGTTAAGAGTTGCCTAGTACATGATTATTATAATGTAATGGAAAATCTTAGATTTTTTAATTAAGCAATTGAGTTGCATCATCCACCGTGTCTCTCACTTACCGATTGTGAAGATTAATATAACCTTCTAAGAAACTTTCAAAATCATCGGTCCAAGAAAAATATGCAAAAATATATATAAAGAAATATACAAATCGATATTTATGTTAGTCATCTTGAAAGACTTACGAGTTTATACACCCCAATAAGCCGAACGTAATAAATTATAGTGCAACAAACGTAGACACATATTTAAAATCCATTTCAACTAAGTTGTTAGATTATATCCTAAATAAAGACGCACCTTATGATATAGAAAAGACTATATATTAAGATTTCCATCAGTCTCTTTCAAATAATTGATAAGAATGTCGATAATCCACACTGGATCTTCGATGTCATGGTGGATCTTCTCGAACTCGACCGTCCACACCACGCGGCTACCATCGGCCTCGTCTTCCTTAGGAGTGACCGTAATGATTGCTTTGAACGTCGTGTAGCTATCCGAGACTAGATTTCCACTCAAACTCAGCGTCACTGTTCTTCTCTCCCAACCCACCGACTCGGTGATCTTCTTCTTCGCTACAATGAAAGAACAGCAATTAATTAAGGATTTTGATCGATGAACAAGAAATATGAATGAAAATGTGGAAGAGTTAAATGATTTACATATTATGTCAAAGGTGCTGTTTATGTCGTCGGTGAAAGATGTAAAGAATTTGTCCGCCGGAGACTTAATGTCAAACTCCCCGGAAGAATTTCCATGTAGTGCCATTCTCTCTCTCTCTCTCTCTCTCTCTGCCTATATATATATATATAATTTTGATTTTTGAGAAAGTATAGTTTTAATGAGGTAAAATTATACTCCTTTCGATGACGGTGTTTATATATAGAGATGAAATTTGCATTTACGTTTTTTACTTACCCCATATCCACCTTTTTTCACCATATCGAATAGTTACAAATATAAATCGATCTGTTATCATGAAATAATTAGTAATAGACGCTCTAGTCATTTTTTCTGCATGTAACTCAAGTTTCACAAAAATATGCGTGCATCAGTTTAATTGGACAATATCGAATCTTTCTATATATAGCCAAATGCTCTAGCATTTACAATTTTACTTCACCCACCCGGTTAATTCATGTGGCACATGGGAAAATAAATAATTTGTACAGACCACAGTGATATCAGCTGCCTAATTTATAAATTAACTCTAACCAACCGTAATGTAATTTACGTCGTAATTGATGATCTTTTACTATAAACCGAAGTGTGTGTCATGAAATTAAAATAGTTATGACTAATGAATATCATGAAGTTACTAGTAATAAATGCTCTAGTCATTTTTTCCTGTCTGTAAGTCATGTATGTTTCACCCAAAAAAAAAAAGATTAGTACAATCAGTTTATTGGATAATACTAAGAAAACATAGTCTTGCTTGACACGCAAGAAAACTAATAACCTTGTTCACATTCATGTATTTTCATAAGTTTTTTAGTTTTGACTTTGGTTAATTTTTCCCAGAAATTGTACAGCAAAAAAAATAATTGGTTGCAACTTGTGTCCGTGGAACCGACGGGTCTGAAGATGTAAAACTGGCCGGCGTAGGTGAACTGAGCGGTGGCTCCCGTTGGAAAAGCCTCTCCTTTAATCAGAAGACACGTGTTTCTTTGTGGGAGAGTAGCCATGGCTCGACAGGCTTCACAGGAGAAAATCCACTACAAGACAGAGTCACGTGCTTCTGAAGACATGTACACGTGTTGATCACCGTCACTTTCCACAACGGTTGACCGGCGATTTCTCTCCCAGTTCTCACAGTACCAATCAGGATCTCACCGAAAGTGCAGCGGCACAGTCCCTTCGTAATGTAACTATCAATTAACCCTAACGAAGCAAAGTAATTAACATCGTAATTGATTCTCTTACACTTTTTAATAAAATATGACTGCAAACCAATATGAATATCATGATATTAAAATAGTTTTTAAAAATTAATATTATAGAAGATTGAGCTTCTATTTTGGTTGTTACGAGAAACAAATATTAGAGTTTAAAAAAGTTAGTCGAGGCTTAATATATAAAATTATATTAGACCAATGAGTATTTGGAATAAGATATAATTTTGTTTTTAATTTAATTAACCAAACTATATTTTAAGTGCTGTATTGATGATAATTAAATACGTATATATTATATTGTTTGTGAGTCAATTAATTAAAGATGATTGTTCCATTGGACTCTTGAAGAGAAGAGTGTGTTCATCAATATCTTAACTCTGGTAATGCATGAGCGCGTCGTTTATCGTTGATGACAACATATATCACTATCTATATCTACTTTACTAATTTTTCTAATTTTATTCAAGATGTACTTTATTTTTTTTCAACAAAAACAAAAAAAATTAAAGTGAACACCTACGTGGAAGGAAATATAAATTGCGCAGACATTTATTTCATCTACTTAATTTAGCAACAAAAAAAATCTCAAACTGTACGCAACTGATTCATATTTGTTACTTTTCAAGAAGAAAAATGTGACTATGTGTATGATGGAATGAAAGTGGTTTTGATTACTGTGTATGATCATAAGTATCAGTAGATGCTCAAGTCATTCAAGTTACTCGAATGGCCAAATTTAGTTTAAATTGGTATACCTTATAAATGATAACTAAATTAACTAACAATTTTTAATATCGTCGAAGTAGTCGAATATTAAAAATATGCAAGACGATCATTCTTTTCTTTTTTTTAATTGTTGAAGGGTTTCACTAAACTAAAATTAAATGGATACAAAAATTTAAATCAAAATTTATGCCTTCCAAAATTTTCCAAGGCTATATTTATAAAATTTTAAATTGAGTTTGTTTTTTTATAATATATATGAGTAGATTCATCTTTAAATGGGAACCATTTTGAATGATACTGAAATAAGCGTAGATATAATCATAGGATTAATTCGATTAACTTAATAGAATATTATTCTTCTCAGATTAAGCAAGATTCTCATCCATCCTTAAAAAAACTTAAGACAAGTTTCAATGATGTAATGTGGTTCAGCGATGTTACTGCGGATCTTCTCGAAATCGACAGTTCATTCCACGTCGGCTCCGTTACCGTTTTCCTTAGCAATGACGGTCATGGTTGCTTCGAGAGCATCTTGTAGTAAACCGGGTTTTGCCATGCCTTGTCACTGGTAACGGTTTCTTTGAGAGTCTTGTACCACTTTCTCGAGATCTGAAAGCGGCTCATTTTATACCTCCTTCTCTTCTCTTCTCTATCTCGGTTTTTTGGTGAAACATTGACATTAGCGTTTTGATTAAAAATATATATATATTGCAAATAGATATTAGGGTTTTGATCAAGAATAAGTATGAACTGAATAATGAATTCGATGAGATGTATGTAACGTCGAAGAGTTACCATTGCCTTCTTTCTAATTAGTGTTTTGTTTTTGCTGTATATGCTGTGAGAGTTTGCTAATAAGCGCTTTTCATGAAGGTGTTTATATGAAGATTACATTCAACTATTTTTACCTAACCCCACCACCTAACTTTTTCACCGGATGAAACTTTTTAATTTAGTCAAAAGCTTCAGCATATGCATTTTGCTTAACCTACTCAATTAACCAATGTTGTAAATGGGAGAGTAAATAAATTGTGAATAAAAAGATTGATTTCTTTTGCTTAATGTATGTGATAGCATTTAACTCCAACCAAGCACGTATTATGTATTACGTCCACCGGAGACTTATATAGTCAAACTCAACAACAGTAGCTCCATCTAGTGATATTCTCTAATTAATTGTTTCTGTTATATTTTTTTTGTGTGGGTTTGATTATAATCTTTTCATCCAAGGTGTACAATGAATGTATATATAGATATATGTGTATGAGAAAACTGATGACTTGGCAGATTAGAAGTGTATAATTGTTCTGCTGGAGATGAGTGTTCGTTGAACTGTATTCATTTCTCTTTAACTAAAAATGGCAATGCTTAAGGGTGTGAATTGTGATGTGTTCATGACTCACCAGTGGTTTTTCTTTCTTCTCCAGAGTATGTTAAATTAAACTTTAACAAAAAAAAAAGAGAGTATGATAAACAAAAAATGTCATACATATAAGATGATCCGAAAAAATCATCCAAAATAATAACTAATAACAAAATAAATTAAGCAACTATTTTCTTCTTAAAAATTTATTTGATAAGATTGACGTTGAAAATAAATAGAATTCTAAAAAGGTATTTTTTTTTTTTGAAATTACCATAACTTTTTATAAGAAGAAAAAAAAATAACAATTTTCTGTTTTTGTTTTTTGAATCCTTACTAAACTCTTACCATCTCTTGCTTCATACATCTAACGACTAGTTTATCGTGCATCTTTCAACACAAAATCTCCTTTAACTATATTTACATATAAAATTTTCTAAACAGGAACTAACCAAAGTGTGTAACGTAATTGATTATTCTTTATCACTCTTATCAGGAAAAAATAAGACAATGAGAGAACGTATTGATACTAAAACGGTTTTTATATCTAAAGATTTTTTTTCCTGGGCTGAAAACTTTAATTACTCTGCATAATTTGAGAGAGAAGATTTACTCTCGTTTCTTCCCACTTTATTTTTTACTATTCACGACCAAATTGAATGGGTTAAGAGTTGCCTTGTTAATTCATGGGTGTGTGTGTTTTCTTTTTGTATGGAATTGTGGTGGATCGAATTTTTTTTACCTAAGCAACGAATTGTAAGTCACATATCTCAGTTATACATTAATTTAATTAAAATGGGTTTATTAATCCCATATATTAGAACCGTCGATACAACAATTATAATATATATTCAAATCGATATATTACTATGTATCTTGAAAGCTTTATGAGCAAATATGCCAACCATTATTAATGATAACTACTAGTTCATATACTATATATACGGGGTTCCATTTTGTATAACTCTTAAGATAATTCTAGTTAAAAGTTTCAAGAAGAAACTCATCTAAGTCCTTAAAGAACTCGCAAAATGTTTCCATAATGGATTTTG
Organism: Streptanthus diversifolius; assembly: GCA_039880935.1. NCBI lineage: Eukaryota > Viridiplantae > Streptophyta > Magnoliopsida > Brassicales > Brassicaceae > Streptanthus > Streptanthus diversifolius. The sequence continues at coordinate 24,524,728 of JAXGFM010000014.1, read as the reverse complement.
GGTCTTCGATCTCAAGGCTGGTCTTCTCGTACTCCAATGTCCATATCGCACGGTCGCGGTCATTGCCTTCCACATGAGTGATGGTCAAAGTTCCTTCGAGCTTCCTGTACCAATCCGGGTTTTGCAACGTGGCCACGCCCACTGTTCCTTTAAGCAACTTGTACCACTCCGAGATCTGAAAGATGGTCATTATAAACGTAGTCTTTTTCTTCTCAAAAGGTGCATGCTTGATCACCACCGTGCCTATGATGAAACATAGAAATTAGGATTTCAATCAAAGAAATATGATATCGAATGATGAATCAGTGAGATGTACTTAATGGAGAAGAGTTACCAATTTCTTTAGAGACATCCATTATGTCCATGTAAGTTTGATAGAATTTGTCCGCCGGAGACTTAAACATTAAACTCAACAGACAAATATCCATTTACTGCCATTCTCTCTCTCTCTCTCTCTCTCTCTCTCTCTCTATTGTTTTTTAAGTATATATGTTGTGTGTGTTTGATAATAGTCTTGTCAATGAAGGTGTTTATATACATTTAAGTATTTTTACTTGACCCCTTTATCTAACATTTTCACCATGTGAAATCTTTCTATATATATAACCAAAAGCTTAACAGACGGCTATAACTATTTGCATTCTGCTTAAATTAAATCACTCAATTAATTAAATAGTATATATGGTGTATGGGAGATTTAATAAATTGTGCAGAACATATGTTGATTTCATCTGCCTAGTCAATGGCTTGTAAACGAAACTTTTCTCTTTTTCAAAAATACCATTAAGAGAATAAGTCTTCAAAATATCATTTTCTAATATAGTATCATATGAAAGCATGTCTTCGGAAATTTATAATCTTACAAAATAATTTCTATAACATGCTTTATACAAATTTAAAATTTTGTAACTTTATAGACGATTTTATGAAAATATATAAAAATGACAATTTTGAAATAGACAGAAAATAGTAGTATTTTGAAAAATATTGCCGTAAATTTTTTCCTATTTCACTAAATAGGATGTGGTTTTTGTGGAATTAGTTTTGAATTAATAGTACTTTGACCCCAAAATTTGTTTTGTTGGTATTTTATGACATTTTCAATTGATAAAAAAAAATTAACAAAAAATGATTCATCAACAAATTAGCAAAAAAAAATGAGTCAACAAAAAATTATTGTTCCGTTAGAGTCGAGAAATTGTGTTCATAAAGTCTCTTAATTAGAAATGGCAATGCATGAGGTTTTCATCTGTCCCCACTTCTTAACTCACCAAAAAGTTTTCTTTTTTTCTTGGGAAATAATTTGTTAGATTTTACAAAATTCACACAAAACAAAGTAACCAAAATATTAATCTCGTGTGCTACAAAATCATTTGCCAAGAAAAAAACTATTCCTCGCTTGGATATTCATTCATTTGCAGACACACTTTCAGATTATGATCTTAAGTTCAGCGTAAACAAATCTCTTAGCCATGTTAACACTTTGGTCATATCTAGCGTATGATCACAATATAATCGTTTTACGCATCTTATGTTTAACAATTGTTTCAAGTTACCAATAGCAAAATAGATATATCAAAATGGTTTACAGGAGATGGGGATGGTTAAGACATGATTTGCATTAAGCAAACATCCATTTGTGAAAATGGTTCATTTTTTTTTTTTTTTGCTAACTAGGTCATTTCACTTGGGGGCATCCAATGCCGCAAATCTGGTAGCCATCACATAATTTTTTTTTGTGAGGTTCCATTTCCATGTTTGGACATCAGTTACTATCGCGTTGCAATATTTGTGGAGTATGAAAGACCGTCTCTGTCTGGTACGATTTGTAAATGTAGAAATATGGTGTCTAATGGGGGGAAACTCCGAATGTGAGATGGGAGAATAAATTACATCTCAACATTGTAATTGTTGATCGGCTAAACACAAATTTTTTGGACGCTTGGTTTTGCAGCTGCCTACTTTAGACCTGAAGGAGAAAAAGCTCATTTGGGCGATCTTGATCACGTTCCTTTAGATCAATGGACAATGGCATTGTATACAGGCTTATCTGATCTATATTTATGATCAATCTGATATGATAAAGGATCTTCTGTATTTTATTATCTAGTCGTGTAATAAATATCCTCTCTATATAAAAAGTTGCGTTTGAAATATTAATTACTAATCAGTTAAATGATTATATAAAAGAATATTACCATCTATCATTTGTCATATTTTGTCTGTTAATTTGGCAATGGACAAAACTTTGATGGGTTTATGAAAGTCATATCTATTAGATGGTCAGCTCACCAACCCTCTTTATGTTATTAACTTTTAGTACTTTTAATTATGTTCTGTTTTTAATCGTCTTTTATTTGTTGATGGCTTATGATATTTTGATTGGAAGGATCAGTCATAAACTATTTAAACTATTTATTTCCGACCAATTATTTCCAGGCGATTTAAACTAGACGTATATAACATGATAAATCATAGGGAGGTTCCACTTTATTTAACTTTTTCATTAGAGAATAATAAAACTGATAGAGACGATCGAACCCTCTTATATATATTTTTAAATGATTTTAGAGTTTTAGACGCTGGATTGCTTAAGGAGATACTCATCAATCTCTTTGAAGTTCTTGACAGCAAAATCCTTGATGACGTGTGGATCTTCGATCTCATGGCCGGTCTTCTCAAACTCAGCAGACCATTTCAAAATGCTGCCACCGTCCTTGGGAGTAACGGTGATGGTTCCTTTGAATATCTTGTAGTATTCCAACATTTCGCCGCCGATGATGCTGTACGTCATGCTTTTCTTCTCCAAATCCACCGCTTCGATCCTCTCCGCCGATATCTTCACCAGTGGGGAACCTTTATATGGTTAAGAATATATTTTATTAATAAACAATGAAAGGGTGAGACTATTTAATGAGGACATGTATAGCTATTAGGGACTTTGATGAGTTTGCCAAGTAAGAAACCATCAAAATACATGAATGATTCTTTCGTTACATGTTTTCGACGTTTGGACCAAAAAAATTGCTTTTAATAAATAAGTTATTTTCCAAAGACAGAAATCTTATTTGGTATAGAATCTAACATATGATGTCCATAGCCCTTTTTAACTGATTGAATTTCGTGTTTTGATTAAAATTAGCCACAAAAATGTTTTTTTTTGGTTCTTTTATATATTCATCTCTTCCGATCTTAGAACCACACTTGGTGTAGAAAAAAATCACGTTTAAACAAATGCTTTCTAAATCACGTTTGAATAAGAAACATGAGTTTTATATGGTAACAAATTAACGAGAAAATGAGACAATGTACCTTCTCCATAAATAATAAGGCGGATGGAGCCAGGAGAGTTGCCATCGCCGGCAAGAACTTGCATTGTTTTGTAGTCATTAGGGAACTCTTTGGGAAAAAGATTGACGCCATCGCCGAGTGCTGCCCAGAACTTTTCCGCCGGAGACTTAACCTCAACCTCCACATGAAGGACACCAGTCAATCCCATTTTCTAACTTAACACCCTCAATAATTAGTTGAAGTATCTGTTAATGATGTCAAGCTTGTCAATGAAGGGGTCATTTTATAGAGAGGTTTTAGAAGCCCAAAGTGATATGGTAATTGCATTAATTATTTGTAGCAACCCATCCAACTAACTTTTCATCCTATGGGTGCTTTAAAATTTAACCAAAAGCTTATGCATTTATATTCTGCATTGCTGCCTCACCCAACCATGTCGGTAGATGAATAAATTGGTATGCATATACCAAAAATACATCTGCTTTATTTGCTTATATATCTTTTTATTTTGAATTATGTAGTTGTTCTAGATTCTTATCTATGTGTTTAAAGTTTCAATAAAAGTTTCATTGCGAACTAGTAATATCTTATCAAACATTCTTCAATTTCATCTGAGGCATGCCAATCAGTTGTTGTCTCAGTTCATGCAACATCTAAAGGAATACTAATGTGAAAGTGGTCCAATATCTGAAGGAACATCTCGACGAGGATTCTATTCCGTTAAAATAATCTTCTTCATCACTTGATTTGCTACGTATTATGGCTTCGATTGTGTGGTGATCTCATTTATCAACTTTTTGAATAACATAATAATTATGTTACATAATTGGTGATCTTATTTGTCACCTTTTTAAAGAACATAATAATTATGTGGACCAAGAATGTGATCATGGTGACATTCAAAATTGTTTTGAATAATATACAATGAAAATATCAGTAAATCCTTACATCACACTTCGAAATAGCATTCTTGATTTTTACAACTTTTTTTTATTAAACTCTGAATATTGCTCTTCATTTTTACAATAATGTTCTTGGCATGGTTAGGCTCCTTCCACTTTAATTGTATGGACACACAACCAACCAACCCAATGTGAGGCCTGACCTTATGTGTGCAAAGAAAACAGCATGTTGTTGTTTTCCATTGATATAAAAGCTGCAATCACTCTGCAATCCTAACATAGAAACGACAAACAAGATTTTAAAAATGTGTCAATCCTTTTCTTCTTTTTTTTTAAAATGAGTCGATCAAAAAGCTCATCATTCTCTATTTGAAGCAAAAGTACCCGAACCCAAATGTTGAATATATAATTGGATACGTTAAAGTTATAGTACTCAAGGATTTAACAAAGCTAATTATGAAACTAAGATTGCTTTTATGAAAATTATTGGTCTTCTTCTTCTCAAACCCTACTTCCCTATGAACAAATATACGTATCTCTATCCCTCAACGAACAATTGAAAATTATTAATATAGATATATATACTATACAAAGAAAAAAAGTTGAAACGAAAAGGCGACGGAAACACTCTGAAAGCAGCTTCCCATCTCTCTCTAGAAACAGATACGTATGTATTATACATATTCTGGTAGAAGCAGATAGATTCAAGAGAACCAAACCGATAATTAAACCTTAAGAATTCAAGAAATAGATCGAAGTTTTTCACGTCTTTTTCAAGATGCTCTGATTTACTTTTGCTTCACGTACATGTAATCTTACGTATTCTTCAGCTTTACCGTCTCTTTCTTTCTCTCTCTAGAACTTCGGTAGTTGAAAAACTGCTGTTGAGTATTTCAGAAATCTAACCCTCAAAGATCAATTTTTAATAACTTTAAAGGGTTTTCAAGAACAAGAGAGGCTTCATACACTCCCCCATATATTTCTCATCTTCAACCACAACAATCTTCTTCTCTGTTTCTTTGGAAGCAATTAACTAGGAAAGATATAAGCTTCTTCTTCTCCTCTTGGCTTTGGAATGATCTTTCGCACCTACGAGGCGTAAAGACACAAGCTAAAGCTATGCATTTTCCTCTTGTTTCGGCTTGGAACAAGAGAAGGAGAAGCAAATCCTATGATACGGATCCATGTACGTTCCTTTTCTCCATCATCTTCGCCAGATGGCATAAAAGTATGTTACGTTTTGTGTTATTCAACATTACTCTTGCTGAACAAAAGGGTTTAGGTGAAGGTGAAACTGAATCATCTGTGTGAAACTAACCTTCTTCTCAGGGGTCTACAGAACAGCAGAGTGCTGGCAAATCGAAGATCAGGCGTCTCAGCCAAGGAAACGAAGATACGGGTCATCGGTTTATACCCTCAAGGAAATGGAGGAGGCCACAAGTTCCTTCAGTGATGAGAATCTCCTCGGAAAAGGAGGCTTTGTCCGGGTTTACAAAGGCACTCTAAAAACAGGAGAGGTAGGAACTATACCTTCATTTATATGATTTACAGGCTTTGTAATGTTAGAAATGTTTGCTAAGAAGTACAAATTGTCAAAGATAAAAGAGCATACGTATTATCTTAATCCCTTGCTATTTGAAGGTTGTTGCGATCAAGAAGATGGATTTACCTCCGTCCAAAAAGGCTGACGGAGAAAGAGAATTTCGTGTGGAGGTGGATATCTTGAGCAGACTCCACCATCCAAATCTGGTATCATTGATTGGCTACTGTGCTGATGGAAAAAACCGGTTCCTAGTATATGAATATATGCAAAACGGAAACCTGCAAGATCATTTGAATGGTAAGTCAACGAAATAATAGTCAACTTTACTAAAGGCAAATGGCCACTAAAGTGTGTCTTTATTAAAGGAATAAAAAAAGCAAAGATAAGCTGGCCAATTAGGCTCAGAATCGCACTTGGAGCAGCAACAGGACTCGCATATCTCCATTCAAGTTCTGGTGTTGGCATTCCAATTGTTCACAGAGATTTCAAATCGACCAACGTTCTACTAGACTCCTACTATAACGCAAATGTGCCTATAAAATACATTAAAGTGGATAGTTGACGCAGCAAAAACTCAAAGCATTCACTCAAACTAAGACGTGAGTGAAATCCTTACAGATATCTGATTTTGGACTAGCAAAGTTGATGCCAGAAGGAAAGGACACTTCTGTGACAGCAAGAGTTCTCGGAACATTCGGCTATTTCGACCCAGAATATACATCGGTAAAGATTCTTACTTATGTCTTCACATAATTTTTTACCTATGAATAACGTTGAGAAGCCAAAGGGTGATCTATACGCTACACAACTAAATTAAAAACTCACTAGAGTAACATGAATTGGCCAGGAAAAGAAACTTTAATCACACTCACATATTAGAAACCATAAACAAGGAGAGACAGTATTAGCATAACTAATTTTACAATTTGTCCTTTGGCAGACAGGTAAACTTACTCTACAAAGCGACATTTATGCATTTGGGGTTGTGCTGTTAGAACTACTTACTGGACGCAGGGCAGTTGACTTAACTCAGGGCCCAAACGAACAGAACCTGGTTCTACAGGTAAAATGGTTCTAAGATTGACACACAGAAAAGTTTAACAGAGGAGGAAACTTAGCATAGGAATAATCTGCTGATTGTTCTCTACATTTCAGGTTAGGAATATACTGAATGATAGAAAGAAATTGCGCAAGGTTATAGATCCAGAGCTGTCTCGGAATTCATACAGCATGGAAGCTACAGCCATGTTTGCTGATTTGGCCTCACGGTGCATCCGTATAGAGAGCAGCGAACGACCTTCGGTGATGGATTGTGTTAAGGAACTGCAACTAATTATCTACACAAACTCGAAGGGTGGTTTGGGTGGGACTATTCCTACATTCTGAAGGCTCTAGACACCGGATTCTTTGAAAGCAGTAATGTGGATTAAGTCATTTTTCCAACAATGAGAGAGGTTATTTGATGAAACTTGATATAAAGAAAATAATCCTAATGAAGAATATGGAAAAATTTAAATTCAACTTCCAGCTGCTAAAATTATATCGAAACGAGACATTATTTAGATGTATATACTATAAAGTCACCGAGTAATCGGGTGTATGTGTGCTTTATTTGCCAAGAATGTTTTGCTGAAGAGAATTGAGTATATTATATAAATATTTACATTCAGGGGTAAATCTTTTTATGTTTCCTCTATTCGCCTAATGCTTAAAGTTGGACCGCACATATATAAACAAGACAATCACCATCAATACAGGAAAAAGAAAACAACAGGTAAAGCTACGTCTGACTAAGATAAAAATATGAGTGACATACCTCTACGACGATCGTATAAACAACAAGTTGATGCAATAAAGTGGAACATCAACAGTGGGAGGAAGGTGGTATCAATTTATGCTCTTGGTCAAATCACATGTAATTCCTGCATGATGGAGCCAATCACAACCAGTTCTAAGTTATTTGGTTTACATCAAATTTCCGTTTCAGACAACGAAGATAAACACTAAAAGCTACACTGATAGAATAACTGTACCCGTATTCACACATTGGCAGAGGAGGTAAGCTCATTACCAGACGCCAACATATCGAGCGTATCTGAAGGGCTGGTGCATGGTGGAAGCTTCTTGCGCATCAAATGCTTACGCCGCTGTAACATCAAAAGGACCAAAACTGTATCTGTCTTAACGACCTCGTATCCTGTTTTCTTGTACATATTAAAAGGAGCCTCATCGACCATCCTGCAATGCAAATAGACATCTTTCGAAGGACTAAGCTGAGATATCAGTTCTTCACTCGCCTTCAACAAATGCCACCCAATTCCTCTCCTAAAAAACCATCACAACACAAACTTTCTTATAAGAAAAATCAACCAGAATATCAACACAAAGCTTCTTGGAAGAAATCAGAGACCGATGATACTAAATATCCGTGGAAAATGAAGAGCTGAAACATCCCAAATACCTTCGAAGGTCTTCTTTCACAGTCATGTTGCAGACGTAAGGTGATTCCTTGGGAGCAGTTGGAGAGGGAGAAGAAGCATTAGCGCCTCGTTTGTCAAGGCAAACCTCAACGGTTCCAGCCATCTCAGCCTCCTCTCCATCACAAAACGAATCCGTTTTTCTTTTGTAGAATCCAACTAAGGTTACTGCCTGTGGCAGCACTTCTCTCCTCTCAATCAGATACTGCTTCACCAAGAATCGCAACACAGACTGATAACCAGATGGCAATAGCATCGACTCGCCGAATGACTCAGCAAGGAGCTTCACCGTCGAATCCATCTCATCTTGTCTCATAACCCGAACCCACATCGATCCAGATTCGAGCTCCTGAAAATACGCAAATCCTTCAAGAGCTTTAAGCTTCTCGAGCTCCGCGTTACTCAAAAATCTCCCCGTACGGAACGATTCCTCTAGAAAATCGTAGCTTCCGGTAGATTTCGTGGTTTCTTCTCCCGTTTCTGTGGCTGTCGAAACCGAAGAAGAATGCGAAGAAGGAGGGAAAGCGAATCTGAGATTGGAGCGTTGAGATCTACACGAATGTAGTAACGGGTATCTAGACGAGAGACCAAACTTCGCGGATTGGCTCTGATTAAGAGAATCAACAGAGAAAGCAAGTGCGATGCTTACGCCCGCCATTGACACGAGAAAACTTCGGTTCGCTAATCGTTGTAACGAAATAAATTGGATAAAGTAACTGGCAAATTTGATGACGATAATCTACTCGGCGTTTTTAAAATCCGTCAAAAGCCCATTTAAATATGTGGGCATAAGGCCCATATTTTGATGATATATATATATATATATATTTTAATGTTTTCTGTACATTTCAGAACACGCGATTTCAGAAGCCGGAGGAGCAGCGAGGAGAGCCGCCGCCATGGATCCAGCAGGAGCATCGCTGGCTAACGACATTGAAGGAGGAGGAGAAGGCGAGAAATTCGCGGTGGGGAATATTTATTCGGTCAAAGTGATCACCGGAGATGAGTTCCGAGGGATCGTCATGGCTTACGATCCAATTCCCAACTTCGTCGTTTTTGATATCCTTCAACGTTTACTCATAGTTCTGAATTCAATTTTTTCAAATTTCTGAGATTCTGATTCGTTGGAAATATTTTTTTTAATTTGCTGAATCCTTGACGAAAGTGATTGGTTTTTCACAAGAGGGTTCGAAACCTAGACCTGGGCATTCGAAGAATACTCGGATGGTGAATGCGAATTTCATAACTGGGCTTACGTATCTGGGTAAAACGGAAGATACGCTTCTTACAGACAACTGTTGGGTTAATCTCGACGGACTCCGAGCTAAAGAGGCACTTGCTATCAGGTGAATTATTGTTATTAAATCCTTTTTGCATGCAAAGTCTTCTGATTTTCGCTTAGTTTACTGGGAAAACGTATTGAGCAGGCAAGCGGAAGCAGATGCTGAGAGAATTGGAGTTGGTGTTACCGCGGAGGCGCAGAGCATCTTCGACGCGTTGTCTAAGACGTAAGGATCTTTCCTTTTTTTCGTTTTCAAATTGGGAAGGTTTTTGGATACTTAGCTAATTATGTGTACAAGCAGAGACTTTTTATGGTTTAAGCGCTTCTCTACGCGTGTGAAAGAATACCAATTTTCCTTCTTTTTGCAAATTGGGTTCTGTGTCTTTTGTTGCTTATAGATTAAGTAGAGATGGGACTAGATCCTAAATAGATAGATGGTTGCTTAGTTTAAATACTAATTCTTTGTAAACAAGTGCTTGTTTTGAAGGGAATGTGCCTGAGCTTCTGTTGTGTTATTGCCTAGATAAATTGTTAGATTCTGAATATGATTTAGCGCTGTATTGCTCTAGTTTTAGTAGTTGATGCTCGCTTTGAAACAAAATATATGCAAAGTTTGTCTTTTTCTCCCTTGAGCTGTACTGTTTGAGTACCATTTGCTACTGGTTGTAGAATTGAAATCGAAATCCGTTCTAGAGTGTAGTTTTTACTGCATTGCTGAAAGAAAAATAGGATAATATGGTGTTTAAATCGAATTACTGAACCAAAGTAGTAAATATACTTTTAGCTGCTCCCGAGTTGTATTTGCGTTACTTTCCTACTTCAACATGGTTTTAGACTAGATATGTTGTGTGCTTTAGTGTCAAGTATTCGTTTTTAGTCTTCTCTGTGATACAATTAAGCAGTCGAGATGCATGGTTTTATATATCTTTAAACTTTCTTAGTTTCTAATATCGTTTGAATAAGTATGGCAGAAGAATGCTTTGTCTCTTTCTAATGAATCGCATATGATTTTTTTTTTACAGGCTTCCTGTGCAATGGGAAAACTCAGACATTTTGGTGATGAAAGAAGTACGTGTTCGTAGCCCCTATCTTTCCGATTGTGTCTTTGGAGGAACTGATGCTGCCAACAACCGAGTCAAGAAAGTGGTAAGCGTCAGTTGCATTTCATTGTGTGATGTTAAAGCCTCTGTGTGTGTGTCATATTAATGCATATTTGCCCTCATCGCAGCTTGAGCTACAGAGACAAAGGTTGCAACTCTTTGGCACTTGAGTCCAGTGAAAGGAGTCGGTCAGTGAAGTCGCGAAAGAAGGTTTGTGTTACTGCTAACCCGAAAAAGCGTCTAGATCTGATCGACCAGCGAGAAGTGTGTATTTTCGCTTTTCGCTTGTTGTTGTTTTTACCTAGAATATGCTTGTCCTTATAAACAGATTATAGATTTGAGTTTCAGGGATTGAAATTCAGGTTGACTAATTTCACCCTCTTATTGACAAGAACAGTGAGGTCTTGTCCGCTTTTTACCACGTCTTCGTTAATTTATCCCCTGGTTGTGTAAACTATTCTGAATGCTGAAAACCCAACTTTTTAGAAACCTATTCTGCGATAGAATTTTACCAAATTTTATGTTCACTAATGCATAAATTAAAGAAGCTTTTATCTGTTAATTAGTTATCAGGCGAGAATGTACTTATAATATTTGACGTTCGTAATTTTCTATTATTTCGAACAATGCACTTGTCAATATAGGTTTGATTTGACGTGCTTCTTCAGTGTTAATACAAACTAATTATCTCCAGGAACTGTTGAATCTAAAACGATCATAGTATTCAACAGTTAGACATTGATGTTATATTACACCATCTCTCTGTTTTGGTTAATGTTATTACATCATCTTATTCAATACACGAGTTATACAATTAACGTAGCTAGACAAAAGATCAAGATATTATCAAACTATAACTTGAGAACGGCTCATGCATCAACTAAATTCTTGATCAGGAACCAAAAGATGTCCCAGTGTAATATTTTTAAGTTCCGACAAAACCAACTCCCGAGACAAGAAAAGCAACCGCTTGCATGAAGAGATAGAGATATAACAATGTGTTTCCAAAGGCAAGTCCATAGCAAGCACAACACAATATGTATATTCCCATCATTATCTCCTTCGAGTTTATTCTGCAACCAACCAAGCACTCTTTTTACCCTTTAGTATCAATTCTAGGTAGCATTTGATTAATTTTGCTTTGATTAGTTAATTAATTAGTTACCTTTCGAAAAACCCGTTACGAGGTTTTCCAATCTGAGGAAGTAGCTTAGTCTTAAGAGCATCTCCAAATTTCTCAGTGACGATCCATTCGTTCACTCTTCCTCCTTCAAGTAAGCCGATGAAAGTTCCCTTTGTCCGATGCATGGACATTACGTTTTCAAACAAGACCCAAAATATCACTAGATAGAATGATCTACAAAACCCGATAGTTCACAGTTAAGGATAATACAATTATGTAGTATATATATCGACCAAAATGAATCAGGAAGTATAGTACTAACCTTGGTGTCGCAATGACAATGAAGAGAGTGATCAGCGAGGGAATGTAGAAAGTTGACCAAGCTGGAATGTTGACTTCGGGAAGAAATACGCTTGTAGGAAGAATAACGCAGTAGAAGAAGAAAGTGAAGAAGTGGACTAAGATCTTTCGTATGAAAAAGAAGCTGTAGATCAGATACAACTTCTTCCACAACGTCACTCTCTGCTCATTGTTACATATAGAAATGTAGCTTTAAGGTTAGATGTCTACTCACGTTAATCATTTGTTTATGTTAAACAAAAGAAAATAAATCGATATTTGATATGACATGTTTTAACTAACCCACACAAAAAAACTAGATTGAACCAAACCAATCTTCTAACCCGTTAGGCCATTACAGTAGAAAACCAAGTTCGGCATCAAAATCTGTCTTTTTCTAATAAAGCATAAAAGATAAAAAGAAACTGAACAAAAAATTGATATATGAGTTAAAAGAAAGAAAAAAACCAAAAAAATCAAGATGACCAATCAACGAAAAAATGTACGTCAGCCTCACATCACATGACCTGTTTGTCTCTCATAGTAAAATGATGGACAAAAAAAAAAAAAAAAGTTGTGGCACGTGAGACAAAAAAAAACTGTAGTCACGTGTGTGTTTGTCAAGATGAAATATATAAATTGGAAAAAGACCTTATTGCGAATAATCTCCATAATCATTTTCTTGAAGAGATTTGCTGGACCACAGGACCATCGATGCTGTTGGAATCTTAAGGCCTTAAATTTACTTGGTAGCTCGCTTTTCACCTATAAAGTGTGCATGTGCATAATGTAATGGTCATGTGTACACATCAATAATTCAATATAGATATCATCGAACATCAAGACTAGAGTGTTACTTAATGGATAACATGCGATGAGTTTTTAAGGTTTTGGGATTAATTGATGCGAGGTAAGGTTTATTTTATTACAAATTAATGATTAGGGACAGATCGAATACCGTGAGGTCATCGAGGAAAACAAATTTCCATCCGAGAAGACCAGCACGAACGGCCAAGTCCATGTCTTCTACGGTGGTTCGGTCATTCCATCCTCCAGCTTCTTCCATCGCCGTCATTCTCCATACACCCGCAGTTCCTGAAAGAGATTAAATATTAAACATGGAGTAATTAACATGTTTTTTTTAAAAAAATGTGTTGATAGGAAAATGCACCATTGAAGCTAAAAAAGGCTTGTCTAGTGGATCCAGATTCTTGCTCTGCCATAAAGTGGTAGTTGAGTGACATCTCCTGCATCCTTGTCATTAAGCACTTGTTTGCGTTCACTGTTAGATGAACCCAACACAAAGAATCACTCAATTTGTAAGTAGACTTTTGTAAGGATTCTTAGACCGAAAAATGCAAGGGACCTAAATGTACATAATATACGAGAGACAGAGATTTGAATTCTATATATTAGTCATTGTCCAATTCATTAAAAACTTTTATAATGTTAAGAAAAGGTTATTAGTATAGGTTCTCTAAGTGTGTCAAAATTAGCTAGCTACAATAGTCTACGTACTGAATCTCCATCGGGCTTGAACGAGAGCAACCTCGGGGTTATGAACAAGGAAAGGGACAGAGCGTTGGAGGTAATCAGGCTCCGGTTGAAAGTCAGCGTCAAAGATGGCTACGTAGTTGCAAAGCTTCACGTAGTTGTGCTTCATGCCTTGTTTAAGAGCTCCTGCTTTGTACCCATTTCTGTTGTCTCTCCTCTCACACTTAATGTTCACCCCTTTGCTTTGCCATTTTGCGCATTCCTTGTTCACCAGCTCCTGCGTTTTTATCCACTTCACATTAGTTACTTTAAAAATAAACACGTGTCCAATAAATTATAATAGACTTGGTAAGCAAGAGACCTTGATGGTTTCATCAGTGGAATCATCTAAAACTTGAACAATTAAGCGGTCCAATGGCCATATTAGTCTACATGCAGCACCTATAGACAATTGAAGGACCTGCGGTGTTAAGAACACGTCGTGAATCTCACATCTTTTAGTACAAATATTATGTAGTAAATCAAAAACCTGAATCTTTATATTTATTGACATATAGTTTTGAGATTAATCTTTTAATATGTCGGTCCAAAATTTAACATATAAAATACATACCTCTTTTTCGTTGTACATTGGGATTTGGACAAGGACCATGGGATATGATTCATTTCCGAGCTCAATGTCTTCTTGCATAGGCTCCCATTTGTATACTTTTTCGGGTTTTCGCTTAAACAACTTAACGTAGAGTACTACAAGGTTCATGTAAGCACCCTCTATGAAAACTAAGAGGGAGATTATCAAACACAAAGCCACCAAACACTTGAATAGAGGAACTATAAGTAAACTCCTCACTTGTCGTCCCCATCCCGTTTCAATGCTAATCCTCACACCATTAATGGGTGCTTGGAGCCTTTTCAGAACTCCAGCTGCATCGTCAGAACTCCCTCCATGGTTCTTCTCATGAGGCAAAAGAGGAAACCATTGTCAGAGCAGAGAAACAGAGCGAGTGATATAGAAAGATGATATCTTAATTACCAGTAGAGAGAGGAAGACAAGACATGAATCATGTAGGAAGATGATAAGAGACTTCAAAAACAGAGTCATATTTTTTTTTGGGGGATCTAGTTTAGTATACTAACTAACTTCACGAGAGATTCTGATTCAATGGTGCATTGCTTCTAATTTAAGCACTATGTGTTTTTTTAAGTTATTTCATAGTTTTCGTAAGGACTTTTTGTTTTTAGTTTGGTTGGTCCAAGACTTTGTCGTTTACGGTAATAGTGTAATACGTACGTTGATGATTGTTTGGAGTTGCTGGTGACTCACGATCAGTATCGCAGCTTGAAACCACACAAGAGAAAAGAACAAACTGTTTGTTTTTTTATAACTCCACTCACCATTTTTCAGTATTTATCACGTGGTCGTAATGCATTTTGCAATTGTACTGGTTTTTGTTGACGTTGACAATAAAAGTAACCACACAAATAACAAAACTACAAAAAAAAATTAAGAAATCAGAATCAAAAGCTGGCAGACGAGCTGATAACTTACGGGCGTCATGGACTTGTAACTGATGTTATTATGGAGCCCTAGCTAGGCCCATTAAACCCGTCGGGAGATAAAAAGATATATGGCTTCGCCCGGGCTCGAACCGGAGACCTTCAGTGTGTTAGACTGACGTGATAACCAACTACACCACGAAACCTGATGTACATTTTTGTAGTAAGAAAATTATTTTGTCATAGTATCTCTTGGTGGACCGTAAACCGGGGAAACAAACCCGAACCAAATAAATTTCGGTATGAGTTTTATCTGAGCGACCACCCTAACTTGAGACCACCTGACGCAGTGACGCAGACCAAAACCCGGCTTAAACCCACTGTGCTCGTCTTCAACCTCTCCTCTTCTTTCTTCCCCACTGCGGAAAAGAGAGCTCACTGAAAGTTTCGCACCAGTGGCGAGCATTTAATCGAGAGATTCACGTCCTTGTGCTTGGTAAGATATTAATTTGACATTTCGAATTAGTTTTATTACTCAATCCTGCTCCAGCTCATGCAATCTCTATTTGATTTTCGATGCATTCACTGGTTTTTCGGTTTCGGCATTGGTTCTCGTGAAACTCTCGTGGGTTAATTTGTCTTCTTCAATCCACTTCGGTTATAGATATCCCAGATTAAGAATAGTCGATTACTTAGTAACACTAGCGTTAGATTATCATTACGAAGCAGAAATTTATGAACTTTTTTGGTTAAATTGTAGTCAGATAAAGATTCATATTGAACAGAACTGTTGATATTATTCTGGGTTTCGCGTTTTATAATCTTATATCTCCCTGGAGTTTAACTAAAGTTGTATGCTTTTTCTCTCATAAATCTAAGTGTGGGAGTAACTACAACTGTAATGAGCTGTCTCTCTCATGCACGTTCTTACATTTCCTTGGGGCTTCTTAAGAGATCCAGCTATGTCAGTTCCAAAATCTCATGGAATCATTGCTTTTACATGCCTTCAAAATCCTGTTTAAAGCCTGCAAGTGTGAGTCCACTTGGACTATCTAGCGTTCATTGCTATTCCTCGAGATCAAAGGCTGTTAAATCAAAAATGTCAACCGCTGTTCCTGTTGCGGATAAAGAGAAAGACGCCTTTTTTGTTGTCCGGAAGGGTGATGTTATTGGGATTTATAAGGATTTGAATGATTGTCAGGCTCAAGTTGGATCATCGGTGAATACATTTTTTTCCTTACAATCTGTTTTGTTATGTATATACTTTCCTTAGGATGGGAATATAAACTAAAATTCGCTACGTCGTTTTTTTTAACGGCAGGTGTTTGATCCTCCGGTTAGTATTTATAAGGGATACTCGTTACCTAAAGATGCAGAGGAATATCTTTCTTCTGTTGGGATGAAGAACCCACTCTACAGTTTTAGAGCTTCAGACTTAAGAGAGGATATGTTTGGCGCTCTCACACCTTGTCTTTTCCAGGTAAAGTAACACTGTGATCTTCATAGTGTTTCGCTTTTTTCGTTATTTTGTTTTCTAGGTAGAATATCTTCAACTTCCGTTTACGTCTTGTGGGATTAACTGTGCCTCTCTTTAAATCCCTTAGGAGCCAACTTCTCCCAAAGTTAAAATATCTGAAGAAGAGGATACCTCGGAGATGAAGTCAAAAGATATGACTAGAGACGATAAAAAAGTAAGTTGTAAGAACGAGGGTTTTAGATACTTTTAAATATAGTTTGGAGAAAATAGCTAAAATTTAATGATTATGAGAAAGAAATGATTGAAGCTCATTGCTTAAGTATTCATTTTTGCCAGGATATTCTTTCAGCTTCGACGTCGGTGAAAAAACTCGAGCAGCTGGAGCCATCTGCTGTTACTAAAGACGTGAGTTGTGATTATGTTTGTATTTATAATTACTCAGAATGCAGAATGTTCGGCTCAAGTTTCTCTTACCCCTCTTGTGGTAGGAAACCTGCTTTATTGAGTTTGACGGCGCATCAAAGGGCAATCCTGGTCTCTCTGGCGCAGCAGCTGTACTGAAAACTGAAGATGGAAGCTTGGTATGAATCCTTTTGAATCACGGTAGAGAATGCAGTTCTGTATCTAAAAAAAGTTATAATTTTTTTGAAAAACAGATTTGTAAAGTGCGTCAAGGTTTGGGAATTACCACAAACAATGCAGCAGAGTATCATGGATTAATCCTAGGATTGAGGCATGCTATTCAAAGAGGTTACAAGAAAATTAAGGTGAAAGGTGACTCCAAGTTGATCTGTATGCAGGTTCGTCAATATATAACTTATATATCTTTGTGCAATTATGTAGTGTCATGAATCAGTCATGCACGCTTTTTCTCTTCTCACTTTTTCAAAGCTTTCTGAGAACAACAGATTAAAGGTCAATGGAAGGTAAACAACGAGGTACTCTCGAAGCTGCACGAGGAAGCAAAACAACTGAGCAACAAATGTGTCTCTTTCGAGATCAGCCATGTATTAAGGGTATGTTTCTATGTGCATTTCTCTCTGTAAATAGATGCTATCGCGGTCTTGTGGATCATTACATGGCGTTTTTGTAATGAAAATGTCTGTCATTGTGGGCATATCTCTTTGACAGAATCTGAACTCTGCTGCGGATGAACAAGCAAACTTGGCAGCGCGTCTTCCCGGTTAGACAACCTAGTCTCCCTTTCTCTGCATTTGATAATATCAGATCAAAATGATACAAAAAGCTAACCAAATCTGTTCTGCATTATATACAGAAGGACAAGTTGAAGTGGCTTGAAGGATTTTTACTTGTTATCGGTGAAAGAAGATAGATTTTGGTCTGTTGTTTCACGCCACATCTAAATATGAATAGAAGCCTTGAAAATGGATGCATTATATGTTAGAAATCAACAAATCTTGGGTTTAAAGTCTTTTTGTTTTCTTGCAGTTAAAAGAAGCCACTAGAAACTGATGAAGAGCCAGAATGAGCCATAGAGAGTTTTTCAGAAATTTAATGCAAAAGTTGGGTATGATCTCTTAGAGAACAGCAGAAAATGAATGATGATTTGTCGTCTCTTTACTTCTGTTTGATTTTGCCTTAGTTCATAATTTTTGTATACACTTAGCACAGTTTCACTGAGATTCTTTCTATACATTTGAAATACACGCTCTTGCGCGTGAAGTTTTTTAATATCGGCATAGTCGTGTCCTCCATTAGGCCCAATAATATGATATTATGAAGCCCATTTCTTCTATTTGCTTCGAACCATTCGCCGACTTGGAGCTCAAGCAAAGCACGGTGCTTCATTGAAAGCCTGTATCTGTTTCTTAACCGAGAAAATGCAACTGGAATTTTTTTTTTTTGTTGAAGGAAATGCCAAGAGGATTTCTAGAATGTTGACGAAGGCGCTTCGGATTTTGAAACCCAAGTCTATCCTAGGAGGATCTCTCCACCGTCCACCGGTTTATTTATCTTCTCCGTCGCCGAGGTTGTCTCCCGGAGCTATTTCCCGTACGACGGCTGGTGCGGCGGAAATTAACGCCGATGATGCTATCGCGTACTCGGACCCATCTCAATCGCTGACTGCGATGCCGATGATGATGCATGGTCACCTTCAGCCACGTGTCGTCGTGTACGACGGAGTCTGCCATCTTTGCCATGGAGGTACGATGCTTTCTGTTTCTCTCTTTTAAGCTTAGAACAAAGCCGTTTCTTGAGATTGTTTAAGGGTTTGTCAATCGATTATGTCTACTGATTTCGTCTCAGCTTTGGTTTAGGATAATTTTACTTCCAGCCTTGTTCGATGAAATGGGGGAAAACAGAATCGGAGCTTTTTCTCCATAGGAATCGCATTGGTAACTTGAATTGGAATGATTGTTGGGGAAAATCTGAGTACTTGAAGAAGATGATATGCAGTTTCCGTAACTCGATATTCTTGTCACGTTGATTGACTTGAACCAGATATATTGTGGTAGAAATATCGAAACCTCGGAAAAGGAAAATGTGTAAATGACTACTAGTTGACATTGTAGACAATTTTTGTTCTTGGCTATTTACTCATTCGATTTGTTAGCTTGTAGCTGAGTGATTGTTCAATGCAGGTGTGAAGTGGATCATCAAATCGGATAAGTATAGAAAGATAAAGTTCTGTTGTCTTCAGTCTAAAGCCGCTGAGCCATATCTAACAGTAAGTGGAGTCACTAAGGAGGATGTTCAGAAGCGATTTCTCTTTATTGAAGGTCTCGGGTCATACCATCAGGCATCAACCGGTATGTAAATCTTCGCTGTAGTTAAATGTGTGCATTAGTTCTGATGGATGGATTTAGTTGTTCTAGTTAAGTATAAGCTTAGTTGATGCTGAAATTATTGAATCAGCCGGAGTTCTCTCTGGTAGAGTGGTTAAGTCAGATGATTGCATAATGATTAATGACTGCTTATGTAAGGTGATTTCATAGTGATTGCTGTTATATTCTTGAGTTATTTCCCTGTGCTTGCGTAGTGACTGCTTATGTCAATGATTGTTCCTGCATAGTTAGGATTTTCATGATCAACATGTTTTCTCCTTAAGCCCATAGCTCAGGAACAAAGCCATGGATTGATCTTCTGATTGTGTATCTTTTGACTCTACAGCTGCACTTCGAGTGGTATCATACTTGCCTTTGCCTTACTGCGCACTGAACGCTTTCTCCATAGTTCCCACTCCTCTGAGAGACTCGGTGTATGACTATGTGGCCAACCATCGTTATGACTGGTTTGGAAAAGCTGAGGATTGCTTGGTTCTGAAAGACAAAGAGCTGCTGGAGCGGTTTATAGACCGAGATGAACTCATTGGTCGATGCTAATGACACGACCCTTGGACCGATATAGGGTCTGCATATATAAATATAAGGGAATATGATTAGAGTTAACTTTCGAAGAACCAGAGCTTATTTTTGTGTTAGGTTTCTGAAAAGTGAGCACAAGACCAAAGAGAGCCTTTCAAAGCTAATCCGCATAATCCTTGTTGATGTTATAACCAACGATTAGATTTTTTTTTGCTGACTCTATGTTCAATTTAAACCAAGGGGATCAAAAAAAAAAAAAAAAAAAAGAAGAATCAAAGTTTCATTTATGGTGTGGAGACCCAAAAACATCTAGTAACTTGGTACACAAAATATTCCATACGAACCTTAAATGCAAATCGAATAGTTATTTACAGGACTAGGTTATTAAAATTAACTCTTCCATAAGAAACAAAATTATTACTATTAAATGTTTGGGTCCCACTCGAAAGTAGAACCCTCCAAAAATAGGCGTATGCCATTTAGCATGGAGAGCACACGGTATTCTTTAGTAAAAGGCGAAAGAATAGTTCGCTTTGTGCTCACCACATGGCTGCGTGATTTCAACTTGAGGAGAGTGAAGTGTATTTATACTGAAGTCTCCAATATCCAAACCTCTTAGCTTTCCGATGTGGGATACTAAAAGCTCTTTAGTAAAAGGCCTTGTGAGCCGTAGGTAATACTGGGCCTATGCATTACGAGGGCAGATATTCATCTTATCTTTGGTAAAGGATGTTATAAATATCTATCGTTCGTGAGGAATCATAACAATCAAAATCAAAGATTATAACGTGCAGAATAACTACGATGCAGTTAGAGAGAAAGTATATCGTTAACAATTGGTTTATTGAACCATAGTCATATCCGTACAATGGTCTTAAACAACAACAAACACACAAATTACATACCATGATTTACAAATTTCCAATTTCATTACCTCAATGTTTCTTCCCTAAACTCTCCACAAACTCGTTAATGCTCCGGTCAGAGCTTCCTCCTTCACTCATTGCCTTCACAGCCAAATATTTCCACTTCTTCGAACTCTCTCTAATCCTCACACTACTCTCTCCTTCCATCACTCCTTTCAAACACCTCACCACCTCATCGCTCTTCACGACTCCTTCGCCAGCTTCCTCTTTCGCTCTATACCCAACTTTCCAAACTTGCTCCACCAACTTAGCATCATTCATCTGATCACTCCACTGAGGCACACCCACCATCGGAACTCCTAAACTCAACCCTTCCAACGTCGAGTTCCAACCACAGTGAGTCAAAAAGCAACCGATCGAGTCATGAGCTAAAACCTCAAGCTGGTTACACCAAGAAACCAGCAAGGCTCTGTCTTTGGTCGATTCCACAAACCCTTCTGGTAACTTGGCGATGTGAGCTTCTTTGATCACCCACAAGAAGTTCAAATTCCATTCTTGTAGAGCGATTGCTACCTCAGCGAGTTGCTTCTCAAAGAGGATCCCAAAGGAACCGAATGAAACAAATGCTACTGACTTACTCGGCCTAGTCCCGAGCCACTCCATACATTCCTCTGAGAACGGTTTCATTAGGCTCGAGCCATAGCCTTCATCGTCTTTTATTCGTTCATCAAGGTATGCCGATGGGATCATAGGTCCGATCAACGTTGCCTTGATTGCCTCTGATTCTCCAGTTTCACAATCCTAAATCAAAAAAAAAAAACCACAGAGCAAGAACATAAGTTTGCAGTTTCAATTGATTGATATCTCAAGAATCTTGAAATTGAGTGTGTATGATTGGCTTCTTACTTGTGTTTCTAAGCCTTGGAAGCCATTGACGAAAAGCCAATCGGCATTTTCATGGTTGTGGAACTGATTCAGAAGAACCCTCCCGTGCGCCGCGTGGCTCGACCAGTGGCGCCCAACAAACGAAGGCAGCTCGTCGTAGCTCAACGCCGGCAAGCCACGGATCAGATACGGCGCCGAATCGGGATCGGCGGGGAGAGGAAACGCTCCGTTGGTGAATTTACGAAGCACAGAACAAACGGTGAGGTTGTTGGTGAAGAAAGCAGCAGCTGAGATCGAGTTAGATCTGGCGACTTCGAGTCCCACGGAAGAAACGAGTCGTAGACTAAGGAATCGATTGGGGAATCGGTGGATTTGAATTTCTCGATCACGCGGGTTAGAGTTTCGGAGCCGTTGAGCTTGAAGGATTCCATGTAGGCATCGATGCTGTAACCGGGAGTAGCTATGGGGATGAAGTCGTATCCGTCGGAGATTGGTTCGACGGAGACTAATGGCGTGGAGATGGAGGAGGCGGTGTAGGTAGTGGTTGCGATTGTGACTTTTACGCCTTTGAAGACTAGACGTTTAGCGAACTGAACCATTGGGTTAAGGTGGCCTTGAACTGGGTAAGGTAAGACCACGACGTGGCCATTAAAGTCGCTCGTTGTTTCCGCCATTGAAGCTCAAAGAAGCAGAGCTTGATTTATGTTTGTTTTCAAGTGGAGACGAAACAGAGAAGATAATGTCTACTAAAGACATTTGACTGGTTTTACATAGATGGTCGAACGCATTGTTCACGTTTCGTGTCTTTTTACATCTTCCCTCATTGATCCTGTTTTGGGTTTCCATTCAAGGCTTAGGTATGGTTTAGTATGTATGGGTATAAGTTATAAGTAAAAACTAACTATTGAGCCTTAAGGTGAGCGTTATGAAAATTAGCACATTTTAGCTCAACCTTCACACATGACTCTTTCTTCTTCATCTCTATTATCGTCTTCTCCTCTATGCAAATCCAGGTTCTCGCCAACAACTGTCCTCTCGGGAATTGACTTCATCTCGTTCTCGCCTCGAAAACCTCTCTCCTCATCCACAACCTTCCTTATCTCGCCGGCGATTCTCTCTTTCTCCGTCAAACAGAATCGACAGAGAAACTCGCTCCAAGGTTCGAATTTTGAAGTTTCTCTTTTGTTCTTCTTCTGATTGAAACATAGAATTGAGTATTAGAAGGATCAAACAGCTTCTCTTTTGATCTCTGGGTTCAGTGAAATCAGTAGCTAGCCCAACGGAGACGGTTTCAGAATTTGACGAGATGGTCTCCGGCACGAAACGAAAGTACTACATGCTTGGAGGGAAAGAAGGAGTGGGAAAAACTAGTTGCGCTGCTTCTTTAGTTGTGAGATTCGCCAACAATGGATACCCAACTCTTGTTGTATCCACAGATCCAGCACATTCCTTGAGCGATTCTTTTGCTCATGTAAAAGAAGAAGTTCTGTAAAATAAAGAATTGGTTGGTCTTAGTTTGGTTGAGCTTCAGCATTTTCAGCTTCATTAAAACTTCTTCTTCTCAATATTCTTTAGATAACTAGGAGAGAGAGAGAGAGAGAGAGATGGACGGTAGGGGAGGATATTGCACAGCCAGATATGGCGGTTACGATTTCTCTAAGGCAGACCAAATCATGCTTCGGTTCCGTCCGATTGTTCCTAAACCGGTCAGCAAGTAGTTCTCCCGTATCCGGAAAGTATTGTTCCACCACAACTAGTGGTGGCAGCTCCGATATCTCTCGTAAATCCGAGAGAGGAAAAAGGAAATATCATAAAGAGAGTTAATGTGGTAACCTCGAAGATGCAAACAGAGGAAGAGATCAGCTATTTCTGACGGCGGTGTTGCTGCTACTATGGTGGTGTTCACGTTATCTCTTTTTACCAGAGGCAACTGATAAACAAGATTTTTCGGATCTGATTGATTGTCCAGTGGAGATGCAGAAGCGAAACGGTTCGTTATGCAGAGGCGGAGACCGGGGGATACTAACGTCGTACAAGACTGCGGATATATGGCGAAGAGGAAGATGAATCTGGTGAGAGACACGTGTCATGGGTTTTTATCAGACAAAACGGGGAGAGTCATTTGTTATCGGGTTTATTTGGTTTGTATTCCGGTTTGTAAAACTTGTTTAAAATTGCATTCAATACCATAGTTTAATTGATACTCATTCGGATAATTTACTAAACCAAACAAATCAGATTAGAAACAAAAAAAAAAATCAACATTATGAGGAAATATGATGACTAAGTTTTCTAGTGAGCAATTAAATCGTTAAATATATTCTTGTGGCTATTTATATAGAGTATAAAAAATGAGAGAAATTTAATAAAATGTGCTAATTTTTATGGAGATCTGGATCCTTTTCCCGAAATTGTCTAACCTTTTTCTTCATTTCTCGTTGTTAAATAGAAAATGCCAATGACATGGTTTTTAGCCACATTCTCCTTAGTTTTTCTAATAATTGTGCAGACTAAAATAAGGGTTTTAGAATTTGGCAAAAACATGTTTTCTGTTTCTCCTTGAAGCTCTCTCTTCCTTTGATAATTCCAAACTAAAGCCTTGGTTTCAAAATTAAAATCGACACAAACAGCTAAAAGGGAAAGAAGCACAAAAATAAGGAGAGAAAATCAATCAATAAGAAAATTTGAATTCAAGCGAAAATTACAAAGATTTTTAAAAATAAATACTTTTCCGTCTTCAACGATGAAATCTTCTGGATTACGTTGTCTGTATATTGTTCTGTCGTTTCCATATCTCCTTCAAGCCAATCTCTCCCCTGATTATTACAGCAAAACATGCCCTGAATTCGACCATACCCTCGTCCAAATCGTCACCGAGAAACAGATCGCTGCTCCGACCACTGCCGCCGGAACACTCCGTCTCTTCTTCCACGATTGTATGATCGACGGCTGCGACGCCTCGATTCTCGTCGCCTCTACTCCCCGTAAAACCTCAGAACGCGACGCAGACATCAACCGTTCTCTCCCTGGAGACGCATTCGACCTAATCACTCGGATTAAAACCGCCATCGAGCTCAAATGCCCCAACGTCGTTTCATGCTCGGACATCCTCGTCGGAGCAATGCGTAGCCTCGTCACCATGGTCGGAGGTCCAAGAATCAATGTAAAATTCGGTCGCAAAGATAGTCTCGTCTCGGATATGGATCGTGTCGAAGGAAAGCTAGCTCGGCCTAACATGACGATGGATCACATCATCTCCATTTTTGAGTCGTCTGGTTTGACCATTGAAGAGATGGTGGCTCTCGTTGGAGCACACACGATCGGTTTCTCTCACTGCAAAGAGTTCGCGAGTCGCATCTTCAACAACAAAAACAATTCCGACCACAACGATGCTGCAACTCCGGAAGGGATGAATCCGAAATACGCGGCGGAGCTGAGGAAGCTGTGCGCGAATTATACAAAGGACGAAGAGATGTCTGCGTTTAATGACGTTTTTACCCCTGGAAAATTCGACAACATGTATTACAAGAATTTAAAGCATGGTTACGGGTTGCTTGAGTCGGATCAGGCGATGGCGTTTGATAACAGGACCCGGTCGCTGGTGGATCTGTACGCGGCAAACGAAACTGCGTTTTTCGACGCGTTTGCGAAGGCGATGGAGAAAGTTAGCGAGCAGAAGGTGAAGACGGAGAAGTATGGGGACGTCCGAAGGCGTTGCGACCAATTCAATGACTACAAGGGGTAAATTAGGTAATACCTCGTTGAACACAAACACACGTAAAAAAAAAAATCTGTCATATTATATTGGTAGTGTGATTTTATTTTTCACCAAAATGGTTTGTGATTGTTGAGTTGCTAAAACATTTATGATTGGAACTTGTATCAATCACGCATTATGGTGGAAAAAAAGTAATTTCTTAAATTTTTTTGTGCATTGAAAGTGTTATCCTATGGTTTTGTATGTTAATTTATCAATTCTCATATTCTGTGATACAAATTACGATAACAACAAAATTGGAATACAACGGTATTTAAAATAATTGGAGCACAACGGTATTTAACACAGACCATTAGGCTATATGCCATGGTCAATTGACATGATTTGATCAAGAGAATTTTCTCAAATAATAATTATTGTAACAAATAAGTTGATTAATACTAATGATAAGTTGAAGGAGAAAAATAGCAAATGATTTACAGATACACCGATCTCTGAGGTCAGGGAGAAAAATAATGCATGACAAAAGAAAACAAAAGAGATATAAAACTAACAAGGTTTTTTCTTGTCTAATTTCAAATGTAAATTGTACCATTTGCTCTTCTTCTTAAGTGTCTCAGACTTATCACAAGTACTTGGTTTCTTGTTCCTCTGCCTACTGCTTTCTTCCTCTTCCTCCTCTTCCTCTTCTTCCTGATCAGTTGGTGCAGGCGCCTCAGCCGCCGCCTTCTTGAACGAGCTCTTTCTCAGTCTGCTCTTGCTCGAGCTCCGCTTTATCACTGGAGTTGTCGTGTAGGCTGAGTGAATTTCATTTCTCTGCTTCAAAAGCTCATCAATCTGTAAAAGGCACATGAAAATCAACTATGTTACAATGCTTAAGGCCAAACTTAGACATAGAATTTGGTGTCATTTACTCAGCCATGACATCTTCTCTTCTTTTTCTGTGAAAGGTGGTTTGATTTCTAAAATGAATAAAAGACTAACCGATTGCATTTCCAGCGCGTATCTACTCGTCATATCGGTAAATTGCACAAGTACTTCCCTGTACTCTGTCTCAAACTTCGCCAGTTCTGCTCTTTTAGTGAGGATCTGAGCTTCTACAGACCTAAGGTCTTCTTTTTCTTGAGTAAAAGAGGCAGCACAAAGAACTTGGATTGTGTAGTTTACGCTCTTGAAAAAATTATCACCTGAAAAGGCACATGTCCATTGACCACCAAGTTGGATAAATTGAGTGCTGAATGAATCCAGACAGATAAATGGGAGATATGTGGATTTGTAATCAGATTACAATCCGAGAAAACTGACCATAGACAGCAAAAACATGAGTACCGGCCTTTAGCTCAGTAACTTCACATTGCTGAAATCCATCAAGCTTTTTAAAGAAGGCAGCTTCTGGATCCTTTGCTTGCGCCATCTAGACCAATAAAAATCAAGTCACATTGGGAAAAAAAGCGTGAGGAAAAAAGAAACTCATCCGTACAGAATGTAGTGACGATTATTTATAACATATCGAAGTGAACATACGGAATTATATGTGTGATCCAACCGATAGACAGGGAAACCGAGAAAGTACATTCCAGCAGATGTTATCTTGCCAGTTCTTCTGCTGTCCTCCTTTATCCATGAGTGATTCAGATAACAAGAAGAAAAGAAGCATTTTAATTAGTTACATCATTACATGTAACTCCACATTTGTTCCAATGATATATGAAAAACCATGGTAAAATACAGCTCTTTCACTTCAATTTGTAAAAACAATACCTGCAGAGCTAAGCTCAATCCGCTATTTGCTTCTTGATCAAAATACAGTAACTGCACAAGCAGACGCATACGTTAGTTGTCAATACTTCAGCATTTCTATATCAGAGTTTGACAGGGGAAAGACTCTGGCGAGCCAACCTTGAATTTGCTTTTGCTAGATGATTCTACTCTGCAGACCAACCCAGAACTTACTTCCTCTTCTGTTACTGTGAAAGCATAAAAGTGTGCACATTGCTTTTCAACCTGTAAGAACCATAGCACATATGAAAATTATATGGAGATAAGCACTCATCACACACACAAGTGAGATCATAGCCAGGCATCGGCTATAATAGCTCACCTTTTTAGTTACAGCTTGTCCAAGTAAAAGAGGATCAACTGAAACTCTGCCATTAAGAGCCTCCTCCAAAATAGTTGCAGATACAGATGTTTTTATCGGCACACCAAGTTTGCTATTTCGTTGGAAATTTCAGAACACATACTCAGCTTGCATTTTATAAATCTATGTCCAGCTATATAAAAACGACCACAGAGAATGAACAGAATTTCACATAAAAAATAAACCAACCTAAACAAAGCTGCAAACACAGTATTCACAGCTCCTAAACTTGAGAGATCCAGCTCCAGCTCTTGGCCTTCTGCTTCAACAGCCTGTGAAAGAGAAGCCCTTTGCAATTAGCAAAGTCCGAAATTTGATGCTGACACAGCATTAGCTACTGGAAGAATTTTGAAGCATATCACATATCAAGAACGTCCCCAGAAAACAACAGTATTTAAAGAGACAAAGATCCTAGAAATTCTCGAGTTCAAACCTAAGCCACATCTTAACCTCACCTACTGACAAAGATCGCATATATCTATAACAAAAAAGACAAGAACCTTATTTCCTGGCTCGCGTAGATGTCAGAGTAAATCTACAATATCGCAATACAAACGAACCTCACCTCAAAACCAGCTGTATCATACTGGCGGCGTTTCTCCGGATCAGACAAGATGTTGTAGGAAAAGGTGACCTCCTTAAACATGTCGGCTGCAATTGGGTCATTTGCAGTCTTATCAGGATGGTACCTGAAACACCAAACATTGATTTGGGACAAGGCTTAAACAGAGATATTAGGACGAGTACTAAATGTTGTGCAGAGAATGCGTAATTGCCTACACCAGACCATCACCTTCCCTTATGATAATCCGGATTAAGGCTTAGATGAGTAAATCACAGATTAATGAGTAGCCATTAACTAATTGCCAGACTTTTTGGTAAATTCAATTCAAGAGTCATCTTATAGACAAAATTGATTCAACTCAAGGGTCTTCTTTTGTAGCCTAACCCTAAATATTTTTATCTTCTACTAAGATTGTTACGAGATTTGATCTTCCCGGTGTTACTCTTACAAACTGAAATTAAAATAAGCCTACACTAAACTCGCATAATGACATCATAGCCGTGACTAGATTGATACGGCTTTTCGAATTGCAAATTTCAAAAGTTCAAACCAAAGAGACAACCAGAAACCAATAAACTTACTTGAGAGCCATTTTCCGGTAGGCGCTCTTAATTTCCTGATCCGTAGAGTTCCTTAAGACGCCTAGAACCTCGTAAGGGTCCCGGCGGAGCTGCTTCTCCGCATCCTTCTTCTCCGACTTGGATCTATGAGCTGGCATTTTTTTCCCACTTCAAACCGAAACAAAAATCCAGAAAAACCCCTAAGAATCCCACTTTCAAACGAAAGAATCTCCGGATGTTCAGCGAGGAGATAATCTATCTTCTCGATTTCTCCTTCATTTCTGCAATTCTTCCCCCGAAAATTCAAGCTGGAATGAAGCCACGAAACCCTAGATGACGCCGGCAGAGAACCGGCACTAAACCTCTCTCTCTCTCTCTCTCTCTCTCTCTCTCTCTCTCTCTCTCTCTGAGCCGGATCCTAGAGAGATGGAGACTGAACTGTCAAAGGAGAAATCGGAGGGGGGGGGAATTTAGGTGAGAGAAATGGTTTGGGTTCGCAAGAGAGAGGAAGAAATTTAAAACACTCTGGATTTTCACTACAGTGCGCTGTTCGGCGCGTGGTATCGGCGCATGCGACGCTGGATTTAAGGGCCTCAGGTTATTTCTTGTGTTGGCATCTTTTTTTCGGGGCGCGTATGGTTCACGCGGAGCAAGACTGTAGGTTTCCAGATAAAACTAAACTGGATTAGTTATATTTACTCATGATTAATTATTAACTAATAATAATTGTTAATTATCCAACTCATATTAGTTAGACTTTTATTCTAATAAATCATTTTCCTCAAATGTATGTTTCAGTTTGGTTTGGTTTAGTTACAACTTACAATGTAAAACGTTTTCTAAAAAGATTTTGAAATAAACAACTTATATGAGTGGCTACAGTAAAGTAATAACACAAGAAAATTCTAGAAAAAAAAATTACCATAATAAATAATTAGAAACAAAAAAAAAAATTATCACAAGAAATTATATGTTACTCATTATTATTATTATTATTATTATTTTACAACTACCCATTAATTAACTTTTTAAACTTGTCTTTATACACTCAGCAGCAGGGTAATATTGGTTCTTAAAAATGGATGTGACTTATATGGAAATATAAACATAATTTAACCTTATATGGTAAAAATAAAAAAATAAAGGATTTGCTATTTAAGTATGGTTTTTATAGTAACAGTGTTGTTGACTGTAACAATATAATATTTTGATTTGATTCAGCTCTAGTTTGAGTATTTTCCAGTTTAATTAGCAAATGGATTAAGAACCATCTCTAATATTTTAGTTTCTGACTCTTATCCTCACAAAAAGGCTGTGATGCTGGCTTGCATCAGTGTACAACTTTTCCGGAATATTTTTTACCAACTATCCATAAAAATGGTCCACATGAGACTATTTGTTGAATTAAAAAAAAATTAAAACACAAGGACGAGGACAATTCAACACAATCAGAGAGTGATCATCATGTTGGGTCATATTTAATAAACTAGTGATTTTGCTCTAATATTTTATTGGGCTCTTAACGATTATTTTGTAACAGATAGTTTTTTAAACAATGACTAAGATATACTTTACTGTCTTTGATTATTTTAGATTGAAACATTGGAGAGCGAGATATTTGCAGTTTTCAAAATATTACTTTCACTTCACGAGATCGAAATGTAATACATTATAATTAAAATTATCACCAAAATATCGGGATTCCTACTACGAAAATGATTGGAACTGGACCCCTGGTCGTAGGGTCACACAACAAAATTTTCATGAGCTTACGATTGTTGCTTGTTTATGCTTACGATTGTTGCTTGTTGATGGGTTCGTATCATCGTGGTCGTACGCAAACTTACAGATTATGGGCTTTATAACTAAAAGCCCAATGGCTGAATCAAACGGCCCAAATGATCTTAAGAAAAAATTGGTGTATTTCCTTAAGAAAGCGAAATATCTTTCAAGCCAAAATGAATCATAAAACGCATCAACGCTACAAGAAATAGCACATGTTACATGTATAAAAGGACTTAAAAATAAATTATTGTTATATCAATATACCATAAAATCTATTAATAATTATTAAAAATACTTTTTATTATAATTATTATTGATTTATTGTCAATACTTTTATAATACATAAATATCTAATGATGTTGTGAAACCCAATCGATAGATATAACATTATTCATTAAATAAATGTTTGTAGTTAACAAAAATCAAATATATTATTAATTATATAATTAAATAATATAAAATTATTTCATTTAATTATTCTACAAAAAGCTACTCAAAGACTAATTTAATTTTTTAATGAATTTTTCTTTTATATATAATTATTTTTGTTTTATTTTTCATTCCACAACATTATTTATTGGTAAAATATTTTGTAGAAATATGTTTAAAAACATAATTCCGCCATTTTGCAAAATGTCAAAGTGCATTCGAAATTCTACTTTGACACCTAATATAATTTTCAATTCCTGTTAATTTAGTGTCTTGAAATTTTATAATCCTTGTAAAAAAATACCACACCAATATCACAATCATCATTCATAGCCGTTTGTCATATTATACATGATAATTTAGTTTTGAAAAATCATTTTTCTGAAATATTTTCGGTATATATATATATCCCACATCCGACACAATAAAAAAAACAACTGGTAATCTACGTTAACAATAAACATCTTTTAAAAAATAAATATTGTTCCTAATTATTATTTATGACTAATTCAAGTCTTACGCATGATAAATTTTTTTAAAGTCATATTCTCGACCAAACTTTTCTTTTTTTTTTTAAGAATTCAAATCCATAGGATAGACAAATAATAAAAAATCTATATCAACAATACTAAACATTGTTAAATTCATTTTGCTTATAAATTTAAACTTAATCAATAGAATTTTTATATACTAATATCATAATTCTATAGTATTATTTAACATTATATAAACGTAAATATTATTTGAGTAAAACCAATTTAAAGCACTCCAATAGTGATTCTTAGCAAGTTTCTTAAAATAAAAAACAATAAAAACAAAAGATATAGTGTAGAATCGATTATAAACTTAGATTTTTAAGAAACAGGTTTCACACCTGTCAAATAGTTAATGGTCAAATAAAAATAATTATTATTATTTAATTAAATTAAATTAAAATATTATTTTTTTTAAGAAATTTTTGTTGTTTCTCTTGTTGGAGATGCTTTGGTGACTCATGATTCATTACCTCAGTTAAAAAAACCTAAATTTCTACATATTTGAATTAGTCTAGATTTTCGTATAAAAATTTCAGGTTAAAAATATATATTTATTATTCGAATAAGGCGCGTGACAATATTATCTTTTACCTACTGGATGTACATCTATATCATTATATTATAACATTTAAATCTAGTCTTAGTGGAAGACAAAACTACGTGTTTCATTATGAAAAAGTTCCATTCTCCCTTTATCAATATTTTTGGTCAATTGTCACACACAAGTCACAAAATCACCAGAACTCATGGCCTTGATAATCAACTCACGTTATAGAAATAACTTAAGTTTCATAATTCTCTGTAATCATTTTTGTTTACTTTAACTCTATATACAAATAAATATTGGAACTATTTATTAATAAGTTCGTGTGAACCAGTGAAGTCTATTTTAACTACATAGTCAACAATCAACGTTGAAAAAAATTCATATTTTGGATTTTGACTATGTGATTGGTCTCAGAGAATGAACATGTAAATGTAATCGAGTGTGCTAGGTTTATGACTAACCCTATATAGTTCCATTATCAAATAACACATTCATAAATATAGAGACTAACTAAGAGAGATTACTCGATGGTCACGATTATCAATAAGAGTAGTTAAGCAGCTGAGACCCATAAGTTCCAAACCTTAACAGAAAGATCAAGACTGCCACTATAAACCATACAAGAATAACCAGAATTAGAATCGGAACCGTAATCAGAAACTGAGACAGAACAAACACTTAACAGGCTTGGTATGTCCTTCCAAAACCGCCAAACAAGAATAACCCTCTCTCTCCATTAATCCTCTCCTCCAAACCCTCAAGCTCTTATCTGCTGATCCGCTCAACACCAAATCGAATGCAACAGCTAAACACAGAATCGCTTTCGTGTGTCCCCTTAAAGCCCCCACCACAGACATATGTAATTCTTCGTCATCATCTCCGTTGCTTAATCTCTCCCACACAAGAATCGATCTATCACACGCTCCTGAGTAAATAACCTTCCCGTCTTCACTAACGACCAAAGCGTTCACCGGGGAGAGATGTTTCGTAAGAGTAGCCACCAGAGAGTGACTCTTGCCCTTCTTGTTCCATACTTTGATCTTCTTATCTGCCAAACCCGTGTATACAAACCCGTCTCGAGACACCACAATGGCGTTAATGGCGTCGTCGTGTGCCTTTTCTATAGACTGCAAGCATTTGAAATCGGATGTTCTCCATATCTTGAAACTCCGGTCCCACGAAGCAGAGTAAAGCAGAGAGCCG
Source organism: Streptanthus diversifolius (assembly GCA_039880935.1). Taxonomy (NCBI): domain Eukaryota; kingdom Viridiplantae; phylum Streptophyta; class Magnoliopsida; order Brassicales; family Brassicaceae; genus Streptanthus; species Streptanthus diversifolius. The sequence continues at coordinate 24,491,643 of JAXGFM010000014.1, read as the reverse complement.
TCTTCTGACAAGGCTAGAGATGACACGGCATCCACGTGATGAACTAATACCGTATCAAGGTACTTTATAAATAAATTGAAGTGTGAATTGTATGGGTGATGCAGAAGAGACGGCCAATACGAGGAGGAATTTGGAAGGCCATGACCACAGAAGCTCCAAAATGGGGTTTGGACCGAGCACAACGAGACGTTGCGGGAGTAGGAAACTTATCGTCCTGAGCATGGTCAGTTTCGTCCTCTTCCAAGAGGATACTCTTCCTCCCTCTGTCGGGCCTGCAACTCGTACTCCTCGTACGACTGTTATACTATAAGGTGCACCACCACCTAACGTTGTCAATCGCTCAACGGCTCACCACTGACATGCACTCGCTCCGAGAACTGTGAATGCATATCTGGCCTTTGATCGGATTATAAAACTTTGATCGGATTATAAAACTTTATATATATATATATATATATATATATATATATATATATTCGTGGTTTGTTTGGTTTTTCAATGGTTCTTCGTTTCATATGCTAGTGTGTTGACATTTTAGAATTGGACAAATAAAGACTTCAATTTGGACAAATAATAACGGTGAGAACGACACTAAAGACATACGTCTAGTTAAATGAATTAAAACAGGATACGATAATATATTTATTTCAACTGCATAAAACAACAATAGCTGCTTTATTATCGAATTTATTTTTAAAAATAGTTAATTAAAAAAAAGGAAAACAAACAAAAAGTAGATCATGTAAACTAGAATAAGAACCATATTCAGTGTTGATGAAGCATTCCATCAAAGATAGTTCCCAAATCTACAAATTGATTGACGATTTTGAGGACAAGAGGTAATTTGAGATGAAGCGCCACTTCACTGTCCAAGATTTTCATAAAGTCGCTTAATAGGCTGAAAAGCTTCGGAACTAGGCGATATAATTTAACCACAACAGAGAAGAAATTGCGAACGTTAGCAATAGCTGTAACAAAGAAATTCTGAATTTTAGCAATTGTCGCAGCGACGAAACCACGAATCTTAAAAAAGGTCGAGACAATGAAATTTCCAAGTTTAGAAATTATGTCAGCGAAGAAAACTCGAAGCTTGGCAATTGTAGTGGAGAGTAACTCTTGGACCTTTTCTTTTTCCAGAATCACCATTTTAAAACTCTCCCTAAAATACTTCGATGATATAATTGGAATTTGGTAGAGAGTTATGAGAAAAATGCGTCATGAATGGTTCTTTTTATATGGCTGTGCCATGCATCGTCATTGTGTATGTGACCGTTAAAGTTCTCTGAGTTTAATTATGGTCAAATTCGAGTTCTCAACTATTAATTGCCCATTAATCCAATAAGAGATTGAAAGGTGACCAGGTTCGGTGAGTTTCTGCGTTTTTGTGTGTGTACATCTATGCTGTATATATATATGACTATAATCATATATTAAAATGTTCATTTATTTATCACTTATGGTTAATACTTACGGACGGGCGGTCGTGCATATACAAAACTTTCATATTTTATAAATTCAGTGTGAATGTATTGTAATAATCTTACTATAAGACTTGGAATGTATTGTCATAATTTATAAAAAAAATTTCATTTCGAAATCTGAGGTGACTTTTTACAACGAAAACATAGTTCCATATACCTAAACTTCATTATATTAGTTTTTTATTTTAATTTGACCTTCTTCACTATATAAGTTATATACGTATATATGTGAAAACTATAAAGACAAACATGAGTGAAGAGTGTTTTAGCAACAAATAGAGCATGCATTTAGGGTGTCGTGTTATAATGATTAATGTTGATTGTGTCAACATTTAGATTCAAATTTGTAAATAACATAGTGAATCTAAAATCTGAAAAAGAATGGGTATAAATCACACAGTTAAATAAGATCTGTAAATTACTGAAAAAGATCAATGATAAAAAATCTGAAAAATGTGGATAAATGAAACAATTTGAGGAAATAGATGGAAAACTAAGATCTCAAAACCCAAAATAGCAGTAATAACAGACCATCTAGTAGTTATCGCAGATCAATTTAGCTTAAATTATTACTTGGAGTTGAATCAATCAAAGATCTTAAAATTGAGGCCTTAAAATATAATATATAGATTGGGAGCCTAAGGCAGTCGTCTTTTTATTACATAGTGAGCACGGCTTTGGTTCATCCCATGCAATACATATACAAGAGATGTGATTAAAATTTGCACGAGATATGATAGCTTGTGTTCCAATTCTCCTCATTTTCCAAAATTTATAAATTTTGAATTTATAAATGCACATGTTAGCATGTTTTTAATGATACCGACTAAACATAAACTGGTGGCATGATTTAATGATACCCACTACCCAAACCGTAAAACTCTGGTTCCACACTTCCACTTGTCTACTTTCTTTTGTTGATAAAAGGATAAACTATTTGCTAATGTGTGAATAGCATTTCTTTTTTTCTTTTTTTGGGTATGGATATTGTTACTACAATTTTGCAATTTATTTTTCTTACAACAGTTTTTTTATTATTAGTCGTACCTATAGTTTTGCAATTTTAACATATACACAAACAACAATATAGTTTTTGTATGCTTCGAGATCACGAGTTTAAGTATTTGCGATGGAGGTTGGACAACCAACTATATCCCCAGTTCAGAGAGATTATACGCTCAGGCCTGAACATTCTTATAGATAATAATTTTTTAAAAGCAGACAACTCAAAACTGATGTACAGAGAGTTCCAAGTACAAACACTAGTAAAAAAACTCAAAATACCCACGAATTACCCACGTATATTTTCGTGGGTAAACCAAAAAACCCATGTACACCCACGATTACTCACGATGAACAGTAACTGGTTTACCCACGTACTTATTCATGGGTAAACGTGGTTATTTTTGGCTAATCGTGGCTGTTCGTGGGTAAAATTACCCACGCCATATTCGTGGCAAGTCGTGGGTAGATATTTACCCACGAACACCCACTCATAAGACATGGCTAAATATATTACCCACGAATTGCCACGAATATGGCGTGGTAAATATTTTTACCCACGAATTCCCATGGAAATTTCGTGGTAAATATTTTTACCCACGAATTCCCATGGAAATTTCGTGGTAAATATTTTTACCCACGAATTCCCACAATAATTTCGTGGGTAAGTTTTTAAAATCAGACCCATGTTGACTTGTATATTGTATTTTGCACAATATAATATATATGATTTTCGTAATGAAAATTATATATTTAAAATAAGGATCAACTAAAATATAAAATTTGGAATACTTTTTTATTGAATATTATGAAATATTAAACATTACATGAACATAATACAAATATAAACTAATAAATACTAAACATAACAATAAAAACATGCATATAGTTTATTTTACACACACATATTCAACTAATATGACAATTATCCCAGTAACAATTTATCATTCCGAGTCTGGAACCGTTTCACAATCGTACTCAGAAGTATCTTCATCTTCTTCTTCCATACAAAGGCGTTCATGTGGTTTATATGCCGCAATCATTGAATGAACCCCGATAATCTGTTGCAATATATGTTTCAGGTTGTCTTAATTTTTTTTTAAAAATTCTTATGGAAAATATACCTTTACAATGTTGCGAGCAACTATGTTTAGTAACTTAGCGTTCCTGGAAAATCGGCAAATAGTCACATTCTTTAGTATAACCACAGCACCAACTTCTGTAGCGTGTCTGTACTCGTCAATTGCAAAGATATTGTGGTGCATTATTCCATCGATATTTCCAGTGGGATCCTTCAGGGTTACAAGCATATCTCCAAGACCATTTGGTGTCAAAGTGGATATCATAGCAACAATCTAGTGAACATGATACATATGACATAATTTTAGAAATTAATAGGGAGATGAATGTAATTCTTACTACGTACACAACATATACCTTTTTCACTTTTTTAAATTGCGAATGCTGAGCTTCAATTCCTGCAATTTGTATCCAAAATGGCGTATTCCTATTATTATAGGAACCTAAATCCAAAAAATAAAAATAATTTCATTGGTCAAGACCATTAGACTAAGCTATAATATAGAAGTAAATGCAATAATTTAATTATACCTTCGTAAATCATGTACTCGAGAGTCGAAGTCCACCTAGGAGTATTAAAGTCCAGATCCGCAGCAATGGGCTCATTAATAACCTCATGAATGAAGTATTGAGTTGGGAGGCTTTGAGAACTCTCACCGCGCAACATCATTGCATCGTGAGCCCTCTTTCGAAATAGACCTAGTTGTATTGGTTGAACAGGTCCCGGTATTTGTGGCATGTTGAACTCAGATCGCTGGGTGGGTTGGATTGAAATTGACGGTGGAGCATCAATAATCGATAAGTTATCATAAGGAGGACTTGAAGGTGTTGTTTCTGCCGGAATTTGACGGGAGGATCTGTTTTCCATATAGTAATTCCAGAGATTAGGATTTGCCATTTTGCAACCGAATGTTGTTTAAATTGAAAGTTTAGGAATATAATTTATAAAACGAATAAAATGTTGTGGTGATTTCTTATTGTAGGTGATTATTTCCTATATTTATAGGCAAAAATTAAGTATTTATTGTAAGCATTCATCATCATCTGAGCCGTTCATTTGATTTGTCGGCAAGCTTGCACCCGTTAGATTATTCGACAAGATCTGAGCTATTAGATTAGTCGGCAGTATTTGAGCCGTAGGATTTGTTAGTTATATCTTAGCCGTTTGATTTGTCGGCAAGATCTGATCCGTTGGATATGTCGGCAAGATGTTAGCCGTCTGATTTTCCGTAAGATCTAAGCCATTTGATTTATTAGAAAGATATGTGACGTTTAATTTGTCGAAAAAATCTGAGCCGTTGGATTTATCAGCAAGATCTAAGCCATTGGATTTGAATTATCGATCTGAGACGTTAGATTTTTCGCAAGTTCTAAGCCATTAAATTTGCTTGAAAGAACTGAGAATTATATCAATGAATGATGAAATTCATATGGATTGAAATTGGCCAAATATCCTCAAATTATTTAAATTATATTGCATACAAACATTGTTTATTAAACCAACAAATATTTTATTCATCATCAGTAGTGGAACCATCCTCTGAACTTTCATTATCAGTTAGCTCTTGGTCAGATGTGTAAACATCATTTGTTGCTTCGCCCGGGAGATCATCAAAATTTTCTGCGTCTTCAACTACGTGTGAATCAACTCTCAGTAGACCAGATGCAGTGACAATATTATGTGTCGAATCATCCTGAAATGCTGGTGGTAAACCAACACTAAAATTTCGAACCCCTCTCGGTATGACTCTGGTACATGCTAACCATTCTGTCCCATGCCGTCTAGTTACCTTAGGATATGGTACGTAACATGCTTGATCGCACTGTTCTGGGGTAATAAAAGGATCATATTGTCTGTATTGTCTATTAGAAGCTACGTCAATTAGGCCTGAACGACTCTGACGCATTCCCATCCCACTTGTAACATCATACCAAAAGCATTTGAATACAACCACCTTCAAACCGACTCCTCCATCGAACTCAATCATTCTGATGTCGTCAACTATCCCATAGTACTCTGCATCTGTTGTTCCTCTAACACAAACACCGTAATTTTGTGTTTTTTTGTTTGCACTTCGACTTATGGTGCGGAAGAGGTAACCTCTTGTTGCATACGATGGCCACGAAGTGTACGCATGGCGTGGACCTTGAACAAAATCGTAGAGCCATAGGGGTACATTTGAAATGTTACTTCCATTATTCACCTATATCATATAATACACATATATTGAAATACATGTTAATTTACTCAATTACCGAATGTTACAACGAATTACTTACGTAGTCTTTACACCATTGTTTGAAGTTAATGTCTTTAAATGTTTGAAGCTCATTATCAGACAAATTCGGATAAGTATTCCGCAGATATTCCTCAAATATCCTGTGTAGAAAATTATTACGTAGAGTATTTTCATTAAAAATCATAAAATGTATTCAATGCAGATTGTACCTTTCATATGGGCCTAACTCGGGACAATTATTCATCAGAAACGTCTGCAAAACGTTGTATTCTTCATCTGTTATCCATCCTTTTGATGATTTTCCAATGAACCTCCCCTTTTGTGTAAACATTGATGGGACATCGGGAAAATCGTACAAGTAAATGTTATCACCATGTAATCCTTCAGTATTTTGAGTTAACGGTTTGTCAAGCCAATGAGTTGTCAATACTGAAATCTCTTCTTGTACACATTGCGCGACGATTGACCCTCCAATTTGGGCCTTGTTGCGAACCTTTTTTTTTAAGTGGTACATGTACCGCTCGAACGGATACATCCACCTATATTGTACGGGTCCACCTAACAGTGCCTCATCTGGAAGATGTATTGGTAGATGCTCCATAACATCAAAGAAAGCGGGAGGAAATATTTTTTCTAAGTTGCATAATTTAACTGCAATATTTTCCTTCATTGTTGTAACATCTGCTTCCTTCAACGAAGTGGCACCGATGTTTCGAAAGAACAAAGCGATCTCTGTGTGTTTATAAAAGACAACTATTACGACAATGGATAATGAAGATATAACTGATGCTAAAATAATAATGAATATTGTAATTATTAGTATTTACCTGATATCGCGATATGCACAGACTTTGGTAGTAGTTCCAACAATGCAAATGGTAGAAGCCTTTGCATTATGACATGACAGTCATGGCTTTTTAGACCCGAAAGTGTCCCATTACTTTCGTTTACACATCTACTGAAATTTGATGCATACCCATCTGGAAAGCGAACGTCATTCTTTATCCATTTAAGGAATGATGATTTTGCTTCTCTAGACATTCGAAATATTGGAACAGGAGCATTTCCATTTGGTTTAAGCTCTAGAGCCTTCCGATTGCATATTAACGCCAAATCTTGCCTTGATTTGATATTATCCTTAGTTTTCCCCGGCATATTGAAAATGGTGTTTATAATATTATCGAAAAAGTTTTTTTCTATATGCATAAAATCGAGGTTGTGTCTTAGCAAGAGATTTTTCCAATACGGCAACGACCAGAAAATACTTTTTTTATACCAATTATGATATTGACCATAACCTTGTACCGTTTTGGATGGTTCGTTGTGTCCGTTGCCACCGCACTCTGATGACATATGAAGTCCCGGTATACGGTTGATGAACTCCAATATTGCACTTCCAGGGAGCCACAACGGAGCTTCATCGTGGACTGCTTTTGACTTAGTGAATGAAACCACATTTCGCCGGTAAGGGTGATCGTTCCTCAAAAACATTCTATGACAATCAAACCAACTATGCTTTCTCCCATTGGTTAACCAGAAAGATTTGGTTGAATCCATACAGTATGGACATGATAGCCGCCCGTGAGTCATCCAACCAGATAACATCCCATAAGCCGGAAAATCACTAATGGTCCACATTAATGCTGCTTTCATGTTGAAGTATTGGTGTGATGATATATCGTAAGCTTCAGCGCCATGTGTCCAAAGTTGTTGCAGTTCTTCAATTAAAGGCTGAAGATACACATCTAGGCATTTCTTCGGATGTGTTGGACCAGGAACCAAAATGGAGAGGAAAAGGTATTCTCGATTCATACACATACCAGGAGGAAGATTGTATGGAGTCAATATGACAGGCCAGATTGAATGTGCCTTCCCACTCATGCCAAGCGGATTAAAACCATCAGTCGATAGACCAAGATAGATATTTCTTGATTCAGTTGCAAATGCGGGATATAAATTCTTGAAATGTTTCCATGAAGCTCCATCTGATGGATGGTTCATTCCTCCTTCATCGGTCACGTGCTCCGCATGCCATCGCATATGTCTAGCGGTTGTTTGACACTGATATAATCTTTTTAACCGATCAGTAATGGGAAGATAAAACATCCGCTGTTTAGCTATCTTTTTTCCTTGACCATTCCATGGATGATACCGATCTTCCTGGCAAAAACGACATTGCACGAGTGCGGCATCTTCTCCCCTCCAAAATAACATGCAATTATTCGCACATACATCGATTTTATGGACTGGTAACCCTAGATCCTTCGTAATTTTTTTGGTTTCGTAGTACGACTCCGGAGCAGTATTCGGGCTAGGTAATATCCTCTTTATAGTAGATGCGATATCATCAACAGCTGACTCCGCTATATTATATTCCGTCTTCCACCGTAAAATACATGTAGCCAAATATAATTTGGTACTTTCTTCACTGCAACCCTCGTACAAAGGTCGATTAGCTTCCATGAATGCCTCAAATGACGTGTCTTGGATAATTGCAACCCCCTCAGGTTGGACCGGCTCTGGATCTTGCATCTCGGATACACCACCAACATTTTGCATTGTATTGTGAAATGTTGGTTGTTGATCAACATGTGTGTGAGAATGATGATAACTCCATCTGTCAGCATCCATATCACAATACGTTGGATTTGATGTTTCTCCAGCTTCCATGAAATCTTCACCGTGATTGCTCCAAACATAGTAGTTGCCTTTAAAACCGGTTGTAAGGAGATGGCGTGCCACAACTTTCGCAGGTTGGAGTTTTTCGTTTTTGCATCGTGCACAAGGACAAAGGAGTTTCCTAGTGGCCTTGAATGATGGTTGTTGGCAAGCAAACTGAATGAACACATCTATCCCAACGGTGAATTCTTCAGTAACAACATTTGTGAATGGGTCAAGACGGTGATCCACCCACCCCCTATGATTATTTGAAGAAGACATGGACAATTGAATTGAAAGAAACTTGATGCAAAGTTATTTTGTAATTATGGTGAATTGGCCTTTTATGGTGATAGAAAATATGGACAACTAGAAGTCATATTTATAATACAATGGAGTAAACATTTAGAGATTGCGTGGACCAGATCATAGCCGTTGGTTTTATGTCGGCAAGATCTCAACCCTTAGATATGTCGGCGAGATCTCGACCCTTAGTTATGTCGGCAAGATCTCAACCCTTAGATATGTCGGTCAGATCAAAGCCGTAGGATTTGTCGGTCATATCACAGCCATTGGTTTTATTGTCAATATTTGAGCCGTTAGATATGTCGGTGAGATCCCAACCCTTAGATATGTATGTGAGATCTCATCCCTTAGATATGTAGGCAAGATCTTAACCCTTAGATGTGTCGGCAAGATCTCAACCCTTAGTTATGTCGGCAAGATCTCAACCCTTAGATATGTCGTGACATCTCAACCCTTAGTTATGTCGACAAGATCTCAACCTTTAGATATGTCGGCGAGATCTTAGCCATAGGATGTGTCGGTGAGATCTCAACCCTTAGATATGTCGGCAAGATCTCAACCCTTAGATATGTAGGCAAGATCTCAATCGTTAGATGTGTCGGCGAGATCTCGATCCTTAGTTATGTCGGCAAGATCTCAACCCTTAGATATGTCGGTGAGATCTTAGCCATAGGATGTGGCGGCAAAATCTGATCCGTATGATTTGTCAAAAATATCTGACCCGTAGGATTTGTCGGCAATTTTTTAGCTAATAGTTATGTCAGCGAGATCTTAGCCATTGGATTTCTCGGGAAAATATTACCCATTAGATTTGTTGTCAAGATCTTAGCCATTCGATTAGTTAGTAATTCCTCAAATAAACATTACATATAAGCTTCATTAAACAGTAAAATGGAAAGTAGAAAATATTATAAATTACTACAACAACATGCATGAAGCATTATTATTCTTAAGAAGGGGTACACTACAACATCGTTCAAATTTGTGGTCTGAACCGTTATTTAGTCATCCACATCAGAGTCTGGAACTATCATATATTCGTACTCATTATGGTCTTCGTGTTCATCTTCGTTTTCAATAGGCGCATGTTCGATTGGTTGGTATTCCGCAACCATAGAATTAATCCCAATTATCTGTTCCAAAAAAAATCATTTTCTTTTATTTATATAACTAAATCAGTATTTCAAAATATACCTTCACTATTTTGGAAGCCGTTATGTTCAAAACTTTATAGTTCCTAGCAAACCGGCATACAGAGACATTTCGTAAAATAACCACCGCGCCAACAGAAGTTGCAACTCTAAACTCGTCTTTCTTGAATATGTCATGGTGCATAATTCCATCCATATTTCCAGACTGATCCTTCAGCGTTACTTGCATATCTCCATAAATGTTACAATTATGGGCTAATTTGGAGATCATACCCACAACCTAAATTTTATTAAGTAACAAATGTTAGTCATTTTCACACAACACTAAGAACAAACTTTTAACACCATATATACCTTTTTCACTATAACAAATGTAGAGGAAGGACGTTGAATGTCATAAATGTCTATCCAAAGAGGTGTCGGTCTATTGTTGTAGAGGCCTATGTATACATTCAATAAATGTTCTTAAAATATCGAATTTGAAACATAATATTAAAGATTATCGTTAATTTACCTTCCAAGAATATGTAATTGTGAACAGAAGTCCAGCGCAAACTTTTGAAATCCATGTCGCCTTGAAGTGGGTCATTATAATTTCCTCGAATAAAGTTTTGTGTTGAACGTGGCTGTGAAGTCTCGCCTCGCAAAACCAAAGCATCCTTTTTGTTCTTTCTAAACGATCCTTCTGCACTTGCTCGACCAAGTACTGGTAATTGAGGCCTGTTGGGTTCTGGTAGCGGTGTTGGATGGAGTGAAATCATTGTGGGCACATCGATGACAATCATATTTTCATACAACTCATCCCACACATCTCCTGATGAACGATTTTCAGAACTCATAGTTCAAATTTATATTTATGTTCTTTTAGGAAAAAATTAAACACCCGAGGACTCAAATATATTGCAATTGTTTCTCTCGGACAGCCATTAGATTTGTCGGCACGATCTGAGCCATTGGATTTGTCGGCAAGTTCTTAGTCGTTGGATTTTTTGACACGATCCGAGCCATTGATTTTTTGTTCAATCGGTTTAATTATAAATTTAATGAGATAAAATTATAGTTCAATTATTATCGAATGTAAATAATTTACTAAAAAAATCACTTAGCTTTACATTCAATTATTATCGAATGTAACCAAGTGTATCAATCTTCTAACAACCACATTCGAGTTACCTTGGTTTTTTTAAAAATAGCTTTAAAAATTTATACACTTTCGAAAGAACTTATCATTATTGGTAACGTTAATATGGGTAACATTGTTATTTCGTTACTTTGATGACAAATATTTTAAATTTATATTTATTGAATTAATAGGAGTAAAATCGATACATATATTTTTAATTATTCTGACAACATAACGTACCATTACTGGTTACGTTAATAGGGGTAAAATTTATATTTTGTTACATTGATAGTCGCTAATAGTAAAAGTTTAAATATTTTCTTACAAACACTTGATATCATTTTTGAAAAATAAAAAGGTTTCGACCAATGTTCCGGTCATGAGGGCAAATTTGTAATTCTTAAAAATTTATACTGAGTGATTTGATATGTAACACAATTACTGTAAATAAAAGTATTCATAATGTATGGAGAATATTTAAATATTACCGTATGACGGATTATGCATTATTCGGGTTTACGGTAAATAAGTATTGTTTAAGTATTATCCAATGTGAACAACTAACAGAAAATTCATTTAGTTCAACTGGTTACTTGCTATTTAACAATACTCACAACCCGGGTTCGAGTGTCGTAATGTGGGTTATCATTCTTTTTTTTTAAGCTACCCACGGAAATTTCGTGGGTAACCGTGGATTTTTAGGGTTAATTTTAAAAGGCCACGGTTACCCACGAAATTTCCGTGGGTAGCCTCTTTTAAATCGACTGAAATTCTTCTTCCTCCTCCACTCTCAACGGCGCATGCATCTAGGGTTTCAATTTTTTTGCTCAATTTTCGGCGACTGATATCACGATTTGCTGGGTTTTTCGGCACACTGGGCGATTCAAATCTTCATCCTACATAACGCCTCCATCTGGGTAAGATATAATCCTCCTAATTTCTCTGTAATTTCAGATTACCTCGTTCATCTTTTACTGAAAAACTTGTCTGGTTTGTGAATAAAATGGTACAAAACGTTTTTGCTTTATAGGCGATCATGTTTCTAGTGTGTCACTTTGAAAATAATGTGTAATTCCGATTAATTAGCTCGTTCTGCATTTGTTTCATTTTATTGAATATAGTACAAGAAGGTTTGCTTTGCAGGCATCAGATTTCGTCACTTAGACGAATCTTGTTGCTATTATGTTAGGAATCTTTTTAATTAAACATAGCACCAACTTGCCTATGAACACGTTTATGATTTTTTACATAAGGAAAAAAATTAATGTTGATTGTTCCTAATAAATATATAATGTTCTAATTGATAAAAAAATATTTTATTAGATCACAAATATAAAACTTTACATATTAGATCCCAGATATGTAAATTGAAACATTTTATTTTTGGAAAGAAATCGCTAGAAGATATATGGCACCAAAAATAAATTTGTTTACAAAAATAAACAAAATAATTTCATATGATTTGCAACCTTTTTTTATTTTGGTTATGGTAAAAATAATATTTTGAAGAAACTTACTGCTTTGAATTTGAATCAAAAGATTTACGTAATTTTTTTTAAAAAAATTATAATAGATTGTTAATATAATTTTTATAACAGATTTCTGTATTTTTTTTAAAAAAATTATATTGCAAATGTTTTCATATTAATTATTAATTGGTTTTTGCTAACAATAAGATTTGAAAATATAATGAATTTTGTAATACTATCATAGGAAATTTCAAATTTTAATTACTATGATTAAACGGTTATGTATAAAGCTTTAACAATTATTCGAATTTTAAAATAAATATTACTTCAAAAATTAATAGTTTTCATAAAATAAATTATTTATATCATATAATTGTTCATAATTTTTAAAACATAAATTTATATAAAAACAAAATTAGTATTTTTTTTAAATACTAAAATTTTTATTGTATTGTGCAATTCATTACTAACAACATATCTTATAGTAACGTGAATATTTAAAATTTTCGTATAATTATCATTATAATGTATTTTTATTCTTTAAATATATTAATTTATCACAATTATATCAAACAATAAAAGTTATCAATTTATTGACAGAAACTTATGAATTATTTTATGTTATTAGTGATGACATCGTCATGTAATTCTGAGTACTCGAGATCATTTGGTCCCGATTGCGACCTCCCGATATGTGCTCGGGATGCTTCTAGAGAGTACCGTAGCCGTTTACAGGCGGTATACAGCGCTCCTTCTAGGCGATCACAGCCTGTCCTTCATCCTGACAAGAGTAACGGAGCATTATGGTAAAACAATTTCTATATCTTTATTTTACATATAAACTTTATGTTCATTTAAGTTGAATACTAATCTTTTTTTTTTGAAAACTAATAAGGATTGGTGTCGATGATTCGGTCACCAACTTTATTAGACAAACTTGGCAGGGAAACTTCTGGATTCCATGTAAGAACTGGACTGAAGTGAAAAAACAAGCTCCTCAGAAAATTCAACAGTGGTGGGGAAGTTTTGTGGTAAGTGTTCAAATAAATTATGTAAACAAATATTTTTTGTTTTTGTTTGAGTTAACATTTGTTTGTCCATTGTTTTATAGCAACATTACTACTGGGAACCGCGTTACGAGGACATCGTCTTCCACACATGGAAGATGAAGACAATGAAAGGGCTTGGAGAAGAAATTAGCCGTAAGAGACGAGAGAACAAGAAGCCCACTTACATAAGCGAGGATGACTGGGCAATTCTGATGGAGGACTATAATACTGAGATAGCCAGGGCTAAGAGTCAGAAAGCGGCAAAAAGCCGTAAAACACCTATAAACGGGAAAGAAATGTACAAGCACACTGCGGGGCCGGTTGGGTTTGCGAAGATTGAATACGCGATGGTAAGTGTAATTCTTAATTATACAATTCAAATTATGTTAGTATCCGTATACAATGTTTCTTTTATGTTTTGTTAATATGTTTCTTATTTTTTCAGATTCAAAACTCGCAAGGGTCTGAGCCACCTACAGTTCTTGACTTGGTGAAGAAAACACATAGACGTGCAGACGGTAGCTACGTGAACGAGGTCGTCGAACAAATTGTGAACGAGGTCGAAGAAGCTGCTTCACAGCTTCAAGGATCGCCGGGGTCGATTGGTTCCACGACTGGTCCTTCTCGGGACATAATTAACCGAATGTATATTGAGGTATGTGTTTAAATTTTAATTACTAATATATTATATCATTAATGTAACATATTTTAATAGTACATTTTAATATGTAGCGGTCCCTAAACCAGAAGAAAGGTCGGGTGCGCGGCCTTGGAAGCGCGCATACTCAGTTTTATCAGCCCAACGATGACTACCCAACCGTGGATGATGAAGATATTCGAGACGAAATCGGTGACCTAAGGAGCAAGATAGGACGCATGGAGGGGCAGCTTGGAAGCGTGCAGGGGCAGCTGGGAGATGTCGTGAACAAAATTGATTCGCTAGTGGACAGACTCTTAGGAGGTGGGGCATCGTCATCAAGGAGTCAGCCAGCCGACTATGACCCGAGTCAGATGCCACCAGTTCGGCTCAACTCCGATGAAGACCAGTAGTTTTTTTTATAAAACTTTTTATTTTGTTGTAATGATTTCCGCAACTTTTTAAAAACTATAAAATTTTATTATATTTTCAAATTCAGTAATTTTAATTTTTTTAATCAAAATTACAACATTTTAACACTAATAACTAATTTTTTAAAATATATATATATATATATGCAGTTTTAGAAATTCTACCAAGCTATACCCACGAAAAAGTACGTGGGTATTCATGGGTTTTACCCACGAAAATTCCGTGGGCATTCGTGGTTACACCCACAAATGTTCCGTGGGTATTCATGGGTTTTACCCACGAAACTTCCGTGGGCATTCGTGGCTTTTCCTACGGATATTTTTGTTGGTAATCATGGGTTTACCCACGAAAATATCTGTGAGTAACCATGAGTGTATCCATGACATTCCCGTGGGTATTCGTGGGTTTACCCACGAAAATATTCGTGAGCAACCATGGGTTTACCCATGAATTTCCCGTGGGTATGCGTGGGTTTACCCACGATAATGTCGTGGGTATCCGTGGGTAAAGCCACGGATTTATCCGTGGGTATTCGTGGGTAGTTCTACCCACGAATTACCACGACAAGTCTTACCCACGTAGCTATACCCACGAAATTATTTCGTGGCAATTCGTGGCTGTACCCACGGAATGTCACGAATTTTATTATATTTAGCCACGAATTATACGTGGGTATATATACTTTTTTTAGTAGTGAAACACCAGAGAAACCAGAAAGCATTAAGAGCAACGTTTAAGTGTACAATTCGTGGAATATATATAGCTTCAATGTTTCAAGAGATTGAAAAACAGTACTACAAAAAAAACGTAAATAATTTAGAATGTAGCGTCATGCGTCAATCGCACCCCAAAAAGAAAAATGAAATGAGTAAATATATCAAAGAAATAAGAAGCAGTAAATAATTTTATTAATCCATTGTAAGATCTGACTTATAAGCCCTATCGATTACATTATGAGGTAAAGATATTTACCCCCTAATATATCCTAAAGCAGTAGCGATTGTAATCGCAGCCTGAACAATCATTACAAAACAAGATACGATCGTCATGAAGCATCCAAATCCAAACATCTTCAATAATAATACTGCAAAATTGCTTTCTTAGTTCAAGTGAGGTTAAAATGATTGCATATTAAATTATAGTTGAGTCATGCATAAAAGATATCGACGATTGATATTCTTTATCTTCTCGGGAGTGAGTCGGAAAGTAATAATTGATCTCAACACAGTCAAATTCAAAGACAGAAGAAAACATTAATTTTGGAATTTGGAACGCTTTTTTTGTCATGAATATGCGAGGAACCAATTTGGGCTTAAATTCAAACTATATAATGAGCTTATTGTTATGGCCAATAATATCATTCATGAATGTGTACAAACAAACAATTCAAATAATAGTATTATTTACTTCTCTAAAAACATGCAATGATGAACGTGCATGAGACGACTAGCCTTAGTTTTCGTGTATATGTAAATGGCCATGTTGGACCGTAGTAATACATGAAGAATTTACTAATTGAAAATGAAACTGAATGAGGAAGAAAAGACAACATGTCAGTGTGGAACCTTCCATGACTCCAATTAGGGTTCTGAAACTTTTGGTCTCCCACGACCTAGACCATTCAAATAACTTTTAAAAATCAGTACCGTTTTATTTACTCCATTTCTTATAAAATAGTATTAACTAACATTGTATTTTTAAAGAAAAATTTGCAAAAAGGAGAGAATTGCTTTTATGAATATCCGATCGAATATATACAGAGTTGGTATGCTAAAAGCATAAATTTCATGTGACGAAAACATGATACCTTATATCGCTTATCATTAAATTATAGTGTATAGTCACCAGTTAAAATAACGATAGTTAAATAGTTTAGGTTTGATTTTAGAATTCTGAGAATCAAAGAGGGAAAATTCTACAAGTTTGACAAAGAAGAAGCAGGCACATCCGCTTTGACGAAGAAATCGGTTTTTTTTTTTTTTTTTTTTTTTTTTTTTTTGTAACAAGATCTTCCCAGTTTGTTTATAAACAAAAAATATCTCGTTCAGATAGACACATCTATCTTTTTTTTTAGGGGTGGGCGTTCGGGGTTCCGTTCGGGTTTGGTTCAGGTTTTTCGGGTTTTCGGAGTGAGAAGTCTAAGTCTCATTCGGATATTTCTCTAGTTTGGTTTGGGTTCAGTTCGGTTCTCATCGGGTTCGGTTCGGTTATGGTAAAATACTTTAAGTCCCATTTTGTATTCAAATATCATTCGGGTTCGGTTCTAACTTTGTTTATTTGACTTTTTCTTTCGGATTTTTACACATCCCTAATTTATAACTCAAAATTTTTAAATATTTTATTTTTTTAATATTTTTATTACTTTTATTATTTTAATCTTCAAATAACTGATAATTTCAGATGTAAATTTGGATATTTGAATTATTATAAATTTAAATGTAATTATTATATTTAGAAATAATAATTGTAGTTCGAATATTTTAGGTATCTGTTCGGTTTCAGTTTGAGTTTGGTTCTTTGATTATAAAAGTTTAGGATCCGTTAGAGTATTTTATCAATTTCGGGTTTGGTTCGGTTCTACTTTTTTGGTTCGGGTTCGGTTCGAATCTTCGGGTTCGAATATTTTGCCCAGCCCTATTTTTTTCATACATTTTGGTGGTATTTTCGATTTTTGTTACCAATTTGGCACTATCATATTTATTATATATATTTTTCCGAAATATACGGCATTAGCGGTTGATTCTGACAAAATAATACTAATAGTTAAAAGATTTAACAATATATCTCGATTATTTTTTTCTTATGATAGGATGCAAGGAATTTCGGTTATATATTTTTATAATTACGTGAGTTTGTTTTTGGTTTACTAATTTTATGCATTAAGTAAATTTTTACAGCATTTGTTTTCCAATCAGACTTTAAATATTTTAGTGGATCCTACATAAATTTACTGTTTTTACAGTTTTATTATTTTATTTTTACAGCAATTATTGAAAAGTTTTAAAGGCTGTAGGATTTTTTCACAATAAAAAACATACAACTACAACAATGAAAATTACAAACCAAATTCTATAGAGTTTTTTTACAGTTTCATTCCCACTCAAATGTCTAATAATACTCAAAGAATGTTCTGAAGTTCCCAAAGCGTACTTAACCTTTTCTTTAAATAGTTATTCCATTTTATTCATAAAAAATAAAAGATGATTAGAACAATGAAGATAATAAAGTTAAAATATTTGACATTGAAAATAATTTGCTCTCTTTTCCAAACCAAACAAAAAAGTCAAAAAGACTGAGCACTCGTTCAGACCAAGTCATAAAAAATCAGACCTTTGGACAAATTTCTCTCTGTTGTAAGGAGATGAAAATAAGCAATGATCATTAGTCTTTTAGCTTTGCCGCGTGATTGGAAGGTGCTTGATTTCACTACTGACACACTCGAAATAATTTATATGTTAAATCAATCTCGGGACCAAAAAATTATTCATTATGTATGTATTTGCTGAATTCTCGTGTTGCGAGTCTGGTGGATCAGACTCTGATATGAGTTATATTGTGAGGGGAAATATGAAAGTTTCAAGAGCTTGAGATTTGTATGGTTGTAACTAATGGAATCGATTGGGTATTGATTGTTTCTGCATAGTGTTACAGAGTTTTGCAGTTTGATAATTCTATTGCAGACTGGGAAGTGCAGTGTGGTCCTCATTACCAAGAACTACACATTACCACGAAAGGTTTCAAATTCAGGTAGAAGAGGGTGGGTTTGGAGACCAGTGAGCTTCTTTTGGGTAGAGGAAGGTGGGTTTGGAGAAGACTATGAAGGTATATTACCGGTATCTAACGTACCAGTCGTGTCCAATGGGCGTCTTAGACACAAGAGCTTAGTTCGTCTTCTTGGCTACTACCTAATCTATAACTGTTTACCGAAAGACAGCCTTAACAAATTCCTCTACCACCAACCGAAAGAGTCAAAACTCTTGAAGCTCCATTTGCTCTGTTCACATGCGATTGAGCCATAGGCCAACCATGTCCGGTGTGACTCAGTTATGGACAATGTTGGCTCAGCTTCCTCACAATTTGCTTGGCATTGTGAAAGCTCGACAATTCAATGGAGCCACTGAAACGTTGGTGGACGCAGCCCGATTCTCATGCACCTATTTCTCTTGCTCCTTTGTTGACCTTCATGGAATTGTCTTTCATGGCAAATAAAAGATCAAACCGAAAAGTGGTAACTCTGACTCATCCTTAAAAGAAACAACATAATGGGAATTGCTTTGTTTCGCTTTTGCGCATACTGAGATAAACAACATAATCCTCGTAGTCTATACACATACACAGGAATATAAGTTATAACTATTCATCATCACTCAGGGATATTAACGTTAGGCTTATTACCGGTAACTAGAGACTTCTCTATATAACAAAAAGATCATCGGCTCTTCACCTCAAGACTAATGGAACAACATTGGTGGCAAAGATCACACTAAACCGGACCGATATAACTATCATAAAGCCTTTTCTGAAGAGCCTTTTTGTAAGGTACGTACTGGAAGAGAACCCTGCATGGGTATTGCTTTCGGATTAAGAGAGTCCCTCCGAGTTTTGGTATCAAACACTCCAGCCTGCTAAAACACAGAAAGTAATGAGACCAGAATAATCTTCCGGGATTGAAAAAATGAACTTTGTAAACCTTTGGGTTCTTCTGCAAGCGTGTCTTCTCTACAGGTCTTGCACCAGATTTGGAAAGCTGAACACCGTGAAGAAAGCATTAGCACGAGTTCACAAATATTGTTAAGAGTGAACCTCCAAGTCTAGTTTGGTCATGACTCATGAGAGAGATATTACCTCCTTTTGTTGTTTCTCAGCTGTCACATTGCTTTTCAGTCCACGAGTTGCAGAATGACGAGCGTTAGTACTACTTCTCTTCTCCATGCCACTTACTTTTGCAGGCCTGTTTTTAGGACAAGAACAGAGCTTTAGGACTCAAACATTACAATAATGAATTTCAGTAACCTTAGCAAGAAACCACAAGTCCCATGAGTATATTATATACCTGCCATTTTCCTTCTGCCGTGTAGCTACTGACGGAATACTAGTTGGCTTTGCAGGATTCTGGTGTTTAAGCAGCTGATCAGTGGATATCTTTCACAATTGGCGAAATACAAAACATTACTAATATACCTGCTTTAGAGCTGGCTTTTGCTCGTCGACAGAAGTTGTGAAGTCATAACTCTTTTGAAATGTTTTAAACGCACGCTTCACAATGTCTTTATCTCCCATTCGGTCCATAATCAATGATTTTCTAGTGCTTGTTAGAGCAGTAGGATCGGAGGCAGATGGACCAAGACTCATAGACATATGCAATGACTTTGGAGCCGTTTGTTTGTTTCTCAGTAAAGACGAGACATTTTCCTTCTTTGCCGAAGACTGGGATGTAGACAATGAAGTGAATTTTGATGATGGCTTGTACACTCTTGGAGTTAAACACCCTGGTGGGGCTTTTGAGATAGGTGCTGCTGGTTTCTTTGTTGCCTTCATCATGTTATTGATCTCTTTCCTCGGTGGAGTTTTCTTACTTGTTACAATCTTGTTAGTTGTCGGTTTTGTCCTCACCTGATCAGGCTGTAGACAAGTAAGCAATAGAGCGGTTTAGAAAACCGAAATGAAGACACAAGAACTAAGCTTTCTGTTTCAACACATCCGAAGAACACAATAAAGTTTACCTTGGGAGAGTTTCTTGTACGATTGATCCCCACATTTCCATCCTTCTTGATTCGTTTTTGGGTTTTCTCTTTTGCCATCTCCTTCATTGGCATTTCATTCGTATTGCCAGTAGTATCATTTGATAGAATTTCTTCTCTTACTTCATTCTCTTCTACATCCTCCACTTGTAAAACCTCTTCTGGTTTCTCCTGCACATGGACGACTGCTTCCGATGCCTCCTCCACAAGAGCAACCTCTTCTATGTTCTCCAATCTTCGACTATCAAGACTGTTCTTGACTTTTTCTTTCTTCTGATCAATCGAGCTTTGACATTCCTTGACAATTATAGTTTCTTCATTAAGCTCGTCTATACTCACTTCAGCAGGAATGTCAGTCACATGCTTATCTTCTTCACAAGTGAATTGCCCATTACATCCTTCGTCAACCACAGACTCTGTCACCGATCCGCCATCTTCGCCTTCCATACTCCACTGATCTGTAACGATCGATCTAAACGACGCGTTCTTGTCCATTTGTTTCTCCTGATCCATGATCTCAGCTTTCCTCTCAGCGATCTTCTTGTAATGAGCTTCAAAATAAGCCTTCTTCTGAGCTACTGACCCTGGAGTTGCACACTTACCAACTTCCTCCAAGTATTTGTTTGGAGAGAAAGCAGAGAACTTCTCCCATGAAAGTGTATCATTCTCAAACCTTCCAAATGAAACCGACACTTGCAGGCTCGTGTTCGATGAAGCCACCTCCTTTACCGGTTTATCCTCCATCAAGCCATAAAACCCCTAAAAAACCAAGGAAAAGATCAAGAACAATCCATGAGAAATAGACAACTTGTCAAGAACTTGGAAGATCTCTCAAAAACAAAGACAATTTAAGCAGAAATCTAAAAGGAAGACAGAGACAATACCGTATCGTCAATATTGGCAACACCAACTTGCATATCCCCCATTAATGCTCAGCAGAAGAACCTTAATTCACACAAAATCCACGAAATTTGTGTCAACCATAGCCATTTCACCATAAGTAAAGAAGGATCTAATCGCTACTTTCGCTTTCGCCATTTTGTAAGTCTTAAACACAACACAAAGCCCCTGTTTGTGAGCAAGCTCAGACTCTTGTGCAAAAGTGTACTTAAAATAAATAAGCATTCAAATAATTGAGTAAACAAAGAAAGACCCCCAAATCTTCTTCAATGATTGAAAGTACTCAATTTCACTTTGAAGGAGAGAGAATCTAAGAGAAAGAAAAATGAGGATCTAACAAAACTTACCAGAAAAAGTGAAGACAACCAACAAAAGAAAATTGTTATTAGCTCCCAATGATGATCCACCTTTTTCAAGTCTGGATTTCTGCTTCCAGTGGACACACACAAAAAAGTTGAAAACAGTAACCAATGTCTTTCAAAGATGAAGACTTTGACAAACCAAAAAGAAAGACCTTTCAAAGAATGAATTATTAAATAGTGTTAGCAACTCAACTGAAAAAATCTTAAAAGCAGATTCGTTAACAAGAAAGGGAAAGAGAGATGAAAAGCAAGAAGAAGGAGAAGAAGAAAGGGATGAGATTTGAGTCAGATCGGCAATGAAGACAAGAATCGGTGGGACCAGTGATTGAAAAAAAAAAAAAAAAAAGTAATGCGGAAGTGATAACTTTAAGGCGATCAAGATAGAGATCAGAGACAAGAAACACTGTGCTACTTAGTTACGAGTTTGCTTCTTTAATTATCAAATTAATTAAAGACTAAATTGGTCTAATAAATGTTTGCCTCCTTTTCTCAGGACACCTGTGAACGTGCGGGACCACACAGATTCGTTCTTCTCAAGTCATCGGTGAACTACCACGAAAAGTTATGGACACAGAAAAAAACGTATTTGGGCTTTAACAGCCCAGCCCATTAGTAATCCCAAAACGACGTTGTGTATTTATCGTCGTGTACACTCATGTAGAGGTGGGCACGGTAGTACCCGCTTTTTTTTGGTGGGTTTGATACCCGGATCGTAACTAATTTTTTTTTATCTGGACTTGATATACGTATGGGTAAGTACCCGTAAAATCAAGTACCCGTAAAAAAATCAAAATTCGCTATCTGTTACTCGTTATCCGGCCTGTTATCCGCGAGTACTTGCAGATACTTACAGATTTTTATGGGTTTTTGCGGGTAATGGACGGATAATTGACGGGTACTTGCAGATAATGGGTACAGAGCGGGTAACGGGCCAGATATTAATTTTTTTGAAAGTTTGATACCCGACCCGTTACTTGCGGGTAATCTGTAATTATACTTGATACTCAACCCGTTTTATATGGGTATTTGACTTGACGGGCCAGGTACAAGGCGGGTCAGACGGGTATAAAGTACCGGTGCCCACCCTTACACTCATGGTTTGAAAAAGAAAACATTTATGATCATTGGCCAAGTTTATTAACATTGCGAGGAGACTTAAAAAGAGATGTATGTCAAAACCAAAACTAGGCATTTATCATTTTATTTTTCGCCATTTCAAACATAATGTACACATTATTAGGGTTTGATTAGTAATTTTAATCATAACGGTAATGATAATGTACCGTTTGATTACAACTAATGCGGGAAAAACTTTTACCGATTTATTAGGGAACAAGAAGATTGAAAACAAGAAGAGCACTAAAATAAAAAAGAATTCTCAAAAAGGGTTCATCAATGGCTTCCATAGCCTCTATATCTCTCTCCCTCTCTAATTCGTTTTAATACACCAGAAAATCAAAGAATCATCTGAACAAATGTATAGTAGAATCTGTAACGCAGAAGATGTAAAAAGAATGTAACTTTTTTTAACCTCTCACAAAAAGCTTGAATCGTCAGCCAACTCCGACAAAGAAGCAAACCCAAGCAGAGACTGATCTTTAGCTCTCTCAATCTTATGCTTATACAGATCATATGGCTCCCAAAGATGATCCAACGGACAAGGCCTCTTCTCATCAAGTCTCACCCATGGCTTCCCTTTCCCACTCCAATGCAGCAAACTCACCGGACCAGGATGCAGAGACCGACAACTTCCTCGTATGTTGTCTCCTCCTAGACCGTGCTGGTTCCATCTATGATGAATTGCTTCAACATTCCCTCCGAACACAAGCAGAAATGGTGGCAAAGATCCAAGATCGTAGATTCTCTTTTTCTTCTGCAATTGCATCCATTTCTCTAGCTTCTCTCTGTAATTCCCTTCTCTCCATCTAACCATATCCATCACCATCACTCCCGTGTTGAAATAGCAAGGTGTTCGACCCGAGATTAAACCCGGTAAAGCCGGGTCTGACCAGAAGTTAGACGTGAAATACTGCGTGAAGTTCGCGTGGCAATACTCCGGAGCTCCGATGACACGTGTACCGGTCAACGCCGTGTTCCATAGCTTGGTGATGTCGTCCACAACAATCACATCCGAGTCGAGGTAGATGACTCGGTCCACGCTTCGATCGAGTATGTCTCCGAGGTAATTCCTAGCGTAGTTCAACGGATTCTCAAGGGCTTGTCTGATCGACGACGATATTAGGTTGATCACCGTGTCTTCCCGGAAAATGTAGACTTTGAAGTTCAGCGACGGGAAAGTCGACCGGACGAGTTGACTCAGCACACGCGGACTCGCCGAGTCGAACTCGGCAGCGATGAAGTGGAAGAAGACGTTCTCGGGACACGACGCGTGGCGGAGAACGGAATGGACAGCTGCAATCGAGCCACGGAGATACTCTGAGTCTAAAGTCATAGCGATGTGGACGAGAGAGGGATCGTTGGAAGATGACACGAAGTTCTCTCTGTTTGTCGATGACGATGCGCACTCCTTGCCGTTCCTGTATTCCGGAGCTTCCATGAACGGTCCAAGTTTATTAAACCCATTTCTTCCGCCGCCGCCACCGGTCGTGATCCTCCCCGGACCCGTCCGTATTCCGACGGCAAACGGTGATAGAAGAATCAAACATACGACCGCCGCTAAAACAACGGCGTTTGACGGCATTATCAGAAGAAGAAAAACGCGTTTTAAATTCAAAGAAAGTGAAAAGAAAGATTTGAGCTTTTTTGGTTTAATCTGCTAATGATTTAGCATTGTGCAAGAAAGATTAAAGAAGCTGCTGAAAAGATTTACTACCAAAGATTTCAAGAATGTTCCTTTATTTTGCATTTTTGTCTCTCCACACAGAGATGGAGAGATAAGGAAAGAGGAAGACGAAGAAGAAAGATTGGTTATAAAAGAAATGTTTGCATTGCTTTTACTTTGGATTCTCATGATTTGGTTTCCTTCTTTGGGAGATTGAAATACACGGACCATTAAGTGCGCGTGAGACGGCAATAATGCTTAGTCGTTAAGGGAAAGTTTACAAAGAGCAATCCCTAAACTCAAATTACCCATATTAACAACAATAAAGTTTAATTCAAGATTTCGGTGAGTTAATTAAAAGTGGCTTCGTTCGTCTACGGGAGGGTGTACATTAAGATTTAAAAGACAACGAAAGGTTGGTTTTGGATACTTCTCTTGCCCCATTAAGACGGTGCCAGCTATGAAGGTCGAGGGAAACAGCTAGATGATTCACTTTGTGAGGGTCCACAGTGGTGATTGGACGGATGAGATTAAAAGATGAGAAGTTGAATGAACACAACTTGTCACGTGCTCTGCACAGGTATTTGCTTGTAATAATTCTTATGAAAAAATGTTTGCAAATAAATGCTGGTTTGCCAGTTGAAAAATGAATAAATTTCATTTCATTTCATTTACAAAAAAATTATATTCATGTTTCAAACTGGCAAGCAATACTATCTACCCCAGAAAATATTTGCCAATAATGTTTTTTGAGAAAAGAATAAAACAATATCTGTTTTGCTTTAAAAATTCTATAAATATCAGATTTTGTACAGCGAAGCAAGGTATAAAGTTACTAACAAATTATTTTTGTAATAAATGTTAAAAGAAAACATGTAAGTTTTCCTTTTATATTACAAAATGGTGAAAAAAATTATTGACCAAACAAGGAAACTATAGATTCTCACATTCGCATATCCCAATCATTTAACAATGATTTATAAATGTAATGCATCTTACACAATTTATAGAAACATTGCCAAAAAAGGTTATCATTCTAGTTCTATACATTTCACCGCTCGTATGTATGCATTCGTCGTTAAAGGAAAAACTATATTTTAGCAAAAAGAAAAAAGAAATGACATAAATCCGAATTTTCATTAGGATAAATGTTATTTGTCGACAAAATTTCATTAGGATATTAATTAAATTTTGTTCTATTGTTTGTATTTTATATTGGGCTGTTGGTAGCGACTACTGAGCCAACTATAGCGAATATTCCCGTTGGGTATTGCAGCTCATGCTCGACGTAACAAATAAATTTTATATAAAACCCAGTTTAAATATATTCACTTTCTCTGTGATGTGATATGTGATGTGTGCTTCGGACTTTTTCTCGGGTAGGAGAAGATAACACGTTGAAGATTTCCGTCGAACATATTTAGTTTTATATATATTTTTATATAATGTGTTTGGAAAATTCTTGAATAGTTAGACACTGAACACTATGTAAACTTCTCAAACTAATTATTTTGAGAGTTAATCTAAGTATTGTTTGGTTCCTACTGGCCTATGAAAAACCAAATGTCGGTTTAAAAAAGGAAGAATAATTTAACGTTTCTTCTTAGTGACTAGTGGTTACAAGAAATCCAAATTATGTATTTAAGAAAATGCAGAATAAAAAGATTTGAGTGTACCGGTTCAATAGGATTTGGTATGTTTCTGTGGGGAATGAGAAAAGGACTTGTAGTAGACGCAAAGATAACTGAAGTTAGGTGGTAGGGACATGAAAATTCATGTGGTTTTATTGCTACCGACGAAGAAGTTGGTTCTTCTTTTTAATTTAATATTTTTTTTTTTTGTTTTTAATGTGTCATTTGTAGTTGTAGATAACGAATTAAACACGGGTTCTTGATGATTTTGTCCTCACTTGTCGACATTCTTTAATTCAGCCAAAGAAGATGATGATATTCTCTTAACTGCTCTCTTCTTGCTTCTCTTATCTTTTCTCACACATAGAGAAAGAGTGATCTTTGCTTCGTGTCAATAACAATGTTGAAGTGTATATAGAGTGACCATGGTATCTTTAGGTGTCCATCTCAAGGATCTGCAAGGATAATGGCAATGGTTTGTTTGGTCATATCACTAGGTAGAGGATGGTTCATAAGAATCCAATATATGCTAACACTAAGTGATCTAATTCACAAGATCCAAAACGCTTATCCCATATGTGTTGGTGACAAAAAATGCAACAAAGTGAAATTGGTTGGAAGCTCAACTAAACATGTAGTTTCACCTCAAAGCTCATAAACACCAAAAACTCCACGACAATATTAGCGACAACCAAAGTACTTTTTATTAGAATTACTAGAAGCTTGTTAATCACGGCATGTCCCGCTCTCGCCAAATCAGTATATAAAAAAAAAGTTTCTTATGACCTAAAGAAAATGATTACATGCAAAATAGAGTTTCTTATACATATGTATTTCCCAAAAGACAACAAATGATTAAGTCCTTGAACAACCTATGTTTTTAAAGACACTGAGCAAACGAGTTTTGGAGGATGTTTCGAATTAAACCTAATATGCCTCATGTTTCTTCATCAGCCTTACCTTGCTCATAGCTTTGCTCTTAGATTTTCTCTTAGCCTTGCTTTATTGAATTCTGATCGAAACTTTAATGATCTAGTAATTTGCGGTAGTTTTCGGCATATATCTCAGCCCAGACTTTCTTAAAGTCAGAACGACAACTTCCCCATTTTGTTGCTTTTGTTTCAAACATGGTAAGATAATGGGTAAAACAACCGACAGGTTCTTCTTTGAGACATCCATCGCATCGAGCCTGCAATCGTCATATAACTGTTCAATGAATTTTCGATTTTTTTAGCTATACAAATAAAAGGAATCAACATTCATGCTTGGTTTCTATTTCACATCACCTATGTATATATATAATACACTATGTTATATCATCATATAACTGGTATCTCTTTTGAAAGGGTAAGAAGTTTTGGTACTCCGAGTTATTACAAAACGTCGCTCTTGACTGTAACCTATAACCACATAAGACATTTTTAACCAAATAAGACATATTTAAGCACAAACTCACACTACTTATCACTTTTCAAATAAAGTTGTCAAATAGAGCTGCTTGAAGTATATACCTATTTATGACAAGATACAAAGGTGAGTACTTGAGGTCTGTGGTGTGGAGAGAGCGTGAGAGGGTTTATCAAGAGATGATGCAGTACGTGTGACATATGGTTATAGGCAACACAGAGGCTTGGGCTTCCTATGCCCACGACCAAGTCTCTCTACACCAACTTCAGATATTTCCAGAGCTGTTGGTGTTGTGTTGTTGTTTAGGACTAGTTGGACCGAATCAGCTTGAGTTTCTGATGATTTAGGTTGTATAGGAGCTGCCACATACAAATCTGGAGCTTTTGTTGTTGTGTCAATAACAGGTGTATTGAAGTATCAACGTTGTCTGATGCAACAACTCCCCCTGTCGATGAAGAATCATTAAGAATTGGATTCTCATCAAGAAAACAGCGGGATGCACCAAATGATCTTGTGAAAGTAGCAGGTGAAGAGCCAACTAGCTATAAACAAGCAGTACAAGATGAACGATGGAGAGGAGCTATAAAAGGTGAGGTTGACGCATGTGAGGCAAATAATACTTGGAATATATCCAAATATCTAATCCCTATTGTAGTAGAAGTTATCCTAATAGACCGCCTAATAAGAATTTTATTTTTATTTTATTTTTAAAAAGGAGAATGCACTTGTCATGGCAAAAGATGAACTAGGAGCAACAGAACATATATGGCGAGAGATAGCATCCTTGGCGGAGACCT
This sequence comes from Streptanthus diversifolius, assembly GCA_039880935.1. Taxonomy (NCBI): domain Eukaryota; kingdom Viridiplantae; phylum Streptophyta; class Magnoliopsida; order Brassicales; family Brassicaceae; genus Streptanthus; species Streptanthus diversifolius. The sequence goes on along the minus strand of JAXGFM010000014.1, from coordinate 24,463,395 downwards.
CGAGAGCTAGTGAAGAATAAGCATCCCTTAATCCACAAAATGAAAAGATCAGGCAGTTCCATCGTCTTCAATATATCAATGATAAACCTTTGAAATATAAAGCTTGAGGACGCTTCATGGTGAGAATTTTTCTTAACTGCTTTCTCCTTGCTTTTCTAACTTTTTCTCAAAGCTAGAGAGATAGATTAATATCCGAAGCTTCTTGCTTGGTGACACTAACAAACAATGTTAAATAGGATTGTGAATAGTTCAGATGGTTCTAGTCCTGAAACAAGTTAAATAGGATTGAATTTGCAAATGCATATATATATATATAACAAAGACAAAGATAGAAACAATTAAAATGCAAGATACAAGCATCTTCATGGAAAGTTGAAAGATTATTTATTACCTTGGCCTGAGCTACGGCGTCATCTACTTCTTTCCTCACCTCTTATAGCCAAATGATGATTGTATTTGTATGTATCAATTTTTACAAGCTTTGTTTGTCTGGAAGAGGATGGGAACGTAGAGAACAAAGTACCTTCTCTTTTTTTTTGTAGCTATGTCATGAGATAAGAGCAACTTTCGCACCCTTTCAATAGGATCATGAACCTAAAGGTAAGTAACACAGATGAAAAACTTACAGATTAAAAGTTGTGAAATTCTAAAATATTTCCCAGAAATGTTTTCGTTAAAAGAATAAAATAATATATTTCCGTACAGGCTTCGTAAGAAATTATTTCTGTAATGAATGTTAAAGGGAAAACATGTAAGATTTCCTTTTTGTATTACAAAATAGTGAAAAAATGCATTGGACTTTTGTACAACCAAACAAGGAAACTATATTATAGCACGTTCACATACAGGCCCGGTCCAGAGTCTAAGTTACCAAAGTTCAGGCTTAGAGCATCACACAAAAATTTTATTTTTAGGGGCTGTTATAGGGCATCAAAAAATTTTGAATGGGCTTGAATAAGTCATAAAATTTATATAAACATAGGACATCAACAAATATTGGACTGGGCCTGTTCACATATCCCAATCATTTAACAATAATCTTTATTTTTTGCCAGTCAAAAATACAACCTTAGACAATTTATAGTTAGACACTGGAACACTATATAAACTTGTCAAACTAATTATTCTGAGAGCAAGACTAAGCAAGGTTTGGTTCCTACTAGTACTCGCCTATGAAAAAACAAATGTCGGGATAAGAAAAGGTAGAATGAATCAACGTTTTTTTATTAGTAATTACTAGTTACAAATCTAAATTATTAAGAAAATGCAGAACTAAAAAGTTGAGTGCGTCATTGAGTTTTATGTGAGGAATGAGAAAGAGACTTGTAGTAGACGCGAAGATAATGAGAATTCATTAGGTTTTATTTCTACCGACGAAATATATCTATTTTTAACTTTTAATGTGTCATTTGTACTTGTAGATGACGATTTCAATACGTGTTTTTGATGATTTTTGTACTCACATGTCGCAATCTTTTTTTATGCATACATAGAAGATACTGAGATATTTTCTTAACTGCTCTCTTCTTGCTTCTCTCACCTTTCCTCACACATAGAGAAAGACTGATATCCGACTGATATCTGAAGCTTCTTGCTTCGTGTCAATAACAATGTTGTTGAAGTGTACATAAAAGGGGCAAAAAACTTAGCAAAAAGCAATGGCTTTACACTTGAAATGAAAATGAAAACCAGAAATGATTTGGTAGCAAGATTCAAGATTTGTGTGTGCCTTGCCTTTGGAATTATTGAATCGTCATCTCCTATGGAGCAAGATTTATGGAAGTGTCACTTTGAGTTCTTTTCTGTCTGCTCCAAATGACTGCACATTGCAATGGAGAAAATTGCATAAATCTCTAGATTCATCTCATATTACGAAATGTGCAAAGAACTACAATGCCACAGGGTTAAAGACATAGATGTTTAGTTATAAGGATATGAAAGATTGGGAAGTATATTACCTCAACTCCGCAGTCTTTCACGTACATGTTTGTGAACAGCTCAGATGGCTCTGGCACGGGGCTCTCCTGAAACAGGTTTAACGAGAAGGAATTTGTATAAATGTTTTGATATATAAATTACAAAGACAAATGTCGAAAGAGCCATAAGATTATATTACCTTGGCCTGAGCTACGGCGTCATCTACTTCTTTCCTCACCTCTTTCTCCATGTCCTTAAAGTAAGAGCAAAATTATCATTTGCATATGGAAATGATGATTGCATTTGTATGTATCAATTTTTTTCAAACTCTGTTTGTCTGGAAGAGGATGGTAAGGGAGAGAACAAAGTACCTTAAGCTCTTTTTCTGTAGCTATGTCATGGGATAAGAGCAACTTTCGCACCCTTTCAATAGGATCACGCACCTAAAGGTAACACCAATGAAAAATTTACAGATGAAAAGGTAAAAATTTATTTTGGAGCAGTATTCTTACAAATGAAACATAGAACTAACCTGTCTCACGCCGGAAACTTCGTCACGTGTACGGTAGGTACTTCCTGGGTCAGACATAGAGTGACCGTGGTATCTGTAGGTGTCCATCTCAAGGATCTGCAAAGATAATAGCAACGGTTTGTTGGTCTAATCACTAGGTGCAGAATAGATTATTAGAATCAAATATATGCTAACATATGTGTTGCTGACAAATATGCAGTAAAGGAAATTGGTTGGAAGCTGAGCTCAACATTCAAGCAGGTACACACAAAAAAACTCCAAGAGGGTAATAGTGACATCTAGTACTTTTTTATTAGAGATACTAGGGGTTTTTTAAATCACAACCTGTCACGCTCTTGCAAAATCAGCAAGCAAGAACGTTTCTTATGACCAAAACAAAAGTATTACATGCAAAATAGAGGATCTCAAACAGAAGTACTTATACAGATTTTTCTCTAAACAATTTGCTCAAGTAAACCTCATTCAATCCGAAATCCATGCTAACTACAAGCAGTTGAAGTTACCAGCAAACCATTTTCCCCCAACACTGCAGCACCACACAAGCCAGCCTTAAACAAATTATGTTAATTAGTAATTTGCATAAAATGCTCAAAGAGTCATATTGGCTATGTTCAATTAAAGAGAAGCAATAGGAGCAGCAAAGACTGAAAACAAAGGAATGACGATTTAAAGCTGTAATACTTGTTGACAGATAAGGCATTGACCAAACTTACAATAGGTCCATTCTTGAGGGCATGCTCCTTGGCGAACTTGCATGCCTGCTTCACAGCCAGTGCATCCATACCATCCACCTACACAAAGCATAAGATAGTCATTAGTTAGCTTTAAGGTCACACACTCTCACCAATCAGGAAAACAGAGGTTACAATACTTTTGGATAAAACTATAAAACACACTAAACAATAAAGTATATAGACTTTGGAGACATTTTGGAGCCAATGCAACTGGTAGTTCTCATAATCCAAACGCATAACAGATTCAAATATCACATAAAGGTTCGTCCTTTCTCACTCAATTAGTGAGGAAAGCGCTAGATACCTACATGTACCATATTCGTTCAGAAGTCTAAGATGCACAAGGCAACCCCAAATCAACAAAAATGCTCTCTAACCACACGCGAGTAATGAAGTAAACAATAAACTTCAATGGTTGCAATGCTCAAGATCATGACATTAGACGATTCAATCTCACCTTCAAGCCAGGAACATAGTCCCCACGCTTAAAATAGGCTGGAGACTTAGCCGACCTCCATGTAGCCGTTCCCATTCCATCTACATCAATCCCATCCAATTAACCAAACTTAATCAAGACTCAAAATTTATCGAAACAACACAAGCAAGAGAAAAACTCACAGTGGTTATTCTCGCAAACAAGAATCGCAGGCAAATCCCAAAGAGCCGCAATATTTAAGGCCTCAAACAACTGTCCCTGATTCGCAGCACCATCACCATACAAGGTAAAAGTCACATTCTCTTCCTTTGAATACTTCTGAGCAAAAGCCAAACCACATCCCAATGGAATCTGAGCACCAACAATCCCATGCCCACCGTAAAACGAAGCGTCCTTCTTGTAGAAATGCATAGATCCTCCTTTACCATTAGAGCAACCCCTTTTTCTCCCCATGAGTTCTGAAAACGCATCGACGAGCTCTCCGCCACGACCCAAGAAAGTGCAGTGATCTCGATACGATGTGATAATCGCGTCCTTCTTGGTAATCGCCGCCTCCATTCCGACGGCTAAAGCCTCTTGACCGTCGTACAAGTGGCAGAATCCGCGGATAAGCTTAGCCTTGTAGAGAGAATCGGCGGCGATCTCCATCCTCCGCATCCGAGCCATGTCGCGGAAAAACGATAGGATCTCCTCCGACGAGGTCTCGACGGAGCGTGATGGCGCATCGCATAGATGGGCCGAGAAAGGGACGGCGGTCTCGATGGTGATCGGGGATGTGTCTGTGGAAACGTGGCGGCGGATGGAGGAAGGTAAGGCGGTGGTCGCCGGTTTCAGGAAACTGTTCGATCGCAGAGAAAGTCGTGATAACGCCATCTCCGATTTGCTTTGGAATTTTTCTTCTTTTTGGCAATTTTGCAGTCAAAAATCGAATTTTTTTGTTGAAGTAAGGGAAAGTTATATAAGATGATAAAGTCAAACCCTTTACCCTTAATGGTCATTTCTACAAAACATACAAAAAGAGTAATATTTGTGTTAAATGTTACCAATTATACAAGATTTTACAACAACCGTTAGTGAAAAAAAAACGGACGGGGTTTATTGGATTATTGATTTTGTAGGATTTGAAAGTTTTTTTTTTTTGAATTTAAATGAGTTTTTAGGATTTTGAAGATTTTGATAGAGATTTATATTTGTGATTTTGATAGGATTTTGAAGATGTTGGTGAGGTTTTTAAATAAGTGATTTTGGTAAAATTTAAAGATAAAAATAAATTAAAATATTTTTAAATTAATAATTTTTTTGCAGTTTTAACATTATTGATTTATAATATGTTTACTGTATAAAGTACCATCTACTTTGAAAGTATCTCATAAATTTTTATTTTATTTTACCATCTCCATTTCACTTTATATTATTTATATTTTTATTTTTATTTTTTTACCGAGTATCTTAATAAGATACTAGCGTTGGAGATGCTAACGACTAGGACTAGAAGCCACAGTTAAAATCAGTAAAGTATTTCTATTTTTGTGTGTGTGAAACTAAACAATAACCAGATCAAATCAAACACAGGATTCAACACCTCAATTTCATTCTCAGTGATAATGGAATCGATTCCTCTGAGTATAAGAGACTCAAACATTTAATAAGAACACATATGCTTGTCAGAAGAACTGAACTAAACTCAAAACTTTAGAAAAGATACTAAACAGTAACAGTATATTATGTAGTTAACTACCTATTCTGAGATGTATTCCTAAAGGATTTTTTGACGTTTAAAGTAGCTGGGAAAGTCCGCGATCAAGTCTTCATGATAATAGAGAAGATAAACGACCTGAATATATAAAATAACCAAATCAAACCAAGAAAAACAAAAACAGAAATACAAGTGCAACACAAAATAGCCCAAGCATACCTCATCGTACACCTCCCTTTTCGACTTATCTCCCTTTTTAAAATTGTTCATTATGTCGCGAAAGCACTCAACTACATGAGTATCACAGCTCTGAAACCTTGTCTGAAAATGGAGGAAATTTTGTTATTCAAATCAAAAGTTAGCAAAATTAAGAAAAAACATCAAGATAGTATTATTTTATCATTTTAGCATTTCTATTACCTCAAGTTTGTCCATAAAACTCGTTGTATCAGACTTCACACGTTTTCTTTTGGTACAATTAGACTCAGCACCATGATGCTCATCCTCGGGAGGGACGGTTATCTTAGCCCCAACCGGAAGGAAGACATTGAAACCAAGAAACAGCTTCTGGTGCTCTTTCATGAGTTCCTTCACCCTTGCAGTGGTACTAGTGATATCTGGTCTACAAAGAGATTGTTAACATCAGAACCGATTTACATGTGTGATTGTTTTGTAAAGAGTTTAAATTATGATCAAACCGGACATAATGAGGGAGAGAAAACAACTCTTACCGGATACAATAATCATACAAGATGTTTAGAAACTCCTCATGTTTTCCAGGTTCATCACTAAATGCTTTTCTTACAGCAGCAACGTATGGTTCCGCGTCTTCATGGATGGTTAGCTTCCGTAGTACTCTTCTGTCAACCATGGTTTGAAATTGGCCTAACTGTAGAAATAAGAAAAGTGTTTTTGGATACCACAAACGAGAATATATATAGTAAGTAACAGAATCTAATAGTTGCAACTATAATATATACCAAAGAGATAATATCGTAATCTAAAATTTAAAAATTATAATTAAAATATATTCAGAAGAGATAATATCGTAATTTAAGATATATAGGATTTTATCTCAATATTAATTCTTTATTAGCATCAAGAGAGATGGTTCTCTTAGCCTTGGCATGGATGATCATCATGATATCCTATAACTCTAATATCCTGATGCACTAATTTTCAAACGGGATGGTTTTAAATTATATCAGTATATAATTTATTTTAAACAATAAAAATATTAAATCGGTTAATATTACTGCATCAAGGTATCATGATAATTCAATAAGAATATTAAATCAGTTAATATTATTTAAAATATTAAATTACTGCATCAGGATAATTCGATAAGAATATTAAATCGATTAATATTATTTAATTAAAAAATCCTAATGCAGTTAATCATATGGTTTTGATAATGTATTTAAACTTGTATTCTCAATCAAAATTTAAACAATAATTTATATTTTAATTTTAAATTTTTGATTATTTTCAATTGTTTCATATTTTGGTCTGGTCGTCTGAATCCAGTTGTGGTCTTCTCAGCTTAGGTACCATGAAAACATTATCAAAATCATATGATTAAGATTTGATGTGCAGTTAACACGATTATACGATAAATTCATTCAGTTCTTATAAAATTTGAAATAAGATTAAAGAGTTGAGAAAAGAGATTGATATATAAAAAATGAGAAACAATAAAAATCTTAGAACCTTTATTTACAAGTCTGAATGGCTAAATCTAAAACATGATTCCTAAATGAAGAAAGAAAACAAATCATAAACCGATTTCAATTTAGATCTCAAGAAATAATTAGATGGACGTTTTACATCCTATCCTCTAAATTGTACCAATCAGCGATCTCCAAACTCTTTGGCAAAAATTATTTAGATATTCAGTGTAGATATATAAAATTTCAACATTATCCAGATAAATATCTAGTAATTTTACTTTATGAAATTTATAGCGAAACTTAATTAATTTGATAACTAATATATATATATATATATATATAGAGTAAAAAAGAATTTGTTAGATACAGTAGATCTATATGGTAAATTAATATCTAACAAATTAATAATAAATTTATAATTCTGATATCATATATAAAATATGGATACCATGACACTGTATTTGTTTGGTACGCAATATATGGTGTTGTTTTGTAACCATTTTCGTTTCTAGATACCAAAAAAAATGTTAATTAAATGCAAATATTGGTTGGTAACTTTTGAATGTGCTCATATGTTCACCAACGACATGGCTATTTAACTTTTTTTGCTGTTGTGGTTATCTCCTAATCTGTTATATATATATATATATCGTTAGTTTGGTATGCGATGTGTTCTAAACTCATTCAACAATATTTAGTTTAAAACACTAAACTACTACACATATCTTGACTTAGAAGCTATGTTATCTGCATATTATATTATCGAATTATTTTTTACTCAGACCAGGCGTACTAGACTGATACGGTGTCGTTTTATGAACTTAAGCTCAATTTTATTTTCTTCCCACCACGTACCCACGCAAATCGTAATGCATACATTTTAATTCTATCTACCCAAGCCCATCGTCAAATATAAGTCAACATCCGAACCCAATCCTTGCTTTTTTCTTCATTTATCTATTTTTTTTTTTTGTAAAAAATCTTGAGTTGGTTAGCTTGGCTATTGTCTGCAATAAAGCCCTACCTAACTATGTTCTCTTTACATTATCATCTCTTTTTGTTTTTTCCTTTTACTTTGAACCCAATCTTCTTATTATGATTAGTAATGATTATGATCAATTAATGATTCAATGATTAATACGGTAGATGTTCAATTAATTCGTCAGACCGTTCGAATAATAAAGAAAAATACAAGATTTGAAAGGAAATTTTGAAAAACTTAATACATATAAATCCTACTTTTAGTTGATTGCCAGCAATTATAATATCTAATCGTCAACCAGACCATATCTAAGGTGTAATCGTAGAAAATGTAGAAGAATAAATTCACGAAAATTTATTCGAATCGATAGATTTACAAAATATTATATTGGGTATAAAGTAAAATGCCATTTCAAAAATAGGCTTAGTGAAAACTGCACTAGCGTAATAAAGTTGTGCATGTGCGTTTACGTATGATGTGTTCACATATGTTAAACTAATGAATTATGATTTAGTTAAACTTTTAAAATATGTATATGTGTACATATTATATGGATCCAAAATTAAGAATGATTGAGGATCAGCTTCCATGTGGAAAACGCTTATGATTGGTTCTTATGCTATAATGTTTACAGATGATAATAACAAAAGTCCAAACAAAGGTTTGGACCCATCATTCGTAACATCAAAACCACACTCTGTAACCAGAAATTTTTTTATTAATAACATATATAATATTTTGGTGATAAAACTAACCATAATTGTGTAGAGATCATTTTTTGTCTGATCTACATTAGACAAAATAAAGGAAAATAAAGGTTTACATCGTACTCATTGATATCAGTCACTAGTTTTATTTCAAATTTAAAAAAAAAAAAAAAAATTAGGGTAATACTCTTACTTATCAGTTGTTCTCAGTTTCTCACCCGTTTATTTACATCATATGAATTAGAACGTTGCCTTCTAATTTCACTAGCTAGGATGTGATAGAAGATAAGAGTTTTTTCTGCACCCAAAGTACACTGTACAATAAGGGTTGTGGAAAAACAAATAATTGAATTGTTGCACAAATAAATGATTGAACATATGATCTGACGGTAATAATCACCTTGAGCATATAAATTATGAACACATACAATTGAATATGCCATTCAGTCTCCCTATAATTGAATTAACCACCAGGACAAAGTAATCGAATGCGTCGCCTACCACAAACTTATAAATGTCTACATATTAAAAAATGGACTATGTTTACATAATAATTACTTCATAATATTAATATATCAATTATAATTGGTCCCTCAACGAGTACTTCTGCATAATCTAAATTGATTCTTAGGGGTCAGTGTCCAATCAAATATTGGTATACATTTTTAATTATATTTTATTGACTTTTGATGAAAAAGTAAATAATATGTAAAACTGATACTTTGTAGTTCCTCTTGCGTAATTGCATCATATAGATTTATAAAATAAAAATGAAAAAGCTTATTGGGGCAAGCTATATAGATTTGATCTTGAGGTCATAATGGGACAACACAATCAACACATGGACGACTCCTTGTACATGAACCTAACTCTATTAGTGTCGCCCACAACACAATTCAATTGGTAGAGGCCTCATCCAAAAAAAAAAGATAAAATCTCTTTATTTTATTTTATAACATACAAGAAGAAAATAAGAACATGTGCATGTGCTCCCTTGCAAGAAAAACATAGCTAGATGCAAAAAATATGAGAAATAAGTATAAAATGTGGGAGTTTGTTGTCACTATTTGAGGTATGTCCATGTGAAAGCTCTTCTCTTATCTTTTAACAACTTGTGTTTGTATTTGTAGTTTAGCTTTGCCACTTAGTCAAACAACATTACTAACATCAACATCAACCATTTGGTCCTCGGTCCAAAAAATATCCTTTTGCCCCACTGCCCATTTTTCAATCCCTGCATTTATAATTTTGCATGGTAGATTACTTTTGAGATTAGAGGATTAAGGTTATTTAATTGGTGTTTTGAAAATGTATGAAACGTTACATAAATATCATGGCTCTCTTCATTTGTTACGGAAACGAAAGCAATACAACTTTGTTAGATGTATGATGTGTCCCATTTATTCCCAAGTCCAATGGGCTATTGGTGACAAGATTATATACCGCAAACATGGTAAAATTTTACATAGTTCGAATTTTATAAGTCATGTATAATAATAATGTTATATGTTTGATTAAAACTCTAAGTAAATAAGCTAGAATGGTTCCACATTTCAAAAGAATCCAGGAAGGAAAAAGACATTCTAGCATTGATTTGAAATTAATTACATGTCGTAATAGAAACAAAAGTGTGTTATATATCCTTGCCACCTTAATTAGCTGGGCCATCATCACTGAACTATTTAGATGATATGATGTTTGATGTTAGAATATTGAACTTCGTGTTCCACGAACCGGTTTGATACAACCAGGTACGGTCTCGTAACGGTTCGGTTTAGCTATATTGAGTAGTATATTAGAAAAAGAAAAGAATAGGACCAGGGCGGGATAAGGCCAGAAAGAATGAAGCCATAATAATGGTCGGACGAACAAAAGTAACATGGAGTGTATTTCCCAACATATTAAACGTCGCCGTCTTCATGAAAGTGATCATTCCTTTGTTCCTCCATACTCTTAATTTTAAATAGTTTATTTTATGAACAAGGCCCTTGAAACAATGACCCGCGGAATGTTTGTTTTTCAGAATCTCTAATCTAATTTAACTCTTAACTTCTACTTTTACAAAATCATGATTCAGAGACGTTAGAGATGAAACTAATTATTTGTTTTCTACTGTTTTTTAATTTTGAATAGTGACCCACAAATTAGAGATTTTGGATTTCGGTTTTCAAAACTAAGAAGCAAATTATAATTTGATTTGAATGTTCGGTTTAGTTTCATATAATAGTTTATACACCGTCGAGTTCATTACATTTGAAAATTCTTTGATCTGCAATGTCGCCGATTAAATTGGCTAGGGCAAATATTTTTCGTGCATCTTAAATCCATACTCGTTGACTTGTTTGGAACAACAAAAGATACATGGGATTTCTATACACGTAGAGCATAAGCAACAATATTATTAATGCTTTTAGCTCTTTTACATGTTAAGTACAATGGCTTAATTCATACATTGGCATGCACCATTTTCTTTTACATAATTAGAACACCAATATTCAACCGGTTTTGAAACAACTGTTTTTTTTTTTTTAACCACGAAAACTTGTTTTAATCCTAGAAATTTGAATATGATTTTTGTATCTAAAAGAAAAAAGAAAATTATATATGCAATTATGCACTTCTGTCTCATATATTACCTAATATTCGGTCAATGAAACATTACCTTTGTATTGCAGAGATTATGGACCGAATATAAAACAATACTTCCGGAGTTATATAAAAAAGAAGAAGAAGTAAAGCTACGAATTTAATTTTGCATGTTGAGAAAAAAAAAAAAAACTGATGCAGTAACATTGAAGAAGAGAAGACTTAATCAAGTCACGTGCTCGTCTGCCCAATTTGCCTGCTCTCTCCATCTCCCCTTCACGTGCTTTAACATGATTTCCCTTAATATATCTCTTCCTCTTTCTCTTCATATTTACTTGTATGCCACTCTAATTATCTTACCATTATTTTTCTCTCTATTTTATTTTACCAAATTGATTGCATTATTCAAAATTTTATGTTGGTTATATCTAAAATTTATCTAATTCGAATGAACATCCTAGATTAAATGTAATATAAAAAATAATTAAATTAAATTAAAAAAATATAATCATGTAATCAGACCATTCATCCGCTTTGTCATTTCTTAAATTAAATTAAACAATCTTGGTCCTGTTATTTAAGAAAAAAACATAAAAGATAAGGATCATTGATACTCTGAAGAAGTCAAATGTCAAACAGAATTATACAGCAACATCATCAGAGAAAACAAAACAACATATTATCTCAAAATTTGTCTTAATCACTTTATTAAATTAATATATTACTGTAAATTTGGAACTGGTCTAAAGGTTCGCCAGTTAGGATATATTCCATTGCCTGTCAGGTTTTTAGTTTTTTTTATATAGTTTTTAGTGTCGTATTCTAACATATTATTCGGAAATTGTGACAATACATTGCTATTGTTGAATCAAAATCATTGAATTTTTGTAGTTGCCATCATTTCATTTTAAATTTAAAATGATAGTTTCTTTTCTGTGAAGATTAACACGACATTAAAAAGAACAGAATCTTTCTGACCTACACTATTATCTGTAAGAAAAACACAACAATGACTATTTCTTCAAATCTAATTTATGTTTTATAAAAGATTATTGTAATTATTAATAGTTGAAACAGCTATTGTTTTGGCGACGACAATTAAATTTCTCTAACAAAATCAACTTTGCGATGAGAAGAATAATGAGAGCAAGAAATGTGGTCAAAACACATTTACTTCCGTGAATTGGAAAAAGCTACATTAAATTCAAATTTGAATACGATATTATATGTTTTCAGCAATATTGTCAGAATCTTTTGTTTTCCGGGAAAAATACATACGGACTTCATATTGTAAATTTTATTAAAAATATAGAGAAAAAAAATCGAAAGAGAAAGTTTGAATAAACCAACTAGAATAAAATTTCAAGATAAAATATTTCAATGTTCTTTCTATTTGAGACAAACTCTATGAATACTTTCGGAGTTTGACAAAGATATTTTCATTTTTTTACTGAAATAGATAAATAGTAGGGGATATTATAAACTATAATCAAATTAAATTTTCATCGACATTAATATGAGATTAGTGCATCATTTCCCTTGTGGAGTAGTGTAATTAATTATAGCAATAAAAGACAGTTTTTTCCAAAACAAAAAGAAAGTTTCTAATAATAGTAATATTATTTATTTAATATTTTCACCACCTCCCTCTCTCTAGTTAGCATTTTAAAAACCATTACCCAACCATCTACGCATAATCAGAGTTGTTCTCTGCCGCCATATTCAAAGCAGTTTCACAATTAATGTGAACACGTTCTTGACATATCTCAAATCGGAGCCGGAAAAATTAACAAAAAATGTCGGTTCACGGACGATTTCCGGCGAGTCCGCCTGTTTCTTTATCTCTAGCGTCTTCCTCATCGCCGAGTTCTCAGTCACCGTCTCCTCCTGATCTGAAGCAACGAGTCATCGCCTGTCTCAACAAGCTCGCTGACCGTGACACCTTGGCTCTTGCCACGGCGGAGCTTGACTCAATCGCTAGAAACCTCACCAACGATTCCTTCTCTTCCTTTCTAAACTGCATCCACAACACCGACTCTTCCTGTAAATCTCCGGTGAGGAAACAGTGCGTCGCCGTCTTGTCGCTTATGTCTCGCTACCACGGAGATTCTCTCTCTCCTCACCTCTCCAAGATGGTTTCCACCGTTATCCGCCGTCTCCGAGATCCGGATTCCTCCGTTCGCTCTGCCTGCGCCGCCGCGACCGCGGATATGTCCGCTCACGTCACGAGGCAGCCGTTTACCTGCGTCGCGAAACCGCTTATCGAGACGTTGATCCAGGAAGGTGATTCGAACGCGCAGATCGGAGCGGCGTTGTGTTTGGCGGCGTCAGTGGAAGCTGCGTCGGATCCGGAATCGGAGCAATTGAGGAAATCTCTGCCTAAGATTGGGAAGCTGCTCAAGAGCGATGCTTTTAAGGCCAAAGCGACGCTGTTGAGTGCTGTGGGTAGTATAATTACCGCCGGCGGCGCGGGAACCAAACCGGTTTTGGATTGGTTGGTTCCGGTTTTGATTGAGTTTCTGAGCAGCGAGGACTGGGCGGCGAGGAAATCCGCGGCGGAGGCGTTGGGTAAAGTTGCGACGGCAGAGGAGTTGGCATCGCATTACAAGAAAGCTTGCACGGCGGCTCTTGAGAGCAGAAGATTTGATAAGGTAAAAAAAAATCATTCCACGTAAATAAAAAAACAAAAAAAAAACTGTTTTTTGTTTTAGTGGTGAAGAGAATCTAAATCCGAATTAGTGAATCTACAATGTAGGTGAAAAGTGTGAGAGAGACTATGAATCGAGCACTGAATCAGTGGAAAGAAGTCTCAAATGATGTAGACGAAGCCTTATTATCTCCATCTAGATCTTCCACTGGTATGTTTGTTTCCTCTGTTTACATCTGAAAATTCAATTTTTAGCTTAAGATTTGATTTGATTTTTCTACGAAAATTGGTAACAGATGATGGTAGCATTGGATGCTTTTCCTCTGTCACGAGAAGTTCCACCATTGACGTTGGTTTTAAGTCCTCAAGACCAAAGAAAGCAACGCCTAGAATCAAGAGGTCCCCATCGTTGCCTGTGAATAGATCATATGCAGCAACTAGACAACAAAAGGAGAATCTTCCAAAAAGCAATCAAGGGAATGTGACCATGTTAGTAGCAGCAGCAGCTTCTATTGTGGATAATAACAAAAGACCACAGTTTCCACCGGTAAAGAAATCTTTGGAAGATCGGTGTAGTAAATGCGTAGAATCGGAGGAGGATAAGGCGAACTCAGGGGGACCAGATATAATCAAACATACAATCTCTGTGAAAAGCCGGGAGGATAAAAAAGTACATGGCTTTGGTGGTTTCAGGTCTGGCTCAAGAGTCGCACCATGCAGTGACGATGGTGATTCTTGTGATCCTGTTGTCAAGAATGGTAAAGATGATGTTGATGAGAGCAGGAAAGACAGCGAGGAACTGTCTTTGATACGCGAGCAGCTTGCTCTGATTGAGACTCAGCAGTCCAGTCTCTTAGACCTACTTCAGGTATACAGAATTGGTCTTTAACGATCCTGTTTTACCTTAAATGTAGATGAAATGTTTGGTTATGAATGTTATTGGTGGCTCAATCCTCACTGAAATACTTGTGGATGTAGAAATTCATGGGAAGCTCACAAAGTGGGATCCAGTCTCTGGAGTCTCGTGTAAGAGGTCTAGAGATGGCTTTGGATGAAATATCATGCGATCTTGCGGTTTCAAACGGGAGAGTCCCTAAAACTAGTAGCTGTGCAGGAGAGAGTTGTTCAAAACTACCTGGTACAGAATTTTTAAGTCCCAAGTTCTGGAGAAAAACTGAGGAGAGATCAATTCAAACACGGACCAGAAACACAGCCAGTCAAATGGCTGCGCACGAGAACAGTTTTGACCAGGGGATGCGAGAATCAACCGATGAGAATAACGACCAAAGGGGAGGTTCGGTTTATCAGAAGAGATTATCAAGGAACCAGTTCCAAGACTCTATGCATACAACACTACAGAAACCAACCACCAGGTAAAACCATCTTGTAGTTGCTTTCCTCAGTGATTAGCTTAACTAGTTCAGGATTTTAAAGGTTTACTTTGTTTGTATATTCAGGTTATCTACCTGAAGTAAAAGAGAGAGGGCACTTGAGTGATTCAATTTTTTTGGGGGAAGCGGGTGATGTGAGGATTGAAGCACAATAGAAACTGACCAGACTGACTCAGACCCTGAAAATGGAAAAGCCAAATCTCAGATTCGATGCTTGGCTTCAACGGCATTTTTCAATTTTCAACTCTCACTCACATGTCTAAGTAGCTTTCTCTTTCAGAAAAAAAAAAAATTAATAATTTAATCAGCGAGTGTATCAGTGGACTTTCAAAGATTAAATGCATGTGAATAGAAATGGTATTTATGTAATGTGTCATTCGAGTTATGTCAAAAAACCATGGATAGATAGATGTAAAGATTTGTGTGACTGTTTGGTGTTACTCTTGATCTGCAAGTCTTTTGGTAAGACAAGCGACAATGAATTATTGGTTGCTATATAAAAAATTAGGACAATACAGATGACTTCACTTCAACCAATATGTCTGAGTCAGAAATTAAATGACTTTCCTATCCCTATGACAAGTCCGGTAGTACAAGAAAGTCTATCTATATGGGTTTAATTATCACTCAAATAACCAAGGAGAGCCAAAGAGCTTTTCAGCGACATATTTTCCTAAGTTATTGAATATAAATAGAACTTGGTTCAACTATATTCTTTTAGATTCGGTTCCGTAAGTAAAACCGAATTAAGTTGAACTTAGTATATCCCATGTGGTTTGAGGTTTTTGACTGTGGTTGTAACTTGTGAACCACTCATTATGGTACGGAAAAAAGGAAAATATTAAAAAGCATTGGTTTTAAACTTGGATCGAAAGTCAAAATCGGGCAATAGTCAACTTTATAAAATAGACAATAAACTCGGGAAATAACAAACAGACAATGAAGAGAGTTGAGATGTGTAAGTTAAATCATAAAAAAATGGTTTTGGGATCATATGTTCCCAGATTCAAGATCATAAAATAATAACTTTTCCATCTCCAAAACTGCTAGTGCTTCGAGTGGGAAGTTGTGATTCCCATCCAATCAAAGAAGAATTTATAGTGAGATCTATCGAATATAGTGAATCGAACGTCCATATCACTTGGTCGGGCCAAGTTTTCAATGTGGGAATTTATTTTCTAATACGCGAAATAATGGTTTTTTTTTTTGTTATTGATATCAGGGCAAGGGTTGACCAACTTTTTTTTTTGATTTCATCGATTATGGATCAGATTTTAATATCATATTAACTAATATGAACTTCCAATTGATAATGAGTAAAAATGCACATACTCTTAATATATTACTGAAAATTCCTTTCAATTTTTGATGTGGAAATTAACTCCTTAATATATCATATCGTCACATAAACTGATGATCGCATGTCATAAACTTGAGGAAGGTTATCACATTAAGTCTTTCTAGAATATGCTATATCACATATTTGGGTAGCAGCAATTCCATATTGTTTTGTCTCTGAGAATGATGAAGAGAGGAGAGACGATATATGCTCATTATATCATAATCAATCATCTGAGCGGTCCCGATTTAACTTAGAATTGGTTTAAAGAAGGAAAATTTTTGGCATCAAGAAAGGAAAATTTTTGGCATCAAGAAAGGAAAACTTTGACTACAAGAAAGGAAAACTCAGTCAGGCTTTTTACAAACTCTAACTCTTCTTTTATTTATTTACTCTCTTTTTTTAGGTTTTGTCTTTGTAGCATTTTTATTAGAGAGATCTCACCAAGTATCTCAACTTTAAAAAAAATTGAAATAAATAAAAAGCAAAAGAGAGAATGAGAGAAGATTTTCAAATGAGAACTTATGATAATTCCATAAGAAACTATCAAAACACTTAACTTCTCTTAAGTGGTTGAATTTTTTTAAATAAAGTTTAAATTTAATTATATAAATAAAATACACATAAATATTATATTATATTGGTTAGATACTTGTTTTTAAGAATTTTTGCAATGGAGACCTTGATTGAATCATCTCATCTTTTGTAACTAGTAACCTATCAACTCCAGTCTAGTTAAAATGCATCCGATTTTATCATTTTTTTGTTATATTTTATTTTAACGACATATTTTTCTAAGCTATTGAATAAAAAATAATTTTATTTAACTTTTTTTTCTTGCGGTTTAAAATTCACTATTTTTGATATTTTATAAATAAAACCGATTAAGTCAATCTAAAAGTTAGTCGTATAGTTTTGTTATGGTTAATGGTTACAAGCCATGACACCAAGTGATAAAGTTTTTATAAAGAATATACAAATAGTAAAAATGTCTATAGTACAATAATTATACCATATTCGATCTTATGCTTCGATCGACTTCAATGATTAAATTGATGGATTCATCTAGCCACATCTACCTCGGTTCCTAAATCCACCACCTATGATTTGCCCATTCCAATTCATCACCTAAGGTTTTGCTGATGGTTTTTGTTCGAAGGAATTTTTTATTTGAATATGTCATAAAATCCACCAAATCAAACTCATGAACGTTCACAAAAATTTATTTTCTGATTTTGTTTTATTCCTTCCAAAAGCTAACAAAATCACCCTTTTTGCGACTATAAGAAAGCTACCACTCCCTAGCTAAACCTTACTAAGGCTAACAAAACTATACCACGGGAGCCAGATGTTGCTATGGATATTGTGCGTTACATTGCTTCGGTGAAGGCAACATTTAAAGACAAACCTGAAAAACTCCGACCACCGTTGCAAAATCTGAAAGCACTCATGTAGTTTGGTAGTTAACACAAAGATAAAAGAAAACATCTTGATATTTTACGTTGAGATTTAAATGTGTGTTTGGAACGTAACCATGCAAAATTTACGATGACATTAACATTTATACACCGTGGCCTAGCTAGTATATTTTGAATTTTGCTACGAGTTTAACTCGTCATGGATGGTATAACATGTGTATGTGGTGGGTGAACAAATTATGTTTTGATTGGTATGATTGAAGATATAAGAAATTGATAAACAACAACAAAAGAAACAAAACTATGGAGAACGGAAAGAAGAATGTTGCTGGCTTTATTGTAATCATTCAGTAAAGAAGACCCAAACACGAATTACAAACATGAAAGGGAATTTTAAAAAAAAATATGGATGTATAATTGTAATGGAAGGCACATTCTTTTTTTTTTCTTTTCTTCTACATCAATCATTAGTTATAATATATTAAGTATATAAAAAGAAAATTGAGGAGAGAACAATGGAACATGATTCCAGCGATTTTGAGCAATGTGCATAGCAACTTGCCACTATCCTAACCCCTCTCTACCTAATCTCCACGTTCCTCATTTCCAAATTTGGCAATTTTTGTTCTCTTTTACAATGACTCATTAGAGAATCGATCAATATACGATATGTATTTGCATTTTATTTTTGGTCAGGAAAACGATGTTTTTTATTTTGTTTTTCTAACAGTCTAAAATGTGACTCATTACAGAAGCAATCAATATACGATTTAAAAAAAATAAAAATAACAACTCCAATAACACGAACCATGTTTGCTTCCCTAATCTAGTTGGGCGGCTCCGTACATACTTCATCCCATTTTCTTTCATTTTTTCTTAATTTTCATAATTTATTAGATATATATATATAAAATAATATCACAAAACCCACGTATCAAACTCAATAAATATATATTTAAAGATGAAATGAAATAGTGGAAGTCGTTTATACACGACAAACTAAACAATAAAATATCTATAAAAAAAAAACAAAAGATACTAACAAGTAATTTACTACACCATAAGCAAAACTGTATATTCTCCTTTAAACGCACTGATTGAATGAACCAACTTTTGAGGTCGGCAACGCGAGATGAATGATGAGCAATCGCCTTCAGCGTCACATTCATCAAGTCCTGCATTGTAATATATATGACGAACTTGTAAGAAGCTGATATTATTTGTTTAACTAAGAGACATAACAAAACTAATAAAATATTTGAAATAGTGATGTCGAGCATATTTATTAGTTACAAAAACGTGATCTTCACCAAATTTTGTTTTACCTTTCGAACCAGGCATGATATTAATCTCTAATTAAAGAAGAAATGAAGATAGTATATATGAATGTGAGCGATCTAATTCAAATATACAATTATATATGTTATGTTTACTTCTGATGTCAACATTCAACGTTCTGATGTTACTGCTCATAATTTTTTTTTTTTTAAAAAAAAATAATCTCATCAACCATACTTATTCCACACCGACCAATTGTTTAGCTAAACACATTAGTAGCCTTTAATTATTTAATCTCAATCATGCTTTGTACCAACAGGTTTGGTCCTCTCTCCTCCGGCGAATCTTGAGAAACAAATAATATTATTTTCCGTGAAAAAAACTAAAAGACCACGCAACACAACTGTTAGAGAATCATACGTCTCTTTTTTTTTTTTCAAACCCCAAAACATAAAATAATTTTTTTTAAAAGTCCAAGAATCGTCCACCTCATTGTAGCATCTTTGGGCACAAGTCGCAAAACTACTGGCCTCTTTCTCGCCTTCATTATTAAACTAACACAAATCATTAAGCCAT
Source organism: Streptanthus diversifolius (assembly GCA_039880935.1). Lineage (NCBI taxonomy): Eukaryota > Viridiplantae > Streptophyta > Magnoliopsida > Brassicales > Brassicaceae > Streptanthus > Streptanthus diversifolius. Next base: position 24,443,486 of record JAXGFM010000014.1, on the reverse strand, counting down.
TAAACATGACGTAATCTCCTTAATTAATTTAATTAATTAACACAAAAGTGAGGAAATGATTAGTATTAATCGGTGGCTTTCCAATATAATTGACAGCGACGACGCCTAATGCGACTCAGCACAAACGCGTCTTCGATGTTTCTTTCATTTTCCGTATCACAAACGATTATTTCCTTTCTTTCTTAAAAGAGAAATGATATTATATATTCCCTTCTTTATTTTTCTTACAAAACAAGAAGAAGAAGAACATAGTTTTGTCGGCCGGCGCAAAAACCAGATCTCTTCTCCCCGGGTAAAACCTTCTCCAAATCAGTTATTAAAGCATCCTGTTCTTTTCTCACCCAGAAGAAAAAGTTTCCGTTTTTATAGAAAATTAGTGGAGAAAGAAGAAGAAGAAGAAGAATAAGATGATGATGGAGTACGAAAATGGGAAGAAGAGGAAAGTTCGGAACAGACAGCAGCAACCAAAAGCACAGTTCTTGTCTCTAAGGTATCTAACGATATGCCTTTGTTGTTTCTTCGTCTTGCTCTTCTTCTTATCCTCCGACCGAATCTCCACACTCTCTGTCCGTTCCGATTCTCTGAGACCGTCTCTTCGTGTTCCGGCTCTCTCTGTCTTATCTTCAATGGATTCGATTCAGCTTTCGTTTCATGGTAGATTCCCTCCGTTGATAGTTGAAGACAGAGTCCAATTCCCCGACCATCTGCTGTTAATTATCTCGAGCAGAAACGGGAAAAGTGAGAAAAACCTACTTTGTGTTTATCATGGAGGAAAGGAAGAGACTTCGGTGTTGCCATCAATTTCTACTGACGAATTCGATGAGTTTAGATCGATTGTTCGGTGCCCTAACGCTCCGTTGAACTATTCTTCATCGGTTGATTTGCAATTCCATGGAGATATGGTGAAGAAGAAGAAGCAGAAGCAGAGCCTTCGTGATGAGAAGGTTCATGATTGGGCAAAGGTTGGTTACGAGGCGGTGATTGACGGCGGCACGGTGGTTGTGTTTGTCAAAGGATTGACACGAAGACCTCACAAGGAATCAGATCCTTCTTACTACAAATGCCAATTTGAGATCGGAAATTCGGAGGAGAAAGGTGTTGAAGTTTTGGTCACTCAAGCTGTTGCTGTAGCGCAAGAAGTTGTGAGGTGTGTTTTGCCTGAGAGTTTGAAGCTAAATCCAGAGATGTTTCGAGTGAGCATAATCCACATCGATGCTAGAGGAAGATCTACGCCTGCTTTACCATCCGTTGCGAGAATCTACGGTTCAGATTCGATTGAAAAAAAGAAGGAGAAGAAGAGTGGGATTAAGCATGAGCTTTGTGTTTGCACAATGCTATGGAACCAAGCTCCGTTCTTGCGTGAATGGATAATGTATCACTCGTGGCTCGGCGTCAAACGTTGGTTTATATACGACAACAACAGCGACGACGATATACAAGAGGAGATCGGATTGCTCATTTCAGAGAATTACAATGTGAGCCGACATGTTTGGCCATGGATCAAGACTCAAGAAGCCGGTTTTTCGCATTGTGCGGTTAGAGCGAAAGACGAATGCAACTGGGTCGGATTCTTCGATGTGGACGAGTTCTACTACTTCCCAACGCATCGCACTCAAGGCTTACCGAGCAAAAACGCTTTAAGCTCGCTTGTATCGAACTACACGTCGTCGGATTTGGTTGGAGAGATTAGAACGGAATGTCATAGTTACGGACCGTCCGGTCTAACCTCGGTTCCATCACAAGGCGTGACAGTAGGTTACACTTGCAGACAAGCGAATCCTGAGAGACATAAGTCGATAATCCGACCTGAATTGCTTACGAGCTCGTTGCTCAATGAAGTTCATCATTTTCAGTTGAGAGAAGGAATCGGGTATTTGAGTTTGGTGGAGAGTGTTGCGGTGGTGAACCATTACAAGTATCAAGTTTGGGATACTTTTAAAGCAAAGTTTCAGAGAAGAGTGGCTACTTATGTTGTGGACTGGCAAGAGAACCAGAACCAAGGGTCTAAAGATCGAGCTCCCGGGCTCGGGACAGAGGCGATTGAGCCGATGGATTGGAAAAGACGGTTCTGTGAAGTGTGGGATACTGGGTTGAAGGATTTGGTTTTATCGAATTTTGCTGATCAAGTAACTGGTTATTTGCCTTGGCAGAGGCAACAACAACAACAAGAATGACTTTTGTTTTTGGTTAATTTGTTTCTGAGATTAATTTTGCAGGTGTACATTTGACGAGTATACATACCAACTCTACATTAATATTTACCTTTTTTGTTATTTAATTGGATTTTTTTTTTGGTTAGGGAGAATTGAAATGGTTTCTAATCTTTTCTGTTTCTTAGAGTTTACCATATCTGTAAATTTCGATTATTATAATTATTTTTTTTCCTTATATGAATTAATGTCTTTCGATCGTTGTTTGGTTGATCACATTCGTGGCTATTTTTGTCGATAAAGAAAGTTGTGGGGAAGATTTTTCAGAACAAAGCTTAAAGGAATCTTTGAGGTTGAAGGAATCTTATGACCAAACCCGTTAATCATTGCCGTAACGGTCGGTAAAACAATGATAAGTTGATAACTATAGAAAGACATTAAAGCAGGTGGTATTAAAGCCCATGGGCCAAAACAGGTGGTATAAGTCGAACGTTAGTGATGTCTGTTGTTTTTAAAATAATTATTGTCCTTTTCTTGTGATTTTAGGCAAAACTATCAATTCAAGTTTGCAACGACTTGTTTGAAGAGCTTTCCTTTTCGAAGATTGTAACACTGAGACTAAAGCTGACTTGAATCTTCTTCTCTGAGTCTCAGACTTGCTTTTTTTTTTGAAGGCGTCGTTTATAGTTAGTGGATTCTTTTCCCAAACAAAACAAACCAGCAAGTAACGAACAAACAAAAAAAAAAGTAAAGAAAGATTAAGAATCACAAATATAATCTCTGCAAAATTACTATAAAAACAGTCAGACGAGAGAGAAAAAAGGTGTCTCCTTTTTCTTCAGTATCACACAGTCAATGACCGTTCTTTCCCCATAGAAGCTCCGCTAAACTTCTCTGAGGAGAAACCCTCTCTAGATATATATTATTCATAGATCCAGCTTATATTATGAAGAAGATCATCTTCATTGCTCTCTTATGCCTTCTCTTTATCAGCTCGTTTCTGTGTTCTTCTTCTTCTGCTGAAGACGACGTTCTTTGTCTCCAAGGCTTGAAGAATTCACTCACCGACCCTTCATCTCGACTCACCACCTGGTCCTTCCCAAACCCTTCTGCTTCATCGATTTGCAAGCTCACTGGTGTTTCCTGCTGGAATGAGAAAGAGAATCGCATTATTTCTTTACAGCTCCAGTCGATGCAACTCGCGGGTGAGATTCCTGAGTCGCTCAAGCTCTGCCGCAGTTTACAGTCACTGGATCTCTCCGGAAACGATCTCTCCGGTACGATTCCTTCTCAACTCTGCTCGTGGCTTCCTTACCTCGTCACGTTAGATCTGTCTAGTAACAAACTCTCCGGCTCGATCCCGGCTCAGATCGTGGAGTGTAAGTTCTTAAACGCTCTTGTTCTTAGCGACAACAAGCTTTTCGGTTCGATCCCTTCTCAATTAAGCCGGTTAGATCGGCTTAGACGACTTTCTCTCGCCGGAAACGATCTCTCCGGTACGATTCCTTCCGAGCTTTCACGTTTCGGAGAAGACGATTTTAGCGGCAATGACGGGCTTTGCGGGAAACCCTTATCGGGTTGCGGCGCGTTGAACGGGAGAAATCTAACGATCATCATAGTCGCCGGGGTTCTTGGCGCTGTTGGATCGTTGTGTGTGGGTTTAGCTGTTTTCTGGTGGTTCTTTATCAGGGAAGGTAGTAGGAAGAAGAAAGGTTACGGCGCTGGAAAATCTAAAGACGATAGTGATTGGATTGGTTTGTTGAGGTCACACAAGCTTGTTCAGGTGACTTTGTTTCAGAAACCAATTGTGAAGATCAAGTTGGGTGATTTAATGGCTGCTACAAACGATTTTAGTTCAGGGAACATTGATGTTTCTTCAAGAACTGGTGTCTCGTACAAAGCGGATTTAGCCGATGGGTCTACGCTTGCGGTTAAGAGGCTTAGTGCTTGTGGGTTTGCTGAGAAACAGATTAGGTCGGAGATGAACAGGTTAGGAGAGCTTAGACATCCGAATTTGGTACCGCTTTTAGGGTATTGTGTTGTGGAGGATGAGAGGCTGTTGGTGTATAAGCACATGCCTAATGGCACATTGTTCTCTTTGTTACAAAATGGTGGATTGTGTGATGTTGTTTTGGATTGGCCAACTCGGCTTATGATCGGCGTGGGTGCTGCTAGAGGGTTAGCTTGGCTGCATCATGGATGCCAACCGCCGTATTTGCATCAGTTTATTAGTTCCAATGTTATACTTCTTGATGATGATTTTGATGCTCGGATTACGGATTACGGTTTGGCGAGGCTGGTTGGTTCTCGTGATTCGAATGATAGCTCGTTTAATAATGGAGATTTGGGGGAGTTAGGTTATGTGGCGCCTGAGTATTCGAGCACCATGGTTGCGTCTTTGAAAGGAGATGTGTATGGGTTTGGTATTGTGCTTCTTGAGTTGGTCACAGGGCAAAAGCCTTTGTCTGTTATTAACGGCGTGGAAGGGTTTAAAGGAAGTTTAGTAGACTGGGTGAGTCAGTATTTGGGTACTGGTAGAAGCAAAGACGCTATTGATAGAAGCATATGTGGTAAAGGACACGACGAGGAGATATTACAGTTCTTGAAAATCGCGTGTAGCTGTGTTGTGTCTAGGCCTAAGGAAAGGCCAACGATGATTCAGGTGTATGAATCTTTGAAGAACATGGCGGATAAACACAGTGTTTCTGAGCATTATGATGAATTTCCACTGGTTTTCAAGAAACAAGAAGCTTGAGTAACTATTTACCAGAAGATAGTCTTTTTTTTTTTTGGCAGCGTAAGCGCTCAAAAGGTATGAAGAATCTACTATGTATCAAAAGCCTTTTTACTTTATATATCATTCTTTGTTCCTTCTCCCACAGTTCTTACCTTTAACCGTGTCAATGTTTGTGTTTGTCTTCTGTCCTGCTGCTGTATAATTCTGTACATTCGTTGGGTCATCAATGTACTCTTTGGAATGTATCAAATGAGAAGATTGCTGCCTTGTTTCATCATAATTGTGTGTACAAGCTAACAAGTTCTTGTTCTCTCCTACTTTGGCATTTGATCTACTTCCTTAGGTTAAAAATGGCTCTAGGCCTTGGAGTTGAATCATTGAAGAAGCTTTGTTTTAAACTGTTGATTTCATATTTCAAGTTATGCATTTGATGGTCAAAAGGGTCAAGGCATAGTTTGTTTTATTGTGATGATATCTTTTGGATATGAGAAGAATGAGATGATGTGGGGTTTGGTGTCAGAATAAGACCAAGAGAGTTTTCAAGAAACGTTATTTGGGAGATGTCTGCGTCTCGCTGAACATAGACACATGAACTTGGACCCCACTTCCTATCTACAAATAAAACCATCGTCTTGTCACCATTTCCTTTTGATAATCTGTTGGTCTCTTATTTGTTACTATGACAAGCTGTGAAAGTCATTTTGTTGTATTGAATAAATTTAGTCTGTTGCATGTTTGTTTGAAACTCAGTAAATGACTCACAGAAATTCGACCAATTGTTTATCCTGTCGAAATGCCATCGATCCAGAATCACACTCTGGTTGAGCAATCAAAGTTATGTCTCTTATACCAATTGATGGAGCGGAAATAAATATTGATATGATAAAGTTGAATTCTTCGAATGTCTGTTAGCCAAACTCTCACAAATCCATTGAATTCTTAAAGAATGCTCGGGGAATTCTGGGAAACAAGAGTTTCCTCATTTTGATTTTCTTTTTGTCTTTTTTGTTTGTTTGTTTATTAGCAACAGGCTGTGTGCAGTTTCTTGACTTCTCTGGGGTAGCAGATCATGTAACAGAAGAACCACCTTCTGAACTGGTTTCACCTTGTGAGAAAGAGCTGAAAAAATTGGCAAGTTTCTGAGAAATGGTTTGTTGTGTCTCGTCTAATACTTTCTCTTTGCCATTTAAATCATCATCCCCCTCGTAAACCAGATGAATCCCGTGCATCTTTAACTCAGCCTCTTGTCTGATTGCAATTCTTTGTTTGATCACCTGTATGGTGTACCCGTCTTTCAAAAGCGTAACCATTGGGTGATGATGTGAGTATCGGCAGATGTGGAGTTGATCATTACTTGTTTGCGGCACTCCAGACAGCTCCAATGCGTGGGTGTATATGGGTCGATCAAGTTTCAGAATTTGGGCAGCAACCCCCACCACATTAGACACCTGGTCTTCATCATTGCTTTCGTGGTTAAGAGCTACAACAACAGCAATGATTACGCCTCTGAGCTGTCTGTTCGGTTGAGTTGAGAACGTGACAGGGCCTTGTGAGAACCAGTCTGGGATTCTGTTTCCAGGCATACTCAGATTCCGCAGCATTTTCAAAGAGACCTACGATGAGAAGAAGTTTGCAAGTTGTTAACAAACACTGAATTTATGATTCTAATGAGTTTGTGGAATCACCTTGGACAGTCTTTTCTTCACTTCATCCGAGCAGATGGAGTTACAGCCGCTCATGTATAATCGTTTCAGAGCCGTCAACTTCTCCAGTCCTGGAATGTCATCCACTTCCTTACAGTTTGTGAGATTGAGTTCGTGCAAGTTCGTCAGTTCTGTAAGGTCGGATATACTCTCCAATGAAAAGCAGTTTGCCAGGTTTAGCTGCTCCAGCTCACATGGCAGAGGGGGAAGACGCGTGAGCTCTTGACAGTCATACAACGAAAGTTCTCTGAGATTGGTTAACCCCTTGAGGCTGGACGGAAGACTGTGAAAGTAGTTATTCCCCAGATACAGTATCTTCAGAGATGAAAGCTTCTCAAGAACATCTGGGATTTTACCTAATATTCCCCAACTGCGAGCATCAAGTTCCTCAAGCGACAAGAGGTTTGAGAAAGAGTTTGGTACTTCTACAAAACGAGGTTCTTCGCTAGCATCACTCTGAGAACTTCTAAAAAGAGGTTTCTTCAGCATTTTCAATACCATTAGTTTTGAGAGGTTTCCGAAACTTTCTGGCAGCTCTTCCACCGAAGTTTCCTGCATGTACAGATGGTGAAGAGATTTCAAGTCTCCAAATGATTCAGGAAGCCTCTTGAGATTTTTACACTTGTTCATCCCGAGTATGACAAGGTTTTCCAGCTCGCCAAAAGTTTCCGGCAGTTTCTCAATGTTAGAGCCTTCCAGGTTTAAGCTATGGAGTGTGTCCATTTTTCCGATTGATTCAGGCAGAACCGTCAGAGATTTGCAGTTCATCAGCTCAATTTTCCAAATAAAGCGCAAGTCACCAATCTCTTCTGGTAGAGTTTCAATTGGGGTGCTATCCAACTGAAGTTGGAGAAGAGAATTTAACTTACCAACTGAACTTGGAACCTGCTTCAGCGATTTGCATCGTCCTGCTGCAAATTCAGCCAAACATGGCAGTGAGCCAGGTTTTAGAGGTAGTTCCTCCACCGCACTTCCATTGATGATTAACTCCTTTAATGATATGAGCTTATTGATAGTCTCAGGAATCTTAGAAAGGGATGTGCAGTGCATCAAATGCAACTTGTGGAGATTTTTTAGATATCCAACAGAACTCGGGAGAATTTTCAGTCCAGTATCACTAAGATCTAGCTCCTCCAGTGATGTCAATGTTCCTATGCACACAGGTAGCTCTTGAATAGATCTGCAGCCGTATAAATTAAGCTTCTTAAGATTTTCAAGGCGATGAATAGATTCCGGTAGGCTCTTTATCGCAGTTCCATCAAGAAGAAGCTCTTTCAAACATTGCATGGCACCAATGTTTTCTGGTAACACACTCAGAGTTGAACAGCCAGAGAGGAAAAGTTTTTCAAGATGCTTCAGTCCAGAAACATCCACAAGAAATTCAGTAAGCTTTGTACAGTATCTGAAATCCAGGTGAAGTAACGTTTTTAAATTACCAACTGATCTATGAACCTTCACCAGAAGCTTGCATCCCTCGAAAACAAGCTTCTCTAGGGCTTCATGTTTTGATAAATCAGGAATGGCTTCTAAGCCGTGGCAACCACGCAAATTTACAACCTTCAAGTTCTTATCCACCTGCAAAGCAGAGAGTTTTTTTAATAGTGAGACTTCGACTCAGAACTATATAATTTCCCATTATAAAGGAAATAAGAAAGCTTACCTTTTTGTTGCACAGACTCTGGAATCGTTTTATTCCACTGTCCGAAAGATCAAGAACAGAAATTTGCCCAGCAAGAAAATTCGGTGGAACATCTTTCAATGGGCAACCTCTCCACTGTATCCACTTGAGTTCAGATGGAAGAAGCTTAAGATTTCCTTCCAGTTCCACATGATTAATCTGAAGAAGTCTCAGCTTCGTCATTGGTACAAAAAGCTCTATGGAAATGGTGATTTCAGAACTTTTTGGCTTTTCCTCTGTTGGAAATCTTACAATTTTGTTCTTCATGTAGCTAAACACAGAGCTGATGCCTGGATTTTTTTGTAGATTGCTCGACGCAATGTCAACTGCACTCGGCTGCCTTACAAACTTCTTTTTGAAGTCTAATACGATTCCTCGGATGGATGTTGTTCCCTGTCATCCCCATTACAGAACCAAAAAATCGATCATGAGAATAGTAGTCAGGTACAGATGATATTATTGCTGTAGATAGAAAAAATACCTTCATATTGTTCAACACGCTCATGATTTCACAACGATGCCAGAGTCTACTTCGCATTTCAGGATCCTCTCGGCTTTCGTTAATGACCATCTGCATTCCCATGTCTCTAATCTGATCATGCATCCATAGAGTATTGTCTTTGTCTGACAAGATCTTAACAAGAGATTTCTGTCTGAGGACACCGAGAGCAGCCTCAGCGTTAAACCCACATCCTTTCAGTACGTCGATAACTTCTTCTTTTGTTAAATCCATTTTAAGAAAGAGACACGCAATGTCGAGGAATACTTTCTTTTCTTCGTCGTCTAGAGATTCAAAACTCAGCTTCAGAACATCCTGAAGATTGCCTGGTTGGGTGTTTTTCAGCTTATCAAGTTGAGTTCGCCATTCCTTTTCATCCTTCTTGTCATACAAAAGAGATCCAATGACTTCAAGTGCCAGTGGCAATTGTCCCGATCTCTGGACAATCTCCTTGGACAACTCCAATAGATTCTCTGTTGGATTTTCTTTACGTAGTGAATGATAACTAAAGAGCTTCAGTGCCTGCATCTCAGTCAAGCAGTTGACCTCATACTTTTGGTTCACAGAGAGCTTTTTCAGAATCTGCTCATCTCTGGTAGTGATGACTATAAGAGTTCCTTTACCAAACCAACTTCTTTCACCAACCAACGCATCAACCTGGTCTATGGTATCAACATCATCTAAAACCACAAGAATCTTCTTCTCATGAACACTTTCTCTTATCTTGTCTCGGCCTCCGTTAACATCTTTTATTTCAGGTACCAAAGGGACAAGTGCCCTGATCAAAGTCTTCTGTAGATTGACTAAGCCATCTTGGTCTGATGATCTTTCTCTAACGTTCGAAATGAAAACTCGTTTCGCCTCGAAGTTTTCGACGATCTTATTGTAAAAACGTTTTGCAAGCGTCGTCTTCCCAATACCACCCATACCGTAAAGTCCCAAAATTTGAACGCCGGGACTGGATTTAAAGTCGACCAGTTTCATCAAATCCTCGACCCGTGATTCCAGCCCAACTGTGTATTCTCCAACTTTCTCTGGTGTATTGCTCACTTGAGCTAAAACCTTTTTCACCACAAGCCCTATCATGTCTTCCTCCTTCGAGTCATCTCTGCCGAAATTCCAAAAAAAAAAGACACAAAGAAGTTCAAGAAATTTAACTTCAATCCATCTTCTACGTCTACATGATCATAAATTACAGAGGTTGTAGGACGAAGTAAATTATAGATGGAGATATGGAGTCGTACCGGTAAACATATCCAGCGAGATTTCCAACTAATGTCATGGCTCCTCTCCATCGCTGTAGCTCTTCCTCGCTAAATCTTTTGGCGAGTTGTTCAAAGTCCGCCGCGAAATGATGGTTCTGTTTGCGTACATGGGAGGGGTCGACCTTATAGAAGATGGGTAACATCGGACGATCAAGCGATGATCTCAGTTCGCAGAGCTTAGCTAATTCATCTAGGCACCAGTGAGAGTCAGCGTAGCGAGGGGATAAGATGACGACGGAGGCCGCCGAGTCCTCCATGGCTGCGGCGAGGCTTGGATTGATCTCAGTCCCTCGCTCCATACCTTCATTGTCGCGGAAGACCCGGACCTTCTTCTTGAGCTCGTCATAGAGACGCCCTGCGAAGGTATTACGCGTGTCTTCGCCTCGGAAACTAAGGAAGACGTCATAATCGAGCCTATGCGGCTTCGAAAGAACGGCAGCCTCCATCTCCGATCTTCCTCCTTCTAAGTCAACTCAAGAACACGACACGTTTCAGAAACTCCTCTCATATTTTGCTTAAACTATTATGGCTTTGGTCTTTCAAATATTATTTTAAATCTCAACTATGTATATATATATTCAGTATATTCCGCTGTTAATTAAATGCCACTTTCTTATTTCCTGGCAATGCATAACAAAATCACCGCATTGACTTTCAGTACGTCACAACTCTGAAACCGTCACACACTTCCATTGGAAAAATAACGAAAACTAATTATTTAAAAGAAACATCAATTTCTTTTTAATAATATTTAAAATGTATCACTAGTATGTGTATATTGATAATTTAAACTATATTCTGCAACTATGGGGTTCGGTCTTTTAAATAATATTTAAAATGTGTCACAAGTCACAACTAGCTAGGACCATATCTCATGTGCACATGTTCAATCTGTTTGTCTTTCCTTTCTAGTCAAAAGAATAATAATAATAATAAGATTTTAGCAACCCTTATTATGCCCTCCAAATAATACAAAAAAAAAAAACGGAAACTGACCCAGATAGAGATATACGTTCTCTTAATTAATTAAGTATAAAAAGTAGTTGGGTGAATGTTGAACAAATCAAAATTTCAAGGGTCAATTTAGTAAATATGCATAAGATTAGTACGTGACACAATAATGTTTTGGTTTCCAATTCATCATCCCTCTATCTTAACATGACTTACCGAAGCTGAAAGTGAGAGATGAAGAGTTCTCATTGATCAATTTCAAAAATAGAAATACATTTTTTCTATATATCTTTCACTGAATTGGATCACAAACGACCCGCCATGTGAAGGATCATATATTTTAAGACGTAAAGAAAGGAAAAGCAACGTAGTGGTGATGTTTGTTCCGTATACAACAGTAAGTAAGAGAGGGACTGTACCATTTGTTGGAGTATCAGGCAGGGCACTCGCCAGAAGATCAAACCAAAGAAGACTCACTTTCTGAGCTGGCTTCACCTTCTTCGAAAGAGCTGAAGAAATTGGCAAGTTTCTGAGAAACACTGAGCTGTGTCTCGGTTAATACATGTTCTTCACCTTTAAAATCATCATCCCCTTCGTAAACCAGATGAATACCATGCATCTTTAGCTCAACGCCTTGTTTGATTGGTGGTTCTCGTTTGATCACCTGTATGGTGTACCCGTCTTTAAACGTCGTTACAATTCGATCCAAAGCTTGGTATCGGCAGATGTGGAGTTGATCATTACTTGTTCTAGGCACTCCAGAGAGGTGCAATGTGTGGGTGTATAAGGCAAGATCAAGTTTGAGAATTTGGGCTTGAACCTCCATTACATTAGGCATCTGGTAGTCATCTTTGCTTTCATGGTTAAGAGCCACAACAACGGCCAGGATTACGCCTCTGAGCTCTCTGTTCGGATGAGCTGAGAATGTGAGAGGGCCTCGTGAGAACCAGTCCGGGATTCTGTTTCCAGGTAAGCTCAGATTCCGCATCGTTTTCAAAGAAGCCTGCAATGAGAACTCAATTATACTGTAAGCAAGTTGTTAAACAAACCCAAACTAATTGAGATTCTAATGAGTTTGTGGAATCACCTTGGACAGTCTTTTCTTCACTTTAACGGAGAATCTGGAGTTACAGCCGCTCATGTATAATCGTTCCAGAGCCGTCAACTTCTCCAGTCCTGGAATATCATCCACTTTCTCACAGTTTGTGAGATTGAGCTCATGCAAGATCTCCAGCTTCGAAAGGTCGTATATACTCTTCAATGAAAAGCAGTTTGCCAGGTTTAGCTGCTCCAGCTCACATGGCAGAGGGGGAAGACGCGTGAGCTCTCGACAGTCATACAACGAAAGTTCTCTGAGATTGGTTAACCCCTTGAGGCTAGACGGAAGACTGTGAAAATAGTTATTCCCGAGATACAGTATTCTCAGAGACGAAAGCTTCTCAAGAACATCTGGGATTTTACCTAATATTCCCCAACTGCGAGCATCAAGTTCCTCAAGCGACAAGAGGTTTGAGAAAGAGTTTGGTACTTCTACAAAACGAGGTTCTTCGCTAGCATCACTCTGAGAACTTCTAAAAAGAGGCTTCTTCAGCATTTTCAATACCATTAGATTTGAGAGGTTTCCAAAACTTTCTGGCAGCTCTTCCACCGAAGTTTCCTGCATGTACAGATGGTGAAGAGATTTCAAGTCTCCAAATGATTCAGGAAGCCTCTTGAGCATTTTACAGTTGTTCATTCGGAGTAAGACTAGTTTTTCCAGTTTGCCAAAACTTTCCGGCAGTTTCTCAATGTTAGAACCTTCAAGGTATAAGCTAAGGAGTGTGTCCATTTTTCCGATTGTTTCAGGCAGAACCTTCAGAGATTTACAGTTCCTTAACCCAAGTTTAATAATAAAGTGCAAGTCACCAATCTCTTCTGGTAGAGTTTCAATTGGGGTCCAATCCAACTGAAGTTCGAGAAGAGAATTGAATCCACCAATTGAACTCCGAATCTGTTTCAGATGTTTGCATCCTCCTGCTGAAAACTCAGTCAAATTTGACAGTGCGCCGAGGTTTAGAGGTAGCTCCTCCACCGCGCTTCCATTGATGAATAATTTCTTCAATGATTTGAGCTCATTGATATCGTCAGGTATCTTAGAAATAGATGCACAGTGCATCACATGCAGCTTCTGGAGATTTTTTAGATTTCCAATATAACTAAGACTTTTCAATGCAGTGTCACTAAGATCTAGCTCTTCCAGTGATGTCGACATTCCTTCGTAGAAAGGTAGCACTTGAAGAGACCTGCAACCCTTTACACTAAGCTTTTCAAGATTTTTAAGGCCAAAAATTGATTCCGGTAAGATCTTTATCGCAGTTCCATCAAGAAGAAGCTCTTTCAAACATAGCATATCGCCAATGTTTTCTGGTAACACACTTAGATTTGAACAGCCAGAGAGGAAAAGTTTTTCAAGACGTTCCAGTCCAGAAACATCCACAAGAAACTCAGTAAGCTTTGAGCAGTCTCTGAGATCCAGGCGAAGTAATGTTCTCAAATTACCAACTGATCTAGGAACCTCCACCAGACGCATGCATCGTTCGAGGACAAGTTTCTCTAGGGATTTATGGTTTGATAAATCAGGAATGGCTTCTAAGCTATGGCAACCACGCAAGTTTACAACCTTCAAGTTCCCATCCACCTGAAAGGCAGAAAGAACTTTTTTAGCAGTGAGATTTTGACTCAAACTATATATACTTGCCAATGTAAGAAGAACTAAGAAAGCCTACCCCTTTGCTGTCAATATTCTGGACTCGTCTTATTCCACTCTCTGAAAGATCAAGAACAGCAAGTTGCCCAGACAGAAAAACCGGTGGAACATCTTGTAATGGGCAACCTTTCCACTGTATCCACTTGAGTTCAGATGGAAGAAGCTTAAGATTTCCTTCCATTTCCACATGATTAATCTGAAGAAGTCTTAGCTTTGTCATTGGTACAAAAGGCTCTACGGGAATGGTGATTTCAGAATTTTTTGGCTTTTCCTCTGCTGGAAATCTTAAAATTATGTTCTTCAGGTAGCTAAACACAGATTTTATTCCTGGATTTTTATGTAGATTCATCAACGCAATGTCCTCTGCACTCGGATCCCTCGTTAACTTCTTTCTGAAATCTAATACGATTCCTTGGATAGATGACGTTCCCTATTACCCAATAACAGAAAAAAAAATAATGAGCATGTAAGTCAAAATACAAATAATATAGAAGCGTAGATATGAATACCTTCATATTGTTCAATACAGTCATAATTTCACCACGATCCCATAGTCTACTTCGCATTTCAGGATCCCCAGGGAGATCTTTAAGGTCTATCTGCCTACCCATGTCTCGAATCTGATCATGCATCCAAAGAGTATCTTCAGCCAAGAACTTAAGTAGAGACTTCTGTCTGAGGACACCGAGAGCAGCCTCAGCGTTAAACCCACATCCTTTAAGTACGTCCACAACTTCTTCTTTCGTAATCTGCATTTTAAGAAAGAGACACGCAATGTCGAGGAATACTTTCTTTTCTTCGTCGTCTAGAGATTCAAAACTCAGCTTCAGAACATCCTGAAGATTGCCTGGTTGGGTGTTTTTCAGCTTATCAAGTTGAGTTCGCCATTCCTTTACCTCCTTCTTGTCATACAAAAGAGATCCAATAACTTCAAGTGCCAAAGGCAATTGTCCTGATCTCTGGACAATCTCCTTGGACAACTCCAGTAGACTCTCTGTTGGATTTTCTTTGCGTAGTGAATGATAACTAAAGAGCTTCAGTGCCTGCATCTCAGTCAAGCAGCTGACCTCATACTTTTGGTTCACAGAGAGCTTTTTCAGAATCTGCTCATCTCTGGTAGTGATGACTATAAGAGTTCCTTTACCAAACCAACTTCTTTCACCAACCAACGCATCAACCTGGTCTATGGTATCAACATCATCTAAAACCACAAGAATCTTCTTCTCATGAACACTTTCTCTTATCTTGTCTCGGCCTCCGTTAACATCTTTTATTTCAGGTACCAAAGGGACAAGTGCCCTGATCAAAGTCTTCTGTAGATTGACTAAGCCATCTTGGTCTGATGATCTTTCTCTAACGTTCGAAATGAAAACTCGTTTCGCCTCGAAGTTTTCGACGATCTTATTGTAAAAACGTTTTGCAAGCGTCGTCTTCCCAATACCACCCATACCGTAAAGTCCCAAAATTTGAACGCCGGGACTGGATTTAAAGTCGACCAGTTTCATCAAATCCTCGACCCGTGATTCCAGCCCAACTGTGTATTCTCCAACTTTCTCTGGTGTATTGCTCACTTGAGCTAAAACCTTTTTCACCACAAGCCCTATCATGTCTTCCTCCTTCGAGTCATCTCTGCCGAAATTCCAAAAAAAAAAGACACAAAGAAGTTCAAGAAATTTAACTTCAATCCATCTTCTACGTCTACATGATCATAAATTACAGAGGTTGTAGGACGAAGTAAATTATAGATGGAGATATGGAGTCGTACCGGTAAACATATCCAGCGAGATTTCCAACTAATGTCATGGCTCCTCTCCATCGCTGTAGCTCTTCCTCGCTAAATCTTTTGGCGAGTTGTTCAAAGTCCGCCGCGAAATGATGGTTTTGTTTGCGTACATGGGAGGGGTCAACCTTATAGAAGATGGGTAAGATCGGACGATCAAGCGATGATTTCAGATCGCAGAGCTTAGCTAATTCATCTAGGCACCAGTGAGAGTCAGCGTAGCGAGGGGATAAGACGACGACTGAGGCAGCCGAATCCTCCATGGCTGCGACGAGTCTTGGATTGATCTCAGTCCCTCGCTCCAGACCTTCGTTGTCGTGGAAGACCCGGACCTTTCCCTTGAGCTCGTCATAGAGACGCCCTGCGAAGGTATTACGCGTGTCTTCGCCTCGGAAACTAAGGAAGACGTCATAATCGAGCCTATGCGGCTTCGAAAGAACGGCAGCCTCCATCTCCGATCTTCGTCCTTCTAAGTCAACTCAAGAACACGACACGTTTCAGAAACTCTTCGTAACGTCTGGGGAGGAAGCTATTAGAATAGCTACGGCTCTCATATTTTGCTTAAACTATTATGGGTTTGGTCTTTCAAATATTATTTTAAATCTCAACTATACAGTTGAATCATTGAAGAGGCTTTCTTAACTGTTTTATGCATCTGCCAGTGTAATGGGACTCATTGCATGGTCTCGTTACTTTCGTTGTGATGATATCTTTTGGATATGGGAAACATGAGATGTGGGGTTTGGTCCTCTGTTTCTCTAGCGACTGCGCAGCTCTCAGTGTCCTAAGAGTTTTCACGGTCGCCAGAACCATTTCCATTTCAGTTTCCACCTTCTCGTTTGTCCACTTCTCTATAGGAGACGGGTATGCACATACCATGATAGAATCCTTCCGTTCACAGTCCTGTGGTGAAGGCAACCTTTGCCACAGCTCTTCCGTAACAAAAGGCATAAACGGATGCAGCAGTCACAACCCAGTCTCGAGACACACCCAAAGAGCATCTTGTGCATGAATCCTGTCTGGGTTTTCAGCAGAAAAGCAAGGCTTGATTACTTCAATGAACACATCACAAAACTGATATTGCCACCAACAGTAAACCGTGTTGGCTCCATCAGATAACTCAAAAGCATTCAATGAATCCACAGTCTTTGAGACTGCCTTTTTTAATACGGAAAGAATCCATTTGCAGCTGAAGGCATGGTTTCAGGGCATAGAGTTGGCTGAGGAGGAGTATAATCATCTCCAAGCTTCATCATTGCAAACCTGACGGAATTCCACAGTTTATTACACCATTGGCGCTAACAAACTACTCGTTGGACATCCATGTTTATGTTATAAGACTGAGCAGTGTAAGAAACCAGCGCAGACATTCTTTTCGTATGTAGTTACCCTTTGCGTATTCATACACAGCTTCGCCGAGCTGATATGAAAGAAAACAAGACTAACATTGAGGAGTTGTTAAAATGGAAAAGACAGATAAAGACAGGGAAACAAACCTGAATCCCTTTCTGCATCACTTGCTGTTTCTTCTTGTTCATCTTCGATATTCTGCAAGAGCAACACAGGTTCACAAAAAATCTGGAATCAGTTAGAAACTGTAGAAGAAAATATATTCACACTGGAACTTCAGACCCTCGAGTAATTCATCAGCTCTTGACGTCTCTCCAACTTTTGCCAATGCCCAAACTATCAATATATCAAGGTGCCACTCCAAATGCCAGTTTGCCTGATATGTTAAAGCACACAAGTGGCCGAACTTATCATTCGATATATCATCAATAAAACCTATTGAACAGAAGAACACATATCGTCCCACTAGTGCATGGCTTACCTGATCAGTCAAACGAGCTACCAGGAGTTTGAGACGGTCTTCAAACGAACCAGTAAGAACAACTCTTACATCCAAAAGCAATAACAAACCAAGAGCATTGAGATAAACCTAAAGAGGGTTGCAGACAGTTGAATACTGGATAGAAGAAGCAAAAGCATAAATTTCCTAATCGAAAAGAGGATTACTTCCGGAGGAACGGAGTCTTCTTTCCCCAATTCTTTCCAGATGTGAGTATCATAAATCTCCTCGAGTTTACTCATCGGTGACCCTCCTTCCAAGTAGCAGAGAGCAAGAAGGATGAGCAAGAAGGCCACGATACTGCGACTTCTTTCATGAATTCCACTGCTTCTTTAAATTGACATTCATGTTGAAGAACATGACACAGCTGCATCAAAAACGTAAGCATCACATGGAATCTGAGGATAAAGGGTGCAAGTGCTCAATGTCAAAATTGTTTGAGATACTCACACAGTGATGTGCCTAGGCGTCTTCTTTGTCTATCTCATAGCCTTTTCGGGAAGCTGCCGCAGCTTCCTCCATTCGACCAAGTTCTAACAATGGGAACGCAAGTATACCGTGTATGTCGCTTTCTTCTTGATTAACAGGTAGTACCTACAATATTAAGCAGATACATTGATAGCCTTAGACAGTGAATCATTCGGTGACCATCAAGTCGATGATAGCTAAAGTACCTGCTGAACAAGACCCAAAAAGGGATCAGGCTGACCCATGTAGAAACTTAAAAGCTGAGCTCTCTT
Source organism: Streptanthus diversifolius (assembly GCA_039880935.1). Taxonomy (NCBI): domain Eukaryota; kingdom Viridiplantae; phylum Streptophyta; class Magnoliopsida; order Brassicales; family Brassicaceae; genus Streptanthus; species Streptanthus diversifolius. The sequence goes on along the minus strand of JAXGFM010000014.1, from coordinate 24,425,388 downwards.
CAGAGAGACCAAATCCTTTGGGAATCTTTTAAGTAGCTGCAAACCACAATTTAGATTCAAACAAGAGAGACTAAAACTGACATAACAAACTAACTTCAGAAAGTTTCAGTCGATATGCATATATAAACTAGGACTCGAGAACCACCAGAGAAGCCACAGAACTTTCCATTCCAAAGTGTAACTGTTCCCACATTCTCAAAGAAAAAACTAGACTCTAGAAACACTTTTCAGGTAAAATAACAATGGAAGTCAGAATCCAACCTCAGCGTGCATTTCAAAAGCCAAGTCGTCATCCCTATCCTCGGAGATCAGGTAACTAACAGCCTTGAAAACAGCTTTGAGATTGTTCCTGTAAAAGAACCGAGTTATACTAAGAATTTTCCTTTAAACCGTAAGTAGAATCAGAACTACAAAGCTGTGAATATAAAGACTCACAAGATTGGATGTCGCAGCTTCAACATAGGAATCAGCTCTGGAATGATCAGATGAGGAAATGTAGTGAGCAGCTAAAATGTTTCCCAAGACACAATCTTTGTCGTAGAGTGGTGCTTCTAGATTCACCTTCCTATTCCTCCCATAACTAAGAACCTGAAACACGATCAAACAAGAATCACTGAGATCAATTACAAAGATCGAAACTTTAAGAAGAAAAAGCCAGAGAGACACACAGCAGAAGCTAGCCACAAGATCGCATTCAAGAGTCATAAAACAGAGCACAAATTCGCATCGTAAAATCTGTAACCAATCTATCTGTCTTTGGATGCTCAAATTAAAAAAAAAAGTACTAATGTCTGTAACGAAAGAGGGATAATAGAAGAGGAACCTGTTTAAAATAGGAGTTAATTGCGTCGATGCAATCATCGGAAGAAGCATTAACCTCATAACCCCACCGGACACATCTCAGTATCTTCTCACAAAAAAAAAAACCAAAAAAAACAGAGTCTTCTGGCCGAAAACTCGCCGCTTTCTACACGAACAGTTTTGTCTTTCTTCTGAGAGAGACAATCAAAACTTAAAGGAGACAGCGAGAACTGCATTTTCCTTGTCTTCATCAATCATTCAAGTACACGAGTTCATCTCTTGTGGTTTTTCTCGTCTTTTGGATAAACAAATTATTCGTTTACTCTACAGGTGGAGTTCTAAAACCGAACAAGACATCAATGGTATTATCAAACAATATTTTCAATCTTCTCCTTGTGTGTGACATTTTAGAACGAACCAGGGATTTGTCCCCTCAAAGCTAGATTCAACGATCACTGATTCAGGTGTTTGACTGGATTTTGTGAGAGAAATGACCTACAAATTTCAAAAGTGAAACAGAATGAGAAAACCAAGGAAAGGAAAATGATAGAGAAAAAGAGAAAATGATAATTAATTGATGAAAGTTTACTTGTGATAAGCTACACATAGATTTGGATAAAGATTTCTATTACTTTGGGGAAGACAAAAAAAAACAAAGTTGAAAAAGAAAAAGGTTATTGTATAGGCTTTAGAATAAGTAAACTCAATTGGATAATAAGTGGAAACTATTAAATGCCTTAAAGCATTGATCGTGTCCAACCTGCTATTACCCAACTCTCCTCACCCAAAATGAACAAGACTAATGCTTAATAATAGTCAACAAAATATGGTTGTTTACGGTTCAAAAGAAAGTGTTTTTAGGAAAAGATTGTATAAACCTTTGAAGATTTGTTCAAGTGTAACTTTACTTCTACACTTGTGGCCTGCAAGCTTCTCATTCTCAATCTTCATAACTTCTTTAACTGGAACTGCAAATTCATCTTCATACATGTGATGTAAAGTTCCAAAACTTCAAGAACCTAAGAAATTTATAGCAAATAACACAAAATAAAATTGAATTGACCAATGTCATCGTGACGTAGAGACATAACCAATGTAATCTCAGTTGATAAAAAGAAATAATAAATATATACCAAAGGCAAAGTGGCATATGTTTTATTTCAGTTTTGGCAAATACAGAGAGAACTTGCAAAAAAAATCTCAAAACGACAAGCATCATTCATTCAATATTTCATATTCCACACATTGCTTATAAAAGAAGCATATCACTCAACATTGAACTTCTTCTTTGCGAGTGCAATGAACTCTTCGGCAGTAGGCATGTAAGGCTTAACAGCTTCATGGGCCCTATACTTGTCGGCCCATTGGATTAGCCCAGGTGTTGTTTCTTGCCGGAGAAACTTGACGCCGGAAAACGCCTCGAATACAGAGAGTGGACCCAAAATGGTCCCGCATGCAATGTCGAGGAAGCCGATGTTTTCTCCTCCGAAGAACCCTAATCCGTTGCTGTTCTTCTGAAACGCCTCTTCAAGTGTCGCCAAACGCTCCATCACCTTTCCACCCGCCGCCATTCTCCCTTCGTCGTCTTTTGCTCCGCCCAGCACCTCAAACGATCCAAAAATCTGTTTCATACACACACATACATTAGACTCTTTCACTACATATCTTAGTTACTCATGTTGTTTCTATTTCAGAGATTTTTCTGTTGAGTGATCCAGATTCTGTTAATTAACGAATAGTTCTATTCCATGTAATCAGATATATCATTAAATGTCAAAATCGAAACTTCATTTTTGGCTTGACTTTGGTTTAACCAGCCTGCCGGTTTAGATATTTCAATTGATAAAAAAAAAGTTGCAAACTTTTGAATACCATACCAAAAACAGATTAACCAGTAAATCGGATCTCAACTCAGATAGATCTATATTTGAATATCAAGATCTAAGCTTCTAGTTCGACTTCAAAAATAGAAAGTCTCAAACTTTGGCATGCAAAACAGAGTATGTGTAAAATAAATCCATTACGAGATCATAGAGTTTAATCTAAAATCGTTTACCTTGTCATCGACGAAGAGAGCCCAGAACCGAGCGTTGGCACGTTCATACGGATGAGAAGGAAGGATGGAAGGACCGGAGGACCAAGCTTCATCGATGTACTGAACGATGTTGAGTGACTCACAGATCGAAACATCACCATGGATGAGAACCGGGACTTTCTTGAAGATGGGATTAGACTTGAGAAGGAGTTCACTCTTTGACTTGAGAACATCAGGTTCGTCCAAGTACTCATACTTGACAGATTTCAAGTGTAGAGCCACTCGAGCCCTAGTGGCAAAAGGGCTCGACCAACACCCTATGAGCTTCACTGTATCGTTCTGAGCCATCTCTTTTTCTTATGGTTTTAAGTGTGATTTCACGATTTGGGTGAGTGTGTGTATAATTTTTAATAAAGTGAGTTGTGAGACTTGAGAGAGAGGAAACGAATAAAAAATGGAATTAGGGCACGTCACATGGCAGGTAAGTCATAAAAAAATTCGATTTTTCTATGACTTACACTAACAAATAGTGATGGCTTAAATGTTTGGATTATTTATTTTACTCATATAGGTTTAGACTTTGAGTTGAATATTATTGACCACAATCACAAATATGTATAGTGGCTAACCAAGAAAAGAATTGCTCACTAAAACCAAAGGTTCTTTTAATCAAGTTTCACTCATATTCATATACATAATTAATCAGCCACAAGCGAATATACCCTCAAGCCTGCCCTTAATATAGCTGCAAAACCTGACAGTTCCAGAGACTTCTTCTTGTAAACAAACCAACGAAAATGGTTATGCTACTTAAACACACATGTATCCTCAGATTTGCATAGACCATAATTAGTTATAAAAAATGGAGTTATAAGTAAAAATATTTAGCTGAAAAACAATTTCGCATTATCTTATCGAGAGGTCTTTTTCTGTCATTTTCTGCTATTAAGTTGAGGTCATTTTCTGCTAGTAAATTAATGTTGTGGTGATTAAGACAACATGTGGGAGCATCCAACTTTATTCATGTGATGCTAAATGTTTATTTTTATCTGACATGGCTTGCAAAATCAGTTACTCAGTTTAGTAACGGTCTTAAAAAGCAAATGATGTTACTCTGCTTTGTGCATCCTTTCACACAGTAATTAGCATTCAGCATATTGTTCAGGGACATATGCTTGTTTATAATCACCACCAAAAGGTTTGAAAATCACAAGTTTTCAAAACGTTGGCCAATCTTCTTAACCAAATAAGCCACTATATAGCAACACTATTAACCTTTCTTTCTTGCTTTCCTACTTTATTTCCCTCAGAACCAGACAAATCAAGGAACTTGTACTCTATCACTTTCTTGTGAGAACTACAATTTTAGTCACCAAAAGCTCTGACAGACAATAGTTTAGTGTCTTGACAAAAAAGTTCAAATGTTAGCATGTAAATGAAACAGAGTAACTGAAGGGATTCAAATTCTTCATCTTGGTGAGGATGTTTAGACTTGAGAGATAGCACAGACAGAACACTTGATTATATATTTTCTAATAACTGCAAAAAGAATTACTAAACTTTTCTGTCAACTTTTCAAGAGCCTTTCATTATATATTATATATATAGATACATTATAAATTGTTCCATATATACAGAGATCTAAAACAGTTAGCTCCATAAACTCCCATCTGCTTCTTCATTTTCCTTTCTAACGAAAAATTCCAGAATCCGGCCAAAAACAATGTTATGTCATCTCATGTTGCAGCAATGGGGCTTCCCGAGTCTCTGCAGCTTATCCCACATGCAAATCATCTGTCGTGGCGACTGATAATGAGCGGTGAAGTAGTCTTCTATGCATCCAAATTGGCAGAACTTGAGGCTGTGAACCACCGCCACTGGTCTAGTCTCGTTGAACTTCTCCACCCACATTCCCATGCTCACATCTTCCATCTTGAATAACTGCAATAACAAAGTAAGTACCACTGAGCATATCAATAGATGCTAAAATTCAATGTAAAGAAAACATTTTTCATGTTTTGGTCACCTCAAGATCTAGCAAATGTGTAAAAGGTTAACTTACTCTTAATCTCTGCTGTTCAAAATCATCGACGATGAACTTAGCTATGTCATATGACAAGATGTAACCCGGACCATTTGCATATGGAGGATAATACTCTTCTGGCCATTCCTGATGCAACAAAGTTTGTCATAACCTTTTTACTCTTACTGGTTCAGCTTTATTGAGTTTCAGGTACTAAAAAATGTAAATCTTTACCTCATATGTCACAGCCCATTTCCCAGTGCGCAGAGGCTTATGGTAATAATTAATGTTTCCAATATAAAGGCTATCTCTTCCCTTAACCTTTTCTGCTTCATGGATCACGGCATCTACTCGCACAAACGTATCGTCGTCACATTTCATAATATACTTTGCCGCCACTGTGCTAACCTACAATTTCCCGAGTTTTTAATCAGACAAAGTAACCAAAATGTAAGGAGAAAAAAAACAGGTACGAAGAACTTAGTTGGCTAATCACCCCATATTCGCAGATGGCAACCGTCTTGAGCACAACAAGGTCATAATGGTCCATGTACGGTACTATGACAATATCACCAAAGTACTCGGCTTCTTTCTTTAGATCCACATTGACTTCCTTTCTTGCGTGCTGCAACATGAATTAACATTAAGAAAATGCAGTTAAACCAATGACTATGTTAAAATGATTTTCTCTTTCAAGACTTGTGCTTACCAATGCCACAAAGAACCGGGCAACAACTTTCGATGATCTGACTAGCTTTTGCTGCATCCATGACTTCCTCACAGCCATTCTCTCTGCAAAATGGTTACCAGCAGAGAGAATACCGATAAACAGCTCTACAGGCTTTTCAGGTAATGCAGGAGCTTTCCATTTGCTTTGCATCGCGAGATGCTTTTGCGGAGCAAAACTCGGATTTGTAGAGGGTAACGAGGAAGCATATATCGAATGCACATCAATGTTTCCCTTGACTGCTAGTCCAGTAGCATCCTCTAGAACAAACCCCTGAAAGATCCATTACACCGGTCAATGTTAAACCATTCCTTCCAACAAATTCTGGAACTTACAGAGCGTTTTCAGTTAAAAAAACTCACGGTTCTGTAAGGGAAAGATGTGATATGTCTTCCATTAACGCTTATATGGTAACCTTCCATTCCAGCTCGAAGGGTAAGAACAAAGAGCTTCCCTTCTGCAAAAGGGTATGGCCAATCATGTGTTATCTTCTTCCTCCGTCCCATAAGCCTGTTCAACAACCATGACCTCTTTGATTCATCAGAATCCTCACCACCATCATCCCTCTTCCACCTCTCACATTTCACCTCTCCATCAACTTCACAAAACCCAGAAACCAAATTAGATTTAAAAAACGAACCTTTCGTATCAAATTAAACAATTGTTTTAAGTCAACTCTAGTTCAACAATCACAATCAAAGCTTCCGATAGTCAAATGAAATAACTAGTATAGCCATTACCGGATTCTTCGTCATCACTAGATTCGCGACCATCGCAGCGTAAAGCAGAGCCCCATTGCATCCGATAACAAGTGTTCTGCTCAATCACTGGTCTCCCACTCCAATCACCTTTAATCCTCGGGTTGAAATGGAGGATCCGAGGCGGATCTTCGCCATCCACCGCCTTCAATCCCTGCAATTCCATCATGAATTGCGTCACCATCGTCCTTTTATCATCTCCTTCCTTCGAATCCGTACTCTTTCTATCTTTCTCGGCGTGTGCCCAATGCGGCGTCGCCACGACCGTAATGTGAGATCCTAGCGTTAACCCACACGGCAAAACCAAGATCCGGCTCCGGTTCACGAACTCCGACCCGTTAACCGAAACCATATCCGGACATTTCTCCGTCCGGTTTTCGACCGGCGTTTCTTCGGCTTTGATTAAACCCGAAGCGAGCCCGTCCCACATTTTCCTTCCCGTTGAAATCGCATGCTTCGCCGTTTTGAGGAAGATCGAGAACTCATCGCTGAATCCGCCACTGTCGAAAAAGCTCTCGTTGGCGAAAATTTCAGAGACTGTTTTAAACTCCCGCATTTTCCTCTCCGGTGAGCGAAGCTGGACATGGCCCACCCGATTAACCCAACCCGGATCCTTGAAATGTCGATGTGGGTCATCTTCTCCAATAACCCAGTTTGCTTCCCTACCAACAACCATCTGTCTCGGCAATGCGTCAGCAGAAGAGGAAGAACACCCGTCATCAGACCCGGACCCGCTTCTGAAGATGAAAGGGATCTCGAAGCTCATGCAAAGAAAGTAAAAGAGCAGAACAGCCAATAGGAACTGAACAAGCCCGAATCGACTCTGTGAGGCGGAGTTATCGAGTTTAGACTTCTTCATTGCTCAATTCAAACCCTAAGAAACAACTTCGGAGAATGAAGAAGAAAGAGAGGGTATGAACAAAAAAATGGCTTAGTAAATAGCAGACAAATTTGGGTATGCCATTAATGCAAATTGATTTTTACTAAGAAGAATAAAAATGTTGCAAGAAATTTTCAAAAAGGCCAAAACTTTTTTCCAGAAACTCTTGACTTGAGTTCCAACTTTAAAGCAAACCTCATAAGGAACACAAAAGCTTTGAACAGAAAATAATAATTCTGAGCTTTTGCGAGGTCGGTAACCGGCGTTTGATGGAAAGCCAGTTACTGTAGAAACTACGTCAGTTTTTTTTCGAATTCACACACTGGAGAATTGGGATATAATAAAATGTATTCTTTTTTATATATCTCAACAATATTTTTAGCGTTTGTTTTTATTTGTGTATAGAATAATACACTTACGTCCTTTTTATAAAGCTTTTGAGAAGCTTTGATATTTGTGAAGTTAAGTTAAATTATTTCTAATAATGAACGGTAAGTAACACAAATTAACCGGTAATATCATTGAACGTTCTTGGTCTATCAAAACTCCAAATACAAATACAAATAACCGCTAATAACATAATTAATTGGTAAGTTTCGGTTATATATTTCTTGGCTCAAATTCCAAGTTAAGAAATATCACACAAAAAAAGAGTTTATAATAATATTTTAATGATTTAAAAAAGACAGCCAGGTGGTTTCGAGAGGGATGCCCAACCACACATTCTCAATATCTTTTTTTTCTTAAAAACGTAACCATTATTATAACATATTATTATTATTAACAATTTAGGAAACTTTAAATTTCGTTCAACATGAATCATTAGTTTATGAGCAGTTTGTAAAATTAGACCACCAATAACAACGTACTTATGGTTATGTCGGTGAGAATTTTAGTTGTATGCCCATCTGCAATCCCTTTTAATAGTTGTTCATGTCGTATAGTTTCTTTTCCACTATTCATTTTCCAAATTCAAAATTTAAATAATTTTCATGGGTCCATTTACCACAAAATATACAAAAACACCTTAACAGATATATGAAATGTTTGTCGAACAAAAAAAGATATATGAAATGTTACATACGCTATACAATTATCTAATGTTTGCTGGAATGATGGAAAATAAACTGAGTAAGAATGATATAACCCATGATTTATGATCTGGAGCATGTGCCCAAAGGTATTTGCTTTAACTATTGTTGAATTCTTCTTCAATAAATAATATGAAGCGTGACCAGTAATATTATGGGCTCCGATCTTTCAAAAACATAGGTCATAGATTCAGCTTAGGTTAGATACTTTTAAGGGAATTAAAATTATATGTGAAATAGATTATTTAGACTTGTTGCTTAATTTATCTTTGAGATGAAAGTTAGGCTTGAGGTTTAAACCATTGACCAAACACAACCAGAAAAAGTTAGGCTGTTGACTTTTAATAATTATAAATTTTGGGAGAACATTAATTGGTCTTCAATTGAATAGTTTTTTAAAAGGATGAATATGATAAAAGTCAAAAGACACATTAAACGTAGAAGGTAATGTAAATAATAATATGGATTAATAATGAACCAATTTTTGAAACTTGACTACGGTATTTTTTTTTTTCTTTCTGGGGAGAGATTATTGATAGTTCATAGTTTTATTTCCAGAAAAAAATACTATCATCAAACTGCCAAATCGAAACTGGTAAATAATTGACCATATTATAAAGATGGCCCCAATTGACTGAAATATTGGTCCCATATTGTGCTTACAACTTGTTTGGGCTCATATGGAGACAATATATGTCCAATCATGTTTTGCGTTTGTTGACGGTTTCAGTTTTGCAAATTTTAAGATATTCAAAAGTTGAAACTTAGGTGTGATATGATTTCTCATTTATATTTTGTAAATATAAATTAAAAATCAAATTACAATAGATTGATACTTGATAGGCTTTTAAAATTTGATCTTAAATTATGAGTATTTATGATGTTCTTAATGCATCACTTGCTTAAACCGTTGCACTCATGGTGATTGTAGACTTTAAGCTGCGGTCATAGGAAAAGATTAATTCATTTTAATATTTTGAACTTTTGTTGTTTTGGTTTTGTCTCTTTATTGAAACATAGTCTCACATTTAAGGTGTTGTATTGCATGGTTGTAGTGTTGAAATTTGGTGGGTAATATTAGTTTAATTACTGGAATAGAATTCAGAGAAAACAAAACGTATTTCAGAATTTGATGGTTGTGTTTAAACATGGATTGGAGACAATACAAAATTAGCAAAGCCAAGGAATTCATCCAAAAACAGAGGTAAAGTTCCGCAAAACCTAAAGTAAAGACTGAGTTGAAAAAAAAAAATGGAAAAAGAACAAAAAGAGCATAAAAATATATTTGAAAAACCGTTTTTCAACATCAATTTCACTTGCTGACAACAATTTTTACGGTAAAATTCATAAATTTAGCATTAATTTATTTTTTATTTATGAAAAAAAATTGGTAGACTTTATCACGCATAATATGACAAAATTGTTTGCCATTTAGGAATGATTTTTTTATTCTAAAAATTTCAATAAAAATAATTGCTTTTGAACTATTTTTGATCTTCTTTGTTCAACAAAAAAATTACGAAACTAGAAAGTAAATTTTAAATTTTGGAGTGTGATTTTAGCTTAAGTGCTAGAATAAAACCGAGAGAAGACAATCTATTCGGACTTCAAGATTTAGTGGTTGTATTTAGACGTAAAGACAGTAAAAAATCAGCAAAAGATGCATAAGAAAAATTTATTTCAAAAGCAGAGTTCAAAATGTCTTGCGAAACGGTTTCATAATTGGAGAAAGGGATGAAAGAAAAAAACAAGCATATTCGAAAACCATCTTTCTACATTAGTTTCAGCCGTTGACTACACAATTTTTAACTGATAAATTTAGATTTAGTTTACATTGAAATTTTTGTAAATAAGTTCGGTAACTTTTATCGGTGCCATTTCGAAATGTCTTTCCATTGTAAATTTTTTTGATAAAAGTTAATAAAGCTATTTTTGATTAAACAATTCAAAAGGCTTTTATATGTGTGTTGGAGAACGTTCAAATTTTAGATAAAGAATCCAAAACCATATGTTTAATCTTGGTCTTGTAAGGTTTCAGCTAATAACGTGTGTTCTTTTAATGTTTTTTTTTTTATTCTCTAGATTGTAAAAATCTACAAAAAGAGGCATTTTAGATGCTTTTAGGTTCGTTTATCAAAATGAAATAGAACAAAGATGGTATTTTTCATTATGTACTTTCACTCATTTTCTTATTTTTTGTTTTAAACTTATGAACATTTTCTTATCTTGTGTTCTAAAAAACAACACTTATTGTTAATGATTGTAGAAACTTAGTAGCCAGCTCCACGAGGAGATATACCCCAACCGCATTGATCATCTGGATCAGACCATAAGAAGTCACACATTGGACCTTCATGCGGAACCTATATAGAAAAGAGAATGCTTATTTCTATATCCAGAGAGACACTAGTAAATGTAATAAGATGCTAGTTCTGGTCAACAAGGAGAAAAGGAGCTCACTTCCTGGATGCGATCTAATGCTCGGATGTTGTCAAGCGTGTCTAAAGAAGGCTAAAGTCCACCGTGTAAACAAGAAACATAGTGGATGGAGTTTTTCACAGCCAGTCAAAAATGGCATAACAGCAGATTTATTAAACCATATGACGAGACGTGAGTAGAGTGAGACTCATGGGTATACCTGATTCTTAATGAGAGCTGCAAGAGGAAGATAATCAAATAGGTCTCTGAAGGACTTCTATACATATTAGATTAATATGTAATGAAGCTGAAGCTTAAGAGATAGGCTAGCCAACTAGAATGTTCATATGATTTATGTTCTATGATTTGATATTGAAGACATGTTCTTTGAGGTTCGTCCAAAAAAAAGAGTCATGTTCTTTGATATCATTTGAAAATCTGAGAAACTTAAAGAGAGTATCATTTTTTTTTTTTAAACCCAAGTTTTATCCCCATCTATATTGAATGTTCTCCTCAATAAATTGAGCTTTCTCTAAATTTGAATAGGTCTATCAATTTATCTTTTTAAAAAAAGATGTGAATGGAAGATGAAAATAGCAAGAAATATAATAAAAATGTACCTTTTGGATTTTAAGATGATTACCGAAAAAAGTACACTTTTGGTAATATTATTACAACTAATATTCTGACATCAACTTAAATAAATATTTTACTGTTACAATTAATATGATTGCATATAACAAATATAATTAAATAAACAAACGATAAAAAATATTTTAGTTGATATGAAAATAATTATATAAAATGGATGGAATGAATAATTCCATGTTTCTAAAGGGATCTGAAATTCGTGAAAGAATTTGTAGTCCAGTGGTAAGTGGGGACGAGAGTCCCTCTACCTGGGTTCGAGTCTCTGGTATCACTTTAGGTGATGAGAATATGTAGTGCAGTTGGTAAATCGCTACCTCTGAATTTTCTAATATCACTTCACAGTCGGGGTTCGATCCCTACACTTTATCCATAATGAATTATTTATCTGTATAGATGTGGTATAACCACTGAGATAAACGTTTAAAAACAAAAAGTACCCGAAATCCAGGTCACATTACACCTAATTGCTGGAGATGGGGTTGCTTTAGAGTTTGGATAGTGTACGGATTCATTGTTTCATTTTTCAAGTAATTCTTTTTTTTTGTAATAGTCTTTATTCCTACGTTATTTTTTTTATAATGTAGGTCCTTATAAACAACTTAAGAAATTTCAATAGAAATGCAATTTAAATATAATCCCATCGTGTTTATACAATATCCACAAACTATGACACCTTCCTCTGCATATACATATAAAGTTAATAAATACTTAACGGGACTTCTCAAGTTTCTGCAAGTCCTTTTTTGTTTTGTATTATCCTGTGGATTGATCAATATGAAGGCTTCATGTTGTGTTACCGAGGACGTGTCCATGTCTTTGAAATGCATAGTAAGTGATCTTTCTTCGGCTGCGATGTCATGTTCATGTCTTTTGCACATTCGATGTTGTGGGTTTTTGGATATTCGTCTCTTTTAAACATCCAGGAAGTAGCTACAGAGTCTTAAAATTATCCAAGAGGATTTACTTTATTTGTCGTTTGGGCCTTTTTATTTACCGTTGTTAATTGAATACTGGCTTGTTATGCTTAAAGTTATGATTTTTGTCTCTTACTCTTTTGTGTTAATCCTGTTTTGGGTTTTGACATTGTTGTACGTCTGATAAAGGTTCTTGGCTATGGAAGAGAGAGGAAGGTGATTCTAGAAGCCCCGTTGTATGATAAGGATTGTGTTTTAGGCAATATATTGGCTGCGCATTACCTTTTCTCTTCGGACATTTCGAGAGCCAAGACATATGCTCTAGCTGCAGAACACCATCTTGTAAGCTCTACCTATGTTTCATTCTACGTGAAGGAAAGATGCTCCGTAGATATCACTTGTCTATAATCTGCGATACTCGATGAGCTTGGTGTTGCTGAGCTCTAAAATTCATTGGTTTTACTTTTAGGGGAAAGCCACTTCGTATGAGAAAGCAGTGTTTGAGGCTGTTAATTACTTGATCTCTGATAACATGGACGAAGATGTGGCTTTGGAGTTACACTCTAAGGTTAGGATGTTTCTTGGCTTCTGGTACTTCGTAGTTCTGCTTGCTCTCCATAATTTTGGTTGGATAACTCGATTGAAATTTCATTCCTAGCAATTATTCAAACTCTCATATATAACTCTTTATGTTTTGCAGCTCTTGAAAAAGTTTCCGAAAGATTTGCTATCCTGGAAGAGAGTAGAGACTATGTGCTGCCTCTTTTTGAGAAGGTACTTTGACAGGTACTGCGTGATTCAATCATTATCTTTAATTTTACTTCACTGGGTTATAACTTGGTAGATTCTACCGGAGAATCGAGAACAAGACTATGTTTATGGTATGCTTGCATTCCCCTTACTGGAGCTTGGACATTTGGCGGAAGCTGAGAAAGCTGCTAGGAAAGGATATGAGATCAACAAAAACGACACTTGGGCTCATCATTGCGTGAGTTTCCAACGTTTATTATCCTTATCTTTTGTTGTTACTTGGTAATATTCCTCTTATCCATATGCAAGCTTTGATTTGTGTTTTTGGACAGTTGTGTCATGTTATTCAAACTGAATGTCGTTTCAACGAAGCAGTAGAATCCATGGAAGGATGCTCAGCTTCTTGGGATTCTTGCTCTTCCTTAAGGTACAAATGTATTTTCAAACAAATTAGAAACATCTTCTGATCATCTCGGAACCACCTATTAAAGAAAACCAAATATTTGAAACGTTCTAAGTAGGTATTCGCATAATTGGTGGCATGTCGTTGTTTATTACATGGAAGGTGGTTCTCTCATATATGATAATCAAAGAGCTGGAGAAAGAAGATGCCGTTGCCACAGACGTAATTCCCTTATCATTTTTCTTACCTTTTTTAAAAAATGGAACTTTAGCAATCTGATATCTTATACTTGTAATATTAAACTTCAGGTCTACATGGATGCTCTCGGTTTGCTGTTGCGCTTGGACACACGCGATAAACTAGATGAGTTTTTAGACAAACTAAAAATCCTAGCAGACTGTTTGACTGATCAAGTAAGTAATGTCTATGTTTGCCTTGCATTCTTATGCATTTATTTGCATTTCTTATAAAGTTTGCGCGATTTCAGTGTTCAGGCAATGTGGTATCAAGAGTCTTTTTGATATTACGACAATTTGGGCAATGAGTAAAGTTGGAAACACTTCACGAGCACATGTACTACTCGAGGGCCTCAAGTTCCGGTCAGTACCACTTTCTCTTTTGTGACATTTTGCTATTACTCAGCGGCCAATCTTCCACTGGTAACTCCCCAAAACACTATCCTTTAGCTTGATTTTTGGTTTACTCAGCTAACTCTGCGTTTTGAACACTGAATTTGCAGCGATTAAAGTACTAGAGAGGAGGATAAAGCAGAGAGATGGTACTCCTTTCTTGTGGCGTTTGCTGGTATTCTTTAAGTCACTTTATATGCGCACAATTGTTTATACAGTTTATGAAACGTTGATGTTATATGGCAGGAGAAGAGTTACGTCATGGAAGGCAATACAAAAGCTGCTGTAACTACATGTGAGAAAGCGAAGGTGTTGGAATCTTCATATTTCAAATTTGTTTGATTACACCAAAAACAGCACCATCTTGTTATACTTTAAACATGTGTTTTTACGCTTTGTTGAATATAGTTTGAATCGTTATCGTCAATGTAAAAGTTGACCTTGAACATTCTATGTAAATTTGCGGTTTGACCAAGAATAATAGACATTTTCGTAAGATCATATTGTATACATGATGTATCACCCTAAGAACGTTTGAAGTTTCATGAGTTTTAAGAAAAACATAGTTGGTGTGGGAATAACAAGTTAAGACCGTTTCTTTGAAAGCCTGACGTCGACCACAAAAGCCAACGATTGTAATAAAAAACAAAACCAAAAAGACATGTTGACAAAAAAAAATATTAAAAGAAGAAAAAGTCCAACGCTAATATTTATACTTTTCGTTTTATCCAAGAAAAGATATGATACACACGTATCATACGGTAATTGTGTGTATCTATACATGTAAGCAACAGCTTAGAAAATGGACGAATCCTAAATATTCTACACAAATATTCACAAGTCTTCTCTTGACTTTTTTTTTTTTTGTTTTACAGAAAAGAGACAAAACATAGCCCACGCGCAGTTACATGTACCTCCTCATAATCTTCTCTCATTTTCCATTGTTTTCTTCATTGGTTAAAATATATAATATGAACATTTCTTTTCACAACATTATAATATGAACATTAGATGTATTCTGCTTTCTTATATGAATTATATAACATTTTAATCCAATTATGAAGTTTGGGAGCTACAAATAAAATAATTTAACTAGCTGAACTTATATTTCATCAATATTACATAATCATGATGGGTCAATAAGTTTAGATTTTCATCTTCAACTTATAAGTGGATACCAAATTTTTAATTTCAAATTTATATATAAGTTTCTAATGGTACAATAACAAAACCGGTCAAATGGATGGAAAAATATTAAATCACTGCAAACTAAGAACAAATCAAAATCAAGAGATAGGATATGCTTAATAGCATGTACTAGTACCAATAATATAACTTGAGTTATAGATGTGATTCAAAGATAACTCAAAAAATATGTTATTATTTTATAATATTAAACGGAAACCGGTCTAGATTGAAAACCAACATTGAACCAAAACGTAAGACATTTTCTTGCGAAGTCTTCAACATCAACCGTGTGAGGTAAAAGTGTACAGAACAAGTTACATAGGTGGTGGAACCTTCCACAATATATTGTTTTCAAATATTATATTTCTTTACTGTTTGATCATTCCTTCCAACTTTCACACTTTGATTAACATATATAACATTAGTCATTTCTTTATTTCATTAGGGAAATTTCTAAATAATCACAAACTGAATAATACCTCCGAATATTAACTTACAATAGTTCCCTTTTAGCCAGGCTGTTGATGTCCCATTTTAATTATTAATCTATATAACCAGAAAGCCCTCCTCATACTCATCTCTCTCCTTCCTTCACAAAACCAAAAAATAACTGTGTTTCCATTTGCGTTTTGTCTCTTCTTGAAACCTCAAAAGATATGGAGTTATTCACCAAAGGCCACGGCGTTAAGTTACGGAGCCACCTGGATAAGTTTTTAGTCGCCGACGATGACCAAGAAACCATCCGTCAAAGCCGTAAAGGAAATTCACGGCTAGCCGTTTGGACGGTGGAGACTGTCGTCGATAAACCGAGTCTGATCAGATTAAGAAGCTGCCACGGCACTTACTTAACGGCGAGCAATACACCGTTATTGTTAGGTATGACCGGTGAGAAAGTGACTCAAACGCACTCGTCTAACAAACCTATGGATTGGCAAACGCAGTGGGAACCGGAGCGAGATGGGTTTTCGGTGAAGCTGAAATCGTGGTGCGGCAAATGGATGAGGGCTAACGGCGGAACACCGCCGTGGAGAAACTCCGTTACTCACGACGAGCCTCATACGTCGAAGACCAAGAACTGGTTGATTTGGGATGTTATTACCGTTGATGGTTCTGATCTCGAAAACATGTCTGATGGAGATGAGAGCTCTGTTTCTTCTCCGGTTTCCTCACATCTTTCCGGGTCAGGTCTCTTGTCAGAGCCCGGGTCGCCCGTTTCTGCCGGGTCAATGAAGAGTATTGGTCGGTTCGCTTCTCTTGGTTTAAGTTCAATGTCTCCGAGATGGTCCCCAAAACCGGTAAGTTTGAGTGTTTGACTAAGTCTTTAGTTGTCAATATTCATTTACATTGTGCATTGATCGAATTTTGGTTTATTTATTTTTTTACTTAATTAAGCGTACAAAAGAAAGTTAATATTGTTAACTGAATTTAGACAACTTGTATATCTAAAAAGGAAATTGGTTGGCATGCATTAGATAGGAAAAGATAATGGGGGATTAATTACCGTATTAATATTTAAAATTTTAGAAACTTAGAAAAAATATATGGACATATATGATTCCTTCATCCACTAACATACATAATGCACCACAAGACATCGTTCCACCAACCTAATAGCACCAAAAGAAAGTTATATTTCTTTATCATATGTTTATATTAATTAAATGTTTATTTTACTTAGAACAACTTCTTATTTTATAATCTACTATAGAAAACTACAACAGTTGAAAATACGACACTTCAAATCCAACTAAAGTTACTAACATGTATGTAAGTGACAGTAAAATTTCTTACAAAAGTTAAACATATCTAAAGGCTGATTAAGAAAGAAAAAAAAAACGTTTTCTTTTGGCCAACAATAAAAACTTACACCTAATGGGTTTATATAAATAAATATAATGCCAACAAACATAAGACACGTGTAGAGAACTTTAAGGTAAAAAAGTTGGGGTTAGTTATAATTTATGGGTCCATTGAAGAAGAAGAAGCAATTGGGAGAGTCCAACACTCGTGAATTTCCTTTCTTGGTCTTTCTTGCGGGCAAAGAGTTTAGACATTTGTTCTCTATTTATTCGCAGTCCATACTTTTATGGCGTAGGGACATTAAACTATATAATTAAGCTTTACAATTTGTTAGAAACTATTCATTATATATTTCATTATTTTACCTTTAGGTCTACTGTTTATTCCACTTACTACTTCTAAGCTCTATGACCTTACTGAAATCTTATAACACAATGTTATATATCAGTGTATCAAGTACTAAGTTCATAACGGAACTTGAGTTTAGAAGAACAAATAATCGAGAGAATACAACTCTAACTACAGTCCCGTGTTCGTGTCCGCGTAACCTCAAAAGCCGATTTAGTCCAGTCCCGGAGAGGGAGAGAGAGAGGGAGAGAGAGAAATGCACAGACCCATATTGTCACCTCTTCTTACATATTCTCTCACTCATTTGCCGTTTTTACAGAAGACGAATAGCTTAAACCAGAAGGAGAAGAGGAGTAGCTTCAACCAAAAGGAAACAGTATCAGCAATGGAGTTTTTCGAGAAAGCAAAAGCTATTCGAATGCGTAACAGCAACAACAAGTATCTAACGGCGGACGACGATGAAGAAACGGTGACTCAAGACAAAAACGGATCAACCAAAAACGCTCGATGGAACGTCGAACCGGTTCGCGATTCCTATCATGTTATCCGTCTTATAAGCTGTTACGGCAAATACCTAACCGCTTCGAACGAGCGGTTCTTGCTCGGAGCTACGGGGAAGAAAGTCATTCAGTTAAAACCGAGTCGACTCGATCCGTCTGTTGAGTGGGAACCGGTGAGAGAAGGATCGAAAGTCAAGCTCAGGACGAAATACGGTAACTATCTTCGAGCTAACGGTGGACTTCCTCCGTGGAGAAACTCCGTCACGCACGATAATCCTCATCTATCGGCTACTCAGGAGTCGATTTCGTGGGAGGTTGACGTCGTTGAGATTTTGACTAATCCTCAATTCACGGCGGAGATGGAGTGTACTCCGTCACCGAAGAAGACGCTGCCTCCGCCGTTGTCAGTTTCGCATTCCAGGACTCCGTCTTCTCTTTCAGAAAGATCCGATTCAGATGTGAGTTCTTTTTCTTTTGTGCAATTACCAGAACACCCTTCTTCATTACAATAACAATTTCTTATTTTGAACAGTCTGTTGAGTCTCCACCGAAATCGGATGGGCGAACCATCTATTATCATATCGCGGACGAAGAAGGAAACGTGGAAGACAAATCAACCGTTGGATATACTTTCACGTTTAAAGGAAACAGCGTGGCAGAGCTGACACAGACGCTACGAGAGGAAACGTGCTTGGAAGACGCTGTGGTGTGCACTCGCAGTCCCTTAAACGGCAAGCTGTTTCCTCTTCGTTTGCAACTTCCTCCTAACAACGGAACACTGCATGTCATTTTACTACCCTCCAGCGGTAGCCTCTAGAGAGACGAGAGATTTAGTAGCTGGTACAGGACTCGTGGTCATGGAGATAAAAGGCGTCGTCACACTTGAGCATTAATCAATTTTTAGTAAGAGTTTTGATAAAAGAAAATACTTACATACATTTTTTTGGGGAAGATACAGTAAAAGTTGTTTGTTCTTGTAAATAAGCTTTTTCTTTGTGTGAGCATTGCATTAGCCATGAACGAGTTTAATCTTCTGAAAACATTGTATCGCACAATACAAACAATGAATGGTCTGTCAACATATCTGTTGGACACAACTCTTCTTTTATCCAGCTGCACAACATGTTCCTAGAGCAGTTTGATAGGAGTCTTAAAGCTGAAGAAGCAAGTGTATTACATTCAGACACACACAAAAAAATCGTTCAAAAATATAAAAATGTACTTGAAAAAGTATATGACAAGGTTTAATCACGAAAAATGTTGATCACTAATTGCAACGTGAACATAACACTGTCTTTTTAACCAAATTCTTTATTTCTTAATTTTTTTTATTACTTGTGTACTTTCGTATGTTATTTTCAAGAACCTCCTAAATTGATGACAACTATTTTTTTTTTTTAAAAAAAAATCTAATCCACGAAAAAATAGGTTGGAAAATTGATTCGATAATCCTATTTATCTAATTAGGATAATCTCACTAAATATTCCTTTACTGGAATTATCATTATCAATTATCAAAACTATATATAAGAACTCAATATCATAGCGATAAAATCAGACGCTTCAACTTATCCCATTTCTCAAAAAAAAAACCCTAACAATCCTCCTCTTTTCTCTTGTTTCTTAACCGCCGCCACCACCGCTGTTCAACGGTGGTGATTTTCTCAGCCGGTTAAATCGATCTCCTACACAAATCTAACACCATGGCTGCTACTTCCACTGCTACTGCTACTGCTACTGCTACGGGTACTACTTCCTCAGACGCCGGTGAAGGACCAGTCATGGGGCTCATTAACAAGCGTCTCCGTGCCCTCCGCAAGAAATACAACCGAATTACTCAAATGGAAGAGTCGCTTTCTCAGGGAAAAACCCTAAACAAGGAGCAACAGGAAGTTCTCCGCTCGAAACCATCCGTGGTCATCCTTATCGAAGAGCTCGAAAAGCTACGCACTCCTCTCTCCGCCGCGGTTTCAGAAGAAATCAGCCTCGCTACTCAGCACCACCAGGCGTCCTCCGATCAAACCACCGCCCCTGAGCAAAAGGAAGTCGAAAACAACGCAGCTGACATTCCCGAGGAAGCGCATGGCGGTGCCAAGTTAGAGGATTTAGTGAATCTCTTGTACTTTGGCTCCCTCTTCGATGTGAAGTCGCAGAACGAGCTCGCTTCGATTATGTTGACCAGAACACACGAGAGAGGATGCTGCTTGGTTTACGACACTGTTACCGATGAATCCACGGATCTGCTCTGCGATAGGGATCTGGATTCGATTTCGGAGCTATGGACCATGATGATATCTAGGCCGGTGGATTCAAGCTTATCTCACAAGAACGCTTTGGAACGTTGCATCGAGCACGCCAAGCTATGGCTAGCTAACTCGGACCAGCCGATTGCATCGAACTGCAACGTTTCATGTAAGGAAATCCGAATTTGTTTCTCTTACAGATTTTGTTTAGTTTATCTATGTTGACTTGGTTTACTTATTGAGATTTATGTTTCAGATGCTGCATTAAGAGAGAAATTGAAAAAGATTATGGGTTCTAATTACTTCACTATTACACCGGAGATGAGAGCTCCGGTTGAAGCAACGGCTGCAGCTGCTAACTACGGTTCTTTCCAACTCGCTGGTTACAATGAGCGAAAGGTATTCACTTTTTTTTTGTTCTTGCTGATGAGATTAGGTCTTTAATTTGACAGTGATGAGATTAGGTTTTGAATTGGTGAGGGAACTCTCAATGGTTATCATTGAATTTGATTGATTGTCTGATATCTTTTCTTTGTTTGGGAACTTTGTTCTAGGCAACATTGTTGTTTCGTCACAGCTTTTGTTTAAAGCTAAAGTACCTATTAAGTTACCTTTTTATTGGAGCTTTACTAATTCAGATATACTGTATAATTCACGGCTTTGTGAGATGCAAAGCTCTGACTTGATCTGAAGAAGGAGATTAGTGATCTCCTTTCGTTAGTTGGGGTGAGATCGAGTTTCATTTGTGAAGGAGTCAGAATTTTTCTAAGCTTGAGCTATGATTGGACATAAGAGTGAGATGTGGCATGAGATTATTAGTAATCTAAGTTGTTTTGATAAGTTTCTTGTTTGATTGTTCAATTGTTCTTATGGTTTTTGAGAACTCTGTCCTGGTTAGAATAAGTTGTAAATATATTCTGGTTTATTCATGTGACTGGTGATTACAAACCGTGACAATAATTTTCTTCACTGTAGTAAATGTTTAGACATGTTTCTGAGTGTCTCGTTATGTGAGTTAGAGAACATACAATCCTTTCCATGTGTTCTCTTGATCAATTTCCCATCGTTTTTTCTTTCTTTCTGTGGAATTGATGTTGTTATGTTGGCAGGAAGAAGATGCATCAAACCGTAAAGAAGAAGAATCTGTTGTTAATGATCAATTTGAGCAACCAAATGTAATCCAGTGAAATGTGGAGCTCTAAATTATCTTTAAGTGAATAATTGCTCGAGGCTGAATGTGATGATTTTTTTTGCTTTTTTTTTGGTTTGAAGGTTGAGTCGGTGACCGAAGGAGAGGGGGTCCATGGACAGCAGGAACAAGCCTATACTCAGGTGGAAGGAGGCAAGTCAAAGAGAGATTATCAACAACAGTATGTGCCACGTGGATCCCACCAGAACCAGAGAGGTCATCGAGGTGCTCGAAGAGGCCATTCCAATGCCCGGGGAAGTCGAGGTGGTGGTGGCTACTCGAATGGGCGGTATGACTCATATGAAAATTCCGGTGGAAACGGTTACCAAAAGAGCTACTACAACAACAAAGGAAGGGGACGTGGTGGCGGTGGAGGTAATGGCCATTCATACAACAACCACCAGGACTCTAATGTTACTGTTGCGTCTTAGCTTTTATGCCTTTGGCTTTTGGGTGCGTCTCCTTCGTTTGCTCAGGTTTCCTATCACTTATATAAATCCTTTTCTCGGGTTTGGAACTTTTGACAATTGCTCTTTTGGTATGTGAACTTTTTTTTTGGTTGCCATCAATCTTACTGTCTCCGACATGTGAAGTAATGATCCTTTTCCAACGAGGGCCATTTCTGATAGTCAAATATAGAGCTTTACATATTCATCCAAACAGCATGAACAATTAGCGTAGGGATCCTAGCTTGTTAATTGATCATGTATGTGGTTTCGTTCTAGTCTACCAAAGACTTTCCATCTTCGAAATCTTCTATTTGTGAACCGGTCTTGTACTGGTAGCTTCGGGCGCAGTACCAGAAGTAGACAAGGTTAACAACACCCAAACCAGCAATCATATAGTAGAAGTAATCCAATTTCCCTCTATCAAGGTCATTGTTCAGCCAGTCCGGCTGGTCTTTTCCACCTGAAAATTTATGCACGGTCGTTACCAGCAGACTGGTTAGATAGTGTGATGCGGCAAAGGAGAGCGGAAATAGTGAATTCGCGATGCTTCTCATGTGTTCCGGGAATTGACTGTTGAAGAACTCGATCTGTCCGATGAAATTGAATGACTCGCAGAGTCCCATCAGAATCAGCTGCAGCGCCAACCAAAACACCGACATCTGTGTCATTTCGGAAGCCCGTTTTCGCCTCACGCTTTCCACAATCGCTGCAGTGAACATGGAGAGGTTGCCGAAGACGATCCCTATCCCCATCCGCTGAAGGAGCGTGAACCTGAACTCGCGGATTCGCCAAAGGGATGGGACTAGGATGCGGTCGTAAATAGGCAACCAAATGCCTATTGTTATGAAAGAGATGACATTTAAGGAACCGGCCGGGATCTCAAAGTGCGGGCCCATGTGTCGATCCATTTTCCTAGCTTGAGGGACTATGAAAGTTGCTTGTGTGGACATTGCAGCAATGGAGATTATTCCGGCAGACCAAACCGGAATGACTCTGATCAAACACTTGACATCTTCAACTTCTTGAACGCTGCATAGCCTCCACTTATTCGCCGGAACTCCATCGGGTGTCAGGTCACCCTCTGTGATCACCCCCGCTTTGTCTAGGAACCTAAATGTGAACCAATACAATTTAACTTTATACTATGTATATGAAAAAAACAATCAAAACGTTAGTAGAAGTATATGAGTAGATACTTGAACTGGTTGGTGAGGGGTAACTTGGATAACACGCCAGGTTTAACTGGTGGGTCATAATACTCCACCGTCCCATCATCCTCCACCGGCAGCTCGAGGTTCCGTTTCTTACGAGCCGCCAAAATGACTCGAGCAATATCAGAGAATACACTGCCTTCCGGTTTAACATACACGTAAAAACGCATACCAACAAAGAACAAAGCGATCGCGCAAGCCATTAAACCGGTCGGAATACTAAACCCGATGATCCAGCTGACGTTTTCTTGTATGTACACAATGACGGTATGCGCAATGATGAGAACGATGGAGAAAGTTAAGTAGTACCAATTGAAGTAACTGGCCATTCCTTTAAGTCCTTGCTCTGTTCGTTGGTCAAACTGGTCAACTCCGAAAGGGATACTACAAGATCGTATTCCGCCGCTGCCAATGGCGAGAAAGCCGAGACCGAGCAAGAGTATTCCGAGCTGGAGTTTGTTTGGACCGTCGCAACTATATGGATGGTGGATGTTGCATTGTGGTGGGTGGAGTTGATGCAGCCAGGCTGTGAGTGTCACCGTCATTAGTCCCTGTTTGGATTTATTTAAAAATTTGATTGATTCCTTGTTTATGGAAAATGCATTGAGCAAAATTTAAATTCAGTACACTTTATACTTTCTAAGAATAACATAAGAATTATTTGTTACAATTCCATTGTGTTACGGAAGTTCATTAATAGGAACTGATGTGTAAAGCCATCAAATGGTAACTACTAAAGTAAGAAGTTGATAAGCTAAATTTGAAAAAAGATGGAGAAAACTAAATAAAATATAATGCTGTACTTTTTGTCTAGTGTCTAGCTTAGTGATATTGATGGACCGTCTGATTTTGTCTGAAATTATGATTCAGACAAAGATTCAGCCGTGAAAAGTCCACATCCTATCTTATCATATAATGCAAAGTATAATTGGGAGATCTCAAAACTAAAATATATATATAGCTGCTATGTGCATTTTAAAGTGACCAAAGAGAACAAAGAGAACAAATAGATACCAAAATTAACAAAAGTAAGTAGACTGTCATCTGTCATCACTTGGTTCGGTTCTCTAAAATTGTTAAAGGCAATTTAGTAATCCAACATTCCATTTCAAGTTCCAATGTTATTGTAGAAGAAAGAATAGATGATAGAGGGAGGAAACGTACGAGAAGGGAGAAGAAGGAGGCGTAAGCAATGGTCTTGAAGCGGCCAACGTAGGCGTCGGAGATTATCGCACCGAGGAGTGGAGCGAAATTGGTCAGAGCCAACCACAAGTTGTAAACGTTGGAAGCTTCCACTAGCGTCATGTGGAACACTTTGGTTAAATACACCATGAAATTCGCCGTTAACCCCATCGTTCCCAGCCTCTCTAGCGTCTCATTTCCTTTATACTCTCACTAAGTAAAATTAATCTCACCAAATAAAAAACATATTGTCCAATATATTTTATGAACCAATAGGTTCGGTTACTTAACTTGGACCGACCGTTAAGTACAATTATTGTATATAACTCATGATCTGTCTGAAAAGCTGAAGTGTCTTTCATGCTTCTTATGCCAAAACAACATGAAACGGTCGACCATATATATATATATTCAATTTGGGTTGTTTCTCCTGATACTATTTTCTTTGATTATTGTATTGCATGACTCGTAAATGAGTTGAGTGTGTTCATGATATTAGCATGGTGTTGGCCACAAAAAATTAAGAAAAAAAAGTGATGAGTTAGTATACCAATTAAAAAAAATATCATATTGAGTTAATATCTCTAAAACAAAGAAAGATTTTAGTTTAAGAGAAAAATTCTCTACAACACTACCAATTAAAAGGGATCAAAGCTGCGTGCTTAACCGGTCGGTCCACAATAATTTATAAATACGTATCCATTTAGTAGTTTGCCATGCTGAGATTTATACAAAAAAACCTTGAAAAATAAAATATTGGAAGAAACAAGAAAAGAACATACCAAGGATGAACGAAATGGCTCTCCAGCCTCCACGTTTTTTCTCCGGCGGATTCTTCGAGTTATTGACAACTTCCATTTCCGGTGATGACCACAATGATCCCAAGAAAGCTACGACCTAAAAGACGAAGAAGAACGATCTCTAAAATTTAGAATAAACAGAATATTGCTTTTTTTTGTTGGGTAGAATAGCATTAGAAAGAATGCATTATGACTAAGGCTCGACTCAATAATTGGAAGATGAAATGAAGCTGAGGAGGTTTTCTTATTTATAGATATATAAGCTGTGAGAGAGAGAGAGAGAGAAGAAAGTTATTATTTTTTTCTCTCTAATGCTTTTTAATTTGACTGCATATGGGAACAATGCATGATGGTGTGTGTAGTATTATCTCTCCTCTTTGGTTCTTTGTAGTAAATGTGTATCTCGTTGTATTTTTTTTTCTTGATAGGCTATATTGTAATTTAAAATAATATTATTGGTAACTTGAGACAAAAAAACTGCTAAATGGTTTTTAAAATTGTTTTTTTTTTATTTTATTAAATTAATGAACACAAGTGGAAGTATCTGATATAATGGTAGCTACCTCTAAAATTCATGATTTGGGGTTCGAATCTAATACTCCGTAATTTTAAATAGATTATTAAAACTATTATGATAAGTTGACACAAAAATTAATTAACATATATAATCATATTATCCATTTTGATAATATTGATTACAAATTTGGAATACCCATGTGAAAGTATAAATATATACAAGTGTGTAAGTGAACACTCAAATTACACCGAGATCATTACCATTCTCGAATAGTTTGATGAAAATTCTAGCTCTCAAACTAAAAAATTAAAAACTAAAAACATAGTTAAAAAAGATACATGTTTTAAAACGTATTTAACTATTGTATCGTCATAGTTTGTACTGATGTTATCACCATCTAGATTCAAACTGAGATAATGCATGATGCAACATGTTGTTGACAAAAATAAGAAAAAGAAGTAAACAGTTGATGTATCTTGAGAGTCATTTATATCATTCAGTGGATAGATTTTAATTATTGATTATTCGGGCGATGTTTCATAAGTATGCAAGCACAACTTTGTTTCCTTGACTCCAAAACATGAAAAAGAACTAAGTAATCTGTCTAATTAGTCGACAACTGTTGTACATGTTCGGATGAAATTAAGACGCATAGACTATAAATGGGCTGAAACGTGAGCCCATGGTCATGAGAATCTTGGATAAAACAGAGTTTTGGCCTCAATTTTTTCAATGGAACCACTTGCTTTAAAAATGGCACCTCCAATATTATCTGAAACAAACAAATTGTTAAAACCAATTGAAATATACCTCAACTTGATTCTTTGGAATTCGATTAACGTCCGAATAAAGCATACTCCTTTAATTTTTCTGATTGCAAAGCTTTGGTTTTTGTGCGGTCACATGACTTGTTAGTACGTTCTTCTTCCCTTTACGAGGTTTTCCTTATAGAAATTTACAGAATTTGGCAAAGCTAATTCACTAGAGAGTACGGTTTCACGTTTTCTCAGAGGTTTTGTTCGTTCTCCTCCTCCTCTTGTTGGTATGAGGGCCGCTTTATAGAGAGCGCACAAAGTGTTCGACGAAATGCTCCAACGATGGTCTCTCTCAACTCAGGCCCCATTTCATCTTTCGCTTCTCGGTATTCGCTGATTGATTCCGATACCCTTTTGCCTCTTTATTCTTTCTCTACCTTTAGTCCCAATTGTTCGGCGAAACCCAATCTTTTAGCTGCCAGGAAAGGTTCTGGTTCTGTTCTAGGGTTTCTCGAGGTCAAGCCGAGGAAGAAAGGTTGTTGTTCTCGGTTTTTTGGGGTTTTAAGAATGTGCAATAACCGCAATTTGGGTTGGGATAGCCAAGGCTCTAAGGATCTGGAAACAGAGATTTTGGAGTTCATGAAGATTTCGGAGAAACCTGGGATGTTTCCGAGCAAGAAGGATTTAATCGGTTCTGGAAGATTTGATCTTGTGGAGAGAATCGTAAACCAAGGTGGATGGCTTTCCATGGGATGGGATTTGGATGAACAAGAAGAGGAAGAAGAAGAAGGGAAAGGCCAGTATGTCCGGGTAAACCAGAACGTCGTGCTAAGGGATTTACATATCGAGAAACAGCTTCATAATCGTAATTCTCATGAGATTGATAAAACCTTGAGTCATGGAGCTTTTGATCTTTCCTCAAATCCTTCATCTTCAAGAGAGTAAGTCTTTTAATTTACACTTCTTCTTATTCTATGCCTTTTAGAATGGTAATATAGGTTCTATTCTATCAGAGAAGGAGATGGTAAGAATGAGAGTGGAATTGAAGGCATTTTGACCAGATTGGAGAAAGAACGGAATTTGAGTCTAGGGATTAGCTTAAGGGAGAAAGGAGAAAGCTATGGTTCCATGAATGATATGTCCCCAAATGGTTTAGTTCCTCGGTCTTCGATGATTGTGGTATGCTGTTTTGTCTACAGACTTTTTCTGGTCGCTGTAAGTAAATATCCATGATGAATAAACTGTTTACGTCGTGAGGTGTTCCCTACCTTTTTTTTTTCAAAAGACAGCTAGTGAATTTCAAGAAGTCGACGGTAGTAGAAGTTCTGTTGAATATGCACAAAGTAGGTATCAAGAAGCCAAATCCGTTTTAGGAACGCGAGGCTTAAGTAATTCGTCTACATCAGAAACATGGAGAAGATGGAGTATGAGGAGAGCTGGATTTACTGATGAAGACTTTGAAGGTATGGAGTGACTTCTGTCTTCTTCCATATAATGACTCAGTAAAACAAAGATCTAAAGCCATAAACATTGGTACAGCTGCTGAAATTTCTTCCAGTGGTTTGGTTGGTGTGAAGAAGGATGATACGAATAAGGATTCTGGTGAGAGCGCAAATGGAAAAGAAAAAGCTGCATCTTCCCCAGAAGATATAAGTACAACTCATATCAAAAGCCGTCTTCATAATCTCCAGTCAGAACTTTCTTCTGTTCTTCAATCCCTTAGATCTCATCCTGATGAAGTTGTGACGACAAGTAAGGTAACAAATGATTTAATTTCTTTGTATGTAATTGTTTGACTAGATGACATCTACTTGATTCATCTCTCATGACTTCTTATCAAACTAGTAGCGATCGTACTGATTTCCGTTTGGCTTATTTTCGGTTTATGATTTCATTTAGGATAGTGAGATAAATTCTGGGAACTTGGAGAACCTCAATGATGATTGGGAGTTCAAAGAAAATGAGATCATATATGCCAAGAATAAGCTACGGTCTACACGGGCAAAGCTAGCAGTTCTTGAAGGAAAGATGGCTATGGCTGTAATGTATGCTTTGCTCATTGGTTATGTGCAAATAGATAGGAGGATGCTTACACTATTAACTCTCACATTGGTTAACTTTTTTTTCTTCTAGAGAGGCACAGAGGATTGTACGGGAGAAACAGAGAAAAATAGATCATGCTAGCAGAGCTTTACGGTTACTTAGAACCGCATCCATAGTGTGGCCTAACTCAGCCTCAGAAGTTCTACTAACGGGTTCATTTGATGGTTGGTCAACACAGGTCAGTTCATATCGACAAAAGAAAAACTGATTGATCTCCGGTAAAAGAAATCAAACTGCTTCACCTCTGCTGAATTTGTTTTATGTTACTGCAAGCAGAGGAAAATGAAGAAAGCAGAGAACGGAGTCTTCTCTTTATCGCTGAAGCTATATCCTGGAAAATATGAGGTTAGATCATTCAGTCAACTCAGTGTCTGCAACTAAGAATTTTCCCATTTGAGCCAAACCAAAATCCTAACCTTGCTACATTCCCTCACAGATAAAGTTTATAGTTGATGGTCAGTGGAAAGTTGACCCGCTTCGACCCATTGTTACTTGTGATGGATATGAAAACAATCTGCTCATTATCTCGTGAGGTCATAGGCAACAACATTTTAGAGCTAATCCCACCATCGATGGATCACAAGCTGAATCAGTAGGGTTTTTAGTTTCTTTTGTAATTTCACTTTCATGTAGAGTAAGGTAGCCAAGGAAAGCAGTAGAGCTAGGATTTATTATCTTGGCAAAACAAGAAAGTAAGAAAAATCTGTATATCTCAAATTTTCTGTCGTTGTAAATGTAATGATACAACTACTATGTTCTTCTGACGAGACTCATGCAAACAATTGACTTATCGCATTGTACAATGTTATACACATTAGATATAATACATCCATTTCTATGATGAGTTTGTTGAAGAAGAAAGCTGTTGTTTCCGCCATACTACATAGGTAAATCCACTTCCGCAATATACTTTGATCTCTTTCGTCTGCAGGTCTATACTTCCTAGGCTCACCAGTTGAGGATTGTTCTGATCATTGGTGTTTCCAAGACCTAGCTGACTATGTTCACCCCATCCCCACGTCTGAACTTCTCCACTATCTGTAAGGCATATTCACATGTTGTTTGTTTATATGGAGAAAGTTTGAAGAAGAAAGAGATGAATTGCCCCCCCTTTACATTTACCTGTTACAGCAGCAGAGTGCTCTGCTCCTGTTGCAATTTGCAGAACTTTAACTCCATCAAAACCGGGAAATTTCATCAAGATAGGTTCAGAGGAATCTACTTGCAGTTGGTGCTTCTCAGATTGTTTATTCAGGGTATTACCAAGCTTGAAAACTTCGCCATCCTGTTCATCAAGTCCATGAACTGAGGAATGAGTTCAATGAGCTAACAGAAGGTAATTGATGCATCTATCTACACATACATTACCGGTTAGTAATAAAGCATGATTCCATCCTAAAGCAACTTCTATGAAAGAAAGAGATGAAGGCAAACACTGTGGGGTTTGAACATCAGGGCTGCCGCAGAATCCTCTTCCCCAACTGAACAACTGTCCATTAGCTGATCAAGCATATCGGAAGATGGGTTTAACAAACGATATACATGATTCGATCAATCAATGAATCTGAGCATGAGAGACATATGGATTAACCAGATATAGCTGCACTGTGATCTCCATTAGCTACTATACGAACAACCTCAACATCTTCTAATCCAGAGACAACACATGGAAGATTTACTGACTTTGTTTTGTCTGATGAGAAACCTAGCTGTCCGCGCTTTCCAGATCCGAATCCGGACAGTTGATTCCCTGAAGAACACAAAATAAATCATATGGAGAAACAGTTTTCTTGCGAAACCGGTGATGTATCAGAATGTTACCTGCGAACAAGACAAGCGAGTGGCACATACCACAAGCTACAATCTTCACACTTATTGACAAAGTAAGAGACTTTAGCTGGAATGCTTAGTGACAAGTTATCACCATGACCAAATGAGCTTATAATCTACCAATAAACAAAACTCAAATTATTTCATAGATTACATTCTTAAATGTACAAATTTTGTCGAATTTCCAGATAGAGAAAGAACCAAGCTTTACTCAAAAAAATTGCTATACTTTTTACTAGATGCTGTTAAAGAATATCGTCGTAGGCTACAACATCTCTGTGCTTAAACTCCCTTCTCGTCGCCGGAGATGGACTTCCGTCCCCGTCAGTATTCTTGCTTCTCGGTGGACCCTGCAAATCCAATCATAGTGTGCCACGAGTGATAATGTGGCCCGAATACGAGACTGGTACTATTACTAAAGTAGAGAAAATCTATGTGCAGAAGTTTGTACTAAAGGTCCCGCATGGTGGAAATATCTGGATCTGAGTCATCTGTTTCGCACACGTGGCTTTCTAAGATTGTGCTGAGTTTTGTACATGTTCATTGGTGATGATTAGGATCAGAAGAGTTCTGTCTATTTCAATTTCACAGACCGAAGAATATGTATATTATTGTATTATCATAATCCAAATAGTGCAAGTCCTTTTCAAATGAATCAATTCTCCTTTCTACTATTTGCTCAATCATTGATTAATTGGACATGTAGCATACAAATTATCACGATAATGTATATTAATTTATATTCTGCGTGTGCGAATTTTCATATGATATAAACATTTTGACAGCTTAAAGATCACATCATTTGAAAAGCACAACCTTTCACGTCTCTAGTCATTAAAAAATATGGTCTCGTAAATTAACATAACTTACAATGTCCACAAAAAAAAGATTTAATATAACTTGCAAGACAGTTGATAATTTATTTATAAGAATTTTATTACCATTTTATGAAAATATCTCAATTTCGTTTCGGAATCTGAACCCTAAGAAAAAGAAGGAAACATATAAGTTATCTTGGGCCACACGGGATGTAGACCTACACTATCACAACCTTAAATTTCCAAAGGTTGGATCATAATAAAATCCAAGAGCAGCAAGCTCCGGGAAACTGTATTGATTATTTCCCAACACTTCTTCTTCACTGTACTGCTCCGTATTATTGCTTTGCACTGAACTACCTTCTTCCCCAAGTTTCTCGGCTTCCATAGACTGAGTTTCAAGTTTCTCTTGCATTTTCAGCTTCTCTTTGAGAAGAGCAACCTGTTTGAATGTGTCATCAATATGTTGAACATAGTCTCTAAAAAACTGGCTTGTAAATTTAACAACAAATGTACCTTGTTCTTGAGGGCTTCGTTTTGTAGAAAGAGAATGTCCCTATCAATCTTGAGCTTAGCATAGCTAGCCTTAAGAGAGTCACAGTCGTGTTCCAGCTGTTTAGTCTTGAACCTAGCCCTTCTGTTTTGGAACCAGACAGCGACTTGGCTCGGCTGCAAACCCAGTTTCTCGGCCAGCAAGAGTTTCCTGTCTGGTTCGAGTCGTTTCTCTTCTTCGAAACTCTCCTCTAGTAAACGCAACTGGATTGGTGTCAGCTTCCGTTTCTTGGTTATCTCACACATCTTGTAGCTCTCACAGACGTCGTCTTCGTCCATGGTGTTAGTCTCTGTGTTGCTCATTGAGCTAGATCCTGAATTAAGGAGAATGTGCGACCAAAAACAGAATCAGGAATTCGTAATGACACAAATCTTCACAAGAGAAATTTCATCTATGTCACGTGAGGTTCTTGAAAAATAATTTCACTTTTTTTTCCAAATTCGTTTAAACTGAAAGGACAACAGTCTTTTAATTAATCTAGGTGGCTACAATTTGGGGATGAAGATTCGTCAAAGGTGAAAAGTTAAAGAAAAAAACAAAAGATGCATTTAATAAAAGCCACAAACCAAAACCAAAATAGTGGAACAGAGGAATACCATAAAAAGCAGAGTGAGAGTTCGGAGGAAAGCAAGAAGAAGGAAACTTATGGCTATGGCTTTGGTTTTGGTTCTGAAACCAAAAGAAAACTTCTGAATCACTGTTTGAGTTTTCCATTTGTGACTGTTGTAAAATGAAAATGCTGAGTAAATTATTGCAAATGTTGAGACTCTCAAGAGTCACTTATTATAAAGCATAAATTATGGAATGGCGAAAAACAAAAAATTACAAGAAAGAAAAAAACGATTCCTTTTGCTAGTTTAAGTGTTTGGTAAGAAGAGTGAGACAAAGGTGATGTTTTGCCATAAGAGGGATTACACTTGTGGTTTATAATTAGCTGATGACTTATATTTTTTATTTCCAATCTATAGGCCTCTTTCGAGAAAAAAAAAACCCAAAACAACTCAAATTTACAAAATTGAATACAATTTGTTATTAAAAAGAATTTTAAATGACTCTTATAGTAGATTTGGAAAAATAATGGAGAAAAAGTATAAAAAAAAATAGAGACAGTGATATACAAAAGCAGGTTATGCAACCACCATTATGTAACAAGCTAAAACTCTCATAACTCCTCTATGTAAATTTGAATTATCTTGATTTAACATTTCATTAAGCTAAAAAAAAGAAAAGAAAAACTTGATCCAAGGTACATGAGTTCGCAAGTTGGATTGAAGATTCTCTCTAATCACTTTTGTTGTCTATTTATATTGCAAGTGGGTACTAAATTTCCTTATGTGATACAAACAATCCTTACGTACTACAATTGACGAAAATAAGAAATTTTAAAAATGACCTATTCTTTCGTTTTCCCGTCGACATCAGATTCTTTTGGTTTGGTTTCGTGAAAATTGTGAATGTCCAGTGCTGTAATAAAGTGTTACCTTGCTTTTGTTTATACACATATAATAACAGTATTGTCTTTTTTTTAGGTTATTATCTGATTTGAGCAAATAAAAATATAATTTTCTTTCTGTTTTCTACGATTAGTTTTGTTTAAAACTTGGATTGACCTAATTTGACGCCAAAACAAAGGTTATAAGTTTAGACTAGAATTTTGGATATCATCCCGACCACCCCAATACTCAATTTTCAAAGCATGGTGCAATGAACTTTGGATCACTAATACTATTTATATTCAAGTTATGTAATGATGAAATTAAGATAACGATTTATATAAATTTTACATTGATCTCCTCTTTTTGGAGCTTGACGGTCCTAAGATGAAGGTGAAAGTGAAGTTATGTTTGACGTATACATGAACGTGATGGCTTCAACCAGTATATTTTTTTCTAAACTCAAAGTGCTAAGCTAAGCGCTCTATAAGCTAAAAAATGTGATGTTCTTGATGAGCAAGCTTTCTAGAACAATAGCCAGCTTTAAGTTCCTTCTATCATCAAAACCAATACTTTTCGCCAAGTGATTCGCTGTATAGGTTTGCCACCCTTGATGTAATTACTATACACCAATCAGGGCTTAAACCACATCAACCAATGATTTGCCAGATCAATGTCTGTCTATCATTTTTTTTGTTTTTGTTTTGTTTACCTCATCTTTGTGTGCGTAAATAGGCCTGTACGGATAGAATAAAACATGCGATCTGTTTTTAACGTGTTTAATGTGATGGGAGACATTTTACATGTACGAATATGGAAGGCCAATAAAATAGGGTTTAAATGGAGTGAAGGAAATCAAATTGAAGCTTCTTTGAAGTGTTTTAAACGAATTCGATTTACTTGTGTGGTTTATATGACTAATTTTGTGACTAGTACGTTACTTTTCAGTAGTGCGTCTAATTAATATGTACTATTGTACTTCATAATAAACCATGTTTTTCATTTTTCATTTTAATAAATTTAGTGGGGAGTCAAGTTGGTTTAATTACATTGATGGCCTTTAAATTACGTTTAGACAATAAGTTACAAGCTAAGGCTTATTGGAGTGATTTATTTATTATTTTAATTTTCTTAATTATTAAAAAATTAACATGAAAGTGAAGCCATACGTGCTTTTGGGCTGATTTATTTTTAAAATTCGTATTCATACTTATTGCAAAATCTATTGAATTTTGTCTATACTTTGTGTAGTCAAGTTATAGAGTAATATACAACGCTGTGATGGTTTTTTCCATGTCTATATGAAGATATATTTTATTAACTTAATGCCTTGAGTACATTTCAACGAAGCCTGTAAAATGGTTTAGATTCTATAAAATATTAGGGTGTGAAAAAAAAATTAAGAGAATTGATTTGATTGCAGTTGTCATCAACATATATATGTTTATTTGCAGGAGTCATTAAGCCAAAATATTATAATAGTAAACTTACCGAAATTTTAGGATCGATAAGTTATATATTGACATTGTTAAGTTTTAACATATGTGTAGTTGATGTCAACACATCTGAGAGATGCAAAACTCATAATAGTTTGCATGTTATGTCTACAAGCTTTGGAGAGTACATAAATAAGATAATATGACTAAATGAACAACGGATCAAAGAATGTGAATAATAGGAATCCATGGACGAAAAATGATCGGAACGTCGTTCAAAAAAGTAGTTAAACAAAATAAAGTACGTAGAATATAGATATTGGTTCTCCACATGGCCACTAGACCACTTGATCGATATTCTCCTGAACGAGTTAGGCTTAAAAGAAATCAAAAGTCCTCTATATATACCGTTTATACATAACCGAAATGATGAATGAATATGCTGTTTTGTTCAAAGAGGGAGTTTTGGTGTGGTTTATGGTCACTTCTCCAAGAAATTTGTCACATTTGGTGTCTTGTTTCTCAGCTCCTCTCGTTCACCTTTTTGCTTTTTACTTTTCTATTCTTTAATTTTCTATTTTCTGTGTATGTTTGGGACCAGCTGATTTGTAATTTCTTTTTTCTTGTTAGTATTCAGAAATTACAAACTGTACATAAGGATTGTTTTTGTTTTACGTACGTACATATAGCAATTTCAAAAGCAAAAGAACTTAAAAAAGAGACGAGATTTATAATCAATTAGTCTACATCAACGGAGGCTAGAATAAGGATGACATAGACGGAGAGGTGTGATTCAGTTGCCTGATCGTTTCTCTGAGCTCCCGACAAAGGATTCAGTTTCGCTCTAATATTTCCTCTATAAGAGAAGAAGCAAGTCTTGATCTATAAGTGTGGAGTTCTCCTGTTCCGTTTGTTTCCTCTGATTTCTACTTTCTATGTTCTGAAAATAAAATTATATGGTAAATCTTTTTAATATGTAAAAGAAGCACACAAGTTGTTTTCTTACTTGTTAACACGAGAGGGACTATTTCTTAAAGAAAGTAACAAACTTTACGCAAAAGTGAAAGAAAACACCAAACATCACATTCAGCTACTAAAAAAAAAATAGTCTACAATATATTTCCTAGCAGGTTTAACTATAAAACTTGACCTTTGTAATTTTACATATAAACCGCAATTAATCCAAATCACCAAAAGCACTATTAGCTCCATGATACGCCATAATGTCATGCAAACACTTTAGCTACGTACCAATCAGTAAACACAAAAAGCAAAAGGTGGCTCATTTCTGTTTTTGATATAGCTTCTTAATCAACTGCTTTACATTGGTTCTTTTTTTCCTTTTCACTTATTCTTCGTCGGTTCTAATTCACATATTTTGTTGAATATACTTTTATAATATAACTTCAAGACATAATGATTCCATTCATTCATGAATAATTATTCTAGACGAATTATGATTTTGTGCCCGATAATCTCTTTGCATAGAAGACAATATTGGAGAAAAATTCTTGCGAGTGTAATCCACTGTTGTGTTTTAAAATCAAAACATGCCCTTCTGGACCAATTAGTTGGTAAGCCACCCAAACTTGATTGTGATATTTTACAAATAAATCTTTTTGAAAGGAATTGTAACGCGCAGTTGGCGCCAAACCTTAATTAAGGTTTAGTTAAGTCTGGTTCAGTGATTTTAATTATAAAGAATCAGCTTACTGGACTGAAGGACACTAATAATCGCATGGTTTCGTAGACTTGGCATCGGGTACGAAAACCAGTACTAAACATCAACTGTAATTGCAACTAATATAGTTAAAAGTAAGCCATTTGTATTGAAATGTAGTTTTAAGGATTGTTAATCATTTGATATAAAAGATTAATACACTCAGAAATGATGTCATAAATAACGTTATTTTTTTGATCGAATCAAATTAACACAATTGTTCAAAAAACCTAACTGAGGAGTTAGAGACTCAGGACACATCATGTGGCCATTGGGCTTGGTAACTTATTGACTTGAAAGAATCTAATAATTATATACAGCCCATTGCGATTTTTTTTTTTTTTAATTTTTTTGTGAGAGTGTGTCATAAAACTTAATTATTTCATTCCATTGGATAGCACCGAAACTTGTAACTTCTCGTGTTAAAATCGATGAAATATCTGAATTGTACACAAGGACTAGAATTGCTGAATTAATGTTTAGGTAATATATACTGATTTTATTCAAAAAACATCAAAAAATTAACAACATACTGTCACGTTTTCGTAAATCTTTTTAATTCTAAGTTGCAAGAGTTTGTTTTTTTTTTGTCAACGCAAGACAAGAGCTTCATTATATCAACTTTTTCCCCGGTATGATATATGTGAATAAACTTAATTATTATAGTTGGAGACAAGTGTTTGAAGAATGACTTTAATTTGCATGGTAATAAATTCACAATAATGTCAAAGAAATAAATGTTATTATATCACAAAAATGATGCACACAAAGTCAAAGAAAAACATCTTCCGTTTTATAGAAACTGCCAGTTTTTATTTCTTCTTATCCAGTAAAAAAATTTCTTTATATACTATAGAATGTAAATTATTTCTAAAAACATTTCTTATAATATAAAATTTATTCTTATCAAATATAAACAAAGAAAAAATATTATGTTTTATCCATCTAACTATTTAAGATTAAAAAATTGGAACCATTTTCCAATAAGAGTCGCGACATATATATGGATATATTGCAATGTAAACACTTTCAAGAAATTGAGTATGGAAACGAATCATTAGGTCTTTACACCGATGACACGTTTTAGATTTATATCTTTTTTTGGTTGTGAAGAGATTTGTATCATTTGGTCAATTTGGATTCCCTCTTTCTGTAACCCATTGAGTGGAGGGATTTGATTATCCTCATCATCTTTATATCATCCACACCTTTTTGGATTTGGTTTGCATCCTTCTCTTACAGAAAGCAAACTCAAAGCTAAACTTCCTTTAAAATAGACTAAATCCACAAATGTGCTACTCGTCTAGATTCAAATAACAGACTATAAAAAAACATGAAACATTAAAGTATTTGAATCTAACTACATTACAAAAGTCACCAACCTATACATAAACTATTTGCTTCTAAATTTATTAAAAATCACATCATATTATCTCATTTATTAATTATGTAAATTACAATAAGTATAATAATTTGAAAAAACTTACGTACATATATAACGTAAAACTTACTATATTCTACATCTTAATATTCGAATAAATATAAAGACTAATCTAAAAAAATTAGATGTGATTAGTTTTGAAATTTCTGTAATGTAAAAAATTTATGATTATTTTTATATCTTGGTCGGAAGTACTATCTAAGTGGTTTTATCAATTTATTAATCAAATAGTGTATAAATTCTGTATACATTATCATATTCATACCACGTAGTGATTTCTATTATTATTATTTTTACCATTCTATTGTTTATTAGCCGTTGAAGGAAATATAGTATTCATTTGATGTTAGAAAATATACAATATATTCATAAATAGTTAAATAGAAAAAATACTATATACCTTATTCCAAGTCATGTTCAACATGCATAATTAATTCTTGCACCAGATTGCTTACCGTCATCAAATCTTGGATTATCATCTTCATGTACCTAAAATCTAATTAGGGAAAAGAAAAGGGAGCAAAAAAAAAAGTTTTTTCCTAAAACAGCGTAAAAATTTGCAATATAAAAAGACTTCAAGACCCTATTCCTTCTTATCGCTCAAGTATGCTCAAAAGAAAAGAAAGTAAACTGTAATATCATTCACCTCTTCTCCTTAAATTCTGAATATTCCTTTCTCACTTTTACTTATATATCAAAGATCTCCTTTGTTTCTCCTCAAAGTTTTGAGAGAAATCGAGAAAATGGTGGGTTCTTCTAGCACACGATAATTTTCTTTATCTAAGT
The DNA here is from genome assembly GCA_039880935.1 of Streptanthus diversifolius. NCBI lineage: Eukaryota > Viridiplantae > Streptophyta > Magnoliopsida > Brassicales > Brassicaceae > Streptanthus > Streptanthus diversifolius. Next base: position 24,387,006 of record JAXGFM010000014.1, on the reverse strand, counting down.
TGTTTTTTTGTAATGTTCAATTGATGAAAAAAAACACATCGTTTATGTTTTGGTGATGTTCATCTATATTTACAGAAATAAATATCTTTATAAAGCTTAATTTTTTTATTCTGTGTGGCTATTTTCAAATACAGGAAGTTGAAATGCAAGGAGAAGACTCCAAATGGGAAGGTTACACCGACTGGAGGAATAGACCCGCCGTGAAAGGTCGTCATGGCGGCATGCTCGCCGCCTCCTTCGTCTTGGGTTAGTCTCAACATGACAAATTTACCCTTTTTTCCTCTCATTTTCCATAACTTTTTGATAAATCTCTTGTCTCGATCGATCTCGTGGAGATCACGTGACTAATTTCTTTGTTTGCTTTTTGCTTTTTGCTTTTTTTCTTTTCCTTGTGCGTGTGCGTGTGTTGTGAAGCGGTGGAGATATTGGAGAATCTAGCGTTTTTAGCGAACGCGAGCAACTTGGTCACATATCTGACGGAGTTCATGCACTTTTCGCTTTCGAGAGCAGCGAGTGAAGTGAGCGCTTTTATGGGCACAGCCTTCCTCCTCGCTCTCCTCGGTGGCTTTTTCTCCGACGCCTTCTTCTCCACTTTCATCATCTTCCTCATCTCCGCCTTCATCGAGTTTCTGGTATTAAAACTCCATATTTAATTAATTTTCTTCCTCAATCTTCATTATTAGACGTTAGAATTAGCCAACTGCCAAGTTATATAACCTGTTCACACTATGTCCATGCATATATTGATTGTCATTTTGTGGAATAAAAATTACGTGGAATGGCTTATCACTATGTGGGGCCAGATTCGTACTTTTGTGTGCATGTCAACGGTCGCTGTTTTATCGATATGCTTTATGATCCACTTACAATTGAGACTTGAGAGGGATATTTATGACATTCACTTTATAGTCTCTGATTCTCTGTCATGAGCTGTTGTGTTACACATTTGATGAAAGTCAAAACATACAAACAAGTGCAGTGGTTTTAGTGATAATAATGACAAATCCATCTCATAATCATAATCTGGTTAGTATATTTTTATTTGTGGTAACAATGATTTTTCGTTTGGTTAGTGTTAAGCTTATGAATGACCTTTTTTTTCTTTACTTTTAAATTTAATTTTCACCAGCAATAAAAATGATCACATTGATGTACATACATGTACAGGGACTAATCCTGCTCACAATCCAAGCCCGTCGTCCGTCCTTAATGCCGCCTCCGTGCAAGAGCTCCCCCACGTCGCCATGCGAAGCCGTCGGTGGTACGAAGGCGGCGATTCTGTTCGTGGGTCTGTATCTAGCGGCTCTAGGAATCGGAGGGATAAAAGGGTCATTGCCTTCACACGGAGCAGAGCAATTCGATGAGAACGACCCCAAAGGTCGAAGACAGCGATCCACATTTTTCAACTACTTTGTTTTCTGTCTCTCATGTGGAGCACTCGTGGCTGTGACGTTCGTTGTGTGGCTCGAGGACAATATCGGCTGGGAATGGGGATTTGGTGTCTCCACTATTTCCATCTTTCTCTCCATTCTCGTATTTCTCTCCGGTTCGAGGTTTTATACAAACAGGATCCCTCGTGGAAGTCCTCTCACCACAATCTTGAAGGTAACTTAGAAATAAACATGTTTTTGATGATGATTGTCAGTGAATCACTTTTGTTTCCTAACGTCCCTATGTACAGGTTCTTCTTGCAGCTTCTATAATGGGTTGCTCAAGGAAATCATCGAGTAATGCTGTTGTGAACATCTCTGTGAGCCCATCTAGTCACTTGGTTAGAGAAGATGAATCAGAAGAAGGAGAAAAGAGGCATTCTGAGTCTCTAACCAATAGCTTGAGATGTCTAAACAGAGCAGTAGAGGGCAAAACGGTCCATAGATTGCTCGAATGCACGGTCCAACAAGTGGAAGACGTCAAGATTGTGCTCAAAATGCTTCCGATATTCGGCTGCACTATCATGCTCAATTGCTGCTTAGCTCAGCTCTCTACTTTCTCTGTCCGCCAAGCTGCGTCAATGAACAGAGAGATCGGAAACCTAATGGTTCCAGCAGCTTCTTTACCGGTTTTTCCAGTCGTGTTCATGTTGATTCTTGCTCCAATCTATGACCATCTGATTATCCCTTTCGCTAGAAGGGTAACAAAATCCGAAATGGGTATCACTCATTTGCAAAGAATCGGTGTAGGCTTAGTCCTTTCAATATTAGCAATGGCAGTGGCCGCTCTAGTCGAGTTAAAACGGAAGAGAGTAGCCTCAGAAGCTGGATTGCTTGACTCAAAAGATGCCTTACCAATCACTTTCCTATGGATCGCGCTTCAATATCTGTTTCTAGGATCAGCTGATCTATTCACACTAGCCGGATTGCTAGAGTATTTCTTCACAGAAGCACCTTCGTCTATGAGATCATTGGCTACATCGCTCTCATGGGCTTCTTTGGCTATGGGGTATTATCTAAACTCGGCGATGGTGCTGGTTGTGAACAGTGTGACTGGGAGTGGAGGAAAAACCCCTTGGCTTGGTGAAAAAATTAGCATTAACCGTTACAGACTAGACTTGTTCTACTGGCTCATGTGTGTATTGAGTGTTGTTAACTTCTTACACTATCTTTTCTGGGCAATGCGTTACAAGTACGTATCAACTGGTGCAAAAAACTGATCTGACATATGTATTCTTTAATCTCACAGTACTGTTAGAATTTTTATGTGTTTCTGAGATCATCTCCACTGTATTCTCCTATCTTGTCCTCTAAAATAGAAGAATTACAAAAGAAATATTCTGAATATATTCTATTTTTATTTACTTTAGTATTAATACATTTTTTTACGTAATCCGACTGTTTTATCTTTTATATCTGTGAACTTATATCAATATGCAAAACTATATTCATACGTCATGAACGTATATTATACGTTCACAAAATCTAGGTAAATTCGGTCATTTCTCAAACCAAATCTAGGTAAAATGGTTGTTCGGCATTAGCTTGGTTTATATTAGTCATGTTGAACGAGATCAAGAAGGGATTGTGGATTTGTAAATCTGTACCCACATTGCAAGTAGGGGAGGGGGGTGGGGTCAACGACTCCAGTAAACAGTTAAAACTTGTTTTTTACCGTATCGTTCTTTGTCACGGATGACCATGCTTGTACCCTCTAAAATTTGGTCTTTTTATGGGCCCACCATTGGTTTTATTTCAGAACTGGTAAGAGAGGATTCATCGACATTGAGAAAGCGATAGAGATGTCGATTCTCGATCAAGAGCTCTCGTACCATGTAGATTTTGTGAATTGCTTGTTTTCCATTGAGGTGTTTACAACTGAACATATACATAATTACAATATACATGATACAGTTAAGATATTGAACAAGATATTAAAATTTTTTACTAACAATTTCGTGTGGAATGAAAACAAATTAAAAACCCAACAAATATTACAAACCATATTCATCAACCATGTGATCCATTTTACAAACTGGTCCCTCTTATCAATAATAACCATTACGATATATAATATGAAAGTAACTGTACTTCTCACTTCAGAAGAGAAGAACAGCATAAAGATCTAGCAAAATCACTCACACACTTGAACATATATATTGCATACAAACACATACATGCATAAATTTGACGTACTGAACCGGACAAGAGAAGTTTGGTTCTAGAATTGTGCTTCAAAACGTGTACTTTCCATTACGTGGTTGGCATTATCGAGTTCAAAGGCATCACGTCTCTGATATTCTTTGATCTGCATCACAACGGAAATTGAAAATTAATGCTAGATTATTAAAAAAAAAATGCAATTAATGTGAATCGTCTTTTTCTTTCTGTTACCTCATCACTCGGCATATCTTTGAACTGTGGAAGAACAAGACGTTGAGTGAACTCAATGTATGAAGCAGGGATTATTTCAGTTACTCCATCTGCAAATTCAACCGCAAGCCTTTCCGAGATGGAGGAGATTTGTAACAGTAGACCATCTTGACTCACTAAAACATGTATATCCACAAGGCTAGAATCATAAATTACTTTTTACCGGGGTGAATAATTGCAAGTAAAATAAATGATAGAAAATATATAACAAAATAACTTAACGAATGAACATCTTTTTTTTTCTAAGAGAAAACAAGAAATTATAAGGGGGAATAAAAGAGAGAAGAAAATTGCAACGTTACAGATGCAAAAATGCGTCAAAATAATACTATCAATTTAAGAAAATTTAGAAAACTAAAAGGGCTATATCACAATTTTGAAAATTTAGTGGGGTCTGGGTGTATGTGGATATCAAATGTCATGAGGGAAGTAAGTAAAAGAAACCTTTGAGAATTCCTCCGTCACTGTTGAGTTTGAATCCCTTTTTTTCAAGATACTCTTTGATACATTTGATGTCGTTGAAACGGTGTTTGAGTCGATGAACCGCAATAGCAAGATGGTTCATTGTATATCCGTGGATAAGTGTCCATGCCGCATATTCGCTTTCTCTTTACCGTGTATGCATACAATTCAAGATTAAATTAGCTCTAATTATCAAATGTATTAATTAAGGATATATGATTATATATTGATCGGAATGTTATAACATTTTACTTGGCAAGTAGCGTGAAGTCGGTCCATGTAGGCTTCTCCCAAATTAAAGACCCTAAAGTACTTGAAAGAACGGCTTGCTTACCACCTTGTGGTTTCAAATACTTCCTTATGATCCCCTAATTAGGAAACATATATGCGAATTTAGATATCTCATAATAACAACAACGTTATGCTTGTGACAACTAATACCTGTGATTCAAGGCTTAGTTCGTCCACAAGAACCTCAGCTATAACAAGTCGTGGCAAAGGATCGTTGGCTAGACCGTGACTGTCATTAGGAACTTGAACATCCGGTGGAGAAAACCAGAGAACTCGTAATTTCTTCTTTGGAAAATCAAGTCCCCCTCCAATTTTATATCCATAATCCATGAAGAAACTTGACAAGGAATCTATTCCGTAACCATCCACCTAAAAACATACGGTATGTTACATAACCCATAGGAAAAGAAAAGAAAAAATAAATAAATCAAGTTTTACAATTAGTTACACCAAATCTTGAAGAGTATTAATTATATTAGTACCTTAAATGTCCTGAAAGTAAAGTGGTCATAGCAGATCTTCTCATTGTCCACCGATTGAACCAGTTCCCATATCGTCTTAGCGGTCGGGTTCTTCCTCAGATACGTCTTCAGTATATTATCAAACAAGTTCCTAAGAAATGTTTCGGTTCCTCCCTGTTACATCGATATTATATATATATATATATTATGGCAATGATAATTTTTTTTTATCTTCATATAAATCAAAGTTGAAAAAAAACCTTGAACGATGAAGCGTGAGGCAAGTCTGGAGAACCCATGCTAAAAGATCCTTGAGCTGTGTATGACAAACACAGCTTTGCTTGATTGTTCTTATATCGTATTGTAGTTTATTATAACAATTAATATCCAAATAAATTATAAAAAAAAAAATTAGGTAGAAAAGATAGTGGATCGAGGCATCCAGCTAAGGATCACAATGTTTATTTTTAATCGACTCATATGAATCATGTACTTGTCTTTATTTTTTTTTATCATTAATTTTTTAATTAAGTTATGTTTCTGTTAATATCCCACCGACTAATTCAAAATTTAGAAGTCCAACGTACTTTTTGCCACCTAGGTTCAACATTTTTCCTTGCAATCTCCAGAAATTTCTCAATTCTCAATGCTGAAGTTATATATATGTAACAAGTGTGTTCTAAAATGCGGTGTAGAGGCTATGTAAACAGTTTAGGCGCTAAATGCACATAGACCATGGCGATGATCTTATAGGTGTCAGTAAGTAGTTTTTTTTGTTTTTAGGTGAAATTATACATATTTAAACCGATCTATGCGGTCATACAAATCGTTAGTTAATTGACATTTAACATTTTATTTTGGTGTAGTTGGTCCGAGATCGACGATACTTGTGACAGTAGACCATCTTGACTCACTCAAATATATTTTTCATTAATACCTGTGAATCAGAGCTTAGTTGGTCCATAAGAACCTCAGCTATAACGATTCGTGGCAAAGGGCCGTTGCTTAGACCGTGACCGTCATTAGGGACGTGAAACATCCGGAGGAGAAAAACAAAGAACTCGTGATTTTTTTCTTTGGAAAATCAAGTTCGCCTCCAGTTTTATATCAATAATCCATGAAAAAAAGCTTGACTAGGAATCTATTCCATAACCATCTACCTTAAAAATACCCCCAAAGAATAAAAGATCAATTTACACAACTAGTTTCACCAAATCTTTAAGAGTAATAAAAAAGTGAAGTGATGGATAAAGAAGAATAATATATTTATAAAAAAATATATAGGATTTCGTTTTTTTTTCTAAATTTAAATCTTAGTTTATTGAATTGATCATTTATAAGTTAAAAGTTACGAATAGGGTTTTAAAATTTTTAACTTTTTAGTTTTAATTTTTTAAAAAAAAAATCAAAAATTTTAAATAGTTGTAAGAAAAAAAATTGAAATGAAAAAAAAATATTAGAAATCAATTTTTTTTTAAAAAATGGTAGAAAGTTTCCATTTAAAAAGAAATCTTACCAAAACACTAATAATTTTTTTAAAAAAATACCAAAATCACCAATTTAAAACATCACCAAAATTCTCAAAAACTTGAAAATATTATCAAAACCACATATCTAAATCATTTCAAAATCCCAATCAGTTAATATCCTTACCCCCTATTAACTGATTTTTTTTCTAGATAAAAAAAAAAGACTGAAGAAGACATCTTTACCCACTAGTAATATATTGATATCCTTATCTCCTAGTGATGTCCTTATCACTATTATATTATTAGTAGGGGAACAAATAGATTTTAGTGAGGTAGTGGATCACCAAATAACTGACCGAATTATCTCCATTCACAAAATTTATTATATTTGTAAAATGAAATATACAACAAATACCATACCACACCATCACATTTTGTTTTCAATTATTTATCGTTCATCCGTAACCATAACCATCATGAGAGGTAACTTCACTTGACAAGAGAAATAAAACATAAGATCTTTTACGCAAATGGTCCAAATAACATACGAACAATTAAAGATACACAAATTTGACATACTGAGCCGAACAAGACAAGTCAGCTGGTTTTAATCTTGTGCTGTGAAACGGGTGCTTTCCATAATGTGGTAGGCGCTAGCTTGCTCGAGGCCCTCGCGTCTATGAAATTCTTGGATCTGCATCACAACGAAAATGAAAAATGTCCAATAACATTGTAAGATGCAATTAATGTGAATCGTTTCTTACCTCATCACCGGGCACATCTTTGAACTCTGGAAGAACTAGACGTTGAACGAACTCAATGTATGAAGCCGTAATGGTTTTAGTTACTCCATCGGCAAATTCAACCGTAAGTTTCTCCGACATCAACGACACTTGTAACAGTAGACCATCTGGACTCACTGAAATATATATATATTACTTCCGATTATATAATGGTTAGAGAATAGAAGCATTCAATGAAAATTCTCAAGAGAGGAATAAGTGAAGAAAACCTTTGAGAACAACTCCTCCATCTTTGTTGAGTTCGAATCCCTTTTCTTTGAAGTATTCTTCGACGCATTTAATGTCACTGAAACGGTGTTTCAGTCGATGAACCGCAAAAGCAAGATGGTTCAGTGTGTAGCCGTGGAAAAGGGCCCATGCCCCATATTCGCTCTCTCTTTACCGTTCATACAATACAATTCAAAAATTCATAAGCTCTAACCATCAAATGTATTAACTATGCTATATGATTATTGATTAGAATGTTATCAGATTTATACTTGGCAAGTTGATTGAAGTCGGCGAATGTTGGCTTTTCCCAAATTAAAGACCCCAAAGTACTTGAAAGAATCGCTTGCTTACCACCTTCTGGTTTCAAATACTTCCTTATTATCTCCTATTTAACCAAAAAATAATTATATATATATATAACAATAGATCTAGACCAACAGAAGAGAGATTAGATGTGTTGAAGACTCATAATGACAACATTATGTGTTCTTGTCATCCATTCATACCTGTGATTCAGGACTTAGTTCATCTACAAGAAGCTCAGCTATAACAAGTCGTGGCAAAGGGCCGTTGCCTAGACCGTGACCATCACCTGGGACGTGAATCTCCGGAGGAGAAAGCCAGAGAACTTGTACTTTCTTCTTTGGAAAATCAAGTCTGCCTCCAATTGTATATCCATAATCCATGAAAAAACTCGACAAAGAATCTATTCCATAACCATCGACCTAAACTCATACCCCCAAGGAAAAAAAAAAAAAAAAAAAAAATCAATTCACAGAGTAGTGAGAACCGGTCAAAAAATGTTAGAAAAAGAAAAATTTGTACCCCAATGACAAGCATAATGGACACTTTCGAAACTTACACCATAAAGCCATTTATCTTCATAATCAAATTTTCAAAAATAATACCCTTAAGTTCTTAATATATTTTGATGTCTAAAACACAAACTTGATGCCTAAAAATATCAACTTGTTGGGTCTTAGATCAGAGCCGAGCATGCACACAGTTAGTTTGACCAAATCTTGAAGTGTAAATTTGTACCTTGAATGTCCTGAAAAAGAAGTGGTCGTAAGAGATCTTTTCGTTGTCCACCGACTGAACTAGTTCCCATACCGTCTTAGCCATCGGATTCTTCCTCAAGTAAGTAAGTAGTATACTTTCAAGCACATCCCGGAGAAATGTTTCACTTCCTCCCTGATTACACAACATAATCATGTATTATCGTGATAATTAACTAATTTAAATTTTGTAAATTAAAAAATATATATATTGTATATAGAAAGAACCTTGGATGATGAAGCGTGAGGCAAGTCGAGAGAACCCATCTTTGAGCTCTGTAAGTTTAAGAAACTTTGCTTGATATTGTTCTTAAAAAGAGTGTGGAAATAAGCGCCAATGATCGCAGTGTACTACTGTGCACTATGATTGCTTTCTAGCGGACAAAATTAAATTGAATTCTTTTGAGGTAGTGGTTGAACAATTACTATTAAATCATCGTACGAATATTTGGTGGGATAGTGGTAGCCACATGGACTTTTCCTTTTTTTTTTTGAATATTAAAAACAAAATTCTTTTTAAATATTCAGATCCCCATCGAGAACTTTAATTTAATCATATGTACGTCACATTTGTCTTCTACTTGCTACGTCGTTTTATTGACTGAGTTGAAATTTCCTGGAATTGTATCTAAAATATGATGTATTTAACCATTAGGGAATTAAGCACATGTTGAGATGATCAATATTTATGACTCAAAATATGTGGGGAGTACATTTATATTTATGGTGCTAATGCATATTTATGGTGTTAATGCTATGTATACGTGGATGATTTAAAAAATTATGATGATAAAAATCTAATCTTGGACATTTTCCTCATGCAAACAAAACATATATGTTGACAAAAAAACAAAACAAAACATGTATAGTCTAGTGCTCGTTTGCTAATAAACACTTACATTATAAATGAAAAACTGATTAGTCATTTTTGTTTAAGAAAAAAAAAAAGAAGTTAATGAGAACAACCTAGGACTCAAAGAAGATTTACGATTCAGGAGAGAGACTTCAAAATAGAAAATGTTCTATTGGATCTACTCTACAATATAGAGTGTTACGTAATTAAGATACATAAATTGTGTTTTTTTAACTTTTTGTGCATGATCGGAATATGAATGGGAATACATTGTTCCCCTAATGAATTGGACTAGGATACGTAATTCCTATTTAAGTTGGTCTTAGGAATTTTATTCCGTTAAAAGTATGCGAATTAAGATTAATGTCTGCACTTTTGATAAAATATGTATAAATGCCTATAAACTTGTGGTAAATATTTTTGATAAATATTATGGTTATTGAAACTGTGTTTTTAAAAGATAAAACACACGTACGTATATGCTCTAAAAACTTCAATCTTCTCTTGATCGAAAGCTTAATTCTTTGATGAAATCTCTTTAATTCATGACTTCTCCTCCTCTCTTGGCTGTTTTGTAAGCACCAAAGCTGGTGGAAATGTTGAAACATTAAAGTTCGTGTGTGACACATGAGATTACAAGTCTCTGAAAGACTGAAACGGCTTGTTACATCACGTGTCTAGGTATATAAAACATAATTCCCCCCCCACATTAACTTTATTTTACTTGCTTCAAAGTTCAAAAGCGGACACAGATAATGTCCATGTCAATAAACAAACTCCAAGTTCAAGAAAGTACCTCCAAAGTACAAACCCAAAACATCATAAGACTCGAGTGTTCGGGGAAGGCAAACAAACCAAAGCCAACGAATAAATTATAAGAGAGCTTTCTACGGCTCACGAGACCATTTTGTGTAAAGAGTTTGTTATTATATACATCCCGCAAGCCAACCGCTATTAGGAAACTTCCATATCAACACCTAGCTGAACCAACCCTGCATTCACAATTCCTTTGTCACGCCTTTATATATCACAAAACTCACAAGAGAGATACAGAACAAGATTGTTTTGCAATTTCATCAAACCTTGATAACAATGGCCTCGACTTGTCATTGGCCTTAGTTATGCCAATTATTTTCACCGTGGTTGCTCCCTCTGTGACATTGCTTTCGAGCAGTTCTTCAGCAAAGTTTTTCAGCCCCTGCAACAGATTGGACACGACATATTGTCAATCAGCTAAAGAAGAAGTTTCCCTTTACACTCGTTGAATTTAATGCAAATAAGCACGGTAATTTCAAGCTGACGTGACTTCTCAAATAATAAAAGACAACCTTGGTTTCAACATCCGCAAGCAAATTACGAGCTTTCTGGTTCACAGGAAGTTGAAGCTTCTCCTGTGAGATTGAAGTTTGCATACAAAAGTTAAATACAAAAGAATATAAAGGGAATATCACATTAACGCAAAAAATACGGATAAGATCAAATCGATTTAAGAGGATCCCTACCATGTCAGGCAGTTTTGTGCTCTTGCCTCCAAAATAGTTATACAAGTGTAGCATGCAAACATTTGTGACATCCTGCCACAAGAAACAGAAACAGAATCAGCATTGAGTTACCAATTCGTGGGTGGTTCAACTAAAGAAACCATGATTATGATTTGATTTTCAGGCTAATGATGCCTGTTAATAAGACTTTATGTTTCACAGCTGAAAGGATGGAACATAAGAGATAAATGTACCTGCTTGTATTCCAGCGTGTCCAACTTCCCGTCCTTGAAAAGAGGTTAAATGCCAAAATGATTAGGAGAGATACTAAAAGGAATGAAATGCTCAAAAAGAGAATTCTGATTCCTAATCTGATCTCAAAGACTAAATAATTGAAGGAGAATTATGATTTCTGATCTGATCTCAAATCCTAAATAACTGACGGCTGCAATTGTTTTAGATCACGATGGATGCAATAAAGCACACGCCAATGAATGTGGAAGAAAAACAAGTAGTGATCTTCAGCATTGCTCATATATGCATTAAACAAAATGAAACTTAAGACTCACTAGTACAGTAATCAAATTATGCAATGCTCCCAACTCAATCTCAAGTGAGTTGATATCCTCACGAGCCAAGGTGACCTGTTCAGCATAACAAAAACTGCATTTCGTTAGTCCAAGACTGTTCAACATACTACAGATACATAACAATGAAAAACAATCATTCTAGTCTTAGGAACTATAATCGTAAAATCATACCTTATTATTGATTTCCTTGGAAAGATCAATCTGCTTTTCTACCTTATCATCCATGTTCTGAATCTTCTGCGTTAAATGCCTTTTTGCAGCCTGAAAATCAAACGATTAACATCCAACTTTATCCCTGCAGCTTAATCTATAACCAGAAACACCATAAGTGAAAAGGCAAAAAAGAAAAAAAAAAAAAAACACTCACCGCGAGGGTCACTGAAACTTGCTCCAGATTCTTTGTCAAGTTAGCCACGGCACTAGCCATGTTGGCTTTTGTCACATACATAAGGTCGGTGAACGAGAGTCCCTAACCAGTGAACAAGTATAAACATTTTATGGTTCACTTGAAATGGTTACAACAATGAAATCTACATTAACTAAACCAGTATAAATCACATTAAGAACTTCATCTCACCTTCCACCACATATAACCATATCCTAAAGCTCCCAGTGCCGCAGCAGGAACAGCAAGGGCTTGTAAGTTTGCTGACACACACACACACACAAAAAAAACAAGACAGACTGATGAGCAAAAAGATTCTCCAACAGAGAGAACAACAGTAAGAATTTTCCAATCTTAGCATACCACCAGAAACTCCATTCATGACAGTTATCTGCCGCGCTGAAGCTAGCTGTCGAACCTCCATGGCCAACCGACGAACCTTCAAATCGTCACCAATCGGAAAGAAATCAATAAGAATCTCTCACCAACATTCCAAATATAAAAAAACGAAAATTAGCAAGTACCTGGGAAGCTATGGCATCGGAATAATCATAATCTCCCTCAGATCCATCTCCAGATTTCTCCATACCCCTCACCAGAGACTATCGAAAGAACAAATCATGCTCAACAATAATTCAAAATTTTCAAGGAGACAAAAGCACAATTAATGTAAGTACCTGCAATTCACCCAACAGATCCGATAATTTGCCGTTATTCATCATAATCGTACCAGTGTAACCTTTAATTCAAAAATCGGAAAGAATACACAGATCCCAGTTAGTAGTCGCGAAGAACGCAACAGTAAAGCAAAACGAGCGAGCCATATGAACAGAGAACGCGAGTGAGATACCTGCTCCGGCTAAGAGCAAGATCCTGGATAAACCAACTCCGGCCTGCATCGCCATAGCTCCGACTGTTTACACCGCCGTCGACTTGTCGAGCTTTTCCGTCTGGAATCGAATTGAATTTAGGTGTTAAGAGGAGGCAATTGATATTTTTTTATATATTGCTTGTTTATATATTTATTTATTTTCTAGAAAGACGTGCTGCTGCTACCAGCTTATTTGAACGGCGTCGTCTCGAGGTCAAATTTAACTTACGGCGATAAAAACCGTAGTATCGTGGTCGCCTCGAACATTACCTAATGCCTAACGATGTGTCGCTGCTCATTTTCTTTTTTTCTCTCACATTTTAGTGTTAAGATAACCAGGAAAAAAATCGAACCAAACCAAATATCAAAATCGAGCCAGTTAGAGTAAAATATAACTGAAGTGGATAAATCAAATTTATTAACAACGTATTTTTGTTATATAATCATATTAATTACATTGATATATAGTTAAACTTTGTTATATAATCATATTAATTACATTTTTATGAAATAAAATCACCCTACATTTTGAAGTTCGTTGTTATTTAATTTAAGATTTCAAACATTCTGATTATTTATTTAAAACCAAATAACTTTAAAATACCCTGATTTCCTTTTAAATTATTGCAAACGACGGTATGATCTTTGGATCATAGCTATGTAATATTTACAGCCAAATTTTGATATGCTTAATAATAATATCTCCTGCAAATTTATAGATGCAATTTTAGTATTTAAAAGTAGAATTCACATAGATTCAAAATCACTCAATAAATATTGAAGGAGAGTCTGATCAGGTGGTTTGGTCATATAACTCCTTCCAACTAAGACGCTTCAGTACTGAAGAAACAGAGCTGCTGAATTAGATCCTCAAAAAAACTGATTGATGTAATAGGGAGACATCAGTTTTCAAAATAACAACTATTGTAAAAACGTTTTTTGATTGAATACAATTTTACAGTCTTTCAAAAAAAAAAACCAAAAAAAGAAGGTTGACATGGGTTTGAACATCTCTGATATTCACAGTTCTGCAATTTGAGCCCACATTCTTCTCCAAACTCAGCGGCTGCGCATTTGTTTATTATGAACAAACAAGAATACAACAAAAGGGGTTAGAAAAATCGTGGAACAATATTGCTATACTAATTAAATGGACGGTATCTAATGGTGTAGTCCACAAATTGACAACATAAAGAGGAATAAGAATCAATACTTATTAAATACTGGAACATGATAAACTGAGAATACAAAACAAAGTTATAAACAGGCTATGTATAAGAAGTTAAGAATGTATCTCTACAAATTTACTTGTGAATTAGGTAACAAAAAAAAACAAAGTGCAAAGGAGGGCTTCAAGGAAGATAACGACGAAAAACGTAAAGAAGTCGAATTATCAGAGTTTGAGTCAATGACAAGGGATTTAAGAACGTTTAGAAACATTAACTATGGCACAATGGTGGTTATCTCTAAAATTCATGACATATGTTTGAGGTTCGAACCCAGCACTCCGTAGAGTTAAAGAGATATTAAAAGTCACTAGATTAAGTTGACAAAAAAAAACGTTTGGAAATAAAGTCAAGAATTTATATATATATATATATATATATATATATATATATATATATATATATATATACTTATATAGTGTGTTTTTAGTGTTTTTTATTTTTATTTTAAACCAAGAAAATATCTAATCAATTTAAAAACTTGGAAAACCTATCAATTTTGCAGTTTTTAACCAAACCTAAGCAAAACCAAAAAAAAAGTTAATAATGATTACCAGATGAGTTAGTTTATAGATATAAACCGAATCACCTAAACATGGTTTGGTTCGGTTCAATATTTTCAGGTAAGGTTAATTGGTCACTTTCAGCTGTGGATTATGGGTATAACAACTACAGTCTACAGTTGAGAAAATGTAGAACATTGAATGGTAAAAATAAAGAAAGTACAGAGTAAATTTATATATCACGGTTAAACCAGACCATTCGAAATATTAAATTCATGAGCAGTAAGAGAAGCTACTAATTTAAAAGAAACTATAAAACCTATGCAACAGTGAACATTCACCACTTCAACGCCAGAATGGCGCCAAGAGTCCCCCCAAACACTTCAGTGTTACATACAAAAATACGATCAAACATTTAAGAAAATAAATGTGGTTTTTGAGTATTAACAATGAAGCGTTAAAGGGAACTCATGGGGACATTTGACTCTCTTTTTCTAGCTCTGTGCCTAATAAACAACACTAGCTTCATGCCTTATTTATATATCTGTGCAAAGGGTCTCTAATTCTTCCTATTTCCACCAATAAGAATTTTCATAATGGGACCAATAATCATATATTCGAATCAGAAGATTAAAGAACGTGTGGAAATTTGACTATGTGAAAGATGAATCGAGTCGAAATGTTGGGCCTCGTTAAATATCTGACCGAATATTTTTATCTTGTTCCTCCATTTGCTTGAAATAT
Organism: Streptanthus diversifolius; assembly: GCA_039880935.1. Lineage (NCBI taxonomy): Eukaryota > Viridiplantae > Streptophyta > Magnoliopsida > Brassicales > Brassicaceae > Streptanthus > Streptanthus diversifolius. The sequence goes on along the minus strand of JAXGFM010000014.1, from coordinate 24,371,736 downwards.
TTTGAAACGACAGAAGTATTCTCTGCATGGACTCTTCCTCTGATATGTCTTTTCTCCTTCTTTTAATTATTGCCACCCTTCCTCAAATTAATGCTCTGAACAAATATTCTACATTGAATGTTCACAGCAATGAATTAAAAATATTCTCCATTTAATCTCCCATGCAAAATGCGGCTAAACAATATAGAGTGTGCGAGTGTTAAAATTTCAAATTGCAGTATGAAAAGAAATATTGTGTTTATACAGCTTGTTTATATAACATTAATGCAAAGGGTTTCCATGTATGTTAGAGTATTGAGTTTATATCCAAAAAAATACAAATTCTAATGTTTTCTTTACCAAACATTTTTCAAAATTTGTAGATAGAAACACAAAACGTAAATGATAGTATAATTTTTTTATATTGTCATTTTGTGTTTCGAAATAAAGAATCCCATTCTAAGACGAGAAATTTTATTTTATTTACAATTTAAAAATAAAAAATGATAAGATGCTCTGTTTTTTAATTCTAAGCTTTAAATACATATAAGTTTTTGTATTCTCGTTTTAAAAAACAATTCCAATCTAATATGTTGTATTTTTTAATTAAAGAAAATGAAATCATCAAAGTTATATAGAAAAGATCATATCACACTAGTCATTATCAATTAGTTTTGAGATATAAATCTGTGAACCTTTACAAATATCTGACCTCATCTATTTGACTTTCGATTTTTCAATGCGATATATTTGGTAAATATCACGCGCTGCGCCACATATGTAGCTAGTTAGTATATAAATAATAATCGATCTTTGCATGTGATTTTTCATCATTTCTTCAATCAGCGTAGGACATCATGGATATGTTGTAATGAATTGATATCAACATCAATAAGCTTTTTCTCCAAATATATAATATTATAAATGAAAGATTGAGGAGCATGAGAATGTAGTGAGGACAAGAAAGACCGGTATGGGCTCTATAACCATATAATGTATTAAACAGAATCTCTGCGTGTATGCATCCTTTCTATCTTGTGAAAAGTCGTAAGGAACTTTCTTCAAAGTGCTTATTCGCTTTACTCTTTCCTTTAACCCAAATTTGCGTCTATATTCAAAATGCTTTCCTTGGCCATCATCTATTATATGTCTCTTCATCTCTTTCTCCTAAAAAATTGTAATTTATCCTCTTAGCCTTTAACTATATATGGAAATGTAACTACTTCCATCTTCTAAAAACCTTCTATCAATCTCTTGTACTCATATTGCTACCCATATCTACATGCAATGCAAATGATATATATAAAGCAAGAATCAATATTTTTGGTTGGATGTCTCCTAGAGTTCCTCTGAACACTTCATTGGGGATACAATTTGTTTCAATGATGATTACCCACTGAAGTGTTTGGGGGAACTCCCGGACCCATTCAACGGATTTCGACCTGTCAAGTTGAGATTTTCGTTTAGTTTACATTTGCACTTTTGAATCCATTTTACATTTTTAGATGTTTAAGGTTTTAATTGTTGTTTGAATGGCTTAAAGGTATATAGGTCGATGCATGCATACAGCATATATATATATATATATATATAAAACTTATTTACGTCGAATATGAGTTGTGTTGTGAATTTTATTTGCCCGCAATTTCTTCGATTTTTATTTTGGAAATTTGCTATTTGATCTCCGAACTAAATTAGTGTAGTCAAATAGTTTTATCATGTAACAGTTAAAGCATTACCTAGAATTAATTATGAACCGTCGTTTTTGATATGTAATTAGTCTATGTTTCTTTTTTTTCCTTTCCAATTTAAATTTCCTTTATTCCCTAACTAAATAGTCTATGTTTTAGATTAGGATAACCAGTTAGTCTCGTAGTATGTAGGGATCAAACGTAAGAGCATTGGTGTTCATACCTTTACCTTATCTTAGGCATCATCTCGAGCAATGACACCAAACTAGATAGAGTCGTGAAAGTTATGTTTTTAAACTATGTGGGTCATAGGCTCTGCCATTTTTCTTTTATAAACCACAGAAGTTTCGAGCTTTGGTCCATAAGTTTCTCCCGCGCAGGATCAGTCATTAATAATATACCACATCAAAAATGTAAATCACATCTTCCAAGCGGAATTGAACTAGGAACTTTGGTAACTCCCTATACCACTAGAACATACACTTGGTCATCAGGATTCGCCTTTGAACATTTTGCATCACTAACTTTACTCTTCTGATAAACAAGTTGTTGACCACTTTCAGATCTTGTTCGTGTTTTATATATGGACTAAAAACAATTCTCGGTATGATTAAACCAATAAAAAAAAAAAGTGCTGAATAGTGAAAAGACTATTTTCCTCTCACGAGCATCTCTACTATAAACTCCGCCTTGGTTAGTCTCGTGGTTTGTTATAATTTTGAAGAGATCACTCTCGTCACATGCCGGGCGGTCTATAGGGGCATGATAGACTTTATCATTCTAATTTTGTATGGTTATATTACGAATGGGATATATATTAGACAAAACTCACAATATAATGTAATATCTAGATTTGTTTTATATATTTACATTTATTAAACATAAACTAATTTGAAGATTATGTTACAACATTCCCGATTGTGAGAAAATGGGTCCAAGTCTTCTTTCAATCTGGACCAATGTTAAAAAGAAATCTCTGGTTTCATCAATTGGCCTTAAACACCATTTGAGCAACAGATGTGTCCAAATAGCAAAAGAGATTGGTAAGAGAAAGGAAATTTGCAATTCCTTACACCGATATATACTGATGAAGTATGACTACGTGATTTTACTAATCAAAAGATTGTGAAGTTAGTTTTTATATGGGACTGAAGAAGAGATTGCATACATTATGACAAAAACCCGTAAAGATGGAAATATTTTTCAAGGTCCGAGGTCTACTTAAACTATACATACACTTAAAAATGTTTTTATTTAGTCTGGTACGATTTAGTTTCCTGATCTTTCTTCTGCTCCTACAGATTTTGTAGGCTATATATAGCCATGCTATATTCTTATGGAAATAATAAGTTAGACTATAAATTGATGATAAGATACAGAGGAATAAGAATCAATGCTATTAAATTTTGGAACATGAAAAATCGAGAACAGTTAGAAAAACCATGTATAAGAACGTTTTTTTTTTTACGAATTTACATGTAAATTAGGGAACAACAAAAACCAACTGCAATGGAGGGTTTAGGGAAGACAACGACGAAAAACGCAAAGAAAAAAATATAATATCAAAGTTTCAGTCAATGAAAAGGGATTAAAGAACGTTGGAAACATTATTTTGTGTTTTTAATTTCTTAATTTAACTGATTAACCAGCTAACCAAACTTAAACCAATAAACTACCTCATAATCAATTTTTAAAACCTCTATTTTGTATGCCCAAACTAATTTTGCTCGGTTTATAAGATGCCCAAACTATAATCTAGCCCGGCCCATTAACTTATTTTAACCTACCGTGGTTCAAAAACTTCAAAATGTGTTTTCACTTTTAATATCACTCTACAGGCGGAAACGAAATCTGTATTCTTCTATACGTCTATGATTCAAAATTTCAAATGATGTACTATATATCATTAGACTGAGTTGTTATTTATTTGAGATTTCATTACATGTTTACAAGCCATAAGAAATTGCAATCTACTAATTACGATATGATAAAGGCGTTCAGATCTATGATTTATAAGGACCGTAACCATTTAACCCAAAAGTCAATAAGCACAAAAAAAAACCATTAATCTTGGATTGGCTCTGTACAGCTGATTTCCGACACGCTTGCTAGTGAACTTTGGTAAGTGATAAATCAAATAATGACATATGTATATGGGTCGACTCGAGTAATATCTAATAAATTTATCAATAAATCAGTTCAACGATGAATTATATAATTAGTCCACCTTGGTTTCGGCGGTTGACAAAAGAACTGTACTGTTTTTTTTTTTTTTTTTTTTTTCTTGGGTCACTAAGAAAAATATACTATTGAAGTCCGTAGCAATGTGAACTGGCAACGAGTGTTCATTTGCCAACTCTTTAAACAAAGTCCAAAACATCGAACCACTATCCTCATGTCATTGCCAGTCACATTCATTTTTTTTCTCTCTCTCTCTTTTTGGTTTTGTTATTTGCAAACTAGGTAAAATTTACAAGAAATGATCCTTCATTTGGGATTAAAAAAATAGGACTAAGTGAAAATAGATAGAATATTAATCAGTTATAGCATACTGCATACACATATGATGTCCCAATAATCATTGTCATTTCTTTTTACAACATTCGAACATATGATACACTACGGTAGCATTCTTGTCGTTGTTTTTTTTTTATATTTACATTCTTCCTCTGTTTTTCTTTTCACAAAGATTAGTATTCACTTAACACAGTCTTTCTCCAACACTAAAAACTTTACAACAGTTGCATATCTTAGACATAAATCTAGATTTCAATCTGAAAACCCAAATTTATTAAAGAATATATTATGATACATCTTAACGTATATCTCAAGGAAATGGAGAAAATTATATGCATTATTTATAAATATCTAGCCATCTAGGCATTAATACAATACCAATTTATGTGCAAAATGTTACTGCAGATTGTATTTAACTAATGAAATATAACATTCAATCAAGAACTAATTAAACACTTCCGAAATTAAGTTCCTGGTTGTCTATACAAACATATGATAAAACCAATTAAATGTACTCTCTAGCTAGTTCTACTATATGTAATTTCTGATGATCGACGTATCCATTGAAAATGTGTAATTAATTAGGGAACTAACCTTCATGCACATGGCCACATACCTAGTTCTTCTTTACAGGTAATTCTTAATTTGGTTGATGTGTTTAATTTAAATAATTTTGTTATTAGGGGAGTGGAAGTACGTGTTGGTATCTAATGATCAATAAAATGCCAGAATTTTAAATTTATATATGACAGAATATTTTAAGATCTTTGCAACATTATAATAAGTAAATGCACATGATCCCATGAAGATTCTTGCATTTAACTAATCTAGAATGGCGCAGTTTACAAGCTTGATCTCCTTCGACATTTAGTTGTCAATGTTTAAATACAAAGATAATCCTCTTGGTTTTCAGATTATGTCGCTTTCTTGTTCCCCAATCAATATTTTAACTCATCCCGTAACTAATAATTAATGAAACTGTAATTAATCGCTTTGTTTTTACAGCAATTTAAGTCTAAATCACCTTTTACATTTCCACAATATTTTTTTTATGCCATGCAATTCCATTTTAGCTCATATTTTCCATTGTTATAGGACTAAACTAGTCATTTTTAGTACTTATGAACTTATACTTAGTATCGGTTTCGAAGTTAAACGGACTATTATTTTTTTTTTCATTTCTACATAACAAATTTATTTACAAATACTATAAATTTTTCTACCTACTACCGAACTTCGTTTTGTCTAAAAACGTTTTCGCATACATCATCGTTCGATTTTTGGTTCAGAATCGCCTTTAAATCATAGATTCAAATATATACATACTTGTGAAATGGTTTAATATGAATAATAATTTTGGAGTCCTTGACTTGAAAAAAAAATTGGAGTACTTAGAGTCGTCGATTAGTGTCAGTGTAGATGAAAGAGTAAAAAAGTGTTGGGTCCATTTTCAGAAAGAGAATGACCATTTTCAAACCCTATTTGTCTACATTATCTCCTTGGAATCTGTAAATTGATGCTCTTTCCTTCACACTATAATAGTACCATTTATATATACATTTCTACAGTTTCAGTTAAATGTGTTACTAAGCTAAAATGTAACTGTGTTACCCAAACTATAAGTCAATAATCATCAACGTGTGGAAAAACATTAGCTAAGTTGTGTTCTTTATTTTTCACCCAATTGATTTAAATTATAGCATATACACAATTTGTTTCAAGGAAAAGTCTTTTTCGGTGTACGATATACAGCCACATGGTTCAGACTTTTTTAGTGTCTAATCATTGGCCCCATATGCTTATTTATTATATTAAATATGATGAATATTGCCCCCATTATTTTTACATCTCATTACCAAACTAACTAGTGTGATATCTTGCTTATTTGGTGCATACAGATTCTTGAAACATGAATGGGTTCGTCTGATCACTTTAAGAAACGTAAATTTGAAGAAAATAAGGTAGACCAAGACCACATTCAATTGTAATGTTGCTGGTCAAGCCATGGCCAGAACCCAGATTGGTCATCGATTCCAACAAACATGTTGCTGATACTGTTCTCTTCTTTCACCATTCTCTGTTCTGACGAGGAGTTATGAAAGAACTGCATCGTTGTAGTTGTCGGTGAAGACGGTGGATGGCCTCCAGCGAATTGACTGTCAATCTCTGGCGGTCTGATGTCACCGGAGATGTTCTCACTTTTGTTACTACATGAACCTTCTGTTTCTTTGTTCAGATTGATTGATTCTATTGGTTCTCTACTTTTCAATGCTATTACCTGCAATAATGATTCAATATTAATGATATCCGAAATTGAAAGAACAAAAAAAACAGAGCAGAGTTTTGAATCTAGATTAAAAAAGATTTTATCTTTTCTATGAAATTCGAATTGAGAAGAAAAACAAAGTACTGCCACAATGTGCAGAGACTTTCCATTTAACCAGGAAAGAAGAAAGATTCGATTTTTATGATCTACAAAACTAGAAAACAGAGGACTTTCGGTGTTATGAACTTCTTTCTTTTACCTGAGACTGAAGCTTTTGGTTTTGAGTTTGAAGAATATCGTTCTCGTCTTTGAGACTCTCGAATTGACGCTTGAGCGCATCGTAGTCTCTCTCGAGCTGTTTGGTCTTGGATCGGGCCCTTCTGTTTTGGAACCAAATAGCGATTTGTCTTGGTTCTAATCCCAAGGCACGAGCCAGCTCTAATTTTCGATCTGATTCGAGTTTGTTACCAAGCTCGAAGTTCTTCTCTAGCGTCTTTAACTGCTCCATGTTCAATCTCCTCTTCTTCTCTCCCAGCTTAGATCCATCGTCTGAATATTCTTCCTCTCCGTTCATCTCTAAATTACAGAACCCTTCTACGTTCAACATTGGGGATCTCTTACCAATAAACCCTGAAAAAACAGAGCAGATCATGAGAAACTGAGAGAATTCTAAAAAAAAACAGGGGATTGAGAATTGAAAATGATCATGAGAAACTGAGCGAATTCTAAAAAAAACAGGGGATTGAGAATTGAAAATGGTGTTGATGTGACGTACCATGAAAGTCTTGAGGTAGAGTGCAAGAAGGAAGAAGAGAATGAGGATGATCCTCTTCTTCTTGGTGATGGTTTTGGAGACTGAAATTGGAAGGGAAGAAAGCTAAGCCATTATTACAAGACATGTCTCCTCTTTGATCGTTTCTTCCTCTCAACCTTGTTTCAGCTCAGAGTAGAGAAGCCAGAATCTGAAACGTTTTTGGTAACTTGGAGAATCCCAAGATTAGAACAAATAAAGAAATGGATTGTATGGTGGTGAAATGAAACGGGTTAGACTATACACCACTTATAGGCTAATTAGCTAGGCCACAAGTATGGTTTTGATATCTTTATTATAGTATGAGTATATAAAATAGGAGACAAGACTCGAAGCTTATGAGAGAAAGAGAGAGAGAGAGAGAGAGAGAGAGAGAGAGAGATGAAGCCTTGATTCTAATTGTTTCTTGAGGGTAAAAATCGGATTGTATTTTGGAAAGTCCATAATTTATGTTCGGTAATTTTAGTATTTGTACCGGAAGTCTAAGATTACATGTATTTTTGTCATTTAAAACGTTGATATTGGTCAATCACAACAGAAAACTCGAATCATTGTTCTCAAAACCTACAATAAAATTCTTCAATCACTATATGAATTTTTTTTATTTTAGAATATATATATATTTTACATTATCTTCTGTTTCTGTACATACTAAGGTATTGTTATTATATTAAATATTTTGGTGCTTAAATATTTATATAGTAGACAAGTGTTTTTGGTTCAACCGATAGACATATGTTCAATTAATAAAAATTCTGGCTCGACCTTTATGCTATGATATTTCGAGTATATATATATATATCCAAACTTTATTTCAGTTTTTTACCTCTCTTAAAATAATCACAGTAAAAAATTTACTCTATGTTTTGTATTTATCGTTGATTGCCAAATGGTTGGTGGAATCCAGTTTACTATGGAAACCAACAGCTGTAAAAGATAAATAAATTATATTGTATAGGGCTTGGTAGAATACCACCTAATCTAGCTAAAAGCCTAAAACTACAAATTTCTATGATATTTTAAAATTCATGTTTAATAGTAGAATTTTATTTCTAATATTGAAACTCGTGATTTTGTCGTCAAGAAGTAAACGCAATACATATTACATGGTGATTCTCACTATTATGATATAATTAGACTTCTTCCTTTAATGATGGGAACATGACCTTTTTCTCTATGGTTGGCAAATAGACTTTCGGGGAAACAACAGTTCTCCATCACTGCAGATTGTGTTTCGACACAATTTTAAAGCCCATCAATATGAACCTTTGCTCTATACATTGTCTTGTTGGATTGATGATAGAATATTTCTATATAGGCCCAACTATCGTATATTGTTTGTAGAGTGAAAATGGTGTGTTAGAAATGAAACAGGTTGGAAACTAGTATTAGCATCCACATCGCTAAAGTATATCAACCGAGTGAGTATCTAAACTCAATAATGTTAATATTTTAGTAATACTTGATTATTTGATAAAATTTTAATGTTTTAGAAAACTTTCAACCACTTATATATAAATACTTAGTAATATTTAGGAGGGTTTATTGGATTGATGATTGGTATGATTTTTTTTTTTTAAAAAAAATTGGAATTTAAATGAATTTTGAAGATTTTGAGGAATTTGGTAAAGAATTATATGTTCGATTTTTGTAAGATTTTGAGGATTTTGATGGGGTTTTAAATTGGTGATTTTAGAAAATTTAAAAACAAAAATATTTTTTTTTGTTGAGTTGATAGGATTTTTTTAAAAAGAAACTTTCTACCAGATTTATTTTGTTAATAACTTATATTTCCAGTAAATATTTTTTTCATTTCAAAATATATATATATATATATATATATATTTACATTTATAAATATTCTTAAACTGTTTTCATAAATAAAATATCACAAATTATCTTTATTTTTGTGTGTTTGTACTATTAATAGCAAAAACTTCCTCTTCTATTAATACTTATGTTCCAATAGATATTAAAAGTGCACCTTTTAAAAACATTTGTTCTAAAAACATCCTAAAGTAGTGATAGATAGAATTTAAGGACATACCTACAAACAATAACTTATAATCAAACATGATATTATAATTAAAATCAAATATTTAGGGTTCTGAGAGTTACTTTAGCGTTTTTTCTTTTAGAAATCTGTTTTCATGTAAATAATATTACTTACTTGACATTTAGGTTTTACATTTTTGTGTTTATAATATTCTAAATTTCTAATTATCATAAACCTAAAAATCTTAAACTCAATAAAAAAGAACAGTCAGAATTTACATCACGCTAAAACATGAAAACATTTGACTATCGTCCGTTTTCTAATTTTCCAAAAATGTTGGATGCATAGACGATGTCAATAGGCTTAAGCCTATTATGGAAACTCTAGCCAAAAATCATCGGAGTTTTATGTTCTTAAAATCATAAACTCAGCAATTTATCTGCCTCTCTTTCTTGCTAGTCTTTTTTTTTACCATTTAGGGATTTATTCTCTTATATTTTGTATTTTTTATATTTTTAGTTACGTGTTTTTTAGATTTCTGAAAGAAAATTATAATAAATATTTTTTTGTGGCTGCTTCGTAATAGATTATGGATAATTAATTGGATCAGTGATTTCAAAAGATTATATTTTATTTTATTTTTTTATTAGATTTAGTATTTGTAAAAATTATATGAAATTCAAGATTACTGGACTAATCATTTTTACAAATTCTTCAAAATTCTAAATTATTGGAAATTATAAATTTCACCAAAAAAATTATTAGAATTTGAAAGGATTTGAGAGATAAAAATATATTTGATAATTAATGAATAGAAATATTACTTTTTATATGGTATTTGAAAAATGATTTTAAAATAATTTTTTTACCTTTGTAGTTTTAATCTTCAAAAAAGTTAATTGGAAATAAAATGTTTGAAATATTTTCAAAATGATTGAAAAAATAATTTTGAAAATTAGATATCATTTTAAATCATTTTTAATAATTATTAAAAAATCTAAAAATATCTTTGAATTTCTTAAAATATATTCAAATCTCATATTTATTTGAAAATAGATAAAAAAATAACTTATTTTCAGATTTTTATGTATTTTCTCTCATTTATTATTATTATATCATTGAAATTTGTAGAAAATATTTTGCCAAATCACCAATAGACTTTTTTATTTATTTTAAATTCCACCAAAATCATCCAAAAATATTCAAAATCTATTTAAGTTTGACCCACTCTATAAATCTCCAAAATCTTCTAAACCCCTAATCTAATACATCCCTTAATAATATATATTAAATTTCTAACAATAAAAGAAGTGTAGCCTGAAACTGGGCCACTGGTATTTCTTAACATCATTGGGCCAAGGCTCATTCATCGATGGTTTTAGGGTTGATTGTTAAGGTTAGTATTTCAGTTTTTTCTCCATTTTGAAAGTTAGATGGTTTCGTTGTAGAATTCATGAAAGCTATCAGATTTATCGTAAAATACAATTATGTAAGTGTCTTATAGTAATTTAAACAAAGAAAGATTGAGAGATTATCATTATAAACGTGTTATACAATCTCATGAACGTGTATCACATTGTCACATTTCTTCAAGTCAATTTTAAATTTTTATCGTGTTCTTTAATTCCTTTTAAGAAATAATTTGCACCCCAGCTGACCAGCACGTAGTCTTTTGTGCTCATAAATATAAATAAGAAGTGACGAAAAAAAAAGAGAGAGAGAGAGAGAGAACTGATACATGACTTTCAGGCGTAACAATTTCTGCCTTACACATCAAAATATATGAACTTCATGCATTTTTTTTAGTTAAGAATATATATATACCGTATAAATATATATATATATATATATATATATGTGTGAGAAACTGTTTTTCGTATTTTCGCGAGATATGAAGTTGATTTAATACAGTTTTAAAATAATCGTATATGTTAATATGTTAAAATAAGTTATCTATTAAATACATCACGCTATTACCATAACTATCGAATCAATACGTGTTATAATACACAACGAAGATCATGCATTAAAGATCACATGCAAGAGGATTTAAATAAAGTGGCACGACCATACCATACACCATAGATAATATTTAAAAATCAGATAATCCAAACTAAACGACCTCGAAAACATCAAGGTCTTCGTCTGTTTCTATCATATTTTAAACAATTTAAATTCAATCACAACTTCTCCACGTTTTATATTGTATATATACATACTTCCAAGCAGACATATATCTAAAAAATATCTAAAACAAAAAACTTACAAAAGTTGATTATTAGTAAAACTAAGGAAACGGACTGTGTCATTAATCATAAATATTAGAGGATCTCATGATACACAGGCTACTATACAGCCAGGTCTGGACCCTCACATACAATTAAGTTGCATACATACATACATAAACCATATATTATATATAATATATGAGTTGGCCTAACAATGACCCGAAACCCTAGCTATATCATAATATTTGAAGTAGAAGGAAACAAATACTCATAAATCATAATGATAATAAGATAAATTTCGTGGCGGTAAACGAAGATTTATAATTCTCAGATTAATTAATGAGAATTTTAATAATTAAGCAAGCTCCTAATGATGGCTGCTTCGGCGCTGTTTTCGTCCGTGGAAGCCAAGAGTTCGGACAAACGGTCACTGAGATCATCAACCTCTCTATGTAAGTTCCTGATGTAGTTGCAAGTCTCTTGTAGTACCTTAGATGCTGACACCTGTCCATTTATATTTATATTGTTAATTTGAGTACAAATCAACGATCATTTAGATACTCACAAAGAGTACATGACAACATGTGCGACTGGATAACAATGTCATACTTATATATCTTTCAAAATCAATAAGTAGAACGAAATTCTCATGATTACCACTTCAATGTGCACAACGGTATAAACGGCCACTATTTAATAAATCCTGTTTCTCATCTATATATAGAATTATGGTGAGTATTTAGGTAGAGAAGAGTAATGAGGAGACATGTAGTTAAGGTATGTGGAAGTAGGAAGGGAACAAACTGAGTCCCACACCACCAACTAGTGAATTTAAATGCATAAAAAACATTCAAGGAACAAAAGAGATAGTGTATATATGCATAAATGAGGCTGTGAATTAATGTTACTTTATCTACGGATTGTTAATTGTAGGCCACATGTATTTTACACAAGACGCCGTCGTCGGATTTCACCATGCATATTAATTGGTCATATACACTCTATGATTCCAATTCATTTGAACTTTTCTAAGTCCATGTGCTAACTAAATTATATATCCATACAACCAACCAAGGAACATATGTTTGTTTGTATTTGCAAGAAAGATAGATTTTTTAAATGGATTTTTAAAGTGTATATACCTTGTCAGAACGGCGGCGGCGGAGTTCAGGGATGAGGTGTAGGAGCTTAGTAACAAGATCAGAAATCTGATCGTCAGAGATTCTTGAGCTCCCTGACTGTCTTGAACGTGATGATCTTCTGCTCGACATCTTCTTTCTTAATATATATATTAAGTGTCTTTGTTTGTGTGTGTGTGTGTCGAGAGAGAGAGAGGAATGCAGGAAAGATAAGTAGTTGATGTGTCAGAGAGAGAAAGAGAATGAGAGTGGAGAAGAAGAAGATTGTGTTGAAGAGGAAGGAGCAAAGTGGATGTGTTTTTATAATGCAAATTTATGAAGAGAGAGAAGATGAAGAAGAAGAAGAAGAAGAAGATGGAGAAGAGACAGGTGCATGGAGGGAGGGTGTGGGTTATGTTTCTTTAATAAGAGTGTCCTTAGCTTTTATCTATTTTATTAATATTTGTTCTCAGTTTTTTCATTATCGTTTAGTACAAAAAGATACTGTTTATTTTGGGTAAGCTTCTAAACTTACTTTCTCACAAGACAAACGTCTTGATTGTTACATGTGTAAAGCTCAACCACGTTGGGTTTTATTTGTTTTCTCTTAATTTTTCTTATTCCTGTTCCATTTAACCTTTTTTCTATCGAGCTATTCACATGGTGTAGTATCAACTTCAAACTTAACAACCATTGTTGGAATTTCAAAGCTACATGTTTCCTTTTTCTCAATATTGAACATATGAATAACCGATATGCGGATAAGGGTTAATGCAGTTAGATGTGGTTCCATATTATGTGCAAACATTTATTATTTCAGGCCACCAGTCTTGTTGAGTGTTTGTGATAAAACTTATACCAAATATATTTTGTAGTCTATCTGAATATGTGGTTGTGATAATTTTGTTACTCAGATAGCCCAACTTTCTTTTTGTTTTAATCACAACTGTCAAAAAGAAAAAAAATGTTTACACTAGGACCCCATATGATGTTTCTGCCGGCGATCCAAATATCTGTACATATGAGCTATATAGAGGTGTTATAGTATAACAAAATTTCACGAGCCGATTCATCATGATGTGTTAGTAACTTAGAATCAGATGGTCTTAATTTTATTTATTTATGATATTTTTTTTTTCTAAATTTAAAGCCATCTTCTATATTTTCCGCTGCATGCATTAGAAGAAGAAGAAAAAAAAGCCATCTTTTATCCAATCCATATAGGACCAAATCAGTCAAGATGGAGACGGATCAAACCGGTTAAACCCATCTTTCTTTGTATCCAACGTTCAACCATGGACTGCTCTAAATTCAAAACCGGGCCAAGTAGAATTAACTCATTGCAATATATTTGGCTCTACACATCCGACTAGTATAAAAGAAGATAGGGCCATGTAAATGAGAAGAGGGATCAAGTGGGGTTTAAAATGGCAAAAATGTGTGTTTATAGCCAAACTAAACTGTCCCTCTTTGCCTTCTCTCTCTGTCAGTCTCACCATTGCATCCCCACGTTATATGTATTACTTCCTTGTCCCATTTTTTAATCACTTCTCTCATCTCGTTCTATTATTTTTTCTTCTTATTTCAAACTCTTAAATTTTATTTATTGGAGTTTCTATGGGTTTGTATCACAAAGAATTAACTGTGTTCTTTATACATACATGTTTGATGTAACATCCAAAACCTGAAGTAAATGTTTGACCTTTTCTTTTATGTTTATTACCGAACATAAAACGAAGATAACAATTTACAGTAAATTATCAGATTTAAGTTATATAAACTCTTTAGTTTTCTTTATGGTGGTCGATATCATCAAAAGAGTGTAGGACATATATGGTACAAATACCAAAAGTTCTTTAAGTAAAATACGGATCATGTTGGACGTTACACTTGACAACTCTGATTTCTCAAAAATACCTTGGATAAAAATCATATTGTCAGTAGCATGTGGTAGATATTGAGTTAGGTGTTTGATTATCAATTGGATTCGGTTTGTTGATTTTTCGGTTTATCATGTGGTAGATGTTTGGTCTAATACGGTTTTAATATATTTATCACATAAAAATAAACTTATATATATATTAATTTGTAGCTAAATGATAAAAATATGTATTTTGTCTTACTAATTAGACTAGTATTGGCTTAATTTAATTTTTGTTTGATATTAGTCCAATTTAAAAAATCAGTATGTACATGTTTGGTTTGACAATAACCCCAAAGCTACAGAACAGATTACTTGAACCAAAAACTAAATAAACATCTTGGATTACTATGAAAAGAAACATCCAATTGGAAGCGACCATTGTGGTTCAGGTTCGGATATACATTGATACACACATGTAACCTAAAATACATTGTTGAAACAAACATTTAAAGCTCTAAAAACACTATAGAAATTGGTTATCGATTTAGACTATTTTGATTCGTCATGTCAAAAATTGGAGCGAGACTTGAGGGTTTTTATTAGAATCAGAAGCTGAAAGCATAATGCTGCGGTTAATCCCGGCGGAGTCGATACAACATGCATATGCTATTTAATGAGACCTAGACCTACCCTTACACGCAGTCCGAGATCAGTAGCTTTCATATTAATTAGGAACCACCCCCATTACTTAATTTTATACCGTATTTATGACTTTAATTACATCATTAAAAACCACAAATTCTTAGTCCTTTTCTACTCAATACATTCGAGAAGATTATGCCTCGAATAAATATGCTAACGAAGTTGATTAAATGACTACGACTAGCTAGGTAGTAGTACTAAGCTATAGTACTTATTTCTTAAAACATGTGTAGTATTTCTAAACTGGCTCTCTGTTTGTGGCAAAGGCAAGCCCTAGACCGACAAATGTCAAGATTTTAATGAGAAGATGCTTATCGTGTCACAAGTAATTAGTTACGGACATTTCATAGTATGGGTTAAAAGGTTAAAACAATTCGAGGAGCCAGACATTGTTGACGGTCAAAGACATATAACGATAAAACCAACCCATCCCCGAGATTTTTAAACATGGCATGTGTTGTCTCGCAATCTCTGTTTATTTCTTTCATTTACAATAATATATATATAATATCTCATTATTTTATTACATATACATTGATGGAAGCATATATATAGAGATATTATGATTATTTATTAACTAAACAATGTTCTTGGAGTTCGGATGACGCAGAGAATCTCCTTAATTTTGTCAAATATTATTAATAAACTAATTAATTATTGTACGAATACATGTGTTGTATGTGGCATCGTCCTGGCCTACATATAACTAGTTTCGATGTAGGTAGGATCAGGATTCCTCGAAATCGAATCCGATTGCGTTCTACTTGTTAGCATGATTAGTTTAAAAGAAATCTATAATATAGTTGATCTCTCAAAATGAAATGATTTCCCACGGACTTGACTCTACGTCGACCACATAGATAAAGAAAAGAAAAAAAGACGAAACATTATTAACTTTAGATTCATAAAATCATATACGTATTACTAAAATACTATTAGTTTAAGAGGTAACACAGGTATTTTGTCCGCATGTAGAGGCCCATTTCAAATACAATAAATATATTGCTGATAGATTAATGAGAGGGTTATATTAGAAAGAACTATATTTACAATCATAAGAACAATGGTTACAATACCTAAAATTATGTAAGTGGCATCTTAACCTATTTTAAAAACTAATGATATTACAATTTTAAAAAAATATACACATCACTCAAATGTATGATAGAATATTTACGATGTTTTTTTATATCTTCTAGAAACTTTTGGATCCTTTTACAATCGCTACATTTGTGAAAGACTTGCGCTAACGGTGTTAAATAGTTTTGTGGTATATTCAGGTCTTGATTCAAAGAGATATCTCAAAACTTGAAATTTTGTAGTTTAATAAAGAAACAAACAAACAAAATTATAGCACGGAAACAAGTTGTTATCTTATTAGTTTTCACAATACTAAACTGAGAAATTAATTGTATTTTTTAATCCATCAGTATATGCCTTAAGATACTAAATACAAGTAAATAAATAAATGTGTTGGAAACATTTCGTTAAAAGCAAGAATAAAGCCTAATTGATTGGTCAAATATTATGTAAAACTTTGATAAATGTGATGCAGTGAAGCATTTGAAGTGAAGAGTACACTTGAACCTGAGCCAAAACAGTTATTCTGGATACCAAATTTTTACATTTGGTGATCTGTGTAAATACTAACATGTTAACAAAATTTTCTGACCGATCCAAACATGAAAATTTGTCCAAAACCCGCAAGGCTCTTACAATTTATATGAAAACAGAAAATGAAATAGAAAAGGTAGGGTGTATGAGGCCTCATGTGATGTTCTGTCACTGTTGTCCACTCATAAAATCCAATTTCTGTACAAATTTTCTCGATACGTTGATGTGTACACATTTGCAATGTAATATTAATTGTTGGAATTTATCAACTATATATGTAATAAATAAATTTAGAAAACTTGCTAGATAATATCTGAATGTATAACGATGTTATCATTTTGTACTCAGCCATAACTATTTGGCCAGTACTCTATTACAAAATACGTTAGAAAACAAAAACAAGATAAAAAAAACTTGTAGTTATTCAAATACTTGGAAACAAACAAGATCATTTTAAGTCGTTCATACAAAACATGCGAGTAATATTCATTTTAGACATCGACTTGTACTGCCCCACAAAACAAAATCAAAATAATCCATTCAATCCCCAACCAAATGATACGGCAAAAAAACAATGATAATAGATTTGGTTTGGGGTTTGAAAATTTCATCAGATCATAACAAATTAAGTAGATAAGAAAGAAGATTAACATTGGGAAATTGGCAATGGTCACGAGGACAAGTTTTATTTTCTCTTCGCTAACTTGTCATCAAATCACAATAAAATGTATGAGTAAAATAAAAAAGAAGATGAACATTAGGAAAATAGCTTAATTGTCACTAAATTGTGTTTTGTTTATTTATTCAATTCGATTTTTCACCTCATTTAACTGTTAGAAGCATATTAAATCTCTCGTTACATGTTATTTTGTTTTGGTTATGAAGTGAAATTACTAAAAAAAATTATGTATATACACTATAAAGTTGTAAGGCTAAGAGAATCTCGACTGAAATGTTCAAAGATCTCGAACGTAACAAGATGTGCTTTAGCTTCTCGACTCTGTATCCGAGTTCTTTCAAATTTCTTTGTGAATCATTCGTTTTCCAATTTAATAAATGTACTCATAGTTGAGTTGATTAGACGAGAGCTAATTTTGATATACGTCCTGTATATGTATGTAGCTCCTTGGCATCACTTTGTTTTAAAGAAATTTCCTGAAAATACCATTTTATGTGTTATTTGGACAAAAACCCCAATTTTTTTCGAAGGGTTCCAACTGATAAGTGATAAAGACTTTTTAGAAACTTCTAAGAAATTTAAGAAATCTTTTGAATTTTCTTTGTATTTTTAAAGTTCGGGAATAACATTTTAAAAGGGTATTTCTTAGATTGTTTGTATTTTTATTTAATACAGATAAAAATGTCATTTCAATACACATAACTATAATAAATGGTATATTACGTAAAAATATAGTTTAAAATTTTGTGATCTCTTGTTGCAATTTTTAAACAATAATCTGTATATGAAAAAAATATAGCTTTCATATTGAAAAGGAGATAATGTTTTTTTTTGGTTGAAAATTTAGAAGCTAATGTTTTGTTATCAACATATTATATTCTCACGTGGTTAGTTTCTACTATCATGGTGAACAAATACTATTTCACTTAAAGAACTCGACACTGCAAATGCATTGATAATGGAATCGGATTCGATGTGATTCTGATTTATAAAGTGGATATATCTGAGTCAATTTTGGTAATAGACTATTAAAATGTATAAACCCTGGATATTAATTTTGTGTAAATTGCAACCAATGGGCTAAACAAGGACTGTTGTGGGCCACCAAAAGTTGTCACACCATTACAAAGCCCCAATATTACACTTAATTTACCTCATTGGTTTCTCTAAACTTCTAATTGAATATCATATGACGGTATGACCCCTTCCTAAGTTTTTGGGTCTAATTTTTTTTTTTCTAAAAAATCCTAAACAACAGACATAACAAGCCATCTCCTTTAATGCAGAAGAGGTAGCAATGTTTGGATTTTCAGACCAAAAACAAAGAGTTGATGAAAATTAAGAGGAAAGGGACAAAATGGAGGCGAAAGTAAGAGACAAAAGTCAACGAAAGTGAAAAGACTATTTGTGTGAAGTGAGAGACATGCCTTGTCAAGAGAGAGAAGAAGAGCTACAAAAGCAAAGCACATGTGTTGTTGCTATCTTCCTCCGGAGCTATTCTCACAAAACCAGAATTTGACTATTTGGTGCTCAGAACCTGGGATTTTGTCTCGGTTGAACCAAATTTTGCAGACCAAGAAGAAAACAAACCATGATGAAATGTTTCTCAACCGGTTTTTTCACTGTTTACCTTAAAAAATCTAATGAATCACTCTTAGCATTCTGAGTTTTTTGACAGCAAAAGAAACAAATATGTCGGCTTTTCTTTGTGTTCCCTGGCGTTTTAGGCTCTGTTGAACAGTTCTTTGCTTAGCAAAGGTCTTAACACGGATTCACGGGAAGCACTTCATTCTCTGTCAAAAACACAAGGGACCAAAAGATGTTACGGTTTCTTTAAAATGTCGAGCTTTCTCATCAAAAACATGATCTATAAACATTTCAATCACCTGTCTTTCGACCTCCACAAAAGATGCTTGAAGCCTTCTTTTCAGGGCAGATCTCTCTTCTTCACAGCTCTCCATCTTAGTGTCTACGAACAAGATTACACGAATTAAACCCGTGAATTCCATGTAAATGGATATCTGCTTGCCTGATTAAGAGTACTAATACAGATTCTTAATTGCAAGCATCATTTTATTATGATCCAAAAACAGAACCAATCGTTCAAAAGGCTATAGATCCTGACTCTTATCTTCTAGGACACATGAATGACCTGATTTAAAGCAATTCAGGCTACAGTCACATCTCGCTATGGACTGTAGTTAACCATAATTGAAGTGTCCCACGTCAGAATCAAACGTCAGGAGAAGAAGTTATCAGACATATTTCAGCTAAAAAACAAATTGGATTTAATTGCATTTACCGTAATAGTATGTCGACAAAATCGTGATCCTCTCCGTCGGCTGCAAAAGGGAAAGTAAAAGACAACTATTTACTAGGCCGGAGAGAAAAAAAAAACGGGTTTGAAAGGGTAGTAGTCTTGGAGACATACCATTACAAAGATCCCCTCACGGCGAGTAGGAACTTCTTCTAGCTTCCTCAATGTTTCATCTCCTTTAGTTACTTTACCGAACACAGCGTACTGTTGAATATCGCCCCCTTGTTATAGTGAATCTTGAAGAAGAGCTACGTAAATAGCTCAAGTTGAATTAGCTAGCTAACCTGACGATCAAGATGAGGAGCATCACCAAGAAGCATTGAAAATGAAGACTGTGCACTGTTTGGATCTTCATATCTAGCGAACAAAAAAAAAACATCACTTTGCAATTATCTTCATCATAAAGACATGAAAACACAACAACAAAGGACATTCATAGTTATTTGATAAGCAAACTGAACAACAAGAGATGGAAAGAATATATACCTTCCCATGGAAAGAGTACCTCTCACATGCTTTACATCACTGAACTCTCCCACAATTTTCTTCTCAGCTTCTTTCCTTTGCTCCTCATTCATCGGGGCTGATCTTCCATTCGCCACATCTGCAACTTGAGCAACAAAACCTTTATCAACCTGCAAAATGAGTTAACACTAAGCCCCTTCTTTCAATAAACAGGCCAAAGATGCAAAATCAAATTCAAAGCTAGAGCCTTTTTAAGTCACGTACCCTGAAGAAGTGATTAGTATTGTACCCTCCTAAACGAACGAGCTTGAAGATGTGATCCACTGTCTTTGGTGCAACCGTGGGATAGAATCCAAATTCGATATCCCCAAAACTGGTCTGCACATACCATTAATAAATTTCAATTTCCTGGAACATGAGTTTGTGTCGGACAGTAAACGATGACTAGAACCTCTGTTACACAAATCCAAAATTAAAATTTTGATCCTAAAGTCTAGAAAACCCCAGAACCGATCAAAATCATATCTAATTTTGGTAGCAGAGAAGAGGAGAAGGGAAATGAACCTGGAAGACGACACGAGCCGAGCCGAGTTCTGGTTCTTGAGAAAGAGCTTTGACTACGGAGATTACGGACATACACGCAACAATGAAGATGAAGATTCTCGTGTTTCCCATTTCCGTTTAATTTTGGCGCCGATCTGATCAAAGAGAGTTAAAGTCAACACCGGCAGTGGAAATTTTGTTCGTCGGGGATTTTCCGTCGAAGACAATGACGTACGGGATATTTTTTCTTCAGTTGGGCCTATTGTTTGTTTAACTAAAGGCCTTAAACCTGTTTTTGAGTACGGCCCATAGTATATTGTCAGTGTAGCTTATTTCATAAATCGAAATGTAGCTTTGCATTCGTCGATGATATGAGGTCTAACTAAATTGATCTGATTCCAAGAATCTTGATATCAAAAAATACTAAATGTTAAACTTTTAGTTATGAATCTCCAAATCTTCATGAACATATAATTTGTAATTTACTAATTATCCAAATTTTATATTCATCCATTCATTAGGACTTGATCCAATTACACCCGTAACAATCCAACGTGTATTATCTTCATGTGCTACTTGGAACCAGAATATTTAGCCTATTGTTCTAAAGTCAATAGAACAAATAATAGGCTAAATATTGGTTATTCAAGAACCAGAATAAATATTTTGGTTCTTGAATAAATATTCTGATGAGAGAAATATAAGCAAAACTGCAAAGAACATAGTATTTTGGTTCTTCAATAACAATATGACGATAGCCTAAGCTACATTTAGGGTCTCGTGTCTTGAATAACAATCTACCAATAGCCTCTCTCTCTCGAAGAAAACACAGCAATTACAAAGGAAAAAAGGAAAGAGGTTTTTGAAGTTTGACCTAACTTTATGTGTGTACATGGATTCTTGTTTGAAACTTGAAACAATGAGAACTTCCAAGGGATTTGGTGGAGGAGACTCTCTATAGGGTTCCGATGAAATATATATGAGCAATGTGATCTACTTGAACTCTTTATCAGAGATTTGCAAATAAGCACATTGGCCAAGCAGCAGCATCAGCAAGAGAAAGAGAGTTTGTGATGATCAATGATTGCATGATTTATTTGAATTAGCATCAATCTCTATGAAATTCACAACAACAACTTTCATCTATCCATAAAAAAAACTAGAGTCACGTAAAAATTCTTTAACTCATTACATGGTTGAAGTTTTGATATGTACATAACAATAGATGAAACAAGACAATCAGATGGAGTCAAAATTGCTTACACATGCTCAAATACTTACTAATCTAGAAGATGTGGATAAGCTTGAGAGAGGTATAAATTTACATTTGGCATTTGATTCAATCATAATTTGCTATATTTCAGACAATAAAACCCCACCAATCCCACAAGAAGACTAGATAACTATGGTTTTCACTAACAAGCTTTGGAATTCAATCGTTATTACATTAACAAACTTTGGATTTCACTTGGAGTTGAATTTTTTCCCTATCTTTCTTTCCTAGTACTTAATAGATTTGATTTGAACTACTGATGTTTCCAAGTTATGATCATTGTTACCTTTTTTCTTCTAGTTGTTGTCTTGGTTTGAATTGAGAAGATTTATTTCATGTAGTTTGTGTTCTTTTGTGATGAATTTAGTATTGTTCATGTTATTTGGTCTATGTTTGGTTTAAGAATTGGGAAAAATACATTTCGGTCATGTTACCTTTTTTTACGGTTCTTCGAGAACTTTGGTTACATTTCAAATTTTTTTCTCATATTTTGATTACAAAATCCAAATTCAAACCGATAATACATATACTTTAAATATAAATTATCCGATCCAGACCAGACCGATTAAATATTTGGGTTGGATCTTTCATGTCTAATATGATCCGATCCAAACCTAGGTGATCCCAAACCGAATTTTTATACACCCAAATGGATTTTATAAGTCTAATACCGAAGAACTGAAAATACTCAAACCATATCCAATCTGTAACCCGAACACCCAGGCGTACGTGTGGGTGTTGGATGAGTTGAATTCTGAACAAAAGCATTTGTTCGTCTTCTACTTTTTTTGTGAGTATGTTTGGAATCTGGGTTTTGGCCAGATTCATGCTATGATTTTAGGTTTCAGTTACATCAATCAACATCTAGAGTTAATGCTCTATAGAAGAACACGATTCCCAACATATCCACGGTGCAACGGAATTAGATCGATTTCGAAAAGCTAACCAAAAATAAATAAAAAAAATATATGTAAATTGTTTTCAGGAAATTAGTAAAAATATCCAAATTTTTTTAAATAACGACGCAACCTTATCTTTCCGTTTTAAGATGCATACAAAAATGCCCACGAATTAAACAATCTAAATTAAAGGATGGTTCTATTAGGAAAGCTTTGCTTTTAACCACACGAGTACTATCCACTGCAACACGTCTTTCTAAAACACGATTTTATAAAGGAATCCTATTTAGCATTGGAGTATTTCCATTTACGTGTAAATTCATGAGATCAAACATGGTTTATGAAAATGACGTCTATTTAATACTGAGACCTGTTTTTGTCTACATTTGTTTTTTTTGATAATTAATAGTATATTTTACATACTTATTACTCACCAGGCAATTGCCATTGGAGACACTGAACACAAAATCAAATTTCTCGGATATTATTAGACAATTTGAAAAAAAAAATATAAAAATGTTCCCTTTCGTTTCAAAAATTACTAAATTCATATTAATGACACTGTATTATATGAATGGAAGAAAAAACGTGCATTGTTATATCCGTTGGTTATGGCCTTATGGTATAGGTACACACGACTGATGAATCCTGAAATTAGTCTAGATTCTCAATAAATTTTGGATATGCAATACTGAGACATATTTGTACTACTACCTTTTTTGGGTTTGAACATATAGTATTATTCTTGATTTTCTTGTTTTTTTACGTACAAGTGAACATGGTGATGTACATTTCAGAGAAGAAATTAAATAATTAGTTAATTTTATGAATGAACAAAGAGTTATAATTCAGTTTAATTAAAGGGTTATTTTGTTAATTTAATAAACATATATAGTAAACATAAAACCGAAAAAACGGTAAAGAAATGATTAATGAAATGTTTCTTAATCTGTCTATAAATTAAGATGCCCACTTCCTTTCTTCTCCTCAATAGGGTTGCCACCTCATCCTCCAATGTATTATGATTTTCGAACGTCACTACATTATGTTTTTTTCTGTTAAACATTACGTTATGCTTTTTACATTCTTGGTATCTTATATATATATGTACATACGAACGTGTGTATTTATGTGTGTCAGTGTGTGTGGTAACAATTATTTGCTGTTTCTGACTTTCTGTGTTAAGCATCCGAGAGAACATACACATGTATAGCAGTAGTTCACGTTGTATGTTTTTGGGGGAAAATAATTGGTTCGTTAAAGTATAATTAAAGAAATAAAAATAGATATGGAATATTTTTTTATTGATTAAATATTGATAGTAAATAGAAACTCAAAATATATATGGCAATCAATTAAAATAGTGTGTTATACTCATAACATGTGAATTTTGCTTTTGTTTTTTAATAAATTTGATAACATGTGAGTTGAATAAGAAAAAAAAAGTTACAAAAACTGCATAACCAAAGTCGTGACAAGTAACATAGTTATCGACATCGTTATTTACATATCCGATTGTGTAATCATTTGGTTACTCATTAATTATCCCACAATTACACCAATATAAATGACAAGTCCTAACAATATACGTTGTGTCCTCATCAAACAATAGAAAAAAAAATTTCAAAACCTCAATTATCACTTCTATGAGATGAGAAAGGCAATAGATATATCTTTATTTCAATCATTGACAAAGAGGTTGTAGTAATTTACAGCTCACAAAAGCAAGATTTTTACTCAAGTTTCGTTACTTTCGTAGGTATACATAAAAAAAAAAAAAATAGGAGATTGACTGAAATCTAAAATGTATCAATTATTTTTGTTCGAAACTTAATACATATCGACTATAAATAAAAACAAAAACGAAAGGAATATAAATGTGCAAAAAAATAAAATATATAAATTTTTAAAAAAACGAAAAGAAAGAGTGTGTTGCGTCTACCATTGCTTTTATGCGAAATGTGCGTGGAGCCGCAATTAGTGAGGAAGAGTAATTATTATTATTTTTATTGTCATCTTTCGTTAAAAACACCACACGTACGTTTGATCTCTTATTTTTCAATATTAACCACTTTCATTTTACTCACTTTTATATTACTATATGAAAGAATATTGTCCATTAGATTCAGATAGGCAAATGTATATAAAAAAAACAAACGATTTAGATAAGCAAGTTAAAAGGTATGAGGAGTTAGAAAAAAATATAGGAGTAGGATATGTATATAATTACAGTTGGAAGAATTAATGAGACGTCATTAATGGTTAATTATATTTTATAAAATTTAAATCGATTGTTCCATTAGCAAAATTTGTTGATGTTTGTTGTATATAATAAGATAATAAGATTGAATTATTTGTATTGAACCTGATTCGTATATTACTTTTTTACTCCTTAAAATTTGGTTTAGGAAGAAGCTATTACGAACTCAGATCAACACTGTTGATATATCATTAACTATTCTCCCTCAAGATGACCAATTATATATCATTTGTCATTTATCTCTGACTGATACTAATTATTTCTATTTTTGTAAAAAAATGTTAGTGATTTCGATCCTTGCGTTTTCCATACATAAGAGGGTAGAATGAGATAGGGCCATCACCACTTAAGCGTCGAGTCTAATCTAGTCAGATGCTGAGTCAGACATGTGACTAAAACCAAGAGTCTCATTTTTAATTTTTCGACTTTTTCTTCATTTTTGGACAAATTTTCCTTAAATTGTTATTCATTATCTCTGTTTCCTGCTTCCTAATAGGCTAATAATACTATTAATATTGTTCTAATTTGTCATTATAGCTTCTCACTCCCATGCGTGTTGAAACGAGTAAGCATCTTCCTAATTTTGTAAGAAAACGTTAAATTCTATTTACGTACAAAACGCCGTCCATTATTTTGTATTTAAAGTAGAGTAGTGAAGTGTGTTCACATATATAATAGTAGTTAAGAAAAAAAAACGAATATCATAATAGTGGAAAGTTCACATTTCAACTCTAATAAACGGAGTGTCAAATGGACAAAATTGTGCAAGAAAAAACTTTAGTCTATATGACTATCAGTTACCTAAGAAAATCTGATTTTAGGTGTATATTATAATAAATTTTATTTTAATGAAGCAAATCTATTTTTTTTAGAAACTAATAACGGTTAATCTGAACAGAAAACAAATTGAAATCATTTTATCACCTAGAATTTGTTATTGATACTAAGACCGGATGTAAATTTGGTTTTAAAAACATTTTTTAGAACAATTCCTGACATAATAACTTACCTAAACCATATAATGTTTTAAAAACACATACTTTCTCCCTCAATATCCCAATTTGATTTAATAAAATGGTGTGACCCTCATCTTTAACTTCAAAGTTGACTACTTATATTTCATAATTTATAATCAACAGTAGAAAAAGATCATCAACTAGATTTAAGTTTTAACTCCAAAACTCTTATAAAAAAAACAAGGCTTTCGATCATACATGCGACATCGTCATCTTAACTCTACCAAACGTTTCAGGAGTTTGACTACTTATATTTTATAATTTTTATGATCAACTCTAAAAAGATTATCAACTACATTAAACTCCAAACTCTTATCAAAAACTGCTAGAAAACTTTCAATCATACAATGCACCATCGTCATCATAAATGCTAAAATCATTCTGTCAGAGAACATAAGATCATATATGAACTCGTGATAATAAAATATACAAGCTACACAACGACACGTACTATAGTTTTAGAAAATAAAAAGGTGTTGGGATTTATTACATAACTTGGAATGTGAATTTCTGAAACCTGTCGTTCAAAAATATTGAAAATTGAGTTGATGGACACAAGTAATTAATTTTTTTTTTTTGACAAAATCCGTCTTTGTTGAAACTGTACAGTCATAATTCGAAAAAGGTAACCATAAGCATGATTACTTGTAAAAAAAAAATTAGTCAAATCATCGAAAAATTTTTCAACATGAAAATAGTGTTTTACTTTTTTGTTTAATTTTAAATAGAATGCAACCATTATTAATCTAGTTTCCAACAGAAAGTCAATGGTTAGGTGTAAAACGATCATAGTCATGAGTCATGACCAATCGTTATTGAATAGGGTCCCATAAAATAACATCATACGGTGATGTACATCCCGCTGTATTCAAATAATCAAACGTCACTCAAAGTTTCAAATATTTTATATATGTGTGGGTCCACGCAAGCATCAGGTGTATCGTACTCTCACCCGTAGGGTATTCCAGCCTGTTTCTTAGCCGGCTTTTACCTAATGGAGTCAAAAGTAAAAAAGCTAAAAAAAAACTGACGAAGTCAGGCTTGTGGGAGGGAGGGGGGGGGGTAACGACACGTGTTCGAACCGGGTCTACATTTTACCGCAAAACTTGGCGGCTCCGTCGTAGAATAGCCGGGAAAACAACAACCATCCGGTGATTACGTTATATTCGTCCTTATCCATCTTTTTAACTTTCTTACAGCAATTAATTTAATTAAAAAAAAAACAATCCACATTCTTGGCACCACCCATGTCCCAAGAAAGGAAAGAGTACGATTGCAATTTATAAACTGTTTTTTGATGATAAAGTATGATAAAATTGAAAGTAAA
Organism: Streptanthus diversifolius; assembly: GCA_039880935.1. NCBI lineage: Eukaryota > Viridiplantae > Streptophyta > Magnoliopsida > Brassicales > Brassicaceae > Streptanthus > Streptanthus diversifolius. The sequence continues at coordinate 24,344,171 of JAXGFM010000014.1, read as the reverse complement.
AAAAACAAAAGTGATGAGTGTTTGTACTTAAGTTTATAAAACAATATTGTACGATTGAAGCAATAGCATGGTTAGCTTCAAGGTATTGGATTATACGCCTGTTCAGTAATGTAGTAAAGAATTTGAATTTAATTACCAAATATTTATTCTTCAGCTAAAACAGTAGAGAATAATTAGATAAGTACTGTATTTATTAAAACAGATTAATTAAATATGCACAACACTTAGATTTTTTTGTCTACAAAGGCCATTTTCCTTCTTCTGATTTGCAGAGGAGCTTAAGACTTAAGGTATATGAAAGATAGACAAATGGAGAGAGAGAGAGAGAGAGCATAGTTAATTTAATCTTAAGTCTTTAATTTGTTTTTTTGTTTCCCATCATCCAATCAATCAGTAAAATCTCCTTCGTCTTCCATTACAATTTTCTGTATTTTCTTTTGCTTTTGTTGTTCTTACGAGAATGTTATATTGTACTTGCAGGAAAGTTGTAATTTTGAATTATAATTTCGATTCGACTTCTCTGGACTAAATATTCCGCAAAATGGAATCGACTTTATGCTTCTACTGGGTCAAGAGCTTGGATCCAATCTGAAGGAGGAACCAGTTTCTTGATTTTCTTCTCCATTGCAATTTGGATTTTCTCCGACAAGATGTTTGAAGGTCGACCTCGAGATTCTTGTCTGGTTTCAACGCTTTTCACCATGCCAAGTCATAAAGAAACCAAATGGAGGTTTTCGATTTCTGGAAAACGCCCTTTTCTCAATGACGACGAGACCGATCTTCAGCTCAAGAAGATATACAAGCTCACAAATTTCTTGAATCGAGACGATGATTGTTCAGCGAGTGACGACGGAGGAAACGGATCTTCAGATTCGGGATCGCTAATCCCAGGGATGAACAAAGACGATTCAATTAGCTGTTTGCTTCGTTGCTCTCGAGCTGATTACTGCTCCATTGCTTCAGTGAGTCGGAGCTTACGCAATCTGATTCGAAGCGGAGAGATTTACAGACTCAGGAGGCTACAAGGGACGCTCGAGCATTGGGTGTACTTCTCTTGTCATCTCAACGAATGGGAAGCTTTTGATCCAAGATCGAAACGGTGGATGCATTTGCCGAGTATGCCGCAGAACGAATGTTTCAGGTACGCAGACAAAGAATCTCTCGCTGTAGGAACTGATTTGCTTGTGTTTGGTTGGGAAGTGAGTTCGTATGTAATCTATAGATACAGTCTTTTGACTAACTCTTGGTCTACCGGGAAGAGCATGAACATGCCTAGATGCTTGTTTGGCTCTGCTAGTTACGGAGAGATTGCTGTTTTAGCCGGCGGTTGCGATTCGAACGGTAGGATTCTTGATACCGCGGAGATGTATAACTATGAGGATCAGACTTGGTCGGTGTTACCGGTGATGAACAAACGGAGGAAAATGTGTTCCGGTGTGTTTATGGATGGGAAGTTTTATGTGATTGGTGGGATTGGTGTTGGGGAAGCGAATGAGCCAAAGGTTTTGACTTGTGGTGAAGAGTTTGATTTGAAGACGAGGAAATGGAGGGAGATTCCTGAGATGTCGCCACCAAGGTCAAACCAGGGGAACGGAATGTCTGCGGCTGCGATGGCTCCACCGCTTGTAGCGGTAGTGAATGATCAGCTTTACGCGGCTGATCATGCGGGTATGGCGGTTAGAAGGTACGATAAGGAGAGACGGGTTTGGGTAAAGGTTGGGAATTTGCCTGAGCAAGCTGGTTCAATGAACGGTTGGGGTTTAGCGTTTAGAGCTTGTGGGGATCGGGTTATAGTGATTGGTGGACCAAAGGCTCCAGGTGAAGGATTCATTGAGCTTAACTCATGGGTTCCAAGTGATGCTACACCGCAGTGGCATTTACTAGGCAAGAAACAGTCTGTTAATTTCGTTTACAACTGCGCCGTGATGAGCTGTTGAAATAAGTGCATAGAGAATTTGATCGGGAGAAATGTTGGATTTAGCCGTCGTTAACAGGGTATAAACACACAAGTCTTATTAGTTATGATCAATATATAAAAATTCCATGAGATTGTTGTTCTATTACTTATTGTAATTGTGTAGTTTCATGTTTCCTTCTGAGTTCTATGTTTTGATCTTACACTTCAATGTATGTTTCTTTTTTATTTTGTCACGCTAGCTCTAGATCTTTCTCTTGCTCTAAAGATTCCAATCTCTTGATCCTTTATACGCAATTACAGCTTTTAAAGTGATTCAAGTGTGATCACATCTTAATTTGTAGTAAAACAGAGTATATCACTAAAATTTGCTAGTTATTTTTGTCGTTTTATGCATTGATTGCCCATTTAGTAAGGAGTAAAAAAAAAGATATTGATTCAACCGAGTACTTTAAGTCCATGAAGAATTTATTCACTTTCAGTAGCAGCTGCATCGACTCTAAAAGCATATTTATTCGAGTCGAATCTTCAACTATTTGATTATGCTAAAGTACCAATGTATAAAGATGAATTGCCCTTTTAAAATATTAATATATTATCTTTCAATTTTTATGAGATGAAATGTTTGGCTGGAGTATCATATTCCAGCAGAACTTTAATTTGATTAAAATGACAATTTTTTAATGACCACTGCAAATTTTATTCTGGTGGAAAAAAAAAAATTTGAGCCCATGATTGAGGCATAAAAAAAGTAAAGCAAGGTTAGTGTTGGTGGAGGCTTAGGCTAGTATAGTAGCCCATTTTGGAATTTTCATTTTTAATAACATACTTAATAAATCTGTTATTTTGTCGTCTAATACAACTGTAAAATCTATAAAAATGTGATTACTTTTGTTGATTCCATAATGTTTCTTCCACTAATGCAACATCAGATTAAAAAAAATATATATTATATAGCAAAGAATATTGATTTGCTTTGCTTATTGTATATAATATTATTATTAATGCCATTTCCTCCACTGAGCACTACTCCAAAGTATAACACCATTTCCAGGTTCGAAAGTGAAAAAAATACATAATTTTGTGTTCGAAAATAAATAAAGTTTGAATACAAGTTAATTTCTTCTTTTTTTTCTTAATAAATACTAAATCAAGAACCCAAGATTGGTAGCTCTATCGGTTTATTTCTTTTTTAATTACGGGTTTTAGTTCAAATCATATATAAGGCAAAGATTATACATAGTGAGTTTTTTTTCTCTCTAAAACTATATCTATGTAGTGCTGCTGATATATGAGTCCAAAAAACTCTTCTCGATGTTTTTAATCTGTCTGTTGATCTGAGAGAGTTCATGAAGGGGAACATGATCGTGTTTTGGGTTCTGGCCCTACCAACAGTGGGATAAAACCAGTTTACTTTTGTTTTGATCTCTGGTCCAAAATATTATGGGTTAAAGGTCCAGAACACATCGGTTACAGAAAAGAAATAAAAAATAATACAACAAGAACAAAAGCCGTATTGTATATTGTTATTGAGATTACAGAACTGTTATTCTAAGCCAGTCTTGCTATATGAAGGTAATCCACGGGAATAGGCTTTATGAAAAGAAGTAACTATATGAATTAATTAAGCGCTTGGTTACAGATTGCACGCAAGGTAGACAAATAATGAGATACCCGTAACTTCTTCTGCTGTGGTAAAAAAATACATATCATTCATACATTTAAATAAGCAACATGCATAGGTCACTTACTCGTGATCACTTGATATATATATTCTCTCATAAAGCAGATCTAGTTGGCTTACTCTTGTTATTTAGCACATTCAAAGTAAAATGCGCATTGTTTTTGTGGGCACGTCGTATTTGTCTAAATATTCGCCTTTGCGATGAGTCATTTATTCAACTTTAAGTTTCAACCTTCCATTTTGGATTTTTTCTATTTAACAGTTCTCAGTTTTGAAATCGACACAAATTCAAGAATTATTAATAATTAATCTACAAACTTTTATAATATGTTTTCCTTTTTTCCAACATCAATATATTATAATAAATAAACGTTTGATCCATGTTGGATATTATATTATATTTTTTTAACACACATCATTACTTAGGAGTATGTTTACTATACTCCATTCGTTTCATAAAAATATCATTTTAAAGTTTTTTTATAAAATATATTGTTTTATATTTTTCATATTTTATAAAAATTTATATTTAATTATTCACTCAAAATTCACTTTCTTTGAATTTAGGTCATTATCACCTAATTAATATTATAATAAATAAATATATATTTATATAATAAAAACTATTAAAAATGTCAAAACGATAGTATCAAAATTATCTTCATACTTTTTTAAAATATAAATTCAAAATAAATTTTAATTTTCTCCAATGGTTCTTTTAATTTGTACCTAAAAGAAAAATTGCAAAAATACTTTATTAGATATTAATATTTTAATTATGTCTTCTATTGTTAAATTAATTTTTTTCCCAATTATTCTAGTTTTTAAAAATACAATAAAACTATGATATTATATACATAAATTTAATTTTTAATAAATATATAAATATTTTTACGTACGTATAATAGTTTCAATAAAAATAGAAACAGTTTTAAACTAAATATTTATGTTTAGATCTAAAATAAAACATACAAACGTTTAAAGATCATTTTGTAAATAAAAATATTAATATCAAAATGAGATTTGTGAATTGTGTTCTCTCAAATTAGGTGTAGTCCTACATCAAAATAAGTTTTGGATAATAAAGATAATGTATTCTTTTGTTTTTAAAGATTTCACTATCAGATATAAGACATTATTCATTTACTTTTGGACGAACATATGTCTACATGGTATATGTTTTTAAAAAAATATTATGTATATTTGATGTTTATAAAATATGGATGATATATTTAGAAGATTTTAATATTGAATACAATGAAAATAAAAAAGTTGAAAATTATTTGAACTAGAATGCTGAAATAATAAGTTAAGTGTTTTTAAATCCAAATTATACAAGATAATGTTATCAATGTTCGCCAATAGATAGTTTGGAAAGAAACTAGTCTCTCCAAAAAAAATAAAGCTCACATCAACGTAGTAAATGTCAAAAAAAAAAAATTTCTTGGAAAGAATGCAAATAAGAGATAGAACAAACTACAGAAACCTAACTAAAAGAGTATTAAGATTGTTCCCGAAAAACTAAGAGCATTTTTAATAGTAAAGATCATACGGCTTAGGTGAAGTAAATCTTTTATTATTCTTTTTGTTCTTGTAAAAACTGTTATAATAGTATCTTTTATTTGTGCGTTACAATAAAAATTTGTAACTTTTTTTTTCTTAAAACTACAACATGTTTTTAGTGGCATATTTTTCATTGTTTTTTTTTTATCACTTGCATAATGCAAATGCAACTAATCGGCTGATATAGTATAATATATAATGTATTTGATGTAAGAATATATGGAAACTGTATATACATACCTACCCCGAATTATGTATAATTAGGAATAGTCTTATGTTTTTTGTGAATTTAAATTTTATATAGCTAAATATGTATAGTGAATTCATTTTCTTTTGAAATTTTATTTTATTTTTAATTTAAATAATTAAAATTATTGCTATTTTGTGTATGCACATACATATTTTTACCATTAGTGGAAACAACTATTCTTTACCATTAATTAAAATATTTAAAATTAATACTATTTTTTGTATATGATATATACTTCTACCATGAGTGAAAATTGATTCTTTCTCCATTAATTAAGATAGTTTATTAAGAATAGAATGATATTTGATATTTTTATCTTTGTTTTAAAATATATTATTTGATTTTATTTTTATTTTTTTCGAATTAATTGAATTCCATTATAGAAAATAGCTTTTTGTTTTCGATATTAAAATTTCAAAATAAAGAAGCTAATTTTTAAAATATTAAAATATTGTTAAAGTTGTTTAAATATCATATTTCTGCTTTTATTATAAAGATAACTTATGCTATAATGCAAAGATAATTAAAAATAGTAATTGTTGTTATTTAGATTATAAATACATATTAAATAATCACTGTTTTCTAGTTTCATTATATATTTTTTTTTAGATTTTCAAAAGTAAAACAGAAATTGATCAACTTTTTTTATATTATTGTTATATGATTATAATATTTGAAATGGAATGCTAACCTTTTAAAAAATTATATATCAGTTTCTTTTTGTTAATTTAAATGCATGATATCATCTATTTGCTATACATTTAATTATAACACTGAAATAATTTTCTAAGTTTGAAAACTTTATATTTGCATTGTAGAATGTTTTGTTATGTTAAAGGAATGAAAAGGTATATCTGTATATTGTATGTATGCATTTGATCATATATATTTGATGAACCTACGTAAATAACTCATTAATAATTTAAACATTAGTTGTTTGAAACATTTTAGGTAACTTGAAGCACCTAAGATGCATCTTCGAATATAATGATTTATTCGACACAGAATAATTATGCATGTTTAATGCGTTATACTTTTGGTGCAAATAATTTGATCGTCACATGAGATTGAAATTATTTGCATAACCAACACATTGTTTGGCTGGTCCACTCACTAGAATCGTCATTATTGTTGGACAAAGTATATTAATAATTCAAATGCATCATTACTTGATCGATTTAATTTGACGTGCCAAACCTCATTACTATTCAGTTTCATTTAAATTAAAAGTTTCATTTTCCAATATCGCAACATCCTATATTATATCATTATACATCAGATTCTAATATATAAGATATATCTTTGTCGCGACAAGTATTCATTGCTTACAAATATTATAATTCAGTAGAGGTATTTAGCTCATTAAAATGTTGTGTCCCATTAAGAGTTAATCATCACCTAGTATATGATTTGAGAGTTAACACAAATTTATAGTTATAAAGACGTAAAAATTTATTATAAAAAAAGAAATAATAATTTTTAGGAACTTAAAAGATCTAATTTATATTTTTTTTCCTAAAAGCATCAGTTTTTTATGTAAAAATTTTTAAAAAGCACAAAATATCTAATAAAAATTATGAACATTTGAGACAATTCCATAAAAAATGTAGACAGGTTATAAATGTTTAATAAATTATGTTTATGGTGTTTTTTTTTGTCAACATAGTCTATTGGCTTTAACATTCCTTTTAATATTGAAGGGTGTTGGGTTCGAACCCCATATATGTGTCATGAATTTCAGAGGTGGCCAGACTTATGTTATGTTTATGGTGTTAGAATTAAAGATTATGATGTTTTGTAAATTAAAAAATAAAAGAATGGTAGTGTAAGAAATTTTAAAATATTTATACATTTTTTTGCCTGCTAGTAGTAGCGATTGAAATTGACATTTTATTCTGGTAAGTTTTCCAATTGGAACATATTAAAAAAAAAAATCAAATAGTCATTTTACAACAAAAGGAGCCTTCTCATTTTCAAAGTGGCCTAGTCATTTGTTTAATTAGGAAAATGTGTTTGTGCCCCATGAGGAAAAGAGTTTCGTCTACAGTTTAAATGAAACATTTTAGTGTTTGTGTTTAAAAAAGTGGAGTTAAAGTGGATTCTTTTTTGATCAAAAAGTATCAAATCATACAAGGTTAATATTTGTTGTTGGAGAAATTCTTTTTAATTTAATAAAAATGAATCAAATTGAGTTACAATTTAATTATGAAGATGGTCACGAAATTAAAAATAATTTATAGTTATTTTAGTCTAACGAACAAATAATTGTTATAAAGTTCATTTTCAAGATAGATAAATTCATAAAGAATTGAATTGTTTTTTTCCAATAATTTAATTAAAAAAAATTTATTTTTGAATTTTTTTTGGAAACTCTTCTTACAAATTATGTATAATTGATATCTAATTATACACGATTGAACCACTTTAAAAGATCTTCCTTATTTCTTTATAATTATTCTCTTTCTAAGTTAAATAAAACCAAGCCCGGCCCAAGATCCAAATAACCAAAGCTTCGGCCTAGGGCATCACAAAAAAATTATTTTTAAGAACATCAAATGGATTAATATATATCTATTTAATGGGCTTTAACTATGTTTATTTTTAAGAAATATGTTAATATAAAATAAAATCTATAATTTTCTTTTCCTAATAACACTGGTGATTTTTTTGAAATGTTTCCTTTTCAATTAATTTTATATTTATAATTAATAATTAAAAAAATGTAGATTAATTAATAGAATTTTTTTTTAAGATTCAATTTTTTTTCATCTTCTAAATGTTTTACTGAATGAAATGAGTAATCTTGTTAAAGTATTTGATTTTTTTGAAAATAATGAAAGATTATTATCCAAATACATAAATTGTTTATCACATATTATTGATAATTCCGGTTTCAGTTGCTACCATAAAGAGAAATTTTTCAAAACTAAAACTTATAAGAAATTATTTGAGATCTACTATGTCATAAGAGAGATTGAAATGATTAACTTTACTATCAATCGAGACAAATATGGTTAAAGATCTCAACTATATGAGTTTGATAAATTATTTTACGACAAAAAATGCAAGAAGTACTATATTCTACTACTATATTTTTTTTTGAAATAGATCATTTATGAAAATAGATTTTTTTTTTAAAAAATAATTGTTATTTTATTTAAAATATTATAAAAATATAAAAACATCAAAAATTAGAGCGAATTTAAGAAAAATTATAAAACATACAGGTTGGCAAATTGCTTAACCTAATTTTAGCGAATCTATTTAATTAGTTACGCTATCCTCAAAGTTCTAACCAGCCAATACATTATAGAAAATGCGAACTACCGGAAGAAGTCGTAAGCTATTTAGCGAAAAAAAATAGAAGTCGTAACTCGTAAGCTTTGGTGTTCTTAACCTTATAATATTAAGTAAAGCATAAAAAAGCGTTACATTGTTCCTCCATATACGACATAGATTATATTGTTCCAAGCACAAACCTAATTTTACTTTTTTGAAATGGTTTACATATATTAAATAATTTGTATACATGTAATATATAAACTATATGAAACGCAAACAATCAATCGCAAGCCTAAAAAAATAACACTTTGAAGTTTCGACAACGTGAAAGCTCTTTTTTGTTTCGCGATATACGATTCTGACTCTTTAATCAAGTTTGTTCGTTACTTAAATCATATGCATTACTTCCATCAATATTCCACTTTTTCTCAATCACAAGAAATATATTAAGCATATATAAAAACAGCGGGAAGAGGTAAAAAATAAAAATAAAAATAATATCGTTATCTCTTGTCCCAGTACAAAATAATCAATCAATTAAAATGATATTTCATAGCTCCGCCAAAAGAAAAAGAAGCATGCCTTAAAAATGAAATTGATTTCCATATAAAAAATAGAACCACTTCTTTTGTCTAATTGGCCTTGTCTAGTTATCTTCCAGGTTTACTTTTTTTTTTCTCTTAATTTGTTTCCCAGTTTTACCCTTAGAATGTCTACAGAAACAGCTCAGATTGCAGCAACGTGTAATAATTAGCGGCTTCATCTTCAAGCTCCCAAAACGCATCACCAAACCCATCTAGCAAACTATGTCCATAAGCATAATCTTGATTAATATCATTCTTAATCATCTCATAGCTACCCTCGCCAAATTCGGTGTTAGGGATCCCGAGTTCGTCGTCAGACGCTTCCAAAAGATGCTGCATCACTTTCTCCTTGTTCTCATCATCGACATCGTCTTCCTTCGAGGAAGCGCACGAAGTCGACGAATCTTCGACGTTGGAGACTCCGGAAACGGCGACGTTATGGTCATCTGATGAGATTTCTTGCTGGAGAGCGTCTATAAGTGAAGTTAGGTCGTTGTTGGGTTGGTTAAGTTCGTCTGAATCGTTGAGGAGACAGAGAATTTGGTCGTTGTAAAAGGAAGAAGATAATGAAGAGGGCTTCTGTCGTTTAGTTGTTTCTTCCTCGGCTAGGGTTGCTTCTTCTCGGTGGCGCTTTAATGGAGTTGTCTCAGCCATTGTATTCAAGATAGAGAGAGAGAAAGAGAAGCTTTTAAAATTGTTATAGAGAGAAAAGTGTAGGGTGATAAGCATGGAGAGTATGAAATGTATATATATATATAGAGAGAGAGATATTATTTGGTCAAAATAGACATTTTTAGTATTTAAAAAATGATGCGATTTAGTATCAAATATTGTTTAAAAAAGTAAATTTTATATTGCTTCGTGCATGTCAGAAGGGAGAAACATGTGAATGCTTTTTCAAGTTTTCGCATTACCCGGAAAGAAATCTCAAAATATTTGCTCAATATTTAAAAACTTCTTATTTGCAGAGGCATGCAAGCTTTAACAGTTGCTGTATAACGCAAGAATTGATGTCAAATTGCTAACAAAATCTTATGCTGATGATTTTATTTACATATAAATATTTATGGATATATATAATTAAAATATACACTAAAATCACATAAATTACGAATTATGAATTACAGCCTAAAATGTATATTTTAAATAAAATATTAAGTGAATAATTGGTTGAGCTGTATAGCTATAAATGATTTGATATAAAATTTGGACTGCAAATATATTTATTTGTAGTTGTATCTATTGTATCTATAAGTCAAAATAGTATACTATCACAAGTATTTTCTTATTTCTAAAAGAGTAAAAGTAGAATTATAATAAATAGAATTTCTAAAATCAATATTTTATTATAACTTAAAAAATAATATGTCTTATGGCTTTTTTAGTTTTATATCTCTTATTTTTTCTAGCAAGTTTTCTTAAAAACTCTATTTTTTCTGGTGTATATGACGGACTGACCTATATTTTTTTGTTTCAATAAGACTACTACAAAACGTTTTTTTATCAACTATTACCTAAAAAAATAATCAAGTTATTAATAACTAAAATATGATTAATAATTTTAACGACTATAAACAAACACTAAAACTGTAGATAACTTCTATAATCCAATCAATCATCTATTAAATATAAAATTTTCAATGATGTAGCTATAAAATCAAATAATATTATTTTACAAAATAGAAGTAACGTTTCCTTGGACACAACTATCAGTGAGGTAAATAAAGGTGGGGTGGGTTAGTGGTAATGTAAAATGATGGTTTTTTTGTGCTTCGAATTCAAATCTTCTTTGATACCGATTATTATTTTTTTAACTAAAAATAATTAAAGCTGACTTCAAATGTTAGGAAAGATTATAGTTAAAGAGTCCAGAATTTCCACCATTTTTTAAAATAAATAATAATAATAAATAAATATCATTGAGGCAAGGATGCTCCTAGTCTCGTTCTTATGTATCACTTGAAAAAAATATTGTATGAGAGAGAGAGACAAAAGAAAAAGAAACTAGTTGTTGACATCGATATTTGGCAATATCTTGGTGTTGTATTGACCGTAGGATTAGCCTTCCGAAACGAGCTTGTAGATTACGAGGGAAAATCGGACGGCTGTCGTTTAACGTCTTTGGATTGCACATGGAAAGAGACAGCTTTCATTGCTTACTTGACCATACATTAAACTAATCACAACTCAGAACCAACATATTCATTAATATAACCTCCTCATTATTTTTCATTAGTTGATTAATCATCTCACCGAAGCATTCTGAGAACATCCAAATTAAATTTAGATTAACATAATAACCTTTAGTAAACAATTTTCCATTATACATATTGCATTTATGTGTATAAAGAATTTTAGGGGTTAGCATTAGTATGTTTCCTTAGTATTTATTATTCGAGGGGACGAGTCTCAGTTTACATCTTATATAATTAAAAAGAAACACTATTGTCATTACTTACTCGTTTTAAGTTGGTGCGAACAGTTATGAAACATTATATGTTTAGACCGTTTCATTTGTTTGTGTTACACATTCCTCTAGTTGATAATCTTTTTTTTTCTTTTTCTGGACAGCACTTTTATTGTTTTTCCGAAACAGATGGTTACCAATTAGATATTCGTTAGTTACAAGAAGATAATATACACGTGAAAAAAGTAGAAGAAATAGACAAATATGGCGGTTACGATGAGATAGAATACAAGTTAAGAAAATGACAATTGGCAAGAAGGGAGAGAGAGAACCAAAATGAATATGAGCTCGACTATGCATCGAGATTCAAAATTAACATGTTTTTTAAAAAAAAAAAAAACTATGGCCCTAACATTTATTTTAAAAAAGGAAAAATTAAATAAGGTGAGGCGATGAATACAAGGTTCGAGGTAGGGTTACACAAGTGGGTTTTTGTTCTCTTTCTTTCGAAGCACTTCTTCAGATCTTTACATTTTCATTTTTTTTTACTTTACTTTATTGGCCTGCTTGCCATTTCTTTTTAATAATTATCTTTCACCCAGCTAAATTATATATTTACAGTTCCCAACATGAGAAATAGAAATTATTTTGTTTTAAAAATGTTTTTGTTTTCTAAACATTTACTTCTTATATAAATTTTAAATACAGTTAAACTTCGATAAATAAATATTCTATAAATGAATAACTTCGATAAATGAATAATTTTTTTCGATCCTGACTTTGGCTAATTGACTAAATAAATAATCTCGATTAATGCATTAATGAATAATTTTTTTGAAATCTTTAAAGATCCTATGTAAATATAAATGAATAATCATCATATTTCATATGATATATATATATATATATATTAAAAATACATTTTTTCAATTAACAATATTTGTACAATAAGTTATTATTTTACAAAAATGATTCTATTGTTTTTTTCACCAAAATTCATCTCATCTTTGATTTTTCATATCGCAAACAAAACTTTATGAGTATCTTATTCGTGTTGTAAAAAGTAGTTTTGTAAAATGATTACTGTTTAATATGCTTTTTTACATCACATTTGGTGTGAAATACTATCATCTGGTTCTGAATCATTCTCATAATTTAGTACAGACTCGATAATTTCATTCGCGCTAGGCAATTCTATAACGACATCATTTTTGTTATTTCTTTCTTAGGTAATACAATTCATCACCAAAACTTGTGTTTATATATGTTACATTGAATCTCAAAAACCAAAAGACTTATTTTTCCTAATTCTACATCAAATCTATAAAACTTATAGAGAAATTTATCTTTATAATTTGCATTATTCTGAATGCTATAGACGTCCAAAAATACTGTCTAAATGAATAAAAAATTATTTATCGTTAAATGAATATATTATTTATTTATCGATATAAATAAATAATTTTGTTAAGCGAATATTTTTTTCCTAATCCCAAAAATATTGGTTTAACTTAATTTGATTCTGAGTTATATCTTTTTGCATCCAAGTCTCCTTCGTGCTTCGTCAAAGATACTATAGCGGAAATCGATAACTAGACTACGTGGAGTCCTCTTTAGGTTTCGTTTGTAAGCCTTTTATTTGTCAAGTGAAATATAACAAATATGAAAATATAATTACAAGCAAAAGTTGCATATGTTTATAATAGCCAAAAAGAAAGTTATAAACGTCAGGATCCAAGAGGATGGTGCGTGGTGCTAGACCTGCTGGTCCAACGATTAGCTGGTTTGGGACAGAGTGAGGCAGTTTGAAAGCTTTACATACATTTCAACTGCCCTGACCCCCATATATGTATATATATACATACATAAAAACAAAATAAAGATCATTAAAACAAATAAAAAATTAGCTAAATGTGATTTTAATTATCATCTCAACTAATTAATTATGAATTGGTTTTTGTTTCGATTGATACTTTGACAGCATGTATGGTATGTGAATTTTGTAAATTGACTATATCTTTTATAACGTAAATGTCACATATTTAATCGTATTATCAATTATCAATAATTAAACTAATGTTATAGTACAACATTAGTCTAACTTAAATAAATATAATAATCCCTTACACGATTTAATTAGCAAAACCGAAAAATCAGTCATGATATAAGTTGACAATAGCTATTAACCCAAGCGGTATCCAGAGTTGTTACCTAGTCACAACTCTCTTAGTTGGATTGAAGTAAAAGGTCCATCGAGTGGGATACATTGAAAAGAGAAATCATCATATGTGTATTTTTCATAACAATTTATATGCTATATTACATGTCAATTGTCAAGAGATAAATAAGAGACTATTAAATTTCAAAATTAATAATCAAAAACGTTATTGTTACAATCAAATTTTAGAAAACATAAAACAAACTGTGAAATAAAATATTCATTTAATTTACTATATAATTTTTCCAGCTGAAATACATTTTAAGTTTTCAAGAACATAGACACATGCATGTACGTACGCACAAGTGAATTGGTACCGTACAGGGATTATGTATATGTATACGTACATCTCACTTTTTCAGTTTCAACAGCCATCATTTTTTTATTATTATTATAATATAATCTGAGGTATGTCTGAAATATAAAATTAGAGAAATTGAAAACAAACAGGAAAAAGGAGTAATTAATAATATTCTTGTCGCAACTTTTAGTTTTTAGTTTTTTTTTTTCTAAATTGACTATAGTGATATATTTCAATCACTTGGAAAAACTGAATCAGATACCAAAACAGAAAATGAAAAAAAAAACAAATCGATTCGATTCCTTTGCCAAATTGATGAACACAATTTATAAAAGTCTTTTGGAATTTGAGTTAATAAGGAAAAGAGTCTTTACGCATCCAAATTTTTGTTGGTTACGCATCTTTCTCTTTTCATTTCCCACGCCACGTGAAGTTGATAGTTTTTATTAATTAGCTATAGGATGTATTTTGCGAGCACGCAACTCATGAATGCATGGTTAAGGTATCTCAGCCAGGATGTATAACTGTAAAATTTAATTTATGATTATCAAAGAAAAAGATGATAACAATTGACTATTCGTGTAGAATGAATCGAAAGATTAATGCGAGTCAAACAAATGTGGTTATAATGAAATGAAAAGAAAGTATAGAACAAAACGGTGCGAAAGAAACGAATCAAAGGTTAAATATGAAGAGAAAGTATATACTATTATGTATTTTGGATATTATTCATACAATTTTTTTAACATTTCCACAGTCACATTAATCTAAAATTCAATGGGAACATAAATTAATAAATGCCTTTTCATGCTCACCTGTGTAATCGTACGAAGAGATTACATGTTAAAACAGAATAATAGCAGTCTAAAATACCGATAGCTAAATGGAATAATTCATATATATTAAAAATTGCTAGTTGGAATTCATATATAACATGGTGGGAGGTGGCATGTGCATAGTGGTGGAATGGTTATGATACGCCATTATCAAATTTATATAACATTGCAATATATATTATATATGTATTATTATAGTGCCCACCGTCGATCTAAAATTATATTATAGTGGTCGGTCCACTCATGCGATGTTCCATTTGTTAGTCACATTCCTTTAGGAGATCTAATAAATACTTATGTTTACTAATTAATATGTGACATGTTAATGGTGGCGTCGACAAGTTTCGAATCAAGTCCACTTAGATCACTTCCATCAATAACATAAATCTATTTCGAGTTTTTTTCTTTCAATTTAGTTAACAAAATGGTTGTTTAAGCAAGTATTAAAGTCGGAGATCAATTTTCATTAGATGTAAATATTTGGCAGCTAGAAAACTCACACGGCATCTTCAAATCAATTTACGACGAATGTAAACTTAATCAGGAAATCAAATTATATATAAGAAAACTTATTTATATTATATATATATATATATTTCAAATAATAAGATATTATAAGGATTAACATCTCATAAAACTTCTTCATTTTCGAATATTATAATATAGGAACAAAAAAGTAATATAACAAAGTCGGTGAAGTGAATAATGATTTTCTTGTATATGCATAGATTTATATGATTTATCTATCTATATATAATTGAACACGAACAATTATAGATTTTTTTTTTCTCCCGACATTGTTGTGTTGTAATAAATAATATCAAGTGGGTATATACAAAAGAGTGGGATGATAATAACTAGTCATGATTAAGACAACCTGATTATGTTTGATTAATTAAAGTTGAGCCTAACTAAACATAAAAATGCGTACGATTTTTTTTATTTATATTCTTAATTATTATATGAATAAAAAGCAAAATGAATCAGAGGCAAAGCATCATGTCATGTCCGCTATCCTCATCTCCCTCAATTATATATTTTTCTGTACTTTTATCCACTACAATATTGCCAATTAACGTAAATAGAATAAAAAGTTTTTCACTACAACAATACTGCAATTTAGCCCCTGGCCGTAAAATGTTTTTAGAAATTAGCTATAATATTTGAAACGTTTAATATATGTGACAATTAACACTTTTAAATTGTGGCTAAATGGTCACAAATTAGTGCAATGGCCAATTCGTGGCCGAATGTTTTCTTCTTAGCCATAACAAAATTGGCCATTACACAGTTTAGCCAGAATATTGTAAGTAACGCCACACTTTTCAATGTATTGTCGTAGAGACTCTTAAGATAAGAGAGGGTTTATTAAGAAACGCATGACAAGTAAAATTTATAAAAGAACATCCAAACGATTCCGTTAAAATTTCTAACAACGATTTTACGAGATAAGAACACCAAGGTCCATGAACAACAAAATCACAAGAGTAAAGTTTGAAACTGGTAGCGCAAAACAAAAAGAGCATCTGCAAAACTTAATCGACTCCAAATGTGGTCACTGTGCACCAGCTGACAAGAACGCACTTCCAGGCTGACGGTTAGCCAGAGGACCATGACAAGACAGAAACTTGGCGTTCACACCATCAGGGACAATCCTCTTCTCTTGCCTTAGCTTAGTGTAATCAGCACGGTTAAACTTGGTGAATCCCCTGAAAATTTCCAAACTCAATATCAACAAGAAACCTTTTACAAAACACATAAAGGGGCGAATTAGTGTCAACACAATCATACCATTTCCTGCTAACAATAATCTTTTGACGACCAGGGAACTTGAACTTAGCACGTCGAAGAGCCTCCTGAGCATGATGTCCATGATTGTCTTTGCAACGAACAGATAGAAGAACCTGACCAATGGCGACTCTAGCACACGTACCAAGAGCCTTACCAAAAGCACCTCTCATTCCTGTCTGAAGCCTATCAGCTCCAGCGCAAGAAAGCATCTTGTTGATCCTAAGAACATGGAAAGGGTGAACCCTAATACGGAGATGGAAAGCATCTTTTCCCGCAGATTTGACCATGTACTTGTTGCAAGCAATACGCGCAGCTTCAAGAGCTTCGCTCGACACGTTTTCTTTCTCCCATGAAACCAAATGGACACAGTAAGGGAACTCATCAACTCCTTTCTTCTTCATACCCACATCGTAAATCCTGATCTTAGGATCAGGAACTCCACGGCAGTATCTGGATTTAGGGTATGGCTTTCCCTTGATCTGACGGTAGCATCTCGCAGGTCCTACAAATTACACATATACACATTTTCAATACTAAGCTCAATCATTTCTCAAACAGCAAATCCTAATCCACATGTATCATCCCGAGCTTAAGAAAATCTAATCTGCGATTCTACTGATCATTCGACTCAATTCCGAGAAACCTATATCCGATGAGACAGACAAACACTAACCCTACCAAAGAAAAGATCTATCCTTCCATAGAAAGTCGATTAAATTCAGAGCCTGGATTACAAAAGGAGATAATTAAGCAATCTACTTACTCCTCCCCATCGCGTTAGTTTGAATCCTCTGTCGGTGTTTGGAACCCTAGAAATGATAAGGTGACGGCGCGACATTTTATACTATAGGAAGAACAAAGAGCCCTAATTCTCCATTCTCTACGTCACATAACTGGACTTAGAACAAATATCAAATGGGCCTTAGAGAACTAAAGCCCAACTTAACCTTTTAAGATAAAATCAAAGCCTTGTATTTCATTTTTTTTTTGCAAAAAAAAAGAAGCCAGTGTCTATTCCGCTCTGTATCTCAAAAAAAGAAGCCAGTGTCACAGTAAAAATTCTATCAAAAGAAATAAAACAATTTTAAATGTCATGCCACAAAATTAGAGATATCGACAACCTGTTTAGTGCAGAACGAATAGAAAATCGTAGAATTGATTTCGCAAAAGGATATGAAAACCGGATTGACATGTTTTGAGTATTTAAATCATCAAAAATTTAAATATTCACCGTAGTGTATTTGAGTGAGAAACAAATTGAAAGCATTAATGGAAAAAAAAATTAAATAATATGGGCCTGTAATTTGAGAGTAGTAATAATAAGATTAAAAGGCCCATGAATGAATCTAGGTTAGGCTTTGGAATCTCCCCTCTTATATTCTCCCTTCTGAAGAAGTAAACCCTAAGGAGAAAGAGAGGCGAAAATGGTGCAGCGTCTTGTTTACCGCTCGCGACACAGCTACGCCACCAAATCGAACCAGCACCGAATCCTCAAAACTCCAGGTCTCCTTCTCTCTCCTTCTCTCTCTCTCTCTTGATGCAGAATGTGTAATCAATCGCCCATCTTTTCAGAGTGTAATATCTATGTGGTGGTTGTTGCTATGCAGGAGGTAAATTGGTGTATCAAACCACAAAGAAGAGAGCCAATGGCCCCAAATGCCCTGTTACCGGCAAGCGGATTCATGGAGTAAGTCTTCTGATTTCGATTCGTCTGGAATTTGATTCTCCTGTGATTTAATACATTGAATATCTACTTTGTTCTTGTATCTAGAATCTAAGATTTGAGGTTTAGATAGAGTTGGAGTGAAGGGATTTATATATCTCACCAAACAATTTGATTTCACAATTGGATATTTGAAGTATGTTATATCAGTCAATCAGGTTGAATGTTTTAGAACCTTTGATTGTTGATCAGTCTCTAGAATCAGGAAACCATGTCACTTAGTTGGTATAGTATCGTGCTTATTGACGGTCTTGTGCTGGTTAGATAAACCTCCATCAGTACATAACATAATCATAAGCTAAATTGTTCGTGCCACTTTGTCTTTCAAGTTCTTCCTTCTTATTACACAAGGGATTGCTATCCACCTGTGGCAGAAATTTCCAATTTTTCCATAGATTTAACAGTGATAAGTATGTTTTGATGGGTTTTTTTTTTTACCTTATTACGTTTTGTGAATGACATTCTTTGTTTATCCAGATCCCTCACTTGAGGCCTACCGAATACAAGAGGTCTAGATTATCAAGAAACAGGAGGACTGTAAACCGTGCATACGGTGGAGTCTTGTCTGCTTTAGCAGTCAGGGAAAGGTTTGTTAATCTCCAACATGAAAGTCATCTCTTTCCTTTTGAATAGTTTGAGAGTTTGCAAAACTCAATGGTATGTGTGTTTTGGATTCTGACAGGATCATACGAGCATTCCTTGTTGAAGAGCAGAAGATCGTGAAGAAAGTTTTGAAACTCCAAAAGGCTAAGGAGAAAGTAGCTCCCAAGGCTTGAGCGATTTATGTTTTTTCTTCTTTGTTTTTGGATTTTGGCCCTAGAATGGATACACTGTCTTTTATCTGCGACTTATTACGAATAACATACATTTTTACAAGACTGAATGGTGAAAATGGTATTTCTCTTCTATAAAAGAAATTAAATTATTCGCAGAAATAAATATTCTCTCTTACAAAACACAAAAGCGATAAATCAGTTTCTACTCCTATAATATGAATGCAATTTCTTGAACACATTGCATGAATTGGCTTACTGTAGTAGCTCCATATTCCTTGGCATATATTCATCATCGTTCCTTCTCCTTCGACAGTTTCACTACCTTCTTCGGTATGCTCTAATTCGAAGTCAATTTATGTAGTGGCATAGCTGATGCATATATTGAACTTGAAAATCATTCAGTATGAAGATAGACCCGGGTCGAAGAGCATACATAACCAGAATCAGCTAGATAACATTTTCCTTAGGAAGTTGATGATATCTCCATAGCTAATATACGCATACTTGTATCAGATCTCTTAATCCAATATTTTTGTGCACTTGTGCGTGAAACTGTTACAGGGATATGTCTACCATATATAGCACCAGTAAAACCTCTGAAGTAATGCCAACAATACATTGACTGCAACTTAAGACATGGTCGTGAAAGTTCGATCGGATCAGGTTTAAGTTCATCGACGGGCCATTTTGTTCAACAGTTTATGAAATTTTACACCCCCAACGTTTCTTGTGAACGGCCGAACCGTTTTCCTATACACCTAGTGTCATTTTGAGCACACAAAGGAATTGCAACACATTCATTGAACGCTTACATTATGAGTTTCTTGTAGTACATACCTCGTTTACAATGTTTTACATATATAAGTTAAGAATCACTGGAGTGTACATTGACGACATTCGGATCCTCATAGGACATTGTGATTCATGACCACGAATCAATTCATGCACAACTCTTTGACCGCGTCTAGAATCCAAATTCACTGGTAGCTCTTTTGTTGTCTCCCGCACATGATCTTCCAAGAAGATCATGATAACTATCTTCTAAATCATCATCATCACAAATATTTTTTTCTGAATAAAACACACCAAAATAATCATTTGGTTTTGAAAATAATGTATAAATATTCGAAAAATTCATAGAACAAAAAAAAATACTATAAAAACTAACGATAAAGTATTGAAAAATGAAATATTTTTTTATTGGCCCTTGGATGTTCATAATTTTTTTTTTTGGAATATTTCAGTGACAATCCCGTATATTATGGTGGTAATTATGACTTTTTCAGCTCTAGAAAATATTTTTGTTTTCGGCATTTTTAACTTTATATCAATATAAAATATTTTTTTTTGGGCTTCGTTAATCTGGATTAAGTTTTTTCTTTCGTTTAGTTTAGTTTCTCCTTATATCCTCCACTCGAGTCAAGCCTACAGTAACTTGTGTGAAGTAAAACACTCAACGAAGCATAATTGATAACGGTTTTATTTCCTTGCATTAGTGAAAGAGAAAGCCTACAAGAGGAACAACCTAGCTTGAAAAGCCAAGCCAAGAAGGCAACTAGGCAAAGACGAAAAAAAAACTATCCACATCCATCAAGTTGTGGAGAAACAAGCTGGCAAATCGCCGTTAATGGAAGACAAAGAGGAATAATAACTCTCCAGCAATGTCATATTATGTTTCATATCTTGATAATGATGACGATGGTTCTCTTCAACTGTTGAACCAATATCACCAAACCGAAGTGTGCCACAGTGACTATGATGATCTATACTGGAACCATCCATGTTCTTCATTTCCCCATTTCCTTCGAGTCCCTTCTCTTGATACTCCTGTGGTAGGCTTACAAGCGCAGGACACTGCTCTTGGGCCAACATCACGCTGAGGTCGATCTGGCTTGTGCATTCTCCAAAGAAGGCCGAATCTGATGATGACATATTTAGGAGAAAGGAGGGGAATTCATTAGACGAGGCGAGCCTTGATAACTGAGGTTGTGTTTCTTGTGTAGCAAGAAATAGATTAGTGAGGTATTGTTGGTCTAAACATGAAACCGGATTAAAAACGTTGGTGGGTTTCTCGTAGGAAGTGAAATCCAAGTAAGAGAAGGGACTTATAGTGGCAACAGGAGAAGTTGGACTAGTACTAGTTTTGGGAATACTGTTCATATTCTCATGGTGAAATTGGAAGTGAGAGCTAGTTTTGAGGTTCTTGTCTGAAAAAAACTGCGCGGTGCTTGATGGCTTTTGGTCGGACATTGTGTCAATGCTTGTCTCTGATGGTAACGAGGAAATAAAGGAGTGAGAAAGAGCTCTTAGAGTCGTTGTGTTTGTCTTTTTAAAGATTCTGCATATAGCCCATGAATCCTGCAGAAATCCATATTATTGTGTATTAGTAACAAATATTGATCGAGTTGTATAATCTATAACAAAATAATAGTCGAATCATTTCAAGCGTAAACCTTTTCCGTTTTTATTAGGTTAAATAGTTTTTTATATATATAATAAAATATAATATACTGCACTTTTTATGTTCTGCGTTTGAGTTGAAATTTCAAGAAAATGTTTGAAAAAAACCTTATTGTTATTTTAAAAAGGTTATAGTAGACACGAAAAAAAACAAGAATTTAAGATTTAAGCTTTTAATCAAATGGAAAAGGTAGGAAAATGAGTCCACTAAAATATAAATACATATATTCACATCTCTCGTATTTGTCAATAAAACACATTTAAAAACTTTATTTGCTTTTTCAATGTTATAGAGAGATATATAGTTCAACTTATTAGCTACTTTGGGAAAAAAATGCACCATATTCAAGATATATTATTAAACATCAGGAAAAAATATTCTCAAAAGACTTCTAACCAAATCTTTCGATCTTAATTTATAATTAAATATAGTACGAATAGTCGTCCGCATAACTTTTCAACCATGTTTCTCTTTACAAATAAATTAAATCTAGACAAATCATTGAGTTTATGTGAGCTTACATTTGGAGAGACAGGCGAATCGAAGAACCTCTTAGAAGAAGGAGATGGCTCCGAGAGAGAAGGCAAACGAAACTCATGCATCATCCAATCAGTCTTTACTCCTTTCGCAGCTCTTCCTTTGTAGAACACTAATGACTTCTTTAAACCTATACATTTGTTTCCTTCCGACGAGTATATCGGCCTATCCGTTCCCGTGGCTTTCCAGAAACCGGCTCCAGTCACTCGGTTCGGCCTCGAGCTGTTCCTATACTTCCTGTCCCTCGGACAATAAAAGTACCATTCCTTTTCACCAGTCATCGCAAACTCTACAATATTAATTCACAACAACAAAAATAACAAACAGATTTGTTTAGAGATCATTTACATATATAATATGTAACCGAATAAATTTGAGATATAAAAATAGTATGGAAAATCATATATACTTGGAAGATCCCAGGGGTCGTATTTGTAGATATCGAGTTGTCTTATGAGTTCAATGGAGAGAGGATGGTGTTGAACCTTCCGCCTCAAGTAGAAGCTTACAAGCTCTTCGTCGGTTGGATGAAACCTAAATCCGGGCAACAATACTTCCTCCATTTTCTGATCACCGTCGTCGTTTCTCTCTCCCATTTTCCTTAAAACCCTAAAAACAAAAAGAGTTAAAGAAAGAAACCCTAAGTGGAAAAAGAGTGAGTCTGGTACAGAGAAGTTGAAGTGAAGTGAAGTGAAGTGGTATAGCTTAAGTTGAAATCAATATATGCTTCCTTGCGAGGGGTCTGAACCCGAAGGATCAGCCGCCATTTCAGCTGAGTTTTTTATTCCTTTTTTTCGTTTTTTGAATTAATGTCCCAAGAAAGTTTGTTTGAAGACTTCTTTGGTTTTACTTACAAGACAATTTAACAAAATGGAGCTGAGGGAAAAGGTTATAAACACGAGGACAAGCGCAAGAAAAAATTGAAAATATAAACGTACTATACTATATATCATCCGTATTTCTACATATTATTACGTAGTATATGTATATATCGATACATACAAATGAAGCATTGTCGTTACTTCAAGAATGATCAGCATATCATATACGCATATTTACACACGTCTACATGTAACATAGACACACATGGACCAGGACGTTCGTGAAATTTTTCGTATTTTCGTCGCCATGTATGTATATTTGTGTGTGCTAATTTGAATGTATGTAATGTAAATTATGTAATTATGAATGAAAACGAGAAGTTATTTAAATATCAATTAAGAACCGCTTAATTATATATTGTCGCTTCGGTTTGAAGTCTTTTAATTAATAAAGGAAACAAGGGCCGATCGAGGCCAGCTGCAACTACAAAAAGATTCGAAATTAAATTCAATCGCACTCATTATAAACTATTAGTAATCAATTGCCTTCAGGTTTCTAATTAAGATTAAACTACAAAATTTAAAAACGATTCTCAGAATCCGAGTTTCTATTCCATTCCTCTTCACAGTTTCTATTCCCACTGACCAATGTCAGAAAATTACAAATATAAGTTTTGAGTTGAGGTTACAAATAGATTACCTAATGGGCTTTATTGGCCAATGGGGGCGATAGACATTAGTGTAGTTTACTATTTCACCCCTTCATTTAGTTTGACTATATGCCTGAAAGATCTTGTTCGCTTTGACCTTTTTGGTAACTTCAGCGTTTCAGATTTTCCAACCGACAACTCTTAAGTTTGACTCATAGGGCTCTTGTGGTAAGACTTTAAGGAATTAGTTGAAGGAGTTCGACTTTTAAGTACATTTTTTTTAATTCAAGTCCATTCATTTGGTTCGGAAAGTAATAAGTAAGTATTTCTCTAACTTCACAAAGTTCTAATTAGTTGGGGCAAAGTACAATCCGATTTGCAACTAAAACTATACATCAAGGATAAACAAACTAAGAATGCTCTCACATTGGAATTATTCATAAGAAAAAAAATCAAATACATTGGCTTATTCATTAACCTGTAAATTAACTATTATTCTTTTGATTCTATTGTTTGACATATACCTTCTTGTAAGCAAATTATCTTTGAGGTAAAGTTTCAATTGAATCTAAACTTTAACTATGTGTCATCCCGAATATAGATAGCCTCGGCATATGTATATCATCGTGTTACTCCAATGGCTTCTACGAATATATATATATATATAAAAATATATATATATATATATATATTTGAGTACAAACCATGATCACAAATCTCCATACTCTCGATCTTCTTAACATTCATATTCTTACAAAAACTAGTAGATATTTTCATTTGGAAAGAGATTAGACGAAACTTAGATTCCGACGGAAAAAAAGTTTCGGTCCAAAACTCATCGAAATGACCTGATTAAAGATATTCAATATGGTTTTGCTCCTATAACTAGATAGATATTTTGTACTTGGTTCAAATTTTGTTATGGGAAAATGATTTTTTTTTTTTTTTTAATACAGTTGAAAACATTTTCACTTTCTGTCCCTAATGATGTATGTACTAGACTACAATTTAACAAACAAAATAAGAATAACATTGTAGTATCAGTTATCAAAAAGATATCTTTAACCCATATTTGTATTTCTTATTTTATCTTCAAGACGTTTCACAAAACTGAATGAATACTACAAAGAAATCCGATTTTGTTTTTTCTTGAACTATCTTTCATGAAACCAAGTTTACACTAATCCCAAGATCTACATCTACTACTATCGGCAGTACGATGCAACTATTCCTCTACATCCACTCACATGACTAATTTAACTACCTAAAAACTATAAGAATCACCTTGTTTTTTTTTTGTATATAGTTTGATATAGCAATCCTTTTAGTAAATTACAATTGCTACAAGAACTAAATTCAATTAGGGTTAAAATTTATGTGGTTAAAGTGTTTACACACGCACGCACTAAATGTATATGTAAATCAATAATAAATTTACGTATGCTGCTTCCATATAAATTTTTCTTCACGAAACAATAAACATCTCCAAATTTCTAAGTGATACTAAAATTGAAAGAAAAAATTCAAGAGTAATTAATCTTAGTTCTGAAGTACTATAGTAGGTGCAAATAGGTTAAAATATTATCGGGTACGCGGTTAACTAAATCTGTAACAATAACAAGAGATGTGTGTAGCATTTATATGGCAAAAGTCAAATTTACTCGAATTTCTCGTTGGTTCTATAAATACCGAATACCAAAGTATAGAATTTCTCAACGTTTTCTTGCTTTTAGTAAAATTCAAATATAATTATTTTAATCATTCTTGTGTATGTACAATTACCGTCAATTAATTGATCAATTGATTATTTACTACACCGTCAAATAGTAATTTATCGGTTTCCGGAAGTCTGGTAATACAAAATAGGGATATTAGCTTCTAAGTGACAAGGCAATTAGAATTTATATGAAATTGATGTTGATTACCTCAGTATAACGGCATAGATTTATATATGTCACTATCAATCAAATGGTGGTCAATAAAACCTACATGGGTTGTTTAAATGAATCTCTTGTTAAGAAAAAACAGATAAACATATAATTAACATAGTTCGAAAGAACTAGGGAGAAGTCTAATTGCATGGAAAAAAAAAATACTAAACGACGACTTCCACGAGTGAGAATGAGTTTGATGAAGGGAGATAACTGTTTAACGTAGATATGAAATTTGCTGTTCTGTTCCTATCATAAGTAGTTGTCACAAATGAAACATATATTCGTTTTTTTTGCAATCATAGATGGAACAACTACATAGTCGATATGACGTTAAATATTTTGGAGTTCCTTTTTATTATACATATGTTATCACTCTTTTTTTCATTAAACTAGTAAATTCAAATCTTTAGTTTCATTTATCGAATTTTATAGGTATTTTTTCTTAAATAATGTAACTTTGTATTCAAACATTATACTGATTTAGCATCGTAGTTATTTTGGAACGTAAGAGGCATTTTGGAAAGTCTCATACTCGAGTGAGTGTTTACATTCAAAGTGTCAAACATAAACTTTGTGATACAGTATTACAGTTTAAATAGCGACGAAAAACAAATATGTGAAATAATATATCTTTCAATTGTTATTATTATTTTATATATTTTATAGTCTAGTCTACTTTTTGAAATAAACAATAACGTGCTATCAAATTTTGAGTAATAGACCATCGTACCATAATTTTCCTCAATGATATATAATATATATATATATATATATATATATATTATAAGGACACTTGATCAAATAGCCTTGTTAAATAGAAAAAATGTGCATAAATAACACGTACCAAAAAGTGTTTAGAAAATAACTTTCTTTGACCATTTAATATTTTTAAATTTAAATATCATACTATCGATTGATATTATTTATGTATCTAACTTGACTGTTTACGAAAATAACTAATTTTTTTAGAAATAACAATAGTATTTTAAACGAAGATAACAACATATCCTATCAACAGTTTGATAGAGCTGGTAATTATAGAGAGTAATATTGTTAACTTATTTACCATAAAAATACATATTATAGAAAACAAATTTTTTATAAAAAATAAAGAATATAATAAATAGTGAATCCAAATAGAAAATATAAAGTCTGGTAACTATATAAAATATATAATAAAAAATCTATATTTTAATGGGAAACAATAAATCAAATTAAAGATTTTTGATGTTTATTAACTTTCAAATGTACGTACACATTTTTGAAACTTCACCAAAGTTTCAGAAAATTTTTATATATTTAAAAAATATATACCAAAAAATATTAAAACGTAAATGCATATACCAAAAAGTTATTTACTTCTAGGACTTTTATATAGTATAGCTAGCTTACATAATATATATATAATCATGAACCTTTGTAACCCATTATTTTGTCATTTTTATAATGTATTTTGTATAGGTCAAAACTAGTAAGAGTTCGACAAACATATCTTAGGCATACAAAAATAACTTTTAGGAGTTGCCTACAATTTGTTTTGACCTCAACAAACTAGGGCATCAACAAGCCAATCGACTGAAAAAGTATTAAAATTTAAAATGTGGAAAAATAGAATGTAGTTTGATGGTCCAAAACCAGATCGCACTATAGGCAAAAGTCTAAATTCATAGGTAGACTATACGTCAAACCCAATGATATTCCAAAAAGCCAAGTTTCCTCGGTTTATACCCATTTTGTCTCTCTTTTAGTTTTGACTCTTTTTTTTGGTTTTTACTTCCCAAGCGTGTGCACTTGGTATTAGAGATATTTTTATTCACAGTAGATAATAAATATAAGAAAAATATATTAGTCAAAACTTCAAAGTCTTCGAGCCCAAGCATCCAGACCTCTGTCTTCGTGAACATAATTAACCCTCTTCACCACAGTTAATTAATCATGTCTCTCGCATTCGAACTTTTTATCTTTGACCAAACTCGTTAATTTCCCTTGTTACTTAATGCTTTAAAAAAACGTGGAAGACAAATACTTTTTTTTTTTTTAATAACTCGTATCGTTTCTTTTTCTTACTTACCTGAATACATAGTCGGTTTAAACGTCTTTCAACATAGACAATTAATCAAGAGTTTGAATAATTGATGCAACCTAACACGTTTGCGAACCAAACCTTTTTCGATTATCATTCATAATTAAAATCCAAAACAATGACAAAAACGAAAATCTACACATCAATATGCTGATGATGAAAAAAAAGAAGAAAAGAACATTGGTTTGATGCCTTAGCAAAAAAAAGATATATATATATATATAATAATAATAATAATAATTCAGTGGTTTGGTTTACTCTGCAAACAGACTAATATCCACCATGTCCAAAGTAACTTAGATTTCTAAGTGGTTAAACTTATAACCCATTAGTTTCATCATATCTAGTCTCAATTTTATTAGACTAGCCATTTTGAACAGTATTGATCCTTGAATGACTTATTATTTCGGTTTAGATCAAAGTTTCACTTTGAGGTACTTAATTAAAGAAGAAAAGGTAGCATTTCTATATGTTTCATCTATCCATTGTATACATAATACATTTCTTGATTAAGAAAACCAATAAATAGTTGTTTATATGCGTCGACCTTTTTTGTTTACGACGTTTGGATGTGTCCAGTTTTCACGATAAAATCATACGTCTGCAATCTCTTGGACCTAGAAGTTGTGAAGGTCATGGCCAACTAAAGGAAACGTTGTGAGTTCTAGAGACCTATATTGGGCCTTCGCTAGGTTAATCAGCAACATGGGCCCAGCCTTTAAACATAATAGCCGACTTGTCAATGTTATCGTTTTCATTTTTGAGAAATTCGTAATGTTTTGGTCTCATGAAGATTTGGGAACATTCAACCTCCAGTCTACGACAACTTTAAGTCGGTGGTGTACTCGAAAGAAGATATAGTGGGTCTACCCAACTTGAAGGCTATTTTCCAATAGAAGTCAAACATAATTGATTATTGAATAGAAGCAACCAAAACGCATAAATGTCCTATTTAATACTTTTAAGATGCACATGTCACATTTGGATATGAATACTCTTAAATTTAAAATGTTAGAGAAAGCTTTTGGATCATATTCTTTTAAGTGGTATTTAGGATGATTTTTATTAGAACTTACATTTTATCATATTCAAAAACTGGGTATCCGGTGCTAAGATCATTGGCATGTCGGCTCCATATAACCACATACTCTTCCTCTGATTTTATTTAAGTGTTGTTTTGCATCTTATTTTTCTTTTATAAATTATTTGTCGTTTTCTTTTTTCAATACAATTATTGTAAAAATTTTCCAAAAATAGCTTTATTTAATATCACATTATTTATATAAAATAATAAATAACAAGAGTCATTTTACTCTGGTCATTACAATTATTAAATATTATATTGAGGTTGAAAGAGTCAAATAACAACTCTCTTTAACCTAAGTGAAATTTTCTAAAACGACAGATAAAAAAGAACAGAGAGAGTATATATGCAACTATCTCTTATAATATGATACACCATCTAAGTATACACATGAGTTAAGTAAGCATAATGGTGTCGTACGTACACTTTCCTCGAGAGATATATGTGATGCGTCTCATCACAAGTTGTCTCTATGTGAGATGTGTCAATTCTTCCACGCTTGAATGATCATGGAACTCGTCTGATCGACTGATGCGGCATGTCGTTCTTAGTGTGACCGTTTGTGAGTTTGAGGTCCAGGTTATGTATATATTTGCAGATGCACTAGAATTGAAAATGTGAAATGTTGAAATATAGTCTCACTTGGGAACTCGGAATATCTCACTCCGGTAAAGGAAGTGTTGGGGCCATTTGGTGGTAGACGGAGACGAGAGCCACTTATAGTTAACCATTTAAATTTGTCTTGAGTTGTGTCGGAAAGGTTTTTGTCGTTCACGCTATCGTTGACATTCTTTTTTTTTTTTTTTTTTCCGAGTACGAAATTTATGCGAAATTTGATTTCACCATGGTGGGTCGATGTTGGTTGCCAAAATCCCAAACTGGAACGACCCACATAACTGGTTTGGACCGGGTTTAATTATGACTATTTTACTTCATTGGATTTTGAATTCTCAAATTCGTGGGTATTGGTTTTTTTTTTTCTCAGATTCCTGGATATATTTATGAGTTTTTAAATATATTTGTAAACTTTTGGATAATAGATATTTAAAATGAACCATATCCGGAAAACGTTTGGATGTATATCACTTTTTAGTTTTGAGAACGGAACCAAATTTCTGTGAATTCCTAAATGAATCTAAAATTTTTATATCTGAAAATCTGGAACTGATCAATTTCTATCTATTAGTTCCTATCTAAAACCAATTCGAATATCTGAATGCTCAAGACTAGGATTACAACGCTGTTTTGCAACATAACATGGTCTACTCACTAATAATTTACCTTCATAATTACATATAACTATGCTTTTTTTTTACTTTAGTCACTACTCTAAGCCTAACAAGTTTATTTGGCCGACAAAAATTAAAAACAACTCAGTTTGATTCTCTCTTTTATTTTCTTCCCCAATTTTGCGTTAACATTGTTGAAAAGTATATTTTAAAATATTCACTCTAGATCATATCAGCTTTTCTTTTTCCTGTTTTTTTTTTTGTCGTTGTATTATTATTATTTATAATATTAAATTTATTGGCCTTTCTTCCGTCGATTTTAGGTTAAATAAATTTTATGAAGAAAAATATAAAAAATTATATCAGACGTCGATTTGATCTGCACAGTTGCCTCTCTCTCTCTCTCTCTCTCTTTTCTCTATGGCTCTGTTTTAAAAGGGCAAATATAATCGTCCCACAAATATAAAGTCGCCATCTTTATTATCCCTCTTTTTTTTTTTACATACATCCCATGGCGAGATGATGACGACTATTCACAAAATCTAGGGTTTTCCACAAGCTATCTTACACGTTTCATCCAATTACCTCCCTTCCTTTTCTTCATCATCATCATTTCCACCGACAACATTCTCGAGGATTCTTGCTTCTGATTAGCCAATTGTAGCAGCGGATCTCCCAGATTCGTTCTGTTTCTGTATGTTCTTATTTATTCATTCCGACAAGTCTAGTTCTAATTCCTATCTCCGTATGTTTTGTCTTTTTTTTTTCTTTCTTTTGCTGGATCGGGGTTACTTTTGTTATGTTGCTTAATCTGTTAATATTCCCAAAGTAATAAATATCCTAGTTAAGGAGTTAAGTGTTTGGTGTAGCTTGCTGGATCTATTAAGGCTTTCGTTAATCTTACGGATCTTTGTTAATTACGTTAAAAAGGAATTTTTTTTTTTTTTTGCTTCTCCCTGAAGACAGCACTAAGTATATATATATCTTTACGAATGTGAGCACATGTATCTGATCTAGTTTAAATATTCTTAGTATAATTGTCTTGATTTCGATCTGTTCTTATCTCTCGAAGCTTCGAACTTTTTGCCTCTTGATCTGATTTTGAGCTGATCTGAGTTTTGTTTTATGTTTTTTTATTTATTAGATTAATCATGGCGTTGAAGTCGAGTTCTGCTGATGGTAAAACCAGGAGCTCTGTTCAGATCTTCATTGTGTTTAGTTTATGTTGCTTCTTCTACATTCTTGGAGCATGGCAACGAAGCGGTTTCGGTAAAGGAGACAGTATTGCTCTTGAGATGACAAACAGTGGAGCTGACTGCAACATCGTTCCAAGCTTGAATTTTGAGACTCATCACGCAGGGGAATCTAGTATCGTTGGTGCGTCTGAAGCAGCAAAGGTCAAGGCTTTCGAGGCCTGCGATGCTCGTTACACGGATTACACTCCCTGTCAAGATCAGAGGCGCGCCATGACTTTCCCGAGAGATAGTATGATATACCGTGAAAGGCATTGCGTTCCCGAGAATGAGAAACTCCATTGCCTTATACCAGCACCTAAAGGATATGTGACACCTTTTTCTTGGCCCAAGAGTAGAGATTATGTGCCTTATGCTAATGCGCCGTATAAAGCCTTGACTGTTGAGAAGGCTATTCAGAATTGGATTCAGTATGAGGGTGATGTTTTCAGATTCCCCGGCGGTGGAACTCAGTTCCCTCAAGGTGCTGATAAGTATATCGATCAGCTTGGTTCGGTGATACCCATGAAAAATGGAACTGTTAGGACTGCTTTGGACACTGGTTGTGGGGTAATGTCTTATGTTTGATAGTGCTGTTTATATTCTGAGTTTGATATTCTTCATTAGTTACATTGTGGAACTAAATTGAAATGCTTTGGTAGGTTGCAAGTTGGGGAGCATACTTATGGAGCAGAAATGTGCGGGCAATGTCTTTCGCACCAAGAGATTCCCACGAGGCTCAGGTCCAATTTGCTCTAGAGAGAGGTGTTCCCGCTGTTATTGGTGTTCTTGGCACCATAAAGTTGCCATACCCAACACGAGCTTTCGACATGGCTCACTGCTCTCGTTGTTTGATTCCATGGGGAGCAAATGGTGAGACAAGTTTCTAGTTCTTTTAACAAATTGTCTTCAACAAGTGATCAGTTACTTAACTAAAGTCTTAACGTTGTTTGTTTTTTTAACAGATGGGATGTACTTGATGGAAGTTGACCGTGTGCTTAGACCAGGTGGCTACTGGATTCTATCTGGTCCTCCAATCAACTGGAAAACCAACTACAAGGCATGGCAACGTCCCAAGGAGGAGCTTCAAGAAGAACAAAGAAAGATTGAGGAAGTTGCTAAACTTCTTTGTTGGGAGAAAAAGTTTGAACACGGCGAGATCGCTATCTGGCAGAAGAGAGTCAACGATGAGGCATGTCGTTCAAGAAAAGATGATCCTAGAGCCAATTTCTGCAAAACTGATGATACCGATGATGTCTGGTATGCAACATTTGTTATATAACCTTCGCAAGTTTAAGTTTTGGTTCTAATCCATCCATCTTTTCTAGGTACAAGAAAATGGAGGCATGTATTACACCGTATCCCGAGACAAGTAGCTCAGATGAAGTGGCTGGAGGAGAACTTCAGGTTTTCCCAGATAGACTCAACGCAGTGCCGCCTCGGATCTCTAGCGGTTCGATCTCTGGTGTCACGGTTGATGCCTATGAAGACGATAACATACAGTGGAAAAAACATGTGAAAGCCTACAAGAGAATCAACAGTTTACTTGACACAGGAAGGTATCGTAACATCATGGACATGAACGCAGGTTTTGGCGGATTTGCTGCTGCTCTCGAATCTACAAAGCTTTGGGTTATGAATGTTGTCCCCACAATCGCCGAAAAGAATAGACTTGGAGTTGTATATGAACGAGGACTCATTGGAATCTACCACGACTGGTAAGTAAAAGAAATACCCTCATCTTCTTACAACTTCTCAAAGCTCATTGTTTCTGGTTTGAGAGTCTTTGTTCTGTGTAAATATGGTTTTCAGGTGTGAGGCTTTCTCTACATACCCAAGAACATACGACCTAATCCATGCGAACCACCTCTTCAGTTTGTACAAAAACAAGTAGGTTTCTCTCTTTCTTTTTTTTTTCAAACACTTGTCGATTCTGTGGGTTTTTGAGACTGCTAATGAATGAAACCGGAACCTTTTAGGTGCAATGTGGATGACATTCTTCTGGAGATGGATCGAATTCTCCGTCCAGAAGGAGCGGTTATAATCCGAGACGACGTTGACACATTGATCAAGGTGAAGAGAATCATCTCCGGAATGAGATGGGATTCGAAGCTGGTTGATCACGAGGATGGTCCTTTAGTTCCTGAGAAGGTTTTGATTGCCGTGAAGCAGTATTGGGTCACCAACTCCACCTCGGCTCACTGAAGTTTCTTTATTTCCAGTGTGACCTGACATTTTGATCAAATGGTAGAAGCTTTCTTCGTCCTTAGGGAATGTGAGAGAGCCACACTATCGTCGTTTTTTTACACTTTTCTAAGTATCTCTATTTATTAATGTAATAGTTTATATTTGTTTCCCAATCCAAAAAAGTGTATCATTGAATTCTCAACTTTATAATTTCCCAAATCCAAAAGCCAATTAAGTTTTTTTCTCTTAACAAACTCAAATTTGGATAATCACCGAGTATGCTTTGAGTAATTCAAAATGTATAATGTACTCAAAAGCATACTTAGAAAAGCAAAATCAGCTCTTCTTCATATATACACTTCTCAAATACAAGGCTAATCCAGCTCCAGAGAGAAGCAAAATCAGCTCTTGTTCTGATTTACATACAAAGTAAATCTCTACGTGTTCACGCTCTCAATTCAATCAGTCTCTAACTTGTTTAGTTGGACCAGCTTCAAATCCGCCATCTTTCGTTTCTCAATCCGATCCCACATGACAAAGAATGGCTGAGAGAAGTTGAATTTGTTTCCATACAGCTGATGATGCACATCATGATACGCAGTGTTGTTCTTAAACAAGATATGGAAGAGATTTCCCGGGAGGC
The DNA here is from genome assembly GCA_039880935.1 of Streptanthus diversifolius. Lineage (NCBI taxonomy): Eukaryota > Viridiplantae > Streptophyta > Magnoliopsida > Brassicales > Brassicaceae > Streptanthus > Streptanthus diversifolius. The sequence goes on along the minus strand of JAXGFM010000014.1, from coordinate 24,309,980 downwards.
AGAGTCCGCAGTGGTCATCTTGATGGTTGCAAAGGAGAAGAAGAAGACTGAAGTTCTTGAAGACATACCCGAGATGAGGAATGATAAAGCCCCAACAATTGTATCGAGGATAAGGTCTTCTACTGAATGGTTGTATAGAGCTCCATAAGCATATGGAACAACAAGCCTGTGGCATGAAGTATTGCCATGTGTCGAGGACTATCATGGCGGTTACACATTGGGTAGCTAGAATCAAAAGAGAAATTTTGTTTCTTGATGCGCTGGAGATTTGCTGGAAAAGAGATGCGGAATTGCTGATAAACCGAACCTAACCGATGCTTAGCAGTTGGTTTAAGATCATGTAGTTAATTCGATATATCATAATTGTTTCTTTTGTTTTATATTTATTATTTGCTTAGAAATTGACAAAATTGTTATTGAGCAAAATAGTTTAGAAAAAACATTTCTTTTCAAGAATTGTCATTTCCACATTTTTTTCATGTGTAGAAAAGTGAAAGCAACAAGACGTTGAACTGGATATGAGTCTTGGCTATGTAAGGCTATGATTCAACTTGCAACTCTTTTGTCTCAGCCTTCTTTGAGAAATTGAGACTGGTCTGTATTACTTTCTTAGCTCCTAAAAATAACACAAGACCCATAAACACCAGGAACAAAGAAAACATACAATGAATCAATTCTTGTAAGTGATAAAGGAATGTACAAAGCACCTTTCTCTGGATTCTTTTTGATCGAATTAACAACTGTCGATTTCCAATCCTCGTACTTAGCCTCCTCCATCTTCTTGTGTCTTTTGTAACAAGAAGACTGCAGAAGCTCCAATTCAAATATAATGTGAATCAGCAATGGTCACAAATTTGGGAACAAGTAGGTACATTTGATGGTCACAAAGAGAGGGTGATTCTAGAAAATATTACAGGAAAGAAGTTAATAGCCATAAAAGTACCTCGTCATCAGATGAATATCCACCATCCTCTAGTCTCCTCTTTCCAGGTAAAACATCAAGGAACTCTGAGGAGAATGTTGCGCATAATCAATTAGTTTGCTCGATTGAAACATGTCCACACTAGTAAAGAATATAAGACAAGACGAAAACCAAACCTCGGTTTCCTTTCACGTCTTTTGCATCTTTCTTTTCCTTCGTGACCCCAACACAGTCAAAGCAAAGGTCTGTCATGGAGGTCGAGACCTGTTTAATTAATCCATGTAGCTCTAAATCAGTACATGGGCAATCGAGGCACACATTAGATATGTATTGTGTGTGTCTGAATAAACAAAAATGTCACTCACACAAGAGAATTCGGATTCTGATGTTCCACAAACCTCAATCAACCTAAGCTTATCTACCTTGAGCTGCAAAATAGATAACAAAGCTTAATATTCAGAAACGTAACGCTACCCTGGAGATCCATCAAAAGGAAAGAAATCCATGTATTAATTACCTTCTGCTTTTTGGCACACAAATAGAAAGCAGCAGCTGTAAATACAGGTCTAGTAAAGTCAGCATTTGCCCGTCTTGATGATGGTAGCGATGCAAGAAACCTCTCCTTATACCTAGAGAGCAACCAAAAGCGATAAAAATAAGCAATTGATTTGAAAAGACTAAAGTTAAGAAAGCAAACATAACCAGGACGTTCTATGAGACATTTGATCAGACACATAGCATGCAAAATCTATTGTACATGGTAAAAACTGAAAACGAATGATATGAAAATACAGATTCCATAAAAGGGAAAAGAAAGCTTACGAAGATAGCATGTTTTGCACGGATTTTATTATCCTAACGCAGCCAAACTGAACTGCCAATTCTTTTATATTGAGCTTAATCCTGAATTGAAGAATTTAGAATAGATTCATCAATTAAGACAACTCAACCAATAGATTCATGAAACGATGTACAACTAAAGTAGAAAATAAACTGGAAAAGGAAACTCACTTGATCCCAATAACGTTTTGGAGGCTATTGAATGATCTTGTGTAAGCCTTTTCGGACATACCACTCAACTTAATTGCTGCCTGTCTGTCGAAAATAACCAGCAACCTGCAATAGATTCGAAGCGAGTAAGTAAAGTAAGATACTTCAATTGAATCAACATTATCAATCACGACATTACCGAGACGCTGCGATTTCCAGACATATCACCGCTTTACAGATCTCACCCTGCGAACGATACAAAAAGAAAAGAAAAAAAAATCCAATTTCAACCTGAGAAGAGGGAAGGAAATCAAAATCAAAGATCGATGAAGTTTAAGTTTCAGCATCGAATGTCTTACAACGCCGATGATGGATGAATCGAACTGAGCATCACAAAGACGGCGAATCTCTGCAGCTTTTCGGACCACAAGCTTGTTGTTAGCGAGATCAAGCTTTCTGGCTATGTTGGAGATATCCATATCTTTAATTCCGGCGATTGTTGAGACAAAGAACCAAGATTCGAGTGAGAGATTTTCAACAAATGTCAATGGGGAATAGCAATGAGAATTGAGAACCCCAAATTAAAAAAAAAATTGCCAACGTTAGGCGGGATTTTTGTTGACTAATTAAAGTTTTAGCCGCGCTTGAAATTTTGTTTTCCCTCAAGCTTCTCGTTAATGGGCCTAGAAAAAGGCCTTATTTAGATCGGCCTTGTAAACATGTCTAAAGGCAAATGTCGTAGATGAAACAATATTCGATCAAAACATGAGTAAAACTGTAAAAGACAAGGAAACAAATGTATATTCGACTAACGGCAACAACACAGGATTCGTTCGTTTTAACCGGCCACCGTACAGTTCATAAGCTTTTAAACCAACAAAAGAAACAAAACAAAATAACAAAGAAGAAAGAAAGCCTTTTTTGGTTGTTGTTGTTGTTGTGGTATTCAACTTATTAGGCTAAATAGCGGTAAAGTTTCCGGTCCGTATTATCCCTTTCCAAGAAATCACGTTCAATGAGCGACTCGATTCTCTTCTTTATCTCCGTTGGGTTAGCCAGGAACCGTGGCTGCAACTGTTTAGTCACTTCTGCGATTATGTTGTTGTGGTCTAGTATTTTTCTGGACTTCATGATCCTCACAATAGCTGCTTCAATCTGAGGTTTCCTGTCTTCCTCAACTCTCTGTCTCGTCTCTTGCTTCTCCGGTTCTGTCTCCTTTTGTGCCACCACCGTTCCAATCTTCACTTTGTAAAACTTACTTGTGAACTTGTCGTTCACAAAAAACAAATCTTCCTCTCCTATGTCTTTGCTCATGGGTTCTTTCTTTATGACGTTTTTGCCTTTTACACACGCAAGCGACTGCAAACAACGTTTCAGATCTGGTGCCGGGATTTCAGTAGCCTGTTCGATCTCTTTGTAGCTGAGTCGATCAGAGTTGTTGAACAGCATGAGGACACACATCTGGAAAGTCGACACATTCAGTTCATGTTTCTGACCCTTTCCAAAGATGGCTTTGATATCAGCTGTGCCCATGTTAGTTTGCCAGGACAATCTTCTACCGGTATGGGTTCCAAGGTAATAAGAGCGGAACTTCTCACAGAGAACCGAAACTTCAGCTGGGAGATTACAAGGTACTGCAGGCTGTGTGGGCCAAGAACCAGTTGTAAGAACCTGAACAATAAGTGTTGGTCCTTCTGACAGCTCGGGGTGACTGCCGTAAAAACCTCGCATTGTGTCCTCTGAAGTCTTCATGTCAGTGAACATGCCTTCCAATTTTGAAGTGAACTGATAGCCACATTCCGTCTTCAGTTTCACTATCAAACTTCTCTCTGCGTCATCTGATACGGTTTTACCAGAGAGAAGCCTTTTAGCCAAATGCTGCTTGTAGTACTTCTCAAACACATCTTTCTCTTGTAAGTAGCGGAACAGCATCATAACTTTATCAAGGATGACCTCCACATCCACATCGGCGATACCCTTAAGTCCTTTCCGTAGCTTGTCATCAACGAACAAGGATATGAACTCAGGAGAACGAGCATTCAAGTTGATGAAATACTCGAACGAAGAATTCAGAGCGTTCTGAAATGTTTTATCATTCCCAAACGCGGTGTTGATGATTTTGTCATATTTATCTCGCTCATCCAATAGGCGCTGTACAAACTCCACCGGGTCCTTTGACTTTTCCGGATCAGTAACCAGTTGCTTTCCCATTTCCCTTAGATGTGTAGTCATAACGTCTCTGACAGTAGCAAGACCATTGGTAACCCTGCGGAATAAGTTGTACATTCTACCCAAATCCTCATACTTATCATTCAGAAGCATATTAACGAGACCTGAATTCTCCATGTGAACCAACCTCTGCATGTGGTTGGCAATCATCTCTTTCTCAACCACACTAGTAATCTTGCCTTCGCTCCTGGCATCCAAGTAGTGTCCTACCCTATCTATTTCTTCAGTCAGACGTTTCTCAGCTTTCTTAAGGTAATTTCCACAATCACAAGATTCAATAAACTCCTGAGACTCAACCTTGTAAAACTCAGAAGAAGCATCCAGAAAAGGCTTTTCAAAATCATCCTGATACACAGATTCGCCCAAGTCCATGAACATCTTAGTCACATTCCTCAACAACCCCCTGTCTATGACTTCACCGGTGCGTTCTTTCTGGACTAGATCAAGAAGGGTGTTTAGAAGTCTTGTATGTATCTTAGGGGAATGCACTACGTTGTCCCTCCACAAACTAAGTCCCATCGGATGAACGTGGGGTTTTTTGGCGCTCTCGATGTAAGTTCTATCCATATACATGAGGATGTCCCGTATCATTTCTAACGCTTTGTTGTGCTCAATCCACTTCTTGTTGAGCTCTTCTAGGAATGATCCCCCCTGAGCTGCCTCAATTAGCTTGGATTTCTCTTTGAGATGAGCAGTCATCGTGGCAATAAACCCTGTATAGAGCTTCTCGCCAAACTTGTGCAGAACCATGTTGTACGCGTTTCTGAGTCAATATTCAAAATGATCCAATTTAGACAAATGACATGTAAAGTAAGACGAAGTCGACATACTAAATAAGTTTGCATCACACCAGAGACAACAATATCATGAAAAATTTCTTCCCGGAAAAGAAACGAGAATCATTCTAAATTAACAAGTTAACACGAAATCTAGCAAAATGAAAGAAAAGACTCACACCAAGAAAGTTGCAGGCTTGCCCAATAAAAATTGATTCCAAGATAATAACTAAAAGTCTACCAAAAGAGAAGATAAGAAACACTAAAATTACAAAATTTACAGGGAAGAGACCTGTAAAGTTCTTCGAAACTGAGACCGCTAGCGTCTTGATTGTAAATCTGATGGATCGCACGCTCAAGAATCTGCCAAGTTTTATCGGCATATTTTGGATCCACCACGACTCGATGCTTAAACGCCTCTATCTGGAAATTCCTCTTCTTCTGATTACTCATATTCAAACACCCAGCGGTTGAAGAAGAAGATATATGTTATGTAAATAGAACCTGAATCCGAGCAATCAAAACCAAAAGGGATCACAAAATCAATCTGAAACCCGAGCCCAATTAAATTCATAAAAAAAGGTAGATCGAGGAAATCGGAGACTGACCGGAAAGAATCGGGAAGGAAGGAGAGATGATCGGATTAGGGTTTGTAATGCATTATTGGCGTCCGCGACGAGATTTGGGGGAAAATAAAAGAATAAGGAAAAAATAAAGGACAAGTATGGATATCTTTTCTTCTTTTTTTTTTGCAGCGTCGGTGTGTGAAGATATAGGAGAAGAGATTTGAAGGTGGAGGTTTTGTTGAAGATGATAGCAATGGAGCGGAAGAAAATTAATATATATTTACATTTGCTATGTTTTTTTTGTTGGTTACCTTATTATTTATTTTACAGAATCTAAAGATCGATCTCTCTTCAGAACAATTTTTTTTTTTTGGGGGGGGGGGCAAAATCTATATTCTAACCATTTTATTTATTTATTCCTACCCTCAAATGTTAAGTTTAGATGTTAAAAATTTTAAGTTTTAATATATTTTTTTAAAAAGCATATAGATATTTATTTTCTTGCAGTGATCTATAGATATATAGATAGATATAAAATATATTGCAGAAGAGATTGGGAGTGGAGGTTTGGTTGAAGATGATAGAGATGAGATGAAATACAAGAAATAAAAATGGCCTATCTACTCTAATTGGTAGGATGGTTTAGCATGATTTAGTTTGATTTACCATTCTGAGTTATGCCATTTGTAAAATTGCTAACTTAAATTTACTTAACATCAAGAAAGAATTAATTAATGTTTGAGTTAGAATTTTCGTTCTCCATTTTTAATATTAGAACATTTAGAAAAGTACCTTAAAATGGGTTTAAATTTTGAAAATAGCACCCTTTTTAAACAGTTTTCTAAGCTAAAATAAATTTTACTAATGAGTTATAATTAATTAAATACTTTAAAATAAAATTATGGTGGAAAAATACAAGTTATCTTTAATATATGTGGGATACAGATATGTGAATTGAACAATTCCATCCATGAGTGATGTATATAATGATATTCTAGAGTTTTATATTTTCTTGTAATAAGAAAATCTCGGTAGTTGGATTAGAAAAAAAAACTCGTAATTCATATGTCTTGTATCTTTAGTTATATATAATATATTTCTTTGGCTCAGAACTTACAAGCCAAATTTTGACGGTGAATGGTGGTGTTGCTGTCGGTTTCTATCAGAATTTAGGATATATGAGATGAACTTGTTGTATTATGAACTTAGGATATTTGGCTGTGTTTAGGTCATTTATGTAGTGTTTCACTTATATAATAGAAGGATTCATCACTCCTATGCAGTAATTTTGACATCCAAGCAATCTGTTGGTAACTGACGCATATTTTCTATGGGTGTGTTTATGAAATATTTGTATTGAAGATTAATTAATACAATTTTTAAAGTTTGTTTTCTTTGCAAGTTTTTGTTGTCAAATCGCATAAATTTCAAAATCACATTCTGATATAAATTATGTAAAATTGTATGTATATGTATATGTTGTACAATTGTTTTTGAATCTATCTTATTAAAATTGAATGTCTATATATACAAACATTTCTTTTACCCTAATTTCCTCTTTTCTCTTTCATTCATTTTGTTAATTATCTTTTTCTCTTTTGCCATTTTTTCTTCTTCTTAATATTTTCCTGTAAAATATTTTCGTGTTTTGTAAGGTCTAGCTAAATCTTTAAATACTTTTTGTGTGTTTAGTACCTTAATCAGAATAATTTTACCATTTCATTTAATAATTTTTGGTTTTATTTATATTAATACACATGTAATTTCAAGATTTGATTATGGACTCAAGAATGGCCTATGAGACATAAATAATTCAAACGGTCTTGACTTTGGGCTTTATATAGTTTGAATTTGAGGAGGTAAAGCATTCTTCCATTTTTCATTATTTTTTCATTTTTCAAATACACAATTTTTTCACTTTTTCCTTTGTTCTTAGAAATCTCTGGATTGATTAATTTTGTTCAATAGTTGTAGATTTTATTTCTACATTTTTCTTTATTGTACCAATTGTTTCTAAATCTTGCTCTTTTTGTTTGTTTAGTAGTGTACATAAACCTTGATTGTTATAGAAAAATGAGTTGAAATGATGGACTAGGTTTAGCATGATTACTTTGTCATTGGTGAGCCTATTGAAACTCATTTGAAATTTTTGTTCTTTCTTATGAAAACCTACTTTAAATTCTAAGAATATCATAAAACTTTACGCTTATTTTTCAGGTAGAAAATGAGATGCTAGCTGTTGTTGCTCTCTTTACTAGAGCTCATATAGTTAATCTTTATTTTCACTTGTTTGTTATAATCTGTTTGTTTACTCTCTTGTCTTCACTTGTTTGTTAACTATTTTTTTCCTCCTTGTAGGCACCTCGTGATAAGATGATGGTTGTGATAGCAGCACAACGTGCTATAAGAGCAACACAAATCAGAGGCAGAGAATCTACACAGCCTTATTCTGTCATGGTAGAGGCCTCTATTAGCTATGGGAGGATGTAGAATATCAAGAAATCTAACTGAAGGTCTATCAATGCGCTCCATCATCGAAGAACGAGGAATCCGACCAAATTTATTTGAGAATATGATTAATTTCTTTTTGTAGTAGTTTAACCATTTAGCTCCATCTTATTTTTATTTTATTCTTTTTTCTTTTCTCTTTTTTATTATCTAAAACCGACGAACCATTAAAGAATAAAATTTTAGGATCACGTTATATAAAAAATCAGCCTAAGAGGAGAAATGAAAGGAGAAGTAAGAGCTGAGATCAAAGCAAGCAACAACATCACCAGCCACAAATCCTTTGAAGAACTTATAAGCATCGTCTCTACACGACTCAATCCAAGAATTGCAGAACGTTATTGCCGTAAATCTATATGGGGATTCCAAAAAAACCAAAACATATTTCAATATATGATTAAATCAATTGAAGTTAAACATAACGACAATCCCTAAGATATGCAAACAAAATAGGTTTGTAAATGGTTTTATATGAACAAATATACATTTTTTTGGGCTTAAAATATTTTAAATTATTTATTTTATAGTTGAGGATATGAAAGAGTTCTACTTACGTTACTACTTTCAGAAGCATTGGAGCTGGAAATAAAACGCTTGCACGAAGTACTAACCTAATACAAATAAACATTATACATATACCCAAAACAAATATCACACGTCACGTTATTTGGCTTTATATAAACAAAACTTAACCTTTTATTCTATCATCCATCCTTCCATTTTTTTGGGATTAATTTGGTTTCCCACATACTATTTAATTCTTTCTCCACATTTAATTTCTTTGAGAAAATGAAATTCCTCATTTGTATTCTTGCGTTACAACAACTGTACGTGCAAAGTGTCGCCCAAGATTTCGATTTCTTCTACTTTGTTTTACAGGTAAAGTTGATCTAAATCTATCAATGCATATGTTTCTCTACAAGAATGGTCAATATAGTTGTAAATTTATGTTTATGTATTGTAATGCAGTGGCCTGGAGCGTATTGTGATTCAAGACATAGTTGTTGCTATCCAAAAACTGGGAAACCAGCTGCGGATTTTGGAATACATGGTCTTTGGCCTAACTACAAAGCTGGTGGATGGCCTCAGAACTGTAATCCTGATAGCGAATTTGATGAATTACGGGTTTGCTTTTAACTTTTAAACATGTTATGTTGAAATTCATATATATATTGTTTTTATAACTTTTAAACATGTTATCTGAATTGGGAGCGTTATAAGTTTGTATGGTTTTGCAAAAGAAACTCATAGAGTAATTAACGTTGTGAAGGTATCTGATCTGATGAGCAATTTACATAGCGAATGGCCAACATTGTCATGTCCTAGCAACGATGGTGTGAAGTTTTGGACACATGAGTGGGAGAAGCACGGCACGTGTGCCGAGTCTGAGCTCGACCAACACGATTACTTTGAAGCCGGTCTCAAACTCAAACAGAAAGCTAATCTCCTTCATGTCCTCACCAATGCTGGTACAACAACATTCACTTCTTTTGCCCTTCAGATTTATCTGAATTGTTGTTTTCCCTCCCCCTTTCCCCAAATAAGTATTAAATTTTGTTTAATTGCATACGTGTTATTTTCTTAATATATATATATATATTGTTTTTCATGATGCAGGGATCAAACCAGATGATAAATTTTATGAAATAAAATATATTGAGAAAACGATCAAAGAAGCAATTGGATTTGCTCCGGGAATAGAATGTAATAAGGATTCCTCACATAATAGCCAACTTTATCAGATTTATCTATGCGTTGACACTTCGGCCTCCAAATTCATCAACTGTCCTGTTATGCCACATGGTCGATGCGACTCTCGAGTTCAATTTCCAAAGTTCTAAATCTCACAGCTGAAATTTTATTTATTTTTTTACAAAAAAAAAACATTGTCCTTATTTGGTTTTTATTACTATGTTTCTTGCAACTTTTAATTGCAATATAAATATATGATCGGATGATACCCTTTGTTTGCTTGGTAAAAGAATCATAAAGGTTTTAGCAACAACAAAAAAAAGTATCATAAAGGTTATTATTTATCTCTACTTAGAATGTTATTTTACATTTATTTTTTCTATGGTAAGTTATGGTGAGAAATTTGATCTGGGATTCCCTTGATAAAATTCAGAGCATATGTATAATCTATACTAAACTAATGTCACTGAACATAATCTTTTAGGTTTTTAAGCCAAAAATATATAATTTCGTAGGATAACTACTTTTAGCGGTAAATGTAGAATCATCTCTCTTAATCAGTTTTGGCGATAACTCTCTCTTTTTGGCGAAGACAATAATTTAAACGCTGAAATATCCAGCGGTTGACGGTGGTGTTCATAATAGTCAACGACGTTAAAAATAGTTTACGCCAAAGATATCTCCGTTTTGTTTATGATGTATTTATTTATGGATTTAACGACATGCAGCTGGCACAATATCGTCGGCCTAGTTTAGGCCCATCACAGATTATAACTATTCAAAATTTTGTTGATAATTTTTTTTTTTTAAATACTAATTTTTGAACACTAACTCGTTATTTTATTATAAATTATGAAAATCGTTATGTCGATAATTTTACGACAGAAAATAGTACCATTACAAAATATCCACGTATGATAGTGTTACCTATACCACAGTAAACCATTTTATGAAAATTTACGATTGACATTTTTACCTCATTTCGCTTAAGATTTTTTTTGTAATTTTGTCTTCACTAATCTGCATAAATAATAACAAATCATATTTTCTGAGATTCGAACCTTCATTTATGAGAATATAGAAACATTCATAAACCCAATAATCAAACCACTAAACCACTTCTAGTTAATGAAATACTAATTTAGTACAATAAAATCATTTTAAAAGTAATTGACATTGATAAACAAACCATGTAATTTGGATGACGAAAAATACAAACTGCAGGCCGAAATTTTATATTTTTCTATAGTTATGAGGTCATATTGCTGGAAAACTAAAATGTGGTTTATAGTTTTGGATGTCCATTCACACTTATATGTTTTTCTTATCATATAACTTTAGATCAGAATCAAACTTGTTCATAAGAAATAGCGATGAGAACCAAGCTTGTTCAAATTTGTTTTCCCCCACACTTGGGTCTTTATGATATTTTGGTTTGCAAATTTGGAAGAAAGATGGTTAGGAAACCAAACCGAAGCTAATAATTGTGTTCTTACAAAGTCATCATGAGTGTTGCTTGAGTCATAATGTGAATTAAACTAAAAGACCAACGTGAAAACTACAGTTCAATTTTTGTTTTTGTTCTTTTCCTCCAACCATGAAAAGGTAAAAGCACACTTAAAAGCAAATATTGCAACCAAATATTTTTGAGGTGATATGACTTAGGGATGTATGGTGGTGCGTTACAACTTACAAATGAAAACACCTTTCATCTCACGCTATCATGACTTGGGAACTTGCTTACCCTTTGAAGTTTACTTGCCAATTTCTTTTCTTTTTTCCTCCCTTTATGTAAGATTATCTAGAGGATCAAGATAAATTACTATTAGGCGCAATATTCGAATTTTGATTGTTCAAATGTCTCCTCTCGATATGGTTAGTAATTATTAATCATCATAGTATCAACCAAACATGTTTAGTTATAGACTCATAGTACATACATTTTTTTGTAATACCATAACATATGATGATTTTGTGAATTTTTAATTAATTTATATTTAATTGCTTCGAGAACAAATAATGACAAAGATGGTGAACTCTTTTCGCCTCGTACGATAAATGGACAAGAGTTGGTGAAATCGGGCCCATTATCTCGGTAACTTTTTTTTTTTTTACTTCGTGAGTTGGTGTCTTCTTGCAGTTTTTTTACATTTCACCATTTTTCCGTTTCGGTTTTTACAGTAATATAACAATTTAAAAATATAAGAGGGCTTGAAGAAAAAACACTATCGCTTTCTGTTGCTGATGGAGGAAGCTGCTTCGATTAAACGACAGAGTGAAACTAGAAAAATCCAACAGAGATCGGAAAATCCAACAGATTTTACTCGGAAAATCTTTCTCCGTGACCATCTCGCGATTCCGGTTTACCGGATTCTGATTCTGGAGCGGACATTGCTTCCTTTTACGCCTGTCAGCAGATTTCGTTTCTGCTTCGAGTTGATTTCGCGACTGTTGGAGTTGATTCAGTAAGTTCGATCATACTTTTTGATCTGTTTTTTTGGTATTTGAGTTCTATCAAGTGAACGTCTTCTGGGCATGGTCTCTCGTGATTTTAAATACGTCGAGTTGCCTACTAGCCACTAGGATTTTTTTGTTTGAATTTTCCCGTAGAGCAAAAAATGCTGATTTTTTTTCTCGAAATTTCTCGGCTTTTGATAGTTAAGCTTGATTTTGGTTCCTAATTTTCCCGCATTTTCTTTTGCTCCTGTTTATCGGTGGATCGGATTCTGTGAATATTGGGAAATCGTAGAATATATAAACCCTTTTTGTATATTATCATGGATCTGTTAAACGATTTTGAAATTGAGTATAATGTTGATTCCTTGGCTTGGTCTTTGATAATATCTAAATTGATTGAATTATAAACAGCAGCAACATTCTATACTGTGGGCTGAGTCTTGCATTCTCTTTGTTTCCTAATGATCTTCTCGTCGCCGGACTTCTCGCTTCTTCAACACAATTGATTTTGGCTGAAAATGAAGAGGTTGTATGGGGGGCTTCTTGTTGCATCAATGTGTATGTTCTTGACGGTGTACAGATATGTAGACTTGAAAACTCCTGTTGAAAAGCCTTACATCACTGCTTCTCTTGTCACTCCCAACACCACTCTTCCTCTGGAATGGCTTCGAAACACCCTCCCTGACTTCATGAACGAACCGAGGAATACTCAAGAAGCAATATCTGGTGATGATATCGTTGTTGTCTCGGGTCTATTTGTTGAGCAGAACGTCTCAAAAGAAGAGAGAGAGCCTTTCCTTACCTGGAACCGTCTTGAAACCTTGGTTGATAATGCACAGAGCTTAGCAAATGCAGTGGACGCCATTAAGGAAGCTGGCATTGTTTGGGAGAGCCTTGTGTCAGCTGTTAAAGCCAAGAAACTTGCTGATGCAAACGAAAACCAAACGAGGAAAGGAAAAGAAGAATTGTGTCCTCAGTTTCGTAGCAAAATGAATGCTACTGAAGCTGATGGAAGTAGTCTCAAGTTGAAAATCCCTTGTGGTCTGACTCAGGGCTCCTCCATCACAGTCATTGGCATCCCAGATGGTCTAGTTGGTAGCTTCCGGATTGATCTAACAGGACAACCGCTTCCAGGGGAGCCTGATCCGCCCATTATTGTACATTACAATGTTAGGCTCCTTGGGGACAAGTGGACTGAGGATCCTGTCATTGTCCAAAACAGCTGGAGGGCTTCTCGTGATTGGGGCGCCGAGGAACGCTGTCCAGATCTTGATCCTGATTTGAATAAGAAAGTGGATGACTTGGATCAATGCGACAAGGTGGTGGGTAGAGAAGTGAACCAATCTTATTCCACTAGCTTGCCATCCAACACTTCAAAGGGGATTCCAGTAGCTAGGGAAGCATCTAAACATGAAAAATACTTTCCTCATCAAACCCTTTCACCATTAAGGCCATTAGATCTTGTTATTGGCGTTTTCTCCACGGCAAACAATTTTAAACGACGGATGGCTGTGAGAAGAACATGGATGCAATATGATGATGTAAGATCTGGAAGAGTTGCAGTACGCTTTTTTGTTGGCCTTGTAAGCTTTCTCCCTCGTTGAAAACATCAGGTGTATATTAGGGTCTCTTAGTTCTTAATCATGATTTTCTCTATGGGTGATAATGCAGCACAAAAGTCCAATTGTTAACTTGGAACTCTGGAATGAGGCTCGGACTTATGGTGATGTTCAGCTAATGCCCTTTGTTGATTACTATAGTCTCATCAGTTGGAAAACACTAGCAATTTACATCTTCGGGGTAAGAATTTTTTTTGTCATGTCTCTTCCTATACAAGATCGAGTAGTCTTTACCATTTTGCCTCACCAACGATATCTCTTGAACAGACAGAGGTTGACTCAGCCAAGTTTATCATGAAAACGGATGATGATGCCTTCGTTCGTGTTGATGAAGTATTATTTTCTTTATCAATGATCAATCGCGGGTTAATATATGGACTGATCAATTCCGACTCTCAACCAATTCGAAACCCTGATAGCAAATGGTACATCAGTTATGAGGTACAACACAACCGGACATGGCCATGTATATTCATGATTGACGATTTCATTTGACAATGTTTCTACTCAAAAACAGGAATGGCCAGAAGAGAAATATCCTCCATGGGCGCATGGTCCAGGCTACATTGTGTCCCGGGACATAGCAGAATCTGTGAGCAAGCTTTTCAAAGAAGGAAATCTAAAGGTACAATTACTCTATGTTAAGTCCATTTAATCGCATTTCCAAATTTACGTAGAATGGATTGTGAATTTTCGAAACTGTAAATAGATGTTCAAGCTAGAAGACGTGGCGATGTGTATATGGATCGCTGACTTGAGGAAACATGGACTCGATCCTCATTACGAGAATGATGGAAGGATCATTAATGATGGATGCAAAGACGGTTATGTGGTTGCTCATTACCAAAGTCCTGCCGAAATGACTTGTCTCTGGCGTAAATACCAAGAAACCAGACGGTCTCTTTGCTGCCGCGGTTGGTAAAACTCAAAAACGTAAACGCACATTTTTTTCACCTTGCGTTCACGTTCTGCGTACACAGGTATAGAAAGAGAATGTGGTGGTTTTATCTGTTAATTCTTTGTCGTAAAACGTCTGATTTGGTTTGTTAGTATAAAGTAGATTAGATACGTAGTTTAGTTTAGTCGTATATCTAAATTTTCATTTGATATCTTTTTATTCGACGGGTGGTGTAGAGTCATAGGAACATATTATACGGGTGGCGATGGACCATATTATACGGGTGGCGATGAGAACACGTCACACATTTGTATATTTTCACAACTTAGAAATCAACTGCTAATGCTTAGTATTCACACGTGTGACGTGTTCTCCATTACAGAGTGACACGTTTCAGCTTCAAATAAAGATTCGAACCAGTAGTGGAACCTTTTGTTCTGCTCTTATCCACCGTGCATGCAACAGCCTCGAATGTTGATCTCCAATTACCAAAATGACCTTTCGCCGGCTTTAAGTATACTCTTTCGTACAAGGAGAATTTAGACCAATCGTAAAGTTAGTCTGAACAATAAAAGTCAGAAATGTGACATAGGTATCTGCCAATGGATAAACATCGCGATAAGACCAATCATTGTCTTACAACTTAAAATATTTAGGTCCCATTCATTATTATTTGAGAAAAAAAAGTCTGCCAGGTTAATATTTTCTAGATCTTTCCACAACTTTCATTTGCAACTCTTAAATCGTCAAACGCCATCTACTCAATCAATTAGGATCTATTCTTTTGTTTCCGATGGCGACAGCACAAGAAGCCGAAGTTGGAAGAGAGACTTCCTCTGTACCCGCAAGATTTCTAAGGAACAGAGATCTATACCTCTTCTTGCCTTTCCTCTTAGGCTTTTCTGATCAAGAATCATCAGATGGAGACCCTGATGTTGCTTCGAGACGCGAGAGAATCATTCTGGTCAACCCTTTTACACAAGGAATGATCGTCCTCGAGGAGTCATCGGGATTGAATCCTCTGCTGCGCGACTTACTTGAATCACGTGAGGAAGGTCATCCTCCAGCGTCCAAGGCTTCCATCGATGCCATGCCGATCGTTGATATCAACGGCTGCGAAGGAGAGTGTGTCATCTGTTTAGAGGAATGGAAGGCGGAGGAGACGGTGAAGGAGATGCCGTGTAAGCATCGGTTTCATGGAGGATGCATAGAAAAATGGCTAGGGTTTCATGGGTCGTGTCCTGTTTGTAGGTACGAGATGCCTGTTGATGGAGATGAGGTTGGGAAGAAAAGTAATGATGGCAGAGAGATTTGGATTAGGTTTAGTTTCGACGGTGGTCGGAGAGTTACAGATTCTTCTGGTCATGACGGTGGAAACAGTGATGGTGAGGGTAACACTGTTAGATCTGGTGGTCCAGGATCTGTTTTTGAGTCTGAGAATTAGGGTTACAGAAGAAGGAACTTGTGTGATTTTTTTTGTTGGCTCCTCTTTGTTCTTGTTTTGGTAATTCCTTTTTATTTTCTTCTTCTAATCTCTGTTTTGGTTCTCGATTCATGTATTATAAAGTTCGTGATTTTTCAAGAATCTTTTTAGAATTTTCCTACTGCAAGACTTCTGTCAGGACAAGTCCCATGAAATCCTAACAATGTCTCTACGTGATCTGATCAGATCTTACTATTTTCCACCTCGATGCCATATATACGACTTTTGAAATGTGCTCGATCTTTCAAAACGCGTACATCGTGTAATTCATTAATCCAACGTACCCTTTGATTCACCCTACGTAATTATATATATGGACGTATAAGTGCACGATGTATATTGTAGCATATCTTATTAAAAGAAAGAACTCACGTTTCTCGAAACCTAATCATATTTGTTGGACTTTGAACACGGTTCCATGTCCTTGAAACTATTCAAACTCAGTCCCAAGTCCTCACAGTCTTGACCTCCAAAGGCTCTCTTCTGAATAGGTTGTTCCGCGCAAACGATATCGCTCCACTTTCTCTTCTTCCGCTCAATCAATGCCTCTGGTTTGATTTCAATCAACTGAAGCTCGTTCGATCTCTTCCTAACGCTCTGAAAATCGAAATCTTTATTTGCATCTGAGCTCTCTGATGACGCCAACGAGCTGTCAACTGAACTTCTCTCCTGTTCAATTCCTCTGTTTCCTGGTTTCTTGCAACCCAAGAGATCATATTCTTCATCAACCTCGTCATCTTCATCTGCTTGCGTCAGTCCCGAAAAAGAAGAACTGAGACAGCTTCTATTTGCCATCGATGCTACTCCATAGAGGTCGGATCTCGGAAAGTCTATACCAAGATTTGAAGATTTGAAACCGGAGAGAGTTTCTTGCGCTTTCATTAGCACTGACTGTAAATATCTCCCCTGTGCCTCTATCCTCAGTTGTAACTGCCTCTGAACCTATAACAAAAGCAGAAACTTTCAAGTTCTAAAGCAAGAAAGCTCTCATTGTACATATTGTGATTCATTTATGAGGAATAATGTTATTACTTCGATTTGTTGGTGAAGCTTCTTCTGGACTTCCAATTGTATTTCTATCGCCTCCTTGATTTGCAAGTTTCTACTTTATAATAACGAAGAAAATAAATTCAAGGAGGCTGAAATCTAGCTATGAAAACAGAATAGTATTTCTTTATGATGATCATTACTTGTTAGGTTGGTCATCTTTTTCTTCGGTGACAATAAGTTCTTGTTGATCTTCAAAATCTTTTTGACTCTGACATTCTTGGGATTTTGCAGCTGAAGAAACTAACATAACAAAACATAATTAACAACAAAGGATCAGGATAGATTGAACCCACTAGCTCAGCTCAAAGATTACAAATTTGAGAACTGTAATCTTTGAACAACATTAATAAATCTAAAGATTAACAGACAGAAAATCATCAGTAATCAAAGAATTTCTAACCATCTTGCTTGTTACCAACGAATCTGTCGCTCATTCCGAGCCGATATTTCTGAAGAGTAAAAAGAATGAGAACAAGAATCAGCCAATTTAGAGTTTGTAAATTGCAAGAAACTGAGTTAAAAAGAAAAAGAACCAATAATTCGAATCAATGAAGTTTTTTAAAAGAACCTGTAAATGACTCTTGAGATGGTACAAAGTAAACTCAGGAATCTCCATAATCCTCATCAAACCCTTAGGCGTCGCCTCTAAAACCACACAGAACAAAACAAAAATGAAAACCCAATAAAGAAATAAGACCTAACCACACAAACTTGATTCCTTGATAAGGTTTCAAAAGGACAAATGGAATTGAAACAGAACTGTTTGGACCGCCGAGTTGATTAACGGCGTCGATGAATCTGTGATGAAGCTCATAACTCCATCTCAATCTCGGTTTAGATTCCTTTCCCTTGTGATTCTTATCATTACCCATGTTCTGTAATAACAATCAAAAATGGTTCAAGAGAAAAGAAAAAAGGGTCTTGTTAACAAGATTGTTAGGCTTGGTGGCACAGATGTGGAGATTATAATTTACATGTAGTTGTTGGAGTGTTCTCTTTCTTCTTGTTCTTTAGAAATCTTATTCTAACACCATATCTGGAAACATGAGTGGGGTTCTGTTGGAGAAGAGAATATATGCTCTCTTGACCCTTTCCTCTTCCTTTTTCTTTTATTTTGTCTACTTTTTTCGGATTTTACGTTTTAGTATTTGACTATTTGTTTCCCTTTCCTCGAATACCTCCGGATTTTACATCGCTTTTTGATAAATATATTTTAAATTAATTTTTGGAATTTTTGTGTAACTTTTTCTTCTTTGACTTGAAGTGGTTAGACAGAATCTATGATGCCCGAGATCAGATAATAATTAAAGTTTGGTACACTTATTAGGTTATGGTCTTTACACGACATCTCTCCTAATGGACACTTAGTTATCGTGTATCACACTTCTTACAGTCATCTCAACCAAATAATAATACGTTATAAGAGTTCATCCAAAAACGGTAATAGATGAGAACAATAGTAGCCACTTAAATCTGCTTATTATGTTGCTATTATAAATCAAAAGGAAACGAGAAAAAGAGGCAATAAATATTTTTTCAGGCGACTAAGAATTCCAAAGAAAACATATAGAAGCGCCTCCATCGCGTTTAGCACGACAAGCGGCTGGTTCATAAATGTACCAAATACATACTCTGCAAACTCCAAATTTACTGTATACATTGTCGTCTCTGTCTACCCTGAAAATGTCAAATGTTACCTTATTGTTGGGCCACTCGAAAGTGCAAGTGTACTTCGTCGTTTTACGGAGATTGACACGAAACCTGAAATCAAAGCTAGCTTCAAATGGGAGCTGTTTTACCCCTAGATCTTTCTCTTTGTTCGTGCAATGCGCCATCAACGTTGCACGTGAGGTCAATTTGTTAATAACTATCACATGTTTAGGTGCGAATGGGAAAAGTCCATCGGTGGACGAGTGATTTCCAAAAGATGACAATGTTTCGATGATACATAAAAATGAGAATAGCAGTACTATGAAATAGTTATTCTTTAAGGAAGCCATTGATGGAGTTAATTAAATGGTCATATTATATTCATTATTTCTAAACTAGTATTTATAGATGGATTAATATATATTATATTAGTACAAATCTGTAGGTTATATATATATATATATATATCGACGTAATTACAAATAAATGTGTAGAATTTAAACATGTTCTTTAGTATTATTTAATTAATAGTATACTAAAGAAAATCTAGCTTTAATTTTCTTTCAAAAGTAAAATGGGAAGATCTTTGAAATGTTCTTTTTAAAATATAGTGTCAATAACTCTGTTTCTTGTCATTTAACAGTATTTAGTTACAATTGGTGATCTTTTATAAAAGTTCATGATCTGCTTTCTTCGAAGTTCTTAAAATTTGTTAAAACATACATTAAATTTATGAGAGAAACTGCCATAATAGATTTTATTATTGTTGGATTATATATTTGAAATTGAATCCGGGACATTTAGAAATTGAAGGACTAACATGCAATAGAAATGAAGCTTCACAGAAGAAAAAGATTTAAAAATTAAATTCAAAGGGGAGTAATTAACTTTCGTGGTATTTTTAGACATGTGTCAAGTTATAGTTGGCTAGATACAAAAGAAGGATTCTTCTCCACAAGCAAGTGACTCCGAAGGAATGACTAAAAGAAAGACTTAACGGAAAGGAAGATGAATGAAAAGATGTGAGCTTTGTTGTGAGAGTGAAAGGAAGATGAATGAGATCAAACCCTTAAGCGTCACACATTTGATTCATTTAGGTTTCAAAAGGACAAAGAAGATGGAAACTAAACATTCGGATTTCACAACTCTTTTTATTTTATATATCAATATTTTTTTATTTTTTTGGAATTTTTGTGTAACTCTATTCTTCTTTGACTTCAAGTGGTTACACATAATCTATGATGCACTGAGACCAAATACTTATGTATACTTATTAGGTTATGGTCTTATCATAATGGACAGTTATCCCACAACTTCTTACATCCATCTCAGCTTCAATAATGTTATGTGAAAATGGGATATATTTAGGGATACATGAAAGCGTTAATTTTGAAGCTCAATTTCAATTAAATTCTCATCTTAACAATGTTTACAGTTTATCAAATTAAAAATTCAATATTCAGTTGACATCTTAGAGAATTAATTTTGATGATAAACCTAAGAATCAGTACCGGCGGGAATTAACTTCTTTTTTTGTTCTTCAACCAAAAGTAGTTAATTATGGTTTTGAGAAGAAAAAAAAATACTTTTAAATAATTTGAAAATGGTTAACTTAAACAAATTTTGAAAATCATGATGGATGTTTATCATTTATGAAGAAAGAAAGTAGCCAATCGGCTCTTAGAAGAATATTGAGAAAATATAATAACGTTAATTATGATTGGAGGATTTTTTGCAGTAGCTGTAAGTAAAGGAGAATCAAAGAATGCAACTATGAAATAACCTTACACGATATATAACTTTTAAAGCCATCCACGCAAAGAAAGTGAACCAATCATATACCATACAACTTTTAAAGTAAAAGAACTTTAGACTTACAAAAAACCATTTACAAAAAAAAAAATGTATTAAAAAGTATATATACATGGTCTATAAATGACCACTACGATGATCCAATGACATGAAAAGAGACACACTCTGCTAAAGTTTTATCCACTTTGAGAATCATCTCCTAGGTGATTTGTACACTTTATTGCTGTATGTTTCCGAAGTTTTTTTTTTTTTTGCGTTAGAAATGAAATGATGAATGCTGTATGTAACATGTTACACTTGATTGTTACAGAGCTTTGTAGATCCACCACAAATCTTATCAGAGAGAACATAAACAAACAGAATGAAATTTCACGGTTAATATGAAAACTACATAACAATTATTAGAAGAGAAAAGTGACAAATATGCAAAAACAATTTCAACAGTTAGAAAATATTCAAATAGCAAACATGTTTTGTTTATTTCTATTCTAATACAAAAATATGAAAGATATATATTTTTTTTCCTTGATATAGAAGAAAGATAGGATAACTATTTTTACATGATTAAGAAGCCATGGAAAACAGTAAGGAGAGTCTCCATCACGTTTAATACGACATGGACTTGACTTCGATATGTGTCAAATACATTATCTGCATATTCCACCACTTACTTTTTGGACTATCGTCTCTCTCTGCCCTAAAGATGTCAAATGTCTTAACATTTCCAGGCCACGAGAAAGTGCAAGTATACTCCGTTTGTCAGCAAGGATCGCTTTAAACCCCAAATCTTTCCTTTTGTTCCGACAGTGCAAGACCAATCCTTCACCTGTGACCAATTTGTTAGTGATCACAACATGTTTAGGCAAGAACGGCAAATCGCCATCCACGGATGAAATGTGTCCAAATGATAACGAAGTTCTGAGGATAATTACAAATGTTTTTAGCACGAAAATGAAGTGGATATTTGTTGAGGAAACTATGGATTTGTTTTACTGGTTCGTAATACGATTTTTTAAGAAAGTAGTATTTATATATTTAAAAACAATTATTATATCCTTTAGTTATTTTTCTTTTTTTTTATAGGGACACCAAATCTATAGTTTTTTTAAAAAAAGATGTGAAAATTTGTAAGTGATAACTTAAAGATGTAATTACAGTATTCCACAATGTTAAAAGGATATATTAAAACTATTAGAATAAATTTTTAAAAAATTAAAAATGTAATTACAAGTAGTTGCCAAAAAAAATGTAATTACAAGTAAACACTATTCAAGTGATTAGTTAATTAATCATTGTCTTTAATCAATTAATCATCGTACAACATAAGATCTCTCTTATTTTGGCTACAAGAAGTAAATTTCTCTTTAAAATTCTTTAACTAGTCATTGAATTTAAGGAATAAAAATGTAAAATATCTCAAATAATCTGTTTAGTCTATTAGGATTTCGCCTAGTTTAGTAATTTTTTTCTTTACCCATGCATTTCTAATAAATATTCTTTGTTAACTTAATTAATTTATTATCTCAAACTTTGGATATTGTCGATCAGAATCATGCATCGTGAAATCTGGTAGTCTGGTCTAATAGCTGTTTTTCTAGTGGTTAAATTTATGTGCGTTATTCATTCTCAACAACAACATCTAGAAAATTTCGAAATAGAATTCATAAGGCGGAGAACATTCACACCCAGAGAGGATGAAAAATCTTGTTGGATAATGTAAATTGTTCTACGTGAACCGAAGTCATATTATACAAACGCTACTTATGAAGTGGATATTCGAAGTTTGAAAAATCAATATTCTGACTTTGATACTAAGTTTACTATTTGTACTTAAAATTGTTACGATATCTGAATTTTTCGAGTCGAAGAGAATATTATATACCGGATCGGAATTTATAAGCACTTATGCTATGATTGAATACGCTACAAGATTCTGACATGTGGATGGTAAATATTCATTGGTGATATTCTGGTAAACCATACAGAGAGGTGGACAGAAAAAGAAAAAGAAAAAGGTCGCATATTGCGACGTGATTTATTTCATTGTTGTATCAATGTATGTATTATATACGAATATTTCCAGGAAAAAAAGATAACCAAACAATTTGACGTGGCAAAATAAATAAAGAAATGAAAAATCTTTTGAGTGGCACAGAAAGAGATCGAAATTGAGCTGAAAAAAGATTGCAAAAAGCTCACTTTTATTGCAACATGTGGCTCTCTCATCTCTACAAGTCTCTTTCTCTGCTGATGTGTCATCTTCCCCATTTTCTCTTTTTGTGTGGCTCTGTCTGATCCGTTAATAACTTAATACCAACCCCAGACTACTTCTTATACATATATACTTTTGTCTCACTTCTTCTGTTAAAGAATAACACACATACCATCAAGTACAATCTCTGCTTCACTTTCTTCCTTCTTCTGTCAGGTACTTACTTGCAAAGATTAGTATGTCTGAACTTAGGGATACTCCGATAAAATTGTTTGGGTGGACAATTACATCTTCTTTGGCCCCTGTTCTTCACGATTCTTTCGATCACGGCATGGAGAATTCTTCCTCGTCTTCCTCTCCCTCACTTCGACTACACATGGTATGTGTTCTTAGATGCTAAGAAATGTGTTCAAGCCAAGGTGACTTAAAAACTAAATATGTATTGTTAGAGCTTTTGCTTGTAGAGTAAGCCGGATATGTCTAGGTTTTGCATTTATTCTTTCACATAATTAATGAGACGGAAAAGAAAACTGTAGAGAAAAAAGGTATTTGCCTCAATTCGTTCTTCTTTGTTTAAGGTTTAAGAGTTCATCCAAATTCACAAGAAAATGCAAAAAAATTGAATCTTTTTTTTTTTAATTATCTTTATCAGTTTGAAACTAGTTTCATGAGGTTAATTCTAATCCATCCTCAAATTTTTCAGATGAACAACCAATCTGCTACTGATAACAAAAAACAAGACAATACAAGCCTTCAGATATCATCTGATCTTAACAAATTAGAGTCAAAAGAAACATCTGAGAACAGTGATGACCAACACAGCGAGATCACAACAACTACTACATCGGAAGAGAAAACAACTGACTTGAAGAAACCAGACAAGATTCTTCCATGTCCGAGATGCACCAGTGGAGACACCAAATTCTGTTACTACAACAACTACAACGTTAACCAGCCACGTCACTTCTGCAGAAATTGCCAGAGGTATTGGACTTCCGGTGGATCCATGAGGACCGTCCCGGTTTGTTCAGGCCGCCGCAAGAATAAAGGATGGATTTCCACGGACCATAACATGCACATCAATTCCGAGAATACTAGTAGTGACTATACTAACAATTACAATAGCTCCTCGACGAAGATTCTCAACTTCGGGTCTTCAGAATCTTTTGTTACAGAGAACGGTAAGCATCAATCAAGCGATGTAAAGATAACCGCCAGTTCTGTTTCCCAAGATTTCAACAAGTTCCAAGGTTTTCTTCCTCCGCAAGTAACATCCCCTGTTTCGCCTCCTTGGCCTTACCAGTACCCTCTTAACCCTAGTTTCTACCACATCCCCGTCTACTGGGGCTGCACGGTACCATATTTGGTCTACTCTAGAGACTTCCAGATGTCTAGGAAAAAAAGGACAAGAGACGAAGTTTCACATGAAACTGGAAGAGAGAGCAAAGACACTTTTGTAAGAGCAAGATTGGATTCATCATCTGAAAGTATTAACAATGAAGCAAGCTTAGCTACGGAGAATCATGTTTGGTATCCGCTACCGATGAAACGCGAGAAGACAGAGCAATTCAGCTTTTTCACTAATGGATCTGCATCAAAGAGCAGCAAAGATAGATTCGTCCCTGAAACGTATCTTAACCTGAAAGCAAACCCTGCAGCCATGGCAAGATCTATGACCTTCAGGGAGAGCATGTAACGTCAAACATATACTAATATAGAATACCGTCAAGATCTATGTATTGATTGCTATCTTGTAAATGAAGGAAAAAAATTGTAGATATTTTGTTATGTGGTAAAGCTGCAGATAACATTTAAGATATATCTTATTTATATGCCACAGTCACCATTTTGTAGTTTAACGGATGGATATGCTGAAGTTATGACGTCTTCTTTAGTAAATATGGCTCCACGATAATATTTATTTCATTATCTGTCCTCGTGTATAGAATAATTTGAGAAAAAGAATAAAGATGAGTATGTATTTTATGTAAAGGAGAAAAAGCAGAGCACCATAACTTACATTAGTCCTTAGTTATAGAATCCATCTAGTTGTCATAGAGGAAAAGCCAAAGGGGAGGCATAAAGTCTCTTTCTCTGGGCAAAAAAAAAGAGTTTCTTTATTTGAGTCTAAAGGAAAAAGAAAATACACTTTTTAAATAATTTCTTTTCGTTGACAAAAAAAAAAAATTATTTTCTAATGTCATTTCTTTATTTTTGTATCTCCACTACTTTCTATCTTTCAGTCCATGCAAACATTACACTCTGCTCATTAAGGTGTTTTCAACCTCTATTCTATAGTTAATTAGAGTTGGAGTTGGCGAGAAAAAAAATGGTCAACAAAAATAGACTTGGAAAGGGATATCTCCAGAAGGATTTAGGCCAATTTCAGGGCTTAATGGGCCCTAATGTAGGCCCAATGAAGCAATTTCAGGGCCTAATGGGTCCTATTAAAAGAAACACCAGAACAAGGTTCATAAATCACGAATTGCAAACCGGTGACGGAACTTTTGCAAGCGTACTGTTTTTGCTTCCTCCCGGTCTTGTTAAGGAGACTTCAAAAGAAGAAAAAAAAAATTGGCATTTCACAAACTACTCCGATTTTTCTATACTAATGATCGATCGACTCTTCACTATATCCAAAATCTGAAAGAAAAAAAACTTACAAAATGTAAACTTTAGTGGTCATACTTTAGAACCTACATAGAACCGGACAACAGTAGGAATACTCATGAACGAAATTATGAAAATGAAGCCAATGCATTATATTGCATTATGACTGTGGACAACGAAATTACTAACACCATATTTTATACTCTATGAACATTCGCACCACGAAAAAAAAAGAAGAAATTCAAACATCAAATCTGCTTGTGTTATTAGTTTTACTATTATAAATCAAGGAAGCAAGACAAACTATGCCTTACATATTTTAAAACGATAAAGAAGCCCATTCTAAGCAGTTTGGAGTCGACTCCTAACTACAAAAATATATTTATATATGAATCTTTACTTGGTAAGAAGTAAGAACCTTAATCACTTGGCTTTTTGAAATTGTTATGAATCATTATATTGGGCCTTCTATGTATGCTTCAATAGGAGTCGTTCAAAAGTGTACCCAATACATTCTTCACAAACATTAATTAACCCTTTGTACAGTCGTCTCTATCTAACCTAGAATATTAAAAGTCGCGGTATCCAGGCCATGCAGAGCTGCATGTATACGTTGTTCTTTTAAACACTAAAAACCCTACATTTACTGATATGATCTACTAAAATAAAAAATATTAAAAACCGAAACTAATTTTACACCCCCCCTCCAAAAAAATAAATGCAAGTACTGTTTTATATCTACAACATGAAAAGATATAAAAAATAACTAAAGAGGCATATGTGGGTCCGCGTGACATGAGAGAGACACATAGGTAAGAAGATTGAAGAGTAGGAAAAACGGTTTGGAGGGAAGAAACAAATGCAATGTGTGTGTGAAATTTGGTGAGCATGTTTCATGTTTGGCCTTTCTGTTGCACAATCTCTGCCTCAATCTTTGGCAGTTCCTCTTAATTACGCATCTTCGTCTCTTTCTCCAACTCTTCACAACTACACTCTTTTAATTTCCCTATTCTCTCTCTCTCTCTCTCTCTCTCTCTCTCGTTGTGTTTTTCTCATTACATCTTTAATTAGCATATTTTACGTCTCTTCATCCCAAACTTTTTGACCTTTTCTTTAAACAATCTCCTTAGACGAGAAATATATCAAAGAGTTACTAATACCGAGAGTTTATCAAATGTTACATTAGACAGCCAACCACAACAATCTACAGTTTACTAATTAACGCAAACACAAGGACATGGACTTGAATTTTGGTTTGTTTGCTTTCTAGCTAGTAAAGATAACTTCTTGCTTTTCTGTAACCGAATTAATCAATTTCATTAACTCATCATAACACCACTTTGTTTAAGTTTCATGCCGTTCCCAAGCCAAGAAAATCGAAAAGATGGGGCTGCTGCTTAGCCTTCTCCACCACCTCCTCATCTTCCACTTCCATTCCGATCCAGTTCATTGGCTCATTAGACACTCCTTTCTCTTGGCTCCCAGAGTCAATGTACGGAAAATTATATAACGCTTCTGACGTGGCACCAACATTATCGCCGACCATCATTTGGCTGCCAAACATACTCACAACCATCGGAGTCTCACTGCTCTCATAACCTGAACGTTAGAGATATACCCAAAAAGAAAAACCACACAAAAATTATCAAAATATGCAAAGGGAGAAAGATAATGGAACAAACTAATGGGAGAAAAGAATAGGAATCGAGCACCTTGAAAGCAATGGAAAGGCAACACAAGCTGTTTATGGTCAGTCGTGATGGACGCACTATTAACCAGGTGATGATTCAACTTAAACTCGTGGAAAGGCTGAGTAAAGTAATGATTAGTGGAGATAAAAGAGTGGTAATTAGGGTTAGGGTTAAGATGACTAGGAAGATGAGGTTTAAGTGGATTATTAATTATAAGCTTCCTCCTACGGTAAGCAGAGGAGTGTTCTCTATACTTACGAGCCATGATAACATGCCAATGGTTCTTGACAGAGTTATCAGTCCTACCAGGAAATAGCCGCGCAATCATTGCCCATTTGTTACCATAAAGCCTATGGGCGTGCATTAGCCTCTCTTCTTCTTCCTCCGTGAAAGCTCTTCTGTTTATCCTCGGGTCCAATTGATTAAACCACCGTAGTCTACAGCTCTTCCCTTTTTGACCAACAATGAAATCAAGTTACTAAAGCTCACATCTTTGACTTCCTTTTTATAATCCGAATTGGACCAAGAAGACCCAGAATTTTTTTTTTTTTTTTTAGATTTGATTTTGTTACCAGATCTTAAATAAAGTTAACATCTTTGACTGACCCAGATGGATCAAACACTTTGGTTTTGATGCAATTTTGAAAACCCCATTATAAAATATTTGATTAAAAAAATTACCGGATCTTCCTTGAAGCTTTTCAGCAATGAGGTTCCAGTTTTGTGGACCGTAAATTGCGACAAGTTCTTTGAGTTTAACATCTTCAGCTGGTCTCCAGTGTCCTCTCCCCAATATCGACGGTTTTGAAGACGACGAAGACCAAGACTGTCCACTATCTGTCGTCTCCTTCTTACCGCTCTCGCTATTACTATGATTAGGGTTATGATTATTACTCTCTTCTTCGTTATCTCCAAAAGGACTCTTCAAGATATCAAATTCATGACTTGTGTTGCAGTGACGATGATGCTGAATGTTAATGTCTTTGAAAGGGGAGTCCCAAGAAGAAGCTTCTCTCCTCGCGGCGGCGACCTCATCCATCCACCGTTGATTTTCCGACATAAACATGGAGTTTCTGTTTGAGAGAGAGGAAAAGACAGAAGAGAAGTGTGTAATTGAGATTTGAGGGAGATGTCACGTCAGATTTAGTCCATAAGAGGAGGAGAAAGACTATGCGGTGCAATTGCGTAAAATGTGTCATTAATTTATATTTTTTTAAAAATTATATATAATATAATATCTTTTATATAGAATATGGTATATGTTACGTATGGCTTTAGGTATGTGCGTGTATGTACATGTCGCGACCTTGTTTTCTGACGACTGTTAAAAAGGGTTATCGACCGTTGTCACGGACTGATTCAAACGTCATAGTTATTTGCATTTATACATTATTATTATTATATGGGATACCACTGTAATAAGTCAGTACATATGTAGTATCGATATTCGATTTTGCTGTGGACTGTTATAAAAATATGTTCAGATGTACCTACATTTACAGAAGGTCCAAAGTTTTTATAAAATAAATCATTTACTAAATTTCACATAATTGAGTTTTGTAAACAATTACATATATTACATGTCAATATCTATAATGAATACAATAGAAAACTAAAAAAAAAAAAAAATTTTTTGTCAAACACCTGTAATCCAGAGTTTAAGACATCTAGGGATTAGTCTGCGCTCAACATATAAATCCTCATTAAAAATGTATATATATATATATATATATTTACTTAAATGTATCTTTCATGTGTTATGTGCTTAGCTCTTAGTTTTCCTGATAAAAAAAAACATTAATTAGGCTTCTCTTGAGGCCAGGGTCTTTCTTAAAACTTTCACCACTTAATGCATCTCTTATAGTAACCTTTGCATATTGTAAAAAACTCTTTTGAGGAAAAACCATGGAGTATAAGAAAATGAGTTAATGTAGTCAGTGTCGACCTAAATAATAATAATGTGGTGAATATCTTGGAAAAAATTCAAACGAATCCTACCGTTTCTTTTTTTTTTTTTTTAATATTAACATAGTGCGGAGTACGTAATCAGTTATATATTATCAATTATCAACTACTACGAGAAGATTAATTATCTTTGGCCTAGTTCAATACTGGTTTTGATGAACAATATTTGAGGATGATTTGTTTCCTTATAGGTTGGGTTTTAATGAGTTTATCTACTTGATTTTGCGTCCTCTACAAACAGAGGGCTTTTTATCTGTGAAAGTATCAAACAGAGTTTCATCTTTTGCTCAAAGTAAGAAAATCGAAGAAAGCGTTATGGTCGGAAATGTGGCATGAGTTTCAGGTTTGAGATAGATGATTAAACTCTCTCTTTGTTAAACTCTCTCTGTCTTTGAGAATAACGTGTTCTAGAAGATTGATGTATTCGATGGAACGCATGGGTTTAATGTATATGTTTTATATTACTTCTGAGGTATCTTAAAGATTGAGGAGGTGTCCTTAAAGAGGAAGAAATCTGATGATGCTGATGGGTCTCGGGTCCAACAACTCGACCAAAGCGTCAAGAACATTGTGTTGATGGTCTCGCATCTCAAAGTTGAACTGGACAAGAAGGTCAAAGTGAAAAGGATAAAAGAAGCAAATGATATGAAAGAAAAAAGCTGAAGCAGAAGTATAACTACCAAAAAAGGATGAAGGCAAAAGAGAGAGTTTAACATTTGGGTATGGGTGGTGTCTCTTCTTTAGCACAACCAATTTCTGGACAACTTTTTGTTTTCTTCTCATTCCATCTTCCTTAAACTTTACCTTTTTTCTCTCTTAATCTCCACTTCTATCTATTTCATTTTCTTTCTTTACTACCAATTAAATTAATCATGGGTACTAAATAAACTTGATTTTTAATACGGTGGTATGGGGTTCTTTCGTAAATCGTAATAAACTAGATTTGAAAAGAATAAACACTCCCACTGCTAAATATCACACACATATGTGACCGTGTGGATGTGTATAATGAGCATAAACAGTAGCAAAAGGAAATAAATAATGTGCTTTTAAGACCTTTTCGTATTTGACCAGAAACCCCAATTGGCAGACGTAACCATTAAATATTAATATCAGATTCAAAAGGGTCGCAGTGCATGCAGTACGATCTTTCTGCACAGAGATTAACCGAACCGCACTACGTACTTTTCATTTTTTCTCTTCTCCTATTGTCTTTTTTTTTAAAAAAAAAAAAAAATCGGTCAATCACATTGAAATACACATTTATATTCAATTTTGTGAAACAGAAGTCATGCAGCTTTATTTGATTATTTATTTGGCAGAAACAGCACTTTTATTAAGTATAGTCTAATTATTTTCTTTCCATTTCAAAGTAAAAATTATATAATTGTTAAATAAATTATATATTTTAGTTGTTTTAAAATAAAATATGGGTAACCACACTAATATGTTTATTTTATTTTTTTTGTTTGTAAGAAAACTTAACAATCCAACTGACAAGAGCCACTGTGGGGACTTCCGGACTTGCGTCTTCTTTTGTTTTGTGCGAATCCATCTTTGTTACTTTGTTAGTAATCTAGTACTAGCGCTAGATTTTTTATTCATTATCGTGTCAATTTTATATTATTAAATCATAAGTTTTCTGAATGTCTATGCATTTCTTAATAACCATGTCAAATGTATACATTGTCCTTCATAATTAAGCGTTAATATAACTTGGAGGATCAAAGGAACTTGTGTTCTTACAGATTAAAAAATCTCACAAACGTATAGAAACAGTTTTAAAATAAATTTGAGGACGCAATTGTTTTAAGGAATTTAAAAAAAAAACAAAAACTGAAGAAGCATGCAGTGATTACATTTAGGACATTTGAGCTCATAATTAACGAGTCATAGGGATCCAATGGGAGTTGAAGGGTTTGGACTCCAAAGATGCCGCAGAAGTCTCGCGGCTCTTCATGTTGAGATGGAAAGATTGTTTAAGACAATGAAGTCTCTTAATGAGGATCACATTCTCTCGGTTTGAATTGAGATAGATTGTTGAATTTTAGTGGATATGATCGAAAATCAGGTGGATTGGTTCGCTTTCTCCTCAGAGTTGATTTCTTTTTGACAATGGCATGGTTGTTTCGAGATTTTTATAATTGTCCATATTCATATGATTTGTAACGTCCGTGCGGATTTTCTTGTAAAAGAGGCTCAAGTATATTATTCACTTATGTAAGTAAGATAGAGATCGGATATAATTGTTCCTTAGAATAATATATCTATCGATCAAAACTTGATTTAATAAAATAGATAATCGACAAAAAAAAAAAAAGATGGAGATGATGAAAATGTGAACAATAAAAGTAAACATAGGATCCAATTCAATTCAAAGGAAAAGTCATTTCTCTCTAACTGTGATGCGTCCCCATGGCCCGATTTTGGGGTGTGATGTCGCACAAACATCACGTGTATTCTCGTTATTGTACAACAACATCACAATTACAATAAAACAATCACAAACACTTAGGGAATATCCTTGCTTTGGTTACGTTTTAGAGCAACAGGAGAAAAATGAAGAGTAAAGCCAAAACAGAGTTGAACTAATTTGGGATTTTATGTGATGCTTAAGACTTACGTTGGAGAAGTGAGCCAATGAGCATGGAATAATAAACAGAGATTCGATGCAAGTATTGCTATAGTCAAAAATACTAACTCGTCACTTCAATAACTCAAATATCAATCAATTACCTTATTCAAATATATTATAAATGTTTGTTTAAATATATTATTTATTATTGAAGATATTTTAATATAATATTTGAAAAGTTTAGAGGTGATTTGATTTTTTAACAGTTTTAGATTATTTTGGGTGAATTAAAAAAGTTGTTATAATTTTAATTAAAACACTAGAATCTCATCTAAAACTATATGATTTAAATTTTTATATTTTTAACAAAAAAAGTTCAGCATAATACTTTGAAATAATAAAAAATCTCCTAAAATCATTACTTAAAATATTTCCAATAAAACAGATTTTAAAGTATATTTTAAAATCACAAGTTCAATAACACTGAATTTTAAAAAAATATTTAAAATTCATGTTTAAATAACAGAAAATTTATCATTTTAATATAAATCACTCCAAATTCTTGAAAATACATCTCTTTTACCTTATTCAAATATACTATAAATATTTTTTCAGTGTCCATTATTAATGATTAAGGAATTTTTTAAAAAAAATTAATATTCTTTGATTGTTTATGAGTTCAAACGCCTTATATAAGTTCGAATTTGCCACTCTTTCATACTATGATATAATATAACTAAAATTTAATAAATATTATTTTTATAAAACAAAATAACTGAAAATATGTACGATATTGTTTTCCCACGGTGAAGTGAAAATTCTAATATTTAGCAAATATATGCTCATCAATTTGGTTAAATTAGGTCCGGGTTGGTTTAGATGTACAGAGATTTTGGTAGTAACTAATGCAACATGGCGTGGCTTTGATAAGTAAAAGACGAGAAGCTAGCGAGGAAACAGAAATGTACAAGAAAGTGAAAGAAAGTGAGAGTAATGAAAGGAAGTGGAGTGACAGAGAGGATAAATGGTGGGAACAGATCACGAAGAAACACACAAACTCATACTGTTTTTGGAGTTTCCAAAAAGAGATGACGTGAAAGGTAACCAAACAGTAAAGTCTATATATCTCTCAATTTTCAAAGATGAATGAATCAATGACCCATCTAATCTCATAGCCCCCTTTGCCCCTATGATCTCTCTATACCGACCTATTTTCACATTCACCAATGAAGTTTGTCTTAAATTATACCCTCTTAACCTCATTGGTATTTATGGTTACAATCATACTACTTCTTTGTTTCTATACCCCGACATAGTTCTCCAAAACTCTTATCCTAACCGGTCTCTTCAACTAATGATTTTGAGGTTTTCATGTAGTATTTTTCGGGTTTTAGGTACACTAGTCTATATGATTTGCCGGACCAAAGGTTTAGTTACTCTTATCATAAAATTATTATTTAACTTTTAACGTGTGTGTTTTACATGTTGTAAATTTAGGAAAACATAAACTGTGAATAGTTATACTTAATATTTTAGTCAATAGTCGGTTTTAAACAACAATTTTAAATGAAGGTGGGGGCACGACCCGACCTAAGAGAATGCCTATAAAATCAGGCTCTATTGAACTTGGTACGAAATTATTTTTGCGTGTATATATATAAAATTATATGGAAGGAAAATAATGAAGAAAGAATTGAGGTTGAATGAAATCAAAGAAATATAAATATATGTATAATATTAAAGAATAAAAACGAAAGAATGTGACGAGTAGTGGGGCGTAAGGGAGCAGCAGAAGACAAAGGCTAATCCATGATAATTCGGTTAGGTGTGTTCCCTTGACAGAGCCATATTTTTGAATATTTTTCTTGCTCTAAAACTCATAACCCTACCAATTTAAAACGACATCCAACTCATGGGTTCGTCTAAATATGTCTTGAGTTTGATTGATGATTAGCATCTTAGATGCATGAGAAAGGTTGTTATCCAACTCAGCTCTATCCTACTCCAAACACTATTTACGGAAAATTCTTCTATAATAACACTTTAAGTATATATTATAATAGCTCTTTTCTAATGCTGTTATAAACATATAAATTATTTTATGTAATTTATTAATTTTATTTTCTTACATATTCTGTTAAAATCTTTTATACTAAGTTCTTTTTTTTTCATTTTAACATACAGTAAAACTTCTATGAATTAATTTTGTCGGGACTGTAAAAGTTTATTAGTTTAGAGAAACATTAATTAATAGATAAATTAACAAATTATTAATGTATAGAGATATTTTACTATTTTCTAAATTTTCTAAAAAGCAATTATTTAAATAATAATTTTTCTTAAAATTATATATATATATTATTTATCTATAATCTGTTAATTTTATAATTTACATGTTTTGAAACTAATTAAAAATAAAAAATTATTGTGTATAGTATAAGATGATAACAATAATTAATATTAAAATTATATTTGATTAAATTTTCTTATATATGATATAAATATAATATATATTGATAGTTTTTTATAATTATTCATTTATAATATTAATGAGACCATATATTATATAGAAAATTTTTAAAAATTATTATTTTATTTATTTGTAGAAATTCTAGTGTAACGAATATATCAAATCCGATTGGCTGCATAATTATAGGCATTTGGAGGCTTAAAAAAGTGAACCAGTGAACGACATCTATTTCTAAACGCTACTAAACCATATCAAACTAACATCATTTATCTAACCGCTAAAACAGTCTTTACTGATATATTAAAAAAAACCTTGAGCACCCGTTAGACATTGATAACAAGAATCATAATGCAACCTAGTACGTACATTCTGATTCTCTTTCATTTGGTGCCAAATGCAGGAAGGATTAATTCGAGATGCACAGCGGAAACTGCGTACAAATAAATATACGTACATATATACGAGTCTCATCGCTCATGTATTTATGCATAATGGTGACACCGTATGGGAGATTCAGGCTGCGTGTTAACCGAAGTCCGTTAAGAGTGTCGCAATTAAAAAGATTACAAAAAGGACAAAAAAAGTACTCTTGACGTGATAATATTTGTTAAATCTTTGAAAATTATTATGGGTGTAAGTATGGGTAAGATGTCAGAAACCTAATGCCAAGACCCACTTGGTTATTGCTTAAAGGACACTTACCTGCCCTACCCTTACATGTTTTAATGCTCCCTTCTTCCATCTGTTCAACGGAAGGAAACATAATCTAACACGACTTGGCTAACGCTCACACTATCATATGTCTGTAATAAATAACTCAACGTCCATACCAATCTAATCTAACCAACAAATGATATAGTATAATACATACATATGCGTAACGCAGGCTTTGAGTCAAAGCAAAGAAAATTTGGATTTGGAGCCACAACAATACGTAGTGTCACATTTTCTATAAATTTTTAGTTTGGTTAGTGAATTTGTTCACAAGTGGTGTGTTTGAGTCATTCTTAGTCATTTTTTGGGGGTCAAAACTTGATTAATAGAGCTACATATAACGATGTGTCTGGTTTTTCATATATGAGTACATTCTTTTATATTGTTTTACCAAAGATCTTTCTTCTACAAGTGATAACATATAGCTTCATTTCACTCCAAACAATAACTCCATATATCGGCAACAACATTGCTTGAATGTTATACATTTAAATATGAAGGTCGTTGTATGCGTTTGAAGTCCATAACAAACGACGTATGGATAGTTTCTCTAAAACCAAAATAAGAAACAAAGCAAATGGAGGTGGTCACTTTAAGTAAAAATCTATAAGAATAGTTGAAAGCAATGGAGACAAAAGAATAGTTGTGGAGAGAGAGTAGTGGTGAATTGGTGATGTGTGTTACAGCTCAGCAAGTATAACGCTCGCAATAAGCAAGCTGAAACTCAGCAGCGAAATTTGCAGATCCAAATCTAGAAGCAATATAGGTAACGAGAGGTCTAGTTGTAGCTAACCTGACCTTCTGAAAGATCCAGAGGGTATGGATGATTCAGTATATTTGAAGGACAGGTGATGCTACAAGATCTATGACATTAGAGTTTCAAACAGTAAATACCATCAGCTCTTACTCATGGAATCAAGACTAATTCAATGCCCCTTTTCGCAAAATCCAATTATTTAATGCACCAATGCTCATGATGGACCTAAATAACCTATTTAGATGGATATAAATAAGCAAGACAGAAGTAATGTTCAAACTTCAAAGTCATAGTCAGACTCAGATTTGTCCAAGTGGTAAAAGCGACTGGATGTGACGTGTTTGGCAAACTGTTATTATTGATAGGGTTTAGTTGATCATCTTCATCAAATGGCACTACCCATGTAAAACAAATTATTGTGAAAAAAAGAGAGCAATAATGCGAATCTTGAATATCCATAAACTAGACGTGGACTTAACAATGTGAATATTCGATTCACAAATTTGAAAACAAACCCTCAGTTTTTTTTTGTATTCATGTCTGAGACATTCATCCCTTCAGGAAATTTTCATTGTTTTCACCACACTATTATACTTTTTTTATATACAGAAAAAAAAACAATCACAAAACTATTAGCTTATGGTGCACATTGTACTACACTATTCGTGACTTCTATACTATATCAACTCAATTATATATATATATATATATATATTTTTTAAAAATATTCGTTGTATTGGGAAGCTGCACATTTAAACGAACTATTCACAACTGTTCATGGCATACACTTCATAATAACTCCTCTCGTGAGAAAATCTAGATATCCCACTCCAAGCATTTAACCTCTTCATCTCGTCATCAATATTGATTCATCATTTTCCTTTGACCTTTGTTATAAAATTATTTCCTAATCAAATTATAGTGATTTATCTAGGTTTGAATGCGATGCAACTTTTCTTTGAGAATTGGAGATTTACACGTCACACATCAGTACATGTAGTTTTTCACCTTGAGAGATATTATGAATCAAAAGCCAGTCTTTCTATTAAAGAAAAAAATCATACGTAGTTGTATTAAAATTAAACATACAACCTTAATTTCTGGAAGAAACTGAACATAAGATCGACAGAACAGCATGTAAGATGAAAAGGTGTCGTGGACGTGCAAGAGAGCCCACAAAGAGGGCAATAGTATTATCATTGACTATTCTGGCTATTGAGAGGATGACAAATGTAAGAGAAAAGAAAGAAGAAAGAAGAAAGGAGAAAGGAAGTATATAGCTCATGAGTTGTTATATCTTTCCTCTAAATGGGTTTTGACACAAATAAATCTTGGGTCTTTGATCGATTACAGGAATGGAATGCGTTTCCAAAGCTTGTGACTCGTGATGGTGGGAATCTTTCCAAACCGAACAAAACTGAACAAACCCAACTGAAATTCCTTGTACTTATGGATTTGTTTTGGTTTGGGAATAGTTCTAAATCTAATAAAATCCACTAACAAATTATCTTTACTTATAATGCCAGTTGGTGCACTCTTATAGTCCATAACTATTGTGACAATGTTAATTCACATAAAAATAACCTACTCCTCAACGTGCTGATTTATAATGGGCTTAAAAATCGGCCCATTTATCTGCTTTTAAAATTGACATGAGTCACGTTTGAAGCCAAATTCATCAGAGTGGGATCCGTATTTACTTTAGTCGCTAGCCACCACATGGGTTTTGAACGTTTGGTTGCTGTGAATCACTTGTACGTCATCGATTTATTTTGGGCGACACCGACTGACCAAAGTGTTATATTTATCGAGCTCCCCTTAGATAATGTCGTGAAATAAAAACTCAAGTATGATGTATTTGTGATATGTTTCTGTAACCGTCATAACTGCTAGAAGGATACTTTACTCCAATTCTGAGTACTTCAAGAAAATTTAGAATTTAAAGACGTGATTCCTAATTGTCTGGACCGAGAAAACGTTAATATCCACAACGAAGTAGATTAAAGAACTCATCACCTCAAGTGCGTCTTTAGGGTATTAAGAGCCTAAAACAAAACATGTAGTTAATTTTACTTTAAATCATAGTAATATTAGTAAATATAACTCTTTCCATATACCGTAAACTAAAAGTATTAATCCTTATTCTACAAATGTTTTATTTCTCATTTTGGAGTTATTTTATGAGAAAGATAGACTAATTATGAAAGCTTTTAATGGAAAAAAGATGATGAAAGAATTGAAAAGCTTCCAACAAAAAAAAATGCTCATAATTAAAAAAGAAATTAGAAATATGTGGTTAGATGGTTAAGAATCTTTTAGTCTATATTAAATCTACGAATGTGAGACCCCACATTTAAAAATATAAAAAGGACGTGAGGCTAATATCTCAAAATTTACATGGTAAACAAGACTCTGATCACTTCTAGCATGGATTAAATAGTTTAATCCAATTTATTTATATTATTGGAGGATGAGATATATATATATATAAATATTGGGTTATAAATGTAGGAGATTATTGACGTCGTTGGTAGACTATATTAGAGGAAGCTCATGCAAACCATTTATTGGTTGTAAGCATGGCAAGTGGAAAAGCAAGTTTATTTTACCTGACTTTGAAAAAATAATAGTGACCAAAGCTTAGTAAAAACTTGTATTATAACAAGGGTACAAACATAATGTAGTGAGTTCTCTTGATCTCATAACATACAATATCACAAAAATACAATAAAAAATCCTTAAAAATCTATCTCTCACGTCTTAATAGTAAAATGGGGTACTCGTTACTACTAGTACTAGCGGGTGGTAGTTAAAACTCCACCTCTGCATTAGTAATACAATAACTTCTATGTGTTTGTTTTAAGAAAGAAGAAAGAAAGATAGACGTCATCAAGGCCTTCTGCAAAACCGAGCCTTCGACGCATCACTCTCTCAACAATAACAGAGTTCACAAGAACCCAGTATACCGATAATGCCCTCTACACACCACACAAACAAGTTTAGATATAATAAACTGAGTACAGAATGACCAAATTGTCCCTTTTAGCGGAACTGTCCACCGGCGAAAGTCTGGCCGAAGGACCAGCCGGAAGGAGCGGCGTTGTAGGATACGACGGTGCGGCCGTCGCTGGTGGTGACTTTGAAAGAAAGCGCTTGACCGTTGAGGTAAGAGTTGCTTTGCCAATTTTGCCCCCAGTTCCTTGACATCGCTTGCCAACCTGTTCTTGCACCCTTGATCGCCGCCGAGTGAACGTCTCCGGCGCCGCCGACGTTTGTGATCAGAACGAGGTTGAAATATGAGTGACCGTTTATCGTAAATCTAATTCCTCCCCTCCTCCTACACGGAACCCTGCAAAACACCACACAGTTCATGTTCATCGAACAAAACGAAAACAGTATTGGAAAGTTTGCATAGCTCGAGATTTGATCGTAATTGCACTTTATAATTACTGATTTCAATTAATTACGCACAAAGCATATTACTCCGTTTTGGTAGAAAACAGAGCATCTGAAACAGTTACCTGAGAACATAAAGTATCATTGAATCACGAAATTCCAAGAAAATTGTTGTGAAAACAGAGCAGATGAAGAAAACTTCAAAAGAGAGAAGTTGAATGTTTTATTTACCTCCTGTAGGAAACAGGGACGATCCCAGCTCTGTATTGAGCAATGCGTTGAAAAACAGGCTGAGCGAGATCAAAGTGTTGAAGAGGAGGATTACACCAACCGCCATTGTTGTTAGGTAAGGCGTTGTTTGGCGGGCAAAAGTTTGTAGCGGTTACAACGATTGAGCCAGGTAGACACCATTTACCATCGTTTTCACATCTTATCTCAAAGCAAGAACCGCAGCTAAGTCCGTTGTTGAACAGAGCCGTGCTCAAAGCCGCCGTGTTCGTCCCATAACCTTGGCTATATAAATTGCCATATCCACAAGCACCACCTACAAAGAAGTCAAACTGACGGTCAGTAAATTTGATCATTTGTAAGAAATGGCTTTTTGTAAATGAAAGTAATTTACCCATTGTGCCGGAAGCATCTCCACCGCCGTAGAACGTGGCGTGAGCATTGATCCAACCGCCACCGTAGCCACTCACAGAAGAAGCCATTACTCCTATCAAAACCATAACTAAGAACCCAACAGGACCCATGTGTACCTCTTGTGTTAACCTACACATGGAGTGATAAAGTTGATGACTTTTAGCTCAATTGAATGTGTATTGGAGAAAATAAGGGAGCTACAATTGAATGTAGATAGAGAAATTAGTTACTTGGGACGTGGAGATTCTTCTTTCTTCTTCTTTCCTTCGAGAAAAACGAAGAGAAAGTGAAGTGAGAGATATGGGAGAATCTATTGCTGAGTTAGAGTGGGAGGCGAGTTGTTGAATTTATAGAAAAACTTTAGTGACAAGAAGTTAGTATTATTAATTTACCGTTCTGCCACTGATGGTGGCAACCAACTTGGACTTAATTAATAAACAAGGGGCAAGATAAGTAAAACACTGTTTTTAGTTCAACAAGCATTTTTGTTGATTTTTTTTTTCAAGTGTAGTGTTACTGTGTTAGTGAATTATATTGTAATATTTGACTATACATAATCTGGTTTTAGATTTTCTTTATGTTGAGACAAAG
Source organism: Streptanthus diversifolius (assembly GCA_039880935.1). Taxonomy (NCBI): domain Eukaryota; kingdom Viridiplantae; phylum Streptophyta; class Magnoliopsida; order Brassicales; family Brassicaceae; genus Streptanthus; species Streptanthus diversifolius. Next base: position 24,269,705 of record JAXGFM010000014.1, on the reverse strand, counting down.
GAAACCAATAATGCATTAATATTGGAAAGAAAAACCGAAAAAGCAAATGAGACAAATGCACATGTGTGTTACAAAACGGGTCCTGCGTCCTCACAGCCTCTCCTTCATTTTTTTCCGCAGTCGCCTTTAAAATGTATAAATACATTTATAACTGTAATTAAAAAACATCTGTAGTTAGTAATGCGTTGGGTTTTATATTCACAAATAAATAAATACATATATATATATATACATATTTCATTTTTTTACATATCAGAATAGCTCTATATTTTAATAGAGTTTTTTTCGTTTTATTATTGAACTATAGATTTTTTTTCTGTAACTGTTGATTGAACTATTATTTTTTATAATGCGTTTTAAGATTCTACTTTGCCACATTTTAACTAAACTATTGATCCACTAACCAATAGAGTAAAAACATCTTTAAACATGTGGTCTTAAAGATGGTATATATATATTGTTTTTTTTAAGATGATATATTGTTGAAGCCACATGTTCAGAATTTTCTGATTTAGAGCAATCATAATGGTGGTCTCTAATATAGTTTCTTAATTAACAATAAAAAATTATTATTATTATTATATTGTTTGAATATCTTAAGAGAGAGTTTCTTAAAACTTTAAAATACCCAAATAATATAATAATACTATTCTTTTTATTGCTTTTTAGAAACTCCACTAAAAACTACCATTGGAGTTCTATTCCGATATGGTCCTGAAATACTAAATAACAATAATAAACCCTTTTTCTTTGTCAACCAACGATAAACACTTAAATCGATAGTATATCAAATGTCTGGATACATTCAAATTTAAACTTTAATTCCTAATTAACCACTGAATTCACGAAATTTGGCAATTCTATGGTAAAATTAATTCATTGCTATTAGAGAATAATTATTTTTAATAGAAAAATATAATGTGCTGTGTTGCTATACAAATATGTGTTGTGTGTGTGATCACAGATTCGATAATAGTTGATAAAATAGTTAAGAAAGAGACAGAAAAATCAAGCTGAAATCTAGGTGGGTCATGATGGTCTTTTCTGAGTTAGACGTATCATGAAGCTATAACTCTGTTCCTAAACTGTGTGCACCTCAACCTATATTTTGTTATGGAACCATATTATATATAATTTACAAATATTAAAAATTTGGAAATTATCAACGTAAAAGTAAACTATATCTATTGAATAGGGTTAACTTCAAAACTGCTCGAACTATCAAAACCCATGTTCAATCTATCTAAATTTTCACCATGATTACAACACTCTCCTATTTTAAAATTCTCATCAATTAAGCATATAATCAATAAATTTTAATTAATAGCATTTAATTAGCAAAACAGTATTAAATAAATTACATTTGTAACTAAACTGTATTTAAATGAATTATGTGACACAATGGTGATCATTTTGAAAAATATCACAGATGTTTAAAGTTCCAATCTAATATCATATGTGATGTTAAATGAGATATTAAAAATACTAGACTCAATTGACAAAAAACTAAATGGTATTTATCCTATTGTAAAAAAACCCAAAAATTTAAACCTAGAAAACTAAAATTAAAACCCAATAAACTGATTGTAAAAAAAAAAATATTTCAAAAAATCAAATTGAAAATAAAAAAACCCTTGTCGACAAATACTACGTTTTCCTTCTCCATCATCTTCATCTTTCTGGAAGAACTATGACAAGAGAAAGAGAGAGAAGGTCATTTTAGGTATATTTGGGTTTCTTCAACATGGAATTTCAAATCCATTTTTTAAAATCTAATGTATAAGAGAACAAAATCTCTTAACAATAAGAGAGAGTGAAGAAGACGAATATGGATAATGAAGATAAACATTTCGCCATTTTCCCATTATTTGCAGGTGATTTTCTTTTGGGTTTGTGGTTTTCTATTTCAGTTGCGAAAGACGATACCAAACAGGTTTGATTTGTTTGATATCAGAACATGAATACATGATCAACTGAGAATTATGGTTTCGGTTTTAGTCCTTGTTAATTGTTTTGATTCTATATTATTGCTGTGATTTCTCCTATTTTGGTGTTTGCATGAATATGTTAGGCTTGTTTGTCTGGTTTATACTCCAAACTTGTGTTTAGTGGCATTTTGAGAATGACAAAGACGAAGAATATGAAAATGAGAAGAAAGATTTAAAGAATATTGAAGATTAAACCATAAGTGGTAATGATGAAGAAAACAAAAAAATGTTGAAGATGATGAGAAGGAGATGGAGGAGTCAGTTTCTAACTTTGTTGATGAGGAGTATATTGGCCATAATATTATTCCCGAAAGCTCGGATGGAGACAAGGATAATTTGGTTTTAAGAAATAAAAAAATGAGGAAGATATCAAGATAAGCTAGCTTTAAAACAAATTTTCTGATTTTGAGTTTAAAGAGGCAGTTTTAGAATATGTTCTTACCAATGCAAAGAACATTATACAACATAGATGGGATAAGACAATGGCCCCCGCAACTCAATTCATAATGATAAATTAACAAAAACAATATCTGTAAGGAAAACAAAACAATACTAAAGTCGCTTACGTTACTCCTTTTATATTTTTCGAGAAAAACAAACTATAAGTACTTAATAAATTATGATAGAAAATAACAAAAGAAAAAGAATCAAAATAAAGATATGCCACATATGGTTGAAAATTACCGTTTTGGCCAACGTTTTAATGATGATCAAAGTAGCAAAAGAAGAATAAAATGATTTTTCGAAGAATTGTTATTAATTGATTTTAACGATTATAACTACAAATGTCGTTATTTTTGTTGACAAAAAAAAAAAAACTACAAATGATCAGATTAACGCCAAAAATATCATTGATCATCTTCATACTCCCCTCCAAATATGTTACAAAGTACTCCCGTCCAAATATGTTACAGAAATATCATTGATCATCTTCATAGTAGTAGTAGCACGCCCATTTAACCTTTAGATAATTGAAACAAATGTAATGTAGTTGCATTTTGTTTGTTCGATGACCGGTACGTAGCGAGATACTGACAACATAAAACCATAATATTCAGCATGCATGTAAACACAAAAGAACTCAAATTAAGTTTAATAATCAGAAATCGTAGCAGAAACTCAAAATCTTAACATAGAAAGAATATCATAGGATTCCATGTATAAACGCCAAAATAAAATAATCGCGGGTTTGTAAAAAGACAAACAAATATCATATTTTTCTTCCAGTCATCAATTGGTTATTTGGAATTTGAAAGCGATGCGAAGTGTTTTTTAACTATTTTTATTAAGCTTGAGAATATAGCCAATGCATGCACATGCCTGTCTATTATCTCTCTCTCACCGTTTTCTCTCGTTCATGTCTCCTATTCTATTTTCGCTTCTCGCCTTTTCTTTTTCTCTTTGTCTATAATTAATTAATTACTAACACATTTTGATATATTTACTAAAACTAAAAGCTCCTTTAGAAAACTGATAATCTTAACATTCTTCCTTTCATTGTAAATATAAACCTATATTACACATAAGTAAGTGCCAATTACGATGATCTACCTTTTGGTTACAAAACTACTATGAAGGGAATACATGCATACTTAATTATATTTCCATTTTTCTCTGAAATATCTGTTTGATTTTAGTTGGCTGACATCGACCCGCAAAACAAAAGTAATGGGTATAACTATTGTTAGCATATTAATTACGGTGAGAGATGAAACTGAATCTTTTAAGTTTTAACCAATTCACTATAAGAAGATATATATATATGATTTAATATTTTGATTATAACAACTAACAAAATATTTTAATAATAAACTATTGAATCGTTTGATTGCGCCTCGCAAATTTTAAAAATTAGTATTTATACTGCTAAAATAGCAGTAAATCGGAATTAAGATGCCCATATATATGGAGTTGAGTACGCATGGTTGGTATATAAGAACACGTAGGATTAGAAATAAGTTGGTTCGCATGTATACATCACAAATTTGTAATTACATATAAATCTATAAATGCTTGGAACTTAATTCTAGGAAATAACATGACCTTAAAAGGCCAAAACCATAAAATATAAATATATAACTTTTTTTCCAATGTCATGTGAATTCTTCATCGTAATATGCAAATCAGATACCCACTTTCCAAACCTCATGCATGTTTGTATGCATGTTAGTATATTACTATATTTACGTTATTAATAACAACAACCAATAGTGTGAGTAGGCGTAAGCTGCAAATTGGTACAAAAAGGAAAAAAATTAACTGACAGCAGAAGCATATGTTCGTAGCCGATTTTAACGACTGTTAACCAATTCTGTCACTCTGATTCTCAAGTCCTACTTTAATCGTGAAGCTGTTAATCTCGAGGAATTTCTCAAGTATCTATTATTAACCGTCCGATTAGATTTCTGGAAGATTTTATTGGGGTCAGACAAACAAATTGGCTTTCCACTTAAGATTGTCCATCTCGAGAAACAAAAGATTCCTTGGCTTCGAATCCCTTTATTATCCTTTTCTCATACTATTCTCACTTTCTTTCTCTTGATGACGATTCTCTGATGCACCACTTGGTTCTTTTTTGTCCTTTTTTCTTAGTTTCATAAACTTTAGTATACTTTTTAACTTTTCATTTCCTTAGATAAACATTTCTTTCTTTTTTTTTTGCGCTCTGAAGTTTAAACTTCAGAAAACAAGAAATATCTTTAAATTATTGTTAGAATATTTCATTGGTCGTGAGATCAAAGCTAGGTTAAATTGATAAGCTACTTCCACTTTATATTGGTATTTCGATGCGATGCTAAATTGTTATTTTCGTATTACAGAAAATATGTTATAATCTTACATCAGTAAACAAAATATGATTTAACATCGAATATGACATACAAAAGAAAATATATATATTTTAAATGAAATGACTTGTATATGATATATAATAAATTGTTCAGTTTAACATTATCATTATAGTCTCACTCATAAATTGAGATGAGATAATTAAACTACGATATCTGATCCATGTACTCAAACAGGTAGGTCAAGCGAATAATGGATATATACTGTTTCAGAGATGGATTATGTTATGAGTTACGACTTGGCTACAAAGATAGCGTCACAAGTCAAGCAAGTGGACTAGCACAAACGATGTTTATCTACGACATTCAGAACCTTTTTTCCCTTTTTCTTTTCAAACTTTTTTTCTCCTTTTTTTAAGCTGGTGGTTATTGAAACTGTTTTAATAATGTTTATGTTCGTTTACTTAGGATAATAGTTTTGACTTTTTTTTATATCAAATATCAGTTTATGGACTTTATTATCCGTGTTTATTTATTTCTTTTTTTGGTAAAGGATTGGTCATCAAAGATTAGTGAGATAAACTTGATTTAGCACTACAAAAAAACTATACGATTAAAAGATCAAAAAAAGAATAAAGACCACTTTTATTTGGAATTAGTTTTATAATTTAAAGAAAAGCGCATGAACTGTTCTGATTAATTACGTGGTTAAAATGGACCACGGAAGGCTAGTCATAGACTGGAGTGGTGTTTAGGAGATAACATAGATTATAATATGATTGGAATCAGAGGTTGGCTTAAAAATTTTCTGTAGAATATGTTCATTTTTTTTCAATTTAGTATACTAGTTTTAGTATTATTTTTTATATTATGGAATTTTGAATTCAAATTTGATATATATTTACTTTTAATGTTAAAAAAAATTAGTTAAAGTTGCGATGGATTATGTAAATTTGTTTAAAATAATTGAGAATTCAATAAATTGATTTTCAGTTACATTTAATTTTTTTTTGTAATTTTAGAAATCGATTTAAAATTTGGATTTTTGATTAATTTTTTATAACTTAAATGTTTGTGTCGATCGATTTATTACCAAAAGGTCGCGAGTTCGAAATTCAAAAAATTTTCACTTATTATAATCAGTCTGTATAAACGGTTCCTTAGAGTAAACAAATGTTATTTAATATATATATATATAATTAGTTAAAAAGGATAATTACGTGGTTAAATGAAAACGAGACATTCCAACGACGGCTCCCTCGCTTTTAGTCGGCTCTAAAAAAAGTTTATGTTGCTATATGATTTTCATGTGTTTGCTTTCATTTACAGGCATTATTAACGCCGCATGCATAACTATATATCTCTTCTAGAAAATTCATCTGGATATTGTTATGTCATTCAAATCATTATCGTACCCATAAAATTAGTTTAGTATCAAAACGCTCTAACATATGAATAGGATTAAAGATATAAAACTACGCCAAGTTATTAGCAAAATACACGTCCGAAACAATGATTTGACCTCACTCTTGCGTCTTCGAATTTGGTTTCGTCTTTTCAAGATTATAATTTCTTTTGATATACTTCGTATCTCCAATGAGTCTAGAGTAATGCTCTATATTTTCAATTTGTGAATTAGTTTCTAGCCCATATAGATGCAAAATGTAAGAGGTCGCATATGCTGCAATTAAAATGCTATTTTTAATGGCACTCCTATAAATTTTTGGTTCTTATCGACATCTGTATATATAATAATATCGCAACGTGGGTTACGTATGTGATGATAAATACTAGATACGAAAGGATCCCTAATGCGTCTAACTGTAAGTCCACATCATATTTTTGAATCATATTCGCATAATTTGGTTACCGACTCTTTTATTACTAAATTAACTTAGTTATTATCTATATAACCAATTTCTCTAATTGAATCACTCCAACTGGCTCGTTACGATTGTTGTCCCATTTTTATTTTATCAACTTGTAAATATTATTTTTTTGTGGGAAAAAAATAATCAAAAATAACGATGAGGAAGTTTGTTCTGGTAACCAATTTTGTCTTCTCCAGAGATAAGAGTGACATGTTCTCATGTCATGTTATCTTTGTCAACTTTACTATTTATGAAACCAATATCACCGATTATTTTTCTTTACAATCGGACTTTTGGTTCATTCTAGGACTAATTAGCCAGATTATCTTGATGTTCCTAGTTAAATTTGTAGCCACATGATATTAACTACATGTGTTATTAGTGACTAACATAAAATTTTTAGATTGGATTTTTCTTAAAAAAAAAAAATCCCATAAACTCATCAGCTAGGTGTCGCCATATCAATTATTGGATTTTGCTACAATTCAGAATAAATTGTTAGTGATATAACTACAGTAATATATGACTGTGTCTAAGTTGGGACCAGTTTTGTAAGAAACATATATGAGTAATAAATAGTACCAGTTCTCAACTAAGCTCACCAACCTAACACAATCCAATCCATTCATCATAAATATTATTGAGTTTTTAGTTTCTCACTTTTTCTTAAATAGGGCTTTGAATGTAAAATGTAGAATATCAAATTTGCGGTCGTTTTAATTTTTAGAAATCAGAAAGACAAACATTTCATAAGTTTCGACGTTTACAAAAGTTTATTTTGAAGAATGAAAAATGTACATTTTAGATTCTATAGTTCTGACTTTACTGTGAACCTTGAAAGAAATGAACTTGAGTTTTACAACATTTTCTAAATCAAGTTCATGTTGGCATCCATTTTCGTTATATATAACTATATAAAGCGGATTTTATTTTTTCACTCAAGACATCACTAAACTAAAGTTTCCATCAAACATTCTTTTTGGTTATCAATGTTTCAAAGGATTGTTATTCGCTTATCCTTTTGGGTCATAGTTGGGCCGATTTCGGAAGTCTAATACGATTTTCTTGTCCAGAAGATGATTTTTTTCCAATTTGGCTCACCATTGAACATGATACACGTGTCATATTTGAACCTCGTGGCAACTAGCAAGTCCAAAACAGAGCAAATTGCTTTCCGATTTTCTTCGAGCCATGGAAGCTACTGTCGTCAAGTTCTATGGAAATCCCTCCATTGTCACTGTCTCTTGTACAATTAGACGTCACAGATCATCCATTCTCCCACTTCATTACCGGAACAAACGCTTTTTTCCTTTCTCGCTTACAGTCACATTCTCCCACTTCATGGATGTACTACACAGGGTACACTACTGAAACTGTTGAGTTTCAATCCCAAGGTTTTACTTTTGGGTTCGGAAATCCAGAAAGATTTCAACTTTGTGATGAGAATGTTGAGATACTAGGGTTTATAGGTCACTCCCCGGGTTAGCAATAAGTCAAGATGGTAGGCATTGGGCTAGAATTGAAGGTGAGCATCACAGTGGGGAATTGTTTGATGTTGGGTCTGAAAAAGATTGGGACTTTCTCTACATTGCATCACCACATGTAGTTTTCCATGGAAGTGGCGATCATAGGATGTATTACCATTCGTTCGATGTGAAAACCGGCGAATTCTGCATTGGTATGGCGAGATCTAGGGAAGAGATCAAGTGGGTGAAATTTGGTAAGATCTTACGAGGAAGAAAATCCGACAAGGATGGATCAGGTTTCTCTGATGAGCTCGGAGGAAGATATCCTTGCGTGACAAGGAACTAGAGAGATGGGAGTTATGTTATGGCTTATGAAGGTGTAGATAGAAACGGAAAGATTAGCATTGGCTTGGCGGTTTCGAAAGACGGTATTAAGGACTGGAAACGGGTTCAGGACGAGGACGCCGTGCTTGCGGGTGGTGAAGGCTGTGCGTGGGATAACGAAGGAGCTGGGTGTCCGTATTTGATTGAGATGGATAAAGACTCTGATCATCAATGGAGATTGTATTACAGAGGTATTGGTAATGGAGGAAGAACAGGGATTGGGCTAGCTGTGTCCGAGGGGAGTGATATCACTAGGTTTACAAAACAAACAGGGATTCACTTGTGAGACTGACAAATCTATTTTGCTTTGAATTGGTAATGAAACGTTTTGTTTAAGCGGTTAAGAAACAGGTCATTTGGTCTAACTAAACAGATGCCATATCCCAAACAGTTAGTAAATTGCTAAAAGCTCAGAGCCTCAGTGGATTCTGAGAACTAATTGAATATTAATGTTAAATTTCAATTTACAAGAATTCTGAATTTTTACTTTATCAAAAAGACTAAGAAACTGCGGAGTAATTGTTTAAGTTGTTCATGACCGTTACAGCATCATGTGGGGATAAAATAATGGTGTAAAAAAAAGAATCCAATAGAAATAAAATCCGACCGTTACAAAACCCTAACATTTAAGGTTTCTTGAGGAAACAACACGATTCCGGAAATCAAAGCCAGAACCAACACTTTTTATTGATTTAATTGATTAATTTCAGGAAATCAACAAATGGGAGGAGACCAATTCGAGCAACAGGAAGATCGATATGGACCATCAGAGGTGTTGCTCAGCCTCAGATCCAAAGCGACGGAGCTTCTTCTCCGGGAAGAATGGGAGGAGTCTATACAGGTTTACACCAAGTTCATCGATCTGTCCCGGAGCCAAATCTCAACGCTTGGTGGATCTGACCCGGACCCGGATTCGATTCATAAGCTCCGGAAATCGCTCTGCTTGGCTCTCTGCAATCGAGCTGAGTCGCGAGCCAAGCTCCGTGATTTCTTGGAAGCAATGCGGGATTGTGATCAAGCACTTGAAATCGAAAGCACTCATTTCAAGACTCTTCTTTGTAAAGGTAAAGTTTTGCTCGGCTTGAGCAAATACTCATCGGCCTTGGAATGCTTTAAAACGGCTCTGCTCGACCCACAAGCGAGTGATAACTTGGAGACTGTCACTGTGTACATGGAGAAATGCAAAAAGTTCGAGTTTCAGGCCAAGACTGGAGCTTTCGATCTGTCTGATTGGATCCTAAGTGGGTTTCGTGGGAGATCTCCGGAACTTGCTGAGTTTATTGGGTCAATTGAGATTAAAAAATCTGAGGTTAGTGGTGGGCGTGGATTGTTCGCTACGAAGAACATCGTTACTGGAACTTTGATCTTAGTCACGAAGGCAGTTGCAATTGAGAGAGGGATCTTAGGAAATGGAGAATCTGGCGAGAAAGCGCAATTAATCATGTGGAAGAATTTCATAGAAGAGGTTACTGAATCTGTGAGGAAATGTGACAGAACACAGCGACTTGTCTCGACTTTATCCACTGGACAAGATGAAGATAATCTGGAGATTCCAGACATATCTCTCTTTAGGTCTGATGAAGCATTTGAGACCTGCGATAACTCGAAACAGAATTTGGATACGGAGAAGCTACTAAGCATCCTGGATGTGAATTCTCTGGTGGAAGATGCTGTTTCAGCCAAAGTTCTGGGGAAGAACAAAGAGTATTACGGTGTAGGGCTATGGACTCTAGCTTCATTCATCAACCACTCGTGTATCCCAAACGCAAGACGCCTTCACGTTGGAGACTACGCCATTGTTCATGCCTCAAGAGACATCAAGGCTGGGGAAGAGATCACTTCTGCTTACTTTGACGTGCTTTCTTCTCCGTTGGAAAAGCGGAAAGAGATGGCTGAGTCATGGGGATTTTGTTGTAAATGCAGTAGATGCAAGCTTGAGAGTGTCTTGTCTGCTACCAACGAAGAGATTAGAGAGCTCGAGATAGGTTTGGAGAGAGGCGTAGACGCAGGAAACGCGGTTTATATGGTGGAGGAAGGGATGAAGAGATGGAAGGTAAAAGGGAAGGATAAAGGGTTGTTGAGAGCATCTTATTGGGGAGTTTATGATGAGATATATAACTCAGAGAGACTTATGAGGAGATGGGGAAGGAAGATTCCAACAATGGAAGTTGTGGTGGATAGTGTCTCTGAGGTCACTGGAAGTGATGAGAGATTGCTGAAGATGGTGGTGGAAGGGACGAAGAAGAAGAATGGAGGTTGCAGTAACATTGTAGAGATGGAGAAAAGCGTGAAACTCGGAAAGGGTGTCTATGGCAAAGTGGTATCAAAGAAGAAGGCAATGAAGACCCTTCTTGGCGTAGAGTGACTGCAAACAAATCTTTTTGCTTTCCTGTAATTCCTTGCCTCATGGGAATAATCATACAATGATATATTATTATAAAGACTATAAAAATGGAAAAAGCACTTGTTTGTTGAAAATCTTTTGTAGACAAAGAATGTCATGATATATGAAAATGACTGGTTCTACCAAATACTAAGATAAATTGGATGAGAAGTTGCATAAAAGAAAAGGATGATGGAGAATCTATTCGTCGATCCAAAGATCCTGATTAGCACTTCCTCCAGCTTTGTCCTGCAGCAACACATCTTTCTGCTGTTTCAACTGGTTAACTAGCCTGCGGACGCTAGGAGTCTGGAATCGATCCGTAGGTGATTTCTTCTCTTGAACTTGCATCTCTTTTTTGGCACTAAGATACGGTTTCGGAGGAGGATCCTTGTCTTGAAGTACCGCAAGCTCCTTCAGGCGTTTGTATGCCTTTTTCTTTTCCTTTCTCTCTGCAAGATACTCCATCTGAAAAAAAAATATCAAAAACATAAATCAGCAAGAAGAAGAAAAACATCTCCGGTGCTCAAGGAACAGTATCATCAGTAACAGTATTACGATTCTTCTATCTATTCAAGTGCAAAATTAGTAACAAAACTTTATAGAATGTGAAAAGAAAACACGTACATTAGCTACAGACATGGCGTCATCCTCGCTGATGCCATTCTTCGTCAGTTCAAGGACCCGACAACCATATACGCGTGCTGGATCTGGAATAAACGCCGAAACCCTATGAGATTGAAGATGAGGAAGCATTATATAATTTAATAATATTAGAGATACATCCAGAACGAACGGTGAAGGAAACAGGAAACTCTCCCATTGAATCAGAATTGAAGAGAAGCACATGGACAGTACTAGTGCAAGACACAAGAGATTATGCCACAATTGTTTGGAATCCAACTTTTTTCTAGAGTAATATATATTAGGATAAGGTTACAAAGAACAAACTCATAACGCATTGATCAAACCATATTAGGTACGGATGAAGTGTAATAGAAATGCAGATACATAAAAATGGAGACTTTACTTGATGGGATCGACGATTTTTGCTTCAGGATGCTTACGGGCAAATTTACGAACGTAGGAATCTTCCGGGAGAACAATCTTCTTGATTTTCCCATTAGAGCGAGGAAAGACAGGAGGAGGTGATCTGCCATTAAACCAACAACAGTAAGAAACGAGAACCTAAAATCCTAAATCCAAGTATTTACAAGACGCCAAAATCTCAACTTTCTATGCAATTGGAACCGAAACAGGAACGCTATAGCGGGATTAATCAATAAGGAAGTATCTAATTGGAAAAACAGAAGGTTTAAGCCGAATCATGTCCTCAAGCAAATGGAGAGGGAGAGCGAGAGAGTTACGCTTCCATGGATTTAAGCCAAACAGGCTCTCGCGTAGCCAGTCCACCAACAAGCCTCCTGGTTTTGGAAAGTAAATCTCCTTTCATCCACGACATGGTTGCTGACCAGAGCTTTCTTCACTTTGCTTCTTCGCTTGATCTGTAATATTTTTACCCGACGACGAAACACACGAGCCACGACGAGGGTTTAGAAATGGCTCATATCGGTTAAAAGCTCATGGTTATGAATCAAACCGGGTACATCACCTATTTTCGGTCTAAAGTCGGTTATCTTGATAGAAAGAGAGAACTGTTACGGTTCGATTCGGCTCGTTTTGGTTCAATTAATCAAAAACCACATAAGTTTATCACTGGTTGGTCTCTCTTGACTCTCCCCTCTTCCGTCAGCTATTAGCTTTAGAGAACTGCATCAATGGCGTTGAGACTGACATCGCTAAAACGCGCCGCGGTTGAGTCATGCCGCATCTTCGAAACCCGAAGTTTGAGCCACGTTGCGGCAATGCCTCCGCCTTTGAACAGCGCCATCGATCGACCCATCGCTATGCCGCCGCTGATTTCACCTGAGTTCGATCAGAATCAACCGGGTTCGATCGATGAGAAGAGCTTCGGATTTGGGCTTCCTAATTTTGCTTTCAGTGGATCCATGGAGCTAATGGCTGTGCCCAAGAAGAAGGTTTGGGAACTCACAGTCTCTTAATTGGTTTTCTCCCTTCATTTTCCACTGCTACATATTAAAATTTCTTAGGGTTTTGAGTTACTGTGACATCTGGGATTCTCTAGGGTTTTAGGGTGGCGCACTATTGGACTTAATAGTTAATTGTTTCTGGTAAAAAATTGAAATTGAGATCCAAAGTGTTAGATTGCACCTTCAATAGAAACCAACGGAAAATTCCATGAGCCAATCTCATAAAGTTTTTGTTTTTTTTTGCTGTTTCTGAGTGTCCATTTCCATTTTCCTGTGTATCTTTGTGTTTAAGCTCACATCTAAATATCGCTGGTTCTTTCAGGTTCACATGTAGTTTGTATCTCGGGAATTAGCACTTACCTAGAATCAAATGAAAATGTGTATGTTTATAATTGGAGAGTGATATATAGGGTTAATCGCAGCTGTTCATCATGAAACATGCAGGTTTCTAAACACAAGAGGGGGATAAGAAATGGGCCAAAGGCTCTTAAGCCTACTCCTGTCATCATCCGTTGCAGGTAAGAGATTGGCTTCTCTTGTTACTTATCTGTTTGATGGTTCTTAATCTAGCCTTAGGTTTGAGTTTGGTATGAGATCTAGTTTTGAGGATGTGAAGGATTTTGTTTTGTTAGTTTCTCTAGGCTGTCACTGCAGCAATAGCTGAAGAATAAACGTTTATGCTTTCTGATTTAATGTCATGTCCTTACTATCCACTTGGTAGAAACTACATTCAATTAACTAACAAGGTAACGAGATTGATGGAAGAACTTGGTGTGTTCATCGCGTTGCAAAACATGAGTCGACTTGTTTGGCCTTAGATATGCTTGATTTAAAAATTGTGTCGTTCTTTCTGATCTCATTGTGAGTATCAGAATTTTATACATACCCATGATTTTAAGTGCACCCTCTTGTGTTTGCAGGAGTTGCGGGAGAGTTAAGCTGCCCCATTTCTTTTGTTGCAGCGGTGAGCGGGGAAACCCTAGTGAGCAAGGCAATTAGAACAACTAATCAAGACTTCCTTTATGATTATTACTTGTTGGATATCTAGAGGAAAGAATCTTGACTTTCTTAGGTCGTAGACTCGAGTGATACGAACTCGAGTGATACGATAGACTTAGTTGACTATGTTTTGTCAAATTATTTGGGTTTTTCCTGCAAGATCAATATGCTCATGCTTCTTTTGTCAAATTATATTATTGTCATTGCTTGTTGCAAAGTCTAGGCCAGCTCATTTATAATATATATGTGCTCGTAGACTCAAAACGAACAGCTACAGCTCTTCTGTCATGGGTTCGCCGTCTGACTAGCAATGGATGCTCTAATAGTTTCGCAGGCATGATCACAGTTCTCTGGTAGTAACGTAGATGATTCTTTTTTTATATGATCTTGGTTGGAATCTGATTTGGGCACATTGTGACTGGAACCATGCCATTTTTCAGTTGCTTTTGGTTTCCTCAAATATCACAGCACAAAGAACAACGATAACCGAATAACAAAAATTGTAACTTTACTCTTTCGAAAAACCTTGAGTAGATCGAATCTAATAGCTAATTATCTCGAATCTTCTTCTTCGTCGTAGTTAAATGGTAACGGAACTGATTTGAATGCTCTGAACTTTCCCACGTTGTTCAAATGCTCGTTCTCTAACCTGTGTTCACAACAAAGCAACAATCTTCAGTAAAAGAAAAGATATTTGAGAAGTATTTATCGATTGTTTCTTGGTCTAGACGCTACCTGAAGAAATTCCAGATACCACGGCGTATGATTTCAAGAATGGCAAGAAGAGCAACCATTGTTTCTCTGTGCAAGAACGATAAATTGAAATCCAGCACTGTCTGCAACCATGCCAACCTCAAGACAACGTTTACGACCTACAAGAAAAAGAAGAGAGAAACAAAATTAAAAAGAAACCATAAAATTAGGATTTATTTTGTTATCTTTTTTTTATTTCTTAGTTCTCACCATTGCAACGTAGTACACAGCTTTGTGAGGAACAAGAAGCTTCTCTCTCAACCAACTCTTAGATGGTTTGTGAAGCAAACCCCAGTCAAACACAATGTCCCAATATGTGCCGTAAACAGTTGCCAACGCCGAGAAAACCCAGGCAGCAATTCTCCAGAAGTTTCCTTTGTAAAGGCTAAAAGCTGTTCTCAAGCACACAGCAACAATGGTCAATAAATACTTGAGAGCATTGTAGCCTTGGCTTGAATCTTTCTCTTCGATTAATCTTCGAACACACTGAAGGAAACGTGACCAGTAAGGAATCCCAGCGACGATGAAGTAGAATGTGCTGTAGACATCGCTTGATTTGCAAGTGTTTTGTCTAAGCCTGAAGTCTCCCCAACCATAGTAACAGATGTAGAACTCCAAACTCCTCAGTGCTTGAACCTAAAGAAGATGGGTAGTTATGAAGTTGAAACATATTGAAATCTTGATCATGAATGTTACAAAAAATGTTATGAACCACACAAACCTGGCTTGTAAATTGGTCCGCCAAGAAAAAATCTGGAAGACTAACCTGCAAATTTAGATGAAAACAAATTAAGCGAGACATCGACTTTTTTACTCAGCGAAAACAGAGGACGTGCTTGTGTAATTACCTTGTAGAGCGGAGCAGCAATGCAGCGGAATACAACCATGACGAAGAAGAAGCGGCTTGACCGATAAAAAATATTGAAGGGACAGATAGTAATTGCTATCACTAGCTGCAAAACATTGACATAAGATAATTGTAACTACATTAATAACAGAATGATTTGAGATTCTTGTGGTTGTAATGACGAACAACTTACACCGACAATAAAAAGGGGAAGAAGTTCAGTGATGGTCTTGTACTCATTAGTATTAGGATCCATCTCCATGTCAAGGTTTATTAGAACAGCAGCTAGAGCAAGCGTGCCGAGACCAAAGCTTAGAAGCAGCACATGTCTGTAACCAAGCTCTGTTCCTTCTTTGAATCCAAATATGAACGGATAATTCACTCGATATCGCTTCCAAAAGTATACGTTTGAAGCATACATGATCATGTGCAGGACAACAAATCCAAACAAACTGAAAAAATACGGTTTAATAACTATTCTAGTCAGCAAGAAAACAATTGATTCAGTCAGATAGGAATCTATAGATGTTTTGGTTAACCTGTAAAGAGGGAACATTGTCTCCATGTAGAGTTTTTGTCCGATTGTGCCCATAATATTACGAGCATGGATGAACAAGCCAAGAGCAATCACTAGAGAGACTGAGCAACCAACAAAAAAGCCTGAGATAAGAACAATCATAGAGATTTTGATTAATTTGTCATAAACTAACTGTTGTAAAACGTGATTTCGATTTGGGAAATTATTTTGGTTACCAGTAGAAAACGTTATCCGATGTTTTTCTTTCTTTACTTTTGGTCTTAAGAGATTCATTCCTTTGCTTCGATTCGAACTGGCGAAATGCTCGACGAAAATAGACTCAACTCTCATTATAAGTTTGTTGATCTGTTGAATGTAAACAAAGCTCAGGTTTAAAGTTTGTAGTATTATTGAAAGAAAATAATAAGATTTATGTAGAGACATTGTATTAACCTCATCAGAGGTAGTGAGGTAGGACTTATCTACCATCTCCATGTAAGGTTTTGCTGCACTTCTTGAAGCAATCTGATAGAGAAGAAATACCAAAAAACATATTAATAAGTATCAAGAAACTTATATATATATATTTATATATATATCGAATTAAGCCAAGTGTACCTTATCATACTTCTTCATGATCTTTGAAATCGCCAAGGTGTTCAAGAAGCTGAAATAATTATGAACAGAGCATGGATCAAATTAAACAACATTTATGAGTTAGTTTTTTTTTCTTTTCTTAAAAATACTTAAGAAAAAACATACATACCTGTAATTCTTGAGATGTCGAAGCTTGCGATAGAATTCCATGAAGACAATCTTAAGCCGTTCTTCTATTTTCTTGAGATTCTCTCTTGTGAATTTGAGCACTTCGTGGTTAGAGAGCTTGAGGACGTTTCTAATTGTGGACAGAGGAGTTTCTTGAGTTTTGTTTAGTCTGATACGGTCAAGAACACTTAAAGCCTCCGGTTCGCTCCCTTTCGTTGAATCTCCACGGTTAGATCCATTTTCCTCTGCTATGATTTCAATCTTATCAGCTAATGTCTTCCCTTCAAAATCAAACAAACACACAAAAAAAAAGATTCAAACCTTTTGTCCTTTCATACTAAACCCAGTAACAAACAAACAATCTATGAACTTACTCGGTTCCTTAGAATCTAAGGCATTCACGTCGACTGATACTGTTTCAGAGCATGTCCAAGAACAAGAAGGTTGCTCGACTTTGATTCTGAAAGCAATCAGAGCATCCATTTGTTTGTTCAAAACCACTGCCTCCTTCACCATTTCCTCCACTTTAGACCGGTAAAAATGGTTCACTTTATCGAACTCGAGATCTAGGGTTTTAAAGAACACAAGCTCTGACTCTCTCCCTGCTTCTGCAACTTTCATGATGGACGTCTCGTATCTCTCAAACCCATCATCACCAATCGTTGCACTCACCATAATGTCCTGGTTTTCGAGTTCCAGTGACGAGGCGGCGCGGCTGTACCGCTTTGTCAGACCACTGAAGTTGCGATGGACAGGTTGCTTGCGTTTTAAGGCACCTGTTGTTCCTGATCTTTTCCGTGAATTTTGGATTTCTTGAAGAATGGATTTGAGACAAGAATAATCCATGTAAGCTTGTTGCCATTCTGGAATCATCTGCGAAACAAAATCTTTCCCAAACTTCATCGTTTGTTTTCTTCTCAGTTCCTCTGGATTTCTCTAGGAAAACCCAAGAATCCAGATCCAATTACAAAAACCTCTTTTAGTTGAGATTAATGTCTCTCTGTACTTGACGGAAAAGTTGGCTGCTGAATAAAGAAAATGTAATGAACACTTACAGAGAAGACAAACAATTAAAAAAAAAAAAAGAACGAAAGATCAGATCCTGAAGAATTACAAGAGAAGACAAAATAAAGAAAGAAGTTGTAGGAGGAATCTTCGTAAAAATGGAAAAAAGAAATTAGCCAACCATGCAAATCTCAGAATATACTCAACGAGTCTCTTATATACACGTCCACAAGCAATATATTTATTACAACAATATTTTTCTATATATATTTACAGAAACAACGGGATATTGATATTAATTTAGTCACATACATATAGCTTCGCATGTGGAATTAATTCCAAGTGAGAAAATTCAGAAAAGTGGAACTCAAATTGGAACGTTTGGTGTGGTGGGCTCTTGGCTGGACAGATTGTTTCACTAAAGCAATTTTCTTTGTTTTGTTTTTACGACAAAAATCAATAATTGCAACGCATGCACGAAAAGTATTCCTCTTATATAAAGTGGTTGGTCAAGTAATATATCATCAAATTACTATAATTAGATTCAACAGAGAAAATTGGGACAAAGATAGTAAAAATTTATAACACGTTTTTTTTTTCTTCTGCTAGACAGTAAACGAGTTAATTGTTACTGGGTATCGGATTCCATCTCAAATATCAAAAAACAAAAAACGAAAGAAATGGATCCAACTTTAAGACTATTGAGCTCCTCTTTTGTTAATCATACCAAATAATGGAGTCTTTGTCTTTCTTTTTTTTAAAAAAATAAAATAACATAAAAAATTAAAAGGATTAAATGGATTTTATAGTTTTAAAAAAAAAAACTATTGCAGTAATCTCCAAAAAAAATCAATAACTCGAACTTTTCTAAAAATTGATTTATTATATATAAATGGCAGGCTTAATGACTGGGTATCTACTCTATATAGATATATATATTTTAAAATAATGTACATATATATTATAGACACGTGAATAAGTCTTCATAATTAGTATATGAATTATAAAAAACGCTAACCTAAAAGAATGGGTTAAAAAGTACTCGGACGCGTTTAGCCAAAACTTTATTCTTTTGTTTTCTTTTGACAAACAAGCAATTATCAGTGTTATTTTCATCATGATCACAATTTCCAACTTTTCACTCTAAAATCAATAAAATAAATAAATTAGATTAATAGTGGATATATCTTTGGAACTGACAAATTTGATTCAAAAATATAGGTATTTATTAAATCATCGATTAAACATCGTTACAAGTTTTCTACAGTTTTTTTTCCTTTCTATATATTACTTGGTTTTATTTAAATCTGGAATGAAAATTTCTGCAGATGTTGCCAACGTATTGCAACAATAACAATCGAGAGAGGATTGACTCAACGCATCCTAATGGAACGTTCTTTTCCAAAACAATGAATTGTTCCATGTGATAAATGTCTATCAAGTTCCCGTGAACAATAAAAAATTGTATCAAATAGATTGCCATTCAACAAAAGATTTTAGAAAATATCATTTAAAAAGAGAGTATATGAATTCTTAAATAACTAAGGATTCAATAATTATGAAACATTATCGAGTGTGAGAAAATAGTGTATTCATAACTAAATTCTATCTATTTATAATTTGATCAAGTTTTAGAAGCATAATGATTATTAACTAAAAATAGTATATTACAACCATTAATTGCTACTGGGTAAGAAAAAATTGGCTTTATGAATATTGTTTGATAACAAAAATGTTTTCAGTACCTAAATAGCAAACATATATAATATCTATATTAATTATATTCTCAGAGCTTTTAGTGTTTAAGTTAGTTAGTTTGTAGTATTAGGAAACGAGATCCTGTTGTTAAAAAACAAAAGGAAACGAGATTCAACAATCTAAAAAGAAATAGCATGTAAAACAGTTTCATCATGGTTCAATTCAAGATTTTAGTTAGGAAATTATATTAATTAGAAAAACCAATTAAAATAAAATTTATTTATTTATTGAAGCTCAAATCGATGTCTTCACTAAAATCGATCTAACGTCTGGAACTGCTGACTGGAATGAAACGACCACCACAGTCAACTAAGTCAAGTTACTATGAAGAATCCAAAGTTGGGCTTTGAGCTATGATCAACGGAAGGCTTTTATCCAATACGATATTATATTTTATTTGGGCTGCCTCGACATTTATCATCTATAAGTGGAAGGAAAAAATGAAAAAAAACTATATAAAAAAATTATTAAATATTGTCGCATATAGACCAATCAAACGATTATATGTCTTTTTAGAGCAATATACACAATGACAAACAAACTAGCCCAAAATGCACAGAGGTTTTCAAGTTGCACACAAACAAAGTAGTTAATTACAGTTAGTTTTATCTTTATGAAAATGTGAGCCAGATTTCACTTGGAACTCTGCCAATTACAAAGCTACGGAACATTCACCACAGTAAGTTCACGTATTTAATACATTTCTGGAAACTATTGTTAAACAAGGTCCTTGTTTCCAAAACTTGTTATTAATGGAATTGACTGCCACTTGTTTTAGAATAGTTAAAATATAGAATTTGAATAATTCAAAGATGTTCGAACAAAAAAGAATAATTCAAAGATGTTCTTATATATATTTAATTAAATTACAGCTAGAGAACAGCATCAGTGTGCTTACTTGATCCTAATCGTTGACGATCCTTTGATTTTATTTTATTTTTGGATGGGGTTTGTAAACGGACCCGTACATGGCTGACTTCTCCACGTACGCGTCAATATTATTTCGTTACTGCTCACTAAAAAAATTCGAAGCTTCCAAGCATCATCGTCTAACGTTAATTGCGTTACACATTATTGAATAAGTTTAATGTGTAGATTGTTTTAATTGGTAATGATATATTTACGTTTATAATTACATTTTCCCTTATGTATGTATTTACGTGTATATGAATAATTGTTTTAATATGTATATCTAAACATATCATATCATATCATATATATATATATATATTATATCTGCCTTTGCTTTGTTTTTTGTTTGTTTGAATACTGTATTACTTAATAAAAATTTTGGACGAAAATTCTCTTCTCAATAGAAATCAGGAGGTTCTACCAATAAGATCAATTCAACCATATCATTTGTTTATGCGTTTAAAATTTACAATACCAATAGTATAAGAGTTGCATTTTATTTACGTTTTTGTACAACCATATGTGTTTTAAATTCGTAGAAAACAACTTTTCGTTAATTTAGAAAAGGACCAAAGTTAGGTTTTCTGAAAAAGGATTAAAATTCTTGGAAAAAGGATTAAAAAATTGAAAATTTTTAGTCACTATTGCATGGAGAGACTAACGCAAAAGTATTAATTCTGTGACTTTCTTGAACTACTTGAGAATACTTTCAATTTTTTTTTGTTAATTTACTCTAATAGTTTTAATAACATTTTTAACATTATAGAATGTTGAATTTGAACTCTATATATTGTGTTATGAATTTAAGAGGTGACCATCATTATGTTATATGATTCCGACGATTTTCAATTTCTCCCAATCAAATAAATTATATCTATATTTTAAACATATATCCATAAAAAAATATGCTACTTATGGATAAACGATAGAATGCTTAATAAGTACATTTAAATAAATTTATATTTCAGTCATAACAGTAAACAAATTGTCAAATTTATCAATTTTTCTTGGGTATGGGGTATGCCAATTAGGGTGATTATATCATTATATTTGATTTTCCCCTTTTTCCATAAGAGATATTGAACATGGAAAATCCTTATATACATTTTTTTTCAAACTTGTATATATATCATCTTACAATTTTAAAAGTATGTTTTATTTTTATATATTTCAGAAGGCATATTTGATAAATCACGAATGCGTATAAAACTCAATTCATCCAAATGATATGTGCCTAAATTCATTGCATAAATTCGGTAACATGAGAATTTCGCAGAAATAGAATAATTCGCTGTCTTTCTTTTCTCTTTTGTTATTTATTGTCAAATTCACATTACTTTTTCTTTTCAACTCATTGGCTCTGTTTCTTCTTATATATTCGAGATATTATAATATATGTCAATTTGAAAATGACAACGCCAACATATAATTTTGTATGCATAGGATTCATGTTCTTACTATGTTTCAGCACTGCCTTTGGTCGCAACCTACAAGATAAGCTCGGTGCCACTCAAATTACATCCAAACAAGTCGAAGCAAAAGCTCATGTTACTAATTTCAGAGCTAAAGACCTTTCAAGTGATATTGGTTTGGGAGAGGTTGGAAGTCATGAGATGCATCACATCCACATAGGAGCTAATCCAGAATCGAGTCTCCGAAACAAACAAGACAGTAAAAGCTCTAAACTATCGAAGGTTGTAAGTGGTACCGTTTCCATCACATTCACATTTCCTATGATAAAAATTCCTTTTCCAAAGAAAGATTCTATGGTGGGCACTATAAACGAATCTGATGAAGATAAGATTAAAGGTATTGTAATTACTCCAATGGCGACTCATGAGTTTGGTCTAACCCCTGGAAAAGATGGTGTAGAGCTCGAATACAGCCAGGAGAAACCAGTCCTAAGAACCGAGTATTGAAGGCCTTACTTTTCTATAGCGGTTACGCTGGAGATTGAAGTTACTAGAAAAGCATATGATGAACTGATAAAGTGGATAAAAGTACTTGAGGTTTGGTTTGTGAGACAAATAAGTTGTGATCGAAATTTGGTCAATAAAATGTCAATGGAATTGTTTTATCTAGCCATCCGATTCATCGACCAAGTATTATTTTATAATCATTTTTTTTAAAATAAAAATGACTAAAATATGAAAATATACTAATTTCTTTAATTTAACAGTATATTTTAAATCTTTACATTTATTAAATATAAAAGATAAACAATCTAAAAACAAATATTTGATTCGCCCCTAATTAGTTGGCTAGCCGCTAAAAGTCCGAACTTTGGATTAGTGCCTCGCTAATTTTGAACATTTGTAAATTTCTTTCTTACATCTATTTGCTATGATGTACCATGTCTAACGACATCTATGAGCTCAAAAACCTATCATTTGTAGTAAAAAATAGTCACACACACTATGTTAAACCTGAGTTAGCTCAGCCGGTTAATTTAGGAAAGCATAGTTGGGAAAGAAAGATGGACAACCAAATTAACATGATTTTCTTTCCGCTAACCATATTTCTAGCTTAACATTCTCTTTTCACTGGCAATGAGGACGATCTTGAAAGTGATTCTGTGGTTTCTGTCTGTAACCTGGACAAAGTTGTTGAGGATATAGAAGCACAAGGTTGCAAGAGGGGTGTTCCAACTCTACTGGAATTTTCATTAGGTACTGAGATAGAAGCTCCCCAATGTTGAATAAGCTGTAGCTCATGCTCAGTACCTTGAGCTAGAGAGGTTTCAGGAACATCAAGCACTTGATGATCGTATTCTTCAACAGATGCGATTGTGCTTGTTTCTGTTCGGATTGTCGAATCATCGCCAAATAACCCATGCCGTCTTTTTCTTCTGGTTGCTTTTCCCCAACCGTGAATTGTCTCTCTTACTCTCTGAGGTAACAACGCTGCCTTGTAGTTTGTTCCCATCTAGAATTATAACAGATGAAATCAATCATCCTTTAGTTTGTGAGTTTTAAGCACTATCAAAATCAGAAGCTCTAAAGGTTTACCTGCGTGACAAGTGCATAGAGTGGCAATGTGCTGTAGCTACATAGAAATTGTCCAGAAAACCTACAAAAACATGGAACAAAACCGTCTCAAACTATAAGAAATACACAAAACAGTCTCATGGATTAATAAATGAAACTTGATTACCCTAGAATAAGTCGCAAGTAGACAAGTAAATGATTCCTAAGGAAGCAAGAATTGTATCCAAATTGCCACTGAAGAAACAAGAATTGATGTCAATATAAGAACACTTTTACAGACCATAAGAATATAATCTGGACCGTACTAGACATGTTTAAGGCCTTAAAATGTAATTGTCATCCATATTTGAGATTTTGAACAAGACCCATATTGTCTTGAGAAAATTAAGAAAAAGCTAATAAAAGTCTAAATTCAAAACATAGGCTACTTTTCTTCAAAACTAACGAAACACTATTTTCAGTTTTATTTTTTTATTTTTTTCTGGTTTAGGATTTAAAATTTATGATTTAGGGTTCAAGGTATAATTTTAAACATATGTGTATTATTTTAAAAATATTTGTATATATAAAATATGGTTTGTTTTATTTGAGTCCCTAATTTTGTTGCTACTATTGAGCTGCCTCTAGATATAATATATATGTATTTTCCTCATGCATGTATAGAACGGACAAAAACTTACCCAGAACCAGAAGAACGAAGCCAGTTCGAAAGCATTCTGTAGGAAACAGAAAGCACGTATATTATCTACGAAACAAACAAAAAATTCCTTTGTGACTAATAGAGATGTTCCTAAGATTTTGCAACTGAATGAAATGGATAAGGGACAAGAGTAATTCTGGTTTCTTGAACCAGAAGAGTTCATCACGAGGTCTCAGCTTTACACCGGAAGCATATTCTGTTATCCCAGCGTTCTCCAATACTAAAGTTGCGATTACATGTTGCAACTTTGCACCAACGAAAAGAACAAGCTTTTGAAAGAAAAGGGATGCAAACCAAATTAAAGTGCAACAGGGATGATATGAGACTCACTTTCCAAAGAAAATAAAAAGCAAAAAACAAAAAATGGAGAGAGTTCTTACAGTGATTGGAATTATCGCTATCCAGAAATAAAGATTTGATCCTGCATGCATTGTCATGACCAATGAAACTCTTAAAACACATAAAAAAATAATAGAAATCAACTGTAGTATAAGACTATACTCAGTACTAAAAAATATAAAAACAGCAACAAACAATACGTATAATTAGAATAAGAAGTACAAGAACTACTAATCATGCATGCATGCATGCATGACCATTAATGAGTTTAGATTTTCTAACGCAGAAAATTAAAATAAAAGTACTTTGCAGTAAGATTTTGTTTCGGTGTATAATACGCATACCTTTTATGTTAAAAAGCATGAAAGCAACTACAAAACCCCAGAGTGGCCCACTGCAAGAGATCATACAAAAAATAAAGTATTCATCAGTGGGAATAATGCATCACTTACTCTCTACTCAGCAACATTTACGATATTAATTTGGGTTATATATGTCGGAGAATAAAAAAATATAAGTTTGACATGAACGCAAGTTAAGCTTGTATCAAGAGAAGAAATAAGTTTTAGAATTCGATTACTTTAAAGTTAGGAAGATGCACCACACTTATTTTATAAGGAAAAGATGTAACTCACCTCACACCAACAATCTTTTGGAACTCTTCCTCCATAGAGCGGATCATATAGCTATGAAAATCGTATGTCAATGTTAGGTGATGGCTCTGTTTAAAGGAAAATGCAAATGATTATGTTAACATAAGATACATTTATACGTTTCTGGAAAGAAACTATACATATGAAAATAAAAACACAGGCTATATGAGAGTGGAGAAAAACATCAAAAGGGTATGAAAAAGATTGGCAAACTTTTAACATCACTCATACATTGCATTGCAAAGTTTTACATGGATATACGATTTGTTTACTTTCAAATCTAATAGGTTATAATTAGCTATTTTCTTTTTAGATAAATAGATTAAAAAGTTATTTATTTCGCTTTTTCGGATAAATATAATTATATGACGGTTGAAAATATAGTACTGGGATATGTAAAATTAATCATTTCAAATTTTTTACCACATCAAAAATGCACATTGAGGACATGTATGATTGGAAAAATAAGTATAACAACGGAAATTGAAGGCATTTAAATGATATAAGACTAGCACGCACCATGATGAATCCCTTGCGGAGTGTAAGATAATCAGGACGAACAACAGAGTGTCCAAATTGTCGGAAAAAACATATCTGTAAGAATAATCTTTGACTGAGAAATTGAAGTTTAATTCACAGCATATAATATTATGAATTAATGAATTACCCATCTTTAGGTTTGTTACAGTCATAAAATGTAAGGATTATTTATGTATAACATTTTTCAAATTTTGTAAGAAAGTAAAAACTACGTACCACCCATATAAGTAAGCTATTCTTGACCAGAGGAGCAGTTGTATGATACTGGACAAATGTGGTTTGCCTTCGAAATATCTTTTCACGTGCGACCACTGTCAACAAAATTCTCTCCATTTAAGAAATGAAAATTTATTGAACATTTGTAATTATGACTTCTGAAGAAGTCAAAGCCTTAGACAACGATATTAAGCATATGTAAATGCCACTATATCAGAAACTAAACTTGTAAATTGTGAGTTTGTCCCTTGGTGAAATGTGAATAAGTAATGACATATGGAATCTTTTGTGTCTAATATGATCGATGATAACATTATATATGTGCTCACCAGTTAAGCAATCATTTCGATCCATCTGAGCCTCGTCTTCCCAGATCCTCCAACTATGAATCTGCATGAAAAAAGATACTCGAATTGGGTACACTATCAAACTCAAATGAAATATTAAATCAATATAGCCTAAGAAGTATGGTTAAGCAAGAAATTCATAAATATAATACATGAAAACTTCAGTACAAAAAAATACTTAAATGTTTCATAATATAATACCTTCACGATCGCAAGGAGCATAGTCAAGCAGCTGTAAGTTACATGTGTGACTGCCATGATAAATATGAATCGATGCAATTGTTCCATGCCTTCATATGAAACAAATGGCTCATGTCCCTGTTAAGTAGATTATGTTATGCCTGTTGATTACAAATAGAGCTTTTTGGTTTATTATTATTATTTTTTTTATATCACTCGTGTTGGAGATCATCATAAAGTTAGTTTGATAGAAAACCTCGCTACAGGTAGTATCGGTTATGCCAACCAATCTTCTCCTTAAGATGTGGAGGAAGGGAGATCTCGTTAACTGAGTCCGTTTGACAAATGATATAGTACTTTCATGTTCCTCCTTGATCTCAGACCGGGAACATGGGACAAATCTATTGTCGTAGAAACTTGAAGAAACGCATATATTAGCTATTGTGCTAGAGATAGCTGTAAGAAGAAGAGATATGAATCCGAGCAGCATCAGCTCTGAAAAGAAAACCATTTGAAAAACCAATTTAATATTAATACTAAATATATCCTTAAATTTGTTAACATATTGATCCACCAACCTTCTTTCATTTTCTCCAATGCAGCAAACAATGGTTTTCTCTTTGTTTTGTGCAACCACTAAATATTGACAAAATAAAACTCAAAAAGTTATAAAAAATCAAAAACAGAAGAGCATCAAAAATTTATTCTTAAACTCCCAAACAAATTTTAAAATTACCAAAGATATAATAATAAAATATAAATTTCAACTTACGTTACTAAGGCGATGGATGGAACGCTCAACGATCAAAGAAACAACTACAAAGACAGTCAAAACTGTAGCAACGGACCACGTTGGTGTTAAACCCAACGTTCTCTCCCTTGGCTCTGCTTCATACACATTTTCTTCTCTCATTTCTGGGCCTTTCCTTTGTATTTATTTTCCAGTTGAATCTTCACAATTAAAACGCTTCTTTTGCAAGAAGTTTAAAATGGAAAATCCAGAAAGATCATAATCCTGTATTTAAAATTATTAATCCTATAAAAAGAGTTAAAAACTTAACGGGAAAGATGTGCGAGAACTTACTTACGGGAACAGAGAAGCACTCGAGTCTTGTTTGCAAAGAAGAAAAATAAAGAGTGACTTTATAAAGGAAAGATCTAGTGAAAGCTACAAAAAAACTTTGATATAGAAAAACAAACATCTCGTCCTACTCTCGAAAATATTGTATACCAAAATAAATTAGTTAAGCCAATAATGAAGATTTCGTTTAATTAATTTATAACAAAATGTGGATTGACAGCACAGTTATAGGATCTTGAGTAGGAATCTAATTGGAAACTACCCAACTCAATAAACGCATGTGTGGATCTTGATTCCCGTAATTCCCACAATTTTAAAAGTATAGACAGAAAACTTATTATTTATATTTTTTAAAAAACAACATTATTAATAATATGTGGAATAACAAACAAACAAACAAAAAACAGTTACAATCATTTATGTATTCGTTTGTTTTATGATTTATTCTCCTTGTCTATTCTTAAAACCAAACTCGTTGTATAGACGAAAAAGAAAAACAAATAATAAAAAGTAAAGGTAGTTTATCTCAGATTAGAAATGAACTATTGTTATATTCGTGTGTATCCTTTATCTTTGTGTTTCTCGTTTTCTAAATATAAATTTCAACCGACACTTTGAAAGGCTTTGTGTATTATCTTCTACTTCTATTAAATCTTTTGGGATTTGTAAAACGACACAACACATAATTTTTGTTATATGATATTTGCTTCAATAAGGCCATCGTTGGTCCTTATTCTTATGTTAGACTGTTTTTCATAATGGCCAACTGGCACGTATATGTATACTTTTTCTATTCTATAATATAAGATATTGGTTTTTTTCTTGTTACATTTTATAAGCTGTTTTATCAGTTTCTATGCAAAAATTAAATTTATTTTCTCATTATGACTATTCATGTTATGTACTATTTTTTATTATTGATTAATTTATTTTTATTAATTATTAAATGGTGTTTTCAAGGTAAAAAACTAAAGAGTAATAATTTATATGTTTTTCTAGACTCCATGTTTTTAACCAAAAAAACTTATAAAATATGGAATATTAAATTGTTCTTAGACGATGTTATAAAGCGAATTACAATATTTATTTATTCATTTTTGTTAAACTTCTGTTAATCATATATAATTATATAGCAATATATGCATATGAGAATGTCATTGGATTATATGAAGAAGCATATGATAGTGTCATGAGATTATATGAAGAAATATACGTGCCACTAGGTGATCAACAAACGATAATCTGGTTGGATTGACTTATCACTCATGATTTGATATAGGAAAAAAATTTGCAAAACGAACGTTATGGAGTAAATTTGGCATTATTATTACAAGTCAACCCCGACAAGTCAATATGAAGCCGAAGGAAGCCATTTTGTACTGAACTACTATTTTATTAGATATCATAAATTTTTAATAATAAGCCGAAAGAAAATCCATCAAAGTCGTATTAAACAGAACTAACAATTGTAATTGTAATTATGTAAATGTTCGTTAAGTTGATGGTGTAAATAAAAACACAATGATATACTGAGCTTACTGTTTTGTTCGTGTTTAAGAACTGAAAAATGTGTATATTTCTAAAAGAACTATCTATTTGGTGACTTACTAAAAGTTTCACCAGAGTTTTGACTAATATATTGGTTCAATAACTCGTATACTGTTCGTCCTAATTAACCATATATTGTAATAAATTCTTCCAAATTTCAGTAGATTCTAATTATCGTATTCATCAATTTTGCAGCATTTATATACATAAATAGTTAGGCAACACTGTGAGTATTGTACATGTGACCACTTCGGTTAATAAAATGAAAAATTCAAGCAAATGCTCGGATATTCACTTTCTTTGTCTATTATAGCCCGTAATATTATTAATCAATCCATATTCTATTATATCGACATTAAACCATCCTTCTACGCTGTTTAATAATTCCAACTAGACTTAATATAAATGCTTTTTTTTTAGTCCAATAGTCAGACATACGTAAGTAGAATTTGTCTTTTGCATGTGAAATACAAAAAAAAATAAAATAAAAATCTAATAGTTTGTATTAAAAACCAACTATGAATTCAATACAAACTATTAGGTTATTTTTCTCATGAAAGTTAAATTATACTAATAGTTTAATTAAAAAAATCATTTTGTTGTCAGAAAACAAATAGTTCTAGGATTTGAATATGAGCATTAATTCTAACTTTTATTGCTCCTTTTATCAATAGTATGCCCACTTTTGTCTAATGGAATGTTAAAAAGTCAAGCCAAATCACTACAACAAAACTTCCTCTTGATTTATTCTCACTCACACGAAGATATGAATCAATTCTCACGAAATCACTAATCGTTAAATCAGTTCTCAAAAAAATCACTAAACATTAAGTTGTTTTAGATCAAACGCACTTGTAGAGTTAGACAAAATTTAACTTCCAAAAAGTTAAATCCGCAGAATGCTCTCACTAATCAATAATCAACTCAATGGTCTCAACATACACCCCACTCTATATTTGGCAATCGGAGAATTACAAATTACAATCATACTTGCAAAACACAATATTTTTTATCATACACCAAAATCCAAATCCTGACATATAATCAAAAGTCAAAGTACATCAATGTCTTGATGGGCCTAAAGATTATCCAGTTCAAAAATTAGAAACTCTCACTTGCGCGTTTTCTAAAAATTCAAAGTCAGCCCTTAAAAGAGACGAAACTCTAGATGGAAGAGAAGGTTCAAAATCCTCTACGACGTGTCTTTCACCAATTAGAAATATATACGTGTCATAAGCTCCCTTCCATCTTCCACCTTCCTTCTCGCACCAAATCTGCAACGATTGAGGAGCAAAACAGAAAGATCTCTCTTTGAAGTTTTCGCCATGGTTCTCCGTTTGATTAGTCCCTGTACGGTTCTCTTGTTCCTGGGGATTCTATCGCGCGTTTCACAGTCTCTTCACTTCGAATTGCAATCGGGTCGAACAAAATGTATATCGGAGGACATCAAAAGCAATTCAATGACCGTCGGGAAATACAGCGTCGTTAACCCCAACGAATCTCATCCTCCTCCTTCTCACAAGATTTCCATCAGGGTAATCGCAAAATCCTTTCTTTCCGATTTCTAATATTTTTTGAATTTATTAACTTTGTTTCTGTCGATTGAACGTGGGTATATACACAGGTGACATCGAGTTACGGGAACACGTTTCATCACGCGGAAGATGTCGAGTCGGGACAATTCGCGTTCACGGCGGTAGAAGCTGGAGATTACATGACTTGTTTCACTGCCAACGATCATAAACCTGAGGTGACATTGAGTATTGATTTGGATTGGAGAACAGGTGTTCTTTCCAAGACCTGGACTAGTGTCGCCAAGAAGAGCCAAGTAGAAGTGAGTTTCAAATGTTTTTTTTTTTTTGTTTCTCTTCTCTAATCATGTTTCTTTCAGTTGATTCATCATATTGTTTGTGGTAGTTGATCAATTATATAGAGAAATGATTCTAAAATTGGAAATGTTCTTAGGTTGATAGTTCTTTGGGAATTCTTGTACAAAAGCTCAAATTGTAGAGCCTCATAATCCAAATGAATAGGAAAAGATCTGTTGGGATTGAAACAATGTTGATGTTATTCTCAGCTTCATGCCTCTCTGACGATGACATTAGATTCTTATGCTTGACTGTTGTGTTCGTTTGTACCAAGGTCATGGAATTTGAAGTGAAGAAACTGATTGAAACCGTCAACTCGATTCATGAAGAGATGTTTTATCTCAGAGACAGGTAAAGAAAGCTTCCTTTTTATATGCTTCCGGGTTGTACTAAAGACTCCAATATCCAACCTTTTATAATCGTCGCAATGTTATTGAATCTGGACTTGTGGTTATAACGTGATGAGTTTTGTTGTCTCAGGGAGGAAGAGATGCAAAATCTGAACAGGGCTACAAACTCGAAAATGGCGTGGTTGAGTTTCCTCTCTCTTTTCGTATGCTTAGGAGTCGCCGGAATGCAGTTTTTGCATTTGAAGACGTTTTTAGAGAAGAAGAAAGTCATCTAATCTAAGGTGGTTAGATGGAACAATCCCACTCTTTCTTGTCCCAACTCGAGGAATGTTTTATTCCCTCGGTTTTGTACATTTAGATCTTTGGCTTGAGCATGTACTCTCAGACCTGGAAATTAAATGAATGTGGAATTGTTGCCCTTTTTGCAGTTTCTGGCAACAGAAAGAGAAAAAAGCAGAATTTTATAGATTTAAAACTTTAAAAACGTGACATAGTTCTATTGGGAGAAGAAATCTCCCCAAGAGAACAAACTAGAAGACTTGCTTCTTTTGTCGCCTGGAGAAGAAGAATGTCTTTAAATGGATTATGATGCACAAAGTGATGACATTTCAATTTCTCAAAGGTTCCCAACTAAACGAGGAATTATGCCTTGCTCTACACATTAGTGGTAAGATCGAAAAACCTTGTTGTAGTAAAGTTGTAAAGTTTTCTGGAATTCATAACAAGACTCAGATAAGTAGACAGACATCTAGTCAGAAGCACAAGAGAAATGCAGTCAACAAGCTGCTGCAAATCTAAGAAATACCTGCAGCTAAAAGAAACTTGACAGATAAGGAAAATAAGTTGTGTCAGTGTTCCTATAATGCGTTTAGACATCACAGGAATCTTCTCTGGAAACAACAGTTTCAAAGTTTGGTGCGGAACTTAAGCACCGGACTTGCTTCTTCCTCCCAAATGAGTTCCAACACAAAGGGCTGTCCTATCTTTACGCCATGAGCGTCACAGAAATCTCTCCAACCTTTTCCAATTCGCATTATTCCGGTTTTGTTGTTCTGCAAAAGATCCACCACCTGTTTTACTCCATCTTGACCCAACAGAGTTATCTTCCCTGGCTTGTTGATGCCATTCACCCGCGTGAAACCTATCGGAAGAATCTGCGCAAAGATTTGATGTTAGACACTATAAATAATAGACCAAGGGACAAACCTTGAGGCAGAGTTGTTTATGAGCTTACCAGTTTATAGTTTTTAACAGCTTTTGGTGTAAGAGTTAATCTCACAAATTGGTCTTGACTATATGAAGATGAAGCTCTGCATCTCGAGAAATTCTTCTTTTTCTCCATCTCAAAGAATTCCTGTAAGATGTTCTTGTATCCAAGACTCTCCTTTTTACTTACTTGCGATTTGGGACTCTCGTCTCCGCTGCTAGTACTAGAGGAGAGAGAATGCACATCATCACTATCTTCTAGACAATCTAATGGCGTTTTGTCACGGTTGGATGATTCTGAAGGACACATACAAAGAACAGGCTTGTCCCCGGTTCCAACCAGATTAAACATGAAGGAATCTTCAGCTTTGATCCCGTTTACTTGGCAGAAAGTGGTCCAGCCTGGTCCGGGATAAGTATGGTTGTGTGATTGGTAATGTTTCAAAGCTGAAGTCCATCTTCCTCCACATTCATTCTTTAAAACTATCTCACTGCATCCGTTGTCCAGACCATTTGGAGACACAAACTTCCTTCCAAGATACTGCAAAACGCCAACATTATATACTACGAGTCAAACACACAGTGCATATCAATATACAAATTAAGGAATGCGAGAAAGTATACTGTGAGTTAAAGATAGTGGAATAAACCAAAGTTTTGTATTCACCAGCTTATCAATTTTCAGGCTAGAAGCACTGACAGATCTCACATAACAAGAATTGTGTAATGAAGATTGTGGAACTGGTTTTAGTCTATGTTCTATGCGGCACAAACGGATGACCGGTGGTCCAGGTTTTCGGACCAGTTTGAATGTATAGGGTTGACCTTCGTTCATCCCATTTTCAACGCAGAATCTTCTCCAACCAGGTCTGACAAAAGTATTCTTGCCTCCTTTGTTGTATTTCAAATTCAAATTCCATGATTTTCCTTCTTCGTTAAGAAGAACGATTCTCTTACCACTCATTTTGTCCAGACCGTTTGACCTCGCAAAACTCAGTGGTATATACTGCAATGCCATCACAGAATTCGATTAAAGCAGCTCAGACTAACAAATTTAAACTATTATTAAGATATATTTTGCTTAGATTGTAATAATCTAATCCAACCAGTCGATCAAATCTTAAACTCGAAGCTGAGACTTTTGTCACAAAACGAGAATGGTCTGATGAAGAAGACTCTACTTTCTTTCTTGGATTCTTCTTCACTCTCTTTCTCTTCTCTCTTGAACTGTTTCCTGTAACTAAAATACAATATAAAAAAATCATAATTTGTATCTGTTTCTACAGAATCTGAGTACATTTCATAGAACAAAAGTATACCAATATTGTTGGTCTGGTCATGACTATCATTATTGATTTTGTGAGATGATGCTGAAGCATATTGAATCTCACAGCAACTTGGTCCCAAAGATGTGACATGAAACACCATTTCTCCTTCATGTCTGAAAACGGTGATGTCACCAATTCCGAGATCATGCGCGACTGCAAAATCTTCCCATCCATCGGTGAATTTCAAGCCGTCTATCTTCACTAGCCAAGTTTTATCTGACGCATCTGTTCTCAGTTTCGCAGTCTTGATGTGGTCGTTACTTCCTTTGACGTGCTTCGAGAAGAAAGCTACAGGAATGTTCTGCACCATCATGCAACAAAATTAAGCAAAATGAAACATCTTTGTAGACAATCTTTTCTTGAAACGAAAGAAAATAACAGAGTACGAGGTGAGTGTGGAAGTCGGGAAGGAGAGGCTTGAAGAAATGTGGATTGATCGGAGAGTAAAGAGATTGATCCGCCATTGTCGAACACCTCAAGATAATATCTCTCAATAAAAATCACTGAAGTTGAGAATAACAGGAAATCTTATAGTGGACTCGAGTTTCATGAAGGTGAGAACTTTTATGACACTTGTCTTCTTCTTCTTGAATCTCTCCAGGTCGACATCGATGGTGAATAGTTTCGAGTTAGTTACTTTTCTTTTTTCTATTTCCCAGAAACTTTATCGTGCCAATCTAAACACCAGATTTTTCGACCTTCTCCAAAAACCATTTCTATCCAATAGAATTATCTTCCGCTGCTTTTTAGAGCCGTCGATCTTCGTGAAGAATCTGCACAAGAATCTAGCCAAAGACAGATATCAAAAGGACAACACAAGACCGAAAGATTCTTATTCACGGGCTTGCAACTTTGGAGCTTTTTTCAATGAGTTATTGTCACGGATTGTTTATGCCTTGGAGATGAAGCCATCCATCTTATACATTTGCTGACTTATTTGTTCAATGCTGTAGTAACTGTAAAGTATAGTAACAAAAATAAGTGATGTAAGTCTATTGTTTTAACGATCTTTACATAACTTAAATCAAAGTGAATAGGCAAATCTGTTGTTGATGTTGTTGTTAAAGGTGAGAATTCTAAGCTTACATTGAAGTGTAATATGTGGGTCCCTTTAGTCACTTACGAGTTACGAGTTGTATTACTTGTTTATCCCGAATAGGCAAATCTGTTTGGTTTTACTGTTAATGTCGTAAGCTAAACATCTTTTTATCTCTATGCTCTGTTTCTTGGAAATTTTGCTGAGATTGTACAATTATATAAAGACGACGATGAGGGTTTAATAGACTGATTCTTTGGTCATGACAAAAGTTGTCTACAAAAACACAAACTTTTTTGTTCAGTACAATGGAAGAAAGTTCACTCGAACCATTTGAGCTCACAAACCTCTTTACAAAATATTGCAAACAAATTACACACAAGTTAAATCATCAAACAAAAATTGAAAAAAAAAAAATTCATACAAAATAAGTTTTACGAGACATTTGCTACATAGGTTTCAATCACGTGAAAAACTAACAAAAAGTTAATTAGTTGAATAATCATAATTATGATGCATTTATTATATTTAAATATCTCTTGTGCCTAAGTGTTTGTTATCTTACATTACAATCGTTGAATCCTTACTTATTTTGATAGCCTACCATTTACAAGTTAAAAGCATAACTTAATCATACGTCTGAACGGATTAGCTTTTCTATGTCTATATAGTCTACAAATGGCTTTCTAGTTCCATGTAAATTCATTCGTAAATGGCAATGCAGCTTTGATATTCCACCTAACGTCTTTGAGAGTTTGGAGATGCACAGTCCATCTTCAATTATCATTTGACATGCTGAGATGGGTCCCTTACTCACATGCGAGTTATTTATTTGTTATCCGTAATAGGCAAATCTGTTTTCACTGTTAATTTTTTAAGCTAAAGCTCTTTCCTCTATATGCTATGTTCCTTGTATATGTCTTTAGAATAAAACCTTAGAGAGAGAGAAAGAGCTGAGATACAATTATACAAAGAAGACGATGAATGTTTATCTTTTCTGATTGATTTGTCTCTTAAATGCTAGACAATTAGATGGCTTCCCTTCTTGTTTCTTGCAAAGAATTTCTGGCCAAAGTAATGGCGGCTTGTTTTGTCCTCGGACTGATTCTCACAGCCATATTCCTCGTGCTCTTCTTTAGCTCGCCGGAGCTACCTATTGTCAGTCTCGTCTCGCTCAACGTGAGCAGGTTTAACTTCACCGCAAAACACATTTCCGGCTACATGAATATGCAGTTTCAAGTTATAAACACTAACTTGGTGACTGATTTCTCCTACGACGACGTTTACTGCTCAGTTTACCACGGTAAACACCGTCTGCCCTCGACCATGTTCCCGCGCTTTGTTCAAAGAGCCAGAGAGACGACGCCAATCAAGTTCACTGCCTATCTCACACCATTAACTACTGCCAGAGACATCCGCAATGACTTGGCCCCTTATAGTTTTGTAGAGCTCAATGTGAAGCTGATTGCGTTCATAAAATGGCGGCGATTTGGATCGTCCAACTCTGTTAGCGTTAAGGTTTCATGCGGTGACGTGCCAGTGGGCCTCCTGCTTGCGACCGGTGGTCAGGGTAAGATGATTGGTCCGGGGACGAGGACGTGCCAGGTGTTTTAATTCCTTAACCTTTAAATATAGACCTTTGGCTACGAGCATGTAAGGACTTGGGAAGATCTAATAAATGTTTGATATTTCCATTCCAATACACAACGATTCTTTGGAATACAAGTAAACATTTGGGTCCATTACAAAGGAATCAACCATCATTTATACAACACAATCACGAAGAATTTGTATGTTTTTGAGTATATTAATGAGAAATCTTGTATGAGATGATCAAGATGATGGCGAGAATGAGAGCCACGATCACCGAACCAACGATCCATTTGTTCCTCGTCATTCTTCTAGACATAGCAGTCAACACTTTCTTGCTCTTGTCAATGGCATCATCCACACCCTGAAGCTGTTACACAAATCACAAAATTTAGCTTTTCTCAATGATCTAATGATAGATACCAAAACCAAACCCGAGCAATTTCTGATTAATTTTAAACTCCTTCCATGGTTTACCTTAGTGTGAGCGTGAAGGAGGGTTTGGCGTTGCTGACTCAGATTTTCAACAACTGAGATGCCAACCTCTTCTGTCTCCAGCATTAATCTTCTACTCTCCCTGATTCTGTCGCTTGAATGGTCAAGCCTCTCCATTGACATTGCCAATCTCCCACTCTGATCAGCTGATACCTGGACCGACGACAATAATGTAAAATAGAATAAACATCTCTGGCATCTAAGATTAAATTTGGACAAAGATGAAGAGCAAGAAGAACACTTAAGGCACAAAAGCCAAGATGGTGCGAGTTAAATCAAGACAACTAACAAATGTGATTCGAGATTTTCTGAACAGTTTACCGCTTGCACATCCGCCATTCCGGATTCCATCAGTTCTTCACGTGTAGATTGCTTAGCATCTGCGGAAGACACTCCTTTGAATTCCTTCTTCAATTGGTTCAAATCAGATTTATACTCTCTTAGTTTAGAAAGACACACAGCTTTAGCACTCGGCAGCAAACTTCTTGCCTCAAGATCCATTTTCCGGATCTACACAAGAAAAAAAAAGCCAGAAGCTGTATTGCTATAAGATAAAAAAAACAAGAAAATGAACAGGAAGATTTACATATTATGCAAAATAAATGGAAATACCAAGACATCAGCTTCGTCCATTCCAGACTTTATCTCAGCAAGCTTTGCCTTCTTCTCTTCTGCAAAATCACATTACAATTAATCAAACCTCTACTCTGGTTTTATGGCACCAGAATCTTTAATGAACTCGAACATATCTATGCACTATAACCTCGAGGAAGAACCAACTGAATAAAAAGCAGCTACGTTTTCATTCTTGAGCTAATAAGGTTTTCATCTTCAGGTTCAAGAATTACTTGATCTCTCAAAAAGACACTATTTATCGAGTCCGAGCAATGAGATTACATCATATATCTCAACATTCCCAGATCCTACAGAGCTCGTCAAATGGTAAACAAGTATATGCCCTATAAGTCCAAGAAAGACAGTGATCATAAAGTTTTCATCTTCAGTCTAAAAAATTACTCGATCCCTCGAAAAACACTATGTATCGAATCCAAACAATGAGATACCATCACATGTATCAACATTCCCAGATGCTACAAAACTCCTCAGATCGTAAACAAGTCAAAACGTCTAGTAAAGAACACATCTACCAGCTACTTTTTCGCAGTTCAATAGCTCCAATTCCCCGAAAAGCAAACGAAAATATTCGACATTTTAGGTGCTGATTCCGCAGGAAAACATAGATTGGGTTTCTAGAATCAGGGAAACTCGAAGGTCGGATTAAAGATAAACTCAGGATCTGAAACTTTTACCTCCATCGGAGAGAAGCGACGCAGAATGACATTTTCTGGAGAGATTGGTTGAGAGCTCGCAGTACTGACGCTCGTACCCTTCAAATACGTCGCTCATCTTCTTTCTTCAATCAAAGGGTTTCGATCTCAAATAAAAATTCAAACTGATCTGTTCAAGCGGATCCTTCTTTAGATTTGATCGAATCTCGAAGCAGATAGAAACCAGTTCCTCTTTGCTTTTAAGAAATCGAACAACAACTGTTCTTCTTCCTTATGATTTCCCTCTGGTAATTTTTGGGACAAGAAGAAAAAACCAAAGCGGTGCGTTTCAATTGGCACGTGTAAGCCACTATGCCGCATTTAGGTACCAATTGATATCGCTTGAGAGGTGAGCCAAATCAAACCGAACCAAACCATTTTGGAAAAAAACTAAAACGTAAGTAATTGCAAAAATTGCTGTTTGGAGGGTAGATTTTCAAGAAGATAAAGTTGGAGGTCTTTTCTGGAAGAAAAAACTTCAAAAAAAAAAAAAATATACAAACAGATATTATAGAGATTGCCAAGTGGTTCTTGTTCGTTTACATCCACATTCCACCTACTCAGAAACATTATTCTACAAGGTAAGATCCACAGAGCTTCTTATAGCTCGCTCTTGACCTTCGCATCCCCATTGGGTAATACACTTTGCGATTGGGCCAGCCGTTTTGCTTCCTGAATTTGATGAAAATCAATTGTCACCTTTGAGTTTACTGTTACTATATTAACGAAGATGTTCAGAGAAAATCACAAGGAAGCGAATGTTAATAACTTACAGCGGCAGCAGTAGCACGGATCTCTCTATACTTCTCAACTTCATCAGGAAAAGTCTGTTCAAGGTCCTCCAGAATATGTTTTCTCAACTCCTATAAAAAAAAAAAAAACTTCGACTAGTCGACTCCAAAACATGGGCAAAAGAGAAAAATCATA
Organism: Streptanthus diversifolius; assembly: GCA_039880935.1. Taxonomy (NCBI): domain Eukaryota; kingdom Viridiplantae; phylum Streptophyta; class Magnoliopsida; order Brassicales; family Brassicaceae; genus Streptanthus; species Streptanthus diversifolius. The sequence continues at coordinate 24,230,501 of JAXGFM010000014.1, read as the reverse complement.
CCCAAGTTAAGAATCAGTAGAGAAATTTCTAACAAAAAGGGGTCACCTTAAAAGCATCGGTCTTGCCCTTTGTAACTTGATTCCTGGCTATGCAGCTATTAAAAACATCCCTTGTAAACTCGTCCGGGTTCTTCCCATCATCAATCAAGCTAGACAAAGATGCAAACATCAGTAACATAAGAAACCAAGCAAAGATTGCATTGTAGGAAAATAAAAAAGGGACATGCTCTCACCCAAGAACCTCCATGGGGACTTGAATGTTGCATTTCTCGGACAACTTAGCCATGTTATCCAGCTCCATCACGAGAGAATTGCTGCAAATACACACACATTCTCATTCAAGCAATACCCACAAAACTATGATCTTTAGAACAGCACTGATGCAAAATCCAGAAAAAAAGTTTGGGAGTAGAAAAGGAACTACAGGCGCTGGAGGAGATGCAGCTGAGATGCGGGTGTGAAAGAAGAGACAGTAAGGTATAACTGATGAAGGAGTCCCAAAATCTTCTGAATCGAACTTATGACTTGGTTCAGGTTCTCTTTTGAATCGTCAGCAGATGCAGTGCCATCATTGGTTTGATATCTCACCGTACCATTGCTCCCACCAATCCCTACGCTTGTGTTCTGTGCTGGATCCATCACAGCTGAGACACACAAAAACATCCATCCAACTGATCAAAATGTTGCGATTTTTAAATATAAAGTGGTATCAGTCTTGATACACGTAATTCGTAGGAAAGGCTCAAGATTTAGCAATTTTTTTCAATTGAAGTCGTTTTTTGATAATACTCAACCCAAAAGAATGCCCAAATCAAGCATAATAACAACCATTGGCATGGATCGAGATTCGTATCTTACCTATATCAGAGATGAGTTTGGCGAGCGAAAGTCGAGGAATAAGCCAACGACAGAAGTAGCGGTTCTCCGGATGAATTAGGTTTACCTACGAGGCACTAAGGGCGTCAACCGTGAGATGACAATAGTACGAAGAGTAAGAAGAGAATAGATGTCGACACCACGGAAGATGAACAAGACACCGACGAAGCAAAAGCAAGGGAAAAAGAAGCCGATGATCCCAATTTGCGTAACCTAATTTTTAATTTTATTCATGGAGACACTATGAATTGCTGACTTGGCTTTTCTTTTATGTTTGATTAGTTGATTTTTTTTTTTTATTAGTTGAGTTTTTCGTAAGCATTATATTTTTTAATCATCTAATCAATTTTTGTTAATAATACAAACAGAAATTATTCTGAAAATTTTTTAGTTACTTTCACATAATTTTTTTGATAGAATATTAACATTTAAAATATCTAAAAAATAATTATATATAATTAAATTATTTTGTTTAATAATATCAAAATATTATATTTATATTAAAATGTAAATTTATATTTTTAAAGCTTATTTTACCTTAATTTTTTAAATTTATTGTTTAGGATTTAAAATTAAATTTATTAAATATAATTAAATATAAAGAAATATTTTCAACCAAAAATACTAAAAATTTTAAAAATATATAAATCTATTATTTATGAGTAAATATATTAAATATTTTTTTATAATTTTATATAAGTTACTTATATCTCTACTAATCAACTGAAATATATATATATATATATATATATATATATATATATATTTAATGAGAGAATATGCTATTGCTCTATTATCAATTCTACCAACTAACCTTATATGTTTAAATTGATTCTTGATTGGTTATGTTTAACAGTTAATGATCTCGCTTTTTTCAGTTTTTTGGAAAAATGAAGAAAAGTTACTATGTTATTCAAGCTGTTCTAACTCATCATAGTACCCATCAAATAGATATGCTCGATGAGTCTATTTCACTACAAACATCTGATGTTTCGAGAGATATGCCTTATCTAACAATACGGTTTACTCACAGTCATTTGAAACTCTTAGATTGATTACTCCATTTGTCTGTCTAACACGAAACAATTCGGTCCATCGGAGAGGAGAGTTACTATTACACTAAAGATGATTCTCCTTTTCCACACGCTTAAGCTTTAAAAAAAAAAAAAAGAAAGACAAAGCAGGGCCTTGCAAAACCAATCGACAGGGCATAGCAATCCTCGTTAGTGTATCTTTCTCTCATTATCAGTTTATCCACTAGGTTAGTACTAAAACGCACGTCGCCGGTATGATGATGGATTCTCGTCAGGAAGATTGAGTATTTGCTGAATCTGGTGATGAGCCTGCAAAATGGTTACAATGTTCAGACAACAACCATTAACAAAGCAAATTGCAAGATGAGAATGCAGAGTTATTAAACAGTGACTTTCTAATTCTAATTGAACACTCACAAGCAAGAAAAGAATTGTTACAAACCAAGATAGTTCTTAAACTTACCAGCTTGATACGCCCTTTGATCTGCGCAATAACATTAGTTACCTCTTCTAATTGTCTGTAAAAAAACAAAACCATTATTTCTAGTATCAACATTTAGCCACTATGACGCATTTGACCAGACAACTCAATCGTCATATACAATGATTCAACCATGTTTTCCCTAGCATTTACCCAGAAGCAAACACCAATGCGACAAGGTTGTGTATAGAATAGCCTAAGGCTTGAAGAGGCGACAAACATAATTTCAGAAAAGCAGCAGGTGGAGCAAAAAAAAAGAAGCAAGGCATTATCATACTTTTTAACTCTTTCCTCCCTTTGTGGAATATGGTCAAGAGCTTCTTGCCGGGTGAACTCCACATAGAAACCGAGCCCTACATCCATGAATATGTGCCTTGTATCTGGCCTGAACTCAAACAGAAACCCAAACCAAGTGTAAATGAAATCAGAAGTAAGACTGGTGTATACTATCTCCAATTTTAATCCGCAGTTACAAACATTTTTCTGTTCAAAAATACATATTACATGACTAGCATCTAACATACAGAACACAGTGAAAGTACACAACTTGAATGCACACAAGTTTAGTGTTATTTGTGAAAAATGCTTTAAGCTCAGTATGGAAACTGCATGACATTTCCTCAGATAATTACTTGACTAAGATGAAACGAAAGAACCAGAGCTATAAGTGACTTACACTTCAGCTTGCATGTAAACTTCTGAACCGAGGTTGACCATCGTTTTGAGACTATTTACAACATTTTTCTCCAGAGTTTCTAGGTTTTTCCGCAAGTCAGAGCTGGAGTGGGAGTAGCCGTTAAGGACAAAAGAATTGCCAACTAAATTAGAGCTCACTAGAACAGCAAAGTATTGTGAACGAATACACCAAGAACAGTTCCTCTGGATTACAAGAAACTCAAAACCAAGTGAAAGACTGAATGATATTTGAATCGGTCAGCTAAGACAAGGGAGAAACTAACAAAATATTAAGGATCAGCTTAATGAGATGCACATTTGGAGAAGCAAGAGTCTTTCCTATAAAAAAGGATACAGTACTTTTTGTTCTTCAAAGATCTTGTCCCTGCAAATCCAAAAAAAAATGAAGAGACATAATGAGCATTATTCAAAAAGAGACTACAAATGAATAGCATGCAAAGAAGACAAGCTAACCTAATCCTACAAAACAGAAAAATCTCTACATACACATTAACATCATATATACAGCATAAAATATGGATATGAAAGGAGGTAAATTTGAATACCGTGAAGCAATTGTGTGTACAAGCTTCTGTTTTAAACCTTTATCGATGATTTCCTCCAACAACTGCAAGTCCTTTTGACGTCCCTCGTCCATTACTGCAACATGACCAAAACATATCAAGCTTAAGGCTCTACCCAAGGTAGAAATTAACAAAAATAAAGCGATCGGACGATACCAGCAATACCCAAAACCCCTAAAAATATCAACTTCTTGACGTCTCTACTCAGTAATTACAAGAGATTCATCAGAGAGATGGGGTGGATTGCTAAAAGATGAGACAGTGGTAATGAGCGGAGATAAAACCTGAACACATAACAAAGAAGAAAACATATAAGAGTGGATTCGTCTATAGCCACACTACGTTTAACAACTTATTTGCTTGATAGACTCAGTCTAGAATAAGAGTGTAGACTCTTGAGTTGTTCGTTTCAAATTCAAGACTCACCAAACAGTCAATATCTAAATACAAGCCAAGAGAGCGCTGAAGAAATTGCATCTAACAAATGTATGAAAACTTTGGAAACATTACATCGAACAAGTGGTGAACACTCCAAGAGAGAAACACAATTACGCAGTTCTACTTCAAATATGAGAATCAAACAGGCCTCCAAAACAAAAATCTATGAAAGAATCATTCAATTAGATAGAAATCTGTGTCGATAAACCATTAATTCAGAAAAAAAAAAACTAGAGTACAGAGAAGAGCAAAGGTCCAATATGTTTAGACTCACGGGCAAGGTGATAATAAATGTCTGGAGAAGACCGAAAGACGGCGATTCAATGGTGACAGAGAAATTAACTTATGCTGATGGTGCGACGGATGGTGGCGGTAGGTGACGGCAAGTGGCGACGGTGAGCGAGAAAGACGTCGGTTTTACAATTTGAATGAGTCTTAGAGGGCATCTAACTTGACCGATTATATGTGAACCGGGTTTGCGATCACCTAAAACGAATATTGATTTTTAACTTCAAGTCCTTTCAAAAAGAATTAATTTGCGCGAAAACCCACCTACTTTCAAAACTTACTATATAACGCCCAGTTTTCCGGACATAAAGCAGAAACTCCAAACAAACAGAACTATGAACGAACGTGCGCAGTTGAACTGCTATGATCTTCAAATCATGTAAACATAGCAATCTTATATATAACACAAAAACCTTAAAAATGCATTAAGTTTTTTTCAAGTGAAACAAAAAATGTTCAAAGTAAAACTCATTCATATACATCTTCAAACTAAACCCTTCCATGTCCATTATGCGTCTGAATCTAATCAGCAAAACGCAAGTTGGAATCCACCAAATCTTGGCAGCCAAAACCATTACTAAGCATCCACAACCGACACGGTTTCCATGATTGGCTGAGTTTCGCCTATAGAAGAAGCTTCCATACTATAATAAACTCGGCAGCTAAAATAGAACACTGCACTCATCATCGAATCGATAAGTGTCACAAAGGAATACATCAACACCAGAAGAGGTCCTTCCCATAACCTTGAAGACCCATCTCCATAACTCACCTTCTTCACTCTGTGATCAAACAATCCTTCTACAAACGCCAATCCTAACGTCGAACCGAGGAATATCAATAAACCCACTTGAATCTGCCCTTTGATCAGATCACTAGCTCTCACCAATGCTCCTGCCCCTGAAACATCTTCAAGAACCGAGATCACGATTGCGGTGTTGCAGATTATAATGGCGTTGGCGAATACAACAGAGAATACTAAACCGACTAAAATGGCTCCATAAACATTGAAATCTGGAGAGAAGCCGAGAACAGAGAAGGAGCTGCAGATTGCTACAAGGAGAACGCAGAAGAAAGTGAAGCAACCAACAATAAGAATGCAAATCCACAGGTAAGTGAACACAACTCGTCTCCATAGCTTTTGAAACGCAACCAAGAATTTGCTTATTTCGACTTTTTCCCTCGAGTAAGTGGCATCCACTGAATAAACCACTGCTGCTTTAGACAAGAGAGACACAGTGATGAACATAGGGAAACACATTGCTGATGAAACAGCTGTTTCAGCGAATTTCTGACACGAGTGTTTGACAAATGGCTGCAAAGGGAGACCACTTGACTTTGCCACTAAGAGCAGCTTCACTGTGAGTTTGTTCACTAGCAATTGATCAACTAAAAAGTTTGGTAAGAGAACAGCAGATACAGGACAGATCAAAACAGCAGCGGTTAACATGAAAGCACCAAGATTGTACCGGAGGATGCGAACGGATTCTCTCAGGATATCTAACGCATTCGTAGAGTGAAATTGTTTGCGATTGTATGATTTTAGCTCCGATTTCCCTACGGATCCTCGATTTCCTCCGAGATTCGTTTCCGTCTCCATTTTTCGAGTGAAGTGTGGTTCACTTGAGTTCAAGATTACGTACCATGAATCCTGAATTTCAGAAGCAGCGAGATGAAATCGAAGCAAATTGAAGATCTTTCAGATAACCCGGATTAGAAGATTGCCTACATATCAAGAAAGAAATCAAATGGGAGTGAATCATTTGATCTCATCAACGCGTACAAAGCATGAAAGCGATAGAATTTAAGCTGTAAAAGTGATTGAAACGAAAGGGTACGCACAAAAGCGTTGAGATTGGGTGTGTCGGAGCCGGGTTCGGATACTACCTTAGAAGCTCAATAAATAAATAAAAACACGAATCTTCGACGGATCTCAGGCGATGTTGTCTACGTTCTATAAACGTAAGATCGAAAGTTGTTTAGAAAAAGAGTTTTTCAAGTAGAAAAAAAACAAAAAAAAAACAAAATTTGTCGGTGGCATTGGCATAGGTGAATGCAGAACCAGCGTGTCCCTGTCCCCTCACACAGAATATAAATCCAACGAGGGTAATTTTCTCCTTCACGCAAATAAAGCTTAACCGCGAATTTAACCGAAACCCGGTTTGGAAAAATCGTGTTTACAGCCTGATCATTGAAAATTGGGTCAGGCCCAATGATAGACCGTTGTTGATGGGCTTATTGGAAAAAATGATTTTTTGCGAATAATTGTGTGATTAAGAGCGAAAATATATCCGGTGAAAGGAAATGGCGGGAGGGGAACGAGTACGATAGAGTGTGAGTGAAACGCTGTTGACCCACTAAAGACGAGAGCTATAGAGACACAATGGAGCTGAATCTTTCTGAGAGTCGGACCAGATCAATTCGTTGCATTGTGAAACTCGGTTTGTCTTTTGATCCCAGTTTCTCATATCTTCACAACATTGGTCGCTACTCCATTCTTAGATCGCATTTAGTTGTTCTGTCTTATTGGTTTGATTCTAATTTCATCTTTCGATCCAGAAAACGACGAAGGACCTCAAAAAGATAATTTCAACTTATAACATATATGTGTAAATTATCTGATAGGAGGTGCGGGGATTACTTGCAAGAACGAGCTGGAGAAGATTCACGATGAGAATCTGGAGATTGTGGCGTGCCAGTTACGTCAGGTATGATGGAGGGTTCAGTTCCAAGCAAGGTTATTGGAACGGATTGGAGCAAGAGACCTGGAAGCTCTGAGATTTCTTGTGATGTTGATGACTTAGGGGATCAGGACTCTTGGAGTTTAGCAAATTTGTTGTGGTTCACGGCGCAGGTTAGTTTTTTTTTTTTACATTTGATTCGTCTCTGCCTTACCCTTACATTGAATGATCGAAGCACATCTTTGATTAGTTCTTAAAGATCATTGAGACTTTAACACTTTTGGATTTCATTGACCGGCTTGTGATCTTGAGCTGTTGTTTAGTTTAGTTTTAGTTTTCTTTGTGGGGTATTTATTATGTATTGTTCCAACTCTGTTTTATTAGATTCCTTTGGGCACTTTCAGGCCAGCAGATTTGGCGTTCACAAAGGAGGACTCGATAAACCTATTGTCAAAGCTGGTTTCGTTGCTACTCGCATATCTGTGAGACTGTCTACTAAAGATAATACTCTTATTGAGCTACTCTGGACTTTTTGTTCTGATAGTTCCTCTTCCCTGTAAGTTTTGGTTCCCACCACTGGCATTAGGGTAATGTTTCCCAAATTCGCTCGAGCTTTGTTTTGACTGTAAATTTTGTGCTGGCTAGGTTGTCCATGGAGACGCAGTGCTGGTAATATGCTCTCCCGGGATAGCAAATATTTGTCTAGATTCTTGTTCTCTTAGAATTTGAACTGTTGAAATATCTTGTCCTCAACAGGGCTGCACCATATTGAGTGGTGATGTTATCATCTCTCTTCTCTCACTCGTCCTATATATTCATTGCTATCTGAGTAACTCTTTACAAAGACAGATGTACAAGGTGTCTACGATCGACCACCTTCAGAGCCTGATGCTGTGCTCTTGAAAGAGATCGGCTTGTTCCAAACTTTACTTTTACTTTTTTAAAAAATTCTTTTTCGACTCTTGTACTAATTTTAACCGTTCATGCAGCTGTTGGAGAAAGACGGAAGCTGGAAGGTTGTGAATCCTGTGTTGAATCAAACAGATCAAACCTGTGTTGAATGGAAACGAAGATATTAGAAGCTGCTATGATTGCAAAGCTTGGAATCGATGTCTACATTGTGGAGGTAGTTTAAAGACATCTTTTATTCTTTTTGCCTTAACTAAATTCTGTCTCTTAGATAAAGATGAAGCTTTTAAACACCATTATGCTTTGTTTATCTCCTAAATAGGCTGCGACGACTCATTCACAGAGAGCGCTCAACGGCGATTTGAGAGAGAGTATTCCCGAAGACTGGCTTGGTACTATCATCAGATTCTTAAAGTAGAATAACCTCTGACACGCACATTAATTCCAGTTTTTCAAAAGAGAGAACATTGACCTCCTCTTGCTAAAGCTGTTTCTGTTAATTACCGAAACTTTGTGAATGGACAAGATCGTGTAATGATAAGTAATTTCAAATGTTAAGAAAAATTCGAAGCTTTTGTTGAATAACATAACCAAGCACAGCATAATAATAAGCAAAGGGGCTAAGAATATCATAGGAAAACTTTCCCGTTTAAACACCAAACGTTTCAACAATCCAAAACCAATAGATATGGTTGTCTTGCAACAAGAAACACACACAAATGGTCTAAATTAGAAAAAGGAAAAAAAAAAACATATTTTTGTTCTTGTAACATTGACCACTGTTGTCAAACTGGGTAATAATATTATCCTCGGTGTAAAGAGAATGAAACTTCGTTTACTTGCCACCACCAACTTCCTTCACGGCACAGATCTGCTCCTCTCCCATTGAAGACATGACAGACACCACAACATCCTTACCCTCTTCAAATCCACTCTTCATCTGCATTTCACCAAAAAAAAAAACACCACATATTGTATTCAATATCACAATCTCAAAGATGAAGAACATGTCACATGTATGGAAAAGACAAGAAATTAACCAGAGCGCTCAGAGCATCATCGGTGGGAAGCTTGAGGTCATCCTTAGTGCCACCACTGTCGGTCAAAAGGCTAACCTGTAACATGAACATGTAAAAATGTAAACTTCAAAACATGTCCAGGGAGAAAAGAACAAAGCTTTGAGTGATGTCATACAAATCCATCCTCAGAGATATCGATCAACTGGTAATCAACACGGTTAACATGGGGAACCTGAAAAAAGAAAAAGAAATCTGAATCAGATCATAGATCTTATGGCATAACAAACTGAATCTAGGTAAGATTGTTTGTGACTTACATCACAATTGTGGGAAGAGGGAACAATATCCTCCAACTTCTTAGCAGTGAAGATATCAATGGCAACAAAGTGACATTTGGCGTGACCGTGCTTGCCAGTCTTTGAAGTCGAAACCTCAACAACCTTTCAATCCAAACGGAGGCCAATGAAATTAATATCAAACAAAAAAAGAGCTTTGTTTATCATAGATCCTGATTTCTATCAATGTTTATTTTCATTTCCGAAATCACCATCAAAAGAGTAGGATACAAGGATAAGCAAGCCGCAAAAATCGATGAAATCGGAAACGAAAGAAATAAACAACTATACATACAGCCTCAAGGCAAAGCACAGAATCACAAAAAAAAAAATCTTAAAAAAAAGTCTCAGAAACCTAATCTGAATCAAAGGAGCTACACACAACACGGAGATCTAGAATTATGATAACGAGATCGGGAGCCATCCTTAACGAAAACGAACGGTATTTTCAGAAATGAGGAAAAGTCGAAACAATACCTTGCAAGGACGGCCCTTGATGACGATGTGACCACCCTTACGGATGTTACCAGCTTGCTGAGGATAGGTCTTGGAAGCTCCGGCGTCACTGGACTCGAAGTGATGCTCTTCGTCCGACATGTTTCAACGATTTGGGAGGCGAGAGAGACAGAGAGAGATACAGGTTTGGGAAGAAAGATAGAGAATGAAAACCTAAGAGAGAAGTCAGCGAGTGATGTCAATTTTTATACAGACGAGAAAGGAGAGGCATTTTTAGGGTTGCTGTATCATTATCCTATTTCTCCTCCGTCCGATTAAAATCTCTTAACCGTCCAGATTTAACTAAATTTTATTTCTTTTGTTGCATACTCGCTTGTAAACAACGCGGCCCCACACTAATCTGCGGTTTCTTATTGCCCATACAAATTCTTTTTATTTTTATTTTTATTTTTATGAAATGGAACTTTAATGGAATCAAAAGGCCAGATTTAACATAAAGTTGGACTTTTCATTATACCAAATCATTTCTTTTTATGTGTAAACAAATCTACTTGCTAAACTTAATGTGTGAGTTATCAAAAGTCTGGAGTTATTGTTCTGCTCACTTGTCATTAAACATCTATATGAACATACCTGAGAAGGCTCTTCTACAAGTGTTTGTTAGAGAAGTGATGAAAAAGAGAAGATCATTTATCTTTAGCTTTCTAACAACTATAGCTTGATGCAACACCCAATAGACCTCCAGTTTGGTTAAATGCCAAAAACACGATGTTATTTGGGTATTTTGGAAGCTGAATGAAAACAAAGAACAGAGATCAAAGAGTTATCAAGATGTAGTCGAAGCAAAGCTAAAAAAAAAAAGGGAGAAGTGTGTTTTCTTAGTTAACAGATGTATGATAAAGTCTTTCGTATCGGGACCTTGGATGACACAAGAAAGTCCTGGCTATGTATATATAGTGAGAAGTTACCAAATGATCATTTTCTATATTTGGATTTTTCCCACAACTAGTCAAATCATGACTTACTTAATGTCACTAGAGCATGATATAGTGAGGAAATCTAATGCTACTCAACCCGTCTACAGATCCTACTGCATATCCTGCTCAAGAGCAGCATTAAACATCATCAGGCATATCATATATGTGCATTGATGCTTCGATGCAAACTTCTAATATAAACCCATATATTGCAATGCAGCCCACTGTTGCACCAACATCAGCTAACTACGAAAGCCCTTTTGCCTGTCGTGTATCCTAGACTCTGACCTTCTCATCTAAACCAGCAGATATAACCTCACCTGACTTGACATCCATATAAAAATGTGAATCTCGAAACTGAGTTGCTCGAGTAACAACACGACTTGAAAGAAGAGAAGAAAGTGAATATAAATATAAACCAGCAGAGATGACCTCTAGTGTTATTGACTTGCTTTCTGAGCTTTTAGTATAAAGCTTAGACATGAAGTAACACATGATTAAAAAAAGAAAAAAAATTCTAATGCTACTAATTAAGAAAAAGTCTTCCAGAGGTTGTGCATTACAAAAGATTTTGAAAATCAGATGGATCAAAATTGACCGTGAAAAGAATCTCCTCGGTCACACTAATTGATACAAAAACAGAGAAGATATGGGTAAATAACACATGAGTTTATTGATGTAATTGTCGTTAACTTGTACATTTATGTATTCTAAACCAATTTTGCTGACAATATGTATAGACAGTTTATTAGAATGCAGTGAAAGCCTTCCAATCTGAAACGTTATCCAAGACAAGTTTTCTTCTATTCAACTTAGCAAGCTACTGTCAAAACATAACTTATAAGGTGTTCTTCACCAGTTTGACTGGTTACTCATTGGAAATGTAAATTGAGGTGTTAAGTGGAAATCTAGATATAGGACGCCAATACCACACAAACTTTTCAAACTTGTCAGAATCAGATTGTTTAATTTTTCTTCAGTTCCAATTCTTGCTTGACATGATTTAGTGGGTTACCTCTTTCATGAGAGTGCACAATGCACGTTGCTTGACATGAGTTAGTGGGTTACTTTTAATTTTCTTTTTTGGGAAGGGTTTTTTGTTTTTTTATTTAAATAAAAACACAAAAATGGATGTTTTCTTACAACTTCTTTTGGTTATAAGAAACCAAAGGTGAACCTTTAACTGGCTTAGATAAAGAGCTAAGTTAAATCAATGCTTTAAACAATTGCAACTCTTATACCTCACTTTACAATACCAAACAAGCTTCAATAATCTTATATCCCTTTTTAATAACTTCTTCTTCTCAATGCAGAAGCTTTGTTACGCATGCAGAGGCAGAGATCAACCGAACATTGTAAATATTCCGGCCCGAGATACAAAGTCAACCGAATGTGGGCATGGAACCTTCATAGGTTAATTATTTTAGGGGCCCAAATCTAAAAGAAAAACAGCACTCGTTCTATTGTATCGACTTATAAAAATATTGAAATTTTAATTTTTTTTTTTTAAGTATGAGTAGTGTCCTTTTAATTGATGCATCTTGCAAAGAGTTGGGAAGCAAGTTTCGGATTTCATTACAAGTTGGTCTTCATTGTGCGTGAAAATAAAGTTTTTGTAAAAACAATTCTCAAATCTATCGAAAATTTTAATAACCTTAAAAATATATATATATATATATATATGGTTTTGAGTCAATAATTGTTCGCATATAATATAGAGGTTCTCAACAACTAGCAATTATTTTCAGTTCTTGGGGGGGGGAGAAAGATAAATAAAATAAATCATTTGCTAGTATTTCTGAATAATAAAAGCAAAGAATAAAATGAATAATTAGTTTAGCTCCTAAAACGGAATATCATTCTTACATATATCCATCCACCAATGTGATGTGGAGAAAATTATCCAATGAATTTTCATGTGATTATGATGAAAATTAAACAATTAGGAATGCAAAGCAAAACTCTTTTATATTATAAATGGTATTATTTTAAGTTTAGTTTATTTATGGTGTTTGTTTTTTTGGGTTGATTTTACAAAGACCACAAAACACTCTTATTTATTCTAGCAGTGCTTAAATGCTAAATCAATCTAAATCATATTCTAAACATCATTTATTTATATTTTAACATATTTGAGAACAATATATATTCTTTATCTAATGAAATATTATAAAAGTTATAGAAGTTTATTTTTCTCTATAATTATACTTTTCATAATTCTAAATTTCTATTCATTCTTATACTTTTTCTTTTTAGTCTTTTAATTTAGACAAAGACTTAATTAAGTCTAATATTAACTTTGGGTTAATGGATGAAAAATATTTAACATACAATATATAACTTGTACAATTGTACTCAGGATATTTAACTTTTTTGTTAATCTATAAACAAACTATTTTAAAAGTATGGTCGAGATCCATTTCATTACTATGTTAGTTTAGTTTTTCACTAAATGTAAAATCGAACAAAAACTTTCAATATAAATTCTAAAATTTTCAAACAAAAAACTCTTTAGATCGTTTATAAATTAATATATCAAATGTACAATATATGTGCATCCGCCAAAAGCATGTCAGTGTCAATTGAAAAATTCAATTGAATGAGAAAAAAGAGATAATTAGCCAACGACTGCAAACAAAGTTTCTAACAATAATCACAAAAAATAATAAGTATCTACAAAGTCAGAGATATATATATATATTAGCACCCACAAATTTAAACTAAAAACCTTAAAGTTGACTCACAAGTAGGACACATTGACTTTTGATCTAATTAACTTAATAAACATTTGATGCTTTATTAAGAAATTAATATTTGTTTGTTCTTTATATTCCTACTAAATCAATATCGACATTTAAAGACGCATAGAGAATCTAAGGTAAAATAGTATTTAGGATTTCAAAATTTAGCTGTTTTAATTATATATTTACCCCCAAGGTAAAAGACATCATTTATAAAATAATTTGTGATTTGAAAGACTTTCAGTACAAACTTCAATACAAACAAGGGAACACAATTCCCACTAATCATTTTTTTTGGGTTCACGGTCTGTTAAGTTTTCAAGTTTAGCAGAGAATTAAACGGCGTACTATAAATAATAATTTAGAATAGTAATTATCCTTACTCTTTTTTTTATCATCCTCAATATTCTTCTAACAAATTATTAAAACAACAAACAATCTGGGCAGTTTTTTTTGTTTTTATTACAACTTATACATGACCAATTCAAATCGTTCAGGGATAAGTCAAAATCTAGATTCCACTATCGTGAATTATAGTGGTAAAAATGGAATCGGTATTGAGGAAGGATTAAATATATTATTTTAGATCCAAATAGTTGTATAATAAGAATAATATATGTTTTTTTGACAACGAAATATAAAGTATGGTAAAATCATCCATTTCGGTTTATATTTTACTATTTACGCTGAAATAGTATGAAAAACAAAAAATATACTAACTTTACTGTAAAATGTAAATTAAAATAACCCTATACTAAGCAGAAAAATGAGTGCTCTTTATATATATATATTTTATTTTTTTGAATGACAGGTTCACTTTTATCCACGTTTTTGTTTTCACATTTAGAGCCTTTGTTGTATATCTTTTAGTTTCTAAAATTCGAAAATTTATATTTTTTTTACATTACAAGTACAATATTTACTATCAAATTAAAATCATAACGGTTAACAAAAAAAAATAAAAATCATAACGCAATTACTTTAATACAGGCGTAAGAAACCAAAATGATTAGATCATGAGAAAAAAAGGCAGGGAAGGACCGCAAATATCGTGTAACTGTTTTTTTTTTTTAAATTTAGATTAATGGTTTAATATATTCATAGAAGACTCTTTCGTTTCTGCATATTAATTTTTATTTTGTTTTATAAGAAAACACCAATCCGATAAATTAAAATTTAAAATGGAATATAAAAGCTCTTATTATTTTATTTGCTGCCTTCGTTAATAGAATCTGAGAGATAGAAAAGGCAGAGACAAGGAGAGAGAGAGAGAGAGAGAGAGAGAGAGACAGAGAGAGAGAGTTGGCCCAGCGGATCGAATAAGACGGCTTGAGCTTTCTTCTTCCATGGAGTTTCGATTATTTGGCAGTCTCTCTTCTCTTAATCAGTAAAGTAGACTGTTTTTTTACTTTAGATTGACTATCACTCCTGATTAAAATTCGGTATTTTCGTGAACACTTTTTTATTTTATTTTATTTTATTGTTCGTTTCTCGATAATTTGTCTGTCGCTGATTTGGGAGTGAGTGTTTCTAATTTTCAACGATTATAGATTTTTCTCTGGTCAAAGTGCGATCAGATGATGTGGGTCTGAGGTAAAATCTCTATCACCGATTTTAATATTTTTATTTTATAATTCTTCTACATGATTTGCCATTTCTGTCGTTTTTTAATTTGCTTATCTGTGTTCTTTTGTTTGATGAATTAGGTTAGTCATTTAATGTCAAATTGATCATCTTCTGTTCTGATTATAATATTCTTTTTGTATAGTGAATTTATCCTATTCCTTTTCACTTTTATTATTATTATTAATTTTTGTTTCTTCTCGTAATCGTTTTTGGTATTTGGATTTGTTTGCGTGTAACCTGGGTTTTCAATGAGGACTCGGATTTGAATTCAGCTCTATTTGCATAATCTAGCTTTTAGATGCGACAAACAATTGATAGACATTGATAACGATGATCTCTTAAATCATAATTTGCTTGTTTTTTTTTATATTCTGGGTTATGTTGTTTCACGTTTATCTGTATCTTGTTTACGAATCCTGTGATTGTAGCTGTATACGACTTTTTCATTAGTTTGAATCTCAATTAAAGCTGCACGAGTTGTGTTTATTAGAGGAATGGGAGCAAGAGTCCAGTGTGAAAGCTTTTTGCCCAGCCATTCCTCAATGAAAGATCTCAGTGAAGATTTTAATAGTTTCAGTTGTTCTGCGTACCCTGGAGATGCAAATTTGCAATATGGGCAATTTCAGAACGGTTTCTCGTCCATAAGAGCTTCTGCGGATTCATCATATTCAGGATACGAGAGAGATTTCATGAAACAAACAATGCTTGAACACGATGCCGTATTTAAGAATCAGGTATCTATCTACTACGCTCTTGAGTTTCATTACCTCATTTACGTGTCTAAAGATTTTGAACTTTTCTCTCTTGTTGTTTGTATTGATCGCAGGTGCATGAACTTCACCGTTTGTACGGAGTACAGAGGAATTTGGTGGATGAAGTAAAGGGCAAAAACTCGAATGTAGATATGAACTTGAGTGATCATACATCTGAGAATGCAAGTAAAAGCCATCTTCCTGGGTTTCTCATAGCAAACTCAACGTATGGAGAAGGAAGCAGCTCTCAAGCTTGTAACGGTCGTTTGCAAAATGGGTCAAGTTCAAAAGACGGGAACGTGTTCGAGGTTAATCCTGTGAAGGTCAGGAGAAAAATGATTGATCTTCAACTCCCTGCCGATGAGTATCTTGATACGGATGAAACTGGTGATACCAATGAGATTACAATCTGCCCTCCATACAAACGGTCGAAGTCTGGAAGAGGGGATGCTTCTCATCGGAGCAACTCTTCAGGATCTTGCTTGGCTGTGAAGAAGTCAAATGGCTTAGCTGACTTGAATGAGCCACTCAGATGGCAAGATTCAGAACCTGTTTCTCTGTCCAAGGATATGCATTCTCAGTATGGGAGAAACAATGATGTTCAAGGACAGTGGTTGGAGAAAAACACAAGTCAAAATGGATGGATGGTCCTTGAAGCAGGTGAGCTTTTTTTAATAAGTGGCATGATCTTCATCTTCATTCGATTTCTCTAATCTTTGAAAATGCTATAAAACTGAGGCGCAATTTTTTCTGTGTGTCTTCCTGCTCACATATGTTTTATTAGCTGAAAATATGTCGTAGTAGTGTCTTATTATGCATGTACATGTCGATGGCTCATCGAATGGTTTTGAATTTTTTGCTGATTCAGTATGTAGTATTTTTGCCTATCGCCTATCTTCTATTTCTCAAATGTTTTCATGTGGCTGTCTGTTAATAGGGCATGGCAGAAGCACACAGAGAGGCAATCTGCACCTGCCTTCCCATTCTGTACAAGTACTATCTAACAATGGATTTCAACCTCAGAGCTATCCTACAACTGATCATAACAAGGTAATATTCTCCGTGGAAAGAGCATATCGTGAGCTGGAAGTTCATTCAAAGAATCCTCAAGCTTCTTATGATAGCTACGTGGAATCAAGTGTGGCATCTAATGCTCCAAGATTACACAATGACTACCGCCCTGAATTCGTAAGACCATGGAGCCATTGGTCTTCATCATGGGAGAATCCTAGGAGCAGCTCACATCAAAAATCTTACCCAGTTCAAACGAATCCCTTCATGAATTTTGTCGCTCATGCAAGGACAGATTCAAGTTTTGAGATGAGAAGTCCTGTCGGGATATATCATGGATTCTCGTCAGGGTCGAAGGAGGGAGTCTTTAGTTTCCCATCAACCGGCTTTAAACCAAATGTTTCTTTAGGTGAGGTAGTGAAGCACCAGAGTTTTGAAAGCCTTCAAGGGCCAAAAAAGCAGGAATGCTCAGCTGGGTTGCCCTGGCTAAAACCTAAGCCACATTACAAAAGTGAAATATCCAATGGCTTATTGGATTTGAATGCTTCGACAAATCAATTCATGGATGGAACTGACACAGGTGACGGCCTGAATAGTGTTTCACCTCAGAAGAGTTTAATTACATCTGCTTCATGCTCTAATAATGCCAACACGGGAAGAGTTGAATTGATCAACCCACAGAGTAGTAGAAATTTTTTTGGGTGCACAATCTTTGAGAAGCATAATATTTGCAAGGATACTTCCCTTATCTCTCACTCCTTGTGTGTCGCTGATCAACATAAGGAAGTGAATCACTTGGTAAAGCGCGACCTCGATATCAACTTGCCATGTGATGCCTCAGTTTCTGCTGACCACCAGGGTACTAAAGCCTTTTGTGTTGAAAAGGAAGAAGGAAACAAGGCTGGCAACTTCAGACACTACATTGATCTGAATTCATGTGCTAGTGAGGATGATGAAGATTCGGCCTTACATTCCAATCTGAGAGTGAAAACAAAAGGAACTATTTCGATAGATTTGGAAGCTCCCCCCACTCTCGAGAGTGAAGAAGAAGAAGAAGGAGATAGCTCGCAGGAGAAATCAAATGAAGATACTTGGGGATTGATGAAAGGCCAAGACGGAAACTCTTTGGATGAACTTATCAAGGTAGCAGCACAAGCACTAGTCGCCATCGCTTTGTCTGATCACCAACGTCATCCCGATGACGCAGCTTCCTCTTCAACTGATCCGGCTGCGAAAAGTCCGCTCTCTTGGTTCGCAGACATTATCACTTCTTGTGGTGATGAGTTAGAAAGAAAGGTTGATGGTTCTCCAGAAGCCGCAGACTTTGAGGGTTACCGGGAAAATTCTTCTGGGCAGATTGACTACTTTGAAGCCATGACCCTGAATTTACATCCGACTAAGGAAGAAGACTACATGCCAGAGCCCTTAGTCCCTGAGAATCTGATATTGGAAGGGACGGGTTTGAACAGGCCAAGAAGAGGACAAGCAAGACGAGGAAGACCGAAGCGGGATTTCCAGAGGGATACTCTTCCAGGACTCTCTTCTCTATCGAGGCACGAAGTCACTGAAGATATCCAGTTTTTTGGTGGGCTTATGAATACCAGAGAGTATACTTGGAATTCTGGAGTGGCTGCTCGACGGAACTCAAAAAGAAAACGAATGGTCACTAACATAAGCCAAGCTCCAGTTTGCTCGTCAATGGTGAAGCCAATGAATGAGAGCGTATCAGTGATTGGACGTGAAGACAGTAAGCTTACAGGATGGGGGAAAGCAACAAGAAGACCGAGGAGACAAAGGTGCCCTCCTGCAGGTAATCCCAAAACCGTGATCTTAACATGATAGTTTCAGGAAATAATCGGATCTTCACAGACCTTGAAACATTATAGAGAGTACAATTACTATACAATAGATTGATCTTAACTGATCTCACCTTTGTTGGGGTGTTGTATATCTTGTCTTCTGTAAGATGGGCCAAACATGATTCGCTTGTATTATAAAAGCTTGGTTGGTTATAAACAAGAGCAGATTAGATTAATATGTTTTGATGATTCAGAGATTAATACATCCTACCTGAAAAACATTTTAGGCTAAAATATAATAAGCTTTAAAACACCATTTTTGCTATAAATATACATGAATTAACATGATACACTAAACAAAGATAGCATGAGTTGATATGATTTCTTGGGGATGAAGAAATCAGAACTAAGAAAGCAATAAATAGCGCAACCTTTGCTATGTATTGATTCGAGTTCAAATAATAACCTTATTCGGTGATTACATACCTAATAAAAAAATATTTATTTACGTCGCTATCTTCGTTCTCTTACCTTATCGTATCTTCGAAACTATGAGCTCATTTTGACTACATAACTACATATTGTAATATGATGTAGCATCTGAGAGATCTTACATAACTACTCTTTGGTTTTTCAGAATACGATATTACTCCTTTTTGCCTTTTCTAATATCTTTGATTCTTCACGTAATCATAGCTATGGATATAGTTTGTCGTCATAATATTATTGACCAAATTACATACGAATGCTTTTGCCTAAAGTTTCTTCTTATAGACCAAATGTTCCTTTTGCTTTATTTTCCTTCTTATAATTGTTTTACTTCCTTCTTTTAGTTGAATTATCATTGAACTCTGCCACAAAATTCTTTCTTCTACTTGTAAACTCAAAAGCTTGGATTTATTAATAAAAGGAATAAGTCTTGACAATTTCTTTTCTTTCTCGTAACTCTTAAGTATCAAAAGCACCAAGCTTGATATGATTATGAACAGATAAAAAAAAAAGAAAAAAAACTTTGATTTACCTTCCGAACCAAAAGTAGTCTTGAATCTGAAGCAATAAAAAAGTAAAAACAGAGAGGAAACAATAATAATGAGAACAAAATCGCGGATCTGAGTTACTACTGATTCATTAATCAATAGGAGCAGGAAGATTGAGATCGATGAGTGTATGCATCTCATGAGCTACTTCGTGTTGTTGGATCACCAAAGTCCTGTGTTCTTGATTCCCAATGAAATGTGATCTCTTGTGACCACCTAATGCTTGTCCTGATTTAAACACCTTGAAGCAAATCGGACATTCGTGACCTTTGCTTTTCTTCTTTGCGCCACCACCACTTGCTTTCTTAACCATTTGGGATTTACTATAAATCTTGATTGTTCGGTTAGTGTCCGCACAAGAATCAGTCTCCAAGCTCTGCTGATCACCACTGTCATACACAGATTCAGTTAACTCATACCTGATTTTCTTTCGACCGTAAGAAGCTAAGCCTCTGTTGCTTTTCCTCAGATCATACTTTGTCGAAGAACGACCTGATCCTGACCCTGACCATTCCTTCCTGAATCTGTTCAAATTATTATCATGTTTCGTTGCAGAGCTGTTGAATTCCATTGCAGCCCTGTTATTAAATCCATTGTTCCTGAGGAACCCATCAACAGAAACATCTGAGTCCAACTTCTTTGGTCCATTCCTGAAGTAGCCAGAATCAGAATTATCTGAATCATAGAGAACGTCACCATTATCCTCACCAGATCTCAAAAAGTTATTATTATCAACTCCTCCCAGTTTGTCTTTCTTACAAAACTCCTCAACATTCTTCACCTTGAAGATCTTCAGCTGTTCTCCTGAAGATGACTTAGTCTCAAGAATCACAGAGTTGTTGTCTGATGACTCAGCCATAGAGCTCAAAAACAAGTTATGTCCTTTCTTGAAACTTGAATCCCTAGACAGCATCATCAGAGACAATGCCATTTCCTCTTGTTCGGGCTCAATCTCAAAATCATCAGAAGATGCTGAATCGTATTGATTCATGATGCTACCACCAACTACAAAAGCATCAGCCTTGTGGTGATGATGTTTCACTACTCTCTTGGCTCTTCTCCTGATAGGAGACGAAGAAGCTTCAGTATCAGATTGACTATCCATCACAATCTTCTCTCTCTCAGAGTGACAAGCCATGTGACCACAGAGAGCTTTCGAAGAAGCGAAACCTTTACCACATTCTCTGCAACAAAGAAGTTGCTGTTGATGTTGATGTGGATGTTGCTGATGTTTCAGAGCCATCATCCCTCTCTGATCCACAAACCTCTTGTTTTTTTTAGGATTCTCTCTCAGACCGTAGCTAGATTGACCTCCATTTTCATCGATTCTGAGCTTGTTGTGTTCATCCTCATCTGAATCAGCTGAATTCTCGTTGTTCATGTGAGTTCTGATGTGACCTCCCAGTGATTTCCCACAAGCGAACCTCTTGCTACAGAACTTACACACAAACTTCCTCTCTTTGCATTGCTCCATCTGTAAGAAAAATGATCAAACATTAGATAAGCAAAGATCAGAAGAAGAAGAAAGGAAACAAAAAGGGGAAGTTAGTGAGAACCCATTTGTCTGATTTACCTGAAATCTTCCAAGAAACACTGAAATCCCCAGATGCTAAGAGAAAGAAGGGGAAGAGAGAACCATCAAGCTCAAAGCTTGATACTTTTTTCACAGAGATCAGATTATGGGGAATGTAACAGTCCTCTCTTGTTAAATACAGATCCTACCATCAAGCAAAAGAGAACACAAAAACAGGAAACAAATAAAACAGACTTTGAAATTTCCCCAATATCTAAAGTTAGGATATTTGCTTTCATTTTGGGGTTGGGAATGAAACTACAAGAAAGAAAGAAAAAAAATGAAAATTATAATCAGATTTACAAAATGCAATTTTCCTAGTGAGACTAATAAGGATAGGTTGAAATGAGTGAATACGTGACCATAGTGTAGGCGGATTTTGCTTAAGAAAGAAAGCTATACACGCATTATATTACAGTCTGTTTTGGGATAAAAGCAACCAAACAAAGAAAAAATGTAAGAAACTTTTTGCTTATTTCAAGCAAATTAAGCAAAAACAGAAGAAGAACAAAAAAAAAAATAGAAGACCCGCACTTTTTAGCTGTAATCAAGATCGGTCCAAATATTTGAAGACAAGGCCCTATATACTACAGTGGTATTGGTTACCAATCTATAAGACTTCAAATTTTTTTTTAAAGAACACTAATGACTAATGAATTTTTCTTAAACGTAAAATCTTTGGTATTTTTGGAAGTATATATATATATATTTGTATTTTAAGCTACTTTTCCTTTTTCTGAACACTATTCACCATTTTCAAAATGGGTATTTCACAATTCCTTCTTTTGTTTTTGGTTGAGCTTTTCAACCCAAAATTTTTCTTATTTTCCTTCTTATCTTTAAGAATAATTTCATCTTATTTTCCATGTTTTTGCCAATAAATTCATGTTATCACTAAATCTCTCCTTATACTTCCCATGTCTCAGCTATGTGCCTATATTCATCATTTTTCAAAACTTGTATCAATGTCATTCATTGTTGCCTTTTATGTTTCACCTTTTTTTTTTTTATTAAACCCTTTTTGGACCACCATAAGCCAGTCCATTAACTTTATTGTAGGAGAGGTGAGAAAGTATATTAGTGTTTGTTTTAATGGACTTATTATGTTATACTACTAGACTAAATACTCTTCTAATTTTCCGATTTCCAGATCAACGTCTAGTCGGTATACTAATAGAAAATGATCTGGAAATTGTTTCATAAAAACTCATATATTGCAGGGTTCTCTACTAGTGTCTATTGAGTATTGACAGAGACAAGCAAATTAAATATCTTTACAGCGATATATCACATGAGAGAAGAGCAGACATATGGATTATATATGGCCCTTTAATTTTTTAAAAATAAGTTCCATTCATAGACCTATGGTGACTTTAAAATTACATAATATACAGCTC
This sequence comes from Streptanthus diversifolius, assembly GCA_039880935.1. NCBI lineage: Eukaryota > Viridiplantae > Streptophyta > Magnoliopsida > Brassicales > Brassicaceae > Streptanthus > Streptanthus diversifolius. The sequence continues at coordinate 24,207,812 of JAXGFM010000014.1, read as the reverse complement.
CCAAATTAATGGAACTCATGCGTTTCTCCTCCTCTACTCTCTCAACCATATCTAATTCTTTTTCTCCTGCTTTTTTCTTTTAAAGTTTAATTATGTAAGGAGAAAAATAAAAAGAAAGACCTTGCAAAAAAAAAAAAAAATACACTATTTCCATGATTGTTTCCACTCTCTACAAGTCTACAAAAACAAGCGTGGAAATAGCAACATTATCCCCCTCATAACGTAGGACTCCATCAAGATCCTCAAAGAAGAAATGACGAAGCTTCATCTTCAGGCAAAGAACTCTATGAATATCACAGATCTCTCGAACAGGTACTCCAAGAAACGCCAAGAAATGCGTTATGTAACTAAGGTCTCTATATATCTGTATTATGTATACAAACTGAGGATAGGGATTTAGTTGTGAAGAGGATTTGGACCGGAGGGAACGAGTCTTTTATCGACGCCGTACCTTGGATCAATCTCCGGGGGAGGAGGGGAAACAAGTGGCTCCTTCCGGGTGCTACGGTGAATTCTTTGAAGCTTAAGGCACATAGAACGCGCGTATGGACGAGAGAAGGAGTCGCACGAACCGTGAGGAGTCACGTAATACGGGTGGTGAACCCTTGGGACGAATCGGTGGGTTCGGTAACGGAAGTTTCTTGATGTCGTCCGGTTTCCTTCGCCGGTTGGAGAAGCGATGGAAGTTGTGAGAAAGAAAACGACGAAGAGGAGGAGAGAGATCATGATCGGACGTTTCAGGTAAGTCGGCGACATTGCTTGAGATGGGGAGAGAGAAAAAAAAAAAGTAAGAAGTTTTCTTGGAGAAAAGGAAAAGTTTTTAAACTTGATAGAAAGAGGGAAATAAGCAAATTGGGATTTTAATGCAACACAGAAGATGCACATGAATCAACGTTTTCATAAATGAGTTTTTAGTAAATGAGACGGGAAAAAAACGGTTTGTGGGTCCTTATTCAGAGATATAAATATCAACCCGTGACCTTATTATACATTCCCGATTCACTTTATGTAGCTTTTTTACATGGTTTGTAATACGTAAAAAATGATCGTTTTATGTATTTTACATGAATGGTGTATAAATTCGTGTATATAGTTGTTTCGTGGGACACAAGCTATCTATCTCGGTTCTTTAGGCGTCCTTGGGCTAAACAATGGCCCATTAGGTAGAGAATGTATCTGTATCTCCAACCCTTTAAACTGCAAGTGATTAAAAATAGTAGAGATATCAAATTTCGTCTTTTTCAATTGTTTTTGAGTTTTATCTTAATATATTGCCTGTTAACAAAAAAAAAAAAAATCTTAATATTTTGCCTTTCTTTCCTTTCACCTGAAGTAACATGTTAACTTGAGCAAAATCTCTTCTTCTTCTTTTTTTTTTCTTTTATCAAAACATCATCATGTTTTCCAGAAGCCAGAGACAATGGCTCTTTGACTTTGATTGGGGTAATATGAATACTACTAAGGTGCGAGTACAGAGAAGGCTTATAAAGTGAAAGCTGGAAAGAGAGAAAAAAAAAAATCTTAAATGTTGAAGACAATACGAATCTCGGTAAGAAACATGAAGCTTTATATCAACACTCGAAGTCCTAAAGAAAAAAATTGGCTAAGTGATAAAGCTTTATGAACAAATCAAAAAACATTTGATTTACCTCCAGAACCTTAAGAAAATCTAGAGTCAACACAAAAAAAAAAATTGGACGAAACCAGAAGAGAACAAAACCGAGGGATGAGCTGTGGTTTCAGGTTCTGAGTCATCCATCAATATCCGGAGGAGAAAGATTGAGTTTGTGTTTGATCCTGTGTTCTTGGTTCTCAATGGAATGTGATCTCTTGTGACAACCTAAAGCTTGGCCTGATTTGTACACCTTGAAGCAAATTGGGCACTCGTGACCTTTGCTATTTTTGTTTGCACCAATTGCTTTCTTAACCATCGGAGATTTGCTATCACTGGACCTATGAATCTTGCTGTTTATGTCTGCACAAGAATCACTTTCATAAGAATGCAAGACCCTTTTGCTTTTGCGCAGCTCATACTTTGATCCTCCCAGCTTGACCCCAAACTTATCACCATTCCTCAATATGTTGAATCCAGATCCAAATCCAGTGTTCCTAAGAGACCCATCAACTGAGATATCTGAGTTCGACTTCTTTGGGCCATTCATGAAGTAATCAGAATCAGAGCTATATGAATCAGAGAGAACAGCACCATTATCATCATCAGTAGATCTCAATTGGTCATCAACTGTAGCTTTATCTGTCTTTAAATTCTGATTCTTCACACTGAAGATCATCTTTCGCTGCTCCCCTGAAGATGCCTTTGTTTCCAGAATCTCAGAGTTGTTCTCTGATGACTCGGCCAGAGAGTTCACCACCAAGTTATGCACTTTAGAATCTTTAGACATCATCATCAGAGACAAAGCCGTATTCCTATCTTTTTGGTCAATCTCAGAAGCAGAAGACGACCTCCCATTACTAAAAGATTCTGAATTAGATTGTTTCATCACCTTCTTGGATCTTTTCCTGGTAGCACCTGAGGAAGTATCAGTATGAGAATGGCTATCCATTACCATCTTCTCTCCCTCACAGTTATAATCCACGTGATTGCTAAGAGCCTTCAAAGAATCGAAACCTTTACCACATTCTCTGCAAAAAAGTTGTTTTTGTTGCTCTTTTAGAGCCGTAATCTCTCTCTGATCCACCAACCTCTTGTTGTTCTTCTTCTTCTTAGGATTCTCTCTCATGCGTTTGCCATCGTAACTATCTGAATTAACTGAAAACTCGTGCGAATGAATCCTGGTGTGACCTCCGAGTGATTTCCCAGAAGGCAACTTCTTTTTACAGTACTTGCACACGAACTCTCTCTCTATGATCTTCTCCATTTTGATTTGATCTTCTGTGAGAAAAAAAATCAAACCCCAAACAAGCAGAATCAATAAAAAAAGTTTTCTTTAGAAAATGAAAGTACAATAAAAGAAGATTACGGAGAACCCATTTATAGTTCTGATGAGTTTTACCTCAAATCTCCGAAGAAAATGCTGCACAAATCGACAAATCTCAACTTCCCAAATGCTACAGAGCCAAGAGAGAAAAAGAAGCAGCAAAGCTTGATGCTTTCTTAGCGATCAGATTTAGGGATGTGACAGTTGTTCTCTAGCTAAGTACAAGATCCGACCTTTAAGCTAAGAAGAATCAAGGAGATTAGTAAAAAAAAAAAGCAAATTTTTGTAAATTCCACAGTCATCTAATCCTTAAAGTTTAGAGATTTGTTTTCATTTTCGTTGAGTTTGGAGCAAATAAAAAAAAAAAACCAAGAAGAGAAGTGTCCCAAACACGAGTATTTAAAAGGTCAGGTGCCTTTTTGAATCTATTCCTCTCTCAACCAACACAACACAACACACACTCTCTCCTTTTTTTTCTCTCCATCTCTTAGGTGTGTGTTGTTCAGTTTATGCATGGAAGCAAAAAGATATGTGAAGGATACAACAGATAGAGAGAAAAGCCAGTGGACGGTTCAGATCTATTTGGCCACTCATTACAATCCCATCACTTCAACTCCTTCCTCAAATTTTCGAAATTACACAATCCGCAGAAATTTTAATTAGATATTTCCCCTTAATTAAATAAAAATCTTACAGCACACTGAACTGAAATTAGTAGAAACTCAATTCCGGTAGTGGGTATAACAAACCATGTGGCCAAACAGGTAAAATAGAGACTTCTCGACCTCCAAACAAACAACAAAGCCTTAAACGTTGTCCTTGCGATTGGCTCGTCTCTGCCACATATTCTCCGATTCTAAAGCAACAAACTTTGGCATTGAATATTTGTCAAGTTTGTTTGTTTGTTTGTAAAGAAAGACTTGGTCTTTTCAGTTTTCACCAATGTAGATTTGGCGAAACAAGACCCAAAATCATTATATGTTTTCTCTCTTCAAGTGTTTTCATTAATCATACCATAGATAAATTCATGTTTCTAAAAGCTTATAAATGATATTGATGTTTTTCCCCCCTTTTCTCACAAAAACGTGCTGATGGTTTCTCAAGGCAAAAAAGAAAAGCAGACAATTCCTGTACAAAATTAATTTAAGGTCAACGGAGATAAAATCCTAAGTGCAAATCAGAGAGATTCTGACATTCTAGGTAAAGGATTTCGAGAAAGAGGGCCCCAAGAAAAGTGAAACAACGGCCCATTCACAAGGTTCCACATGACAAGTTCATATTCTATAAAAAAGTCTCTCTCTACTTTAATAGGAACATTACGAGGACCCCACAACCCAAAAATCTCTCCTAGCAATCAGCAAGTTGTTGAAAGTGATGTTGCTTCCTCACTTGTTTCTTGCCGGATCCATGACCAAATATCTCCTCCATTATGCTCCCGGCTGGTTAAAGATCTTTGTCATTTGTTGAAACTTTCGGATCATTACACTCCTTCGACTGCTTCTGTTGATCTCCAAGACCAGTCTCCTCTTTCTTTGCAAGGTTTGTCCAGCCAGAGTTCACGGCATCACGTGCAAGTTCAAAGGTCGTGCATGAGTCATCTTCCACGTTCAATCTCTCCTCATTGCACCCGGAAAATCTATACATATATTCAGCTTTCGTCTTGTCACACAGTCCAGTACCACCCTCTCTGGTATCAACATTATCATCTTCATCATTGACACTAATACTGGCATCTTCTTCACCTTCTTCATGATAGAATGGATGCACTTTCTCATTGAATTTGTCAATCCCTTGATGAAGAGGAGATTCGATAGCAGAGTCTTCTTCTTCATCTTCTTTGACATATTGAGTACCCAAAGGTCCTCCATAACCTCCATGCCAATCATCATCGTCACTATCAATGTCCAATATCAAAGATCTGTTCTGGGTGGCCCTTCGTCTGAGGACAAAAACGTTAAAGTAGTAGCTAACAATTTCATGCTTAGTTCGGGAAAAAAATGCAGCTTCCAGGTGCTTCCAAAAGTTCCGACCTAATGTCACAGGATTGGTATAAACAACCTCATGAAAAACTAGTGTATCTTCATTGCTCCAGCTCTGTGCAACTTCTTCTCCCATATCACAGAAGCCCAGGTCTCTTATTTTATCAAATCCAAGCATCTTAACCATTTCTTCTCTAGCTTCTTTGACGTGCTCGCGCACACACCTTATAGAACCCCTATCATGGCAGACACAGAACTCTCTACCTTTCCCTACTATGTCATCCATATTTGCAGGCATATTCAAAGCCGGCATGGGAACAATACATGTACCAGAAAACTTCGACGCGCGTGAAGATTCTAGGTTCCCATTCCAACTACCTTCCCATTCAGGAATTATGGCTTGATGATCTGGTCCAATGGGCACTTGCTTTCTAGCAGGTTGATCCAAGAGGAAAGAATAGAAAGTCTCAACAGGAGCAAATATTCTTGGAGGTACAAGACCAAGCTCAAAATACTTTGCAGAATAAGGAGAGTGAGTTGCATCTTTTCCATCGCAATCTTTCATGACCGGATCAAAACAACCATTCATATCAAGACCCGGGTAAACAAAATTGGACTCTTCATCAAAGGTTTCACCTCCTTGGGGTTTCAAAAGATCTCCTTCATTCACTATTGTTGATAAACCCATTCAAAAGAAATGATTCAGTGACATAGCAGAGTTCGGTCCTCTAAGACCACCATTTAAAATTCACAAACAAGCTATCGTTACAAGTAATATTTACCCGTGGTAAGAGGTTTCTGCGAAACAGCATAGCGTGGAATAAAATCTTCAAACTGCGTCGACTTATCGCTAAAGCCAAGCTGTCTAGGATGTTTAAACGGAAGCTCATGAAACTTCTCATCATCAAAAGGGCGTTTGAATCCCATTTTCCAATCTACATAGTGGTGGATAAAATACAATAGACTCTTTAAGGACTAGTAATACAAATAAAATACAAGTTAACAACTCGAATCCTTAGAAATAAATGATAAGAGTCCCCTCACAGTTGTAGCAAATGCATGCAAGAGACCTTGTACAAACCGTATGTAAATTACCTAAGGACAAGACATGCACCACAACATCGAACCAGTACAATAACCAAAAATTGACAGAAGTGGTAATGTTATTAATAAACAATTCAGATAAGAAAAAATGTCTATCACTTACCTGTCTAAAGGGATAAGCTCAGATAATGTTTCAGGCCAACTGTAGAAAGGATAGAACCAAACTAGAGCGTCACCAGAAGACCCAACTAATATAAGATATGAATCTTAGGCGTTTCAGAGGATTAAGCTGGAAAAAAAAAATCAAAAATCCCCAAATCAGAAAAAACCCTAACCCTAGACTCCGGCCTACCCCAAAATTAACCAAATCAAGAGTAGAATAGATAAGAATTGACAAAATATATACGAATAAAGAGAAAGCCCTTTGATAATTTACAGATCTGGCAAGCCCTGTGATAGATCCGGAAATAAGAACCCTAGATCTCAATCGAGGACGAAAAACATGAAATTAACATCAAAATATATAGGGATATTTATGAAAATTCGAGTAATTAGCGGAAGAAAACGATGGATCAAGAAATTAAACAACTTGTAAAGAGATCGGCAACCCTAACCCTAAGATCTTTTTTGACAAACAAAATAGAGATAAATAAATCAATAGAAAGAGGGAAACGGGAATTAGATGAATCTACAGATGAATTGAAAGATTAATGTAGAAATTCCAGTAAAAAGAAAAAGCAATATGAATTACGTTGAAGATTTGGGGAAGAACATGAAAGAAGATAAAATCGAGGGAGGTGGATACGGTTCGTGCTATTTTTAATAACAAAGCGGCCCAAAACACTAATTCGGGTTGACCCGCAAAACCCCCTGAAAATTAGCTGTACCCCAAAATTTAAGACCAGCACACTTTTTTCTCTCTAGCCCTAACTGTTTTGTAAATTTTATATTTCATCCCTTATTTTCTTCCCATATACAATTAAACCCAAATTTTAAAACATAAAAGCACAAGATTTGTTATCTTTTGGGGAGGATTTTACATAGTTCCTATCATGCCAAGCGTATCAATTTATAGGGTAGAAGACACTATTGAGAATATCCATATACTCTTCCAACTTCGGCATATATCATTGTTCAGCTACTGACGTTACAACAAAGAATTAGGATTCAAAAGGAAACTCAATACTATATATTTTTATAAGAAAGACATAAAGTTGCTCAAAATTGGCACCTTCATGCCACAGAAGGCATGTCCTTGAGCCATGAATCAAGCGGCTTACCAATGGAGTAGACGATAAATCCAATCTCACGCAGCTTCACTGCATCAACAACATTTCTACCATCGAACACAAAAGCAGGCTTCTGCATATTGTCAAAGATTTTCTTGAAGTCCAAGGATTTAAACTCATCCCACTCGGTTAAGACACAAAGTCCGTGCGCATCTTTAGTCGCCTCGTAAGCATCTGAGACGACACTCACTTGCTCTAAGATACCTTCAGCTTTAATCTGTTGAATAGGAACTGGGTGGTCCCAGTCAAACCTAGCCATGGAAAGATCTTTCCTGATCTGTTCTTCAAGGACTTGTGGATCGTATATGCTCAGCTTAGCCATGTCAGCAACTAATCTGTTACAAACATCAATGGCTGGAGTCTCTCTAGTGTCGCCTGTGTCCTTCTTGAAGGCAAAACCGAGTATCGCGATTTTCTTGCCCGAGACCGTGTTAAACATTGAAGAAACAACCCGGTTTGCAAACCGGATTTTCTGATAGTCGTTCACCTTTATGACTTGTTTCCAGTAATTAGCTGCGTCAGGTAAGCCGTTGCATTCACAGATATAAATAAGATTTAGGATGTCCTTTTGGAAACATGACCCACCAAAACCAACACTTGCATTCAAGAACTTCGGACCAATTCTAGTATCCGTACCCACGGCATGCGCAACTTGTGTGATATCAGCGCCGGTTGCTTCACATAGAGCCGACATGGCATTAACAGATGATATCCTCTGAGCCAAGAACGCATTTGCTGCAAGCTTAGAGAGCTCAGCAGACCAGAGATTAGTGCAAATGATGCGTTCCACTGGAACCCAATGAGCATACACATCTCTTAAAGCTTCAATGGCCTTTTGCCCAGCTGCATTATCCCTACCACCAATTAGCACACGGTCCGGGTTATAGAGGTCTTTAATTGCAGTACCCTCAGCAAGAAACTCAGGGTTGGAGAGAATCTGAAACTCTATGCCTTTGCTGTTATGAGTCAGTATCTTCTCGATAGCCTCTGCTGTTCTAACGGGAACCGTGGATTTCTCAACAACGATTTTGCTAGACTTGGAGACGTCAGCGATCATCCGAGCGGCACTCTCCCAGTAAGTAAGATCAGCAGCTTTGCCAGCACCGAGACCTTGTGTTTTGGTTGGAGTGTTGACTGAGACAAATACAATGTCACTCTCAAACACATGTTTCTCCACATCTGTGCTAAAGAAGAGGTTTTTCCCTCTGCATTGTTTGACCACATCGTCCAAGCCTGGCTCGTATATAGGAAGCCGGTCACTGTTCCAGCCATTGATCCTTGGTTCAGCGATATCCACAACGGCTACTTCAATCTCAGGACACTTGAGAGCCATCACCGCCATGGTTGGACCACCCACGTAGCCAGCGCCAATGCAGCAAATCTTCACCATTTTCTAACTTTAAAACTTTTCCTGAATTAAAAAAGCGATGATAGAGTGAAATCATTCAATAATACAAAGAGAAAAACTTAAAATAAAAACAACAATGTGACAAGTTAACCGATCAATACGCAAGCAAACCCGTAATCTGAATATATGGAAAATCTAAACATATGAATCTGTTTAGAGAACAGACAAGTGCGGCATTAAATCAAACACCTTATAGGCTCAGATCTATCAATTTCAAAACGATCACAGTGAGATTACAAAATTCCCACGATCAATTTGGTTCTTTTGATCACAAAAAGGACCTTAAATGTAAGAGATCATTCTCTACGCTGTGCGATCTCGAAGCCCATCTTTTGACATAAAACGTGAACGACCGAGGAAACGGAAAATAACGAACAAATCCCATAAATCGAGTTTGGGAAAAAAAAAAACAATACATTTTCGAACAGGATGATCGAGAAACAATACATTTTCCAACGAGAGATCAAAAAGTTGAGAACTTTACCTTCCAGAAACTCTTCTTCCAGACTTGAGAGTGAACAAGCGATAGCGAGAGAGCGAGAGAGCGAGAGAGAGAGTTAGATTGCCTAACGGTGAAGAAATGGAAAAATGAGAGAGAAAAGCAAAAGAGATTTTAACGGCGAAGACGATGGCAGTGGCAGAGAAGATGTCATGGGAGTTATAAATACACTCACAGCCACTTGACTTGCACATTTCAACTTTTAATTTATTGCCCCAAAACACTCCATACGCTTTATCTCTTTGTTCATTTATTATTTGCTTTACCATACTTTGGTTACAAAATTGACCACTAAAAAGATTAGTAACACTAAGCTAGATTAGTTAAAAAAGCATACACCAAAGAAGCATACACCGAAGAAGCATTACCCTAATTTAAAATAAAAATAAAAAAATATCAAAGAAAAATTGGATTCTAATGCTTTAAGGGTAACACCAATTTTTTTTTTTTTTTTAAGATGAGTCTTCAAATCGGAATTAGAAATGCCAATTTATACAGCTTCGTTTTTCAATTTCTTTTCATTGAGGTATTCTTTTGCATATATTGAACATAATTAGGGTATATAAAATTTGTTTAATCATCGTGTATGATGAATGAACGTTATATGCATCTAAGTGGTGCATTCAATTCTGAATCTTTTTTTTTTCGAAATTAAATTTTGAATACATGTGAATTGAATTGAGGCCGTTGATTTTTTTAGTACAACATTATATATTTATATATACTCTTCTTTTTCAAGGGTTTTCATCATTAGTTTGAAACTGTCGTTCAATGATTTTTGTTGTGCTTAATATATATACTAAATTAAAATCCATAACTGAACATGAAGTTTTGTATACATTAAGCGAATCCAATAAAATGGGAGGATAATAGAAAAGGAAAACAATCAAGAAGTGGAGTTCAAGAAAGAAGTGAACCAATGAACAGAGTCCTTAGGGTATCTCTTGAGGTTGTCTCTGTAATCAACGAAGTAGAGACCAAATCTTGAACTGTAACCTGCTGCCCATTCCCAATTGTCCAATAGCGACCACACGAAGTACCCTTTCACATTGCATCCATCCTCTTTAATCGCAGCTTGTAAGCTCGAAAGATAATCATGATGGTATTTGATTCTCTTCGCATCTTTGAGAGCTTCTTTCCTTGGGATCAGAATGTTGTTTGAATCGTCCATTCCTACACACACACACACACACACACACACACAATCATCATCGAAAACTCTCTCTTTTCTTGTGGATTTAGAGGGTTTAAGGATGTGTGTGTTTACCATTTTCAGTGATAAATACTGGAGGGTTTCCATATCTATGCTTGACGTAATTCATTAAGCTTCTCATTCCTCTAGGCACTATGTACAACCATATAGAACTAGCCTGTCCACAACAACAACAAAAACAACACCAGCTTTGAAATTTCGGCGATGCTAATTAATTTGAGAGATGTGTAACTAATTATAGTTAATAATAATAATTTTTGTTACCCTATCTCCAATTGCGCTTAAACCCTTAAATGCTGAAATTCAAAACAAAGATTATCAATAAAGTGTTAGATACTCATAACTACGGTTTTAAGTGAGAGTAAAGTGTGTTTTTCTTACGTAGAGTAACGGTTCCAGAATCAGAAATGGCATCGTGTAGGAGAGTGCCGATGAGATTGGTGGCATTGTTTCTTGCATAGTACGTTGTGTAATGATTAATCCCTACAAAGTCTAGGGAACCCTTAATCAAAGCAGATTGAGATCCCGTAAAAACTGGTAATCTGCCTCCAACTCTGCTTCTCATTGAACTCGGGTAATCCCCAAACATCAACGGATCCAAAAACCTAACATCGTATTTTAGTTATGTCACTTTCCAATTAAGAAACGGTGGTTGCGTTACGGATTAATATATAACACGTTGAGGCTTACCAACCAAGTTGAAAATCTTGAGCTCTTTGTGCAGCTTCAATGTCCTCAGTCTTGTTTGACTCCGGTTCAAACCACATTACATCAAACGCTATCCCTAATGAACCTCCTTGCTTTGCCTGTCACAAGTATACATCAGAAGTATATATCTAACTTTCATATATATAAAAATCATGTTTTCAATGTAGTATTGACTTACCTTATACTTTTTTCTGTAGATATCGGATACGGTAGCGTGAGTGAGAATAACATTGTGACCGACGATGTAAGGCTCGGTAGATGAGTTTCCGGAGCGACAGGGGAGCTTAAAAAGAATAGAGCAACGGCCTGGAGCTTGTAGACCAACGTCATAGCCTTGTATAGCGAATGTGTGTGGCTCATTGAACGTAATCCAGTGTTTCACTCTATCTCCAAATCTTTGGAAACAAACCTCTGCATAGGCTGCAAAATCATTTCTGCCAAAAAAAAAAAAACATAATATGGCCTTTAATTAACCTTTTGAAATTCATTTCTATGGAGGTGTAGTAGTTTTAATCAAACGTTTATATGAGCTTTTTTTGTATGGATTATTACATGATTTGTGGGTTTAGCCAACCAAGGTATCGATCATGGAGTGCCTGAGGAAGGTCCCAATGGTACAACGTCACATACGGCTCGATCCCTACAATTGTTTTGTAATAGTACATGTGAAACTCAACCAACAACAATATAAATAAAAACCATATTCAATGATTGATGTTCACTACGTTAAACCCTTAAAATCATACGACTACAAAAATAAAATAAAAATAACCTTTAGCAAGTAAAGCATTTATGAGTTTGTTGTAGTGATCGATTCCGGCTTCGTTTATTTGTCCCACGCCATCTGTAAACAACACGTAATATAATCTTCATTAATAATTCATCAAGAAAGAGTCATATCAAATAGTATAATTTTCAAAGATTTTGTATATAGTAACTCAGTATAAATTATAAAAATAAAATAGAACAAAAAAGATAAACATGAAAAGTTAAACGTACTTGGGAAGATGCGTGTCCACGAAATGGAAAATCTATAAGCGTCCATTCCCATGTTCTTCATGAGCTGTACATCTTCCTGTAGTCGCCATTAAAATTTTATAATTTCAATTGAAACTAATTACTTTCATTTCTTTTGGAAATGTATACTTATTGAAAAAAAAAATATATATTAATTTATAGAAGTATATATAAATTGAGAGTTAGTACCTCGTAACGATGGTACTGATCAACAGCAACATCGGCGTTGCTAAAATCGGTGACTTTACCAAAAGTGTGAGAGAACGTGTCCCATATCGTAGGACCTCTTCCATCTTCTTTTACTGCTCCCTCGTGCTGCACCAAATATTGATGATATCATTAATTATTTATTATTAAGACTCGGTCCATTATTATTTTCATTTCTCATTTTAGATAATTTTAAAACACTGAAGCCGAAGTTCCTGCCATAAAAAAATGTACTTACGTTGTCTTAAAAGTAATCGAAACATTAATATGGTTAGGTAAGAGACATTCTGAGAAAGCAAGACGTTGGTTTTGTTTGACATAATAGAAAAAGAAAAGAAGAAAAGTTAAAGGAGAAAAGTGTGAAAATGTGTAAAAGAAAGGGATCGTTGTTTGAAAAGACCTAAAACTTTGGAAAAACAGATCAACCCACAAGAAAAGGAGGAGGACGCATTAGATGCCCGTGATTCATGAATATTGGTGCCATCTAGATATATATATATATGTCGAAATTAATATTTAAAGGTTTTGAAAGAACAAGAACATATCACATGGGGAACGTATATGTTGTGATGTGGCCTATATTTAGGTCGTGAATAATTTTGGTTTCAGATTCCATTAAAAGAGGAAAAGATAAATAAATTTAAAAAAGAAAAAGAAAAAAAAGGAGAGAGTGGAGAAGAGAGGGGACCTGGAAAGCAGAAGAAGCAGTTCCGAAGACAAAGCCCTTTGGGAAACTGCCTCTGGAAATGTCTTCAGCACATATGCATGTCTTATCCATCATCATCATCATCATCACTATCATCATCATTATGGTTAATCTTCTTGGAGCCATCTCTTTCTTCAATCTTTTCTTCTCCACTTACATATATTTTTGTGTATATCGCACTTTACTTTTGGGATGAGGAAGATAGAATTGAGAGAGAGACGAAACTAAGGAGAAAGAAAGAAGAATGCAAGTGAAAAGGAAGCTATGAAAGGGGGTGCTATATATAGGAAAGAGGGAACAGTGAGAGATATGAAAATATTCGGATCAGATGCCAATTAAATTAACAATTTATTAAATTTAACAAATATACTTAATAAAAAAAAAAAAATTTGATGAAATCATATGATTTTTTGTCATAAATTTTAGTTATTTTACCAATCACTATAAGAAAAAAATCTAGTAACATAAATATATTACAATAAATTTATATTGATAAGATCTTATAAGGTGATATCTAATATTTTCTACCAAAAAAAAAAAGAGATAGGTGTTTACTGATATGAAATCACGTATGGCTAAATATCAACTTCTTAATTAATTAACTTTAGTAGTAGTAAATGACCATTATGAAGAAGATGTTGTCTATTGGCAAGAAGATAAGTCAAATATATTTTTGGTACAAAAAAGCATAAGGAATTTAAAATATGTTTTTTTTTTTTTTGCAACGTCAGAGAAATCATTTTGTGTCGAACGAATTTGGAAGGAGCGTATAGCGTGAGGTAATGTGAATGAAAACTATATAAGAAAATACCAATGAACAAGAGGAACAGTTATGACTGATTAATTTTGCGGTTGCGGTTGCGTTTGTGGCCCATCCCTTATATAACTACTAGGTTGTTCCCATTTGCTTTTACTTTTGTAAATTCATCTCTCTAATCATTCTCGAGAAAAAAGCACTCATGACTTAATTTACAAATCACACGCATTTTAATGTTCTAGTTCCTATGATAAGCACCATTCCGTTTATGTGTTCCTTTATTTTCTTGTGTGTGTGTAAGACATTGATTTGATAAACGAATAAAGGAACACACAAGTGAGAGAATAACTTACAAGTGGCTTGTGAAATCATTCATAGTGCTTAATTGATTATTTTTTTATAATATCTTCACCTCGCGAGACACACACACGTAATCGAATTATTGCTTCTACACAATCTATTTTCTTTAATAAATAAAAGTGGATGGAGGATTGGGGAGTTGCGAAATCATATGTGCCTTAATTATCATTACATACATATGCGTTTGTTAGATTCACACTAACAAGTCAATGACCCTCTGTTTTTTTTTTGTTTCTTGCCTTACCCATTTACACACTTGTGTTGTGTTCACATTCCTATGCCTTTGTTTAGCTTTACCTTTCAAATTATATATTTTTTTTCACAAATTCCGGAACTGCTAGGGCCTAGAAACCATACTTTTCTTACGGACGGGAAAAGTTTTCCAAAGCCATTAATCAAAGACCAGCTAGCTTCTGATATTTCAGAAAATGAGCTCTTTCTTTCTATGCAGAAATCAACACCGAAATGTATCCTAGCCTTAAGAAATTCAATATCAAAACGACAGAAGATTTGTTAACAATTTGTCGCAAACATTTTGGCCAGAACAACAAAGGCTTTTTTTTTTTATATATAGGTTACAGCAGCAACTAGCAAGTGACTTCCATAAGAGCAGAGCCTGAGCAAAGATGTAATCTGTTAGTTCTTCCTTCCTTCCGCCAAGATGATGTGGTACCCGTGCCTGCAATCACCTCACAATCACATCCATCATCTCAACTAAACAAAACCAAAAAAGAAAGAAGAGAGAATGTCGACATACGTAGATTTGAAAGGTGCACTAGTGACTCCAACAGGTGTGTTGAAGGCGACATCTTGGAACGGACCTGCCATCTTTCCCCTTGGGAACCATCCAAGATCTCCTCCTTTTTTCCCGGAAGGGCACTCCGAGTATTCCGCTGCAATCTGAGATAGTTCCACGCAAACAAATCGTGTTGAGATTCTCACCATTATTTATTACACACACATCTATGCACATATAGGTAGCCGAAAACTGAAACTTGCAGGTCTCGATATATCAATGAACTATGAGGTGTTGAAATGAGTTTTCAGCTGTCCTGAACATGTCACAGCTAGAGATGGAAAAACAAAATTTCTTGCACTATCTTAGGTTGGATGTTTCAACTCATAAACAACGAAAAATGGAAGCAAATTTAAGATTTTTCACCTTTGCAAATTCAGCAGGAGGAACCTTGTCTCCGTTGCTCAACCAACCATCCTGCAACTTTTTGTAGGCCTCGTTGATCTTTCCTTGCTTTTCGCACAGAACATGTCTCGCTGAAGAAAAAACCACACAAAAAAAGAAAACGTTAATAGTTTTTTCACAAATCTTCTATGTAGTCTGTACTACAAATGCTGTACTTTGGGTCCGAAAAACACAAGAACACGAGTATCAGACACAGAGCTGAATTGAGAAAACACACAACCTTTGACATAGGTGCATGTCCCCAGACCATCAGCGGCCTTTCCTGCTTTGCCTTTCCCCTTGGAGGCCGCTTCATCACTGCCACTCGCTTGCTTTCCCTTACCCTTCCCACCAGCTTTTGCGTCCTTCCCCATCTACTAAACTCTGCAAGAAACAACCCAATGTTAGCTTTATTATCATCATCAGATTTCAGGGTTTTAACATCACACATGTCTGGTAAACCCTGGAACTAAAACCCTAAACCCTGAACCAAATGCAAGTGACTTGGAATCTTTACTGGACGCAGATATCTAATTAGTAAACGTGAGAACGTCATAAAAAAGCGGACTTTTGAGGCATTGAATCAACCACTTGTTAAGCTCAGATCCATCAAGTTCAGAATGATCACATCATAACAAGATTTCAGATTGCAAAAGAGTATCGCAACATTTGGACAATGGAAACGCGAGGAGCCATATAGAATCGGTGCGCCCAACTATACAATAATATCTGAAATGGGACAACAAATGATCTAAGGCCGAAGATGTTACGCAAATAACACGAACCCCAGTTTTTAATATATGTGTGCCTAAAAATCAGAGAATTGACAAACAAATAACAAATTCCATCTTCGCCATCCAGAACAAAATTCAGAAAGGCTATCTCTTTAAACAAAAGACCATGAAAAGTTGAATGAAATATGAGAAGTCAAGAAAATTTACAAGGAGAGCAGAAGACGACGAGGACTTTACCTTTCAGGTTCTTTTCTTTTTTTCAGATTGGACGATCGAGCGAAGAGAGTGAGAGAGCGTCAGAGAGAGATTTGTTTGATAAAGATATTCTCATTTCTTTGTCACGGAATATAACCCATTCTATTGATCTGGGCTCGGCCCATTTACAAGACTCCAGATTCGGATTTTAGTCCACGATTTAAATAAGAAAAGACACTCGCAACTTAGATACGATTTTGACTTTTATGTTTTGGCTCATGTAGTATTGTTTTTTTGTTTTTATTTTTTATCGTATTTGACCAGACATTCTATGATTTAATTATTAATGTTTAAAAGCCATTTTTTAATAAACAATAAAACCGCACTGAATCGAATGGAAACGACCAAAACGAACTGATCAAACGGAGCTGATGTGGGCTCGGCCCAGAGACGAAGCTCGGGCTTTGAATTTTTAAAAATTCTGAGCGAGAAGAGTCTCCTACGGCGTCTGTGCATATACCGGCGATGCCGGAAGAGAGCCAGAAAGTAGAAGGAAACCGAGGGAGAGAAAAATGGCTGACGATGAAGAACCTCCGATGGCTGTTCAAATCCAACCGGATATTTCTGTTGGTAAGACTCTCTCCGCGGAGGAATCAAGCGATTCTGTTTCTGTTGGTGTCACTGTCATCACTGGTTATCTCGGCGCCGGAAAGTCCACCGTAAGCAATGATAAATTTCCTTCTTTGATTGATTAACGTGTGGATTTTTATTGGTTTTGATTGTTGGTTATGCTGTAACTGTTATGTGATTGATTTGCCCAGCTTGTGAATTATATTCTGAACGGGAAACACGGGAAGAGAATCGCCGTGATTTTAAATGAGTTTGGGGAAGAGATTGGAGTTGAGAGAGCTATGATAAACGAAGGAGAAGGAGGTGCCCTTGTCGAAGAATGGGTCGAGCTCGCTAATGGCTGTATTTGCTGCACTGTCAAGCATAGTCTTGTTCAAGCTCTCGAGCAGCTTGTACAAAGAAAAGACAGGTTCCAAATCAAAACTTTTCAGCTCGTGAAATGCCCAAATTTTATTTAATTTTATTTGATTTCTAGACACTGAGATATTCGTAATGATCGTTGTCCCTAAAGTTCTAAGATTTGGTAAAAGCTTAAAGCCTCAGACCATAGGCATATAGATATAGGTGAACCGGAATTGAAGTATAGTCACGTACATTTTGGAGAAAATAACACCTGTTTGATTTATTCATTTACTAGACGCTCTGCTTTTGCTTTCTCGTATGCAGGCTTGATCATATATTGCTGGAGACAACAGGTTTAGCAAATCCGGCTCCACTGGCTTCTATTCTTTGGTTAGATGACCAGTTAGAATCAGAAGTCAAGCTTGACTGCATTGTTACTGTGAGTATCTTATTCACTTCTCCTTTGTTAATCATGAAGCTGCTCTTTATACTTCTTCTATCATCTTGTACACAGCAGATGATTTTTATAACATAGATTAATGCTATAACACCATTTATGTCTCTTCGTCATTTAAAGCTAGTAATCTTTTTTTTTCTGGTTACCTCTTTGTAGCATATATATGTGTCAGGTTGCTTGCTCTATCTCTGGTTCCAGTAATTTAGTGCTCAGGCATTTTTGTTCCTAATTCCCTGAACAGGTCGTGGATGCAAAGAACCTTCAGTTTCAGCTCAATGAGCGCCGTGACTCATCCTCATTTCCCGAGGCTTTTAATCAAATAGCATTTGCGGTAACCCTCTTGTGACACAACCAATAAAAGACACTTCTGCATCTTACATCTCACCTCATTGTGACATAATTTTTGGTTCGGTTTTTAGGACACGATAATAATGAACAAGGTTGACTTGATTTCTGAAGAGGAATCTGATGAATTGGAGAAGGAAATTCATTCCATCAACTCGCTCGCCAATGTCATCCGTTCTGTCAGGTGCCAAGTTGATTTGTCCAACATATTAAACTGCCAGGCATATGATTCAACCGTTAAGTCTCATAAACTTCTCTATCATCTCTTATTATATGTATTAAGTATTACCTGCTCGAGTACTATTTATGCTTTTGACAATAACAATTGAACCTTTTTTCATTGTTCGCTGTTGCATTTAGCATGTTAGTCGTCTGGAATCCCTGCTAGAAGCAAATAAATCATTAACGACGATGGATCTTCATGATAGTGGTGTGAGGACTCTATGCATCAGTGAACCTCAACCTATAAACCTCGACAAGGTAGTAAATTCATCGAATATTATGCGACTAGTAGTTAAAGAATAGTGTTCTTCGTGACACACCTGCTTGTTCTTGGTTTTACAGGTTCGTTTATGGCTTGAGGAAATTCTGTGGGATAAAAAGTTGGAAATGGATGTATATCGTTGCAAGGCTGTGTTGAGCATTCAAAACTCAGATCAGCTGCATATTTTGCAGGTATTGTAGTCATGAATTGAAACATGAGTAAGTAAGGTCTTTTGAGTGTCCTCCTTCACACTTCTTCTGTGTTATCAAATATTTGCAGGCTGTTAGAGAGATATATGAGATAGTTCCAGCGAGAAAATGGAGTGAAGAAGAGATTCGAACGAACAAAATAGTATTTATAGGTCAGATCTCCTTTTAAAAACATTATTGCTCCCAACACTCTCTTCTCTCTGCTTGCTGTATCATGTACTGAACATGTGCAGGACACAAACTGGACGAAGAAGCTCTTAAAACCGGGTTAAGAGAGTGCAGACCCTGAAAAAAAAAAACAGATTGGCCTAAGCCATTTGTGGGTTTTGCCGATCTGGTACGAAGCTCTCTAGTATCACTTGCTGATTTGGGGTTTTGGAAATTGTAAATTTACTATCTCAGTGTTACTGTAGAATCTTATAGTTGATGCTGTTTTACCGTTATGTTTTGTAATACTAACATCGCCTTCTGCGCCCCACCCATTTTCAATCAAATTATGAACAACCATTTGAAGATTATTTCCACAAAAATGATTACACTTTCAGGAGTCTGAAACATGTTTAGAATTCCTTATATATGATGAAAAATGGATCTTGTCCTATCATTGATCACAGATTTCTCTATGAAAAATACGAATCGGAGTTTGAAGAAAGAGAAGAAGTCATCGGAGCTTAGGTGCGAAGCTCTCTAGTTCAATTGCTAATATTAGCATTACAGTGTGAATGAATTTACAGTACAATCTTACACTTGATGCTACCTTCTGCGCCACACTATTTAATCAAAATTTTTAGTCAACCATTGCTTTCCAAACAAAGCGCAAGTTTGTTTATGCAGAAGAAACTGAATTTTGTATTTACAAGTCAATTGTGTTTATAACTGAATATCTCTCTCTCTCCTTCTCTCTCGAGTAGTCATTTTGTCTCCATACCTCTGGAATATGTCGGCCAAATCAAGCAAGCTCACTTCTCTAAGTTTCTTCGCCATCTCTTTAAACATCACCACACCTTCCTCATTAGAATAACAATGCAAGAATTTGCTATAATCAAATCTAGGAACTTCAAGCCCTCTCTTCAACGTTCTCTCAACATACTTTGTAGTTTCAAACCGTTTCCCTGCCTTAATCATACCTCCAACGAATATAGTATCGAAATTCACTAACGGGTCTGGTCCTTTCCTTCCTCGTCTCCCCAAATGTCCTTGCAGCAACATAATATATGTATGCATTATCGGCTCACACCCTCTCTGTATCATCTTCCTGAAAACCTCTGTTGCTTCGCTTGCCCGTTTAATCTTCACCAATCCTTTTATCAATGCATGATAGATACTAATATCCGGATTTTGAATCGCTTCGACCGTTTTGTATGCCTCTGCAACTCTTCGTTTAGCCAATAGCCCATAGATTATCGACGCCCAAGTTAAGTTATCCACCTCAATTCCTCTCTGACGCATTTCGTCGAACACCTTGTGTGCTGTATCAATCCTACCGTTTTTGCACAACCAATCGATCATAATCCTGTAAAAAGATCCATCCAAATCTCCACCTCTTTTCGATACCATCACGTAAAAGACCTTCGAAGCTTCGTCGAACTGGTTTTTCTTTAAAAGTGTTTCCATGATCTTTTTACCAGCTTCAATATCCACCTCGAATCCTTCATCCATCATCAAATTCCAAAGCTTTGCTGCTTCGATCAAATCACCAACATCGCAGAACCCTTCAATCATCGTTCTGTAAGTCATCTCGTTAGGTTTGATGCACTCTTTCAGCTTAGTAACGACAAACTTAGCTTCTTCGACGAGCTTCTCTTTACACAGAGTTTCCACTGCTCTGTTCAACGTTTTCACATTGTACGAGTACCCAAAATCGTTCATCAGATGGAAAAAGTTGACGCATTTCTTCAGCTCTCTAGCAGAAGCAAGTGTTTGCAATACGACCCGAAACGTCTTATCGTTGGCCAATCCGCGTTTCCCAATCTCTTGAGCCGTTTCCCAGAAAAGGTCCATGTTTCTAGATTTCCCGATGATGCCGAGCATCTTATTAGATGTGATCGAGGTGTGGACAAAATCGGGGTGGTGAGTCTGAGAGTAGAGGAATAATCGATGGACCGGACGCCATGAGAGAGGGAAATTGTTGCAGACTTGGAGGAAAAACTCGTGTGTGAGTTCAAACCTAGTGGTGGAGAGCTTCGAGACAAGCCGTGATTCAGGCGAGTTCTGCTGTTGATAGAGGATTGTACAGACGCGGAGGAGATGGTCTTGGTTTACCGGCGTGATGGTGGGTGGAGATAGTTTTGGTTGAGTCAATTCAGTAGCGAATCGCCGGTGTAGAAGGAAAAATCTCCGAATTGGGATTCCGATGCTAATCATCCTCCGAGAAGGAACCACGACGATGGTCATAACTTTTCCGGCAAAATACTTGAATGAAAGGGAAGAACGATAGATAAAAGGAAGCAAATAATTAAAATTAATTAAATATTAGTATAAAGGAAAATTAGGGTAAACCGTGTGTGAGCAGCATAAAGAATTTTAAAATTGGAGATGCGGGGGATCGAACCCCGTGCCTCTCGCATGCAAAGCGAGCGCTCTACCATTTGAGCTACATCCCCTTTTGGTATACATGTTTATTTATAAACAAATGATACATTAAACTACGACGTTGTAGAGGAGCGAATAGTTCGTTAAGTTGGTTATAAAATAATTGCGAAGGAAAACCCAGGAATTGCGCAGACACTTAGGCACCTCGTGATCTGAAGGTTGAGATTCAGTCTTCTTCCGCCATTCGCGAACCATCTTCAAAACTCCTATTATATATTTCTACCCTCCTTTCTTCCAATTTTATTTTTTATTTACTTATCTCACCAGAGGAAATCACAAAAAAAAAATTAAATAAAACAAACCCAACAGAAATCAAGATCTCTGTTTTCGACGTATTATCGGGACAAAATGTCGTCAGGATCCGACAAAGAGAGAGAGACATTCGTCTATATGGCTAAGCTCTCCGAACAAGCCGAGCGATACGACGGTCCGTTAATCAAGGCATCTTTAAAATTTGTCGATTTTCAGATATACTATATGAGAGCGAAATTACAAAATTCTGGTAATAATTTTGCAGAGATGGTTGAGACGATGAAGAAAGTGGCGAAAGTGGACACCGAGCTGACGGTAGAGGAGAGGAATCTGTTGTCCGTTGGGTACAAGAACGTGATCGGAGCAAGACGGGCCTCGTGGAGAATAATGTCGTCAATCGAGCAGAAGGAAGAGTCCAAAGGCAACGACTCAAACGTGAAACACATCAAGGGTTATCGCCAAAAGGTAGAGGACGAGCTCGCTGACATCTGTCGAGACATTCTTTCCATCATCGATGAGCATCTCATTCCTCACGCTACCTCTGGTGAAGCCACCGTTTTCTATTACAAGATGTAAGAAACAAATTAAACACTCTTCTTTTGTATCATCATCATTATCTGCAAATGAAACTTTGAATCTTTGTAGGAAAGGAGATTATTACCGTTACTTGGCTGAGTTTAAGACCGAGCAGGAGAGGAAAGAAGCTGCTGAACAGTCGCTCAAAGGCTATGAGGTATCATCTAAATATGTTCTTTCTCAAACACTTGTAAATTAGGAGAATTTTGGTCTGATAGCTGAATTTGATTAGGCTGCTACACAAGCGGCAAGCACTGAGCTTCCTTCGACCCACCCGATTCGTCTTGGCCTTGCTCTTAATTTCTCTGTTTTCTACTATGAGATCATGAACTCTCCTGAAAGGTCTCATTCAATTTACACAAAACATCAATACCTATATGAGATACCATCAGGTGTCAACTTTGTTTGTAATATGGTTTCGGGAAAACTGTTGCAGAGCTTGCCATTTGGCAAAGCAAGCCTTCGATGAGGCGATTGCAGAGTTGGATACTCTAAGTGAAGAGTCGTACAAGGACAGCACTTTGATCATGCAGCTCCTGAGAGACAATCTCACCCTCTGGACTTCTGATCTTCCTGAAGATGGAGGTCTGTCTGAAAATCACAACGCGTGATTTGATGACTCAAGGTTTATTTGAGATTATAAAGGGATTTTTTTTTTCTTTTTAGGAGAAGACAACATCAAGACTGATGAAGCGAAGCAAGAACAGGCTAAACCTGCAGAAGCCACTGAGGTAATTAACCTGATAAATATAAGTCTAAATTGTTCTTGTTAGGTTAAGCTCATGTGGTTTGCATTTTTGTTTCTTTGTTTCAGAACTAACCAATGGCTTTGGAAGTTGAATGAGATTAGACTCGATGCCCAGAATGGGAAGGCCAGTCGTCAGGGAGATGGGATCAGAGACAATTGAAGTCAAATTTATATTGTTTTTTTCTTTTTTAATTACCTTTTTTCTTATTTCTTTTCTTGTCAATCTCATGATATCAAATATTTTATGTTATGCATCTATATTATGATTTGATCAGATATGTTTTGGCTATTTAAAATCTACAGAACAATCAACTGTTTTATTAGAAATTCCCAACCAAACAAACAAACACAACCCTGGCTCTAAATGTCATCATGACAAGAGAACAAAAAAGCTTGCATCGATTAAACTCTTTGACAGAGTAAAAAGATCAGTAATGCTCTGATGGTTCTATATCAATAATACTGCATAATATACAATAGGATAAGAGCTGAGGACAAACCTAACTAACCCTATACAAAAAGAGGGGTGAGAATGAAGCAAAGACCACTTATCCTTCTTCTTCTGTCATTGTTCTTCCTTATCAAAGTAACTCTGCGGCAAGGTGAAGTCTTCTTCGTGATTAAGAATGTCAATGTCCTCATCATCTGATTTCTGATAAATCAAGAGGTAAAAGATTAAATCATCAGCACAATTCTAAAGCAGATCATGAAGTGACAATACAATCTAACTTAGAACCTAAAGCGATGTAACATAATAGTCAATGTTTATTGTAATTACTACTCACCAGCATTTCTATGTTGTAGAAACGATCCAGTAGCTGCAGAACCTCATCTGCTGTGAACTGTCGATCAAAGCTACGGACAGAAATAGTTCATAGAAAGGTCAGACAAATCAATAACTCAGGGAAAGAAGTATTAATATTGTCAGACAAACCTTCTGCCGAGATATTCCATCAGACCATAAAGAACAAAGTGACGATGTATTCCTGCACACCACATTCGAACATAATCCCATTAGTAGAAAGCAAGAAACCAGAGAACTGATAAAATGTAATCGATTGAATACAAGGAAAGTGATTCCTTTTTTAGTAAAGGTTTATGGTTTCTGATCACCACAACGGAGAAAGAACCATTTCAAGAGGCAAACATATATGTTTCAAGAAACATATAATACGTCGATTCTTGCGATAAAACAAGCCAAGGATCAAGATTTGCAATTGTGAAAACGTGCCTCGGAGTTTAACGGGAGGATAGATTTCAAGAGCTTCTAATAACCTGAGCTCCAATTCAACTTGTGATTGCTCCTGAGAATCAATCCAAGAGTACGAACCATTAAATCACAGAACAAAAGGACGAGTAAATGGCAGATAGAGAGAGGAAGACAAAGAAGAGAGAAACCTTGGAGAGAGAAGAAGCGGAGGAAGGTAGAGCTTTACAGGGAGAGTGTACGGACATGCCGTCTTGCTCTTCCTCTTTCTCTTTGCCTCTGCCAACTTCGTCATTCCTTCCACCCATCTTCTTCCCTTTCTTCAATCAGTTTTCTGAAAATTTTAGGGTTTCGTGTCTTTGATCTCAAAATATGAAGTGAAATGTTCTGAAAGCTGTTTGTGAATCTGTGATACGGAGCTTCTCGAGAACCCACCTGGATCTCTGAATTGGGCCGGCCAATTCTCAAGGCCCTGTCTTTGTGCATCATTCTTCATTCGTCCTAATAACTTTTTTTCTTTCTTTTCTTCTCAGCACAAATGCATTTTTCTAAAACACCTCCGGTTTATCAGTCTCAACCATACCGGTACACAATTACATTATCCAAGGATTACATGATCGAAAGGCATAAGCTTGGTGGTTACTGTATTGGATAACTTAGTAAACGAAATTGTGAAAGATAGCATCATGCGTATGAGTTTTTGTTCACAAGAAACAAGACTTTCTTAATAGAAATTGTTGTTATACTAATAAACCAACATCAATCTTACAAATCTAGTGTTTTTTTTTTTATGAAGATACAGGAAAAGGAATATTCAAAAAGTTTTGATATTTATTGGTCAACGCTGCATCTGCCAGAGACTAGGGATCCTAAACCCAACTCGTTTTGTATCCAAGAAAAAAAAACGAGCTATGTAATGGAAAAATCAGATTAGGGACTCAGACGAATATAATGAAGCAATTTACAGCAATGAAACACGGGGAAAAATGGTCCATAGCTTCAAAATTCGATGAGCCTTAGCTTCATACCTCGCTCCTCACAAGAGCTTCTGCATAAATGGAGAAGACCAAACAAACTTGATGAGATGGTCACAGTTTGATTCCTCTGTAGCAATAAACTGAGGGTTCGTTATTACAACCATTTATTTGGGATTTCGTTGCATTATGCTCGGCCCCTGGAGTAATCTAAGTTGAAAAGCATGTTCCTGCGGTTTTCTGATCCCATCCTGATTTGAAACTTCTTGGCCAATGACTCCACCTGATCATCGTTTTCATAGTCTAATTCCCTGACACATCGCCTTCTGAGCTTTTTCAAAGTCTCCTTGGAAGGTTCATATCCAGCATTGATCTGTTGATCCAAAACCATGTATTAGTTTATCATAGTCACGTAAACAACACAGACGTTCCTGTCATAGAGGTTCGGTTTTCAATTCTGGTTTACCATGTCATCAATGACGTTCAGAGCTGACTTGGGATCCCGGTTAATAAGATGAGCATCAACCAGCAATGAATACGTCCGGGTATCAGGTTTAACACCTTCGCCAACCAGATGAGTGTATACTTTTGTAGCCTCAGGAGTCTGCAAAGCAAACAAGCTCGATTCTTTAGGCCTGATTATGCATCCAAGGAAATAAAAATGTTAAAGAGAAAGAGTGAGTGATATGACATGGAAACAGCACCTTCTTGACCTTTCCAAATGCATATATTAAAGCATTGTACGAATCAATATTAGGAGTCAGCCCAAAAGAATCACTTATAGCAACAAACGTCTGGTAAGCACGATCGAGATCCCATGTGTTTGCGCAGCCAAGAATTATACAGTTTAGAGCAGCAACAGACTTATATGGAGTATCACCTTGACTCAATGTCTCCAACTGGAAGTATACCTGGTGGATTACGTGACATTGCAAGATCAAATAAGCTAAACGTTTTATCTACCTAATTCCACAACTCTCAAATGTAATAAAATTAAGACCATGATGCTCTAACTCTACTTCGATAAACAGGTTTTCCGGAATTGTTCTATTAATTTCAGAAGTTTCCTACGTCTACTTAATTTCAGAAGTTTCCTACGTCTACTTAATTTCAGAAGTTTCCTACGTCTACTAGTACATTACCCAATGACTACTTTAATCCCTACTTTAATTCTTGTTGCGAAGAAAACTGAGAAAATGTAGAATGTCGACCCTTAAAAAGATGTTGAGGTATACCTCATCTAAGGTCTCAAAACCTTTCTTAGAGCAGGCCACAACCAGCGGGTATAAGGATGTAAAAGGTGACAGCATTTCCTCCACAACTTCTTTCTCCGCGTCCGCATATGCGTTTTCAAATTCATGTAGTGCAATGAAAGCTCTCTGCAGATTCCCCAAGGATGCATACGCATTTATCTTCGCAATGTAAGTCGCAGGGTTGGCTGCCTTTTGCCCACGCAGGCCCCGTTTCAGAATCATCCATGATCCATCTACTAAAGTTGGATTGCATGTCCTAGCAGCAGTTGCAAGAGCTGACACTACCAACCCTTCATCAACAGAAAGAAAGACCGAGGGCCTAGCGATTTCTCCCCTATTGATCCATTTGTACATGAATTCAAACGCATAGAAAGCTAATTTGCTATTATCCTCTTGAGTTGCAACTTCTGCCATATAAGTGCACAGTATCCAGCTAGGGCATAGGGACTTGTTCCGATCAAGAGCCTAGGAAACAAGAACACATATACAATCAATAAAAGGGACGGGAAAAGCTTCAAATATCATCACCCTAAGACAACAAAAACTCGTCTGTACCTTACACCTCTCGATGATAGAGACCAGTGTATCTGTCCTACCTTTGGCTACACAGCTACGTACACATTCACTAAAAACTGTGGTGGATAACATATAACCAGATTTTAGTGCGATGTCCATAAGTTGCATGGCTTTGTCATTCTCCCCATGCAAAAACAGCATTCCCATAACCAAATCATATGATTCATCATCCGGAAGAGATTCCTCCTTCCCTGACATCAGCATCCTGATGACATCACATCGAGTCATGATACATAAAAAACACTCTATATTCGCATTGACAGCTTTCAAAGATGACCCTCTCGATTATTCATGTAAATTTCATATCTTTTGCACTAGTTGATAAATATGTGATAGAATAGCTGATAAATCTTACGCATTGACCAGTAATTTAGCAGCAATGTATGTATCATTGTCGAGCAAAACAAAAGTAATCAGTATACAATCTAAGTTGATCTAACCGGTTAAGCAGCTTCTCCGCAACCTCAGTCTCTCTTGCCTGGTGCATAGCCTTCAAGACTAGATTATAAGACGCTGTATTGGGTGCCACAGAGAAATCGTCCATTAGAGCAACCAGATCGAGCATGTCACTAGGTGCAGCACCCATCATCAAATTAGCCCTAAGGTAATGATTGTAAAGGTTGACATCTGGCTTGTTCGGCTTCCCATTCTTGTCGAGGGATCGAACCCAGAACTCAAAATGCTGCTTCATGTCGGACCAACGCTGCGACGCCGTCCAATCGGCGAACATATTCAGCAGCGAGTTCATGTCGAGTGTTTCAGAGAGAGCTCTGATGCGAGCGGCAGGAGATTGATTTAGAAATCCCATGGGGACTAGAGATTGGCTAAACGACGGAGAGTTCGGAATCGGACTCCGCCAATTTTCCTGGTAAAGAGGACTTCCAGTCGCTGGATTCGGCGGAAGCGAGGTGGATCCTGCCTGATGATTCGACGGGTCATGATCAGTAGATTCGGTTGCGAGCTGAGGATCCTGAGAGAGGAAGGATGTACCGGAAATGGTCCTGATGGCTGCATTCGAGGCGTGATAATTGGGTTTCAGGTTTTTGAGGAGAGAGATCCGGTATCGCGAAACGAGATGAGACGCCATTGTTGGAAGGGATCGAAATGGAGTTGAGAGTTTTGGGAAAAGGGGTTTATCTGTTTTAGGGTTTTCTGAGTTTCAGATGAGTTTAAACTCCGGTCGTGACGATATCTCCCCTCTGTCTCTCTGACACAGTGGCATTCCAGAAATTATTCGAAAAAATGGATGTTATTTTAAGGAATCGCGGAAACAGTTAGATCCCTTAATATTAAGACCGGCCCAAATCAGGAATCGCTGAAACGGTTTAGATCATTTTCAGCAATCGGTAAATTAGTTTTAAACGCTTGATTTTATAATTATTTAAGTAATTTAAGATAAAATACTAATTCTAAAATGTATTAAAAAATACATTCATGACCTGTAAAATTAGAAATTTTAATTTTTATGGCTTGTAACCATTTAATTTTTTTTTGTAAAGTAAGATCTTTATATTTTTATGTAATATATTACAGTTATCTCTAATCGCGAATGAAATAATTACCTTCATGCTTTTTAATTGCTTTGATACAATAATAAATAAAAAAATAAAAAAAATAATTATAAACTATAATCTAACAAAAGTTTAATTCTTATAAAGTTTTGAAATTTTCTAAAATTAAAATATTTTATTGACATGTATCAGTAGTGTCACAAACACATCACACATGGAACCTGAAAATATAAAAATTATTAGTTAGATTGAGAAATTTCAAATTCATTTTATTTTATTTTTTGTTTAACAAATACCTATGGTTTACATTAGCAAATTTCAAATCGATAGATACTATCATTCACACGATATTTGTTTGTTCATGTCATTATGTGTAAGTTGTAACCATTGTGCAAAACAA
Organism: Streptanthus diversifolius; assembly: GCA_039880935.1. Classification (NCBI taxonomy): domain Eukaryota; kingdom Viridiplantae; phylum Streptophyta; class Magnoliopsida; order Brassicales; family Brassicaceae; genus Streptanthus; species Streptanthus diversifolius. Next base: position 24,179,021 of record JAXGFM010000014.1, on the reverse strand, counting down.
TAACGTATTAGAGGGGTTAGTTGTTTGAATTTGTTCAACAAATTTATTATTTTAGATTATATTTTATAGAATTTCATTTTGAATAAACATGTATTTTAATATCAGATTTTTTTAATTTAGAATAAGTATGTTAAAAATAAATCTATTTTTCTAATTGTTCTTGACAAATTATTATTGATTTATATTTCATGTTTCATTCGTTTTCTAATCAATAATTTTTTTCCTTAAACATAAATTCTCTATGATAATTGATAAGTTATTTAATTATGATGGTATTTGTTTCACGTTTCACTTGATACAAACTAGTTACAATTAAAATTTTCATGTAAATATTGTATTATGAAATAAAAATATAATCGGGTTTATTTAAAAATGAAATTAGGTATTGTAAATAATAATACATGCTATGATTTCACAAAACACAACTTATTTTTACAAGTATGAATTTGTTTTGCTATTACATACACTAATTAGATATGTTAATACATATACATAAAACATATATTAAAAATCAGAAAAAAAAAATTAATGGCTTTTAGATAATCATCATTTCTTCTGTGATGTTCTTTGTTAGTTTCTTTTTTTTTTTGTTAACCAATGATAACATAAGGGTTGAGGAGAAAGAAGAAAAAGAAGAGCAATAACGATCACGATCAGTTCACGACATTTTTACTGATTGTTCTTCCATATCTTCACTCTGTATTTGATTCGTTCTATGACCGGTGTTTTGTGGTCCTTAGAAGATGCGATTAGAGATGAAACAGTGTTATGGTTAAAGGTTGTTGTTGAACCACCGCTCTGCTCTCGTCTAACCGATGATATTTTGTGAAAAGTCACTTGAAATCCGTGAGAAAATTGAACCCGTTGATTCTTCGGCAATGTCTGTCATCAACAGGGAGCTTCGACGTGTGGTGGATGAAATTCTTCTGATTAGAAAGACAATTGTGTCCGGATGCATGAAATTAACTCCATCAGGAATCATTAGATCTGTTTAAAGTTTGACAAAGCACAATCCTATCATGGAGACACTTCACATCAATGGCGTCCATGGCTTCACTAAAGACTATTTCACAGCAATTTTGACTTACCTTGCTCACAAGGGAGCAATATATGTTAGGTCTGTCCCAAATACGATAAAGTCATGATGATTCTGGTTTGTTCAAAAAGATCGTTTAACCATGAGAAAACGCATGAACTCAAGTGCAGGGGATGCTGGTATTGCCTCCCTAGATGCATGGGTGTGCAGTGTGCCTTGAACCAGACACTTAGTTAGATTCAAGAGTCAGCATGCTGTGGCAATTTTATGTGTCTTGAATGTTGGTTTGTGCTTCCAAAATGTAGATTCTGTAATAAACCCTATTTCACAAGTCACAACAGTTTGTGACATGATATTGTGACCACTGATTTTTCGACTCAACCAATCAAGCTTGTCACTACAGGGCATGTACAAGCCCATATGACGCTTTCGACTATCAAATCTAAAAATCTTGTTGTTTTAAAGCCAATCTTGATACTAACATATACTATGATTTTCATTAGCAAATTTCAAATTGATAGATTCTCACACTATATTTTCTTGGTCATGTCATTATGTGTAACTATTATGCAAAGCAATAATGTGTTAGAGGAGTTAGTTGTTTAAATTTGCTCAACAAATCTGTTATTCTGAATCATGTTTAATAGAATTTTCATCTTAAATGAACATGTTTCTTTTTTATATCAGATTTTCCTAATTTAGAATAATTATGTTTGACAAAAAAAAATGTTCTAATTTTAGTAACTTGAACGAATTTATTCCAGATACTCTATGAAACTTATATTAATTTCTTTATGAATATAAGTTTTTTGTCTAATTTTAGATCATCTTCATTATGTTCTTTAATTTTGATATCTTATATCTTACATTTTCTTTTTAATACATGTTGTTTTATTATGATTTAGTTTTAAATTTACAAATTTATGTTTAAAAAACCTAAATTGTTCTATAAATTATTATTGACTTATGTCTTATGTTTCATTCATTTTTAGTCTATGATTGATTTTCTTAATGATAATTGATAAGTTATTTAATTATGATTGGTATTTGTTTCAAGTTTCATTCGATACAAACTAATTACAATTAAAAGTTTCATGTGACTATTGTATTGTGAAATCAAAAATATAATTGGATTTATATAAAATGAAATTAAATATTTTAAATAATACTACATGCCATGGTTTCACAAAACACAATTTATTTTCACAAGTCCGATTTTGTTTAGCTATTACATACATTAATTAGATATATTAATATATATACAAAAACATATATTAAAAATCACACAAAATATTTTAAATGGCTTTAATATTATTGTCATTTCTTCTTTGGTATTATTTTTTAGTTTCTTTTTTTTGTTATTGCATCCACTAATTGTCTGAATTTCTTCAATGAATCTATTTTTCTAGTGTTTCTTCACCTTTTTGGCATTTAGTGTTTGGTAATGTTTATTTACAAAAATAAAATAATAGAAATTTGATAAGATTATATAATAAAATTGAAAATAATAAAAACAAAGAAAAGAAACATTATTGTTCTTATTTTCTTTTCTTTGTTTTTATATTTTAGATTTTATTATCAAATTTCGATTATTTTTAATATGTGTTGGAACTACAAAAATGTTGCATATTATCTTTATAGAATGTAAATGTAAAGGATAGATTTCCAAAATCTGCTTCATAGTGAATGCTTCCAACAAGGAGTGAAGTATTTACTCCTACTTAATATATTTTCAACTGTTCATTAAAAACAATAATTTGAGTTTATTTTAGATTTGATAAATTATTTTTATTTATTGAATATGATGTTAATAATTTATTTCAAATAATTTTTATTTTATTTTATAAAAATATAATAACCAAACATGTTGAAATTCGAACAATGCAAATAAAATTAGATTAACATTTATGAATAAAATTATTTATGATATAATTTTATATGTATTAAATTCAATCTAGCTTTTTTACTTGAATGATTTAAACTTAATCCAAAACTTAAAAATCATACTTAAATCCTAATTTAGTCATCCTAATATTTTTTATGCTACCGTTTAAGTTCATTGCTATTTCTGGTCGTTTTCAAATTAATCCTTAAAATCTCGGATTAGTGTAGTAGTATGATTTTTTGACTAGTGACCCAATCATACGTGTCGTAATGCGGATGCAAAGGTTGTCCTGCACATGGCTCCCTCGCTACCTTAGCCCTTAAGTACTTAACACTTAGTTTATGCTATTTTGTGTTATTTCCAATTTTTGTGTTATTTTCTCTGTTTTCTATCATTTTTAGTGCTTCAAAATCATACTACCACTTTACTTTACAAATATATTATATAATTATTTAATATAATCATACGTTTAATTACATTTACAACAACTTTTACTAAGGAAACCAACATTTCTACTTTGTAAACGTGTGCATCTCTATTATGTTTTTGAGGGAAGCTAGCTAGAATTCTGCTAAATCGTAGTAGATTCTCCGAACATAAACCAATTGTTAAAAAAAAAAGCAAAGTAAAATGCATCTGATGTACGTAAAATGAGGGGAAACTTAGTGAATAACAAGCTATCTTTCTTTCACGTAAAGTCCCCACTACAATGTTTTGTGCGTCGACCAGTCACACAACAACTAGATGACAAGCGAGCTTTTCATCTTTTATCTGGTGTTCTTCTGCTTTGTGTACTAAAAATCCAACATTTACCATTACCCAAAAGAGATCTAAAAGTTTTAACATATTGCAAAGTGCTTATTAGTATGCAAAAAAAAAATTATCATAAAAGAAGAAAAAATTGGACCATCTTATAAGGGTATCTCTCCCTCTCTCTCTATCTCTTTATACCAAGCACGCAAATTCTTATCCGTAACACTGTCAGGGTTAAACAAGTTTTGTTCTTACTTGTTCAACGAGCATAACATAGACATCTGGATTAGAAGCAGCCATGGCGAGTTTGCTTTCTCTGTTTCTTTTCTTCTCGATGGTTACTTATTCAAGTAAGCTTCTTTCCAGCTCCTTTTAAGCCACTAAATTGTTCTGAATTTTTTCGCTTCTGAGTTTCCTTTTTCGTCGTAATGCTAATCTTTATTACATATATTTCCACTTCACCAAACATCTGTTCTGTTAAATTCTATCTTTTGCATATTCTGACCCGAGATCTATTCTGATTTTTATTTGTCGTTATCGAACAGACGCGGCGGTTTGTGTGTGCAAGGACGGAAACGACCAAGCGCTTCAGAAGGTAATAGACTACGCGTGTGGATCGGGTGCTGACTGTACGCAGATTGAGCAAACTGGTCCTTGTTTCCAACCGAACACCGTCAAAAACCACTGTGACGTCGCCGTTAACAGCTTTTATCAGAAGAAAGTTTCCGCTGGCGCAACGTGTGACTTCAACGGCGCCGCCTTCATCCCCACTTCCCCTCCTTCGAGTATCTTCTCCGAACCCATCTATCAAAACCCAGAAGTTGCTTTCATCAAACAATTATTTTTATGTTGATTTTATTTTTTCTTTACTGTGTTCTTGTAGATGCTTCAAGTTGTTTATCTAGTTCCGGGTATGTTTCACTTCATCTCGTCCTTTGAGCCTAGATTAGTTTTTTTTGTTCCTCTGTTCAATTTTTGGTCGTTTGTTTGGTGTTGTCTTTAGATCAGTAATGAGTTTCATGATGAGTGATGATTATAGTTGTTGATCGAAGTGTGACAAACACCACTTGTGATTGAGCTAAACCGGATTGGTTGAAGCTCAAATATTACTAAGAATCAATTGGAGATTACAAAGTTTACTTGTCATGGTCGAGTTGGTTCAGGTTGTACCGGTGCTTGTATGTCCTCCTGATCCGACGGTAGGGCAAACGCCAGCCGGGAAAGCTAGCGTGTGGCTTGCGTCGTCGATCTTTATAGCTCTCCCAATGTCGGACCAGCTTGGACCCAGGCTTTCTTGCTTGACACGTCAACAGTAATTGACCTGAGATTGTGCATATCGAGATTGACAAATGCTACAGACGACCTGTAAGAAAGGCCTTCGAGGTCTTGACCGCCGCTTCGGGTACGGAGTTGTATACCGTTGTGCTTTGCGCAGACCACCGTGGCATGAACATGAGATACATGTTTGGCCGCCACTATGGCTAGTAGCTGTTGGTTAGGGCTCGAGTACCTCTTGTTTTTCGTGTAGGACAGGTAAGAAGACAAGAAGGTGGTGGTATTACCAGCGCTGAAGATGGCTTCGGTGATTGGATTCTCCGAACTAGCCCGATAGCGAAGGCATTCGATGAAGTTTGCAGTATTTGGTTTCTTTGCTGCTTCTAAAAGCGATACCAAAAGAAGAAGACACAAAACAGAAAGTATATTCTTCATTTCTTCATTTTTTCTCGATAGATACGTCTCTATTAGGATACTAGTTTATAGAATAAAATCAAGAGAGGAAATCAATTTAAATTTGACTTATGTTTTGTCATATAGGTTTACTTTGAATCTGTTTTTGAAAAGATGTTGGCTGACTTTGATTTTCTTTTTTTTTCGGTTGAAGACTTTGAATTTTCATTTTATCAAAATTAATTACATCTGGGAGTGGGTAGATCTATCGAAGTTCTTTGCTTCACATGTTTTGAGATTAATGTAGGTACTATCCAGTATTTATCTATACATGTATTGCAAATTTTCTTAGTGGAAGACAGTTGAATACATAGATTTTATAAAGGGAAACGTAGAAGTGAGAGATCTTCATATTTTCAAGAGATCTATAATCTTATTGAAAAATACGATTATATATTGTTGATATTTATGCAAAATAAACTTCTAGAATTTCTTATCTAGTTCATGATTTTCTCCCTCGTTGAATTCAAATTCTAAAAGGTAACGCTTGTATTTTTGTAAATTATAAATGATTTTAAGACTTTATAGCGTGCAAAAGACACGAGTTTTCTTATAGCAGACTCGAAAAGTTTTTCTTTTTTGGCTTAAAGGTAAATAATATTAATGCCAAGTCACTTGCAGTGAAAAAGTTGGACTAAGTAGTCATAGAAAAACAAGATAAAGAAGGTAGAGATGAAGAGTAAAAGTGAAATAAAGAAGTAAGAAGAATAGAAGAAAGATGGAGGGAATAGAAAATAAAGAGAAAAAGAAAGAGAAATAAGAGAGAAAAGACTGCCTCGTTAAAACCCTTGTTTAGAAAAAACCCGTGGTGGGAAAAAATCTAAACAAGGTAAAAGAGTACAGCCAAAAAGAAAAAGATCGATCAGGATCGAAATCTGTAGTGTGGAAATGAGTCTCGTTTTTGTTTTCCAATAAGGCAGTTCTCACAGACCCTTTTACATTCTTCAATGTTGGGAAATTCTCCCACCATTTGTTTAGAGCTCAGAGTTCTTAAACTTCTATAGTTTAAATGACTGTATCTGCAGTGCCATAGATGAGTCTCGTTTGAGACTTCCATTTGCAGACACGAGGCAGTGCTTATCTTCTCAGCAACAATGACGAACATTCGATTCTTGCTCATCTGTGTCTTGATGATCAGCCCTTTTTTGGATGATAGATGTTGCAAACTCCATGTTGTATTATGATGGTGAGATCCTTCTCTTGGAGCTGTCCTAGACTCAAAAGATTGTTGCTCATACTGGGAACATAATAGACGTCTTGAACTATTTGAGTTAGGCCGTCTATTTTGATCTGTATGCTTCCTTTTCCTTGACCAATCATTCGTGCATTGTTTCCAATTTTTACAGAATGACAAAACTCTTCATCAAGCTCGAGAAACCACTTCTTAGTACCTGTCATGTGATTACTGCAGCCACTGTCCAGGAACCATAGATTATCCGACTTTGATTCTGGTAAATCAACATGTGCCATAAGTAAGATCTCTTCTTCTTCTTTGGTTTCTGCATAGTTTGCTTGTCTTTCTATACTAGAACATTCAAATTGAAAATGTCCTAGTTTACGGCATCTATAGCATTCGACCAAAGCTTTGTTGAAGGATCTTCCTCTTCCTCTGCCTCGCCCTCTGAAGTTGACTCCTCTCCCCCTTGTACTCCTCTGATCTGAAGTCTCCGTAGTTATCTTTAGGACTTGTTCTTCGGAGGTGGATCCCTTGACGTGCCTCTTGATCTTTTGTTCATGACATAGAAGTGAGCTCTGCAGAGCGTCTACAGATAGATCATCGATGTCTTTTGATTCTTCTATGGAGCACACGATGTACATGAATTTCTCCGAGAGTGTATGTAGTATCTTTTCTACGATCTTCACGTCCTGCATTTCTTCTCTGAGGTTCCTCATGTCAGTTACGATGAATAGTACTCTCGAGAAGTACTCTGAGATGCTCTGTCTCTGTCATCTGTAAGACTTCAAAATCTCTCCAAAGACGCTGAAGCTGAGAACCCCTCACCCTTTCGCTCCCTTGGTATTTGGTTCTGAGAGAATCCCACAGTTGCTTAGCCGTATCTTTTTGGATTATTGTTTTCAGGATTGATTTATCAATCGCCTGAAACAAATAATTTTTGACCTTAAAATCGCTTAGCTTCTTCTATGCTAGCTCTTGCCTTTGAGCTCCATTAAGTATTTCCCCACAGGCTGGCTCAACGTAGCCTTTCTCTATCAACTCCCACCATTCCTTTGATCTCAAAAAGTTCTCCATCAACATACTCCAATGTTCCCAGTCACCATCAAATTTTGGTATTGTGAGCATGTTTTGTTCACTCCCCATTTCACTTTCCCTTTTGATTCTTTCTCTCACACAGTCTTATCACTTTCGCTAACTCTGATACTGGATGTTAGTACTGAGCTTTGTTAGATCGTGTAATAAGACTGAAAAACTTGGGTACTTTATTGATTAATCTCCAGTTCTTAATAGACAGAAACATTGCAACTGCCTCCGACATTATCGGAGGTCTTTGATACATGATCAACAAAACACTAAAACACTAACGCCTAACTCCTAAAGTCTCGCCTCAAAACTCGGACATTATTGAACGGCTCGACTTGGTCATCAAGCTAAGTCTGCAACTCCTAACGGTAACAAACGGTAACAGAATCCATGATTCTTCAAGAGAAAATCGGATTACGTCAAAAAACCCTATTCCTAAAAAAGGATTGGATAAGCTTTGGAAGAGAATGTTGAAATTCAACAATATTGTGTGGATGCAATTGAATACTTACGGTGGAGTGATTGATCGGGCCACAGCGTTTCCTCATCGGAAAGGAAATTTATTCAAGGTTCATTATTCTACGACATGGTTGGACGCAAACGAAACAAGAGGCTAGCCTAAGTTTGATGAAAGAGCTCTACGAGGTTGCGGAACCGTAAGCATCAAGCAACCCGAGAGAGGCGTTTTTTAATTACAGAGACATCGATATTGGAAGCAATCCGAGTGGTCAGACAAACTTGGATGAAGCTAAGATCTATGGATCCAAGTATTTCTTGGGGAATTTGAAGAGGCTGATGGAAGTTAAAGCAAAATATCATCCTGAAAATTTCTTCAAGAAGGAGCAGAGTATTCCTCCTGTTCGTGTAAAGTAGTAGTGTTACTCTTTCATCAAAATTATTTGACTTTTGTAAGATGGATCAAATTGATAAAAGGGTTTAACTAATGGATATGAGCCCAGTTGTTATTGAATAAAAGGCCCATTCTCTCGTTTTTATTATTATCCCAACAAATTAGCGTCGAAGAAGCTGTGAATCTTCTCAACTGCGTTTTGGAATCTCTTGCAATGAGAATAATGTCATCTCTTTAAGGTTGGTTTTGTTGCCTAAATTTTCTAGAATTTCGCGTTTTTCGTTTCCGATCATGCGTTTTAGATTATCATATTTAAAAGTTAATTGAACAATTGCTTGTAAACTATAAATTTTTAATAGTGAATTGTGATCGTGTTTTTGAAATTGCCACTAGAGTGTCCTAAATCACCAGTTTTGACTTTTTAATCGAAATTTAATTGGGTTGACTTTACGGTACGAAATTGCTATTGGTGAAAGACAAACTGAGAAAAGAAAATAAAATGTTGGTTAGCGGTTTGGCCGGTTCAACCATCCGGTATTTAAAACGAACCTAAGAAGTGGCAAAACCTAAATTTCGTTTACCGCAGAAGAAGAAGAATAACGATAGGAACACAAGCACAGGCCTTACCGTTCTCTCTGCTGTTCCAAATCGAAACTCGATCCAAACGAGCTCTGTTGTTCAATTTCTTGTCTGGTTCGGAAGTTTTCGCGCTGCTGCGAACAAATCCCGGTGAAAATTTCGGGGATGCCATCAATGGCGCAAGGAGAACTCAAGAGCTCTGTACAAAACAGTAAACAGAACCCTAAATCTCCAGTTGTTTCGCGCTTCAGGTTAGTCTCTACTTTCTAGGGTAAATTAAATGATTCCCAGGGAAAAAGGATTGTGCGTAATGATTTGCGAATTTGACTTATCACAGTATGAGGCAAAAGATAGCAGAACATAGAAAGGCTCTTCCTATTGCTTCAGGTGCGACTTATTTCACTATTCTATTCATACTTGGCTCTCTATTCATGGCCGTGGAGACTAACTATGTCGGTGATTGTGTTTTTTTTTTTCTTAATCTAGTGGAGAAACGTCTGATTGAGGAGGTTCAAAAGAATGATATTCTGATTATTGTTGGTGAAACCGGTAGTGGGAAAACTACTCGTAAGTTTTTTTCAAAGCTGATGACTAATCTCTGGGAAAATAAAGTGAATGTACCAAGTTAATTGAAGTTGATCATATGTTTGTTTTGTATACAGAGTTGCCTCAGTTCCTATTCAGTGCTGGATTCTGTCGGGAAGGAAAGATGGTAGGGATAACACAGCCAAGGCGTATTGCTGCTGTGACTATTGCTAAAAGGGTAGCTGAGGAATGTGATGTTCAGTTAGGCCAAAGGGTTGGCTATTCCATTAGGTTTGATGATTCTACTTCTAGCTCGACGAGGTTAAAATACATGACAGATGGTTTTTTGTTGAGGTAAACTAAACAACAAGTTAAAAACTTTATGCTCTCTCGTAAACCTGTGATTGGTCTTCTCATCACTGTTGTTCAAATTTTGCAGGGAAGCCTTGTTGGATCCACTTCTTTCTAGATATTCAGTCATTATTGTCGATGAGGCCCATGATAGGACTGTTCATACTGATGTTCTGTTGGCCTTGCTGAAAAAGATACAGCGGGCTCGGTCAAAGACTGTTAACGAGAGAAGTGAGATTGGCAATACAGCATCAGAAATACAAACAAAAGCTAGTGATGAGATTAGTGTTCAGCGGAATGGTGGTGCATTAAGAGGGTGTCAAGGCAGAAAAGTATCTCCGTTAAAGCTTATAATTATGTCTGCCAGTTTGGATGCACGTGTTTTCTCTGAGTATTACGGTGGCGCCAAAGCTGTTCATGTGCAAGGGCGACAGTTTCCTGTTGACATTCTTTACACTGTTCATCCTGAAACAGATTATGTAGATGCAGCTTTGGTCACCATATTTCAGGTTATTGATCTCGTTACCCTATCAGCGTTTGGGGAATAGAAGACATTTGAATTTTCTAGTAAACTAATTTTGCAATTGTTTTGTTTTTTTAGATTCATTTGGAGGAGAAGCTTGGTGATATACTTGTTTTCCTCACTGGGCAAGATGAAATTGAATCTGTTGAAAGACTTGTCCAAGAAAGACTTCAGCATTTACCTGAAGACAAGAGGAAGCTACTGCCACTTGCTATCTTTTCTGCTCTTCCATCAGAGCAGCAAATGCGAGTTTTTGCCCCTGCGCCAATTGGTTTTCGTAAGGTTAGAAAAGATCAGCAACGATTTGGTTCAGTCCTTGTTAATGGTTGAGACAATGATAATAATCCAGTTTGAGATATATTGTAAATTTTAGGTGATTTTGGCCACAAATATAGCGGAGACATCGATTACAATTCCTGGAATAAGATATGTGATTGACCCTGGGTTTGTTAAGGCACGAACCTATGATCCCAGCAAAGGAATGGAGTCGCTTGATGTTGTTCCAGCATCAAAAGCACAGGCGCTTCAAAGAAGGTACCATGTTCAGTATTCGTTTATGTTTCTATTCAAGGTGGTTTTGATGGTTAGCGAGAGTTAGGAAATTTGCATGCAATTTTATATGCTTTTCCTTCTGGCTTTTACTTTAGTGGACGTGCAGGACGTGAGGGTCCTGGGAAATGTTTTCGTCTTTATCCTGAGAGGGAATTTGAGAAACTGGAGGATTCAACCAAACCAGAGATCAAGAGATGCAATCTGTCAAATGTCATTTTGCAGCTGAAGGCCCTGGGAATTGATGATATTGTTGGATTTGATTTTATAGATAAACCTTCAAGGTACTTCCTTTCTTGTGGCTATCTATGTCACTTTCTTATACTAATGATGTTAGTTCATTGGAAGCCACAACTAAAACCTTTCAAGAAAGCTTAACACAACTGAAGCATTCATTCTCTTGTTGGTTTGTTTAAAAGACTTAGTTCTAGATTGTCATCTGATGTTAAACAGGGGCGCCATTGTAAAAGCATTGGCGGAGTTGCGCTTGCTTGGTGCCTTGACGGATGATTGTAAACTAGAGAAACCCGTTGGCGACCAAATGTCACGGCTCCCACTAGATCCTGTTTACTCCAGAGCTCTAATTTTGGCCAATCAATTCAACTGTCTCGAGGAAATGCTAATCATTGTTGCAATGCTCTCTGTGGAATCCATATTTTATGATCCTCGTGAGAAGAGAGAAGAGGTGAGTATACCAAAGGACTGGGAGAAATTATCATTTTCCTTTATATATACAGTTTATGAAAGCAGCTAAATTTTATCTTTGTTTTGCCAGGCAAGAACTTCAAGAAACCACTTTGCTAGCGTTGAAGGGGATCATCTAACTTATCTTAGTGTTTATCGAGAGTCAAATGAGTTCCTGGAGAAGAGAAAGACAGAAAACAGTGAAACCAAAGTTGATAAAATTATGAGAAAATGGTGTAAGGACAACTTCGTGAATAGTCGTTCCTTGAAACATGCTCGTGACACATATAGGTTTGTCATGTCTTCTTTTGAGATTCTTTGCACATGATTGTTCTGTCTTGTGATCAGATTTGAAATTTACACATATGCTTGTTGCAGACAAATTCGTGGAAATGTTGAACAGATGGGTTTTAATGTGTCTTCATGCGGAAGTGACATGCTTGAGTTCCGTAGATGTCTTGCTGCATCGTTTTTCCTTAAAGCAGCACAGAGACAAATCGATGGTACATACAGGTATCTTCCGTGGTTCATTTGCTGTTGTTGCATGTAAACATGCCTATTATGCTCTGCTCTTTTGCTCACAACAAAACTTCCGTTATCATCTAATGACTTGACAGGGCTTTGGAAAGTGGTGAGATTGTCCACATTCACCCAACTTCTGTTCTATTCCGTTCCAAACCCGAGTGTGTTATCTTCGACGAGCTCATGCAAACCAGCAAGAAGTACATCAAGAACCTGACAAAAATTGATCCCTTATGGTTGGCTGAGTTGGCTCCTCATCATTACAAAACAGAAGAATGACTAACGCGCTCCTTTGCTATAACAAGGTAAAACACAACCGATATTCTCAGTAGCTTTTGATATTTTTAACTTGGCCTAGAAAGAAGAATTTGATATATTTCTCCTCTGTTCCTAGATATGAAATGTTGCAAAGTCAAGCTTCCAATGAACAAGAAAATGAAGTCCTTCGTTCTTTCTGTTTATCGTTTCGTTCTCTGATGCAGATAAATGCTTCTATTTTGTTGGAGATGGAACACTGAGACCACTGGAGACTGATGCTAACATTAAGGAACGTTGTTTGGTTGATTCAACGAAGATGACTTTGTGGCTGAGCATGGAATTAATTTACAGGAAAGAAGACAACCAAACATAATCTATGCTCTTTTATGGAGCTGGAAACACCAAACAATTTTGGGGAAGAACGTGTGTTTATTGTTGTACATCTTGTAATATATAAAGCCATATTTTGGCTTCGGCCTGCACTTGACTCGTTTTGAAAGTCAAAGGCCTATATTCCCTTTGTGCATCTAAATGCTCAAAGAATGTGCCCTCCATGTTTCTCCATTATATACCTGTCTCTCCATCTGGGCAACCAAATTTGCTTACATATTTAATCATTCATAATAAAGTTATTGTCTTATTTTGTCAAAAATACAAATTATTCCCAGATATGTTCCTCAATACAAAGTCTAATGCAGAGACCTTTGTCACGACGTGAAGGTCTCAACTGTTTCGTTTCTCCAACAGAGGCAAGCACGAACAAACATTAGAAAATGTAGTCATGCATCTATAAACAATCCATTGTCCTTTTGTGGAGAAAGTAACACAGAGCAAATTCAGAAAATGGGGAACTCGTTCACATGCATCTCTCACGAGGAGGAACAACGTCCCAAGAAATCCTCAGGCGGCCGCAGCAAAGGAGGAGGAAGTACCTCCGGAAAATACATGCGTCGCCTATCGCTGATCCCATCGTTCAGAAAGCGGACGCTACTTCCTTCGCTCTCCTGCTCCGGCTCATCCTCCACTTCGTCTTCCAAGAAAGGCGGGATCAAAGCAAAGAAGAAAATAAGAGAGAGACATCATCAAGATCACCATGGACATGATAAAGACTCTCATATTATTCAGGAGCAAACTTTAGCAGCCACTAATCTCCTCTTCAACCAAACCCCTCGTAGCAGCAATTCTGTTGTTCCTCCTAATTTCAGACGGTCCACCTCCGTCGTCTATCCCTCGACTCAGCCCGCGAGCTCAGGCGGCGGCTCAGGACCTGTTTCAGCCGTCCAGACTCCCAAGAAGTCGACCAGTGGATTCGTAAGAAGCTCTAGTTCTAGGCAAAGGTCTAGTACGGATCCAGTGATCAAGCCTAACCAGCTCGTAGACAAGGCAAGCATTTCACTTATTAGAAAACAAATGAATAAGCTTATTATGAGATACATTTGTATTATTAGCCTTTATGTTAGGATATTCGTTTTTCAAAATTAAACCTCAATTCTATTAGTATTTTAAACATTTTTTGGCTAATCGTAAATGCAAACTCCAAATGAAGATAACAAAGAGAAATATCGTTTGCATTCACATTATACAAAATATTTTATGTTAATTCTTATAATTTTGTATGAATTTCCTTTTGAAATAATTTATATGAATTTCCTTTAGAACTGTTTATAATCGCAGCTGATTAATTGGTTTGTGACGTTGTAAGTGACATGTGTATGTGTAACAGGAGCTGAATAAAGTGGAAGCTTCAGAGACGAAGCGGTTCGTTCTGGTTCATGGTGGAGGATTTGGGGCTTGGTGTTGGTACAAAACCATAACTCTACTAGAGAAACATGGTTTCCAAGTCGATGCCGTTGACTTGACCGGTTCAGGTGTTAGCTCTATTGACACCAATAACATCACAAGCCTCGCTCACTACTCCAAGCCTCTCCTCCACTTTTTCGAATCCCTCAAACCCAACGAGAAGGTTCCAACTTTGTCTTTGACCATTACTGATGAAAATTACACCAATTAGATTATGTTTTAAGACCATAATTAATTACAGGTAATTTTGGTGGGGCATGATTTTGGAGGGGCTTGTATGTCTTATGCAATGGAGATGTTTCCTACTAAAATCTCCAAAGCTGTTTTTATCTCTGCTGCTATGTTGGCTAATGGTCAAAGCACTCTTGATCTCTTTAATCAACAGGTACATTTTTCATTTTTATTTTATTTCATATTATACGCTTTTTTAATTGCATTTATTGGCTAATTATCTCTTTTTTTTCAGCTGGGATCAAATGATCTGATGCAACAAGTTCAGATATTTCTGTACGCCAACGGCAAAAAGAACCCTCCAACCGCCGTTGGTTTTGACAGATCTTTGCTTAGAGATTTTCTCTTTCATCAGAGCCCACAAAAGGTAAATCTTAACCGAGCCGTTACAATTCGGTTTGATTTAAATCTAATCTGGCATTTTGGTATAGGATCTCGCATTGGCATCAGTATCCATGAGACCGATCCCGTTCGCACCGGTTGGTGAAAAACTTCACGTATCGGATAAAAACTACGGCTCTATTCGAAGGTTCTACATAAAAACTATGGAGGATTACGCTGTACCGGTTCCTCTTCAGGAGGCGATGATCAAATTGAACCCGCCCGAACAAGTTTTCGAGCTCAAAGGATCCGATCACGCACCGTTCTTCTCTCGGCCTCAGTCCTTGAACCGAATCCTCGTCGAGATATTTCATATACCGTTAAGAAAATAATCGTGATATGTTTTCTCGGTTGATTATTGTTTTGAACCGGATAAAAAATAAACCAAACCGGGTGATAGGAACTCGTAACCTTAGAGGTTGCTTTTGAGAATTGTAACGAGCAGTGAGCAGAACATAACCCAAATTGGGGCCCTGTTCTTATTTTCTTATGTTATTTGGTCATTTAATTTCTATATTTTTTTTTAATAAAAAAATAATCTATCAGGTAATCTAGTCATTTTAGTGTTGATGAATATATATAAAAAAAAGATAAAAATTGGATTAACCAGCCGTGCTTTACCCAAAATTATGCTCCATTCTGGTTTACCAAGTATCCTAAAAGCTGACTTTACATGCCTTGGGTGTGTATGAGATTGCATTGCATCATTTGATTTCAACAAGACTCAAAATCCACTCGAAAGACATAATGCACATGATGTGGGGAAGAAGGCTCCTCACAATACACTACTCTTACTACAAAAGAGGTGAGTTTCCCAGGCTAAACAAAAATATTTTCAATCATTGTAGATAGTAGATACTACTAAAAAGCTAGCTCACTTTGAAACACATAGTTGCATCTTATACAACTTTTGTTTATTTTATAGCATATTGATCAGAAACAAGTTGTTTTTTTTTTGTTTTTCTGTCTTCCAACTTTAATATATTACTAATGGAAAAAGTATTTTTTCAGTCTATTCCTAATAAAAACTATCTAATTGAAGAATAAAATTAAAAAAACTTATTCTTTCAAAAATAAACAAACAAATAAGATGTAACGATTGAGGTGAGATTTATAAGATCCAAGGACATTGGCATGCATGAGAAGTTCATAAGAAACTCTAAATTCCAATTATAGATTGTGTGTTTGGAATCCAATCTCCTGTTGTTGGTGAACGTTTGAATAAAGACATGAAACAATGAATTAATTGTTAAAAACTATAATTAACTATTAGTCAATTATGTCTAAAAAATAGGCAGTCAAAAAAATAATTACTTATGAGACAATTATCACACAATGGATGACTACAATTAATCTGTAAGCACTGGTGCTATATAGGGTGTGATAAATAGTTTATTGGATTTCAAGAGTTTGATACTGAGGTACACATTTCCTTAAATATATAGTGACAAACAACATTTCTTTAGAGTCATACAATATATGAATATCATTCCAGTTATATTAAATTAGAATAACTGTTTTTTTTTTAACTTTTTGAATAAATAGCAGGTTCAACAGTTAAAATTGCAAAAAACAAACCAAAATATGATCTAATTAACCAAAACAAATTGAAAAAATCATGTAATGTAACAATGGTAGCTGCAAAAGTTGTATAAGAGCAGAGGAAGAAGACTAAGATGGCTACAATAAATAGATATATTTTGGTCAAATTTTGTACAATCTAAACAATTTAAATCTTATTAAAATATAAAAATTTTACTTTTTTAACATTAACATGTAGATATGTTCTCTTATTTTTTTTACTTATAAACGAAGCTGAAATCTTGGTCTATCTTATAGTAAACATGTGTTTAGCCGTTAGCTATGTTGAATGGTCGTTTCTTATTCCGAACAAACAACAAAACTAAAACTATTATGTTAATGCATTGACCAAAATATACCATTTATACTTATGCGAACAATATAACTTTGATTATTAGAATTTGTGAAAAAAAAAATTTAGTTTAGAGCTGTTTTCTTTCAATTTTTTTTGGTTGTTGCATTCTTTTAGCTCATAATGTTTTTAATATTGTATCATTCCATTTTTTACAACTTTTATAATGACATCAAATGAGAAGCAAATCATGTAATGTAACAATGACAGCTGCAAAAATTGTAGAGGAGCAGATGAAGGAGACTGAGATGGCTACAACAAATGGAACAACCCTTTTCTTCTGTATGTCCAGGTTTAAGAGTAGGTTCATGGGGACTACTAGATTGTTATGTCAATTGCGATAATCACATAAATCTTAATATCACAAGCATTGTCACACGTAAAGTCAGAACCAACAAGATTATACCTCCGATATTACTTTTATGTTACTGATCCGTAACAATAATATACATGTCATAATAAAAAATTAGTGTGGATCCAAGTGTTTTATAAATAAACAGTATAATCTAACCGGTAGAATGACTGACTGTTCAGGGTCTAGACAGTGTTGACCAAATTTTAGAACAGTGATAAAAACCAACCAATTCTGCTAAGGATGTTGCTTTTTCAACAATATTCTAGAATTGGAGCTACCGAACTTTCAGGAATTGGGGTTTCAATGAAAAACGAATCATAATTTATAAATATTCTCATGGCTCTATCAAGAATCCAGAATTGGGATTCACATATACCAATAGGACCATCAAGGAAGAAAGACATGTTAGGAGATATTCTTGGTCTCCCCGATGCAAATTGAAAGAGGTATGTATCGTTAAAGGTTCACAATGGTATAGATAATGTAGACTTGGGAAAGCTATTTGGTGCTACGCTATGATAAGAACATTGATACCCAGCAAACAAAAGCATCCATTTATCACATCATTCATTTGTGCATTGAAACATGATCCCAACTCAAAATCTAAATGCATTTAGTGATGAAAGGTGAAAATGAATATTATCTTTTTATGTGATTAAAAATCTATAATGGGGAGTTCTCGTGGAAAGTTGATTCCCCAGTAATTTAATATCTCAAAATCATTTCAAGAGACTACTTCTTGCGAGAGAACAAGACACTCATCGCAACGGAGATGGTGATAATGGAGACAGGAACAACCCAGTACTGCTTTGTCAAGTCGACAAGCTTCTGAACAGAGTCTTTTGGCTGCTCCTTCTTGTAGATCTTAAGCTCTGGTATTTCCGGTACAGAAGCTTCGTCTAGCTCGCCAACGAAATACTTGTCCATGAGTTCCCTAGCGGTTTTGCTGTGCCCTGCGTCTTCGAATTCATCCGTTGCATCTTTGCCTTAAAGAACAACATATATACTTGGATTAGAGACAGCACATCAGTCATAAAAGATAGATAAGCAATTATCGAGTAGAATAAGAAGAAGAAGAAGAAGAAGAAGCTACCGGTGACAGCAAGAAGCACATCATCTCCTCCAGGGTGCTCATCCATATAAGAGGTTACGTCATAGACCTATAAACGAAAGAACCGGATCAGATTTCTTCTCCAAGAACCCATCAACCATATAATTTTCTTGGGGATTAAGATCCAGAGTCAACGCATTATCGAAAAAGAAAAAGATTCAGGGTCGCTCAATCTTACTTAAATCATAACACAGAGATTACACGAATTTCATTAGATTCTATGAACATCGATAGATAGACATAATTTTCGAAAGTAGAGAATCCCACAAGATTCCAGCATATGTACCCATTTGAATAGAGATTAGAAGAAAGAAGAATGGAGAGGAGAGGGCAGACCTTGCCGTCGATTACGATCCAACAGTCATCTTGCTTGTTGTGAGCTGCGACTTCTTCCATGGAGAAAAGCTTGGTGAGAGTCGGCATTTTTTTTTCTGCTACAAGCGAAGCAATTTTGTTACTCTGCCTTTTTTTTTCTGGGGTTTTAGGTATTGGGTAAGAAGAGCCGAGGAGAAAGATAAGAACCCTACTAGAAAACGACGTCATTTTCAGCTTAATTTTTTATCAATTTATTCTTAATTTTCTTTTTAACGTGAACTGCACTTCATAGCCAGGAATTAATCTTGAATGATTATCAAATTATCTTTATCAGCATAACTAAAACTTATATTTTATATTTCTCAATTTTCCTATTCTTTCTTTCTACGAGCTTGATGAAATTATCATAGTCAGGAAATAAATATATATGACATTAGCTACAACAAATAATTAACGGATTGGTTCCAATGTGGCTTAGATCCTTTGTATGATCACCAATCAAGATGTTCATATTCAGTAATTTTGTATTAAATCTAAAAGTTAACGCAGTTATTGTGGTGTATTATAGTATTTGTTTATATAATTTACATAAAAATTTCCAAATAAAAACGAATATACAAACGATTTTTATCATTTATCCTCTTATATTTTGAACTAGATAACAAATCCTCAGGTTATATATAAAGCCACTTGAAGCCAAATTGGTCTCTTTTGAGTCAATTTTTTTTTTTTGTTACCCTCGATTTTGAGTTTCCTTTAACGTCCGAGTCAGGATCGGTAGAGACTAAAAGCCAGATGACAGTGTCTTTGACTTCAGCTGGAACCAATGTTTTGTTGTTGATTCCTTTTGAGAACCACAGTTTGGTTGCAGCTAAAATCATGTCAACGTGATCCTCGATAGTAGAATGATTATGTACAGGGTGCCATGCAAACAAGCTCGTTGGGATGAACTCAAAGATCCTATTGTTGGGAGATACAAATCTTGATACTAGGCCTTCGCTTTGAGATATCCCTAAGGAGAATAAACCAAGTTAGCAGGCTGCAACCGTGGAGAAAAGAAGAAAAAGAAAATGCAAATATTACCTAGCAGTACTAATATTTTGTAATTTTACCATAAAGATGGGCAGAGAAAAAACTTCAAAGATAGATCGTGAGAGAGAGAGAGAGGAAGCAAATTAGCATATTGTAAATTCTCCAATACCATTATGCCCGATAATGAGATGAGGACATTTTGGGATCTTCTTCAGTTCCACGATGCATGAAGATTTGCAAGAACTTGCGAGGGTTACGAATTCTTCAGTGAACATTAGCAGAAAGTTTCAATTAGATCCAGCCTGCAGCTCCACACACATGGAGGATCTGAAAACAATTTTTAGACAACCTCCAATGTGAGTACATGGCCCAGACGATAAGGTTTCCACTTTCAATCACTGCAATGAGATAGTTAGGATCGCAAAACAACAGGCACTGCACACTGTCACCTGTTTGAAGTTTTGTCACAAGAGAAACATAACCACTTTTCATCTCGACAATTCTCACTGCATTCTCTTCAAAGAAGGCTGATGTACAAGTCAAACACGAGCAATCAATTTCCCTCTTCCTGCAATAAAAAATCAGAGTAGTCCCTTATCTGATATCTTTATTCTGTATCCCTGTACCATATAAAACAGTAAAGAGAAGTCCAAACATGCAGTAAGGTGTTTTGATGTTGCCAGTAGATCTCTGGAATGTTCTCTGAGGAAATGTAACAATATCAGCGATAACTAGAGAGGGAAAAACAAGATATGGTAGTAACATGAAGTTTAACACAAGAAACTAGGAAAATGACTTAATAGAATTTACATTTCCACCAGATTTGTCATACACCATGGGGATTATGGCACGTGTGTGACCAACGACAGAGGGGATTCCTTTGGTTGGTGCTTTCGCTGATATCTTGTACGTAAACAGGGTTCTAACTCTATCTTCTGTAGAAAAGCTCAACACACAAATATAGAATTAATTACGGACAGATTGAAGTGATACTGATGAAACAGGCATAGGATGAAAGTAGCAGCCAAGCAGCTCAACATTTTTTTCCATCTTTATATCTTTGTTGAGCTTTAAACTCGAACTAGCTGGAATTTCCAGCATACTGGAAATGCTTGTCTCGTTCTTATTTTCCTTATACGGAGACTTTGTAGAAAGTGGTTCAGAGACTTGGATGCCTCCCTCACCAATATGGCTTCGAACATTCTCAACTTTTGACGCTGGAAATGAGGATGGTGATATATTTTCATTTCAAAAACCCTGAGCTGGCCTCATATCTTTTGGTATCACACACGTCTCATTGCTAATTACATCGGTTAATGATTGTTATGTACCTTCATCAACTCAGGACCCTGGTAATGTTCGGTCGCATGACTGTTTCCATCCCCTTGTGGATTTGTTCTATCTAATACAGAGTTGGTAGACAAGGTCGGCTGAGGCTCCAAGATACGTGGGGTTATAATAGGAGACATTGTGCTAATGGAATCATCATCTCTAGTATTTCTGAAACTGTTTTTACTTTCAGAGGATGAGTTTTTGTTTCTTCGCAGTTGATTGGTCGAGACTCTTTTCCTGCTATACACCTTATGTTTTTCTTTTCTAATAGAACTAACTTCAGTAAGGGTTGTGCAGGCAGTTAGACTCATGCTTATATTAGACACTGGACAGATACAGTCATGCACAGCATTGTATAGTTGGAGGCAAATGGTGATATTGATAGAGTTAACTTAGTACCATAAGTAGAAGAAGATGTACTCTTTGCTTCCTTGTTTTCAGAGTGGTGCTCTTTTTGCATTAAGTTTCCTTCTGCTGCAAAAAGTTCCTCAGATTCTTGGGTTATAATCCTGTTAGTTGGACTGGTGCAGTGTGGTATTGACATAGTCTTCTTGACACATCCGTTTTGATTATTTTCTTCCAAAATAGTACTAACATCATGTGGAGACGGCTTTATGATCTCAACTATATCCAAAGCAGAAACCGACAGATTTGCATTTACTATTTCAACCTGTTCCTCGTCTATGGGCTTTTTGGAAAGATCTGCTGGATAGGCTTCCTTGGAAGAAGAGATGATATGACCACTCCCAGGAACATCCAAGTGAGACTCATCAAAACTGTCCGGAGCAATGGGCACATCACTTGTAAATTCTTGAACAGAATCTGGAGCAGCGACTTGCATGTTCTCATCATATCCACAGGATGTTCTTATCGATAATGACACAGCTGCAAATTTTGAAAGAGGTATTATGGACTATGGGATAAGGGAATACTTAAAAAAGAAAGAGCTTTTGTGCAAAAATACGCGAATCTCAATCCGGAACAGACTATAGTTCAGACATTTTGTAGGGGTTAAGTATACCAGCTACTGACGCATCATCAAGTTGGCTTGTTTAGCAGTTGTCCGAACAGTTTACTCTGGAAGATAGTGTTCCTGACATATCATTTTTTGGGGGCTTCCTGACTAAGGCCTTCTTGAGAAGTGGAATTGCTTGAGGAAGTAGTAATGAGATCATTGATTTGGCAGATACCTGATCAGCTGAATCAGCCAAGTCTTCTCTATTTGGTTCAGCTAAACTCCCTTCATTGACTAGCATGTCACCAAGGGTCAATTCTTCTTTTTGCTCGCAACTTGTATTATCATCCAATAAAGGAGCAGAACTTATGGGGTTATCTGCAAGAATTGGACAACAAAGGAACCTAAGAAGATGCAGCCATAATGATCACAATCTTCTTACAGCTAGAAGAAGTCTTCTACGTATATAAAAAATATCATCGTTGGGTTTGTATTGCTTTTCTTGCAACCCATGAAGCTGCAAAATTTAAGATTCCTCTTGTTCAAAACCCCTCTCCTGGAAAAAAAAAAAACTTCACCAGTCTACTATGCCAAAATTACAAAAGAGAGAACTTTCGAGAAAAGTATAAAATAAGTTCTTAATGGACAGAAGATAACCCTGGATGGATAACATCTTCAGCAATGTTGGATAATAGCTTTGATTTACAGCTGTCCGGAAGCTGGTCTACTTATTGATGTGGAATTTTCATTGTGTTGGGCATGATCATCTTGAGCTTTCTCTTACATTTTGGATGGATTTGGTGTAGCGGCGAACGTACACGAGTTACGCCCAATTCTAATAGTGCTCTGCATAACTATTGTTTTATTTTAAGATGATTTTGTGTGAAATTTTTAGATTATTAATCTATCTAATAGTAGCATATTTGATAATGAAACGGTACAATATTTATCACTAAATACATAAGATATTCAATTTATTTATTATTTAGTAAAATTATATATTTGTGTTTACATACGTTGCAGTGTTATACTATATGATTACTAGTGTATATATTGGTGAATGCCATTAATTTAGGGAAAATAATCATTATGATTTAAACAGAAATTCTAATATGATGATCAAATCAATATTAATCCAATCTAAACTCAAGACTTTCAGCGTATAAAGGGAAAAAAAGAACTAAGAAAAAATAAAAAAAATTGTTAACAAGCAAAAATACCTGGCACACAAAATAGAGGTATTAAAAAAAAAATATGACAGTTTAGTGATTTAGTCATTTTATATCCGTTAATCTTCCTGAATAATATGTTTGAACTCTTGTCACAGGAACATGCAACCAAATTATCCAAAGCTTATTCTCAAAATTTAGTCATGGAACTAGCTAAGATAACTAAGTTAGCTTATAAAATGATTAACTAAGTTAGCTAAGATAACTAAGATAATTGGATGGTCTCTGTATCTTAGCTAACTTAGTTATCTTAGCTACTTCCATGAGTTCTTCGCTCGTTAGGGATCAGGCTTTCCCATGCAAATGCGATCATAAGGTGAATACTGACTACTCTTTCTTTTGTCAGAATACAACTACTATATATATCTTGCAAAACAAAATACAAAAATAACCATGTTTTCATTGAATTGTTTAAATAACTATGACTAGTTAGTTTTTATTTTGCAAAATACAATGAATTGAGTTGGGTGCTACAAGCGGAAGTTACATGAAGTTACCATGTTATTATCTTAAATGGTATGCTAGCATATGGTAGATGTAGATCAGAAAATGTTATTATTTATGTTTTTTTCTTTTAAGTAGTTATTTGGTGACTTCTAAATTACTCAGCAATCACTGCTCAGTTCTATTGGTTCAGTCAATGAAATAATAATGATTATGCTATTTTCTCATTACCAATCAAATCCAATTAAAGCCATGTTTTTTCTTACTTGCATGTATAACCTCTTCACCTCCTTTTGCTTCATATGCCTTCCAGATGTCTTGTATATTCATTTATAGATTTATCCGATAGACTTTAAAAGTTGCTCGTTGCACTTAATTAAGACTTAATATGTAAACTCGATTTGTCACAGATATAAATTCATTCAGTTGGTCTTTGAAAAAGTGAGTACAAAGGGCAACATCATTACACACGATATGTTACTCAGACTTTAAGTGTCGAGACCATATTTTTGTTGTTGTTGTTGTTCTTATGGCACAGAAGTCTGATCATATATTTTATCCCACTCACGCCTTCTCTTTATTTTGATGACATTTTGAATTGGTTTAAATCTGTCTCTCGTTACAAATAGACTCACTATCATCATTTGTAGGTTGATTCCACCGAACGGTCTACAAATTATGGAGAGAAAGAAATGCAAGATTTCATTTCTCTTCTAGAAAGCCGCTAATCACATACCTCGGGACATCCGTTATAATCCCGAGCAAACTGGCAGGCCTCGACTCTCCTTCTCCTTCAAGGTCTCTCGTTGCGGCTTGTGAAGAGGAGCCATTCCTCTTTACTTGGTTTCATTCCAACTATAATTCTCTCTCTAACCCCTTACAACGCATGTTGTCTTCTCTTCAGTGTACCCTCTACTTCACTCTCTCTCTCTCTCTCTCTCTCTCTCTCTCTCTCTATTTTGTTGATTTAATTCAATATTTTAAGCTCAAAATGATGTCTCTCAGTGGGAAAAAGGGAGATAAACAGAAAAAGGATTTAACCGACAAAAATGGATATGTTAAAACATTTTCAAGGTCCAACCTACATGTGATCCTTCGGCTATGTCCAATTAGATCGGTGAAAATTTTGGATCACAACGTGAAGACTAGAAGATGATAATTGTCAGGATGATAGCATGTGACCATGATGTCGTCGTACTATCAATTATTAGGCTACATTTAAAAATAAAAAAAAACAAAAAAAACTCAAACTAATATTTGAAGTCTACGAAACTCTCAGATTTTGTTATCATATAATGCGTATATTATGGTCAAAATTGTAATGTGAATAGTAAAACGTTAATCTATAATCGACATGGTGATTTTCTTTACATTTTAATTTTTTTGTCTCCTAATATTATTTTAATACAATAAACTCAAAAGTATGAAGAAAAAAAATGATCCAAGTTGAGTAGTTGCAACTTTTCAAACACATACAAGATACATAATGGACAAAGGGGAGTACTGCAAATGTAAGAAATATGTCGATAGTGGAGATCAGCGGATGCTGTCGCCAAGAGCACGAGATTTAGATTCTTTTAGTTTTTCTCTAAATGTTCTGTTTTGGTACTTTTAATTGATTGATTCCTATCTCCATATACTGTAAGTATTGTTATAATTTATAAATAATCAGTATTCCCTACAATATTTGTTATTCTCTCGTATCTCATTCCGATCCTTAATTCTGCTAAGTGTGCATATATACTTCATGCATAAATTGTAGTAATATAAGTTATCATTTTGGGTCTGTGATTATACATAATTGTTCTTTCTAATAAAATGTTATCACTAATTTTATCAATTAAAACATGATTATCTATTTCAAAACATATAATTGATAGATATCTGTTTCATAACGACCACATCTGTTTCCAAGATTTAAATTGAAGGTCTACGAGCATCTAATTAAAGAGCCGATACTAAACACACATTCTTTTTTTTTTCTCCAAGTCTTCACAAAAATTACTAACCGATTTTTGGCTTAGGTGAACACCTAAACAGACGATTAATCGGTGTCAAGACTGATTAATTGATCGGTTTAAGCATTTCAGCTAATTAAATTTTCTTATAAAAAAACATGATGAAAAATGTAGGAAAATCCTTATGATATAAATATTAATTAATGCAATAGATACACAAACACAAACACCCGATTTATATCTCCCGATCTTGACAAAAAATAAATGATATGGTCATTTATATTTTGGATATTAGCTTAATTAGTTTACCCAAATTTACAAATGATGTTCTTTTTCTGTTTCCGAAAATCCAACGTGAAAAATCTGTTGACTCAACACAATACACAATTGTCAATTGCGTTAAACTCTGCCAAGAAACATCTAAATGTACTTCACTGTTACCGCCGAGCAATTAAAAACTCTATAAGTACTTATTTACATTTACAGAGAAATCTCCGCCGTCAATGCAAAGCGAAGTCGACACTTGGGAAAGTGCCCTGGTCCGTGCATATTTCACTTGTCTAGCTAACCCATTTTCACGTCACGAGACGTCGATATAACCAATTACTGTTATATTATTTGTGTTCACTTTGTATAAATAATAATATACGAAAAAACATAGAGTCGACATTAGGCAATGGAAGTCTATTCAGACCAATGAGAAGTCGACAGGACATTCTAGTAAACTACTCTGGTATTTTCCTTGTCCAAAACTAGCTTTTAGCTTTCCTTAAAACCGCTCTTTCTGAAATATCTTCTCCTTAAATAAAGAAAGACTCTTTCACATTGTTATTAATTATCATAAGAAAGGAAAGAAGAAAAACTTCCTAATTAGATCAAGCTCGATCGTAGTTATCTCTCTATTCTAGTTTCTATTTCTTCTTGGGACTTCTTTGTTTGCTTCTCTTTTTGGATTTCTTTTATAAAAAAATTATATATTCTACGAGAAATGGGAAGGGGTAGGGTTGAAATGAAGAGGATAGAGAACAAGATCAATAGACAAGTGACATTCTCGAAAAGAAGAGCTGGTCTTTTAAAGAAAGCCCAGGAAATCTCGGTTCTTTGTGATGCCGAGGTTTCACTTATTGTCTTCTCCCATAAGGGGAAACTGTTCGAGTACTCGTCTGAATCTTGGTAACTGCATAATTCCTTTTTATTTTTATTTTTTTATTGTGTCTTTGTTTGCCCTAATTAGTAGTTTTTGCTCTAGTTAAGGCCTTTTTGTCACAGATTTTGTGTTTAATTACTTGGCTCTACGAACTGATTCTGTCAAAGTCAAACCATTATACTATATTAGTATTAATATCAAAAGAAAATGAAAATTTAGGGCTTAATAAGATGAAGACGTGAAGTGAACCCTAGAACACGATCTACTTAATTATACAGGGATTTACAAGAAATCGCCACCATCTTCTTTAATCTGGATATGGATTACCTTTTTTGTTTCAAATAGAGAGTTAAGTAAATTAATCGTAGAAAGGACCAATGTTTATGTTGATCTAGACTGGAGTGGTTTTTGCCTTAAAATTTTGAAAAGCAATCCTTCTACTTAACTATCTTTCAATAGCATAGTATTGAATATTGAAAGAGAATCTCTTTCAATAGCCTTGTATTAGAGTTGTATATTTTAAGTCTGTTCTATGGACCATACACAAAATATTTAAAGAGTAACCTTAATTTGTAAAGAGAAAATCTTCATTGTTTTTGCAAATGGTTTATATCATATAGAACTAAGGATGTGACATCTAAGTATAGGGGGTCTTTGACCTCTGGGGATCATTGTAAAAGAGATCATTCTATTTTCTAACTGCTTCGCGGTACCGATGGTCAAACTAAACACTCAACAACTTTTTTTCTTTATATTATAAAATAAAATCGACAAATTATTATACGCATATTCCGTTTTTGTCGTTTCGTACATGGTGATCTTGTAAATATCTAATAAAAATTTTATTGAAGAACTTGAAACTCAAAGCTGACATATAGGACGCTGCAATATGTCTTTAGGTGTGGGGTTAGTGATGGATTTTAATGTACAAAAATTTTAGATATCTGTATTGTTACTAGGGTTAAGGCACAAAAACAGAGATAATCTATTTTCCATAATAAAAATGAATGTTTAATTGCATAGCAAATTAATTAGGTAACCATAAAATTGTATTTTGAAATTTGATTTGGATGAATAGTTGTTACATAATAAACAAGTGTGCCCTTCTGCTAAGCTGAAAAGATATTTGAGCGTGCAAAATATTGGTGGTTGATTAATTATATCTATAAATGCGCCTATACTAATCTTATACGGTAAATTTTTTTGGGTGAATTCTACACTAACCCTAAGCTTAATGATAGCATGGAGAAGGTACTAGAACGATACGAGAGATACTCTTACGCCGAGAGACAGCTAAAAGTTTCTGACTCCCACGTTAATGTATGTTTAATGATCTCCAAGTCTCCATCAAACATATATTTATGTACTATACCTTGAATGCGTTTTTTTAACTTACTAACATCACAGTAACTGTCTTGCATACTGAAAATTAATTGTGTAGGCACAGACGAACTGGTCAATGGAACATAGCAGGCTTAAGGCTAAGATTGAGCTGTTGGAGAGGAACCAAAGGTACTTAGGAATGAACATGTATAAATAATATTTTAATTTATTATTTTAAACATTGGAATTAACAGACGAGATCATGGTATGGATTAATAACAGGCATTACCTGGGTGAAGATTTAGAATCAATTAGCCTAAAGGAGCTCCAGAATCTGGAGCAGCAGCTTGACACTTCTCTTAAACATATTCGCTCCAGAAAAGTACGTATATTTATTCCTTTAAAGCACATACACACATGCGTACATCTCTATACGATCTTTGAGTTTGTGTAGATATAATATATACTATTGTAGAGAGTTTTTCTCATATGAATGAATAAAACTCGGACTCATTTTGTATGCAGAATCAACTAATGTACGAGTCCCTCAACCACCTCCAGAGAAAGGTACGTTAAAACCATTTCATCTCTCAAGTCGTGTGTATGTGTGGCTTATGTTAGCCTTTAAATCTTTTAATAAATACAAATTAAACATATATACATACGTTTTGTTTATATATGATTATATATAGGTTAATATATTAGTGTTTTATTAGATGTGTAATATATAAACATATAAAAAGAAAGAGCATGTAGAGAGATCCCTAAGAATGGTTTCATTTTTGTGGAAATGACAGGAGAAGGAAATACAGGAGGAAAACAGCATGCTTGCCAAACAGGTGATCATTGTTTTTTCTTACTGTTTCACAACTATTTACTATTTAGAATGTTACTATTGTACTCCAGTTCAACCTCTACCTTAAGCTACGATCCACTTTCGGCACCAACTCTTTTTTAAAAAGGAAGAATTAATAGTTTATTTTGATTGGTATAATAATGAGCCTAGCTGCACGTATAGGTGGGTTTTGTCCGTTTAGTATTAAGGTTGTCTCCGAGATTTGAACTTGAACTGTAAGTCTCCTCATAATCATGGTCTATATAAAAACACAATGCACAGACAGTAGCCAGTAGCTTTATTTAAACTAGGGCATGTATCTTCTTTGAGTTTATTAAGAAGTAAGAAAGCGCATTATGAAACTATGTAATTAAATTAAAAAATGTTACGTTCTGTCCCTATATTTACATACAACATAAACATTTGCAGATTTCATTAGTAGTTCGTATTTTGTTTGAAATATCATATTACAAAAAATAATGTAAATAATAATACTAAAGAGATATCCCTTAAAAAATTGCAACTAATTACTTAGTTACAAATGGGACACGAATATAAGGCCTATGTAATTGGTCCTATATATATAGATATATCTAATACTAAATTGCTTGCTCTTAGCATAATACGGTGCCAACATTGGTGGTGTTACGATACATAATTTAGTTAAAAACGTTTCTGGTTGTGTGAAATCGGTAGATAAAGGAGAGGGAGAGTATTCTAGAGACACATCAAAACCAATGGGAGCAGCAGAACCGCAGCCACCATATACCGCCCCAGCCGCAACCGCAATTACATCCTTACATGAACTTTCATCAGACATCACCTTTCCAAAATATGGGGTAACGGTAGTATTTAATTTTTATATTTTTAAAAGTTTTGTGGTTTTTGCCCTAATGTCAAATTATCATATATATACATCCAACTCGTAGTGTTGGTAATTCAAAATAGGCGAATGATTTTGTATGAATTTTCATATTTAGGGTTTTTGTTAAGTGTGGCGTAAGAGGTTGATGACTTTCTAACTAAGTCCAAGTCCAAAACTATGCACTAATGAGATAGAATGATATATATATATATACTAATATGCCATATATATGATTGTGATTTCAGTGGCCTGTACCAAGGAGAAGATCCAACGGCGGTGAGGAGGAACAATCTCGATCTGACTCTTGAACCCATTTACAACTGCAACCTTGGCTGCTTCGCCGGATGAATGGACTTTCCATATATCAATCTATATAAAATAATTAATATAAGATATATCCTTCCTATAAACAGCAATTTTTAGCCATAAATACACTGGAAAGTCCATTTTACCTAATATATTTGGATGTAATGTTTTGGGACACGGAGAGTGAGAGAATAAAAAAACTATTCTTCGAACCTTTTCTATATTATTATCTCATCTTGCTAACCTTTCGAGCCCCATGATCTTTTTCTTCTTTTTTTAAGAAAATGTTTTTTCTAAATTAAATAAATGTGAAAAGTAATTAGTCCACATTTTTTATACAAACTGCCCACTTAATTAAGTTCATAATAAAACCCAACTTGAACCAACTAAATCTGGCCCATTCAGAAGAGGAACTTGAGCGTAAAAAGTTCCAAGAAAATATTACGTATAAAAAGTTCAAAGCCAAGTCTCTTGGAGCGTAAAAAGTTCCAAGATCTCAGGGGGGGATAAGAGATCTAGCAATACACTAGCTTAAGCTCAAAGCCAAGTCTCTTGATACAAGATATCATTCGTCTCTCTTTTTCTGTCGCTGTTACACCGACGATCTCATCAGCTCAAGAGAGATAGATATTAATTTAAGAGCATTAATCAATTTCGGCTAACAAACTAATAAGCTTGCACGCGTACATCCAACAATGACTAAGATAACTAATTTATTCATGGTTATCTCTGCTTGTCACATCAAAGATAACTAAGTTGGCATAACTTGGTTATCTAAAGCCAACTTAGTTATCTTAGCTACTTCCATGACTAAATTTTGTGAATAAGCTTTGGATAATTTGGTTGCATGTTCCTGTGACAAGAGTTCAAACATATTAGTCATGAAGATTAACAGATATAAAATGATTAAAAACTAAATTGTTATTTTAATTTTTTTTCTATTTAATGTTTAATATAAATAAGTTGCCTTTACTTTGTTCCATCTTCATTCCCCCAAAACCTTGTCCAAATGCAATTGTAAAAGCATTGGGCACATCAAAAAAGTAATTGGACCGGCATCAAACAGTACCAGTCACCAGCCACAAAGCACAAACGAAAGTTTTTGCCGGAGTAAAAATCCCAAAGTATAGGCATCCATCCTGTTCGCCATAGAAGTTAGGTTTGTTTTCTCCACTCTACTGCAAATTGTTACCTTGATCATCAATCTGAGTGAATTTTCTGGTAAAAGGAATCTTGAGTTCTGGGATTTGTTGTAAACTGCTCCCACCAAAGAGTGATAAAAGGAAGCCCACAGCATCTTTCTCTATGGTTCAAAGCCACCAGCTCCAAAGCTTAACATTGACCAAAAAGAAACCAACATTGAAGTAGCAATTTTCCCCCAAATTTTGATATGTTAGCTTGTTTTGTTTTGCATTGTTGAATCTTGATGAAGTACTTCATTGGCGAGAATAAATGAAAGAAACTTTTGTAACGGAAATACCATAGGACAGAAGCTTGTCGACTTGATAAAACAAAATGGTTCATGTCTCCGTTATTACCATCTCCATTGCGGTAAGTGTCTTGTTTCGCAAGAACTAGGCTCTTCCTCTATGTAGCCTTGAGGAATTAACTTTTCACGAGAACTCCCCATTAAGATGATTTCGAATCACATACAAAAATTAAATCAATATTATTTTTTCACCTTTCATCACTGACGGTTTTTAGATTTCAAGTTGGTTTGCTGGTATAATGCTGATTTTTTTTATTTTTTTTTGCGAATATATCTCTCATCAAATTTAAGTTTTGTTTAAATTCTTTTTCAAGTGGACTTGACGAAGATTTTAGAAAGTGTAATCTTTAGAAAATCATATAATATATCACTAGACCAAGAATCATTTAGTTACAAAGTTAAAGTTCTAAGTACTAATTGTTTAGTTTTTGAATAGACAACATATAATTCTCATAATAATAAATCTTTTATATGAAATTTTCGAGTTATTAATTGTGATAAAATATTTGTTTTCGGCGATTAAAAGCTTGTGATGCTCAGAATCTATACTAAATACTCGAAATTCTTGTCAACTGATTTCTTTTCTCTTATACTGACTATTATTGTATATTGAAATTTGTATTGTAATGTATATTGTTAAATTAAAAACAATTCATTGGAGGAATAATTTATTGTTCAGTGCGTGCGTGAGTAACCAGAAACTAAAGGCTAGCCAGCCAACCGATAGTACCGCCCGCCCATTGAAAAAATTCTGTCAGACAATAAGAAACGACCAATTCTCTTTATCCTTCCTATATTACTGTTTTATTTATTTTTGTAGTAACAATTTTCTTTACCAAAAAAAAAAAAATAAATTTTTTTTAATAATACAGTAGGACAATATACAGAACAAAAGTAGAAAAAGAGAAGATCCTCTAAATAATTCCAGAAAAAATATTCCACATGGTTTCATCACGAAACTAGGGGTACCTTTACATAACATTGCTGACACATCATCAATAAAGAAATTAAGTATTTATTCATTATATTTTGTTATCGGAAAATATATACTTCTTCGTTATATATATTTATATAGTGCATTATCATTGCAAAATGACAAATAGTATAATTGAATTCCTAAGTTAATAAGACCATCAGCATTGCTAAAATAGTCATTAGTTTCATAATTAATATTTTATGATTTATTTTATTATTATTATATTAAAAGATTAAAAAAGGAAAGAGAAATGAGTTAAATGAATTAAGTGAGATAAAAGTTCAAAAAACTATTTTAAAAGTACGAGTAGAAATTAAGTGACACAACGGTGATCACCTTTGAAATTTATGACACAAGTCTGGGGTTTAAACTCCATACCAAACTACTAGACTATATTGACAAAATAATTATAAATGTATTGAGTCGTTTCATGTTCAGATGAATTACTTTTTTTTTTTTAATTTTTAAACTTTCTAAATCTCACATATGCTGTTTCTCTAACGGTCACTACACTTTTTGCCTACGACATTGCAATACAATTATTCTAATAAATATTTATACTGGCTCTTTATAAGCCGAACTTCAAACACAAAACTATATATGTACAATATTTTATAATATTTGTATTCAATGGCAAAACATTAACTGATATTTAACTAGATAGCAACGGAAATAAACCAAATATTTGTTTAACTTTTAGACGAATTTTTTTATTAAAAAACTTTTAGACTGATTTGGACGATTTATATTTTATTTAACTGATATGAGATAATTTAATATTTTCTAACATGTTTTTTATATAGGTGTCTAGTATATTAAAAATTATAATTAAGGATTTACATAAAAAAAATTAGACATCGATATAAAAGGAATAACATGTTATAGGAAAAAATAACTCGAGCTGTAACAATCAAACAATAAGTAAAATCAAACTAAAAATATTTATTTGGTCTTTTTGCCATTTACGTAGTTTATCTTTACCCAATTGAAATTTTCGTAACTTCTCTTTAAATTTTTGTCACTTAACCAATTTACTCATTTCTTACTATCCTTTCATATAGGGATTAGCCGTTGCTGCTGCAAATTTTTTTAAAGGGTATTCGAAACTGCAATTTTTTATCCTGATGGAATCAAAATATTGTATTAATAAGACATCAATCTATAAGAAAATGACAGAATCTAGAGAGGGACATAGCCCAAAACCCATGGTTTATATATTAAACTACATTAGCATCCCTAACCACAGTTCATCAATTATAACGATTTTAAATTGAAGTTTGGTTACTATAACTAATATCGATTAGACAAAAATAAAATAGGGCTAATAAATTAATAATATATAAGAGAGTTTGCAAAATTAGATATCGAGCTCGAGATACATAATGACACGTGAGGGGATAAGATCGTCGTATAGCTCAACTAGCCACTGAATCAGCTTCACGTTCACCAATCACCAGTCCTCTGGATTTAGTCGCCTGCACGACCTTTTCTTGTCTTCTCCCCTTTGTGGAATGAATTAAATATTGTATTTTAAGTTTTTCTTCTACATACTAATATCGATTCGACACCTGTCCCATATATATGTATATACCAATATCGATTTTATTTTTGTATGTTTGTAGATAATAGTGGAGTTCAATTTTTTTTTTTACTTTTTATTCATGTTTATAACAGTTTTAATAATCGTCATTGTTTCATTGATATTAAAAGTAAAATG
This sequence comes from Streptanthus diversifolius, assembly GCA_039880935.1. Classification (NCBI taxonomy): domain Eukaryota; kingdom Viridiplantae; phylum Streptophyta; class Magnoliopsida; order Brassicales; family Brassicaceae; genus Streptanthus; species Streptanthus diversifolius. Next base: position 24,144,784 of record JAXGFM010000014.1, on the reverse strand, counting down.
TAGTTTTAGAGCACCATTTTTCTTCATTTTTGCCGGAATGTCCATAAAAATTTAGCTGTCTCCTTCGATTATTATTCGTTTATATCCCAAATTTCACCATGATTGCACTTGCATATAGTTGACATCGTTATTTCATCAGCTTCAGTGATATTTTCTTAAAGAACCAAATATAACGATAGGAAAATTCATAACTCAGAAAGTTTTAACTTATATTCACAGAAAACTCATATATAGGGTAAAAAATGGTACGAAAAAAAACTCATGAAAAAAAACTTGTCTTCTTTCAAGCTCAAATTCGTAAGGTAAATTCAAATATTTATTAAACAAGGGTATATTCAAAATTTTCAAAATAAATAATATATTAATACGCCTGCAGACGAATAAACAAACATTGGAGTGGATTTGTTTATGTCGGAAAATATCTATCTCGGCCGTTGATCGCTCTGCACCTCTACCACATCGTGCCTAAACATGATGCTTTTACAATAACATTGGTGGTTTTAATTATTTTGCGTTCATATTCATGGTTGGGGCATATATATTTAATTGATATTGGATCATTTCGTCAATGGCTCATCTATATTCTGATATCATATGTCATATGTTTACTCATACAAGGATATATTTTTGAAAATTAATATCAAAAGAAATTTGAATGATGTGTAAAAAATGTTTGAATGAGTGACAGAAAAGGACATTTTATTCTAGTATTTAGCGGATATTAATTAATATGAGTGAAAGATTCTACATAAAACAATAACTTGTTTTTTCTAGGAAAATTTATAATATTGCAAAATTTATTATACATATATATATATTTTTTTAACAACAATAAATCAAAGAAATTAATTTTTTTTAATCAACCAATCTGGTGGAACGGTATTGACATACACCATCTCTACTTGGAGTTCTCGTGCATTTTTTGCTAGGTTGTCTGCTCGTGTGTTTGTTTCCCTTGGACTGTAAATGATCCTTGTGGTTTTGAAGTTGCTGATGCACCTGTTGATCTCGTCCAAATGAATTGCAAAGGCTGGTCACTCTTCCGGTGAAGACACCATCTTCTGGTGAAGACACCATCTTCACGACATCGCAACAATCGGTGATGAAAACAACTTCAAATCTCTGATATATGAGCATACACTCCATTGCCCATATAACTGATTTTAGCTTTGCATGTAGTGGGGACTGGCTTGTTCGAATATTCCTAGCTCCTATTAGCATATCTTTCATCTCCTCCTCGTGCAAACCCATCCTTGACCTGAAAATTTATCTATCTCCTTCCAAAATCCATCCACTTGACACTTCCACATATCTGACTGAACAGTCTCTATCTGAGAAACTATTCTCGAGATATAATTTAAATCTATCTCCTGAACTTCTTCTCATATTCTTCTTTCTGATTCCGCACGCATAAAAATATCTAGAGGCTTCTTCATTATATTTATTATACATATATACAGCTATAAACATAACGGGGTTTACACAACCTTCAATGTCAATATATCGCACACGTGGTATTTATATCTTTCTGCAAATCAGTGATCAAATTCAAGTCTAATCTCTTGAACTTGTAGAGCACTGATTCTTTTTGTCATTTAAAACATCGATAATGGTCAACCTGTTGAGGTCACAATAGAAAATCTCTAACCATAGTTTCCAAACTATAAAATTAAACGAGTCTTTTCAACTTCTGAACCATAATAAATTGGTTGTCTTTGCCATGTTTACTCCTAGTGAACTAGTTTACTGTAAGACACTTTTATCTAATTCGTATATTATGTGACCACAGTGCAAATATTCTTGATATAAAAAAAACTTTATCTACAGGATAAGGAAGGGTGAATATGATCAAACAAGTCTACTTGGATCCCGTTTTCTAAATTAACATCCTTACTCTAGATTCACATGATATAGATGTCGGATCTAGCAGAACCTAAGCAATGCCATGTTTTACTTTACGATGAATACAAATTAAATGTTAATAGTGTAGTAAAATTGTATAAACGATGTCGAAAGACACATATTGAATTGCATATCAACATATATAAAATGCGAATATCAAATATATAATTTCGCTTTTCAATGATTATAATTATAAGATCGCTGTAACACAGTTGTCTAATCTAATTATGAGGTATTAGACACTGTGTTTGTAACATTAAAGTGACCAAGATTATGATTATGATCTCCCGATGATACATTCAGATACGTCAAAATCACTTGAAGAATACGTCAATAATATAATTTTGAGATGTCACACACTTGAATGACAAGTATTTCCAAATATAGGAAACTACAACTGGTCCTCTCAATAAGGGTAAATTTGGTAATTCCACTAATTGAGATGTTTGACCCAGCCACGTCAAAGCTCTCATCGTTAATGTCCACGTCATCACCTTCTGTTTTCTTAGTCCCCTCAATAGGCCGATGCTCTCAATCGTACGTTCCTCATTTCCCCAACACAATTCCAGAAACTCGACGGCTCTGATCTTCCGTTCTAGACGCTTCGAATTACGAACCTGAGAAATAAAGAACGCAAATCTTATTTTACTACTTAGCTGATTTTAATTTTGATTTTAATTTTAATATATATATATATATTCTTCTGGGACCAATTAACCATGGTTAGTTTTCGGCTCTTGGGTTAAGCGGTGTGGAGAGAGGTTAAATGTCTGTGTAAGTGATGATGAGAGACATTTAAGCGAACGAGATAGGAACAAGGGAAAGAACAGCTTCAAGCGAGAGACTTACCTGAGTCGACTCGGAACGAGTTGGTATTTTTTTTTCCTCTTCTGTATTCGTTTTCGAGCTCCTTCTCTCCGTTGGCTTTTTCTTCTAGCTCATTGTCCTGATATCGGTTTCCGGCGCGTCATTTTCGCTTGTCGTCGAGTCCGGTGAGAATCTTCTCCTGCTTCCATATTTTTTTTTTTTGGTAGATTGTTTTTTCTTCTGATTATTTTTTTTTTATTTGATTACGAGGTCTGAGATTTCAATTAATTCTTCAAATATACCATATCAAATTTCGATACTTTTTCTCTTAAGTTCACAAGCTTACGTTTCAACTAGAGCAAGCACGATTTATTGCCATGAATCTCGGATGTTTATGTTTTCTTTTCGTTTTTGCACACACGGTTTCGATGACATTCACTACATGGAGTTTTCTAATACGGTTCCTTTTTGCTTGTTGACTGTTGAATATACGCCCAAAACTTGTTTCCGTTACTTCCAAGTTTTAGATCATACTATTAATTATTTTTAGGATCTATGCTATGGCTTAAAGTTTAGATTTTGTTTTTACTCACACTCGATTCAATACATTTACTTCCAGATTTGTTATGCTCCTGTCATCTGGACTTTAACTATGGAAGCCCGTCGTGGAGTCTGATTTATTTTTTTAGTTGGAGGATTGGTTCGGTTGATGGTCTTTTGTAATGCTCAAAGAAATTTTTCATTCAGCTTCTGGTCTTGGATATAGCCACTTGTTCTAGGAGGAGGAAGAAAGGAACTATCTTCTGCAGCCATCTTCGCAGTAAAGGCTGTGACTTCCCTGGCTTGATCTCGACACTCATGTCACGCAATCTAGACAGTCCTGTTCAGACACAAATGGCAGTTTTGCTTTTAAAGAGCCCCCTGACTGGGGAATTCCATGAGTTTAACAAGATAGGAATGAAGTCTCCTGTGGGTCGTAGGCGGGTTTTTGTTCAAACCGAGACTGGTTGTGTACTGGGGTTGGAGCTGGATCGTAGTGATAACGCGCACACAGTGAAAAGGAAGTTGCAGGTTGCTCTTAATTTCCCTACAGAGGAAAGCTCGTTGACCTTTGGGGATTTGGTGCTAAAAAATGATCTTACAGCTGTGAGGAATGATTCTCCTCTCCTTCTAACTAGGAACAATTTTCATCGGAGTTCATCGACTCCATGTCTTTCCCCGATGAGGGCTGATCTTCAGCATAGAGATGAGAGCAGTTCTATTGAAATTCTTGGGAACTCGGTTTGTTCCTCGTTTGTGAGGCAAATGGTGAAGGATATTACAAAAGCATTGAAGAAGGGCGTTGATCCAGTTGCTGTCCATAGTGGGCTTGGAGGGGCCTACTACTTTAAGAACAGCCGTGGGGAGAGTGTTGCAATTGTTAAACCAACTGATGAAGAGCCTTTTGCTCCTAACAACCCAAAAGGTTTTGTTGGTAAGGCGCTTGGACAGCCTGGGTTGAAACGTTCTGTGCGGGTTGGGGAAACAGGCTACAGAGAAGTCGCGGCTTATCTCCTGGATAAGGATAGTTTTGCAAAGGTTCCTGCCACTGCTCTGGTGAAGATTTCTCACTCGATATTCAATGTCAACAATGGAGTGAAGGCAAGCAAGCATACTGAGAAGATGTTGGTGAGCAAGATTGCTTCCTTGCAGCAGTTCATATCTCATGAATATGATGCTAGCGAGCACGGAACGTCCAGCTTCCCTGTTTCAGCTGTGCACCGTATAGGAATCCTTGACATCAGAATCTTAAATACAGACAGGCACTCAGGGAACCTTCTGGTTAGGAAGCTGGATGGTGTTGGAATGTTTGGCCAAGTGGAGCTAATTCCGATCGATCATGGTCTTTGCTTGCCCGAAACTCTGGAGGACCCTTACTTCGAATGGATTCATTGGCCACAGGCATCGATGCCATTCTCTGAAGACGATCTGAAATACATAGCAAATCTTGATCCTTTTGAGGATTGTGAGATGCTGCGAAGGGAGCTTCCAATGGTACGAGAGGCCAGTCTCCGTGTTCTAGTTCTCTGCACGATTTTACTCAAGGAAGCTGCTGCTTATGGCCTATGTTTGGCTGAGATTGGTGAGATGATGACTCGAGAGGTTCGTCCTGGAGACGAGGAACCTAGTGAGATTGAAGTGGTTTGTCTTGAGGCTAGGAGTTTGTTAGGAGAGAAGGAAACTGAGTCCCCAAGATCAGACTTGGGCTGCGATGTTGAGATCCAGTTCGATTTAGATTGTGAGGAAGCGATGCTCGATAAACCAGCATTCCCACTCGGATTTTCTCTTGGAAACGCTCGTAGTCATTTGTCAAAGGTTGAAGAAACAAGAGAGGAAGAAGATGAAGAAGACAGAGAGAAGGAAAAGAATGAGATAGCTAATCTAGAGAAAATGCCGGCGACTACCAAGCTTTCAATGTCTCTCAAAAGTACTCTTCTTGGTGAGAAGAGCCAGAAGTATCAGAAACACCCAGGAGCGAGAGCAGAGAGCGCATATGCATCATCTGGGCGCAGGAGTGCAGAAGAACAGATCCCAGCAAGCACAAGCTTTGTGAAACTGTCGGATATGAGTGAAGAGGAATGGACGACTTTCCTGGAGAAATATCAAGAGCTGCTTTATCCGGCCTTGGCAAAGCGCAAGGCGATAACTTTGGGAAAGAATCTAAGGCAGAGGCTGGGAACTTCGTGCCAGTTTTGAGATGTCAGAGACTGAAGAAGAAGACAAAAAAGAATAAAGGATCGTGCAGAGTCGTGTTTCTAAGGGCTTTGCTTAGACTGGACTGGTGGAAAAAGAAGGTCAAGAAGGGTTGAGTGGTATTGATTTAGTGTATATATTTGTTGATTTCAGCTTTTAGTGTGGAGGAGACTCGAGAGATGAAGAGAATTTAGTCACGTGTCTTTTAAATTTCTTTCTTTCATTCTTTTAATCTTCTTAAACCCTGAGGATCTCGTTGGTTTCTGCTGTCTCGTTTAAAGCCTGTATACCCTCTTATGTTTTATATGAATAACTTGTAGATTAGAAAAAAGAAAAGGGATAAAAATGTTTCATATCATCTACGTTTTTTTTTTTGTGTGTATCTTCTTCACATGTTCGTAAACAGTGAAGTTAATCATATTCGAGGAGGCTCATATTTACATGTTCCTAAGTTCCTACCACTGCTCTCGTCAGCATTACTCACTCAATCTTTAAAAGTCTAACGGTTGCTTCCACGGAAGCTCATGTTTTTTATGTTAGCGAGAATAGCGCATCTAGCTTCCTGTTTCGACGGTCCTTCAGACTTAGATTCTTGTCATTAGAATATTGAATTGTGTCGTCAAGATTTGGGCATACATCAACGTTTTCTCTTCCCTACATCGATTTATATGTACAAAAGAAGAAGAAGAAGAAGAAGAAGAAGAAGACAACAGCAGTCTCGTGGCAGTGACCCTAACAATAGCATGTGTTTCTTTCCATTACACACTATTGCTGCTTCTTACTCTTGACTCTTTCTCCGGAGCTGTACAAATTACAAAGATCAAGATCTGCTTCTTCCTCTATTTCTTTTTCCCTCATTTGTGCAAAGCTAATGAAATTCTCGATCACAGCTCATGTTATTACAGCTGCCAAAGCTGAGTACAAAGTAAAGAAGAAACATCTACGGCTCCACCTTCGTGTTGGCTGTAAGATGAGGATAAACATGAAAAAAGCTTTAGCGATCTTTAGTATCTGAGTACCTGCAGACAGAAAAGTATCGGGCTTTAGTTTCCCCTGTTGCGTCTTCATGATCAAGTGCGGTGCCAGTTCCATGATTCATGTAAACAACGTTGTGGTGATCACTTTCGTATCGATTTGTTCCCTGTTTCAAAACTCACTAACAAGATCAGATGAATGCAAGAGAAAGAAATGATTCTGCAAAGATATGTTTATTGTTGGAGTATAACGCGCAACCAAATATATATACCGGCCGTTTGAATCCTCCATTAAAGGGAGACACGGAGGAAATGTTCGTTTGCATAAATCCTGTTTGAGAGAGATATGATAGAGGAGGATAAAGCATTGACATGCTTTGAGGAAATGTCGGTGCAGATAAATGAAGGGCCTGCATGACAGAAATGAAATTAACATCATATGAAACTATGAAAGCAAACTGCTTCGGGTGATAAAAAAGAGAAGTTGGATCCCAAAATATCTTACATCTTTTGCAATGAGGCTTTCTAGGTTAAAGTCAAGCAGAGGATTATGATAATTATATAATCATAAACTTTAATCTAGCTTCGTCGGGTCTCTGCAGCCATCGTTTGACACAACCGCATAATTACGGTTGTTTCAGAAAAAGAAATAAAGTTGTTATTGAAGTGCAAAAAATATAATGTCATATTATGCCAGCAATTTACCCTATATACAAGGATATGTATATTGAATTATGAAAGATGAAAAGCATAATTTAGTCAAGAATGAAATGGTTACCTAATTGCCCTTTTGTTTTAGTAAAGTGATAAAACGTAAAAAAAAAAAAAAAAAAGTTGGAAAACGAATATTTTGTTTAACTGGGGCGCTGCTATGTGTTCTTTTGAAGTGGTTCATATGTGCTTAATAAGCTCTTAACTTCATTTTGCAGGTTCGTTTTCTGCGTTCTCATGCAAAATATTCAGTAATAAGCTCTTGAGTTTAGATAGTTTGTGTACGTTTTTGCCTTTGCGGTATGTTATTTTAATTTATGTGTGCATTGGCATGGCTTATAGTTTGTGTACGTATCGTCGCCGGTATAGGCTATCTTCCTCCTCAAACTAATGATGCAACTTCTGTATAAAGCTTCTTCAGTATGTATAGTAATGATCACAGGCTATGACCGACTACTAAGTTTATTTTGATCAAAAAGCGGATTGACATAATTTCTTAAGATTTTCGTTCATTGGATTTTGCTTATTGATCCAAACACTAAGGATTCAAACGGTGATGGTGTGAGGCGGACCGGTCCACAGTAACAAAAATAATTTTGTTACCACTCGGACCATCTCGCATCCTTCTTGCCCATCCCGCACCATCACCATTCTGAGGCTTAAAACTATGAATAGTACCCAAATTATATATACACTCATGTGACATGTCCATTAAATTATATAATTGGGAACTGTCTTGTGCCTTCGATTTGTACTCTTGTTGATGTGAATCAATCAATCTCACATTGACCTTTACACTATATGTAAACAACGATAACAAATTATATACTAACAGGCTTCCCCGTATCAGTAAATTAGTCCACTCGGCCATATTTTTCTCTATAGTCGATGTTTAAATTCAGGAACTGGCCAAATTTAATCAGAGTTATTGGTTTTTGTATTTTAATGGATTTAAAAATCCTTCTTATATTTGAAAATCTTTTAAAAAAAAACAATTGATTCTAAAATCAGATAATTCAATTTTAAAATAAATCAGAGAAATTTAAAAATCAAATAAATGAATTATTGTAAATCAAAATATATTAAAACATGTATTTTTTATTTTTTTCTTTCATATATCATATGTATTCTAACATATAGAATCTCTCCACATATTTGTTGTTATTGCTGCTTTAACTGATTTTCATGTTTTTTTTGTTAATATTGGGTTACAAGAATTTCTTCATCATTATTATTAATTTTTCATAATTTTTTTCGTCATCAAAATCTTTTTTCAGGAATTTCTTCGGAAAAACTATCTTTAGGTATTTTATATATTTTTTTATGTATAATAAGATTATATAGAATTTTTTTTTTGTACTATTGATGCTTTTGGTTTTAAAAATTTATGTGTTTATGTGTTTTATGAAATGTTTTTTTATGTATAATAGAGATTATATAGAAATTACAACAAAACATATTATAGAAGAAAGAAGATTGGCTAGGAGATTGTAAGAAATAGAAAACTAAAAAATGGAAATTTTTAAAGTAGAAACATATGATATAAATATAGTGATTATAGAAATCAAAAATATCAAGTTGTGTGGGTGAATATGACATGGTGATTATAGAATTAGAAAAAACTAATAATACAAATCCAACCAAATAACAAGGTTCAACTCTATTTTCGCTCCTTTGTATTTTGATCTTAAGAATACTTATAAATCTATTAAAATCTAATTACAAATCAAATCATTGTTATTGAATAACACCTGATTTTAAAATCTATTTTAAAATCATGTAACCAATAACATTTGATTTGACTTGGATTTTAAAATCTAATTTAAAATTATTGAACCAATAACATTGTATTTACATATGAATTTTAAAACTATAGAACCAATAACACTAGATTTAATTTGGATTTTCAAATCCATTAAAATACACAAACCAATAACACCTCTTTAACTTCAAACATCTTTAGGTCTGCCGGTTAATTGACCTACTGATTTCAGATATCTAATTTCATATGACCATTTATTAAGAATTACTTGAGTTTATTTAATAATAAATTGAAGACAGAACACTGGTCTTTTAGTAGGGAAAATAACATCAAATGCAACAAACCAAAGTCAAAATGCATATGAACTACAAGTAGAAACGAATTCTTCTTAAACCGTGGTTACAATGGTCGTAACTCTTATTAAAAACAATCTTCTTCTGAAACTCACTTCATCATGTATATATGGTTAGTAGATTGGTGGAGAGGGTGAACTATAGCTTGGAGGTGGCGGAGAACTGTATACGTAAGATGGTGGTGGCGGAGAACTATACATATAAGTAGGTGGTGGAGGAGACTTGTAAACATATGGAGGCAGTGGAGAGCTATAAACGTATGGAAGTGGTGGAGGAGACTTGTAAACATATGGAGGAGGCGGTGGCGAGCTGTAGATATAAGGAGGTGGTGGAGGAGACTTGTATACATATGGAGGTGGTGGTGGAGAACTGTAGACATATGGAGGAAGTGGTGGAGAGCTATAGACGTAAGGAGGTGGTGGAGGAGATTTGTAAACATAAGGAGGAGGTGGTGGAGAGCTATGGACATAAGGAGGTGGTGGAGGAGATTTATAGACATATGGCGGTGGTGGTGGAGAACTATAAACATATGGTGGTGGTGGAGATTTGTAAACATATGGAGGAGGTGGTGGAGAGCTATAGACATAAGGAGGTGGTGGAGGAGATTTATAAACATATGGCGGTGGTGGTGGGGAACTATAAACATAAGGAGGTGGTGGAGAGCTATAGACATAAGGAGGTGGTGGAGGAGATTTATAAACATATGGCGGTGGTGGTGGAGAGCTATAGACATAAGGAGGTGGTGGTGGTGGAGGTGGTGGTGGTGGAGGTGGTGGTGGTGGTGGAGAGCTATAGACGTAAGGAGGTGGTGGTGGTGGTGGTGGTGGTGGTGGTGGTGGTGGGGGTGGTGGGGGTGGTGGTGGGGGTGGTGGTGGTGGTGGAGAGCTATAGACGTAAGGAGGTGGTGGTGGTGGGGGTGGTGGTGGTGGTGGGGGTGGTGGAGAACTATAGACGTAAGGAGGTGGTGGTGGAGATTTGTAAACATAAGGAGGAGGTGGTGGAGAGCTATAAACATAGGGAGGCGGTGGAGGAGATTTATAGACATATGGCGGTGGTGGTGGGGAACTATAAACATATGGAGAAGGTGGTGGTGATTTGTAAATATATGGAGGAGGTGGTGGAGAGCTATAAACATAGGGAGGTGGTGGAGGAGATTTATAAACATATGGCGGTGGTGGTGGGGAACTATAAACATATGGAGAAAGTGGTGGTGATTTGTAAATATATGGAGGAGGTGGTGGAGAGCTGTAAACATAAGGAGATGGTGGTGGAGAGTTATAAACATATGGCGAAAGCGGTGGAAAATTATAAAAGTACGGTGGTGGTGATGGTGGAGAGTATTGTGCACTTGTATAACCAACGATGGCATACAAGGCCAAAACCAACATAAGTAGAGATGGCCAATTATGATTGGCCATGTTTGACAAAACTGTTATACTCTTTGTTAGTCTAAGACTCTCTTAACCAAAACTGTTATACTCTCTTAACCAATTTTTTTTTGAATATGTTGTAATAACAAACAAGTGGTTTATATAGCAATCATCATTGCAACTGGTAAGATTTTTATATTAAAGGTTATGAATGTTTCTTAGAGGGTTAAATCGTTTAATAAGTCAAATTAACTTCAGAGTTTGTTTAAGGTAAAAATTAAGAAGAAGTCTTCGTTAGCTACCCTTTACTAAATTCCAAATTCGGATGGTTAAGACTTTGAAATAGTCAATTAAACTCAACGTCATTTAGTGTAGCGTTAGATGCTAATTAAGGAGCATAAGCAAAAGAACTTTTCCATATTATTATATAGTTAATTTGAAAGAAAAAAAAATATTTTCTTTTCATTTCAAGTTATGGTAACTTATACAATTTATGATTTAACATACATCACATGTACGCATGACAAGAGAGGCATAACATGTGCACAAACATATGTATAGATTTTATAAATGACCTTGCAAAACTTTTGCTTTACGTTCGAAAACCACGTTTAAACATATGCTTCACTTGCTCTTCTAAGATGTGTTATTTATTTGCTCTCTAAATTACATCATCAGACTTCAAAGTACAACAAATTGCTTGCAAGTTTAAAATCTCCTTTACAACAAACAATTAGAAAAAACTGGCAAGAACATGACAGAGGAAACGTTTTGGTTTAAACTTTGAAGTTGTCAATGTAAACACCATGTCATTCAATAAGAATATTTCTATTATGATTGTTTATTGATTTATAGAGTTTTCTATCTTATTGTCGGCAAATCGAACGAAACCAATATGTGATAAATATTTCTTAAAAGTTATTGAGCCGCTAATTACTGCATGATACAATGTTTATTATAACCATATCACTAGTCACGTTGGTTTTCAGAAATGCAGTTACTATTTCGGTTTAATAATCGACTTCAAGGCAAGGTAAACGTAGTACTAAAGAGAAGACTATAACCATTATGCATGTATAGTAAAATCTCGTGATGCCGCAGAGATATCTCCTAATGGACACTAAACGAAAGACCCACACGGGCTCTTAAAGATAGAAGGGCTAATTTCTCAAGAAAACATAGGAGGGCTAGAAACTGGTTCACATTTATTAAAGGAAACATATTGTCTTTGGTGAAGTTAAAATCTTTAGGCTAAAAATAATATTTTTATAAGTAAATTCTAGTGGGTCCATTCACCTATTCTAAAATTACTAAGAACTAACACTTTTAACTTCACAATCTATATACAATAATTTTTCTTAATGTTATGGAAAACTAATGATTGGATACTATTCCGTTATTCTTAATTTAATGGAAGATTAGGCTTTTTATATATGGAGGGTTGTATTGTCTTTATCCTCATTATGATAGACCTAAATCTTTTCAGAATTTGCACTGGTAGGTTATATTAGATTTTGGGCCATAAATTCTTCAATTATGCTTTTACTTGTGTTTTATATAATAACAGACTTAGTATGGATTGATGTTTTATTCATTAATGAATAACGTGTCGATTTCAAATGTGTCGATATCAATTATATTTTCTTACTATTACAGCAACATCCATATTTAATTTGAAACTAAGTTGACTTGTTAAACTTATATTTTTCAAGTTAAGTAATGATGGATATAGTAAATTTCCTCCGTTTTCTGTCAACAGATTCTATCATATATGTTTCTAATTAACAAACACAACGACAACAAAAAAACAACAAATAAAATCCAAAAATTTACATAATGAAAAACTTGTGCTTACAAATCAAATAAGCAATAAAGGGGTAGTTACCAAAAACATATTCTTATTTACTTTTTCTCAGGACAAGTTTTGAATATGTTTTAGATCATTAACAATATAACACTATAGCTTTTAAGAAATTTTCATAAACCTCAATAATCAAACATACTATTTGTCGTACTGCGTATACTATATATATTGCACCCTTTCTATTACAATCTATTCAAAAACAAATTCGAATTGTAAAAATCAGACTAACAAAGCAGAGACAAGAGACAAAAGCACAAAATTTCAATCAACATGGCCAATCCTGAAAAATTGGTCATCTCTAATGATGTTGGTCTTGGCCTTGTATGTCATTGCTGCTCATACAAGTTCCCAGTACACATATTCTCCACTATCACCATCACCATATCTTTACAGATCTCCTCAACCACATCCATATGTATATAGTCCTTCACCACCTCCTCCATACGTCTACAATTATCTGCCATCACCTCCGTATGTTTACAAATTGTCTCCACCACCTCCTTATGTCTACAGTTCTCCATCACCGCCTCCATATGTTTATAAATCACCACCACCTCCTCCATACATTTACAGCTCTCCACCACCTCTGCCATATGTTTACAAGTCGCCATAACCTCTTCCATATGTCTACAGCTCTCCACCACCAACTCCATATATATACAAGTCGCCACCATCTCCTCCATACGTTTACAGCTCTTCACCACCACCTCCATATGTTTACAAGTGGCCACCACCACTTCCATACGTTTACAGCTCTCCACGAGCTCGTCCGTATGTTTACAAGTCACCACCACCTCCTCCATACATTTACAGCTCTCCACCATATGTTTACAACTCGCCACCACCTCCTCCATACACTTACAGCTCTCCACCACCTTCTCCATATGTTTTCAAGTCGCCACCACCTCCTCTATATGTCTACAGCTCTCCACCACCATCCCCATAAGTTTACAAGTCGCCACCACCTCCTCCATACGTCTACAGCTCTCCACCACCCCCTCCATAGGTTTACAAGTCGTCACCACCTCCTCCTTACGTCTATAACTCGCCACCACCTCCTCCTTATGTTTACAAGTAACCACCACCTCCCCCATAAGTGTATAGCTCCCCACCTCCTCCTCTATGTCTACAAATCTCCCCTTCCTCATCCATACGTGTACAGTTCTCCACCACCTCCTCCGTATGGTACCTATCCCCACATCCATAGCTATCCACCACCTTCTCCTTAGTTTACAAGTCTCTATCACCACCTCCAAGCTATAGCTATAGCTTTCCCCCTCCTATATACTAAACAAACATATACGTGGTAACTGAAATTTCATTAAAAAAAATGTTTTTTTTAATGGTAGTCATCGTATTCACGATGGAATAAAACTTTGTCGTTTTATATAATTCTATACTTCTGTATTTTTGTTATTTGATCGCTGCTTTGATGTTGTTATACTTTTCAAAAGATCAATGTTCTTGTCGTCCATATATAGCTATCTAATAAAACTCATTAATTTTAATTGAGTCAGTGTAATACTGGAGAGATATGTACTCTCTGCTCTATAATATTTAATTAATCATGCGCATCTCAGAGTTTACAACAAAAGTTAACGCTTAATATGCAGAATTGTTAGAAAAACCTGATGCATTCATTGTACAATAGGTATAATATGCATAATTAGTTGACCAAAGAGAAAAAGGGAGAACTCAGAGTTAGTATATCTCATTTTCCATATAAACGATTAGTATAGGATTGGTTCATTCTCGTCGTTAAGAATAGAAAGCGATGAACTCTAGTATTTGCCAATTATAAATTTAATTTGAATTAGTTTGGGGATCATCAAAACTACGGTCTGACCAAAATATTTGAACCTGAAAAAACCGAACTAAAACAGAAAATATCAAATTCAATCAGGTTTGGTATAAATACTGAAATAGATCTTCAACTATTATACTCAAAGAACCGATATCAAATTTGATTAAAACTGATAATCAAATGAGTAAAGTATCAGAAATATATAAGTATATATTAAAAAATATTAATCATAGCAATATTTTAATAATCCAAATACCAAAAATTATAATTATAAATTTGAATATATTAATTATTTTTAAGTAATTTAAATATTTTGGATATTTTTGCATATTCTCTAATAAATTTAAGTAGTTTGGATATAAATTATCCGCATTAAACCATATACATAGTTATTATGATATACATAGTTATCATGGAGTAAAAATAACTGATCCAAACCGTATCCTAACATGTATTTGGATAAATATTTGATCTCAAACAAATTACCCAAACTAATTGGAATCCGGACAAACTGAACCAAACTGAAGAAGAATGTTCTGAATAATTCACCAACCATAGATTCAAAATCTTATACATTGGAATTTCATATAATATAACTATTTCTTCTGTATTTGACAAGGCTTTTCAAATTGCACAAAACAACTTCTCAAAAATGATTAATAAAATTAAATAAGATTAAGATATTGACTTTCAAAATCTACAAGAATTCTATTTACTATACAAGTAGTATTTTTAAATTATAAACTCACAAGAAATTATGAGTTTTGAACATTTTCCATAAAATACTAGATCGTATAACGATTTCAATTTTATTTCTTAATAGCTAATTATATCTAACTAACTAACAAGAAAGAGATTAGAGTTCAATCCAACATGAAAAATTTGTAGTCCTATTATAAAATTAGATCCTTCTCATATTAATGTCATGTATCAAAATTCTAAACTTAAAATTATGATTGTGATATATCTTAGATATAAACATATATATATATATATGTGCCAATATAATTTACTATGAAAATATTTTAATTTTTTTGGTGATTAATTCACATTTTTGGTATAAAATGAGACATTCCCTTTTAAAAAATTTACATGGAAAGTGTGAATAGTTTAGAAAACCGAAAAAGAAATTATTTTTTTGAGGAAATGTTAAAAGATTTTTTCCCTTTTCGAATTTATACCTTTTAATATTTTAGGATTATAATGAAAAACTCCACACCCAGGTTCACAATTATTTTAAACCTCATCAGTCATCACCTATGTTTTTTAATGATTTAAACCCTCAACTAAAATTCATTAACGAATTAAATCCTATGTAAAAACCATAAATGGCCATCGTTTAAGGAAACTATGCAATTTGATTAGCTTTAGTTTGCAAATTAACTAAATGACGTTGAGTTTGAACTAACAACTTCAAAGTCTAATAATTTGAATTATCAAAGACATATTCTTCTCTAGTTCTTCAGACAAATTCTTACAAATTAACAAATATGGTAAGATGTAATTATCAAACACATATTCTTCTCTAGTTTTTCAGACAACTTCTTAAGCTTATTTGACTTATTAAACATTAGAACACTATTCCTCTAAGAAATTTTCATAAGCTTCAATAAACAAACATACTAATTGTCATACTGAGTGCTATATAAGTTGCTTCATTTCTATTACCATCCTTTCAAAACAAAATTTGTTGAATAGTAAGAACCAGACTAACAGACCAGAGACAAGGGCACACAAGTTCAGTCCACATGGCTAATCCTAAGAATTGGTCATCTCTACTTTTCTTGGTTCTGGCTTTGTATGCCATTACTGTTCATACAAGTGCCCAGAACACATATTCTCCTCCACCATCCCCACCATATGTTTACAAGTCACCACCACCTCCTCCATATATCTATAGTTCTCCACCACCCCTACCATATGTTTACAAGTCGCCACCACCTCCTCCATACATCTATAGTTCTCCACCACCTCCTCCATATGTTTACAAGTCGCCACCACCGCCTCCATACATTTATAGATCTCCATCACCTCCTCCTTATGTTTACAATCCTTATGTTTACAAGTCGCCACCACCACCTACTTAGGTCTATAACTCTCCCCCACCTCCTCCATATGTCTACATGTCGCCACCACCTCCTCCATACGTCTATAGTTCTCCACCACCTCCTCCATATGTCTACGAATGGCTATCGCCGCCTCCATACGTCTATAGCTCTCCACCACCACCTCCTTATGTTTATAAGCCGCCACCACTACCTCCTTACATCTATAGCTCTCTGCCACCTCCTCCATATGTCTACAAGTCACCACCACCTCCTCCTTACGTCTATAGCTCTCCACCACCTCCTCCATATGTTTATAAGTCACCACCACATCCTCCTTATGTCTACAGCTCTCCACCACCTCCTCCATATGTTTACACGGCACCACCACCTCCTCCTTACATTTACAGCTCTCCACCACCTCCTCCATATGTTTACAAATCGCCACCACCTCCTCCTTACGTCTACAGTTCTCCACCACCTCTTCTATATGCTTACAAGTCGCTACCACCATCAACCTATAGCTATAGCTCTCCACCTCCTCCAATATACTAAACAAACATATACATAATCAACTGAGTTTCAAAAGAAGAATGTCTTCATTAACTGATCAGCATCGTATTCATGGAATAAAAAATTTATATTTCTATACTGTCATCTATAAGAAATGTAGTTCTATAGTTTGTACTCGGGTGCATTGTTGTTGTTCGATTCTGCTTTTGAATTTATATATACACATATCACACACACATATATATATATATATATATATATATACTTTAAAAATTCTTCTTCTATTTACACCTATTGGATAAACTAAATATCTTGAACCGGTGTAATAAATCAATTGATTTACGAATCTCAAAGTTTCACAATCAGTTTTATGCTTAACTAGCTATTTTCACAGTTTTACAATATGATATTATGCAAAATTAAAAGAATAATATATGTCTATTTCTACGCAAAAGGCTGGCATATACACAGAGGTGTGACGATTTTTTGGTCTTGGTTGGTCTTAATTCTTTGCAAATAATTGAATAACACAAAATAATATATATATATATATATATATATATATATATATATTAAAAACATTAACGACATTAGTTCAAACTGATATGCAAATGCTGTAATGATTAATAAAAATGTATTCTTTATGAGTGATGGAAAATAAAATATAGACTGTGTCTTTCTCCATGGTTCTAAACTCTATCTCAAGTCTCGTGGAAATATTGAAAGCTAGCTTAGCTATCGCGTACACAATAGTTCATCATGCATTTGACACGGATCCACTTTTCTCTATAACGGCCCATAGGAAGATGTTAATCTTATCCAGGTGCATATGAAGGGATAGGACCCGAAGAACACAAAAAACTTATGGTCATGAAACCATGACGAGTTTATTCTGTAGAATGCATACATCGATCACATATATATATATATATATATATATATATATATATATATAAAAGATCAGACTAATCGACAAGTTAAACACACTAGTATGTCAAATTAAAACTTAAATGAAATTTAAAACATGTTTATAATGAATCAACGATGATTAAGTTGATATAAACCTTCTAGAAGTAATAACACCACTATTTGGTAGATTAAGAAAACCTTCTCCATGCAAAAACAATATGTAATAATTAGAAGTAAATCCAGTATATATTGACTAGTTTGTGGCAATATTCCATAATTTTTTTTTCACAACTTCGATTATTCTAGAGATATTTTTTCTGATATCATCATTTAAAGACACATACATCCATTAATGTCGAGCAGCATCAAACACATCTGAATTGTTATATATATATATATATATATATATATATATATATATATATAAGAATGCTATATGCAGTATTTTTTAGATAAATTGCTTCACCAACGAGCCTCTTATATATATAGGCTTAAATTACCAACGACCTTTTTTATATAGTTTATATCGCAATTGGATTTTCATGATTCTGATTTGACTACGGATTAGTGATCCGGTAACAATGTAAACAAATGATGTCTTGATTGCTAGTGGTTGTTACATGTTAGTCATAAGAAATGTAAACAATTTCACACCTAACACGAATTCGGACAAACCTATATATGTTGATGATGACCTTAAATTCTTCGATATAATGTTGATTAATTTTTTAATTTTTTTTTAATAGTTTTTCTAATTTTCTTATATTCTTCAGCATATTGTATAATTTCTATAAATTAATATTTCGGTAAATTAAGAAGATGAATTTTCAGTCTAATTAATCTTTTAATAAACTATTAGTATTAATAAAATATTATAATCTTAATGTTATTAATTTATAAAACATTGTACTCTATTTCTCATTTTACTGTGTGGGGTTGACAATTTCAGACGGGGAAGCTTTAGGAAAAATCGAATCTAAGTGTTAAATTTGGGAGTGATAAAAAAAGAAACTTATGGGCCGAGTATTTTAGAGTGTGGATTAAACAAAAAAAAACCCGACCCGGTTCGTACTTGTTAACCTACCCAGTTGTTGTTGTCTTCTTATAAAACCTTCCATGAATCTTTCTCTAACAAATTTTCCGATTAGTCAATTGATGTTCATCGATTTTGGGGTCTTTACTACCTAGGATTAGGATCGTATAGCAAAGTTTGGTTTTGTCCTCCTCGTCTCTTATGTGAAGAAAGTTTGGATTTTTCGTTTTTTTTTTGTTTTGTTTTTCTTGTAGTAGTATCAGCACCGTATAGCCCCTTGCATCTTTGAGTATATAGATGCAAGGAACAAATCGAGAAAAGGGTACTCAATTGGTGCAATATATTGGCACTTGCGCTTCTTTGTTTTCATCTCTTGGGATGTTTAATAGCTGATCTTCCCAGAAAATGCGTATTGGCCCATAGGTATTCAGATATTGTGCTGCTCGTTTTGATTCATTGCGTGGGGTTGAATTTTATGGTTTTGTTTACTGAAGGAAGCAGAACATTATGATGAGAAAAAAACATAGCCTCTGAAATCAAAGTCATGTGGATTATATTACATACCTTCAAAGTTCTCTGAATTGCTCTGCTTTCTCTTCTAAATTTTTTTTTTTTTTCAGTACCCTTTACATGATAAATAGATTATTAAACATCAGATTTGTCTTTCCTCTACTATTGGATCTTAATGTTCGTTTGAGTCTGAGATTTATAGATAAATCTTTATTTGATTCAAGTATACATGTTTTTTCTTGGATATTATTTTACTTGGCTTCGCACCTAAGAAAATCATAGTCTGTTTAAGCTGATTTAATGCTTCAGACTACACGAGCATGGTGCTATATAAAATTTCTTCAATGAGTTTTATATTCGTTCCATATTATTCATTCCGCTTTGATGTATGGCTTTAACGTTTGGAGAACATTTTGTTTGTGTGGATTCTGTATCTTGATTCTGTTGTAGGGACAAAGAATGGTGTTTGAATTTCAAAAGCCTCTGAGAAATTGAAATGACCACATTATATTTGACCTAAAATGAGGCACAAGAGTAATGGACAAACCAAAATGGTTTGAATCTGACATGTGCTTTTCAGACCCTAAAGACCACATTATTTATGGGCATAAACAAGAACTGGCAAATAGGACATGGTAATAAATAATATGGTCACAGTACGACGTTAACATTAAGATGAGTTAGTATAGTGATACTCTTTATTCCAATGTTTAGTTAACCTCAAAATACGAAGTGGGAAACTTGATTGCCGATGCTTTTCAACAAGCATGAAGGACTGGTGTAGTTACAATAGAGAAAGGAAAATACCTCGTGAACGATCTTCAGGTTGTGGAAGGAATGCAGTTTAATCGTGGTTATTTATCACCTTACTTAGTCACTGATCGAAGGAAGAAAGAAGTTGAATTCCATGATTGCAAGGTCAGAACCAAGACCTGACAATTTGTTTTTCCCGTTGTCTTGGAAGTGCAGTGGCTAAGAGTATATATATCTGCGTTGTTTTTATTGTAGCTGCTCTTGGTTGATAAGAAAATAACAAATCCGAAAGATATGTCCAAGATATTGGATTCTGCTGTTAAAGAGGACTATCCAGTTCTTATAGTTGCCGAGGAGATCGAGCAAGACGCTCTTGCTTCTGTTATTAGGAACAAACTGAAAAGGTAACCTGAAGGTGGCAGCCATTAAAGCTCCCTCCTCTGAAGAGCGCAAGAGCCATTGCTTGGATGATCTTGCAATCTTAACTGGAGGTAGTCAGGCTCCATCTTCACACAAGGGCATAACATATAACACTTTTGCCTTTGAGTATATTTCTTCCCCACTTTCTTTCTTGTTCTTAGGACTGAATCACTGAGGTTATTCTCTCTGTGTAGCTACCGTGATCAGAGATGAGATGGGGCTGAACTTAGAGAAGGCTGGAAAAGAGGTCTTAGGAAGAGCAAAAAGGATTCTTGTAACTAAGGATTCAACACTGATTGTTACTAATGGGAACACCCAGAAAGCAGTTGAGGAAAGGGTTTCTCAGATTAAAAAACTTGTCCAGGTCCTTCTGTTATCCATGTCTTCTCATTTCATTAACCAAGTGACCTTCTTTGACAGGAACATATTTGATGCTCATGTTTTTCATTTGATCATAATGTGTATTTCAGAACACCGAGGAAAATTTTCAGAAGATCCTCAATGAAAGGATAGCCAGATTATCCGGTGGAATTGCATTAATCCAGGTGGCTTTGTAAACCATTGATACAGAGAACAATCTGATTGTCAACTAACAACCAAAGCCTTAGGTTGGTGCACACACGCAAGTCGAGTTGAAGGACAAACAGTTAAAGGTTGAAGATGCCCTGAATGCAACTAAGGTAACTCGAGTCGAAACATACGATTCCCGTGGTCCAGAATTATTCCAAGGAACCTGATCTCTCAGAATTTAGTCAGCAACTGAAGAAGGGATTATAGTTGGTGGTGGTTGTGCCCTCTTGAGACTGGCTGCCAAAGTAGACAGCATCAAAGACATCCTAGACAACACAGAAAAGAAGGTACTCGTTTGAAGGTTATGGTTAGTATTTACACTTCTTAAGCATCTCAGAAGATTTGATCCTTTTCTTGCAACACGATAAATGCAGATTGGAGCTGAAATATTTAAGAAAGCATTGAGATACCCTATAAGACTTATAGCCAAAAACGCAGGTACAAATGGCAATATCGTCATATAAAAGGTATTGATAGTGTCATCTCACTAGAACCAGCCCTAACTTCTAATAACTTACTCTGAACTCTACAGGTCTTATCGAACGAGAACATGATGTACGGTTACAATGCTGCAAAGAATCAATACGAAGATCTGATGTTGGCTGGTATTATCGATCCGACCAAGGTAAACCACAGGACTAAGTAAATTCACTTATTGAGCTCACTTTGATGTCTATTTCAGCTTCTTAAAGAACCCTTCGTCATATATATTGTAACACAGGTTGTGAGATGTTGCTTGGAACACGCTGCATCAATGGCTAAAACGTTTCTGACATCAGATGCTGTCGTAGTTGAGATCAAAGAAAACAAACCGAGGCCAATCATTAATCCACCATTGCCTACTTCTCCAGCTACATCCTCCATGTTCCCTGACAGAAAATTGCCAAGATTTCCTCACATTATGCCCAGAACTCGAAGCCACTTTCCAAATAAGTAGGAAACCGTCTCTCTATATATATATATATATATATATATATACGACTAGATAACTTGAGAACGTCACATTTAATGTAATTTTCGAAACTTTTCTACACGTGTATATGTATGTGTCATATATACACGAAAATTGCAGTAAATGTGATAAGCTCTGGTCATCTCCTAAACGTCTCAAAGCGAAAGACTTTTCTTCTTCAAAAGCATTTGTAATTATCCCCAAACACGAGATCTTATCGTAGCGGGGAAATTGTAAGAGAATGATGGGAATAAGCGTGCAGACGGCGATGGATCTAGTCGTTGCCGGAATCTCTCTGATGATCGGATTAGGGTTCTTCGCTCTCATCGCCTCCATCCTCTGCTCCGTCGCCTTCTTCCACCATGCCAAAGCTACTTCTTGACCTTCAAATCTGGTAATCGAAATTTGCTTAAAAAGTTAAATCTTTTTCAATCGGGCTAACAATTGTATCACAAATTCAAACTTTTTTGAGCTGTCTGCATATTCAGTACAGATAATCGAAGACTGAGACGAAGAGCTTCTCATTGCTTTCAGTTGAACGACAAGTGTAGCCAAGAGACATTGTAATCTGTGAATTTTGCGAAATCGCTTATAGTGAAAAGTTTTGTCATTTCTTGTTTTTCTGTTTGCGTATAAAAACCATTCCTCGGATCCCATCCGGGTCGGAGACGAACCCGAGCGGGCGGTAAAAAGCGAGAACCCGGGGCTGCGAATACAGAGCAATGTTACAGATCCGTTTCCCCTGAAAATCCTCGATCAGCCGCTCCATCACCGCCTTCCCGAGCCCTAAGCTTTGGAACGACGGATCAACCACCACATCCCATATGATTGCGTTGAAAACGCCGTCTCCCGTCGCCCTAGCGAACGCCACTGGCCGCCGCGTTTTCTCGTACTCCACCCACAGCAGCGCGTCAGTGTGCTGCAGCGCCCCCTCGATCTTCGCCGTGTCCCGCCGTGGGAATCCCACTGCTACAAAGACAGAATTCAACTGATCTAAGTTCAATCCATCCGCCGTACGACGGAGATAAAAGCCTCTCGACTCTAAATCCTCGTCGGTGATCAAGTAGCTCGGCGGCTGTCGTCATATCGCCGCCGAAAACGCAGCTTGCGATGACTGTGATACTGCGTTTTGAGGGTTTAAGGTGGACCTTAACCGGAGGGAAGCCGCAGGAGTGGAGATTGTGCCTCCGAGAAGCATGGTATACGCTGATCCTTGTCAAAATGTCGAATTTTTGCTAGATTTCTTGAAACCAGACGAAACAAAGTTGAAGGGATAGATTTGTTTTGTTTTTTCCGTCAATTGGGATAAAGGGTGTGTACTGTGTGTGGCTGTGGATAACGTAGAAGCTCTCTAGCTTTTACCTTTTTTCTGTTTCGAGTAAATAAAAATAAAGAAACTCGTGGTTGTCAGAGACCATTGTCGTTCGGTAGTTGAGAGTCAAAAGAGTTACTCTTTTGGCGGGCGATATAGTTAGTTGTTCGAAAAGAAGAGAAAAAATCCTTATTGTTATACAATACATTTAGTTTTGCTTCAGTGATCCTCCTTGTTGGTTTTGTACATATTCTGGATTTTCTGGGTTCTTAAATACAATTCTTATGGTTAATCTAGATTTGATCACTGGCTGATACAACAAGCCGTTATTAGTGATTATTCTTGGGCCGTTTTGTGTTTAACAAGTCATTTAAGATCTCTGGCATGTGATCAGCATCTAAAGACTTTTAGAGCCCTTCCCTAAGTATCCGTCCTCCAGTTCATGAGGACGTTCCTATAATGGTATCCATTTTGGTAACTTAGAAGCTTACATGTCTCGTATCTATTTGCCTATTCAGAGATGGTTTTATATGGTAGCTTGGACAGTGGTTTTGATCGATGACGAGTTTGCTTCTTGTCTGAAACCGTCATATGAAATTATGCTTATGTTATGCTGTTGTCCTTAATTATACAGTAACTGAGACTAGAAAGATACATTGGCGGCATATTCAGCTTGTTCTAACTCTCGAACATGCACATCTTCAGTGCCATTGTTACTACTGTTTTTTCCAGCTCTGCAGCTAGTGACCAGCTAGTAATGTTTATGTTTTGCTTTTTGTTACTTCAATAGTGTTCATGAAAGACCTGTGCAAACCACCTCCTCTGTATTTTTGAACTCACTAGTGTTCATGCTGTTCATGGACCCCAGGAAATATACCCAGACAGCAGAACCCATCTACAGGACTATACAACCGTTTAAGTCTTCTTCCAGGTCTCATGATGCTTTGGTGATTTTCAAAACTTTCTTAAACTTTCCAAGTGGTTAGAATTATAATTCTGGGAATTTGATCTTGATACTATCCCATAACGATCAAAGTCAAATCGGGAGCCTATTAATGAGGCAAATTCAAATGTAACATTCAGATCTTATAATGAGAGAGGCTAGGACTGAAAGTTGGCCAGCTTTTAGTTTGATGTGCTGGTTGGATTTCAGATAGTTTATATTGTGATCCTGGAAACCCAATATCATTAGTTATTGACCTGATTACTTGAAGACACAGATTTTTTTTTTTTACAGAAAGCTTTAAAACTTAGTTTTTGTAATAGTACTGTTAGGCCTAGGTACTGTTTCGCAAAGCAATAATGATTGGTGGTTGTTTGGTGTACCAAGACACTGTTGTGGTCTCTTTGGTTTTCCAAATGCTTTTACTAATCTTTCTTGGTGTCACTGTCAACTAGGAATGGGACGTGCACATGCTATTGTTGACACAAACGCTTGGTTCTTCGCCTTTACTCGTTGAACTAGTCTGGTCCTTCAATCTTCCTGAAGGTGAAATTGGTAGACCAAGTTCAGTGTTATATGCTTTATCAAGCCACATTCTCTCATATATCTCACGTTTTGTGGGTCACGTAATTAGGTTGGGACGGCCCATCTTTCATTTTCATCTATCTGTTTACTGCTCCTACGTGCATTATTATGGATTGGAGATTATACAAAATCGAAAGCGACCTGAGAATAACATCAATGTGAGGATCTTCCTCTTCTGGAAAGTTGCCAGCTAAAGTCTCTTTGTTGTTTTCTGTTCCCATTAATTGTGCCTCATTAAGCTTAATACTTTGCAATGATTATCTAAAGCTCAATTGATATATTTACCAGCTTTTCATTTTTCCATTAACAGATCGCATCTTGTTATATCAAGTTCTGGTAAAGCTGTCAGTTGAATTGACCAAGTAAGGGTTTGTCTCTATCTTTTAGTTTATGTGTTAGTTCTCTAACTTTAATTTTCCAGCACCGTTTCCCAAACTGTTTCTTTAGCTACAATAAATGCAATTATTATTCTTCTCGTAATAGATAATATGCCATGTTTGTTTAACTTTCTCTGATGGGTAATACTTGTATTTACTGTTACAAATGGTTCTACTGTGTTGACAACGTGGGAGAGAGATGAGAACAGGTTCATTTCTGATATTTTCTAATAACTTATTTCCTGATATGCAAAATAGTTTCTTAAGAAGTGATTACAAACAGTTTATAGTAATTAAAAATGACAGATTTTTGAATGATTACGTTTTATTGTTTTGTAAAAGAATCATGTGAAGCTCTTGAAGGTAGCAGGAATTTTTGTTAGCAAGCAAAGCTCTGCTATTAACTACTTGGGCCACACATCATAGAAACAATATTGGTAACCTTAGAATCTCCTGTTTCGTCATCAACCGTTTTGTCCTCTTCCATGAGCGTTTCTTTTTCTCGGAAAACGATGATTAGTATTTCATAAATAATGTGTGCTTTTCAGTGGTATAGATTGGTTATAAATTGGTTACTGTTGTGAATTAAATAGGAAATGTCTGTTCTTCTTCCCAGAATCATCCTCTTGATGGCTCCAGTGTTGAAGATCAAGATATGCTCTGTTTTTGTGTGAGAAGGAAGTCAGTGAAGAACAGGGTACATAAAATATAACAGCGTTGCAACGGATAACCGTGAAGATAACTTATTTGGGACATCATCTACAAAAAAACATATTCCAGCAAATGAAACCAAAGCAACTACCTACACACATGACTTATTAAAGGCAATCAACTGGATTGGTGAGAGACCTTAAACATCTCTCTTCATAACAAGATTTGGATTCTATGTGAACCACCATATCTTCTTCTCATTTTCGTCATGAGTATTATTTGGTTTTGCTCACCTTGCCTCTACTCTGGACACGACTAGCTGCACTTGTTCTTGTTCTTGCTTTGAGCTCTGATTTTTCTCCTTCATTGCTTAATGTTTTCTCTGTGTGTTGGCGTTTTTGAATGTAGACTTGTTTAGAACCATTCTTCCTAGCTGCATGTTTGCTGATGTTCTTTGGAAGCTGATTTCTAGGTCCCGAAGATGCATCAGAGGCCATCGAATCATCACTCTCTTCACCACCACCATCATCATTCTCATAACCATCATCGGCATCTTTTACATGTGACTCATCATCGTTGTCATCATCATCATCGACAACAACAAAAGAATGGTCATTTCCCTGAAAGGCGTCTTCTATGTACATAGTCCACCCTGACTCACAACTGCTGTATTCCTCCTCCTCAGAGCCTCCATGGTTCCTAGGAGACTCCATGGCTTTGAGCAACGCAAAGAAGAAAACAAAACCAAGGTTTCAATATTAGCATATATGCACACACACACACACACACTTAAAAAGATCACTAGATTTTTGTAGTTACGTACCTTGTTTGTTTCAATTCACTTCACCAATTTACTGTCTGATATAGGCTGTGTCTCTGTCTCTCTTTGGCTTTGCTCTTCCATCATCAATAAATATAAGTTTTTTTTTTCCAAGTATCAGGAAAAGCCGGAGCCTATAAGAAGCCTCATATAATTGAAGAAAAGTAGTAAGTTTCACCACATGGCAACCCTAGCACCATTGTTTTCACTCAATTGAAGCACTACCAGACAAAGCCATTGCAGATATATATCAAGGAAGGAAGGTTAGTGCCTTCTTCATTATAAAGCACACTCTCATATAGAATTAAAAGCCTATGCTCTTCTTTTTCTATAATATAACTAAATTTATATATTTATCTAAACTTTTCCTAAAACGAATATATTGGTTCCTAACAAACCGTAATCTAGTCTAGAGTCAGGACACATCAATACCCAGAAACAAGAATTTTCCTTCTGAGCTCTGTCATTAGTGAGCTCATAAGTTTAACTTATCCTTTCTGTGCTCTTCTTAAGTGATAGTAATCATGTGAACTGGGTAAGTTTTAACTTCTCTGTACTCTCTTCTCTCTTATGTATCACAGGCCATCTTAAATATTAAAGATCAGCTTTTGAGGTGGAAATCAGAAGAGACCCACCTCAACAAACAAGAGGGAATAAAAGAAGCATTTACTTAATTAGGTTAAGAGCTGTTTCTCTTCTTCATTCCTTTAATAGTCTTCTTCCTCCTCCAATCCTCTTACTGTCTTTAAAACTGTTGCAGCCTTTTCTTTCTCTCTCATTCTATTGAAAGGTAAAAACCAACTTGATTTTATTTGTCATTTTAGTTTTCTCTTAAGATAAGGACAAAACAAAAGGAGTATAACAACTGTCACAACTTACTGAATCCATATTACAAAAGGGTTGTTTGAATATAAATTGTCTTCATTGCGTTTCCTGTTTCTCTGGCGTCACCTTAAAATGTTTGTCAATGGAGGCCCTCTTGGTGACAGCTAGCAAATTCAAGTGTGTGAGATAGTCCATATTACAAAAGGGTTTTTATTTGTGTTTTGACTCATGACTCATTTTTAAGTAATGCTAAACAAAGTTAGCTTTGGGCTTTGAGACAGTTTGGTTTCATTAAGTTTAAGAACAATTCTGAAACAGGGGTGGTATTACAGTGGGTCTCACGAATTTGGAGAGAGATGTGTGTTAGGATATATTATAGTATGTACAAATCGTTGATGTCTGAAAAAATGGAGTTGGACGCATTGGATTTTCTCATGTGGGTCTCTTTCTATCAATTGCCCTACGTGTGTATGTGACTGTGGAATGTCATTGTACGTTACTATATTTGTCACCGATTCATTTATTTGTAGGTTTAAATTTTGATGTGTCACAGATTCTGAAAGCATCATCTGACACTGGCTTGAACTAATTGATAACTTTGGTTGTCAAGTCGGTGTGAAAAAGGACGGGACATTGTGTTGCTTGCCTCTTAGTGCATAGTTGTGAAGTTTATATCTAAATCAATTGATAACAAGTAAAACTTTATAATATAAAACACATATATCCGTCCAATGTTTAGGATAAAAGGTTCATTATGTTGTTTGTAACTTTTAATCACTAGAATAAAATTGAATTAGTTAAATACGTTTGATAGATTGGTTGAATAAAATCATGTCTCTTGTTGTTTTCTAAAAGGCTTACAAAAAGAAGATCATATGTCCTTTAGCACCAAAATCTTGCTTTGCCTGTCCCTCTCATCACCCATAGATTGTTTCTTATACTTTGGTTGTTTGTTTCCTATGGCTTCTACATTTAATATAGATGTATGCATTATTTCAGATGATCCACAATCTATACCATCTTATAAATAATATTTTGTTAATTTAAATGCAAATGCTAAACGTATACATAAAATTCTCTTTATGCATGTTTGTGTTTGGTGTAAATACATACATGTTTTAGTGTGTGTATATCTCCTTTGAGAATTTCTTCTGGTTCTGGTTACTTACATATAGGATAAGCATCTCATACCATTTGGTCCTTTCTACTAGATTTCTCTGTCCAAATTGTTCCTAACCATTATATATGGTTTTTAGAAGTTTAATATTGTCGTGCCAATTTCTTAAGATTCTTAAATATGTCCTTTATCGTCAGCCACATCATTCATGCATGCTTCTAATTAACAAATCCACTCTTGTTATTTGTTTCTAAAACAATCTTGCTTTACTTTCGATGCCTGCTCCTCTCACTCATATATTGGTTCTTGTTCGTTTGTTTACTTTGGCTTTTGTAAGTAATGTGTATTTTTTTTTTTGTTGTTGCAAATGATCCACAATCTTTACCATTATAATAGTAATGTAAATGCAAATGTTAAACGTAAACATAATATTCTCTAGCTATCTAATTGCGTTTGATGTTCGCGTTTACACTTTGTAAAAATAATTTTACACACAATGAAAAATGTTGATTTTGTTCCTTGTTAACGTTCTTTGCACGCGTAAAACGTAAACACTAAACACAATAAATCGTCTGACCTTGATCATATATGAATTTCTGTAAGCGTAAACCCATAAATCTCCTTTGAAAACTTTCTTTTTCATTTGAATTTGACACTAGATATCTCTATCTAATTTCATTTTCCTAGTTATTATAGTTTTTAAAAGTTAGATACTTGATTAGAGAAATGAAACTTAAAACTTTCTCGTCTAGGTTCTCAAAATTCTGAATAATATGGCCTATATCGTCAGCCAATTCATTCATGTCACTAACAAGTCCACTCTTCTTATAAGTTTCTAAAACATGGAATCATCGTAGAATGACAATTAAGTTGAGTTGGACTAAGGAAATGTTAACGACAATTCTTAATTTTTAATCCGATGTTGGAGCTTTATTAGATGGGTTTAATGTAAAAACAATTAATAAGAGATTTGATAGGAGAAAAGATATGTTGTCGGCTCCCTCCTGAGGAAATCATATTTGTAAACTTAGTAATAATCACAATCCGACATTCTTTGATTTGTACCCATTTTCACCAACAACTCAATCTTTCTTTTATTCTTAAAAAAAACATATTTTTTTACTTACTTCCAATATTCAATAAAGAAAAGAAATTCACCAACTTGATCCTGATTTAAAACTTTATATACAATAATTAGTATTGGGACAAATAAGCTCTCGGAGACATCGGTGGTCAAATATCATTTTACTGCACCAAAAACTTTATCATCAAGAAGTCAATATAAATATTTCTTATAGTTGAGACTTCAAGTGCTGGATTAAACCGATGTTGGTCCATAGTCCAATATATATGTTTAAATTTTCTGTTTAAAACACCCTCATTTATAAAACATTTATTCATAAATGATGTTATCGATAAATCGAATTCATATTCGTCTATGTTTACACAATCATCAAAAATTTCAACATATGTTTGATAACACATATTTATTTTATAATATCATAATTTATTTATTTTATTATGTTACAACAATATTTAACATATTATTTCAAAAAATACATAAATTTTATATTCAAATACCAAATTATTGTTATTTATGAATACGATTTACTTAAATAACATATTAAAAAACATGCTATAGATAATATTGTGATTCATTTTTTATAGCATGTAATATTTAACATATTATTTTAAAAAGTATTATAATATACATAAATAACATGGTATTTAAATATATTGTATATGTTTAAGTACCGAGATATTATTTTTTATTATTGCTGTGTATAAATACTATACTGAAAACGTGTTTATTATAAATTGTGTAAATAGTTTAAAACATTTTTTATTATGATAACTATTTATAAAATAAATAAAAATAAGTTATTTTATTTTGTCAATGTCATAATTATATTAAAAAATTTTATTGGAAATGTTGGTTTGCCTAATGAGCGATCAGAATAAAAATATTCTGATATAAAAAAAAAACAGATGTTTTAATTTGTAATGAATCGACAATCCTTGTAAATGTCAGAGTTTGTGTCAACCAAAGACGTATTTTTATCCAAATTTGTTATCCATAAACATTTTTATCCGATTTTTTTTTTTTTGTTATGCAAACATGAAATTTATATCCAATTTCTTAATTCTGTTCCAAAATTTGTGTATACATCTAAATTACCCAAGTTTATATATTTTGAACAATTAGTATCCAACACAGAATAATGTTACGCCAAACACTTTGCTTTTGCAGGAACTCGACTAGATGGATCTCAAAATCTTGAATTGGGATTGGGATCAAGAATCTTACCCAACATCTTCTGATTTCTGGGTCCCTCATCTTCTACGCTCCCTTCTTTCTTTTTCTTCGCTTATTCTCGAAAGATGCATGTTCGAGGTAAGCAACCCACTGTTCTCTGTTTGTTCTCTATCTCTTAGTATTCATCATGACTTGGAAAGCAAGTAACCTCTCATGAGGAACCTAACCGAGAGATTTACAATCACATCACAGAGAATCGCTAGAATGGTGATATTTTCTAGAGGACACGCTGATAATTCAAATGAGGGAAGAAAAATAATAGTAAAATTCAAATAATCAGCTTGAAAATGTCTCTGCTCTTTCTCTACCGAATTACTTGCTCTTGACGTCACTTATAAGGAGCCATGGTTTTATGACACAAGATGCTTCTGGTTAGGACCAGGAGACCAGATATGGCCTGACCAATAGATTAAGTAAGATTTAAGAATAAGCTTAACTTAATGTGTCACGTCACACGCAAGAAACTGGCAAGTAGGCCGCAAACCCTAATATCTTCTGAGTAATTTACTCTGCTTTTCCATAGGTTGAAAATGAAGGGAATGTATATGTTTGTCGGTGGGTTGAAAGTATATTCCTTTTTTGCTTTGTTCTTTTGAGA
This sequence comes from Streptanthus diversifolius, assembly GCA_039880935.1. Lineage (NCBI taxonomy): Eukaryota > Viridiplantae > Streptophyta > Magnoliopsida > Brassicales > Brassicaceae > Streptanthus > Streptanthus diversifolius. Next base: position 24,113,254 of record JAXGFM010000014.1, on the reverse strand, counting down.
AACAAGACGATCTGATTTCAAAGTCATGTTAGTTCACACATATTAACTTCATTCCTCATCATCTTGTCTTACGTTTTCAGGTACTCCTAATAATTAACAGATATCAACTACCAACATTTTCTGATCTTGCACCAGACTTTTAAATCTCACTTCCTCTTTTTATCCTTTCTTTATCAGGTTAGCTCGTATAGGTTCTGTAATATTGGCTCTTCACGATATCAGCGACGTGTTTCTAAAGATAGGCAAGATGTACAAATACAGCGGCGCAGAAGCCATGAGTAGCGTTTCGTTCATCCTATTATTCCTGTCGTGGACCGCTCTGCGACTCATCTACCCTTTATGGATCATATGGAGTACCAGGTCTATAGCATAAGCCTTAAAACCTTAAATTTACTTATATAATGAAATATTATTAGACCTTGTTTTTTGGTTGCTATCCACGTATTATATGGACCTATGGAGCTACGAATCTATAAAAGTGAAGCTGGAGTGGGATAAGAAGCATTCGATGGAAACTGGATTGCCTCGGATAGTGTACTACGTTTTCAACACACTTCTCTATTGCTTACAGGTTCTTCACGTCTACTGATGGGTCTTAATATGTCGTGTATTCATCTGCCAAAGGCAAAATCGCTAGAGACGTCTACATATCTAAATCAGTAGATGCTTAATAATATTTTTGTGATATTCTACATAAAACGGATTTTTTTTTTGTCTTAGCCATTTGTATTCAACATATTCTTTGCAGATTCTGAAGGTGAAGATGATGAACACCAAGATTAATTTTCTTGACTCTTGTCCAATCAGTGTGTAACATAATGTCCACGTTGACCGAATAGAAACCATCCTTGTGCAGGGACCCGTGAACAAATCTGTTTAATTTTTGAGGAATGCGTGTCAATAAGCAGAGATTTAAGAAGAAAACCCAAACAATGACACGATGAGAAATAACAATGCTTTAATTTCGGTACCCTATATATAAGTCTAAACGTGAAACATCCAAATCAAACACATATATCGAGAAACTAAACAAAACCAAACTTTAACCCAAAAAAAAACACACACACACACACAACCAAACTCGGTTAAGAAGAAAGCCCAAACAATGATATGATGTCACTAAATCATTTATCCACCAAACAATGACCCAATGATTGAAACACAGAAAGTAACTCCACTTTTTACTATTTATCAGTTAAGATTATTATTAATTCTATGGATTTTTATAGTTTTGAGTTTTCTTATGAACATGCTTTTTTTGTTTAAGTTATATATATATATATATATATATATATATATATGCTTCTAGTATTGTGGATGTTCTTACTGCATAATTTGGTATTAAAGCTAATTAAGTTTTGTTCTTCGTTTACTAGCTAAGTCGTTCGGATCTTACTATCATACAGATGAATGTCCATTTAGTTCGACTGAAGATCGATCAGTAGGAAAAATACAAAATAATTGTTGGTGATCCTGTTTTTGACAACTACAACGATGCCGAAGACGGCACACGATTTATCCAAGATGAAGTAGAAACAGATGATCTGTAGTCATGCATGGATCATGTGACTTATTATCCATGAAATACACACAGTTGCGCACACAACAAACAAACCTCTCTCGACTTGGAAAACATTGAGATTGTGGGATTTGACCTTTTGTCGTCGACGAGAATAATTTTCTCCAAAAAAATACTGTAATTTTTTGGACATTGTAGTATAGGGTTATATATTTATCGATTGTTGAAGAAAAAATATATATATACACGTGGCGGAGCTAGTTCATAATGAGGAGGGTCAAATGAGCCATATGACTTTTGACAAAAGTTTGTTACATGTTTATATAATTGTTATTTGTTAGATAATTTATTTGAAATAAAGTAAAATTGACACTCATGACTTAAGTTCAAATTCTCTTTTGTACCCCATTTGGTAACTTTTTCATTTAGTCATTTGTTTTTGATTATGCATAATTTTTAAGACCTCTGACTTGTCCTTCAATATTCTATATAGATTTATTTTGTCTTTTCCTTCCTTTGTATCTTCCACCTAAAAGCAGTAACTTATAGTTTTGTTTTCACTTAAAGATATTTAATTTGCACAAAAGTAAATACTACTGGCATATATATTTTTATCGAAAAATAATTATAACTTTTATTGTTTATAATAATATTATTCTCTATTCAATTTTATTTATTAAAAATAACTGATATTATTACCTAAAATGTTACAAAATTCAAATAATAATATATTAGCAAAATATTATATAAATTTATTTAAATTATATTTAATATTAATATAATAATATTATATTGACCCTCATCAACAATATTTTTGGTTCCGTGAAGATCTCTCAAAAAGGTATGAACGGTTCTTTTTTTTTCTTTTAATAATCAAAGAAATGCCGAAAATTTAATAGTATACTGTATTTTTTTTCAATATAGACTATTAACTTTAATATCCCTATCATATTAAGAAGTGCAGATTTGAACTCCATACATGTATAATGAATTTGAGAAATTCTTTTAAATCATATGCTTCCCTTTATAATATTTAGTTTTGCTTTATTGCCTTTTGGTTCACTTTAGAGTCCACAAGAAACAAATTGCACATTTGTGAGCGATTAAATGTACAGATTAAACCGGCTTTTCCACTAATAAATTAGAACAATAGGACCCACATGAAAATGCAAGTGAACCTACTCGTGATAAATTAAAGGGTCGTGAAGAGTGCATGTGAATGTTAGTGTACGAACTACGAAGTCAGAGAACTAAACTGCAGACAACATGTGGATCCTCGTCACTTTTGTCATCAATTCACTCATAAGTCATAAGCCTACTATACTCCCTACTTCTTGCTTCTTCTTTTTTTTGTGTGAGTGTGTGTTCCTGCTAGTCTCTTCTACAATATTTGTATTGACTTTAATTACATATATACTAGGAAAATTACCAAATTTAGATTAGTTAGTACATCATAACATGCGATTTTATAGGTGCAGAATATGAAAATATCGTAAACTTATGTAGCAACAAACACGTAAATTCTATTTGATGAACAAAATAATACAACAATATATTTTCTTAATAGTCTATATATATATATAATTGGTACGTACACACAACCAAAATTGGATATGCGTTATTGTACATAACAATACTATTACTAGCTAGTACAAAGTACATACTTCTACGTCAGAATCACTGTGATCCTCATCAAATCTGTAACAACTCCTATTTATATATGGTCTATAGGATGCGTTTTGAGAGGATCCTTGGCCGTATTAGCCGATATGAATAATAAATGTTGGAATAAGTATCAATTATTGTGGTATTCAAGTTGCGTGACCAAAGTACTGACCAATTACCATCCCCAAAGTTTCCAATGAAAATAAGTTTCTATTTTGAGCAAATGAGAATAGTCAATAAAATCTTATAACGAGTACAAAACTACAAATTGTTGTAAAACTATGTAACTGCAAATTCAATTACTGTATTTTGGTTCTTCCGTGCCCAAACTTAAGTTTTAAAAAATTCTCTTGTATATCTTTCTATTTTTTTTTAACGATAAATCCATCACTTAAATTGATATATATTTTTGGATGGAAATATTAAGTATCTCTGAATTTTATATTTTTTATATGGTGAAATATCTTTGTATATCATATAAATATTATCCAAATTTCTGTTTATATGTTTTAAAAATACAAACATAGAATATGTTCTGATATTTTATAAATTTGTTTATAGCTGCAGTTAATATAGGAAAATCTAGAAGAAAACAACAGAAAATACATCAACTAAGAAAATTAATAGGCAAGATAAGAAAGTTCTACTAAATACATGAATTTATAATATTTATTCAAAGTTTTTTAAAAAAATTGAACGTGACACCTAAATTAATAACACCTCAAATTCATATTTTGTATTCAATTAAACACCTAAATTAATAACACCTCAAATTCATATTTTGTATTCAATTAAATTTAAATATTTTTAGAAAGTAAAATTTATTTCTTAGATTCTCCGAGTTTAATGTTTGATATTTTTCTATACTATAAGATTTGGTGTATTTTTGTAATTTTTTTTAACAAGTGATATGTGTATTTTTAAAGTTTATCTAAAAGCTAACCAAAAAAAAAAAAAAACTAGAACGGAAAAAAGGAGAGGAAAAAAAAGAAGAGAGAGAGAGAGAGAGAGAAAGAGAGGAAGAGGCAATCAAAAGGTATTAAATTGGCTTTCTCTCGTTCATTCTCTCACTGTTACCTCGTGGGTCGAGATCTTTTCGCCAGATTCTCTAGAAATCGCCCGCCCCGAAAAAGAAGCTCTCATAAAAGTCCGAATCCTTCCAAATTCCTCTATTTTGGTGCGTGTCAAATTGAATTTGGGACTGCTCTGCGAAAGTGAGGAACCCGATATTTTTCTTTGTGAGTGCCACACAAACTCCCACAAATCGGCTTCAAGTTTTCGATTTTGGTTAATGGGTGTTATCGTTTGACCCTTTTCCGCAATCTGGTTTCCTGTTTTGTTTTCTTTTCTCACTGTTATCTGCATCGGGATTTCACGTCTTGTGATCCCTGCCTTGCTCATGAGTGTTATAAAACAGTTTGGTCGTTTCTTCTTGATGGGTTTCTGGATTCGTTTCTAGCTTTCGCTTGTTTAATTTCCGTGTATGACTTCAGATTGCTGCATTTTGATATGCGCTAATTGTTTCGTTCTAGAGTGCTGTTTTATCTAGCGTGGTAGACTCATTTCATGGGTTTTAAGTGTAAATGTGAACCGTTCCCTGAAAATGTCCTGTAAAAACTCAGTCTTATGATGTGTATGTTGGCTATGTAAGCTTTTTTTCAACGTTGTGAGTGTAAATTCTGTCTTCTCAATACAAATGTGCTCTTTTTGCAGGTATAATTCTTCTGTAATTGTTCATGATGGGTCAAGACATCAATGGGATCGAATTTCATCAGAAGAGACATGGTCTTTTGAAGGATCAAGTCCAATTGGTTAAGAGAAGAGACTCAGTTCGGTACGAAGTAGTTCCAATTCAAGATCGATTGTCATTTGATAAGGGCTTCTTTGCGGTTATCCGTGCGTGCCAATTGCTTTCGCAGAAGAATGATGGGATAATATTGGTTGGGGTTGCTGGTCCATCTGGTGCCGGAAAGACTGTATTTACCGAGAAGATACTCAACTTTTTGCCAAGTGTTGCTGTCATATCAATGGACAACTATAATGACGCCAGTCGAATTGTTGATGGAAACTTTGACGGTAAGAATATCATCTTTGATATTTTGCGCCATGAAAGTTAATAGGAACCAAGTCCTTCATATCTGTTGAGCTATTACAACTTTTTTTTGGAAATCTAGATCCACGGTTAACGGACTATGACACATTGCTCAAGAATCTTGAAGATTTAAAGGAAGGAAAACAAGTTGAGGTTCCTATATATGATTTTAAGTCCAGCTCTCGTGTTGGATATAGGTAATGGATGATGCGGTTTTACGATTTCCATTTGCTGCTTAAATCAGCATTTTGTGTTTTATCACAGAAGTTGGATATTTCATTCACATCGGCATGGTTAACCATTGTACTGGTGTTTCTACTGAAAAATTGTTTTTAATGCCATGCTTTCAATTTTGTTAGGACTCTTGATGTCCCAGCTTCTAGGATTGTGATCATTGAAGGAATCTATGCTTTGAGTGAAAAATTGCGACCTTTGTTGGATCTTCGTGTGTCTGTTACTGGTGGAGTTCACTTTGATCTTGTTAAACGGGTTCTTCGTGATATACAACGTGCAGGCCAACAGCCAGAGGAGATAATCCATCAGATATCTGAAACAGTTTGTTCTCTATTCTTTTTTATTGCTTCTTGGCTATTATTGGTTATGTAAAGTATTTAAAAGTAACAACTTCACTATTTATGTAGGTTTACCCGATGTACAAAGCTTTCATAGAACCAGATCTCCAGACTGCTCAAATTAAAATCATTAATAAATTCAACCCCTTCACTGGTTTTCAGAGCCCAACATACATCTTGAAGGTTTGAAAAATGATTTGATTTGTCTATCCATATAATTAAATTTTTGCTCTGTAATCTCTGATTTCAGGTATTTGTTGTCTGCCTTTAGTAAACTGAACTTCTTTTGCTGTTGATTTGTTGTAGTCAAGAAAGGATGTATCTGTTGATCAGATCAAGGCGGTCCTTTCTGAAGGACACACAGAGACTAAGGAGGAGACCTATGATATATATCTTCTTCCTCCGGGTGAAGATCCAGAGTCTTGCCAATCATATTTGAGGATGCGGAATAAAGATGGAAAGTACAGCCTCATGTTTGAGGTTTGGCCCTTAAGAGTTTTCTTTCCATGTTTTCATGAATATGACTTTTCGGTTTCTGAAAAAGCTGACAACCTTCTGATTCAATAATGTTAAGATTACTTAAAGGGCTGTGGTGAATACTTATGTTTGTGATTTGATATCCAGGAATGGGTTACGGATACTCCTTTTGTCATATCCCCAAGGATTACTTTTGAAGTGAGCGTTCGCTTACTTGGTGGGCTTATGGCATTGGGATACACAATAGCAACCATACTTAAAAGGAATAGCCATGTATTTGCTACCGATAAGGTGTTTGTGAAAATCGATTGGCTTGAGCAACTCAATCGTCACTACATGCAGGTTTGTCTATCTAAACTCATTCACCACCATTTGCTTGAAAATTGGTAGCATCTTGGAATAATAATTGTACAAGAAATTTTTATAGTTCTGTCATATGGCTTTATGATGGCATTCTTGTTCCCAGTGAGTATAAAATTTTCCAGAAAACCATATGACTATAGAGATAGAATTCTAAGTTTGTAATAACATCAGGTGCAAGGTAAAGATCGGCAACTTGTAAAGAGCACTGCAGAGCAGCTAGGATTGGAAGGATCGTTCATTCCACGCACCTATATTGAACAGATCCAACTGGAAAAACTGATAAATGAAGTAATGGTATGATTTGCTGTTCGGGCTATGATCTTTTTTTTTTGGTTTTTATTACATCTTAATTGGGTTCCTGATTATAATTCCCATTACAGGCCCTACCAGATGATTTGAAGAACAAGCTTATCTTAGATGAGGATTTGGTGTCTAGTTCAAGCCCAAAGGAAGCGCTTTTACGGGCGTCTGCAGATAGAGTAGCCATGAGAAATAAGAACCTCAAAAGGTACACTTCTTTTGAGGAGTGTATGAGAAAGCTTTGTTACTTCCAATCCATGTATCCTTAAGTAGCTATGCCATTTATGATACAGAGGCATGTCACACTCATATTCAACCCAGAGAGATAAGAATCTGTCCAAGCTTGCTGGTTATTCTTCAAGCGATAGGAGGTACGAAGAAAGAAATCATGACTCACCAGCGAACGAGGTTCGGATTTGTTCTCTTTCTTTCCTTCTTGACAATTTCAAAGCCGCCGTTGTAACTTAACAATGCAATTGTTATGGTTTTTTTTTCTACTTTAAGGGGTTTATGACTCAACTTTCGGAACAAATATCATCACTCAATGAGAGAATGGATGAGTTCACAAACCGGATCGAAGAGCTAAATTCAAAGTTGAGCTGCAACAAAAACTCTCCAACACAGCAGAGCTTGACACTCCAAGCCGAAGTTTGCAATGGCTCAGCTCCAACTTCGTATTTCATTTCTGGTCTGGACAATGGCTGTTTGACAAATTCCATAATGCCCCATTCATCTTCATCTTCCCAATTAGCCAAGGATTCACCATTAATGGAAGAGGTAAGTCACCTCACATTTTTTCTCGTTTATGAAATATGGATTTTATTACATTGCTTTGACACGCTTAGTTGCTCTTTCTGGTGCAAAACCAGATATCGACCATCTCACGTGGACAGCGTCAAGTGATGCATCAATTAGATAATCTGTGCAATCTGATGAGAGAAAGCTCAGCAGAAAGATCACGCCTAGCAAGAACAGGAAGCAGCAATAGCAGCAACAGAGGCCGATCAAGCAAAAGCTTCGTCTTGTCTAATGCGGAATTTAGTAGCCTCCCTCTCGTGTTAACCTTGGCTTTTTGCAGCGTAGGGATTGTAGTGATCAAGAGCTACATTAACCAGCGGCAATAACATCAATAACCATTATGGATCTTCTCTCTTCTTTTTTTGGATATTTTTCTCACTGGAGGCATTTTGTGAGCTTCCATTCTACGTAGACAGAAACCAATTCTCATCCCCTAAGTCGTTTGGAAAACATTCTCGATAATTTTATTCAATAAAATTGAGTCATTTTGCTCTTCTTTTTGTTCGTACATAATCAAAGACAAGACCTGGATGCGATTAAACAACACAGACAAAATTAGACACCAATGCAAAGAGAAAATTTATTGACATAAAAAGACTCGGGAAAAGAAAAAGTAAGAGTTTGAAATGATACAACATGTTTATTCCCTCTTTAAGAGACGACGACAACTATCAATGAGGACGACACAGTCATAAGAGTGTTCTTTTGATCAGTCTTCTTCATTCAACGGGGTTCATGATTATAGTTTGGTTCGGTCTCGTTGTGTCAGATATGAAAATTACAGTACCGATCAGATTATAAACAAATTTTGTTTCGGGTTTGGATTACTATGTCAGCCCTACATAAGTTATACAAATATGCTCCACCAGGATTGCTCTACACAAACTCTACATATATCACCAACTATGTCTTTCGTTTCTGTGAGGATTCTGGGGCATCTCCTGGAGCTGAAAAAGAGACATGAGGTTATGTCATCCCTTTCCGTTATATTAGGTCTCACAAATTTGTACAGAGTCTTTTGTTGTTATTTGTGCTAGCTTCATATGTGTTTGCTAGCGTCCTATGTGTTTGCTAGCAATAGTTAAATTAGTTTGCGGTTTATATGTCTAACATAGCAGAAAACACATGTCTTTATTCTTTATCTCACATGTAGCTTCTCTCCAGGTCCATACGTGGCATTTGGATGTAAACCAGTTTGTAGCCGAGGAAGATGAGGGTAGCTTCAGTTGTCGTATATCAGGTAAGCTGTCTCTCACTCTTCTTAAGTCAAATCCATATGCTTATGTTTAATCACAGACAAGATTTGGAGGTCATATGAATATATGTATATGCAAGATTTATGAATATGTAACTATACCATTACCTGCTGCACCACAGAAATACTTTTGTTGGAGGAAGTTGTCAATACTTTTGGTAGGGAAGGGATCAATGCCGTTGTAGATGCTGCTGGAAAACGTTTCCAAGAGTCTCAAGGTGAAAAGACAGCTGGTTGACTTAACTTCTCTTTGTACTTGTATTTTTTAAAGGTCTGACAATCTATTACTTCTCTTATTTTTTCACCAATTCTGTGAGTATATATTTCTTTTTCTCCCTGGATGTTTTCTATTTTCCATTTGTTAGACGAGAGAAGCTGCTCTCTTTGCTTTGGCTTCTCTTGCCGATCAACTTGTTGATGCTGAGGTTCGTGTTTCCATTACGAAAATTTAATATGGTGGGAAACATGGTATCCTTAATATTATTATAATCTTTTCAGGACTTGAGAACTGACCCTGCTAATTTCGCTAAATATGTTGAGCAATTGGTAATGGAAGATACTGGAATTGGTAGGTTTTGTAAGATTTACTGCTCCAACTTATTTATCTTATTTGATATTAAAATTGTGGTACATGACTGGACCTTTTATTTAACAGGGTATCATGAATGTCCTTTCCTTTATGCCCGCATATTTACAGCAGTCGCTAAGTTCTCCTCTGTGGTAATTTCTGATTTTTTTAATTTTCTCTCAATACAACTTCAGTCTGGAATATGTGAATCGAATTCTTTTCACGTTAATCAGATCAACCCTGGAATTCTTGAGCACTTCCTCAATGCTGCTGTTAGAGCTATTAACATGGACGTGTATGTTTCTACCCTTCTGCTGGTAGTATATTTATCGACAGAAATAACATGTTAACTTACTAGATACCATTACAAACAGGCCTCCACCCGTAAAACTAGGCGCATGTCGGGCACTTTTGCAGCTCCTACCTGATATGAACCGTTCAGTTATTCTGTCTCAGATCAAGAACTTATTCTCATCTCTCACTGATCTTCTCCATCAGGTAAATTTTTCTACTGAGAACCAATCAGAATTGGCGTCTGTGTTTCTATTTTCCTGGTGTCACTATAGTTTCTTGTTCTTTTTTTAGGCTTCAGATGAAACTTTGATTTTGGTACTTGAAAAGCAATTAAAGCTGGTAACTCACCCTTGCAGAAGTTTTCAGAATCTAGTTAGATAACAGTTCTCACCTATTTATTTATTTTTATGTAACATTTGCTAGGCCATGAAGCATCATCCTCAATAGAGTCTATAATCTCTCCAGTGATTCTTAATGTGTGGGTGGCACATGTCTCTGATCCCTTCATAAGTATCGATATAATTGACGTCCTGGAGGTGAATACTGAATGTGGTTATCATTCATCTCGTTGTTAGAAATGCAATTTCTGTAGCTTGTTATGTTAATCTCTTACCACTGCTTCGATTAAATGAACAATAAATTACTATGTAAGCGACTTATGTCTTTCCTATGGCTGTCACACAGGCAATAAAGAAATCGCCTGGCTGCCTGCATCCACTGACGTCAAGGATTTTACCATTCATCGGACCAACTTTAAATAAGGCACTGTTCGGAATCATGTTTCCTCACCTGTTTTTTTTTTCTCAGTTTAGTATTTTCTCTTCTCTGGTTTCCTTTTAAATGACATCTATGTGGTGATAATCAGCCACATCAGCAACCTGAAGGACTAGTGAGTGGATCCTTGGATCTTTTAACTATGCTTCTTAAGGCAAGTTATACTAGCTGGATTTACATATAACGTGAATAATATTATTGTGTTAGTAGAATTCAGTATTTCTCGTGTTTTGCTGACTATTTTTCTAGTCATATACAGGGTGCCCCAAGTGATATAGTGAAAACTGCTTATGAATTTTGCTTTGATGCTGTCATTCGTATCATACTCCACAGTGAGGACCATAGTGAACTACAGGTGATAAACTTTTCCACGTCTAGTTCGCTTCACCGTTATCTATCTACAAATGATCACTTATCACTAGCCTTTTAACTGGTCAGAATGCTACAGAATGTCTGGCAGCTTTTATATCTAGTGGAAGACAAGAGTTGCTCTCTTGGAGTGGTGATCCCGGTTTTACCATGAGAAGTTTGCTTGATGCAGCTACTAGGTCAAGTCTTCACTTACCTTTTTGTTTGGTTTATTTCACGTCCACCATATGCTGTAAGCATACTGTTTTGAGTTTTCCTTTTTTTGCATTTCTATGTTGTGCATATGTGAATATGTTGGCAATATTTACGCATGTGAAAAAAAAATCAATGATGATTTTGCGTATACATGAGTAAATCTTTTCACCATAAAAGATATGGTCTTTTTCACCTGCAATTGTTCTTTAGAGTAGTCTTCAGAATAAATACCGTGATATATCGACATTTCTTGGAATCATTTGATATTGAGCACCTTTCTTTGCTAAATTGTTTTCCCAATGTTGGCACATGCTTCTCAACCCTGATATGGAATGTTCTGGATCTCTATTTGCTGGGAAGTACATTTTGCAGCTTATCTTGCATCTTCCGTCAGAGATGGCACCCCATGTTCAGGATCTGGTTGCCGCTCTTGTAAAACGGATGCAGTCTGCTGAAATTTCGGGTTTCAGAAGCTCATTGCTGCTGATTTTTGCTAGATTGGTATTCTTCACCCTTCACTTGGATATTTTTAGCATATTAACGGTTCCTCTCTTCTTTGTAAGATGCTGTTTAGGCTCTCTGTCCTGCGCTGTAACCTTGGAAGCATCTTTTTGCATTGATTTTTGCAGGTCCATATGAGTTTTCCGAACGTTGATCAATATATCAATCTGCTTGTTAGCGTACCCGCTGATGGCCATGAAAATTCATTTGCCTATGTTATGACAGAATGGACTAAACAACAAGGCAAGCATCTCTATTCACGTTATCTAGTTGTATGATTCTATCTGTCTACCTGATGCATCACAATAAGGGTTTTTCCGGCCGTTCCAACTTATGGTTGGTTAAGCATCTTTATTCAGCTCTGGCCTTGCTACTGTCAACTAAACATTCTGAATTCGCGAAGGTCAATGTCCCAGGCAATCAGACTCAGGTCTTATGCTGTACCTTTTATATCTTTTAAATTCAGTTCACCCTCACAGCCTAACAGAGACTTGTTTATATTTCTTGTACAGTCAAATGGTGGCATAACCACGCGTTCAAAAGCTAGATCTGCTCCGGAACAATGGACCATTATCCCTTTACCCATGAAGGTATGTTTTTGTTTGATTCCTTAGTCTAAAGGTACACGCTGCAAGTCAGAATACGTATTATTTGGGGATACACAGTTCTTTCTTGACTAATTTTGATGCCCTTTACAGTTTCTTAATCGGTTACATCCTCCTTTCATTTCATCACTCTAATGTATGGTTTCAGAAATTTTACATTATTGGCTCTCGCAGATACTGGCATTACTAGCTGATACGTTGATTGAAATTCAAGAGCAAGTTTTGGGCTGTGAAGATGAGGTGACTATGCTTTCTTGAGCACTTTTTATCTCCTTTCCCATCTTAAAGTTGAGTGGAACTTGAGATGTCCTTTCTTGGGAGTAGCAGGGTAGCGAATGGGAAGAAGTTCATGAAGGACATGCTGAAGCTGAGAAAGACTTGCTACGTTCAACTAGTGACTCTCAATTGAGGAAACCCTCATATGACCAACTTGAAGCAATGGCTCGAACTTTTGAGGTCCTTTTTCTCTTTTACCTATAAAGCTATACCATTAAACCTTATCTCATCAGTGATTAAACCATTGATTCGACAGAACCAAGATGATGAGGATGGTGATGATGACTTGCATGATACCGACCCCCTTAATGAGGTGTGTTCTACATATATATATATATATATTGTATCTGCTCCTAGTTCTCCAAATCTTGATTTGTCTCACCAAGTCTCTTTTTTCGGTGCAACAAGCAGATTAATCTGGCAAGTTACCTGGGTGATTTTCTGTTGAAGTTTTCGAGTGGAGACCGACCTTTGTTTGATAATCTTTACCAGGTATGGTTTCTGTCCTCCATATAACGTAAAAGGATCTTGAACTTGATATGAACCACTTTGGCTTGTGCAGGGCTTAACACATGCGCAAAGAAGCGTGATTCATACGGTACTGAATCGCTAGGTTTGGCGTCACAATCAACAAATGATGTGTTTTGAGTGTTGTTTTTGTCAATTGATTGATTTTTGTAAGTGTCATTTTTCACAAAATATTCAAAGTATTAATAATTATCTTTGGAATTTCTTAGAAAGAAAATCCTCCAGTTTCATGACATTCTAGACATACTTCTTCGGAATCCGAGTTTTTTTTGTGAGTTTTGTTAGAAGAATGGCTAATAGGGTTACTGATTCTTTAGCTCCCCGAGCTAGAAACTGTCCCATTTATTTTGACAATCAAGTACCATTCTAGTTATTACCAGTTGTAAATGGTGACCTGAATGTATGAAACTCTTTCTCAAATATTGAAATCATGTTGTAAGTGTTAAAAAAAAAAAAAAATGGTGCGTTTGTACTTTTTTTGTTTCTTTTTGATTTCTTCAGCTTCTGATCATTTTCTTCTATTTTTTTCTGCCAAGTGTTATAGATCGTAATTTTACATATGGATTTGTAACAGAAAACCAAAAATGATATTTCAAGTGATTGATTTGATATCAGATCAATGAAAGGTGAAGTCGCTACTCCCGTCATTGGGCCGGGTTCTATTGGTTTGTCACAACGTACACGGGTAAGCGAAACCCGACCCGACGAAGGACAATCAATCAGCTTTGGTCTCTACTCTAAAAGGAGAAGCAAAAAAAAAACATTCAACTTTTCTCATATATTCTTCCCAATCATCATCTATGGCGGTGATTAGTCCAGCTACGCGTATCGGCCCGCCACTGAACCTGCCTTTTCTCCACCGATCGACACTCGCTTCGCTTTGTTTCCCCTCTAAGAATTTCCTCTTCCTCCGGAATCCCTCTCCGATCGTCGCCCTCCGGTGCCAGACACCTGTTTCCGATGGGGTTAGCTCTATGGAATCCACGAATAATGCCTCCTCCGGCTCTTCTGTTTCATCTTCTATCGATTTCCTAACCTTGTGCCATCGGCTCAAGGTATGTGTGGAAACCATATAGATTATCATATTTTCATTATCTGTGAGTGTCTTTCAATTTTGAAACTTGGAGTTGTGCGTAGTTATGTTCATGGTGAACATTGTCAATAAGTGAACTTGTTTTGGTGCCCTCTTGTGTAGACAACAAAGAGAAAAGGGTGGATCAATCAGGGGATAAATGGACCTGAATCAATTGCTGATCACATGTACCGTATGGCTCTAATGGCGCTGATTGCTGGTGATCTTACAGGAGTTGACAGAGAAAGGTTAGTGTTTGCCTCCTCAAGTGTTTTCAGTTTTTTTAGATGACAGAGAAAAGCTATTGTAGATTGTTACCAATGCATTCTGGTATTTCTGGTGTAAACATAAGATTTGTCAAGTTTGTCATAAACGACATGTAGAGCTCAGTGAGGGCTGATATATGTATATGTCTCTTCTAAAATTGAACATTAACTGGTTCTATCAGAGTGTGGGTATTAAGGAGAAACTAAAAAAGAGTTTGCGGGATGTTAGTGTATTATACTTGTTGTGGACTTTAGTTGAATTCATATTCGTCGAACTCAGGGTGTGGTGAAAATGTTCGGGAGTTAGACGAAATAATATGAGCAGCTAGTGTCGTGAAGTTCTTGAAGTCAGAATTACAAAAGCTGTGCTCTAAAGCCCAATGTTAGTGTTAATTGATTATCATGCTTCAAGATTTAGGTATGCTTTTAAATATGTCATTTGAATCAGACACGTTCAGAAAGTTGAATGAAGGATAAGATAGGAAGAACATCCGTGAAGAATTTATTTTAAGTGTGGTATTAGCTCCAGCTATAGAATATTAAATTCCCCTGTTTTGTGGCTAAATCTTATTGGATTTTGCTCCATCTTCCTTCTTTTTCTTGGCGTCTTGAACAGATGTATTAAAATGGCAATTGTGCATGACATCGCTGAAGGTATACACATTTTATTCTTGTTTCCGAATGTAAGGTTCAGTTTATTTTCTTGTCTTTTCTATTCACCATGAGACCTGATCTCTTCTCCTAGTAAGTTATTTTTTTTCCAAGAAATTATAGGGTTGTTTGGATGATACCATCTTGTTTAGTTTCAAATGCCTATGTAGGGTAGGATATATAACAGATATATTTGTTAAATTTTTTATCTTCTATGGAGAGTGAAGACGGAACTAAACATGTGTTGATAGCTGATTACAATTGTTTTTTTTTCTCTATATTCGTGCTCTTCTTCTGGAACTTAAATCCTACAAATTGACAACGCCTAACCTCCTACTGGCTTCTGAACTTCTGAACAGCTATTGTTGGAGATATTACTCCATCTGATGGTGTGCCGAAGGAAGAAAAGAGTAGGAGAGAGAAAGCGGCTTTAAAGGAGATGTGCAAAGTTCTGGGTGGAGGCCTGAGAGGTAATATACGGCTCTGCTCGTGCCATCTACTAATGTTTTGGTTTCCAAAACACTAGTTAATAAGTCAAATGTCAACGTGCAGCTGAGGAGATCACAGAACTTTGGCTGGAGTATGAGAACAATGCTTCTTTAGAGGCAAATCTTGTAAAAGACTTTGATAAGGTAATTACAGATTTTGAGTTTTCAACCATCGATGACTTTAATTCCTGTTAGCTGTTAATAGTTACAACGTTTACAACACATGGATTACACTGACTCTTGTATTTATTGGGGCTTTAAGGTTGAGATGATTCTCCAGGCACTAGAATATGAATCAGGTAAGTCTCAATCTTCATCTTTCTAATCACTTGTTCTTGTTTTCCCTTTTACATACCAAGAAATCTGACCCAACGTTTGAACATTGTGGCAGAATATGGGAAAGTGCTCGACGAGTTTTTCATATCAACAGCAGGTAGAGAACCCATCTCATACGATCTTTTCGCTTTACAGTTGTAGACCTTTTAAGTCAAAATCATCTGGGTTCATAAAATACCTTTGCTCCGGTTTCAAATGCAGGCAAGTTTCAAACCGAAATTGGAAAGAGCTGGGCAGCTGAGATCAACGCGAGGAGAAAATGTCAATTAACAAACAGACAGAGATAGTAATCCAGTTGCATCTTAGTTTCTATCTCCCTCAACGATCAACAGTAGATTCTGCAGAGTAACTCCTAAACTAAGCACACTCCTCTTGAACCAAAAGGTACAAGCTTCTGCAAGTGCAACAACCACAAAGTCCTCGTTTTTAATTTCCCTTTTGGTTTCTAATTAAGCAGTCATTCTGGTGAACATGAATCTGAATTCAGATATGCTTTGGTTTCTGAGGAAAATGGTAAAATTATAATTGGAGGTTCCTAATGAACTCACAACCCCAATTGAAAACATATCACATACTCGTGAAAAAAAAAAAGAAACGCACTTCTCGGGGCCCACTTAAACGCGTGCATGATGTCTTTGTCGCTGTTGACTTTATGAATGTTCGAAGAGAGTCAAACAGCTACAGATTCTTGAAAGATCTAACTTGGGACACCAAATGTTGCCATGTGGTCATCACTGAACACACACACACTCTCTCTTTATCCATCGCTGCTTCTTCTTCGTCTACAATGATGGCGAAGAAGGCTTGCATTTCGCTTTTCACACAGAGACTAGTGTATATGATACAAAGTAAAGCATATATAAACATATTTTATTCGACCGACACAATTTTTGGCCAGCAAGATCCTCCATTAGCTCTGTTACCACGTTGCTCCAAGAGTGACTAACAATTTTGGATTTTACATTAAAGTCTTGTCTTGGGGTGAATATTTATTTTTATTCGTTATATATTTTATTTACGTCAATTAAGTTTTTGATTCAAAATCAAAATCACAGTACTCATTATCAATTAACTCTATTAATCATTTGTGAAAATGTTGGAAGTGATTTATTTGATTAGTAGAAAAGAATCAATAACAAAACAATGAACATAAAGTCATACTGTGTAAATAATTTGGTTCCACATTGCTACTTTTTTTATTCTTTATTTTATTGGCATGTAAATGATTTGGACAACAATGGTCCCGAAGTTGCATTGTCCCTTTCACAAAATTAAATATCCAACAACGAGTGAACCATTGTTTTCTGGAACTTACATAATTTTTCAGCACTAATCGTACATATATTATTGTTCTAGATGTACCAATTGTGAATTATTTGGATACTTTTATTTCTATCTCTAATTTGTTTACATTTTTTTATGTCAAATATATTAAGTCTGTACAAATGCAAATATTAGCCAACTTTAATCAAAATGTTCATTATCAAACTATAGTATTTTAGCTGGTTAATGGTTGTCAATTCGTAAAGTGTTCGTTTTTTTTTTCTTTTTTTGGAAATAGTAAGAAATTAAAAAAGTTTGATTTATGTTGACCTTTGATTTGACGTTGCAGTGAAGCATTCTTTTATCTTTGTTAAGCATAGACAATTATTAAATTGATTTGTCAGTTAACTTCCGAATTACGAATTTTTTTATTATCCTATCGCTTGATTCATTCATCATCCGACTTTTGGTTCTTAGTTATATCTTTTCCTTCCACAGAAACGGCTTGACATTAGAAAGCTTCAGTTCAGGAACCAAATTTCATTTGCTGCGCAAGCGCAACTAGGTGAAAGAAAAAACGACTTTACAAGACAAACGAAAGGGAGAGACAGAGAGAGAGAGAGAGAGAGAAACAAGTTACTTACTTGGCCATTAGCTACAGAGCTTTAATGGCTAACTACAGAGCTGGGTTTTGACTAGCAGATAACTTTTCTATTTGTGAATTGTGGTTTTAAAAGGTAAAGCTTTTATAGACATCTGAAATTGTTTGCATTTTTCATAAAATCAGGTAAATCTCGGTTCTCTGGAACTTTGTGTTGAGAAGCATAATTGGTGATCTGGGTTTTATCTGATAAAATCCTTTTCTCGGTTCTCTGCTTTGTTTCGAGTCATTTAGGTTTCAGTCTGAAGAGTGGCAACAATGTTGTTGGGGTGATGTGTGGTTTTAGTTGGTGAAGTTTGGTGCTTTGAGGTTACTTACTGTTGTACTCAAACTCTGCGAATTTCGGTGAAAAAATGTTAGAATTTGCTCTTTTGATTTAGATGGCAACACCGGCACAGCCTCCTACGGTGGAGGTTTCACCGTCACCACCAATGGCGTCCCCGCCACCTGAACCTTCGTCTCCCGGTGGTAATGCCATTTCTCCTACGAGAGAACCAATTAATTCACCGGAGATCCCAAACCCTCCAGCTCAATCTTCTCCTCCTCCGGTTACTCCATCATCATCCCCACCGCAAGAACTGTCTCCTTCACCACCTCCACCAAGTGATGCTCCTCCTCCTACTCCTACCTCACCTGACCCGCCATTAAACCCACCACCACCACCAGTTGATCAGCCTGCCATTTCACCACCACCACCAGTTGATCAGCCTGCCATTTCACCACCACCACCAGTTAATCAGCCTGCCTTTTCACCACCACCACCACCATCAAGACCGTCATTTTCCCCACCGGAAAGCTCTCATATACCACCTGCTTCAGACCCACCAAGAAATCCACCTCAGCCACCGAGATCAGACCCACCGTTACATTCATCTCCACCTCCGCCACCAGTTCGTCCTTCGCCGTCCCCACCAGCCTCAGAACATCCTGCTCCTTCACCTCCTCCTCAACGATATTCAGAACGCCCTCCTCCTTCTCCTCCACGGAATTCAGAACGTCCTTCGCCTCCTCCTCCACGAGAACGTCTTCCGCCTCCTTCTCCACGGGATTCACAACGTCCTGAGAAAACTCCTCCTCCTCCGGATTCTAAACGTCCTGCTCACTCACCTCCTCCTCCACGGGATTCTGAACTTCCAGAGCAAACTCCTCCTCCACCAGAGAAAACTCCCCCACCTCCCAAGCCAAGTCCAGCTCCCTTACCTTCTAATTCTTCTTCATCAGCAACATCGCTCTCACCTCCGTCAGTTGTACCCCTGCATCCAACTCATCAAGAATCTGTAACAGGTTCAGATAATCCATCTCAAAACAGCCATACTCCTAACGTGACAGATAATTACAGCCATTCGGGTATTAGTACAGCGGCTGTCGTGGGTGTAAGTATCGGAGTGGCCCTTGTGCTGCTTAGTCTTATCGGAGTTATTGTCTGGTGCTTGAAGAGACGAAAAAAGAGGCTCTCTGCCATTGGAGGTGGCTATGTGATGCCATCTCCTTCGGTTTCCTCCCCAACATCAGGTATATCTTTCTCCTAATTATATATCTCTTCATTTTCATTAGGAATTATTCTTACATTTGGTTAAGCAAACATGGCAGAAAGAAGTCTCCTTGAAAGTATTGATGGTTCAAGTCTTACACATGGATTTTACTATGAGTTTATGCTTATTAATAGATTAAGATACTTTGTGTTAGAGTTCACAATTATGGATATTGTTATGCATACTTGTTGTGAGTATTTCTGTATTTTCATCTCGATATCTCTGTTTTCCAGATTCAGCGCTTTTGAAGACGTACTCGTCCGCGCCTCTAGGAGAAAATCGTTCTAGCAACCGAACATATTTTTCACAATCAGAACCTGGTGGCTTTGGTCAATCCAAGGAACTGTTCTCGTACGAAGAACTTGTCAAAGCGACGAATGGATTCTCAGATGAAAATTTATTGGGTGAAGGTGGGTTTGGTTGTGTATATAAAGGGGTTTTACCAGATGGGAGAGTGGTCGCTGTGAAACAGTTAAAAATAGGTGGAGGACAAGGTGACCGAGAGTTCAAAGCCGAGGTTGAAACGATAAGCAGAGTACATCATCGGCATTTGCTTTCTTTAGTTGGATACTGCATCTCCGAGAACCGGAGATTGCTTATTTATGATTATGTTCCTAACAACAACCTTTACTTCCACCTTCATGGTAAGCCAGATTTTAAGGCTCACAGATTCATAAAAGACAAACCACTGTTACTTAAAACTATCTATGTTTCTTGTGGTCCTTAGCTGCCGGAACTCCGGGTCTGGATTGGGCAACGCGTGTTAAAATCGCTGCTGGTGCCGCTCGTGGATTAGCTTATCTCCATGAAGATTGTAGGTTGCTGCCACTCTTCCAAAAAATATGGAAAAAGTTGTTTCTTTGGTTCTTGGGGGCTAACTTATTTGAATGGTCATTGATGGTAAAATTTGACAGGTCATCCTCGTATCATACACAGGGACATCAAATCATCCAACATTCTTTTAGAGAGTAACTTTCATGCTCTGGTATTACTCTGCTCTTCTGAATTTCCAAGGCTGCTGATAATTAAGATCATGATTTTTAGTTGTATATAATCTCTGAATTTGTAGGTTTCTGACTTTGGTCTTGCAAAGCTAGCTCTCGATTGTAACACACATATTACAACTCGGGTTATGGGGACATTCGGGTAGGTGGTCGTTAAGATCCCATATAGCATTTGTCAGGAGCAAAACTTTTTTCTGTTGTAATGTTGCAAATCCTGCATCTAATCAATTATTGGTACATTAATTCAGCTACATGGCTCCTGAATATGCATCAAGTGGCAAATTAACTGAGAAATCAGATGTATTCTCCTTCGGGGTTGTTCTTCTTGAGTTAATCACTGGACGTAAGCCCGTGGATACATCCCAACCTTTGGGAGATGAGAGCCTTGTTGAATGGGTATGGGCATAAAAAAGCACTCATAACTTTTGAGAATGGAACTATTTCTTCAAACCAACGTTTGCGTTGAATGTTTCAGGCCCGTCCTTTGCTTAGTCATGCCATAGAAACCCAAGAGTTTAAAGCTTTAGCTGATCCCAAGCTGGGAGGAAAATATGTTGGCGCTGAAATGTTCAGGATGATTGAAGCATCGGCAGCCTGTATTCGCCATTTAGCTGCAAAAAGACCTCGAATGAGTCAGGTACATACATTTTCTTCAAGAACATGATGGACTTTATCTCCTCTTTCAAGATCGAACTCCACATAACAAAGTCTTTTAGTTGCAAAATTTGACAGATTGTGAGAGCTTTCGATAGTTTAGTTGAGGAAGACCTCACCAACGGGATGAGACTCGGCGAAAGCGAGATTATCAACTCAGCTCAGCAGTCTGCAGAAATCAGATTGTTTAAAAGAATGGCTTTTGGCAGCCAAAATTACAGTACAGATTTTTTCACTCATAACATGAATAATAGCAGAGACGAAAACGTGTAAATATCATAAACACAACTCTTTAGAGAGTTTTTTTTTTCGGGGAAAGAGATTTCAGAGCAGAACGTTTCTTGATTATTCGGAAATGATTCGAACTTCAAAATTAGATCCTTTGTTGGGGAATAGTATCAAAGGGAACAAGGATTTAAACAGCTACAGTTCTTTTGACGTCCAAGATTCCTAAATATACTGTAAATCAGAATAATGGAAGAAGATTGTGGTGCATTTGCAGCAGACTGCCAGTACCGTGTGTTACAAGTCAGTGTCTTCGTCTTCTTCAACATCCCTCTTAATCTTGCCCAGAAGATGAAGAAGCTTTTTTTTTTTTTTTTGGTTTTAGTGTTAAGAAGTTGAAGATGAAGATGAAGGAGTTGGTGAAGAGAAGATGTGGAAAAACCTTGCAACCAACAATGGAGGAGGATATCGTTAAAGAGGAGCATTGGTATGAAAATGGATTTGCTGCCTTTAAATCTGATGAAGGTTCATCAAGATTAAATTGCATTGAAGATATTGACGTAATGCTGCATGAACTGTCGATGAACAAAGCCAGCCGTGGAACTATGTGGGTTACAAGCAAAGTAAAATTTTAGGCTTATAAATAAGTAAAAATAAAACACTAAATGGGAATGGACTAATCGAACACTTTAAAAGTTTTAAAATAACCAAATACCTAATGAATATTTTTATAAATAAGTCCGAAATTTTATATATTATTGAAAACCACAAGCACATGCTTGCCTTGTTTCCCTCAAGGCCGGCTCTAAACAAAGAGTCTACGTTTGGAAGCTTCTGACATCACCAAGATTCTTCTCACATTCTCGATTTTAAATAGCAACAAAGCAGAGATTATATTCGCTCTTTTGGTTATTTAATCAAGCACTACAAGAAAACACCTTGTTTCCGACGGCCATTTCCGTCGATAAGCCGTCGGAAACAAGATTTTCCGACGAGTTAATAATCAAAACTGGTCGTCGGAAACAAAGCGTCGGAAATTTAAAAACCGTTGGAAATCCGTCGCTCGATTCTAACGGATTAACAATGGATAAAGAAAACCGTCGAAAAACCATTTCCGTCAGAAATCCGTTTGAAAATTGGCCGTCGGAAATTTGTGAAATGTATAGACGGATTTCAGAGAAACTACCGAAGGAGGGAAACCGTCGGATAGCCTTTGGAAATCGTCCATCGGGTAGCCATCGGAAATATTCCGTCATAAATTCGTCTGAAATATTCGGTCGGAAATCCGTCGAAAACACTCCGTAAGTAATCCGTCGGTTAAAAGTCTGTTGGAAAACCGTCGGAATTTTAACCGTCAATAATCCGTCGGAAATGGTATTTTTAAAATTAAAAAAAAATACGAAATTTTTATTTTATAATAATAATTATAAAATAAAAATTTTGTATTTTTTTAAATAATTTCGAATTTTTTCAAAAAAAAATTTAATTTTAATTTGTAAAATTAAATATGAATAAAACTAAAATTTTTATTATTAGAAATATTTTACATAAAATAAACATACAAAAAATAAATAAAAAAACTAAGGAGGAGTGTTGTAAGAACTGAAGAATGCGTTCATCCTCTCTTCCATTAACCGTAGGCGCTCCATATCTTCTTGTCTTTGTTGCTCGAGCGTCTTAAGTCTCTCTCGAAGCTCGCGGTTTTCTTCTTGAAGTTCCGCTCTTCCGAAATCGCTGTAAGATGGAAATGATGAGGAAGATGAAGTTGAACAGTCTTTGGGCAACCCGTAGAGACGACCTTTGGTCTTCGGAGTTACATTTAAAAAAATTTAAAATTACTATAGTGAATAAATTCAATAATTTTTTTTATTTTAAAATTGACTAACCTCATAAGCAATCTCATTCAATTTATCTAATTGAACTTTTGTATACAGAGGAGTTCCATCTTCTTGTGTTGGCTGAGTTTGCAGAAACTCCTCCCCCAAACTTCTCGCTTTTTGTGAGATCTCCCAAGCAACTGGATCATCAATTTGATCAGTTTTCCGGTTGGTGTGAGCATCTTCAATCAGACGGATTAGAGAAGGGGGTTGTCCGTCCATATGAAACTTAAAAAAAAATAATTAATTTAATAAATTAATTAATTGATAAATATTAAATTTAATTTTCTTTCTTACCAGTTGTTCAGCTCGGGAAGTTTTACTAGTCGCTCCAAGATTATGGGTCGCCATTCCTTTGCCCTTTCTATCGCTCTTGATATTACTTGAATTTGTTGAAGAAATGGCAGCCACTTCTTGTCTCATCCAATAGTTGATGAGCGCAGTCCATAAATCCGGATTCTTTAGCATTTGTTTAGGGACTTTATCACGCTTCCACTTGTCTTTCCATTTATTCATTTTTTGGGAGTAACACGTTGCCGCTTTAGTGTTAAACTCTCGTCGAACGATGGCAGTGAGTTGCGGGTCCCAAATAAATTCTTGCTGTTTTTTTTAAAAAAATATTTTTTAGTTAATTTTATAAATATTAATATAAAATTAAAATTTAAAATTTTATATTTAAGTTACCGCGAATTTAAAATTTTATATTTAAGTTTCATAGTTTTAGTTGAAATATCACAACAAATGTGTCAACTTTTTATTATAAAAACACGACATTTGAGGTTGTGAAGATTCACTAAGCATATAGTTTCCAGATTTTGTCTCTCAACAACCATGTTCGTGCATTCGTATTTTAAAAGCAATTTTCAATTTGATAGTTGCTAATCTTTTTGTATTTTCGAGTATGGCTAATTATTTTTAAATTTATTCTTTTATTTGTTAATATAATCAAATATTCTAAAAAATGAAAAGAAACCCTCACTATTAAAAAAAAAGAAAAATGTCTTCACTTATAAAAACGTTTAGAATAGGTATAATCGTTCACATAGTAAAAACAGATAAAAGCTAAACAATGAAACACAATATTAATTCTAACTTTTCTTTTTTGTATAAAACCCATTAACCAAACTTTTAAAGTTTTATAAAATGGATAAAGTGGCTAAATCATTTAATATCTTATGTGATATACTCAACAAGTATAGAATAGCCAAATCAAATAATTTATATGACATAACCAAATTTTATTTTCTTTTTTTTACAATTAAAAATGGTTTCTATATTATTCTGGTTTCTTAAGTTAAAAACCGTAATTTTATTATATAAACTCTTGTTTTCTTAATTCTAAATATCACAAAACTTTTAGCATATAAGTATATATTATTATAATTTTAAATAGATGAAACTAATAAAAAAATACCCTTAACTGTTTTCAAAAATTGGATGCCATAAGCACATGCCAATCTAAAAACCATTAAACCCTTTTTGTTCGATGTGACCATAAAAACAAGGAATTTGAAAGATGAAAGTGTATTTCATCGAATGCTATTATGAGACAATTATATATCAACTCGATCATATTTGTTCACTACGGGTTCCATTCATATCTTTGAATGAATTATTTTATGTTTTGAGGCGTGATATTTTTATTTTTGAACTTCTATGAAATATCATACTCTTATTTATCAACTATTTCTATTAATTTGAATATTATAAATAATTGATAACTGAAACCTCAAAACCCCAAGTAGTTTCTCATCCGCAGATTTAAATATATTTCAACATAATAGCTTTTATCTGCAGCCACATATCGTACCATATAGTCTCTAATTTCTCTAAATCATGCTCCTAACAAATTCCAGTTGACGAATATGATATTTAGCATCCGAAGAAGAAAAATTTTTTTTTTTTTAATGATGCATTATTTGCTGCATAAACAATGATGGGAGAGGTATTGCATAAACGCTTTAAAATGGTGTATTTGTGTTTGTGGATTTTAATAACCTCTCCTCTGAGAGGCTGAATTCATAATGTATTTAGGATACATAACCTCAATTATTTTGAAGCAAGAATTGTTGGATATGGAAATATTTATTGTTTTACCCACATACAGTTCTATAGTCTGTGAAAATCTTGATTCAACATCAATCATTTTCTCAAAAAGGTGTATTGTCCCTTTTTTCAGTTGATCTTTCTTTGCTTTTATATTTTTAGAATAATTTGAATTTATAATTTCTATTTTTTTCTCTTTATTTATTTTTATATCTCAAATTTTTAAACAAATTTTCTTTCACTATTACAAAAGTTTCATAGTATCAATTGATATATCACCCACATATACAAAAACTTAACACAATGTTTACTTTATACTATAAAACATGACATTTGAGGTTGTATGGATCTACTAGCCATATAATTTTCACATTGTGTCTCTCAATAACAATTTTAGTCCATTCATAATTTTTAAAGTAACTTTCAATTTGGGAGTTTGGTAAACAAATTTCGAATTTTAGTATGGTTAATTAATTTAAAAAATAATTGTAAGTGAAAATCATTTAAGTTTATCAAAATTTATAAAAATTATAAACATGTATGTGCAGACTAATACAAGAACCATCAAACCTTTTTTTTTTGAGACAATTGTACATCAATTCGATTATGTTTTTTTATCGTGTTTTTCATCCATACCCTTGACTGAATTATTTTATATTTTGGAGTATAATATTTTTATTTCTGAACTTTTATGAAGATATCATATTCCTATATGCAATACTAATTTCTGTCATTTTTAGTTTACGTTATTTTTGAAAAATATATATAATAAATAAGTAATCACTGAAACAAATCTGTCAACCATTAAACTTGATAATTTTTTGTCGTTTTTAGTTTAGAATTTTCTTTTTGTATAAAAACATGTATTTAGGTGATTTGTTGAACATCTTTCCATAATTCAAATTAAGTGCAGTAGAAATAGTTGAGTTGAGTGCACACGTAACGTATGGCACCTTTATCACATTTGTTTCTGTTTGACCCCAAACATTGTCTCGTTTCCTTGTGCCTTTATGTTAGTTTTTATTTTGAGAATGAATAAACATCAAAACTATTCTGCTTGGAGTAATTAACTATTTGAATAAACATCATTAATCAAAACTAAACTCAGTAGAGAATGGTTGTTCTAAGAAAGAGATCTTAAGGCAGAGCCATTCTTGATTGCCCGGAAATGTTTCGAACTTGAAATGAAGATCATCTGTTTCATCTTTCCCGAACTATTAAAGAAACAGGGAGTTTGGAGGATCATGCATCGCAGAGATTATGCTTAGTGATTTTGCTCCAAAACAGTACTAACTTCGATTATTGGAAATATTTTAGAACCTCAAATGCAAGTCATCTAGTTCGTCTTGTCCAAATCTATGGAAGAACAAAAAGTTGAGAATAGGACAACGTGTGAAATATCATGTCGGGCGCAAAAGAGTTTTCATTTTCATACATGATGTCAACTCTGCATCTATTTATTTTTGTGATGTAACTGCTTGTTATCATGTCCTCTCAATGTTATGCTAATAATAGATCAACAAGCTTCTTTATGTCATCACCAAACTTGTCATCGCGTGTGTCTCATGATATATATCTGGTCAATTGACTAAATTTGCCAAATATGAGAATATACCTATTTACCCTTTTATGAACCACCTTCATGTTGGTGAATAGTATCAGAGGGAACAAGGAGTTAAACAGCTACAGTTCTCTTGACGTCAAGATTCCTAAATATGCCGGTAAATATGTCTCAATATCCATGTGGATATACACATCATTCTATATATTATCTCTGTAATACTTGAAGTTTGATGCATATCAGAATAATGGAAGAAGATTGTGGTGCATTTGCAGCAGACTGTGTTGTCCTGTCATGCTGCTGCCAATGCCTTGTTTTACAAGTTACTGCCTTCGTCTTTTTCAAGGTCCCTCGCAAATTTTCTCAGGAGATTAAGAAGTTTGTGAAGAGAAAATGTGGAAAAACCTTGCAACCAACAATGGAGGAGGATGTCGTCAAAGAGGAGCATTTGTATGAAAATGAGTTTGCCTTCGATGAAGGCTCACCAAGATTTAATTGCGTTGAAGACATTGAGGTAATGTTGCAAGAACTGTTGATGAAGAAAGAGTTCGTTTTCGGAAGCTTCTGGCGCCATGAAGATTCTTCTGACATTCTAGATTTCAAATAGCGAAGAAACAAAGTTCAATACTCATCTTCTTTGCTTATATGTTATTGATCTTGAATCCAGAAAAGAAGCTTAAGGAGACGGATTCAAATATCTATCTCGAAAGACAAGAAATAGAGATAGGTAACTAATACAAGGCTGTAATATTGTAAATCTTTCTTTACTCTTTAACTCATGTATAATCTCCCACCGTTTCCCAATATAAGTACATGGTTTCTCGACATACAAACTCAGTATATTATTGTTGTTTTTTTTTCGGTCAAGGCCGCAATAATCAGAATTTACACCTTGCTGCTACACAAATCAGTGAAAAAGACCCTGTTCTCTACAGTCTTGTAATGATCTACCGCTTTTCCCTCGATTTTGCAGTTTATTTGGTCCTATTTACATCCTGCAAAGTAACTAAAACCCAAAAAACCCCGAGGGTATTTTATCACTTGTCAAGGTTCAGGCTGATGAGATCTCATGACTGATCTCTTTATGGCCTCTATTCTAGCTGTGAAACCAACCAATGCAGGCCTTACTGATGTCTTTCTCACCAATTCTAACTCCCCAGGTTCATTGCACTGATCCTCGTATTTAAGCAGCTTTATGGTCCCATGAGACATTGGGAAAAACTGCATCTGAATGGCAGAGAAGATGAAATAAGGCGTCATTGTGGATAGCACCACAAAGAGAGTGGTGATCCAGTAAGAAGGTGCGGGCGCAAGAGCTTCAAGAAAGACCATATAGGCATCTGTAGACACACTTGTCGGAAGGGATCCGTACACCATCAGGAAAAGGTACCATATAACCACGGATCCCCAAACGACGAGATGCTGAATCACTGTGAAGTAACTAATTGTCAATACCATTTGCAAACTCACAACCCACACCACACATGTGTACATTGTTCCTCCTAGAATATCTCTCCCTGCGGTTTTCCCTTCGTGGTTGAAAGCTTGAGATTCAAGAGAGGTTTTGCAGAGGAAGAAAATGATTATTGCGCTGCAGAAGCCATGGAACATCCAACTGAGTATCCGGCGCCAACTAAAAAGGAGATTTTGTACACCTTCTTGGTACAATATGGGGAACTGTTACAGCAAACAAAGCAATACTTTGGGTTAAGAAAATCACTATACCGGAAAAAGATTAAAAAGCTCTTTTGATTTGAATGATTATATTTATATACCTTGAGACAAAACCGTGCAGATACATCCTGGTCGAAGATTCCCAAACAAATAACAGGAAGAGACGAGAAGAGGACGCTATAGAGAGATAGATACCAGTCATTGTAAGCAGGTGTAGTAGAGAATGATGTGTATGCCTCATATAAGAAGAGAGTGAAACCAAATGTGATGTTCTTGTAGAAGAAGTAGCAAATCTGCATAAGAGAAAACACAAGTATTGAGAAAACTGCATTAGCTCAAAGAATAATGAGACGAAAGGTCAGTGTTAACCAAAACTCGCAGATTCAACTACCATTTTTGAGATTCGCCTGTAACACCAGTGTCCATGGACGAGTAACAAGCGCTCCAGATATCTAAATTGAGCAATGGCAATGTCGCTGGACATTACAGCCTGCAAAATTAACAGGATTAAACAAGAAAAGTTTCCAACAAAAACTGGAAATGGTTGTTCTGAGATTCTTTGTAGAACCTGCATTCCTTCCACTCCACTGATTCCAACTCCTATATCTGCTTCTTGAAGCATTCCAACATCATTTGCGCCATCTCCAATTGCCAGTGTGGTCTGACCGCTTCCAATTTTGACTAGTCTTGTCACCTATGCAATATGAATCTTCAGGATTATGCTATGCAGCCACTACGTATATGGAAGATAAAGCAAAAACTGACCAGTGCTTTCTGTTTTGGTGATGAACGACAACAAATCACTGAGGCACAACCAATGGCCAGCTCAAGAAACATGTCTTTCATATCATCCTCCAATGCATAAGCAAGTGATTTCCCATCAATGATTAAAGCAAATGCCTCAGAGTTTCCACCAGACGCTTTTAGTTTAGCCTTTCCATTAGTTATCTGACTCAGTACATTTTCCTTCAAAGCCTGCAAGAAAATAGCCACATAGATTATATTTACTCTCGAGCATTTCCATTAGTTACGTAAAATCAATCCCTCCCCATCAAATCAGTGTTCCAAAAGAAGTTATTACCTCTGCAATGACATATTTTTCTCCGGATTTTTCCAACTGTTGGATTTCAGGGGTCTCCAAGTTGATTATGATCTGCTTCATGTCTCGTCTGAGCAAACTACAAGCGAAGCTGTCAAAGATGTACACACACAGGTGGGGTCAAAGAGTGAGAAAGAATGTATGCAGAAGTCTCGAGAGTAAATATGATTGAGGTACCCAGAAATCAATACCCAATATTGATAGCAGTCTCCATCTTGTCTCCTGTCAAAACCCAAATCTTTATTCCTGCTTGAGCAAGCTTATCAATGCAACCAGGAACCTGGAATACAGGCAAGAGAGAGAATGAAAAAAAAGAATTTCACTTTCCTTGTTCGACTCTGGGAAGCTCACCAATCTGTAATTTTGGTAGTGTAATAGCAGCTTACCCCATTTTGGAGTTTATCCTCAACAGCGGTAGCTCCAAGAAGAACCAGATCTTTCTCAATCTTCTCCGTGACATCATCTATCAGTGCTTCTCGATCAGCACTAACCGAACTCTTGGCCTCACTAATTCTCTCAGTGAACACCTCGTATTCTTTCTCGTCGAGTTCACGATAGGCAAGTATCAATGTTCTCAATCCAGCATCAGCATACTCGTTCACATGGTTTTGGGTTTCCTCTTCATACTTTCTACCGTTTCCAGAAAGTCTTTCAAACATGACACTGCGCGATAAAAGAAGTTTAAAACCAAGTTCGAAAAGAGATTTAATTATACCTGAGTTTCTCAAGTCATGATCGCCTACCTGTCTGCTCCTTTACAAAGTAAAAGGAGTTTGCCATCTTCATCCCGCACTATCACTGACATCCTTTTTCTTGAGCTACTGAATTCAAGAACGTTCAGGACTTTATACATCCTGCAAAAGGGAAACCATTCTCGCTAAAGTAAGAAACAGAGAGAAGCTTTTGATGGCAATATAAAAGAGAAGATGGAGAAACCTTTCAACTCGTCCGCCAGTCACCACGTCTAGCTCTCTAACAGATATTGTTGTTTGAGTCCGAATAAAAAATTCAAACCCAAGCTCCCTTGCTGCAATAACAAATGCTGCCTCGTCTGGTGATTCAGCCTCGTAGGAGATCGTTCCTGAATCTTCATTCACCTCAGGTATGACGGTATGACACACTGCCAATAGACGAAAGAATTTCTGAATGACATCAGCATGCGTTTCCGCGACCCAGTTTCCATTCATTATCCTTTCATCTCTAAAGTTGAATCCTTTCACTGCCGGTTCTGCAGCAACAGCATACTCATTAAAACTTCCATTGCTCTGATTCACCACAGGAGAACCTTTTCTCCTACCCACAGCCATCTCCACCTCTGTAACACCACGGCCATACGCTTTCCCAGCAATTGAACATTTGATGAACTCCATGGAGTTACACGTCAGTGTTCCCGTCTTGTCTGAAAGAACTGTGCCCACTTGCCCAAGCTCTTCATTCAGATTAGAAGTACGTGCGTGTGCTGGTTTGTCAGCTTCCTCGTAATACATATGGATATCTTGATTTATGAAGATGCTCTGAAGAACTTTAACAATCTCTATTGACACATACAAGGATATAGGGATGAAGTAACTGTTTAGCATCAGCGCCGAAAGAAAGTGATAGACTGCAGCCATTGGCGCCCGCTTAGGGTCAAAGAAGATCGTGGAATCATCTGGTTTCAGATACCATCTTTTCATGATGCCATTCTGGAAATCTTCTCTCGTTGATATTCCAAACAATACCGCACCAAAAAATGCCAATGAAACTACCATAAGGAACATTAGGTATATAATCTTATCCATCTTTCTCTCGATCATGCTTCTCTTTGACGGAGGCTCTGTTGAATTCTGGACAACCTTTGTATCAGGACCCGTGAAGATAACAACCCCATAGATATAGTCTGTGTTCCTGACTTTTGAGCCCCTTAGAAGAAGCTGTTGTGGTGAGAGAGGGTACTTTGCTCCCTTAAGCTCCATTGTACCGACAAACGAATACAAGTTAGCATTAGGATCCTCGCATTTGATAAAAGCCTCAAAGTCCCTGAAGTCGATCTCTTCACGCAATGACATGGTTACTTCTAGTCCTTGTTTAAGTTTGAGATTTGTTTCCCCGTCAAGGTTCATTGTCTCTACATAGCAAACAGCATCCTCGTAGCTAGAAGAAAGCAGGACAAGGTCTGCCGGAAAAAACTCGTTTTTCTCTACCTTCAATATGTCCCCAACTCTTAGTGTCTTCCATTCCTTAAGATCGAAATTCCCATTTCCTCGGTGCACTCCAACTTTTCTATTATTCACCTCAATATCCTAAAAAGCATGATAATTTCCACATAATCAGAATCATCTCAATCTGCAAATGAAATAGAGTGATACTCCAATTACAGTTCTGAGCAATACAACTTAATCCAACCTAAACTACAGATCCGGAACAAGATAACAACACATGTTTCATTCAACACAGAGCATCCTAGTAAGATCATCAAATCCTTTTCTAATCAGTCAACAACCACTCCGAGCAAGTTGAACCAACATGAAAGAAGAAAACAAATGAAAGTACCTGCTGTTTCCTGCGCCAATCTTCTACACCTTCTTTAACCATAGTAGCAAGAATGACGAAAGTTAAAGGAACAATGGCGCTCACAGCTGTATAAGGCGCGAGAGGAGTGAAAGACAAGATCCCAACGATAAGGAAGTAGAAATTGGCGACTCTCCTGAACTGCTCGAAAAGTGATTTAGGGAGGAAAGAGGTGAGAGTGTACTTGGTGGTCCTCACGTAGTTGTCGCAATAATTTATAAAATCAGCTGATTCAGGGGAAACAGGTTGGTTGCAGTAAACCACACGAGAGAAACCAGTTCGTCCAATTTTCGAATGTGCTGGCTTGAAACAAGCTTTAGCAGATGATGTTAGTGTGAAAAGCTTGCTTAATTGTATCTTCCTTCTGCGCTTCCTTTCACCTCCTGACATTGGTCTCTTACTTTCAGAATCTCTAAAACCCTAAAATTTGACATTTTTCACACTAAATCAGAAGCTGTACATACACACGCAAAACCAAGCAAGAAAGGCCACATTTTTCGTTGTGTCTGAAAAGCATTACACTGAAGAACTTTGAAATTTTTTTCCTATAAAATGTCGATTGATTACCCAAAAAAACCGATGAAAACATTTCAACGCAAAGATGCCCACATAAAAAAATTGCCGAAAATCGAATGGAACTTTGGTAGAATTGGAAAAAAGAGAAGAGACAGTACCGATTGTGGAAAAGCAGAGAAGCTCCAAGTTTTTAGTTCCCGTTAAAACCTCCGATTTCCCGAGAAACTGAATAATTTCTCGGAAAATCTGGTGAATAAATGAAGAATCGAGTGGATTAGTATAAGTATTGCGAAATTATGGCAAGAAATCTGAGGCCCGGAAGTGAGAATCTGGAAGATTTTAAACAGTAATCATCTTAATTAGGAAACAGGGGTATAATGCTTAAACCAAAAGTCTTGGGGTTATTAGTGCATGAAACCCAAAATATTGGAAATGAGACTTTTTCAACATTAATAGCCTTTTAAAATTTGTTTGACCTTTTGAAAGAAGATTTCGTGTTCTTTTTTTTTTTATTCACGACTTTGAGATGAAAGAAATTGCTGAGTAAATTGCAAAAATTTCATTGAAAAAAATATATATTTTGGACGATTTAGCAAACCAAATGATGGAATTTCTCGACGACAAATCTATTTGTTTCCAAATAAATTGGAGTGGATGAGTATGAAGATCATGCTAAGAACGTTTTATAAAAAAATCGAGAGTTGCATACACGAAAATAAACAAGGAACGAAAACGTGTTATTCTAGAGAAAGACAAGAACTAAAAGATGATCTGCCTGCAATCAAACATTATTTTATTGCAATTATGATGAATTTTTTTTCAGATAACACAAAATCAAAATATTTATTTGAGGATACAAACCGATTAGTGTTTTAACCTTCTCGGACAAAACAACCTCAAGCATAAAATAAAAACGAGAAGGTTAAACACAAAATTGCATGTCAAACCCCTTAATCCGATGAACGAGTCTCTAATTTACCTTTTAAAAAAATTGTTAAAAAGAAATTAGTTGTTTCCATTTTATAATTAGAAGGTTAATTTTGTTTTCTCAAAAATTGTAAGAAAAAAAAATACTATTATATATATCTCTCTCTTTCTTCTCCACGATCTAAATCTTTTCTTATATGATGACATCAATAACGTGTTTAATTTTCGACTAGTGAACACTATAAGAGAACTATATGAATATCACATGATCCCAAGCTTCTTCAACCTTACCAGTCTCGCACATCCCTCGTGGAATTGTATTATATGTGACAATATCAAGAACCATTTCTCTCTTTTGCATATCTTCAAATATCACCAATGCTTTCTCTAGCTCCCCGTTGTCACAATAACCACCTAACAAAATGTTATATGTCCAAATATCGGACTGATTTTCCTCTTGATCATATCACTCAACAGGCGAGCCGCATCGCTCCATCTACCGGAATTACAAAGACCCTTTACGAGAGAGGTGTAGGTAACAACATTCGGTCTAATTCCTTTCCTTTCGACTCCCTTAAAAAGGCTAAGAGCATCATTGACTCGTCTGGTTTTGCACAAACTATCAATGATCGTGTTGTAGTCAACAATTATATCCTAATTCCACCATTTTCTGAACGTAAGATACAGCATCAGAAACCGTATTCCTGCGACAGAACCCTTTGACAAGAGAGCCAAGTGTGACTTTATCTGGCTCATACACAAGTTTCATCATCTTGCCAAGAACAGATAAAGCAAGAGAGACTTGAAACCATCTACATAACACAGTATATCAAAATTTTGAATGTATACATATCATATCGAATCCCCAAAGTTTCCATCTTTTTTCCTCAGAGAGATGACAACATCATACTTCTTCAACTTGACAATGGCGCTCAACAATCTATTAAAATCGACAATTGACGGGAAGGGACGAGACTTGATCATGTCGCTGAACTAATCGATTGCATCAGCTAGCTTATTATCACGCAGCTGATTTCTGCTTAATCTCTCTCAGACATCAATCACGCTAGAGAAAGCTTGGACACCAGAAGATTCCGAATAAAGCAATCTCTTCGCCGTCATCGCAATCAACTTCTGCATCGTTTTGCGTAGTAGCCTAATTTAAAATTAAAGTATATGACTTGTGATGGCAAAATGATAAATAAAACTAGAGAAGAAAAAATGTATGTATTATGTAATCGTGTGAAATAAGCCCTAAACTATACATGTCGACACCTGATACGTACAATCAGACAAAGCCCACGACACGCGTAGGCAAGAGAATGAAGTAAAAATGTCTCGTGTTCGAACTTACTCTATACCTACGAGTATAAAATTCTTCAAAGAGTAATTAACAAGTAACACGAAAAAGCCGAAATCTTTAATTATTAGCTGCTTAACAAATCTTTAACTATTAGCTGATAATTAAGAAAGAAATTAATAGTTACGTAGAATGCAAGAAACAATTATATTAATATATCGTGCTTTCCTTTTGCGCGGTTGGTTGATCTTCACTAAACTTGCGAGATAAAAAGGGGCAATACATAAGCCCGGTCACCTCTCACTCGTCTTACCGGTCTTGATGTGGACTGTACATACAAAACCACAACGACTTTCTTCTCTTCGTTCCCAGCACTTAAAAGTTAAAACACAAAATCAGTAAGTGGTCTCATGTCCACCAAGTTGGGCTCAATCTTAGTGGTAACTGAGTAATGTATCCGGCCCATAAAAAAATAAAAATAGTAAAAGAAACAATTATTGAGTGATGTGGATTATTTTTGAATTTGGACAAGAAAAACATATGTCAGATCGTATCTGGTTCATTGCGGTTTAACTTCCCAAATCTCTCGCTTGATTCTCCTCAACATTTTCCGATTTTTTTTTGTAAACCTTAAATTAGCCAAACGGAGAAATCGGATCAGAAGAAGAAAATGCCGTCGCAGATTCTCCCAGTCTCATATCATCCCCCTAAATCCTCACCCTCGACGGAAATGATGTTCAAGCCTTTGATTTACGATGATCCCTCTACGAGCCTCCTCGCTTCTTCTCCATTTGATGACGACCACACCGTCAAGCCTCTCCTCTCCCGCGCCGCCAGCTTCAATGGCGCCGTCACGACGAAGGCGCCTAATGCTGGATTAACTGGTTGGTATCAGAACAGACGGCGACGGTCCAACAGCGATAACTGTCTCTCCGCGTTTCCCGATGATATTGATGGAAGCGACGGCGCTAATAGCGGTCGTCAAACTATTGCTCAGGAGGTTAGCCACGCCGCCGCGGAGACCTTCTTGTTGACTCGTCTGGGCTTGAAACTCCTGAGCTATCTTGGGTATTTGTTCCCCTTTTTTAAAGATCCGTATCTGTGAGAATTGCTGAAATCAATGAATTGGCTCATCGATCTTCTTAGGCATATAGAAGAAAAAAAGATGATCTTTGGTTTGCAAGATTATTGATATATGATTGATCACTGATCAAAAACTATTATTCAGGGTAGGCTATAGATGGATCACAAGATTTCTGGCACTTGGATGCTATGCTTTTCTACTAATGCCAGGCTTTATTCAAGGTTTGTAGTCTTTTTTTAGTTGGATCCAATTCCGGCTCATTTTCTCTCTTTCGAAGTTTACTTTGTAGTCGGATATTAGTTGGTAACTATAGGTTTCATTGCTAAAGGTTCGGAGTTTACTTTGCAGTCGGATATTACTATTTCTTCTCTCCTCACGTCCGCAGAAGTATAGTTTACGGTGATCAACCAAGAAACAGGTTAAAATCGTGTTCTGGTTATCAGTTTTATTCATGTTTTGATCCCTCTGGAGACTTGTTGATGCTTTATGTCTTGTTTGTTGATTTAAGTGAGTTTTGGTTTCTTCAGGCTTGACCTGTATCTACCTAAGAACTCCGACGGTCCAAAACCAGTTGTGGCGTTTGTGACTGGTGGAGCCTGGATTATTGGGTGAGTTTGATACCCAATGGACACTATTTTCATCCTATTGCGTTGAGGAAGAGGAGGAAGAACTGCAATTGTCTTACAGAATGTCTTGTGTTGATACAGTTATAAGGCGTGGGGTTCTCTTTTAGGACAGCAATTATCAGAAAGAGGTATTATTGTGGCATGTATCGATTACAGGTAACTATGATGTGTATCGACATTATCATGTGTGCTTAAGAATATTTTTCTGGCACAATGATTTTGTTTTGGTTTATATTTTCATTTACAGTTTCCCGATCTCATTAGCAATATCTCCTCTTACACAGGAATTTTCCTCAGGGATCTATTAGTGACATGGTCAAAGATGCTTCTAGTGGCATCTCATATATTTGTAATCATATTGTTGAGTATGGTGGTGATCCAAACCGGTATTAATCCTGTCAACAATTCTTGAACATGGAAGCTCTCAGGTTTTAGATTTCTGGCTCACTGATTTCTGATCTTTTTGTCGTGTAGAATTTATCTGATGGGTCAGTCTGCTGGTGCACATATTGCGGCTTGCACCCTTGTAGAGCAGGTTGTTAAAGAGTCAGGGGAAGGGGACAGTGTTTCTTGGAGTAGTTCACAGATAAATGCTTATTTTGGTCTGTCCGGAGGGTAAGCCTTTCTTCTGATCCCAGACCAGCGATACATTGGAATTGAGATACGTTCAAGAAGCTGTTAAAAACAAGTTTCTTTACAAGTATTTTTGTAAATTAGTGGTACCCAGTTCTGAAACGCATAGCATAAGGTCAAATAGTAGCTTAAAGAAGCAAGTAGATTCCTGTCTTCTACCCAAGTAAAGCCAAATAAATTTTTAATATTGTTTTGGCTTCAGATTAT
The DNA here is from genome assembly GCA_039880935.1 of Streptanthus diversifolius. Lineage (NCBI taxonomy): Eukaryota > Viridiplantae > Streptophyta > Magnoliopsida > Brassicales > Brassicaceae > Streptanthus > Streptanthus diversifolius. The sequence goes on along the minus strand of JAXGFM010000014.1, from coordinate 24,075,851 downwards.
CTGTTTGTCTATTCTTAAAATCTATGCGATCATGATTTACAGGTACAACCTTTTGAGCCTTGTAGACCACTTCCATAGCAGGGGACTGTACCGTTCCATTTTTCTGAGGTATAATATCAATTCTTGGTATAGCTTAAGCTGCTCACGTGACCAGTAGAGCAGCCTGAAATTTTACAGTTTAACGTGTGAGTTTTGTTTTTCCTCAGCATCATGGAAGGAGAGGAATCATTAAGGCAGTTTTCTCCAGAACTAGTAGTACAAAACCCAAATCTCCAGCACATCGTTGCTCGTCTCCCACCTATTATTCTATTCCATGGTACTGCTGACTACTCCATCCCTTCAGATGCAAGGTATGGTTAAACTTCCGTAGCCTTGTGTGTACGTACATGTCTCTCATGTATTTAAGGTGGTTGATATGATGATTGAACTTCTGGTACGTTATTTTTGCAGTAAATGTTTTGCGGAAACCCTCCAGAGGCTTGGAGCGAAAGCAGAAGTGATCCTTTACGAGGGGAAAACACACACGGATTTGTTTCTTCAGGTACAATGGCCGGTCTTTTTGAGATATGACTGTCTAGTCGTCGCACAAGAACCTGAATATTGATCTTGAAACTTGGTTATCTATGTCAGGATCCAATGAGAGGTGGAAAAGACGAGATGTTTGAAGATATAGTATCAGTAGTTCTGGGAGACAATCAAGAAGTGATTGGTAAAAGCATAGACAGAAGGCGACTAGTGCCTGAGTTCATGTTGAAGTTGGCTCACTGGGTCAGTCCGTTCTAATTCTTACTCTCTTTAGCTCCCAAGAGAGAAGAGGAAGTAAATTCCTTCTTCCAATGATGCAGACTGTTACTGTAGATACTACTTAACAAGGAAATAGATCCGTTATACTTTGACTACCCGGATGATTTTGAACTTTGATAATGATGTATCCCAGTTTGCAGTACACATTGATTTTTTGTCATTCTCGGTTTGTGTTATTTGTAGAACAAAGAGCAGTGAAGAAACAAGTTTTATTTACTTAGTCTCATTGAACTGTTTTGGTCTTCTCCTTTCTTTTCTGCGCATTCATTACAAGGAAAGGAAGCTTAGGATACGACCCTATTATTGGTAACAAGTTAAACGAATAACGCTAGAGTTATTCTGAAGTAACGGGATCTAAATAGTTCGTGATTATTATAGTGCACTCAATTACCTAAGATTCAACAGTTGAGAATACATAATAGCAGTAAAAGCAAAGAAGCAGATTTGGTAAAATAGGGAAAAGTAGTTCAAACCACAAGCAAATTCAGACCGAGTGTTGTAACTTGTACGTCTTTTGGTAATATCCTAACCAGTGTTCTTCATTCCAGCTGCAATACCGTTAATGGTAATGAGCAATGCATCCCTGAGCTTGATGTTGTCGTCATCACGTCTTAGCCTCTTGAGGATCTCAACCTGCAGCATGTTCATCGGATTCAGATACGGAAGTCTACTCTCTATCAGCTTCTTCAGGCTCCGATTGTTCTCTGAGAGCTTTTCATGGCCGCTTATCACAAGCACATACTTCTCAGTAATCAGCAATTCCTTTCTAAGCTCATTACCAATTCCTCTTCTGCTCTCTGAGACAAGCTGTTCATCGTAGTGTTTGGCTATTGGGATATCTGCTTTAGCTAACACCATCTCTATAAGGTCTATAGTCGACTGAAAGAAGGGCCATTCTTTGTACATTGCTTGGAGATCATCAGCGTGACCTTTCTCACATACTCCTCTCAGACCAGCTCCTACGCCAAGCCAAGCTGGAAGGACAAACCTTGTCTGTGTCCAGGCGAAAACCCAAGGGATAGCTCGGAGATGTCCAATACCAGATGAGCTCTTTCTTCGTGTTGGCCGGCTTCCTATGTTAAGGAAACCAAGCTCGGCCTGTGGCGTTGCCTCTTCGAAGTAGGAGAGGAATTCTGGGTTTTCATAGACAGTGCTCCTGTAGTTTTGGCAGCTGATCTTGGAGATATCTTCCATTAGGCTCCGCCATTTTTCTTCTCGAGGTGGCTCAGGAGGCTCCAAAGTAGCAAGCAGTACTGCGGTTGTGTAAATCTCTAGCTGCCTAACAGCCGTCTGTGGTATCCCGAACTTGGCTTGCACCATCTCGCCTTGCTCTGTCGAACGAAGAGTACCCTGCAAAGTCAATGCAAGACTGTGAGTGACAACTCCGGCTGAAAAGCAAAAACCCATCTATTTGGAAACTAATTTGTGGCGGCTTATAGAGTAACTCACCATCACAGAACCTGGAGGTTGGGATTGTATGGCGAGATAAGTTGGGCCACCACCTCGGCCAATACTTCCTCCTCGTCCATGAAACAAGGTAACTTTGATGCCAAATTCATTGCAAGCAGCCACAACATCCTCCTGGGCTTTGTAAAGTTCCCACGCTGCAGTAAAGCGACCAGCATCTTTTCCAGAATCAGAATATCCAACCATCACCTGCACATATATTATGTGGCCAGTCTTGTATGATACAACTGGTGCATCCTCCAAAAGATGAATTTAATTAAATTTAAGTATACTTACCTCTTGGTGTCCAGTGTGGTTCTTTTGGATGTGTTCTCTGTACCACTCAATTGATAGCAATTTCCTTATCACGGAGCCAGCGCCTCTTAAATCCTTTACCGTTTCAAAAAGAGGTACCACTCGCAGTCTATCATGTATTAAAAACGAATCAGCATACCAAGAACTTATGTCATCAAAACATGAAAGGCACAGACACAACAAGTAGGCAGACAGGCAAAATATTAAACAATGAAGTGTTCCTGCAAGAGATTACACTTACGTTCCAGCAGGACATGGTCTCCCCAGCTCGCCACTGACGGCAAGACGGGCATCTTTCTGCAGAAGCTCCACAGCGAGGACATCACTTGCCTACAAGTAGCAAGAAATAAATGTCATCATTTTCCGCTGCAGATCTAAAATAGTTACTTGTCCACGTTAGCTTCAGAAAAGAAGTGATTATTAAAGACTCAAATCTATTATACTTTTGAAGCCATGGAAATCACGTAAGCTCCAAGTGATTCACTTCCTAGCTCAGCAGCAACTCGGAAGGTGTCTAGTACTTCTTTCACTTCAGGACCAACCTGAAAAGGTTCGATAATTTTAATAATGGTCTTGGAAACATAACATACAGGAGATATGATCAGAGATCACTTTCACATCATCATACTGGCTTTACTTGAAGTAAACGCAGACAGAAACTGACAAGTTATTGATTACTCCATTTGGTCTAACAGTAAGATAAGTTGCAATTGCTAATATTTTTTCTGACAAAGGCCTAACATAAAAGGAAACCCACGGTGAATGCTTGCTGACCTCAATATTTGGAGGGACAAGGGGACGTTTCCCTTTCAGTTCTCTTGTCAAAAAGTCAAGTTTCTTCTCTTCATTCCATTCACTATATGTGCCCATGTCCAAGTATGTCGTAATTGCATCCAAAGCTTCAGAATGCCTTGCAGCTTCCTGATTAATTAATCCTAGATCAGAAAGAAATCACAGACAAAGAGCCAAAACAAGAAGGGAAAAAACATCACCTGTCGCAAATCAAGTTTCATCAAAACCATGCCGAAGGTAGCAACTCTACGGATCAGATCAGCAAGCCGGCCATCAGCTAGAACTCCGGCATCAGATGAATGCTGAGAAAGTAACGATTTTTACATATGGAGGTCATGATTTTTAATGGCAAGTCAATTTCGCATGGAGCCGGATCCTACCAGTGATTCATAGCACAGAAGTAGTGGTTCCAGAAGTTGGTCTGATGTTTCATAGTAATCCCAAGGGTCATATTCACAAGGAAGACCCTCAAGAAGAAGTTCCAGGAGTCTCCGTGTTTTCAGAAGCTGTAAATTACAGATCATTACGTGTGAGACCCATTCAACTCAACGAGTAGCTGAAGATAAATGCAGTTGGCTATAGAAACATGAAACTCTACAGATCTTTGACGATGCTAATTCAGCTTTTTACATCAGGTTAATGAAAACAAATTAAAATAATCATCACCTTTTCCTTTACTTCGCCAAGAACAATCCGATAAGGAGCAATTCCAGCTCGTTTAGGTGGATTTGGTTCTAATAGCTTCTGAAAACTAGTCCTCCCAATCTGAGAATCCGCTAATAGTTTCATCTGAAGGAGTAGTTGAGAACTTGAGGAAGAAGAACCTCGGGGAGTAAGACTTTGCTGAGTACCATTAGAGTTGACGAAAGTTCCATTTCCTGTCTTTATTTGCAAACGTTGGCCAGAGCCATCAGAGGAAATGCCTTGAACATCCTATTTTAAGGAAGAAAAAAAAAAAATCAACAAACAATCAAGTACGGACAAACACAGCCAGAGTATATTTTAAAATGCATCTCTAGAGCTATGCTTCACCTGTCGACTGAGTGGCATATAATCTGTCACAGGAACTTCAAGCTTGGGATACTGTGATTCACCACAATCTGCAAGTAGGATATCAGAAACTTGGTAAGATGAGGCGTGTATGTAGGAGAAAGTCTGTATGAATGATTTTATGTTTTATAAGAAGAGGGTAGTCTATGCATGAAATACTTTACCAGCACATGAGGGAAGGTCAGCCCTAGGTGGCAGTTGAGTGGGTAGGGATAAGCCCTGCTGGCTTGGAAATTTTGGTTGGCGTCTACCATCATTCGAACCCCAACTTTCAAGCTGATCTTGGGCAGAAATTTCTGATGAGCAAAAATAACATCTTAAAAATTTGTGCTCTCAAGAATCAAGAAAAATCTGAGACATGAACTGTCCCCAAAAGCTTACCTTTTTCAAGAATTTCATCTGCCAATCTTGACAATCTATCGCTGCATCGATTCATAGACAATTCAAATCTTAAGCTATCAATCTCTCTTATGTACAGATCGATAGCCATCCACCTAGACATAAGCGATACTTCTTTCGTGACCTGGAAATTTCAAAACCATTGTGCTTTCAAGATAATCATGATATCTCTCTATACCAGCCAAATAGTAAGCCTATCTTAAAATAATGTAGAATTCCCTGGCAAAGCTCGCATTCTCACACATACATAGATTATACAGGAGAGTAGTAAAATATAGAAACTCACCTTTGCCGTAACATTTGGATTTCCATCTCTATCACCACCCATCCAGGAACCAAATTTTATTGGGGTGCAAGTTAATGGGAGTGGCTTCCCCGTTAACTGAAGAAGGCATAGGGATAAAATATTTCCAAATATCAAGTCACTTTACCATTCAGAATTTGCAAAGTAAATGAGAAAAATAAGTATACCTTTTTCAAAGAACTGCTGACACGACGCAAGTAATGTGGTACAGCTTTCCAAAGGGATTGCTCAACAATGTTTAAACCTGACACAAGGGATAACATATAGTTGTAGCAAAACCGTAGTTGATCAAATGAAAGTTCTCAGACATTTAGAATTTTTTGATGAGCATACCAGCCCTAGCTTCATCAACAGGAGTAGGTTTCTGACGTCTAAGTTCATCAGTCTGCCACAGTGAAGTTATCTCCCTAACCTTTTTAACGAAATGAAATTAATAGATGTAATGCTTCAGCAGAGAAATTCTAAGGAAGATACATAGGAAGACAGTACCAGATCCTCAATGACCGTTTCTCGATCTTCAAATCCAAGGTCTGGTCTATCGTTATATTCCAGAAGATACTGCAAAATGTACGAAGACCATAAACCTAAAATTTCTTGCAAACAGGTATATACATCAATCAATGTCAGCATTATTAATAACTTACAGCCATTCTGATATGTTTGTACTGCAAGGTTCTCCGGTTAATTTGAGTGGGGTGTGCAGTAAGAACAATTTCAACCCCCTGCATTGGATAGAGTTTAGTTAGGAAACAAGTACCAGAGTGAGGACAAAAAAATGGCTTTACTTCGAATTGGACTGACAGTCTTGTAGTTACAAGTTACCAATTTACCAGAAATATCGAAACGGGATAAGATAACTGTCAATGATGAAAGAGTAACAGCGAGTAGAGCAATGAAGTATAACCTGCTTGCAAACTGTGTCGTAAAGCTCATCTGGGGAAACCCCACCTTGCAATAGCTTGCTGAATACATCGTTGCATGATCTTGAAAGTTGTGGAAGGTTACGGACTCTACGAACCCTGAATATGGGAAATATAAATGGTAAAGCAATCTTTCAGGATTGAAGAAGGGTTAAGCAAAGCATAAAATTATCGAATTATCCACACTTCACCGTGTGATAACGACTTAGTAAACGTTTTCATTCTTTTTAACATGTGGATGTCAATTATAGCTCACCTGTGATGAGTTTCGGCAATGCCCATCAAGTTAAGAAAATGACTGAATGCACGAGCCAGTGTCAGTGCTTCCTCCAGTGACATCTTTGATATTTCAGAAGTCAGTTGCTTCTCCAAAAGCTCTGCCGTATCTTCAATACCAGCAAGACGAAGATTTAACGCACTCTGAAAGGTAGAGCCAAGAGAAAATAGTATCATCACGTGGTTTTTGACTCATAATCTTCCAGTTCGCAAGAATAGTAGATAATATGCAGTTAAAACACTTCACCGTAAGATTCCAGAATCCAGTCTCCAACTAGGAAATAATATAAAAAAACGTATAATCCAGATCTAAAACGAATTCACCCAGAAATCCATAAAAGAAACAGTATTCTTCAAACCTAGTTTATCCGAGGATTCTCGACTGTGTAAATTAAACACAAACACAAAATATTGAAGGGTAAACCAAACACTTTTCGTCAACCGCAAGCAATTCGAGAAAGATCACTCCTATAATTCCATTTCCTTCTAAAACAAACCGATCGCAGTCTATAAAAATCATTTTTCCCCGTTATCAGTTCTACATACGGATCAGAGAAGGACGTTACCGCTTCTCGAACAAAAGACAACAAAAATCACAGAGGAGCTTTAAAAGCAGAGAGAGCGAAGTCGGATAGAAGCCAAACCTGAGCGAGAATCCGAGTCCGTTCGATTTTCTCCATGAAATCGGTGCCAACTTCTCTCTGTAAGACGTCGTTGAAGAGACTGCCGAGCAGCTTGCAGTCATCTTCAAAGCTCTGGAACGAAATTTCCTCCGCGATATCGTCCGTTGTATCCGTCATCGTCTCGCAAAAGAAAAAAAAAACGACGATTCCTGAGAAAAAGTGAGAGACGACGAAAGATTACTTTGACCGTCGAGTAGACCTGGAGAAGAAAAACAGTGTGGAGAGTGTGAAGGGGAGAGAGACTTTCTGTGAAGAATGCCGTACAATCAAGTGATATATCTGGTCTGTTGGAGTGGACCCTACGTACAAATTTATACTTTCAGATTCTGACACGTGGCGTCTAACAACTGTAAATTTGGCGTTGTGGATTCCCGAAACTTTGGGGATTTAATTTCTAGCGTTTTGAATTTTACCTCATAATCAACGAGATTTATATTATAAATAAGCTAAGAAACAAATAAAAGACATTCCTAACAAATCATCATGGGGAAAAAAAATGAATTATTTTTCGGCCCGTAGGGTTTAGATACTTGAGTATAAGAAATTGATCCGCTACTAATTAATTCAATAAACGGATTTTTCATGGAATTATCAAAAAGAATTACATATATACATTATGTTAAGCTTTATAGCTCAATTATTTGAAGGTTGTAATCATAGAGGATCGTTCTTTAGGGTCGTGTAAGTAATGATATAAAGCGGCCTAATACTATTATTGAGGATAAACTATAGACTAATTATTATTCCCACTAAAATCGTGATGTTAGCGATGCTCTCCAAATCATTTCCATTACGTATCCAATATGAACAAAGTCACATTCTCCTATACATAAACAAACCGATTGGCAATTGGTTGCTAATCGGTTGGAAACCGAGAACAAGTTTTCCAAATTTTGAATTTTTTAGTTCAAAAAGGTTCGCAAATTATCTTCTTCGCTTAGTTTTGGGAGTGCTAGCTCGTGAAGTACTTCATCGATCGTAAGCCATTGTATGTCATTGTATGTGATTTAGGTTTTGAATATGAAATATAGATTTATGTGTTTTGGCCTTCATGCAGTTTACGTGTTTTTAGAGAATTAGAATGAATGAAATATGTGTATAAAATAAAAGCATTTGTCAAAAGGATGTGTGTTTGATATTGATTTTTGGGCGAGACTTGTCTAAATTTGCATCAACTATACATGTAACAAAAATATGGAATGGAAGGCTTGTCTTGATTTAGGAATCTTACTGTTAGAAATTTTCTTTGAGAAGAAACTCAAGATTAAATGAACGCGATATAATCCAAAAATACAAAAAGCTTTGAAACAAAGATTAACCCAAAATACTCAAAAGTTTCCAAACATGATAAATCCACAGACAATGGCATGCTTGTGAGTTATGGTAGTTGCGATGGCACTAGTTCACTTGCAAGAGATAACTACTCTCTCATTTGTGAACGATGAGTGACTATAGTGATTACGTGAAATGTTTAAACGATGAATAAATAAATAAATAAATAAATAAAACTACTGCTATTAGCTAGAATAAATCAAAAGTTATTAGCTACTGTATATCAAATCAATCAAACGAATCGAAAGTAAAGTAATTTACTGCGTTCGTTTTTGGAGGACGACCTCTTTATCTTTTCTAAGACTGGTGCATCGTGCATGTTTGCAAGTGAGATCATGTCAATGAGTCGATATTTTCTTACAAGGAAAACACGTCATTGTTCTTCCTTCTAATGGTTTCTTATGGAAAATTCTCACTCACTCATGATATTTTGGTCTTTCTGGCAGTGGTGGTGTGACAGGAACTCCCATTGTGGCAACACAATGGTTGTGTCTTAGAAAATAGAAACTCACTTTTAAAATTTTGTTTCCATAATGGTAATCCCTTTTTTCAGACCAACTCCGTTTTCATTTTACTTGAACTCATTTTCAGTTTCAACGCATGAGTTTAGGTTTTATTTATCTTTCGTCGTTGTTAAGCCAATACATCCAAGACACGAACATATTATTTTAATTTGTATAGACTTCAAATAATCTTAAACAGTCAAGTTACATCGTTCCACCTTTCTTAATTTCATCTACAATCAATCAGTGTAAGCCTTTCTTCAACTATGAGCCTCTTTCTTTCCACTTATAAAAGGTTTCCATCAATACCAGTAGCAACCAAAGCATTTGCTTCAGCTAACTTAGACTCACAAGTACACTTCACCTCGGAATATTCTTGTTGCAAATACTTGAAAACAATCCCAGTCTAAAAATGAAATAAACATCAAAGGAGATAAAAAGATGCTTCAAATCTATGGTTGAAGTGACCCAACAAACTAAATCAAGCAACAGAAGAAATATAAGAGGACCCAGATAAAGAACACACTGAGAGTTGCTCGTATTGTATGTGATGAAGTAGATAATTTCTTTCAAAGAGAAGCCAAAATATGTATCAAAATGTTCTAACACATGCTTCATAAGAAAACGCCAATAAAAAGGCATACCTCAAGCTAATGAAGCTATAGATTGCTAAGCAATGATCAAAGCTTTTCTTAAGAGTCTTCTCTTTTCTTATTTATGTGTCTTCGTGCTTTCGTGATGTCGCTAAACGCACTTAATTACTCGTTTAATTACGGAACTAACCAACAGGTCATGAGCGTAAAATTTTCATAGGCACAGGGTCAATCCTGTCAATACACACTAAGCAATGCGAACACGAGCCGTGCACTTGGAGTGGCTCGTAGCTACTGGCTGGACCCAAAACACATTATTGAGTTGAATTACGAAGAGGGCTCTACAAGTAGACACGTGGCTTTCCATGATTAGAGTCAATGGAACTACCCGAGGCTATTATAGTCAATATACAATTTTTTTGATTTTGTTTTGCTCTTTTGGGCTTTTTACGGGAATGGATAATCAGAGAGAGATGCTCGATCTCCCCCAATTAGAGTAAACCCTAATTGTTTTGTTTCTGTAGCTTTCTCTCTCTCTATCTCTCTCTCTTTTGAAGGGGATCAGAAACTCGCGGAGTGTGTTTGCTTGCCCTCTATTGACTTTAGTTTTTTTTCTTTCTCGTGAATCTCTCTTTTTCTGTGGATTCTTCGTGCTATTCCGGCGAAGAGAGACATAGATCCGATATGGCGGCTGATAACACGGGCGCGAAATCGAGCTCCGCTGCGGATTCTTACGTAGGGAGCTTGATTAGTTTGACATCCAAGAGCGAGATCAGATACGAAGGAATCCTTTACAACATTAATACAGATGAATCCAGTATCGGACTGCAGAATGGTACGATTTCGTTCTAATTCAGGATTGTTTAATGTGTAGCGTAATTCTGATGGTGTATCCCCTTGTGTTCTCCTTTCTGATTTGGCAAAAAGTTATGTTTTGGTTTGGGGTTTGTTTTGTTGTTCTTGTGAAATTTCGCTCCAGTCTTGAACTGTATAGCTGGGTTGTTATGAGACAAATAGTTCTTGTGCTTGAAATTCATTAAAAGTAGTGTTCATATCTGCTTATCAATGCCTTGAAACTATTGGTGGAGAGTGAAAGCTTAGGCTTGTGAGATTGAGATGTCCTGATCCCTGTAATTTCAACATATGTAGTCCGATCATTTGGAACTGAAGGAAGGAAAAAAGATGGTCCGCAAGTTCCTCCAAGTGAGAAAGTTTATGAGTACATATTGTTCCGTGGAACCGATATCAAGGTATCCAACAGGATTGTGCTCATGCTTTGATGTAACCAGTGTTGTCCGCCTGCCCACTTTGTACACTGATTCTTCTTGTTGTTGGCAGGATTTGCAAGTCAAAGCGTCTCCACCAGTCCAACCTCCAGCTCCACCTACTATAAATAATGACCCTGCTATAATTCAGGTGAATGGTGGACATGTTATAGAATAATAGTGTTTGTGATCTTAGACTCAGTTTAATGTATCCTCATCCTCCGATTGTCTTTGTTTTGCAGTCTCACTACCCTAGCCCGATGCCTACATCGAGTAGCTTGCCTCCTGCCGCGAGCAATTCACTGCCTGACATTAGTTCTCATAATGGACAACCTGGACAGCATGGGATGGGATTCCAAAACTCAATGCCTTTGTATCAGCCTGGTGGAAATCTTAGTTCGTGGGGAGCATCCCCACAACCACCAATGTATTGGCAAGGATTCTACACACCACCTCCCAATGGCCTTCCCCAATTGCATCAACAGTCTCTGATTCGATCCCCTCATGGACTGCCAATGCCCAGCTCTCTGCAGCAACCCCTGCAATATCCTAGCTTTAATACCCCTCCACCTACTGGTTCATCTACGTTGCAGGGTTCAAGCTTGTCAGAACCACCCTCTTCATTGTTTCCTTTTAGTAGCAATTCTCAAACTCTAGCACCCAGTTCATTGCCTTTTACTGTTCTACCTATGACACTGTCTTCAGGCCTGCAATCAACACTGCAATCAGCACCATCTCCTTCCCTAGCTACAGAGATGACACCTCCTTTGTTGTCGAACAAAGCTCCTATTTCTGTGCCTCCTAGCCTTCCTCAGGATACTAATTTGCTTCCCTTTTCTTTACCAACTAATAGAGCTACCGATACAAGTGCTGGCCTTCCACTGTCTAACAAGCCTAGTGTAGTTACTGGTCCTATTTCTGTACCGCAGACAACACCATTAACATCTGCTCCTGTTGCTGGAGTTTCTAGTTCCGTTAGCCAAGATAAGCCAAAACCTTTGTTAGTTACTCCTGGCCAACTGCTGCAGTCTGGATCTGCTGCAGTCTCTTTGTCCCCACCCTCTAACAACGCGGATAAAGATGTTGAGGTGGTTCAAGTATCATCATATGCTGGGTTGGAACAATCTGCTCCAATTACATCAGAAGCCCAACCTCCAATACTGCCATTGCCTTCCTCTGCAAGGCCAACTCAGAAGGTTTTTACTAAATTTCCAAAATCTTTTTATCTACTTGTCAGCCCTTTAAATGATATTGCGGCTTCACTTATTGATATGAGAAAGAGCCTTGAATTATCGAGAAGTGTTTTTGAGGCGTTATCAACACTTAACATGATATGATCTTGCATTTGCTGATGTCTGAATACCTTGAATAACATGTCTGTTATATATGCACCTGTGGTAATGCCCATTTGATTTTTCCATCCTATCTCTTTTTCTTTGTCGAAGCTCTCTGGATTCCTTCCTTGGTCTATTAGATTTCGTCATTCATGTCTACTTGCAAGCCTTCATTGTTTGATGATTAATAGATCTCGTTTGCTGTTTTTTTTTTTCTCAGCCAAACGGGCATTCGTTCCCAACCCATAATGGTTACAGGGGACGAGGGAGAGGAAGAGGAAGAGGAGCAGGGGTAATCTTCTTCTCACCCATTTGTAGAATGTGACGAAGCTTTCATTTGTTTTTGCTGGGGAAAAGATTTACCAGTTAAAAATGGCTATGAACCATATTCATGTATGCTAATAATCCTCCTTGTTGGCAGAGATCACACCAGGTAATGAAGTTCACTGAAGATTTTGATTTCACGGCGATGAATGAAAAGTTCAATAAGGATGAAGTATGGGGTCATCTTGGGAAGAGTAGTATTGGTGATGGTGATGATGATTCCCCAATCGTAGATGAATCTGAGCTGCCTAAGATCGAGGTCAAAGTAAGTGAAGTATACTTGTTATATAATCAAGTAAAACCGCTATACACCCTCCCCCTCTCTGGTCTCATATACGGTGCTTGTTTATTAATGTAGCCTGTTTACAACAAAGACGACTTTTTCGATAGCCTCTCATCAAATTCCATTGACCGAGATTCCCAAAATGCAAGGCCTAGATTCTCAGAACTACGGAAACTAGATACTGAGGTACAATCTATATCTTTCCACGCTCAAAAGTAGACTAGACATAACTAGTCCCCTCTGGTTTCTGGAGATACTCAAAGTATCCAGAATCTTGAGAGAAACTCATTTGACTCTTAACAAACGGTAACGGTTTATGATTCCAGACATTTGGAGAGTTCTCAAGATTCAGAGGAGGCCGAGGAGGGCGTGGCGGTTATGGTCGAAACGGTCATTCACGTGGCGGTTATGGTGGGCGTGGTTATGGCGGCTATGGTGGGCGCGGTGGTGGTGGTGGTGGTGGCAGCGGCTATGGATATGGTGGTCGTGGCCAAGGGAGAGGTCTATCAAATCGTACTTCCTAAAAGTTGTGCTAAAAAGTGCTCTAAAGACCCGATTCCGATGGAGCTCATCATGCTTTTGAGTGCTTTTGTTATGCGGCAATAAAGTAAAACTTGTCTAGTGTTATGGTTTTCTCTGTTAAAACCCCCCTTGCGTGGTTTTCGAGTGTACTAATTTGATTTCGGATCTTTGTTTTAAGACTCGGTAATACCGTCTTTCAGTATTCAATGTCATTTTGAACTTTTGAAGTCTTTGACATTTTGTGAAATGCATTTTTTTCTTCTTTATAATCTTTATAGCTTCTTGCTTTTTTGGGAACTTTATAATGGAGACCCTAGACTTAAAAGTCCAAAACATTTTTACTTTGGGCACCGTACCAGCAGCCATAAGTCAAGTGGGCCGTACCAGGAGATAGAGAGGTCCATTATATATAGACCCATGATTGTCATTTATTTCACAAAACACTACTTTGTCGGCAACTCAGAATCTGAGACTGTTGTACTGTAGTCAAGTTTGAAGAGAAATAATAGAATGGGAAGTGTATCACTTGTCTTGTTTGCGAGACTCTCGGGTCTATTAATCGCAGTTCTGGTTGTGTACTGGGCTCTTTTGCTAAATTCCAGCTTCGTCCCTCGTCAAGGCCTCACATACTCTGTAATTTCTCACACTCCTTCCTTGCTGATTTCAACTGGATCTTTCTCTGGACTCTAATCAATTTGATCTCTTATAGACACTTCATCCTCTGCTGATGGTGCTTGGCTTCATTCTTGTAAGTGGAGAAGGTAGTAGTGATCCATCTCTTCATACCCTTTTGAAGATTTCATCTCTTTCCGGATAATTTTATTGTTGATTTGGAAATTTGGGGGTGGTTTGATTCTGCAGCGATTCTGATACACAGATGGTTGCCTGGTTCAAGGAAAACGAAGAAAGCAGTTCATCTTTGGCTACAAGGAGTGGCATTGGTCTCTGCTGTCTTTGGAATATGGACAAAGTTCCATTATCAGTCTGGAGTTTTCTCTAATTTCTACAGTCTCCATTCTTGGATGGGTTTACTCTCAGTTTCTCTCTTCGCTGCCCAGGTCCATCATTTTTTTTTGTTTTGTTTATTTTTCTCTTATTTTTATCCTAAACTTTTGAGATGGATTCATCTCATAGAAAAAGAAAGTACATGCTTTTTAAAAAAATTAACCCCTTATTGTTTACATGGTTTTTACTTTTAAATTTTTGGTTTTTGATTTTGGATTTTTAGTTTTTAGTGTTTAGTTTTTGATTTTTCTGTAGATTTTTGTTTTTTGAAAACTTGAATGGTGATTTGTTTAGTGTTTGGTTTTTGACTATATTTAAGTTATTATTTTTGTTTTAAGGTTAAAATTGATAAAATAAAAAATAAAAATATTATTAATAAAATATTATTTCTTTTTAAAATAATAAATAATACAAAAGATTATCATAAAAATACATATTTATTTCTAAAATTATTTAAAAGAATTTAATAACCACAAAAAGTGTAGTGAATCTATAAAAATACATAATAGATTTTGATTTTGTTATATTTTCTTAGTTCACAAAAAAAATATTGAATATTGATTTATTATATATATATTTATATGATCTTTACCATTAAAAATGCATTTAAATATTGAGATTGTTATTTGTAGAAAAAGAAAAGATATATTAATTTGTTTCTTTTAAAATTATTATATTTTTGGCAAAATTTTATATTTTATCATAAAATATTTATAAATAATACAAAAGAAAAAATACTTTTAAAAATATATATGTCTACGTTCAAAGTATATATGTTTAATTAATGTTGATATATTGTTATTTTCAAAAACTAACAAAATATAAAATAAAATAAAAAGTAACTGTATATTTTTAGAAAAACCCCCCAAAAACATGGTTTCTGGTTTTTTATTGAAAATTTACTAGAACACTCAAAACCTAGTTTCCCTATTTTATGGGAAAACTTTTTTGTCAAGATCTTGAATGGCTATAAAACAAGTTTTTGGAAAAACCATTTCAAAAGCTACCACCAATCAAGGCCTAAACTTTTATTTCAAAACCGTCGGATTACTTGTTGCTGTCATTATTATTCTCTCTTCTTAAAATATGTTTACCATCAATAATTCAAAGAACGACAAAGGAAGAAATTGCCCCACTTGGGATTAGTTTCTAATTGTTACGAAACCTGACAAGATTCCCCCTGAAAGATTAATTATTCGTATTACTGCTTAAACAGATAGAGAAGCATTCATTACTGTACACTTCAATCTGTTCTTATTACTTTATTGATGTTTCTTAAAAAATTTGGTAAGCTGGGGTCATTAATTTACCAGTATTTACGAAATTGCCTCTCAATTTTTGGGCGAGACTACTGTGGTTTAAATTTGTTTAGTAATGTTGACGTTGTCTTGCAGTGGGTGACTGGGTTCTTGAGCTTCTGGCATAGAGGAGAAGTACGGACAACAAGAACCACGTTTCTTCCATGGCACGTCTTTCTCGGACTCTACACCTATGGTCTAGCCATTGCCACCGCCGAGACTGGACTACTTGAGAAGCTGACATTCCTTCAGACCAAGAGAAACGTCCCGAGACGCTGTGCTGAATCAATGGTCGTCAACGGTCTAGGGCTTGGCTTGGTTCTACTAAGTGGCATTGTTATAGCTGCGGCTGTTTTGCCAAAGTATCAGAGCCATTCTGGTAATGACAAACTCGTTTATTCATCTCAAGATCGTCCCAAATGTTTGACTTCTTGAGTTCTTTTCCAAATTTTTGTTTTGTATTGATTTTGGGGACAAACTACACATCTCTGGTGTACAGAAAAGAACAAATTAGTTCTTTTTACAATGTATTACCGCATTGTGATGATTAGACTTCTGTCCGCAAACTTGGCTCCTCCAACCTTTCCTTGAATCTGAGACGGTAAACGAATCACTCGTCTTTGGTCCCCCGCTTCGATCAAGAGCTCGGAGCCTCCTCTGTACTGCAGTTTCATCAACAAAACCCAAAATCATTTGCAGTTCTTAGTTTTATACGAACAAAAGATCTTTACAGGCACTCACATTATGCCATTATAGATGAGGTAGAAGAAAGGAGAGAACTTCACAAGAAGAACCAAAGAGTGTTTGAATGGAGATGAGAAGTTATTTTACCTGATACAGTTTGATTTCCGATTTTTCAAAACCCGGCATGAAAAGAGTCACTGATTTCTTTGCTGTATCAAACGTTACTGGTGGTGTCAAGCTGCTTCCTTGGCTTACTGTTCCAGAAAGAAGTTCCCGGACACTTGAATTTGCTTGGTCCTGCAGAATTTTGTCCCAATCCAAACCAATTCTACTAAGTGGAACCAACGCAGAAGCAAAGGGCAGCGGCGCAAAATCGTCTTTTGGGATTTGGTTTGTCTCAGTTGCCAGACTCGAAGAAGAAGAAATAGCAAACGCTGCAGAAGCATGAGATCCTGCTTGTATTGTACATCCCCAATAGCGCAATGCGGATTTAACAGACATAGGATTGTTTGGATCCATTAGAAGAAAGGTCCTAAACCTGTCTGGATCTCTCAAAGTAGAAGCGCCAGTCTGCAGTTTACAAAAATCCAAAGGTTGAATTCAGAGCTCATTAGTTGTATGAACTGAGAATAGAATAGATAGATACCTCCAAGAAACGTTCCAAAGTATCCCACATGGCAGCAGTTGTCATACCATCAAAAGGCGACTTATTGCCGCTTTTGTTCATTGACTCATCAACAAATCTCATAATGGAAGGACTTATTAGCCTCCCAAGATCAGTCTTCTCGGCCATACTCCTCAGATATTTCACATACAATCTGCAAAAAAAAGAAGCATATTCTTCCTTAGGGTTGCAAAAGGGATAAAACAGAGAGAAATCAGAAACAAAAAAAATGAAAAACATAATGAGACCTTGTTTTACTGCTTAAACCTATCATCCGAAGAGTTTCCTCAGTGCTGATACCATCGTATATTATAACGTCAAAAGTCTTCCCTTTGTGGTTCTTTCGGGTTGCTTGCCTAAAGAAACCAACAAGCCTCTCGAGTTCAAGCATTGAAAAGATTGAGTCCATCCCTGGAAGCACTCCTAGCTCTTCTCCAACCACCTACTACATAGCAATAACGATATCGAGTGAGGAATTAAAATCCCAAAGAAAATTTCTCTCTCGAAACTGGCAGATATGAAGTTGTGTCACATACCTACCCCTTCAAGAACCCCTTGGGTCATATTAAGTCGGGCATCTGCTTGCTTCAGCTGTTTGAGAGGTTCTAGAATCATCTGCAGTTTTTCCAGGAAGGCAGGGTCCATTGTTAAGTAAGTACAAACTCTGAACCAGACATAAAGTATGCTAAGACCGAAACAAAGAGGGACACACCTTAGTGGTTTCCAGCCTAATCGCTGAGAGATTGTCGTTGATTAAGGTAGGAGTAGTCCCAATCTTGCTTCCAAGGAGGAAATCAGCAGAAGGATCTTGACTATGTACCACCAAGCATGTACTGAGCCCAGCCAATGCGTAATGCTATGAACATAGCCATCTAACTAGTTAGTAACAACACCAACATTCAATCTAAGCAGAGAGAAGAAAGCTTCGATCTTTTAGGTTCAACAGATTCAGTACAAGGCTCAACTCTAACATTAAAGATTCATGGTGTCTGAGAACAATCTCCAGCTGGACCCGATAAGGTTCAGAATCAAACTTGATTCATGCAATTGCAACTAGAGTTTACCCGCATCAAATTTGATGAATGCAACGAGAAAGAGATTAGAAAAATGTTTTTTTTTTTACCTGAGCGGCGAAAACAGCTGCGGTGGTCTTTCCGGAGCCGCCTTTGCCGAGAAACGTGACGAATTTCGTGGGTTTCTGAGAAGATTCACCGACAGTATTGTTATCATCTCTCGAAGATGTTGCCAACACACAAGCTGCTCGACGCTTCCTGGAGACTGAAGCTGCTTCCGTCCGCACAAGGGAGAGGATATTCAGATCAGGGGTTAAGCATGTAAGAGAAGAAGCGAGCAAAGACACCATTTTTTTTTCTGTGTGTGTGAATTCAAGATATCAGATTCGCCGGAGCTCTGGAGGTTTGGAGCCGCTTGTGATAAAGGACTGACCGGGGATGACACACAATTGACGGTTAAGTTTGAATGATCGAATTTAACCGAAAACACTCTTCACATTTTCCAACTACTTATTCATGGATCATGCTCCATTAGTGTCGATGATTCCAACCAACACCATTAAACGAATATCATATGAGTCAATTAGCTTGTAAACATAGAACAAAACTTTTATCGAAACAGATTAAAATAAATTTATGTGTTAATTGTGAAAAAGCTCATCAACAATATAGTTTCACCCAAAAAAAAAGGTTATCTCGGTCCGAATTTCAAATTGATTTGCAAAATCGTTGTTGGATTGGATCAGTTAAACCACATTCTAAACCGACACGGGATAACTCCGCGTATATGAGCAACACTAAACGTCGGCGTTTTATGGTGAACAAGACTTCCCCTGTATGTTATAAGAATAATTAATACAACTCTTCCTCTAACTCATAGCCAAGCCAAATAGGCCAAGAGCTAAGAGATTTGCGATTGAAAATACACGAGAAGGAAACTAGGAAGAAAGATTTGATCAGTCTCGATCGAAGAAGATGGTAAGTGTTGTTTGTTCTTTCAGTCGATCTTTCAAATCATTGCTATGTATGTTCATCTATTGATTTCGCTTCCGTCCCTTTCGGGTGGTGGTAAATTTGGGATATCGGTGTTTGTTGATTGGAATGGATCTCCGTAGCCCTAAGATATAGCGGATTGAGATTTAATTTGAGATTTAGGGTCTTCGATGCTGGGATTTTGGTTTAGGGCTCGTTCGAGCACTCTTTCAGAATGGTTTTCGTCGAAGTGATACTATCTTACGTGATTGTATTCAATAGATTAGTGTATGGTTCGTCGATATTATGAAGTTTGTATTGATGTTTGCTTTTTCGGGATTCACAAACTTAACTGGTTTTTTCAATTATAAAATTTCCAGGTTTTAGCCTTGTTATCGCATTTGTCTGTATGTTTCAGCTAATCGACACAATTGCTTACCTTTTGCTTATTGGGGTTTTTTCATGTGTTAATCCTTTCAATTATGGTCCCTTTTGCAGTCGACTCTTGCAGCTGCCAGAGCAGACAACTTTTACTATCCACCAGAATGGACTCCGGATCAAGGTTCCTTGAACAAGTTTCAAGGACAGCATCCTCTGAGAGAGAGGGCAAGGAAATTAGGCGAGGGAATATTGATCATAAGGTAATCTAACAAAGCACTATATTAGTTCACTCTAGTGACTGACTAGGTTGATTAATTGGGAAGAGGGTATGCTACTCGTTTTTGAGTTAAAATCAGTTATTTATTAGGTTCCTTCCGTAATCCATGAATAGCTTCAAACAATTATGATGATCAAAAGTAGGAAAAGTTTGTGTATTAGGCACGGCTCGATGTTAAAAGTTTATCCCTGGTGAACATTTTGTTGATTGATCAGAAGCTTTGTTTCTGTTCAATTGTCAGGATGGTATTCTCACTTTGGTTGACTTTCATACGTGCTTTAATGTTTTGTTCAGGTTTGAGATGCCTTATAATATATGGTGTGGTGGCTGCAATTCCATGATCGGCAAGGGTGTTCGATTCAATGCAGAAAAGAAGCAAGTTGGGAACTATTATTCTACAAAGGTACGATGGAGACTCTTTCCTTTCTTTATGATCACTTTATTTTGACATCTAATAATCCTGCTCGTGCTCCTGCTCCTGTCCGGAAAAACGTTCGACTGTACAAATGCATGTGCACTGCATTGTATATTCTCGTTTCGCTTGCTATAGAACTATGGCTTAAGTTTATATCTTATCATGATCAGATATGGAGCTTTGCAATGAAAGCACCATGCTGCAAACATGAGATAGTCATTCAGACAGATCCCCAGAACTGCGAGTATGTAATTACCAGTGGTGCCCAGAAGAAGGTTGAGGAATATGACGTAGAAGACGCAGAAACCATGGAGCTCACTGCTGAGGAAGGTTGGTTTCTACTTTCTTGGAAGCTTTCAGAATCTCTATAGGTCTCTCAATAGGTGTTTTGGATTTTCATCCGTCTTATTTGTTCTGCCGGCTCATTTTTGATATGATTTAACCTTGTGCAGAGAAGGGCAAGCTTGCAGACCCGTTTTATCGTTTAGAGCACCAGGAAGTTGATTTGCAGAAGAAGAAAGCTGCAGAACCGCTTTTGGTCCGTCTGCAGCGAGTGTCAGATGCCCGACATGCAGATGACTACTCCCTAAACAAAGCACTACGTGCACAGATTAGGGTAAGTTACAAGTTTGCGATTATTTTCTTCATGCAATCTTACATGTTGATTCCTCCTTTCTAATTTTTGCTCGTTCTTCAGGGACACAGGAAACGTGTAGCTGAAGAAGAGGCTGCGTCAAGGAAGCTAGGCTTGGGGATAAGACTTCTTCCAAAGAGCGAAGAAGATATTGCTGCTGCGTCAAACGTGAAATTCAAGACCAAGTTTGATAAGAACCGAAAGGATAAACGAGTGCTGATCCATGCATCTTCCATCTTTCCTGAATCATCTTACTCTATGTCATCATCGAGCAAGAAAAGATTGGAGCTAGAAGCAAAGAGAAGGAAAATATGTGCAGCGTCGAGTCTATTGAGAGGAGGATTCAAAGCTTCATCGTTGTCTAAAAACCCGTCATCAGCAAGCAAGTACAAGAGTTCAACAGTTTCTGTAAGGAAGCTGTAGTTTAGCAACTGTGCTTGAATCGTTGAGAAAGTTAAATTAGTGCAAGATAAAGAATAAAGTTAACTTATTATCAGTGGTGATCTTTCTACGTGTGGAAAAATTAAATTTAATCCTCTTTGGTCTTGTTCCTTTTTTACCGTCAGTTCTGCCTTGGGTCGGTAACTATATTGTGGTGAGTAAACAAAAAATGATTGAAATGAGTTGAAAAGAAAAATACTATGATTTGGACCTCAAACCAATCTGTTAAAAATCATATTAACTAAAGGAGCAAGATACAACCTTCAGTAATTGCAATTACAGTCTACTAAGACAGTACCACAAAGATCTGCTTGTTCAAAAAGATGAGTAATGATTGAAGAAACATCCTTAGATGATGAAACTCATCCACGTTAATGAGCAATGCAGGTGAGGGAGGATGTTTAGAAAGTTCGTTCATGTCATCATCCAATGAGGTTGCTATCGAAATCTATTACAGATTATTGGGAATTAGGTACAGATTGAGGTTCCTGTCTGAGACTCTTTTGGAGCTCCTTTCCACATTGGGCGTTCCCCTCTCGAGAAACACGTTGATTCTCCACATCACCATCTTACTTTCCATTCTCAGGCCTTTGATTTCGTAGAGCTTCCAAAGCAAAGCCTTCATGAATCTGTATTCACTAGCATCACACCACTCCAATTGTTTCTTCACAATGCTTTCCAAGTCTCTGAAAGCTCTCTTCACAAACCCAACTTCCATTCCTCTTACAACAAGCTCTCTCACTGAATCTATCATCTTATCTACAATCTCCTTAACGGATTCAGCGTGACTTGTGCTATCTAACAAGTGAATTGCAGCACAGAACGCACCCACAAACGACAAGACCCAGCAACTGTTATCTACCAACAACTATCTTGGTGGGTTTAACCTTCTGCTTATCTCTGGGAGAAGATTATCAATCGCAGGAATCACATAATATTTATCAGCAAGCATCATTGTTAAGCACTGGAAGATATAAAGGTTCTCTCGAACTCTGTTTCGCATTCTGATACATTATAGTCACACAGCTCGAACCATTTATCCTCTTTGTAGCACAGCATCTCATGTGCAACGTGGAACACCACCTGGCCGAGAATCTTGAACGTGTTCTCGGGGACTCCTACTCTGTGAGGCAAGACATGAGCAATATCTGGAGTTGTCTCATCTCTGAAACATGGTTTTCCGCTTTCCTTGAAGTGTGATCACAAAGTAAATCGTGGATTCGTCTGATTGATATCTCTCTGGACCTATCATCCATCTCAGTTAACGCGACCATTCCCAAGATATCCACTGCAGATAGGATCCTCAAGTTGTTGTACAGGTCAAGGTCAAACCCTTGGTTTTCAGCGAGAGAAGGGCTGAGTCTGAAGGCTGGCTCGGAGACATAATTTTCCACTTTCGTGACCATTTGATGGATCTTCCTCGCGGTCTCGTTGGTGTATGTTCCGATTCCTGCGATCTTGAACGCAAACTCTGACAAAAAAAACCGCAGTGTTTGCTACTGTATCGACACAAGTTCGAGTCTTAAGTCAGGAACTCCACGACACAGATTTTATTTTTTAAACAATCAATAGTATCATTCTCCATCAGTATTAAAAATTATTTTTCAAATTCTAAAGTTATATCGTTGACAAAACAAAATATAAGAGACAAAATTATGTATAATTTTCTATTCACAACAACAAACAAAATCAATTTAATATTATTAGGTACGGAATTTTTTAAAACTTAAAATAGTGGTCTCAAGTATATGAATAACTATTTATAAATTAAAATAGATACAATAATCAAATATATATAAGTTTCTATTAATAACAAAAAAAAATTGTTAAATAAGGAAATTTTATTAATTAAACATATTATAATAAATTTTGATGTTATATTATTGTAAGGGTGTCACGTGGCTTTTTGACAAGGAAAAAACAAATTAAATTATAAATAAGTTAACTTACCAAGTTGGAAACACAAATATGATATGAAAGGAACCATACGACTTGTAGATTAACAAGAACGCCAATTCAGAAGTTAACTTTTGAATACTTAGACTTGGTCTACCCGACGATAAACATACGACCTGGAGATTAACAAGAACGCAAAGAAAGCAATGGCCGTAAATGCGGCGATCAACCAGTAAAAGTAATCGACATGACCTCGGTTTAGGTTTGTGTTGAACCAGCTGTCTCCGCCATCTCTTCCTGTAGTCCAATCAACCCCAATGATGAGAAGACCGCTCAAGAAGTTCGAAAGACCCATCGCACTCCAAGAAAACGCGAGACCGAGACTTCTCAGCTCAGTGGGGACCTGGTCGTAGAAGAATTCTTGTGCACCTACCAGAGCCAACACTTCGATCATCCCAACTAACATATACTGAGGGATGAACCACCATATGGACATTGGAATGGTTGCGTCCGGCTTGTCCATGAGCCCATGCTCCTCAACGATTTGCAACCGTTTGGATTCTACCAATGCTGCGAGCACCATATTGAAGCTCGAAAGCACTATTCCGGCTCCCATTCTCTGGAGCATTGTGATCCCAAAAGGCATTTTTGTTATCGATCTGGCTATTGGAAGGAACACACGCTCATAGATCGGAACTGAGATGAGAACCGATATAGAGATAAATGACAATAAATAAGCCGAAGGGATTTCCAAGCCCCCCTTGCTTGGTGAAGAAAGTAGAGTATTGAGCGTATGGAATCATGCTCACCGTCGATGTGATCCATATCGGAATAAGCCTTACCAAACCCATCGCGTCTTCCACGTCCCTACCACTACATGGCTCTACACCTTCTTCTCCTGACAGCATCGCTTTTGCTAGGAATCTTGTCCCAAAAAAAAAAAAAACCGTCAAAACAAGTCAAGCACTTAACCAAAATTTAAAATATATACGAAAGAAACTTGGGATTGGTGCAACTTACTCGAGCCGACTATCACATCTCCAAGACTGACCATCCTCCATTTGACCTTGGCCCAAACCCGAATGTTTTAGTCTCAGCTTCCGGTTCTTGTACACCCCAACGAAAACTCTGCCGATTCTCGCGAATGCGTTCGTCTCTCCGGGGTTCCTTTTTGGGTATCTGTAAGTTTTCCTCCCGAGAAAGAAGATAGCAAGAGCCATAATCATGAACAAACAAGGAATCCCAAATCCAAATGCCCAGTTGACGTTGCTTTGAACATACACCATCACAATAATCGATATGGCTATTCCCCCAGATAAACTCAAGAACCACCAGTTGAAAAACGATCCTCTAGCTATTCTCTCTTTAGGATCTTCCGAGTCAAACTGATCCGCACCAAACGCTTGAACACAAGATACAGAGAGCAGAAGAAAAGTACGTTCACCAAGAAAGAAGGTTTAGCGGAATCGTCGTTACGTTGCTCAGATGATCCCATGAGGGTTAGGAAAGCCAATAAGGTCAGTAGCACGAGCCCCTGTAATTAATAATTTCACCCGGTTTAATTACTTAAAAAGGAATATTTTGAATTGGAGCGGCGAGGAGAAAGAAGAAGACGAAGGTATCGACCAGTATGTAGATGAGGGAAGCTACAAGAATTGTCTGGTAACGACCGAGATAAGCGTCTGCTACGAAGGCTCCTATAATAGGAAGCGTTGAGGCGGTTCCAATCCACGTGTTCACGTTCACGGCAGCGGTCGCCGTCGATTGTCCGAGCTGTCCGGTCAAGTAGGTGATCAAATTGCATGCAGTCCCAACGTAAGCTAATCTCTCTGCAACTTCCACACCTGAAACATACATAAGAAAAATCAGGATCTAACAACAACAACCAAACACTATTTAATTACTCTTTTCACCTATTATGAACCAGGCGGATCTCCATCCGCCGGTGGAAGACTTTTCAGCCGGATTGCCACGGTGGTCGACGGAGTCGCTAACTGAATCTTCTAGAAGTGCAACTTCCTCCTCGGGTATCCTCATTTCTCGCTAACTGAGATTAGGAACTCTGTGAATACTAAAGTTAAGCTATAACTAATTATGATAATTTTTATTTTACTCACAATCATAACTAATTATGATAACTAATTATTTTATTTTTATTTTATGAGAATGTAGCAGTCAGATAATGTGCATTGTTGTATGATTATATCAGCTATTTTTGTTCATCATTAACATGTCGATACAAAAATGCCAACTATTATAAGTTATGGAAATTAATGCCGGTCCTACACTCCTATAAAGCAAGCACATAGCTCATTTTTATGATGTTCTGATTATAAATGTTCATATCTAAATTTATGTATATCTATCATTTATTTTCATAAAAATATATTTTAACATACATATTTACTTATTTTTTCCAAAATAAGACAAAAAGGTAAAAATAATTTTGATTAATTTCTTCTATGCTCTAAGAGCTTCTTTTTTTTGTTCTTTTCTGAAGAAAAATCAAAGGTAATAGTTTTAAGAAAATTTGTTGTACTTTGCACCATCAAAAAGAAATTATGAATTTTTTTTGTAATATATGATAAAAATATGCGTTTTCAAAACTTCATTTTTAGAAATCAGAAGTCTATAAAAGACAGTTGTGATAAATAATTAATGTAGATCGAACTATGGATGAATATGCGCCAGTACTACAAAATAATATGTAAACTATTAATTGTGATTAAAAAAATTAACTAAAATTTATAATTTTAGGTCTTTTATTATTTTAAAATTCTAAAAAATGAATCGTCAAACATGACGAAAGTGAGAAGAGAAATATATATATATTTGCACTTATGAAAAAGCTAAAGAACACATTGCCATTACTAGACTAGTAAAGGAATTTCGTTTTATAATTAACACTGAGATTATTTTTTTTTTGGTAGGAGTTTCGTGCAAACGCAACAGCTGTGAAGTTGTTCTCAGGAAAGGTCAAATAAAGAGAGAATGAATGTACGACGACTTGCCCCAGAGTGATTACCACCACCAGATTATCACTTCCAAATTCTTATAAAGGATTTCAATAGTTTTATTGGGCTTATGGAAGTATGGGCCCTGTATAAGATCATGACTTTTATTTAAATTCAAGATCCATAGACGATACACAATCTATTTACTATTTAAGTAGATTAAAGATATCTTATTAAAAAGCAAAAATTGTATTGTTGGTATCTTAATGTTAAGCCCCTTTAAACTCAGTTCTTGGCTTAAAAAAAAATAGTGCAATCTCACGATTCTTATTGGATTCGACATGCAGAGTTTTGTACTGATAATAAAAAAAATATTAATGTTATGAGTCAAGAAAGTAAATAGTGGAAAACTTAAAATTTATTATTTACTCACCGAGGCGATTGCAACAAATTATCATTGGTTGGATGACGATTATAAATTCAATAATCCTCCAATGGAAGGTCCACCATCTTGTGTTGTTTCGCATTTCATAAAAGGACATTATATCATATCATTAGTCTAATGAATTTCAAATACTATAAGCCATCATTAGTCACCTTAAAATACAAAACTTATTTATTAGATCCATCAAAGATATCTCAACCGTTGATCTATACGACTACATTATTTACGATGGAAGTCAACGCAAAGTCGTCGCATGCGACCGCGTCGCACCCAATAACTCCTTCACTCTTCCAAAACATAATCTCTCTCTCTCTCTCTCTCTCTCTCTCTCTC
Source organism: Streptanthus diversifolius (assembly GCA_039880935.1). NCBI lineage: Eukaryota > Viridiplantae > Streptophyta > Magnoliopsida > Brassicales > Brassicaceae > Streptanthus > Streptanthus diversifolius. The sequence continues at coordinate 24,049,294 of JAXGFM010000014.1, read as the reverse complement.
TCTCTCTCTCTCTCTCTCTCTCTCCAGTTATATACAAAAGTAAAAATTTTATATTCTCAAAAATCTTGTCTTTCTCTCTTATTTATAGCAAGAAAAGAAAGAAAAAGAAAAGCGAAACAGTATTAATCCGGACTCGAGTTAATAGTTAGTATCGATTGGGGTGTCGAGGAAACTTCAAAACCCAAATATCAATTCAACTTTTGAGAGCGTCGAGAGAGTTGTCTAGGGTTTTTCGGATTCGTCTTCTCTTCGTTCTCATCTCTTTCTTCATCGAGCTCTAATGGCGGGGTAAGCACTCTATTCCACCTCTGGGCTTTGTCTAGCTCATGGAGTTTTTAGTTTACCTAAGTACGATTTCTGTCAATTTCAGTCGAGAAAGCAGACGGAAAAGTTTGAAGCTTCTTTGTTTCGCTTTTGTAAATCAATGGAGCTCTGTGATTTTAATTTTTTTGCAGATGTATAAGTTGAGCGCGAAAGATGTTTTCTTTGAAATCTACATTTGGGTCATTCATTGCTAGGGTTATAAAAAATGGATTTTTTTTAAGCTCACAGTTCTATGATGCTTTTGATCGATGAATATGAGTTTCATAAATCAAACCCTTTTTCTTTACAGCTAATTAGTATCCACAATATGTCAAACGCATCTACATGTATCAAATTTAGAGTTTTGCACTTTGTTGAAGTAAAATATTCATGGTTTGTGACGGTGGAACAGACTCCATATCCTCTTTGTTTCATGAGGACAATAGACACAAGTATTCTGCCGCATAAATGTTTGATTTTTCAAGAAATCTAGTGGTCTAGTTTTGTTTCATGTGACCATGTCTTCTTTTTTAACATGTATCTGGAATGACACTGGATAAAACCTTTTTTCAGGTGTTTCATTAGAGCTATATCACCTTTTTAGATAGTTATGCGATAACTAGAATATATTGAAATACTGCCGTGACCGATGGATGTCTTTCTTTCTGAATGCAGACGATCATGGCTCGTAGATAAAAACCGTATTGCAACAAAAATTTTGAGTGCATCAGCTAGTTCTGACCCGCGCCAAATGGTGTGGAACAGCAATCCGACAAGACATTGTCCCAAATGTCGTCACGTCATTGACAACAGCGATGTACGGCTTGCTCTTTCGTTTCTTTTGATGTCGATTCTCGAATACTATATTTCTATGTTGTTGTAAAATCCAGGTTCCCTACATTTCCAGGAAGTTGATGATTGGCCAGGATTGCCTCGAGGCGTGAAATTTGATCCATCTGATCCAGAGATCATATGGCATTTGCTTGCAAAATCTGGTTCATCGGGTTTAAGTTCCCACCCTTTCATTGACGAGTTCATCCCAACCGTCAATCAAGATGATGGAATCTGTTACACACATCCTAAGAACTTACCAGGTTAGGCAATGTATGTTTTCTTTCTGTCTTTTAGTGATCAAAGGAGTTCTGCGAAGTTTTCTCTTAATCAAATCGTAATATTTTAGGTGTTAAGCACGATGGGACCGTGGCCCACTTCTTCCATAGAGCAATCAAAGCCTATAGCACAGGAACTCGAAAGCGTAGAAAGATTCACGACGACGATTTTGGCGATGTGCGCTGGCATAAAACAGGAAGAACTAAACCGGTTGTGTTGGATGGTGTTCAAAGAGGTTGCAAGAAGATAATGGTTCTCTATGGTGGAAAAGCCGTAAAAACGAACTGGGTGATGCACCAATATCATTTGGGAACAGATGAAGATGAGAAGGAAGGTGAATATGTTGTTTCCAAGATATTCTACCAACAGCCACAGCAGCAAGCAGTCCTCAAGCAAGGTGATAAAGCTGAACAGGAAGTCTCTGAAGATATCTTTGCTGCAACGACTCCAAAAGCAGATCCTGTCACTCCGAAATTGTTTACGCCTGAGCCCAGACAACCTGTGCGACTTTGCTCTGATTCTCACTTCGCAAATGACTATGCTACTCCCCATGACTATGTAACTACCCATGAGGTTTCTCTTTCTGAGGTAAATTTCTTGTTTGTTCTGCTTTCTTTTGATAAACGCCTAAGTTCGTGCTATCGCTCATTCACGCAATGAACAGTCCATTCTTATTGGTATATCATAAAAAAAGACCCAAGCACACGCCTGGAATCAGTCTGACTTGTGCGGCCTATTCCCTTTGGCTATATAATCGTGTGGTTGCAAACCGGATGGTACAAAACTGGGTGTCTAGTCTAGCGCAGGAGTATTGTGATTATCCTTTGTAGTTTGTAGTGGATTGTAGTTGTGTTGAGAGTTCAGCAACTAAAGTTGAGTCTGTTAGCTACAGAGCTAACAGGTTATAAAGGAAGTTTAGGCAGAATGAGTTGGGTACTCAAGGTTTGAGATTGAGAATTGGGTCGAGAGTGGAAATTTGCTCGTTAACCAAGTATAAACTCTTGCTGAATGAATATAGAAGGAGTGTACTGGGTTGATCTTATCACATTCCTTTGTAAATATACAACTAATTGCTATTTCACTAACTAACTGACTGTTTCCTTTGCTTCCCGGTATCTAAGACATCCGAGGCAATGTATATGGAAGATGAGGTTCAGGGGGTTCAACGTAATCATGAAAGACCAAGTTCCGAGGATGAGCCTGCGCTTGAGACGGTGATTGAACACCGAGAAAATGAAATAATGATATATGATAAAGACGATAAAGAGAAGGATAAAGAAGATGAAAACGATGAAGAAGACAAAGAGAATAATAAAGAAGATGAAAACCAAGCTGAGGAAGATCCAAATTGGTTGGACAGTGGATCTCAGTTTATCTTGGACTCGCAACAACTTGTGGAAGCCTTGTCTCTGTGCGATGATCTATTGCAGGTGGGATCACAGGACAGAGATGAAAACACAAACAATGGAGGCTTAAGGAATAAGCAGCCATGTTTTGCGGATTACGCACACCTAGGAACAGAGGACTTCAAACGGGATCTGGAGGATTGTCAGAAACTCGTTCTTGATCCCTCCAACATAGAGCTTGATACTCCACCTGAGTTCCGTCTGAGCCAGCTGGTAAACTTATATCCATTTCTTCTCTTAAACGTTTTGGTGCAATCAGGCACAAAAGCTAAAGGGGTTTTGTTATGTCTGTTCAGGAGTTTGGATCACAGGAGAGCTTTCTCGCTTGGGGAACTGGAAAGACAGACTGACGAAACAGAACTCCCACGAGCTCGAGACTACGGAACTCACTGATATTTTTTTTGGTTGGCAAAACGGTGCCAACCAAGTGCGCCTCTCAAGTGAATTGTTTTGGTTTTTTTTTTTGTTTTCGGATTTAGAACAACTACTTCGGTACGTGTCTCCGATCTAACTTACGATGTCCTTTTGTAAATGGTGCTTTGATATAATGAGCCCAAATCCTCCATGTATGGACTTTAATCTCGTGTCTAGTTTTCTCTGAACTAGCTGATTGTGAGTTTCTGGGAGACTCGTTCACGCAGAGTATCCGATATACAGTCGCTGTCCACTGCTTAGACAAGATCGGTTATTGTGATTTATGTGGATTTAGTGATTATATATCAAGAATAATTTTGTCAAGGATACTCGCTTTGCATATTGCAAGTATTGTAAAGTAGTTAGTATCAAAACAAACTAATCATATCTACAATTATACACATCCTCTCTGGGGATCCACAGCTCTAACTTACTTAAATCTAATTTATTGTATTGGTGATTGTTTTCACGAGCTTCCTCTGAAGCTAATAAATTGCTGAAGCAAAGCACGTTTCTCCTAGTTTTTCGAAACATTATTTTTAACTTAATAGTAGAAAATATACAAAAGAACAATAAGCAGGTTTGCCCGAGTGGTTAAGGGGGAAGACTTAAGTTCTTCTGCACATAAGTGCGCGTGGGTTCGAACCCCACAGCCTGCATATATTTGTTTTGTGAATTAGACGCACCTTCTTTTCTGGATCCCGTACCTGTCAAATTAGTGGGGGTGGGCTTTAAAGCCCATCGGATCCGACGACAAAAGTCAATAATGGTCCTAAGAGAAAACTGGGAACAAAAGTCAAACCGCTGATACAGTCACTCTTTAACCACTAACCACGTTGCTCTTTTGTTCTTCAATTTTGATTGTAAATCATACTTATTAATTGACTAAACTATTAAATATTACTCAATTGATTATAACAAAGTGGATCACAAATAAAAAATCAGAGTTTAATTTTGTTTAAAATTAAATTGGTTGGACTTGGTTACCAAATAACACACACAAAATTCAGATTTAAGCTGGTGTGTACTGAAATAAACAGAAAAAATAAGTTAATATGGGTTTAGTAGATTTTAGGGTGAATTATAGGTGGTGTCTGGTAGTGCATGGTGGCCACGTAACGATAACAGGTAGAACTAAACTTCATTCACTTAACTGTATTGTGAATGACCAAACTCAACTTGGTTCATGTCTTTGTGTAAGCAACAACAACAACTGGTTCCATTGTGAATCACAGTGGCATTAGATGCTTGTCTTTACAAATTCAACTAATTCCAACAATGCCCTTATCTCCCTCCTTCTTCCTCTCTCTCTCCTCTCTTTTCCTCTTCCTTCCCCTCTCTCTCTCCTCTCCCTTCAGTACGTCTCTCTCCTCCTATCTTTCTCTCCGTCTAGATCTGTTGATGATGATCAACTTAACTTCTTCCCTCTCTTTTCTTTGCAGATACTTCTTTCTTCATTGACTGTGGAAGTCCTCAAGGTTCCACCGACGTTTTCAACCGAACATGGCTTCCTGATCGGTTTTACTCCGGCGGAAGCACCTCCGTTGTATCCGAGCCTCTTCGTTTCCTTCTCGTCGCCGAGAAAACCGTCAGGTACTTCCCTCTCTCCTTCGGCAAGAAGAATTGCTACGTTGTTCCGCTTCCTACTGGTCGATACTATATCAGGACTTTCACCGTTTACGATAACTACGACGGCAAATCTCATTCGCCGTCGTTTGATGTCTCCGTTGAAGGCACCCTCGTCTTCTCTTGGAGATCTCCTTGGCCGGAGAATCTCCTCCGCGACGGCTCTTATTCTGATCTGTTTGCGTTTATCGGTGACGGAGAACTCGATTTGTGCTTTTACAGCATCGCTACTGATCCTCCGATTGTAGGTTCTCTCGAAGTCCTGCAAGTCGATCCATCCTCCTACGGCGCCGATGGGACCGGTCAGAATATTTTGTTGGTTAACTATGGGAGGCTCACTTGTGGCTCAGATCAATGGGGGCCTGGTTTCACTAACCACACCGACACTTTCGGCCGGTCCTGGCAATCGGACCAAGACTTTCTCGCGGATGAGTCTAAATCGGTGGCTCGGTCGTTGTCGACGGTGGAGAATATCAAGGGAGTGGATCAGGCGCCGAATTATTTCCCGATGAAGCTTTATCAGACGGCTGTGACAGTTTCTGGAGATGGATCGCTGGTTTACGAGCTGGAGGTTGACGCGAAGCTTGATTACTTGCTCTGGTTCCATTTCTCCGAGATTGATTCCACGGTGAAGAAAGCTGGGCAGAGAGTGTTTGATCTGATCGTGAACGATAACAATGTGAGCAGGGTTGATGTATTCAATGAGGTCGGAGGATTTGCAGCTTACAGTTTAAATTATACCGTCAAGAATCTGACAAGTACTACTGTGACGGTGAAACTTTCGCCGATTTCAGGAGCACCGATAATCAGCGGGCTAGAGACTTACGCCATTGTTCCTGCTGATATGGCCACGTTGCCTGAACAAGGTAAGGATACTTATGGGATTACATTACATTATGCGTCTCTTAATCTGATTGGCACTTCCAATGTCTACTATTGTAATTTGACTCTCTGTTTGTTCTGCAGTGACTGCTATGAAAGCATTAAAGGATTCACTACGTGTTCCTGATAGAATGGGTTGGAATGGTGATCCCTGTGCTCCTACTAGCTGGGACGCTTGGGAAGGAGTCTCATGCCGGCCAAACCCACAAGGATCTGGTCTTGTGATATTCCAGATGTAAGTCTCATTGGTGCAGACAGTAACTAGAGCTAGCTTGTCTTATTCATTATCACATTATGGGTAGAAATCGCGTATGCCAGCAGAAAATTAAGATTGTCTTCGATTAGACGGGTACATTAAGAAGAGCAAAGACATTACCTGATAGTTTCTTTTACTCGTATGGAATCTCGTGGTCTAGAACATGCGTCTTTGTTCCTTTGTCGTAGATTAAGTGTTTTCTCTACCTAGAATTGTATCATAAGTGATCCAGCAACTACTTGGAATAAATGTATAAACTCTTCATAATTTCATGAATAGTAATGCCCTATGTGGTGCTTATAAGTTATCATGCCTGCATTGCGCGTTCTTATTGTTTACGTCTTATCATGTACTTCATAAATAGGCAGTTGCTTCATTGTTTTTCTTACTTGTTTCAGAGACCTCGGAAGCCAAGGCTTAAAAGGATTTATCAGTGAACAAATTAGTCTGCTAACAAATTTGAATAGCCTGTAAGTATCAACTATTGACTTGGTTTATCTATCTCAGAGTTCATAGCTCATTATTGTGCAGCTAGATCCACGCTGATTCATGTGATGGCATAGTGATTTCGCTTTAAAGATATGAATTATCTCATATATGTTGGGCGAAGGCATTTATGGATATATCTTCTGTTCTGATTACAGGAACTTGAGTTCAAATTCTTTAACTGGTCCACTACCTTCAGGTCTTGGTCATAAATCCCTTGTGAGTCTGTAAGTTATCATACCTTGTTACTGCTTCAAATTGTAGAATAGTTTCGGATAAATTTATGCACTTAAGATGACAACAAAATAATGATTATGGAGTGTGAGGATGGTTTAGAGCGCTTTAGAAACAGTTTTGGCTCTGTAAATTTGTGCTCATTGTTTGCCTATTTGGGTTGCAGTGACTTATCAAACAATCAGCTCCCTATACCTGAAAGTCTGACCACTTCAAGCTTAAAGCTCGTGTAAGAAGCTGTTTCATATCAATATTATAACTATACTGTTCTGTGTCAATATTTTTCTCCATTCCATATGAACAACATAGTACTGTTTATTACAGCAGACATAAAGATGCATGTTAAGAGAACCAAATTAACACAAACTCCGACTGATTAATTATTGATGTGTTGTTAGGCTTTTGAATGGCAATGAGTTGCAAGGAAAGGTACCAGAGGAGGTTTATTCAGTTGGTGTTCATGGTGGAATCATCGAGTATGTTAATTTAAAAATTCCACATATAATAATAGTCTCTCTTTTTTTTTTGTTATAATAATGGCAAACTATCATTTCTTTTCATTATCAATTGCTTTGTGCTTAGATCCATTAGCTGACACTCGTGACTCAACTGAAAAAAAAAAAAATGTCTATCTTCTTACAGTCTCTCTGGAAACAAAGGACTATGTGGGGTTCCGTCTCTTCCGTCGTGTCCATTGTTATGGGAGAATGGTCACTTATCCAAAGGTGGTAAAATAGCCATAGCCATATCTTGTGTGGTGGTATTCGTTCTTGTGCTCTTGGTCATTTACTTGTGCTGCATCTGGAGAGGAAGACATGATTACGACTTTGCTCCTCCGCACGATCTAACATGTGAGTAAAAATTCTGCATAATTCCTCATAACAGCAGAAGATTAAAAGACATTTTTGAATCTTGATCTCTTTTTTTTTTTTTAATGTGTCATGCAGCCCTTGCAGCAAAAAGAAACAGATACCAGAGGCAGAAGTCGTTAATGTTACTGGAAATGGAGAGCCAACACGCCAAAGGAATGCCCACACTTCCTTTGAATTCGCAATAGCCGAGAAAGAAGGATAGGAAGAGATTTGACCTGGACAAAGAGCAAGAAGATGAGATGAGCATTAGTGGTTTTTCTGTGTAATTAGTATACAAAGCATTACTCCTCAAGAAGACCACTAATAACATTGCAGAAGAGCATTGGATCAAGAGTGTCCAATTCCACACTAAAGAAGTAAGAACTTAATCTCCCCTTATTTGTATTTTCATTTTTGGGTCTCTCTTAGATATTATATTATCAATTGATTTCTTACTTACGCCATCCCCTGTTTCTGTGTGCATGTATCATACCCCTTTTTTGAGTTTAATGGATGTCACCATATATGGATTAACCAAACTTGTCTCTACAATGTATACTGATCCAAGAGAGAGGGGCACTCTGAGATTTCAGTTTTTATGTCTTTTAAGAGATTTGAGTTGTTATCTTTCCAAACATATAATTGAAACTTATTGACAATTACATCATGTCCAGGGGACAAGTACAAAAGAAGAACCTTCTATTAACAAAGATAAAAGAAACGTGAGGTTTACCTCGCAAGTTGGGCTAAGACTATCAGTCTCTAAAAATAATTAGAATATTAAACCAACTATCCCTTTTATTTATCTTATTAAGCATACAATAACTCGCCAAAAAAAAGCATAATTAACCAATGAGCAACTACTGCCTATTGAAAATAGTTGTAAAGAAAGTGATATTCTCCTGACAAAGATGAGCTGCAAAACAGATAAAGAAAGATTAGCGAAAAATAAACTCTTTTCTCGAAAAAAAGATGAGCTGCAAAGTTTGTCAAATGACAACCTTTTGTTTTTAATTTCTAATTCTCTTTTACATATTCTTTTGTTGTTTTTTTATTAACATTCTTGACTTTTGCATAAACTAGTACGACCCCGAGACTTTTCATACTTATCTCGATATCATCTACTCAAAAACTCTTCGATGCATGTTGTTATGTTTGTTTTAAAACTAACGATATTACTATAAGTCGTGTATTCATGATTTCATTTCATCATGCTACAGTCTTAAAACCATCTTTCTTGCTTGACTATAAGCTTGTAACGTTGTATTCTTTTTTCTTTTAAAGCTTTGACTTGTAAGCTAATAATTACATTTCCCTCTGTGAAGTACCCATTCACACTTCTTCTTCTATCGAATTTCTTTTTTTTTTTTAAGTTGGATTTTCCCACATGAAATTGGAATATTTGACGGTGGCAAATTGAAAAATGTTGAATAGTTGTCCGTGGGCCTCTAATTGCATGCAGGTCCCGTGTTAATGGTGCTATGCCGTGTAGTGTTTATATGTATAATGCTGATTTGGACACTAAGCTTCTAGTCGTGCTATCATTAATAATATTATTGTTTCTATATATGCATTTATTTCTATTTCAGTTTATGTGTAAGTTTAGATTTTAGAAACCCTGTCCATGACTATCTTAGAAACTCTATTCAACGTAAGTTTTATTCTTGTAAAACTTTTACTTAATACGTTTTGTTTTTTTTACTGCTCATAACTAAGTAACTGGAATAAGGGACTAAAACAAGTGATTGTAGTCTATTTTTCATAATCGAAAGTTCGAACTTGAGATCTTCAAACTCACTTCATTGGAATGGTTTCTTCTGATACATTAATAGAACTACATACACAATAGAATGTTTATAGGTCCCGCTAGTTTTTGCGACGAAACCCATTTTAAAAAAATAAAAATAAAAAGTCTTCCTGAAGAAAAAAAAGCGAATCACATGATATATTTAGCTGCATTCTGACGTAACAATATATATATAGTATGTTCCATAGCTTGCAATAATGGAATTTTAGACTTGGGTAACCCGAACCGAAAAAAAATCAAACTCGTTTTTTGATTCAACTTATTTTAGTTTCTGTTTTTCTAAATCCAATAACAGATGAATAAACTTTAAAACATATTTAGAATGTTTCAAATTACAATTAGACAAAGAACTGATGACGGAGGCAAACTAAAATTATTTGACTTTGAACCAAGTCTAAGTAAATTGGTTTTGTTGTGGTCTATTTATATCGTATATTTAAATTGTAGCTAACATCTGATAAATAAAAAAAAAAAATCATACTGGTTATTCTTGCGGGTGGGTTTATTATTAATTGACATTAGTCATTTCTATTCCATCTTCATATATAAGACATTTGTCCTCATAATCTTCACACTCCATGAGATAACATTAATCGCTCTTGAATTATATTATCAATTTATGATATATAGGACCTCCAAATATTCGTTTTTGAGGAGCTCAGATTTATTGTGTATTTGTTCCATTCGTCCACGCTTTTTGAATAACTCAAACTTCTATATAAAAGATCTAGGGGTAATTTTAAAAATGCCCTATTTATGATGTTAAATTTGAAAAATACATTTTTGTATGTTAAAAGATGTTTTCATTTTGGTTTTGATTAAAAAATATTTTTTTAAAAAATAATATTTAAATTCGAAATTATTATTTCTGTTTGAGATAAATATATATTTGAGATAAATACATGTTAATATTTTAAATAAAAAACAGATAAATTTCCTTAAATATTGTAAGGTTTATCTCTAAGAATTTTCAGTTTATGAAATCTATGAAAAAAAAAATTACACAACAATATTGCATCAAATTTTTATTTCTCATACATACAATCTTTCAGCATTCTCTATTAGGTTAATTTTTATTTTGTTATAAGTTCAATCTCTAATTGAATAATAGAGTTGTATATAAAATCCAGTTTGAAACTATTTTGCTACTAATGTTAAGCCAGATTGTTACTTTTTATAAAAAAAAGTTAAATTTATTCTAATAAAATATTGTACATATTATGAGTTTTATTTATGATAAAAAATCATTCTTATTGAACTTTTTAGTTTAAATATTAAAATAATTATGATGAAAATATTACAATAATTATAAATATTTATATTGGATAGTTTAGTCAATTTACTTAAACAAAAGTGTAGTTTTCAAAGAAAAATTAAATAATGATGTAATTTTCAAAATAAAATCTCATATACAAATAATTATCCAAATTTCCCAAAGATCTATATATTGAATATTCTTCTCTAAAGTCATATATAATGCATCTATTAATTACTACAACCAATTTGATATGGTCTTGGATTTGAAATATTTCACGTGATTTGAACTATATACGTTAAATTGCATAAATTTTATTTTCGTGTTGATTTTTAAATGGGATATAAATAAATCACGGTGCACTGCTGGTTTATCTTTGTCCACACGATAAATCTAGTCTTATTTTATTCAGAAGACAAATTACTATTGTCAAGTAGTATTTATCAACTGATCTTATAGAAATATTAAAAGTAACTTTTTTTTTTTACAATTTAAACTAATATCTTATTTAATATTATGAAATTTTGGATTTAAAGTTTAGAAGGCACAATATTTTCAAGTCAATAGAAAGCTATTTGTTGACTTTCAAATGCAAATCAAATTATATAAGATGAGTAAGCTTCTTTCATCGTTTTAAATTTGTAAGGAATATATCATTAACCAAAGAAGTAAGGAAAACATCGATCCGGACAAAGAGTTAACAAGTTCGAATGGAAATGTAAATAACCATCAGCGACATCTCTATTCAGTTTTAATTTAAATGTAATCATATAAAATAAATCAATGATCTTTATATAGTGCTTTGATTTCTTCACTTTCCTAACAAATGTGCCACAAATTTAAGACTGAAAACCCTGATTATTTTTGTTAAATGAAATGTTTTTAAACTACTAGAATACTTTATCCGGCAGTGATTTGTCCATTTACCTTATTTTATTCTACTATTTTAGAGATGAATATTTGGACAAATATATACAGTTGGCGAATGTATAGACTTTCAAACACACACACACATATATATGCATATATATATGGATATGCAGATATAAATAAAACATTTAGAATTTAAAAATTAATGGCATACATAATTATGTTTTATATATTTTTATTAGATCAAGATCTACATCAAGTTATCCAAAATTATATTTTGTAAATCTTTTTTGAAAAAAACTAAAAGATTATAAAAAGCAATTAAGAAATCTAGAATTGATTGAGATTATTTATAAAACCCCTAAGAAACAATCTTTCTAAATGGATGAAAGAAATGTAAAAGTAGATTTAATATTTTTTATATGTGTCAAAATTTTATATTTTTAATATTTTAATTTATTATATAATTTCTTTATTTATAAATGTTTTATTTTTGTATGTGTTAAAAGTTAAACGATTAATTTTATATGTACTACAATTATATTATTAATTTTGACAAACGAAGTTTTATATAAAAATATATATATATGGCAATAATATTGACTTCGTTGACCTCGATGAACGTAATGTAATTGTCTCCGGGTCTTTTGGGTTACATTTTATAATTATGTGACTTAATTCTTAATGGACCGGCTCGTTTTACGTTTTCACTATATGCCACTCATGTTTTATATAATACATCATTTAGCAATGGACTCATAATTTTACTAAGTTAATTATGGTTCACATCATTGGCACGTACACACAAAGATTAAGAAACCGACATAAGAAAAAATTAAATCTACATTTAAAAGAAAACTACTTATTCGTGCAATACTGCATAACGATAACACTCAGCTTGGGATATCATCAGGACGAGTGATATCATGTCATATACTTTTTTTTGGAGGTGATAACATGTGATAATTAAGACTTATAGTTATTCTATGTACATATATATATATATATATCCACGAAGACACATCTATATAATGGACACGTATAATATACATTATATGTAAAATCTTTGTAGGGTTAAAGTGAGCAACTAGGAGTAGCAACTAGCAGGAAAAAAATATAAGCAATCTTATCTTTACAAAATAGAGGCATCAAGAAAACTCTAAAATTCGTTTGTTAATAAGAAAAATACGTACATAGCTAGACTATATATAGTTGCTTATAGAAAACTATTAAAGAAAAACTATACTATAATGTTGCTTTCAAAACAAGAGCAAACCAATTGGTTTAAAATAAATTTATTTGACTTTTATAAATGTTGGGTTGTGCGTACCATGTCTGTCGGCAGAAGCTTGCCTAATCAATTCCACCAAAATATGTTTGTTGAAACTTATAACGGCGGAAATTATATATGTTTATGTATATGTATTTATATTTAAACGTCTAGAATATCAGACGACTGGAAAGAGATACATAATGTGAATAATAAAAAGATTTACGTTTTCCTTTTCAGTGTGTTATTTTCAACTACAGTATTATGTTTCAGCTTGACATACTACGATTTTTACAAAAAAAAAAAAAAAAAAAAACTTAAACCAATGGCGAGTTGGTAAAAACAAAAGCCAATGGGTTTAAGTAATGTGGCATTTCAGGTCGGATCAGGAGTCCACGTGAAACCCACGTCACGTAACCAGTGGTTACGATTCTCTTTTGATAGTGTTCCTTTACTGGTCAACAAAAGCAGTCTTCACTTTTTTTAAATTAACATTCACATGTGTATTTTTTAATATTTGTTAATTACTCACCACCATTCTACAATATCAATATAATTAGTTACCTACTATTGTACCTTAGGGCAGCCTAAAAATCAATTTTAAAATAATTTAAAGCTGGCAAAAACAAAAACTATGTAATAAATTTTGAAGCTTGACGGATTGTCGTCATTTTAAAGGGTCTTCTGTCCTATCTGGCTATTTTGTTGTTTATCTTCTTCTTATTAGTATCTCTATCTGTACCAAATAAATATTACTATTTCAGATATTGAGTGAAACAGTTAAACGTAAGTCTTTATTAAATATTAGATATTATATAGTAAAGTTTCTCGTCAAAGTCTGTTTGCTTACATATTTACTAGGCGTTGTGATGCGCCCGGAATATATTTGATTACACTAATTATAAAATTTTAAGAATAACTAATTATATATAAACCCCCGAAGATATTTGTGTACAGTAATTATAACATCTTCGATTTTTATAATTTCGGTTCAATCATATTTACAAAAATTTTACCTAAAGATTGCTGTAGTGGCACTCTATACATGGCTAAATTTCTAACTTGTGTTCCTCTTTAGTTATCTTTATTTTTTTTCAAAACCATCAAAGCATTGGGAAAAAAACAGTTTCCGCCAACTGATATATTTTGTTGCTGAAAATCAGACATTAGCCATCAAATCATATATTTAAGTGTTGATAAAATATGGAAACTTGTTCAAGAGGAATATAAAAGAAGGAATTCAAATTGATTTAATTAATTATAAAATCTGATAAAATGATCAATTTATTCCAAAGAAAAGAAAAGAAAATCCCAAAAATCCACCAAATCATGTCACAGTTAGAACTATATATTTTCATAATATAAATATATAATTTGCTAGCTGATCTGATCGAGAATTAATATAATCACATGAATTAGGTCTGCAATGATGATGAAAAATTAGGTTTCCAGTAAGTTGATTAAATATATCGCACGCTTTATATGTCACGTTTCTTTATTTTTATATGTAAGAAGTCAGAGGGGAGCCACGCATTAATTAATTTAAGGGACCTTAATACTCTACTTAATTAGTTTTGGTAAGGTGGCCTAAGTTAGGCCATGTTTCTTAATTACGATTTAAGTTTATTAGTTAGGCCAACCTGACTATCCCCAAGCACAAAATACTATAGTGTTATTAAAACATATAAATATCTGTCGGTTTATATATATATATATATATATATATATATATATATATATATATATATATATTCTTCTACCAAAAGTATGCGACGGAAGATAAGAGTCCAAAACGAACGGCTGAGATGGAATTGGAATATTACTAAAAATAGGATGAAGTTTGGGTCCAGACAGAAGAAATGAGGAGGATGCATGGTGCTGACCTTTTCGTCCGATAAATACATCTTACTCGTTGTCTGGATCCCACTTGCATTTGCATGGCCAAATTCTTCACTAAACGAACCTAATTTGTGTGCCAATCTTGCATGTTAATTACATCTATGCAAGTCAACCCATGAGGTTATCTTACAATTTGTTTTCCACTATATTGTAGTAATTGAGACACACCCACATTGTATTGTAGGCAAACGCAGATAATTGTTTTCTGTATGCATTTGGTAAAGAGTTGAAAGGTACATACGATGATATATGCTTGGTAAAATATGGAATAATCAGGACAACATTTACTGTCTCTAGGAATGTTGTAAAGTTTCGACATAAGAAGGCCAGTGTTGTGGATGATGGAACTAGTTAAATGCATCTTGTAATTAATTAGACGAGATATAAAATTTTCTTCTGTAATTTGTTAATTTTCTCTTGAAGTAAAGTATGGCCTGGTAGTACTCATATTAAGTTTAATGATAAGCTGTTTAAGTATGGAATTCGAGTGAGGAGAACCCTCTGCATTTGTAAATAACAATATCTTAAATTTTATAAAGTATGTATTCATGTAGAACTGTCATTTATGTCTATGGGGTGATTGTATGTTATAAAGTCGTTTGTGGAATTATTTTTCATATATATGTCGATATATATAGTTAAATTCATTCGTTGTTTTGTAAGTGATAAAAATGTTGTATTGTGATTGATAAAATCGTCATTTAAAGTATAATAATATAAATATAAAGTATATTCTAAATGATATACAAACAACAACAACTAATACACAATTGTTAGGTTAATTTGTTGTAACAATGATCCAAAAATTTATATGGGTTGAATTGCCTTAAACTACAAAAGGCATAAAACACCATTAAAATATTAGTTTTGACTAATATATTTTTTGTTTTTATTTATCCAGTTGTTATATCTTTCAAGTTTTATTTTGACCAAAAAATATGTTCTTTGTTTTTAGAAAGTCAACTTGTACAATTGTGACTTTATTGACAAATAAAAAACTACAACAACTTTTTGTAGCATAGCATAAACTACTACCAAAATTATAATAAAGGTTTCTGATTTTAATATTTTGTTGTTTAAGAAAGATCCAAGATTATATGAAATCACAAAAGCTAATCTATCTAATGTCGCATATTGACTATTTAGTTTTGAGTTTATGAATTCTGAGTATAATAATCAACGATTTTGGATAATTGAATTATACATATAAAGATAAATTATTAGTAAATTTGGTGGGAACGGGTTGAAATATGATTTGAGTTGTGAGTCCGTGACCCACTTCAATGACTAGCTCTTTATGATCATTATCTTAAACAGAATACATATAATAATTAATTTTAGGAAATAGTAAGTTTATAAAATGCATCTTAGCTCTTTGAAAATGGATAAGTAGTTACTTCTGTTATGGATAAATAATGTTCAAACAAAACAAAAGATAGAAAGATTTAAGAAGAAGGTAGGACCAAGAAGAGAGGGGAATTAGGTACTCTGATCCGTACAAGTATAGGGCTTTGGGCAATACGATGGATTCATCTCCCCTTCACATACAATCAATCACACTCTTGATCTTCTTTGTCCCCATTTTTATTATCATTTATATTTAATTATAATTCATATAATTGAGCAATAATTGTGTAGAACTCATTGGACTTATAGCTTATGAACAACAAAAGTTGACGTTTTAACTTTTGAATTAAAACCAATTGTGTAGTTTTGATCTCTGATGACTTAGAACATAAGTTTAAAGAAAGCTAGAGAAGAAACAAAAAACTATATAACGAAAACAAAAGGGAAACAGAGGAAGGTTCAATGGTTATGGAGAGATCTGGCTCGTTTAGTTCAACCAATAAAGCCTAGTTCCCATTCAAGTGAGAACATCCATGTATGTTGCTGGTTCGAAATTGTGCTTACGGATTATTAAAATTCATCTCTTGTGGATGGTTATGGATATATTATTAATTTATTTATTGATTTTTAATGTCAAATTAAAGTAGGAAACATAGAAGAAACCAATCATCATGACTCTCCAAGAGAAGCAAACAAATTGCATAATATGTAAAGAGACACGTCACATACCAAATATGGAATGACGAATAATAGTTTCAAGAAAAGCTTCAAAGGGGGATGCACAATTTAAGATAGATAATTATACCCAAAAAAAAAAAAAAAAGAAAAAAAGGGTCCAATGTCATGTGAACCCCCTTATTCTTATCCCCTCCATCTTTGCTACACCATTGCCCATTATTCATTTCTACATATCTCTCAACTAGTCAACTCTATACAATAATTTACATTATATTTCTTCAATCTCCATTTCCGTATGGACCATTCCGTTCATTGGATTTGCTTGCATATATATATATATATATATATTCACCATTTTTTTCAATGTAAAATATGGTTTTTCTTAGCCTTATTTTCGATTCCCAATGCATCAAGATTCACATTGCTAGTAGTATTATTCATTGTCTTGTAGTTCAGTTTTCAGAAGCAGATTCCTTTTTAATGTGCATGTTTGATATAGAGGTATGATTCAATATAAAAATTAGTACGAATGTAAAAAGAGAAAAAGAAAAAAGAAAAGACCGTATAACACTAGTACCCATATTTTTGGACTGACCCTCTTTTATCTCTTCCCATGAAACTTCCTCTAACTATCATTTTGCCATTCTTGCAAGACTTGACCCCACTCTTCTGCATCTTCCCCCCCCACTCTTTTTTTTTTCTTCTTATAATTATATTTTATACATTACCCACATTTTACATTTATCCTATCATATTTTGACAAACATAAAACAAAATAATATAAAAGGGAACGTACATGCACTTCCCTTTGTATATAGATACTTCAACCCCATCTCTTCATAAAGCAATACATTGCCCATTTCTCCTGTTTTCTTTTTTCCTCTCAAAGACTCAGTTTTTACGTTCAAACAAATGGATTACAGCTGCATAGACGACGGTTCTAGCAACACTTGTGAATCTCTCTCCATCTCTTCTCCTTCGGCGAAGAACAAACTCTCTCCTCCTCCGGTGATGCGTCTATGCAGAATGGCAAGCGGCGGAAGCAGCGTCGTGCTTGATTTAGATAACGGCGTCGAGACTGAATCACGGAAGCTCCCGTCTTCGAAATTCAAAGGCGTTGTCCCTCAGCCTAACGGAAGATGGGGAGCTCAGATTTACGAGAAGCATCAGCGTGTGTGGTTAGGAACTTTCAACGAGGAGGAAGAAGCCGCAGCCTCCTACGACATCGCTGCTCGTAGATTCCGCGGACGTGACGCCGTAACAAACTTTAAATCACCGCCGATTAACGGAACCGACGCCGAATCTGCCTTCCTCGAGGCTCATTCTAAGGCTGAGATCGTTGATATGTTGAGGAAACACACTTACGCGGACGAGCTTCAACAGAGCAAAAGGAAATTCCTTGACGCCGACGGTAATGGAAGACGCTGTGGGTCGGGTACGATAATGATTAACTCTCACGAAAACAACGACGGCGTCTCGAGAGCGCGTGAAGTTCTTTTCGAGAAAGCCGTTACGCCGAGCGACGTCGGGAAGCTTAACCGTTTAGTGATACCGAAACAGCACGCTGAGAAGCACTTTCCGTTACCGGCGATGAAGACGACGACGACTGTGGTGGCCACGGCGATGACTCCATCTCCGACGAAAGGCGTTTTGATTAATTTGGAAGACAGAACGGGGAAAGTATGGCGGTTCCGTTACTCGTACTGGAACAGCAGTCAAAGTTACGTGTTGACCAAGGGCTGGAGCCGGTTCGTCAAAGAAAAGAATCTCCGAGCCGGCGATGTGGTTTGTTTCGAGGGATCGACCGGACCAGACCGGCAATTGTATATTGACTGGAAAGTCCGGTCCGGTACGGAGCAAACCAACCCGATTCAAACTGTGATTAGGCTATTCGGGGTCAACATTTTCAATGCGACGACTAACGCTAAACCAAACGATATCGCAGCAGAGTGCGGTGGCAAGAAGAGATCTCGCGATGTTGATTTGTTTGCGTTAGGGTGTTCCAAGAAGCAGGCGATAATCAACGCCTTGTGACAATTTCATTTTTTATTTTCTTATCTCTTTTTTTTTTCAAAAAAGATTCTATTAAGTTGGCAAGTTGTAAATTAGGACAAGACAGATTGATGACTAGGAAAATAGTTTTTGCTCACATCTAATTTGGGTTTGTTTTTCACCCTTGCTGAATATGATGTATGTGTTTTAGACCTTGTCTTATATCTCTTTATCTTGGTTATATAATCCCTTTATTGCAATTATTCCAATTGAAACATAGTTGTTTTGAATATTTGGCCAAACTGATATATATGCATTTAGTTAGTAATACATGTTTACATTATTGGAGAAAATATCTGATAATTAAGATCGAATAGAATAGTTTAATGTCAACATGTCCAATTAAAAAAACGTGGGTGGAGATACGAAAATCTTTTTATGTGGTTCAGATGCTTAAAAGGGAGAAGAACAACGTCGATTGTTCAAAGAATCTGTACGTTTTGTTTTTAAACTGAAGTTTTAAATCTGTGAAAAACACTGACAAAAGATAGTTAATAACATGCACGGAATCTAAATTACGTACGATTTCAGAATCTCATTCATATAATTTGTAGAAGTAAATCTCGAAGATTGATAAATTTTTGTCTTCTGTCGTAAAGATTCATGCATCTTAATAAGATGATCTTGTTTATTCCACGAAGTATAGTTGTTTTATTAAAAAAGAAAAAAAGAATCATTATAAGATCTTAAAGGCCACACATAATGTACATGGACACTAGTTCTGGTTCATATCATAACTGATTATTGCATCACACATGCATGATATATTGTTTTTTTTATAACTATACATTACACAATTTTATTTTTTCTCTAAAAATGTATGGGACAGAGTCAAGATACTTAATTTTCATTCTAGTGTTGAACTTTTTGGTAAAAATAGTAAGATACGTAAGACCATCATCATCGCTGAGACTCTTAAAGTCTCAACATTAAAAAAAAAATAGAAAATAAATTTAAAAATAAAATAGTGATGATTTCGAGACAAAACGTCTCAGTGGGAGGTATATACTGAGACGGTCTCTTCTTTTTTTCTTCATGTTTTGCTTTTCAGTTTTTCTCTTTCTTTCTAATATAATACTAATAAAATAAATATTAAAATATTGCTATGAAACTTTTGAGAGTCTAAGCGATGCTGATGCTCTAACTAATAACTATGCTCAGAATATTAGAAAGAAAATATCAACTATCGAAACGTTTCTGTCCAAAAAAGAAAAACAAGACTTTCTTTTTGAGTTATTGATTTTTAAATTTGTTTCTGTGAACATGCTCGTAATCCTGCAAAATAAAAAGGTTAATACTAAACAAATGAATTTTCTGATAAAATAAAACATAATTAAGTTTTCTATAAATTGAATAAACCCAAAGTAAAATATAGTGTTTGTCTGAAAATAAATTTGTAAATTCTTTGCTCTCGTGACTTCTAGCCCATCACGTACAAAGCCCATATTCATAAACAAAACTCTTTGTTGTTTCTCTCCTTCATTCTCAATTTTACTTTCATTTCTTATTCAATCCATTCGTCTCCAACTTGTGCTTTTTTTTTTATTTCTTTTCTTGGACAGAATCAAAGCACATGGTGTGATTCCACCGTCAATATTCGCATATTATTCGAACTTGAACCTAAACTTTCTGGCATTATACAGTTATGCGATATCATTGTTTCATCGACATGTTTTGGTTGAATAACATATTTTATATCGTAATAGGTTCACTAAATATATAAAAGAAGAATTTTAGGGGTTTTCAATTAAGGGCCTAAAGCTAAGAACTCTTTTGAAGTCTCTCTCTCTCTCTCTCTCTCTCTCTCTCTCTCTCTCTCTCTCTCTCTCTCTCTCTCTCTCTCTCTCTCTCTCTCTCTCTCTCTCTCTCTCTCTCTCTCTCTCTTGTAATTCCCACCTTAACTCTAAATTATCATCATAAGGAAGAAATGTCTAACATAAATTGATTATTAAGTTGAGAAACTAACAAGCCAAGAAAAGAGAACAAAGAGCATACCGCACCAAGCATGTGGTCAGCCTTATACCAAAAAAAATTCTTGAATGCCGTATAATTAAATTTTTTCAGTAACTTCCGTATTGACACATCTCTCGCCTTTTCTTGCAGCACAAGCCAATGATTCAGGCATAATTTCAGTATAGTTCTCCATCTTCTAAAAAAAAAAAAATCCAAACCAATAGACCATGATACATTAACTAGGTTCTTGCATATTTTCTCAAATCAGCAAGCAATATATACTTTTACATCATCAATATAAGATGCTTCTGCGGCGTTTAGTTAGTCAAATTAACTGATTGCTATGATCATCTTTAACGTATCAAGTTTCATCTCAGCATATAAGACCTTCGTCAGATCATGTGATAAAATTCAAAATCTTTAAACCTTCTCGCCGATATAAAGATTAGGATAAAGGATCCAAAAGACTACTAGAATTCACCAGCTTAAAGAAACCAAGCGCCTAATAATACGTACCGATTTGTATCGTTCTCACTCAACCCTAAACGCTGTTGCGATATTTGAGAGAGAGGTAAAAGAAAACCAGAAAATTTACAGTTATACTATCGATCAATTATAAGAATTTACAGTTCTAAAAGTTCTATTGTCGTATATCTCATTTCAACTCTTTTCATTGGCCAACAATCCAGATCCTCCTTTCATTGATGATTTAGATTCGTATAAAAGATGATAACTGAGAGCTATTAATTAAAAATGGGAATCAACAAACTTTTTCTTTAGGTCAAAAACAGAACTTTGTTTTTTTTTTTTTTTTTTTTGACAATATACTTGCAAGTTGCAATATATTAATTTGAATCTTTGAACTGAATTTTTTTTGGTGTGGGACATTCTACAAAATCAAAAAATCGAAGGAAAGGAACTAAACCCATCATATATAGACAGACTCCTAGATGTCTATGACAGAAATCGTGTAACTAATTAAGTAAAAACATGACTGGAATCTCAAGCCAAAGATCATTAGATGAGTGCATTAACGTAAATTAGAATGCATTGACTTGCCCTAGTGGTTACAATAAGATACCAAAAAATTTGTTATTGAATCAATGAAAGTGGATGCTGTTATTCTGTCACAATATGTTTGGGTTATATAAAAGAAGGCTAACAATCTTGTCTACATTTCCCGTTATCAAAGCAACCCAAGAAAAGATTCAACTTTAAATCCAAAAGTATACTATTTATATCTTCATAAATAAATAGGAAATTTGAGGTAAAGGGAGGGCCATTTGGCTTTAGGAGAAGCCAAGCGTCATTAATTAGATGGGTGTTTAATGCAACTTCAAGATATTTGATTCCATTGATTTACCTCCTGATTACATGGATCATTGTATTTATTTCTTTTCTTCACTTTCCATTAGGGAAAAAAATATATTCAATTTTGTTGCCAATACCAGGTAAACCTAAAAAAAAACCCTTTGTATTCGGGAACATAATGATGTTATAATGGAATGTTATGAATGGTAAATATAACTAAAATACTAAATAATGTTTTCGAAATATGAACAAATTGTATGGTATTTGTCACTGATGGAAATTCAACTTTTTCTGTTTTAGAAAAAAAGAAAAAAGGTGATAAATAATACTAATGAATAGGTAAAACAAGAGACTCGTGTTTAATTTCATGATTCGTTTATAAAGAGTGATACAAATGGCAGAGAATATACTTTGGACAGCACCAAATCATTTCGTAAAGAATCCTTTTTCTCGTTATTATATTTAATTAGTTGAAAGAAAAAATGCCAAAGAAAATATAATGCTACAAAATATATGGATGTCCCAAAATATTCGGCCACCTGGGGACCACACACCTCTAATTGAATACAAACCAAGAATCGAATTTTAGAAAATTCTACCATTACGACCCCCAAAATATTAAATATATAGATACTCATTTGATTATTTGTGCATTAAGAACCTGGGTAGGTCATGATATTATTATTTTAATAATTACCGCCTTGGAAAAATAATTATTCTTTTTTTCTCTTAAATAGTCAATTTTTTTTTTTTTTATATAATCAAAATGATTCACGCTTTGTTACGTAAACCATATACTACTTTACCACCATTGACCAAAAGTCTCCACGACTTTGTACGCAATTCGCCATTCCATGTTCTACTTTTAAAACTATAGCATGTTTATGTTTCTTATAACAAATTTAATTACCAAATCTGATGTTGATGTGTCTTTACTGTTTACTACATCTTTTTCTGATATATATCTCTCCAATAATGGTTATAACCTCTGGGTTTGTGCTAGGTTAGTAGTTGGTTTTTGCTATAAATTTAGGTTTCAGATTGCAGGGTCCTCATGTTTTTTGATGGCCTACCTACTTGATGTAAATGGCAATGTTCTTCTCAGATCTATCAAATTATACTATTATGAGGAAAAAAAAATCTCTTCATATTATCTAGAAATATCTTCACGTGCTATCTATACATTATTATAAAACTCAAAAGATTAAAAAAGTTTAGTTTTTTTTTTATTGGTTTACAAAACAAATTAAGAAGAAATGAATTTCCATATGAGGTTTCGACTATTTAATTATGATAGAGGAAGAAGGTGTGCTGTGTGTAGAAGAAGATGTTGTCGGTGATTTGCAACGCTGGATGCTTCTCTCTTCCGACGGTGAACATCGCGGCGGCGGTTGTACTGCCACAGGAGCGTAAACGCTCACAACCATAAATTGCGGTTGTTGTGGATTTTCGCCGCCGTTGGTCACTGTCAAAGGAGCTAGTTTTCTTGTGTGCAGTCTATATTTCTGAAAAAATTCAATGGATTCGAGATAAACCTTTAAAATTCTAGCTCATGATACGTGAGAATTGAAGTTGAAAATGTTCATATCATCTTGAATTAAGATTGAACAAACAAATTCAGAAACAAAATGATTTATATCTTTCTTACCTGCTTTTAACTTCGTCACTGGTTAGACCGTCGACTTTCATGAGATCTCTAATCTGCTTAGGCGTAGCAACTACATATTTGATAAAACAAAACCAAATTTATTAAAACCAATTTGATTCGAAATAATGATGGGTTCAAAAAATAAATATAAAAAAGTTTGGGAAATGGATTTAAATCTTTACCATGTGATCCTCCAAGTTGCTCAAGTGCGTGAAGGAATCTCCGGTGTAACTCCGGCGACCAGCAACGTCTTTGCTTCCTATATAATTGCGATTGTTTCTGTTGCTCCAACTCTCTTTTATTTCCGTCGGTTTCCGCCGTGGAACTGGACGTCGTCGTCGGCGTCGGAATGATACCTTTTAGCGGTTGAGAATCGGCTTTAGCCGCAACCACGGGCTTCTCCTTTTGAAACGGTTGAAACACACCGCCGTTTCGTTTAATCTCTACCACCACCGTCGTCTGATCCTATTTGATTCAAACATCAAACAAATAGTTTTAGGGTTCTTACGAAAAGCCTTCTCCGACTCTAATCTTCTCGGCACCACCAAATGGTTCTGATTGTTTTACCTGTTTGGGCTGAGGATCCGGGGACAGGTTCCATAACTGAACAGATCTTAGCCAATCGGACTTCTTCTTATCACCGTTGTTTTCAGTAGCGAGTTTCTCAGCTCCGTCGTCTTTAAGAAGTTCACAGGATTCGTGTTCATCAGAAGAAGACGAACTCCACTTGATGGGAATAAACTCCTCAAACACGGCAGAGCAAGCGCCGCCGCCGCCGCAGTCACATGTCGTTCGCTCGGAACACTGTGATTGACGGAGAACGTGCTCCGACAACTCCTTCCAACACGAGTGGATGGCTAAAAGGAAACAATGAAGGATTAGGAAAGTGAGTGAAAAGAAGAGAAGATGGAAAAGTGGATATACCTTGGGTAACTAGCTCTAAACACAAGGGGAGCTCACGCTGGAAGACTTGGATCTTCTTCTGTTCTTCTTGAAGCGCTTTAACATACTCTTGACATCTCTGCATTTTCAAGGTGAAATCCATGTCCCCTTTCTTAGGCCACAAGTTTGATTGTGAAAGTAGTTGGAAGGAAGAGGAAGAAAAGAGTCTTTGGATAAATACAGACAGTAGGAGAAAGTCTGTAAGTTGCAGCATACCTAAAAACTTACGTTGAGATCATTTTTGTCACTGTATCTATGGTGATGACTAGACACTGATGTCAGCATTTTCATGAAGTTGAGACAAGACTCTCATTTGTCTTTTTTTTTTTTTTTTTTTGGAGAAATATCTGAATAAAACTTTTACCATTTCTTTTTTACTTCCGTTGTTTTCTCCTTATTATAGAAAAACCAAACGAGGGTAGAAGATACACTAGACAATAGATTTTATTACCGTGGACACTGTGTTTCACACATAAATTCGGGATCAATTTTCCTGTTTTGTTTTTTTTATAAAGTGTGTTCTTTTTATTTATTTTTATTAAAAAAAATATCAGAGACTATTGTTTCTTTTACATCAAAGTTTAAAAGCAACAAGAAACTAGCTATAATCTTAGATATGCTAAAAAGTTGTATAGGAAGAAAAGTAATTACCAACAATTATACACAACTAAATGTATCTTTAGATATACAATATTTTTATTAAGAACATGTTACTTTTTTTTTTTAACATATCATAGTAGTTTTAATATTATTTTTAATATTGTAGGGTGCTGAATTTGAACTCTAAACATGTGTCATGAAATGTAGATATGATCACCAACATAATTCCGATAAAATATTACATTTTAAAAGCAAAAAAAAGTAATTTAGTTTCGTATAAGGAGGAGGAATATTATATGGGAGTAGGAAGGAAGAAACCTACCAAATGGGAAAGAGAGAATCTTTTTGAAAGCGTGATTTTTTTTTTCTTTTATATTGGCGACTTTTCACGCTACCGAAGAGCCACATACGTAGCTGCATTAACCCACTCGCGTATCATCAAAGCGCGTGCATTAAAAAAAGAATAGGCCCAAACGGCCCATGCCCAAGTTTTTGGACCAACCTTAAATGGACTTTCAACAATGGCCTCTACCGCTCAACAAATTAAAAAGAAATAGAGTAATATGCATCAGTTTCATGGATCTGTTGCTTTGTGTTATCTTAGTGGCATGACATTGTTGAGATATCTTAACCAATGAACGTATAAGACGTGGAATATGGAAAAACTTATATGGAAGCCATAAGCGAGATAGCAAATGCAACATGGACATAGAGGACCTATGGAACTGTCAAATAAAAAAATGACTCAAATCCTACTGGTATTTACAAATAAACTACTATACTAAGACGATTTACAAATATGCTTTCGAATTACTTTTTTTTATGTTGTTTGGATATAAACTGAATATAATTGACTTCACTAGACAACTTTTTGAAACAAATTTGACCTCAATATTACTAATGAATGGAATATGATGTTTGATTTTGCTAAATGGAAAGCAAATATATCTGAGTTTGGGGAAGAAGGCAATGATGGAAATTAGTGGTTCTTTTTTTTTTTTTTTTTTTGTCAATTAGTGGTTCTTTATGTACGTAATTATAGAAAATTATAATCAACCATACCACTTAATCAATATTTCTGACATGTAGGAACAAATTTAATGAAAGATGACTAGATAAGTAAAAAAAATCCGGTTATTTCTGTCGAAACCCAAAAAAGGTCCGGTTATTTAGATATAGCAAATCTCATTTGATTTATAGATACAAAAAAAAAAACACAAAATAAAGAAAAATGAACCAAAATCCCAACGACGAAGTCTTTCTGTATTTTCCTCTCAAGTCGGAGAAGAAGGAAAGAAAGAACGAGCAAAGGTAAAATTCCCGTCGGCGAAAGTCGTTACGATTTCAGAAGATTAACAATTCCAGGCGAGAGACTGAGTCTTGTATCTTCTTTTGATTCACGTCACATCTCTCGGAGGTTAAAAGCAGATTTCCGATTATGTCGTCCGAGTTGAAACAGCTAATCGTCGTTGCTGAAGGTACTGCAGCGTTGGGTCCTTATTGGAAAACCATCGTCTCAGACTATCTCGAGAAAATTATCAGGTTTCTTCACCTTTCTAATATCCTCTTCTTGTTATTGATTTCTCCTTTTTCTTTCCAAGTTAGGGTTTCTGAGGCTGTGTCAAAGTTGATACCTTTCGAATCAGGCCTTCATTTCAATTGGTAGATCGAATCTTTTTATCGTCTGCTGCGAGTAATTTCAAATGGTTTTAAATAGGCTTTGTCTCTTCTTTGTTTTTTTTTTTGCTGAATTAGATAAGTTTCTTGTACTACTTGCTTCTGTCTTTCATATAGATCAATCTGTTAACCAAAATTATGGTCTCGTATTGGTTCTATGTGAGGATATTGTTTATTTTTATATACAAATCAATGTATAAGTAATTTCTTACTTCCGTCACGTAGAATTGGCATTAAGTTGTTAACTCAAGTCTCACAAAGCTCTTTAACTCCACTACTTATCTCCAAGATCCAGGGAGAAACATATTTGGAGAAAGTGAATGCAGTGCATGAAAGTGCTATTATGTGTTGGAACTGAAATTTGATGCAGTTATGTTAGGTTTCTAATTTTTTTTTTTTGTCTTAAGTTCACGTCGTATCACGTCCATTGGTTGTCTAGATGTTCATTTGAATCTGCATGTTGCAATTTGTCTATGTTCAGCTATGACCCATGATCGCTTTATCCTTCTGATGATGTGTTATTCTGATCTCAATATACATCCAGAAAGTTCTCTGAGCCGTGAAGTTCTTTCCTCCTTTTGTTCCCAGGCTATGATAGACAAGAAAAGTAGTAATGATGATGTGTTTCCGAGTTGGAAAAGGATTTTGAATTTTATGTATTCCTCTCTAGGAACAAGGAAACGTTTCCAGCGTGATGAGCCAATTATTGAAAACTGGTCAACCCTAGTTGTTCGGTGCCTTTTTCCAAATATAAACTTACTGGATTTCTTTTTTTTTGGTACTTTGAGATAATTGAATTCGTAGTCACATATGTCCCCTCGTATATGTTTAGAGTCTCTTACTCTTAAGTATGTCATATCCTTGAACTAGGTCAGTATGAAAGATTGATTTCCTCTTGTGATGGAGCTATACCACAATCATGGCTACTGAAACAATTGAGTTTTTTAATGCTATGACTACTGAGAATGTACTAGGCAATACTACTGTTCCCTAATCGCCTGTAAAATTTGTAACTAAACATGGTGGCTGTTCTTACTATCCACTAAGAAAATTCTGCAGCAAGATTCCATATTATTGCATCTCAAAAGCTGGAGAATCTATGATGTTAAGTGACCGCATCAGAAAAAGCTGAATTGTCCATCCTATACAAATTATTTTACAGTTATCCTCTTGGCCTGGTTATGTTCACCTCATAGCACAGTCAATATAACAAAATTACTCTTGACAGTGTCTCATGATGGCTGGTTGAGTAACAAAAATGTTGTGGTGGTACATTTTGATTAATTGAATTATTCTTCTTGGTAATATTGAAAACATAGGCTAGATCAGTAACTATCAAGCATCTTCTTTGTCCTTGTTGAGAGGTCTATAGAGATGAAACCTTTCTGAAACTCTGCACACTTTCATCCAACTTTCACTTAAAACTATTCTCTTTGATTTCTATTGGCTCCCTGCTTCTTCGTGTATTATAGTTTCTTTTGTTATTAGAAAGCTTTTTTATTTGTTTGTTTTGAGTATGATGAAATTGGTGAATCGGGCACCAGTAGAACTACTAATATCTCTGCCTGACATTTTCTGCATGTCAAAATTTTACTTCCATCATCTGTTAATGCACCCTCTGTGTTTGTGCAGGTCTTTCTGTGGCAGTGAGTTAAATGGAGAGGTACGGTATCTGACTCATCCTCATTTTAAAGCAAATTCAAGTTTTTATTCTTGAGCGAACAGTTGTTCATTGTTTCGTATTGCTATTTGTACATTACTAACTACTTCTGTATGTTAATCCTTAAACAACCATAATCTGTCATATCATTGCGACACAAAAATTAAGAGAGCAAGTAAGACAGTTTGTTATGTATAATTCGATGGTTGATAAGTCTTTATCTATTCTCTAAACCTGCAGAGGAACCCTGTATCTAATGTTGAGCTATCACTGGTCATCTTCAATTCTCATGGTTCATATTGTGGTAAGTATTGCGCTCAATTACTGTGATATATACAAACATTGTATTGGGCGCTTTTTTCTTGGCCATGGTTATTCCATTTTATTCTGATTATTTTGGTCTTCTTAGCTTGCTTGGTACAACGGAGTGGCTGGACAAGAGATGTTGATATTTTCTTGCATTGGCTTTCATCCATACAATTTGCCGGTGGAGGTTTTAACGAGGCTGCCACAGCCGAAGGTCTTGCCGAAGCATTGATGGTGGGAAACTTGATCTTTAATCATCTATGACGCAACTAGAAATACATATGTTTGGGCCAGTGTCTTTCAAGCGACTTAGTGATATTCAGATACTAAAACCTCACGGATTTCTTCTGTCTTTCATGAGGCAGATGTTTTCTCCACCTTCAGGCCAAGCTCAACCAAGTAATGATCTGAAAAGGCACTGTATCCTTATCACAGCGAGCAACCCTCACTCGTTGCCAACACCTGTATATCGTCCAAAATTGCAAAATGCAGAACGGAATGAAAATGGCGATGCACAATCTGAAAGTCGTTTATCAGATGCCGAGACAGTGGCATCATATTTTTCTAGGGTATCTCTTTTTTTTTTTCTTTTCTTATGAATTCCCCATGTATTTAGAGTAACTACAACTACTTATTTTTTTCATTTGGAAATCACTCACCTGTCATATTGGTGTGCAGTGCTCAGTTTCTTTGTCTGTTGTGTGTCCAAAGCAGCTTCCAAAGATTAGAGCACTATACAATGCGGTGAGACTGAGTATCTATTGGCATTTCACTAGAATTTTAGCTAACAGAAGTGTTTCTTTTTTCAGCCAGCTCTTTATCCTCAGTGTTAAAGACTGAAGTTAGATGATTTTATGTGTAATGTTGATTTTTTCTTTTAAATACAGGGAAAGCTCAATCCACAAAGTTCGGACTTGTCAATTGACACGGTTAAGAACCCATTCTATCTTGTCCTGATGTCAGAGAATTTTGTGGAGGCGCGTACTGCCTTAAGTCATTCTGCTACAAATTTGCAACAGAACCAAAGCCCTGTGAAAGTGGACAGGGCCACTGTTGCCCCATCTCTTCCACTCACTGGGAAACCTCCAGCTCCTGTGTCATCAGGTTCTTATGCTGACCAGGCTCTTTTTTCAGCTGAACTATCCTGCTTCTTTCTATGTGAAGACCTCTTATTATATGATTTTCAGCCAATGGATCTATTCTTAATCGGCAACCAGTTTCTGTTGGACCAGTTCCAACCGCTACTGTGAAAGTTGTAAGTCTCTTTGATCTTTTTAGTCAGTTGGAGGAGGCAGCTTTATTGACAACTTATTCCAGTATGTTTTAGAAAAACTATATACTAAATAGAAATCGCAATTGTATAATCTCTTAAATGGTGCTTGATACGACATTTAAAAATATTCTTTTAGATTTAGTTAACTTGATTCAGTGTTATATTCTTTTGAATATCCCATTTAAATATCTGAAATGATATGTAGTCTGAATCAACTGATTAGATAACATATCATCAAATAAATATATAGAAGCTTATTAACTGGATTACTTTTGTGATTAAATTTCAGGAGCCTAGTACTGTATCTTCTATGGCAGCAGTTCCAACTTTTCCCCATATCCCGTCCATAGCTCGGCCTGCTACAATTCCTTCAATTCAAACATCTTCAGCATCGCCAGTTTCTCAAGAAATGGTCACAAATGCCGAGAATGCACCAGATGTTAAGCCTGTGGTTAGTGGAATGACGCCACCATTGCGTACTGGTCCTCCTGGTGGAGCTAATGTAAATCTGCTGAATAATCTTTCTCAAGTTCGGCAAGTAATGAGCTCTGCAGCTCTGGCGGGTGCAGCCTCGTCGGCTGGGCAAAGTGCGGTTGCAATGCATATGTCAAATATGATATCAACAGGAAATTCTACATCTCTGCCTCCTTCACAAACTGTGTTTTCATCTGGACAGCAGGGAATTACTTCAGTGGCTGGTTCAGGTGCACTAATGGGAACTGCACAAGCGGGACAAAGCCCGGGTCCTAATAATTCCTTTAGTCCTCAAACAACGTCAAACATTACTTCGAACCTTGGTGTTTCTCAACCAATGCCAGGGATGAACCAAGGAAGTCATTCTGGAGCACAGATGATGCAAGGTGGAATTTCCATGAACCAAAACATGATGCCTACTCCAGGAGTTGGCCAACAAGCACAATCAGGAACACAACAACTTGGTGGCAGTAACAGTTCAGCTCCTAATATGCAGTTGTCACAGCCATCATCGGGGGCTATGCAGACTGCTCAATCCAAATATGTAAAAGTCTGGGAGGTAATGTCAGTTTCCCTTGTCTGAAATAGCAGTGGTCGTATGCTAAATTAACTTACGTTTTCAAATTTCATTTAGGGAAATTTATCTGGGCAAAGACAAGGGCAGCCTGTTCTTATCACCAGACTTGAGGTGTGTTAAGGGGACTGACTATCACCTCTTTGGGCTCTTCTTTTCCCACTATATCTTTTGCGGGATCACATCCTTGCTTAGTGTAAGCACATCTACCTTAGTAACGTTTTTGTTTATATTTGACAGGGTTACCGAAGTGCTTCTGCCTCTGATTCGTAAGTGATTAATTAAAATATGAAAACTGCTTGCTTATTAACCTCTTCAGAGGAGAACAGGTTTCAATCGCAGTCTAGTCCTTGAGAAATTATTGTAGCTGCTAAAACAATTTTTGCTTTCTCTTTTTTTGTGCGTCTCCCCAGGTTGGCAGCGAATTGGCCGCCGACTATGCAGATTGTTCGTCTGATATCCCAGGATCATATGAATAACAAGTACTATCCTCTTACTTTAGCTTTCTACTGGTAGATGCTATTTTCTTTTCATTAATTTTTTCATCGGCTTTTGCATCAGGCAATATGTTGGCAAAGCTGACTTCCTTGTGTTTCGGGCCATGAGCCAACATGGGTTCTTAGGACAACTTCAGGATAAGAAGCTTGTGAGTTTTGTTGATATTTTACGCCAGTTGTCTCAGTTTCCTATTTCCTATTTATTTTAAACGTTTATTTAATAACAAAATGACGACTGTGGTTACTGGTTTAATAGATATCAGGCCGACATAGATGTTGAAAATGACATCCTTGCAAATATATAAGGACTTGCACTATTAATTAGTTCTCCATGAATCTATCAATCTCTTTCTGTGTTCATTATACTCGTTAGGACGCCTACACTTGTAGCCTTATTTAGTTAGCCAAATTGTATGCCATGCTTTTTACATCTTCACGCTTAGCTCTTGTGGAGTTTTATAAGATAACTGTGTCCTCCTCTGAAGTGCAGTGTGCAGTCATCCAGCTGCCATCTCAGACGCTGCTTCTCTCTGTCTCTGACAAGGCTTGCCGTTTGATTGGAATGCTTTTTCCAGGGGTAAGTAAGCACCTAGTAAGGTGTCTATAGATGGTTTCACGTCACATATATCCATTATCTAGTGACTCTTGAGTTTATACTTCTAAACTGAATGCTAAGGGAGTCTGTCTATATTCCATCTTGCACCACTATTGTCTACATATCGGTTTGATTAAAGAAATGCAGTCAGAAGTTACAGAATCGTTTGTTTTTCTGTGATGGTTTCCTCCCAGGATATGGTTGTGTTTAAGCCGCAAATTCCAAATCAGCAACAGCAGCAACAACAACAGCTGCAACAGCAGCACCAGCAGCAGCAACAGATCCAGCAGCAGCAGCAACAACAGCAACAACAACACCACCAACAGCAACAGCTGCCACAACTCCAGCAGCAGCAGCAACATCAATTGTCACAGCTCCAACATCATCAGCAGCAACAGCAACAGCAACAACAACAGCAGCATCAGCTGTCACAGCTTCAACATCACCATCAGCAGCAGCAGCAGACTTCGCCGCTGAATCAGATGCAGCAACAGACTTCACCACTGAATCAGATGCAACAGCAGCCTCAACAGATGGTTGGGTCAGGAGTAATGGGTGGTCAAGCTTTTCCACAAGCTCCTGGAAGATCACAACAAGGTGGTGGTGGTGGAGGAGGGCAGCCTAACATGCCAGGAGCTGGGTTCATGGGATAAAGCTAAAAATCTCTTCATCAGGTTTCTAATTTTTTGCTAATTAGTTTCATCACACTATAAACATAAGTTCTTTCTTTCTTGTTGGTCAACTCGATGAAGACCATATGGTTTTAGACTACTGTTTAGTGCGTGTCGTTTGTCTCTGCCTGAAAAATGGCAACCTCTTGTGGGTCTGACCAGTAACCACGCCACCGAACTATTATTGCTTTTGTCTATATAAGAAATGTGGTTCGTCTCTATTTTTTTTTTCTTTGTGGATTTGAGTATTGACAAGTCATAGGATATAAAAATCTCAATATGAAATTACTAGACCAACCCTATAACCTACCAAATCCCTATATCTTCTAAATACATCTTCATTATCATTTCTTTCATTCTGCTTTAACTTGTAGAGTCAGATGGAGAAGAAGCGGACGGACTCAATCGCTGGAGTGAAGTCTCCATACTCCCAGCCTAAGAAGCGGACTGAAAAGATCTTCTTAGTGTACTCTGTTTTTGTTCCATTTGCTCTGTTTTTAGCTATGAATGCTCAATTCTTTTTGGCTTATAATGTTTAAAGCCAAAAATTTGTAATCACTTTTTTTTTGTTGATAAATAAATTTAACATTTCAACAAAAAAAATTATATATCCTATTCTAATTAGCATTAAATATTTGCTCACAAGTCACAATCCTAGGTAGCTTCATAACGGAAGTAACAAACAAAAATGCTTCATAACGGTAGGCTTATAGCCCTTTTTCTATTTTCTTTGTAATTATATCAGATTTCTTTACTTTTGTTTTGCTCTGTTAAATTCAAAATTTTGAATTTAGAAATGTTACTATTTTAAAAATAAGTAGCTAGACCAAAATTACTGAAAAAGAAAGAAAACTCAATGATTGATAATATATTGATAAGACGTAGTAACTATGACAAGCACTAAATCGAAATCGATTGCCTTTTTGAATTGAAGACGATAAACATGACTTCTCTTGTCCACTCTCGAGATCACTCGTTGTCCAAAATCAAGGTGAGTTTACTTTGAGGTGGTGTGTTCTATTCACGTGGCACATAATTTTTTTTTGATTAAAAATGGTAAAAACTCTGTACCAAATTTTTAAGCCTTGATACGATTCATCTCAACCATTAGATTTTCTCAATCGAATCATGGGAACATAACCAAAGGCCCTTTTCTTAAAAGATGATGGAGTGAAAGAAAATGCCAGCACTGAACTTTTTTCTGACTATTTTTATAATTTCCATAAGCTTGGACTTAAAAGAGTAATGACACCATTAAGTGGGATACGTAAAAGCAAAGATGCAAGTTGATATAATATAAAACCTAAAAAAGCTGATTTTCAAAATTTTCACTTTTTTAATAGCTAAATAGGGACGCTTTAACTCTTTGTGGGTGTAGTTGGTGGGCTGCATCACTCTTTAAGGTTTTATTCTCCTAATAAAACCATCTATTCGAAATTGACAAGTGGAAACATTTTTCAACAATTAATCAACCGTAAAAGTAGTCCAAATTACATGGGAGTGTGTAAGAGATTGAAGTGGCATACCAAAAACGAAAGTGCATCTTTGCACTACATTTCTTTTGTATGACGACGGATTTGAGAGATAAACAAAAACGTCAAAAGATGAATTTGAAGATGATATTATTGAAAGTCTCACTTTGGTTACAAAATGGGGTTATATGTTTATTATTTCTAAAATGTGTGAGTATTGTGGTATCCATAATTTAATGAATCTTTTTCTTGGATTTGACAATTTTACACGTTTCGAAATTCCACAAACTTGACACCTTTAAATGATCACAGTGCGGAAAAAACAAAGTTCCTTTACGTGAGTATCCAATTTAAAATAAACCGGAAAAAGCCCAACAAGTGCATTTAATTTATGTAAGATCTTTAAGAAAATTACGTAAACTTTATTTATTCATTTACTTGTTTATATTTTTTTACATAAAAAATAATAACTCAAAACATTACATAAAAAGCTTAGAGTTTTCCATCCATCTCACAATACTGCAAAAAACACACACACAATGGTCTCTACTTCTCCCATTTCTCCTTCTAAGATATTATTCCATAATCATTCAACTTCTCATTTCTTTCTTTCTTTTCTCTTATTGATTAGTTCGTCTTTGCAGGAAACTGATCGGAAGCCCGACGAGAAATGGACGTTGGGAGATCCATCACGGCCAGCCAAGTGGTGGTACTCCACCTTCCACACCGTCACCGCCATGATCGGCGCCGGAGTTCTCAGCCTCCCTTACGCCATGGCTTACCTTGGCTGGTACTCTTACTATTTTTACAAACTTTATGCCCTAATTTATGTTTTTTTAACTAAAGAATTTCGAGCTTAGGCTCGTATTTTCTTCGGGCCATCGACCAGAGCAGGTGAACTTTTGTCTCCTCGTCTCCGGTGCTAATTATGTTTGTGTGTGTGTATTCCAAGCGATCTTGAAAAACAATCAAAATGACTAATTTTGTTTGCCACTTCTAAAACGTAAATTCTTCATTACTCTAAGCTGATGATTTTGAAACTAGTTGTAATTAAACTCAGATATAAGAATACTCATGGAACTTGCGTAATAGAAAATAGAGAAGAAAAAAATTGCACTTTAAGATGATGATTTTGAACTAGTTGCAACTAAAATATGTAAGAAGATTCATATAAAGAACATGCAAAAGCAAATTGCACTTTAAGATGATGATTTTGAACTAGTAGCAACTAAATTCAAATATAAGGAGATAAGATTAATAGAACATGTAAAGAAAAAAAAAAGAATCAATTGTATTTTCTTTTTTGTTGGTTTGTAACATAATAAGATAACTGATGTGTGATGAAAACAGGGGACCAGGGACATTTATGTTGGTACTGACATGGGGACTGACCCTAAACACGATGTGGCAAATGGTGCAGCTCCATGAGTGCGTACCGGGAACCCGGTTTGACCGGTATATCGATCTAGGTCGGTACGCTTTCGGCCCAAAACTCGGCCCATGGATCATCCTCCCGCAGCAGTTAATCGTGCAGGTCGGGTGCTGCATTGTTTACATGGTGACTGGTGGCAAGTGCTTAAAGCAGTTCGTGGATATGACGTGCTCCACCTGCACTCCCGTGCGACAGACGTACTGGATCCTCGCATTCGGTGGGGTCCACTTCCTCCTCTCCCAACTCCCTAACTTCAACTCCGTCGCCGGCGTCTCCTTGGCTGCCGCCGTCATGTCCCTCAGGTCACTCTCTCTCACACCTATCCATCACGTTATCATTTTACCATTTTGATGCACTTCCATATAATTACATCAACTCGTCACAAAGATATTTTACAACTAGACCAATTTATACGAGCCAAAATTATTGGCCTAAAATGAATGATTCGGTCCACATTACATTTAAGATCAATGTGGATCCTAACACAAGTTAGTACTAGGTTAAGAATAATCAGAATTAGTAATGTATGTTATGTACTGTAGCTACTCGACGATAGCGTGGGCAGGAAGTATCTCACATGGAAGAATGCCTGACGTGAGCTACGGTTACAAGGCGACGAATCCAAGTGAATTCACGTTCCGAGTCTTCAATGCCTTAGGTCAGATCTCATTTGCTTTCGCAGGTCACGCCGTGGCTCTTGAGATCCAAGCCACGATGCCTTCGACTCCTGAAAGACCATCGAAGGTGCCCATGTGGCAAGGAGTGATGGGAGCTTACTTCGTCAACGCTATTTGCTATTTCCCGGTGGCTCTAATCTGCTATTGGGCCTTTGGCCAAGACGTAGACGACAATGTGCTGAGGAATCTACAGAGACCAGCTTGGCTTATTGCTTCTGCTAATCTCATGGTTGTTGTCCATGTCATCGGTAGCTACCAAGTGTTTGCTATGCCTGTCTTTGATCTTTTGGAGAGGATGATGGTTAACAAATTCGGTTTTAAGAATGGAGCTGTTCTGAGGTTTTTCACTCGAACTACTTATGTCGGTAAGATTTTACTTTTGTTCTAACATGATATATAAATATGTCTAGTTAAGGATTTAATTTATAAATTGAATCTTTGTGATTGGAATTGCAGCATTTACGTTGTTTATTGGAGTGACTTTCCCCTTCTTTGGAGACCTTCTAGGGTTCTTCGGAGGATTTGGATTTGCACCCACTTCCTTCTTTGTAAGTCCACTTTTCTTTGACATTTTCTACATTTCATATAGTGTGTTAGTAAAATAAACACATCTTAATTTTCTACTCCATATATACGAGTTTATTGTTATTTTGAAGACAAGTCACTAAATAATCTGTTCATGGATATATAATGATGTCGTAGCTCCCAAGTATCATGTGGCTTATCATCAAGAAACCAAAGAAATTCAGCATCACGTGGATGGTCAATTGGGTAAACATCTATATTATGATCCTTTTTGTTTTTCATTCTTTTATATAATCTTTTAATAATGAACAATGTCTAGATAGTTGATCTATATATCTTTGGGTTTTTTTTTTTTTTTTTTTTTTACTATTGGGCAGATCTCCATTATCGTGGGAGTGTTCATAATGTTGGCCTCAACAATTGGAGGACTGAGGAACATCATCGCCGATTCTTCTACTTATAGTTTCTACGCTTAACTTTGAATAGAACGGAGATACACTCAAATATTGATCATTGGATCATCTAATTATATATGTGTTCCATATTAATGGTCGTGCGTATCGTGTTAGAGAGAAAAATATATAATCTGCTACTTATTGAATAAGACATATTGTTAGCTCCACATTGGTCTTCGATGCCATCATTCATCCACACTTATCCTTCAAACATTTGTTTCTTTTTTCAACAAACGCACTTTTTGAATTTGGCCAGCGAGTCTGGTCGAATATCGTTTCTTCTACTTTCGCAGAGCAGCTGAACCTCTGTACACTGGCACTTGATCCTTTCATATTTATAAAGCTCTGACGCAAAAGCTGACCAATCTTCTCGTTTTGACACCATGCTTACCAAATCCATAAGAGTCAGTAACACAATGAGAACAATATCAATATCTGTCATGTCTCACAAAGCATTGCATGGCCCATATTAAAGGTAACGGCCACGTCTCATGCCTTTTAATTCCAAACAATCCCGAAGTACCACCATGGTGCTGTAGAGTAGGTTGAGCTTTTTTACAATAAATTTGTTCTTTGGTAATATAGTAAACCCATATTTGCTCCACGTTGAATCAAATACTCGCATACTGTTACTTCTATCATATGGGTTTCTCATCGTATGCATTCACATAACACATAAATTATTTACAAGAAAAAAAAAGGAATTAAACTTTATTGAAGTCAGATTGCTGCTTCAGCCCGTTTTAATATTTCACGGTAAATAATATTTTCAGATTTGTTTCGTAATCACTCTTGTATCAAGATTAAATATCTAAGCAACTATGGATAGTAACGTTCTTCATCGTCATCTTCAGCTCTCCCTACAAACCCTGCATTTTTCACAAAGCCAGTAGAATAAGACAGAAGAAGACTATTGTCTAAATGGCTAATGAATATACGAAATATATTAGGATTCAGATTTATACCAGAAATAAGGTTTTTGAAGCATTAGGTCTGAACAGAAGTAAGAAACGATTGGATGCCAAAGATAATGAAAAGCATTCCACCAGAAAAAGCAACCTGCAACAACAACATTTACAAGACCTGAGTTTCAAAATTTAACGAGTCTTTCTTTATCTCAAATTCGAATGGGATAACGAGAGATATTTACTATTCGTTCGGATATCTGAGACGCTAAGCTCTTTCCTCCAATCACAGCAGCAGTGGTACACAATAGCTGTGCGCTGTGTAGTAGACACATATTAGTCAGCAACATTGATTTCAAACATATAATTTTGTGATGCAGACACAGAAACGATTGAAGCAAGTTCACAGTAAAACTTACACAACTCCCCCAAGGACCACCCCAAACGGATTTTCATCCGCTGCTAAACCAATTGTAGCAAGCTAGAAAATAAAGGAGTTATGGTGAGCATGTGAATCATTTAGACTGAATCAATCAAGTAAGTGAGAACTAACCTGACTCTTGTCACCAAATTCACCAAAGAAATTAATTGAAAATGCCTGCAAGACGAGAGGGGAAACATGAAACTAATTTCAGAAAGGTAGCTTTTGAGAGCAGATTCTGAGAGGATCTGTAGTTTACCTTGAGAAATATTGGAGAGAAGAACTGTGTGAGGAACGGCCTTTTCTGCTTTTTGTTTTCATCTTCAATCTACAATGACAAGAACTGGTTTTGTGAAAACATACCACATGCAATTCCCACACGGAGTCTGTGATTTGGTAATGTTTTAGTTCCATACCTTACTGTCATCTTTTGTAGCTTTACCATTAGCCTTCAAATCAGAATCCTATGATAAAACACATAATAAAGTCAAAACCACAAAAACATTTATCTAAAATGTGAGAACGAGCGTGAAGAAAGACGAAATAGACCAGTTCTGCTTCGACTTCAGCTAATTCTTCTGAGTCCCTGCCAACAAAGTAGAATCAGATAACTTCAACTCTCTTGGATGTAAATATTCACCCTCACGACATCAGAATTTGATGAAGAAAGTTATTACCCTCCTCCTTCTTTAAAACCGTCCCACAAAGACCATAGTCCAAAACCAAAAAACAACAATGTTGTTATGTGATGCGTCCATTTGCGAGAGATCTGCAAGCGAGGGTTGGAGTCACCATTTAGTAAAAAGATCGAAAATTTCCATCACAAAGGGAACTGGTGAAAAAAAGCTATATCAAACTACAATCTGAGTTCAGGCAAAAAGCATTACAACAAAAAGACATACCAGATTTGGAGCAGCCCATCCAACAGTAGCAGAGAGGATAGTCATGACCTAAGAATTAGCAAAGATATCAGCTTCAAAATCTGGGAGAGAGGTCACTGAAACCAATAAAAGGACTCAGGGAAACTTACAATCAAGGCCGATACACAACCAGCCAACACAAGTCTCCTAGGATAACGCATCGCCAAAATCTGATTAACAAAACATTATCAAAACTAATTGGGAATATAAAAGCTACAGGAAACTGTTCGAAAGAATTGCGCAAAAGAAAAAAAAAACAGAAACTTTCTCAAAGAAAGAAGGATCTCAACAGAAAGGAAGAGCAATGTTATCTTCACTCAAATTCAAAAGTTGAGCTAAAATTTCCAATTACAGAAAGCGAAAAACGTCTTACAGCGGCAGCGAAAAACGTCTTGTCGCCAATCTCCGAGACAAATGTCATGGCGAGTGACTTCGTAAAACCCTAAATAAAACCCATCAATCGTAAACCCAGATTAGCTCCCACAAAGATCCCCAGAGGAAAAAAAATCGAGTTTCTCGAAACAGATATCTTTTACCGTACCTGCAAAACCGAGCTCATAGCTGCCGAGTTAATTTCGACCTCCGAAACTTTCGATCTTCTCCGGCTGATACAGAGTCAACGGAGTGATCTACAGACGGAAAAAAAAATATTTGTTGAAGTGCAAAAGATTAATGCTTCTTTTTTTCTTTTGGGCTTTTGTGTGTAAATTGATTCGGATTCTTCAGCACTTGAGATCTTGCCACGTCTATTGATATCATCCAACGATTTAGTCTGTGTGGGACCAAAAAACTCAACTTGATTTTTAAAAAATGCTAATTTATTCGTTTGGAGGATAAGACTTTATGTATGGTCGCATCATGAGAATAAATGTGTTCATAACTTCTAAGGTTTTGAGAGCTGCCTAAAATTGATTGGAGGAGATTAATTGATTGGCCAATCGCAACTAAATTTAATTTATTTTATTTTATACAACTTTAAACAGAAATTTATCAAAATCTGATTTGGAGATAACTTTGATTCGCAAAGCACATAATTTGATTTGATTTGATCCTACTAATACTGATTTTAACTAGATTTTATTCAACTTTAAAATTAAGAAATAATTAAAGTATGTGTACATAAAGTCAAACTGAAATTACAACTAGGAAGTGTAACACTACATGTAATGGTACAAACGGGCCCAATCATCATGTAGTATAAATGGGCTCAATTATCAAAGGAACCGCTGCATACTTGTTTCCAAGTAAAAAAGATTAAAGTGTAACCCACAGGCCCATGAGGGACCATGATTTTCACAATTTCAGGTCAGCATTTTGTTACTCTATGCTAGATAGTAGAGACAACTGTTAAAAGAGTTATTTGTAATATGATATGCACAATATATATACCTTTTTTTTTTTTGTCAGAACGCGCAAGTGTGTATTATATATACGAGTTTAGAGTTAAAGCTTGTATTTTACGTACATTGTTTAATACCATATAGCTTTGTTATGTATTACTTGAGTCACAGAAATTGAAAATGGATGAGCTGTTAATTACTTGAAAGTCATTAGCAGAAAGCTAAGCTAATTTTCAAAAACACTTAAAAAGTAGTGGGGGTTTTACATAAAATAATGAGGAAGATGAAAGTGATGAGATTATAATTATACTAATAAGCGCCACACTAACCGCATTGAGATCATAAAACAAAGATTAATTAATCTTCACACCTAAAGACGATGATGAAACCTCCTCTTCCCCTTAAACCATTTATCAATCTTCGAAATATATTTATATATAAATCTCCTTGGAATCTGCAAAAAAACCCCCCAAAACAGCTTTTTCTTTGTTTAAAGAAGCTTTTGTCTCTTGTTCTTCTCTTCCCCACAACAAAACTCACTTTTGTCTTGTCCTTTCCTTTACACTCTTCAATAAGTAAGAAAGATCCCTCACTCTTCCTCTATCTAACGGTCGGAAACTAAAAAATGTGTGCTCACCGTTGCTTTCTTTTCTTCATCTTCTTCCTCGCTTCACATTCTTCTGTTACTTCCAGAATCTTGCCAGAGATCTCTTTAACTACTTCAACGATTCTTGACGTCGTTGACTCCATTCGCAAAACCAAGGATGAGTCGTCGTTTCGGTTGAACCAGCAAGAAGAACAGAGTCTTTCTCCATCTTCTTCTTCCTCTTCGTTTAGCTTGCAGCTTCATTCACGATCTTCCGTCCGAGGAAATGAACACCCAGACTACAAGTCTCTCACACTAGCCAGACTCGACCGTGACTCAGCCCGAGTCAAATCTCTCATGGCTCGTTTAGATCTAGCCATTAACAACATATCCAAAGCAGATCTCAAGCCCATTACCACAATGTACACCACGGGGCAGGAAGAGATCGAAGCTCCTTTGATCTCCGGCACGACTCAAGGAAGCGGCGAGTATTTCGCACGCGTCGCTATCGGAAACCCGGCGCGTGAAGTTTACATGGTGCTCGATACCGGAAGCGACGTTAACTGGCTACAGTGCGCTCCTTGCGCCGATTGTTACCACCAAACCGAGCCCATCTTCGAGCCGTCGTCTTCCTCTTCTTACTCTACTCTCTCTTGCGACACTCCACAATGCAAGGCCCTCGAAGTCTCCGAATGCAGAAACGCCACGTGTCTCTACGAGGTTTCTTACGGAGACGGCTCTTACACCGTCGGCGATTTCGCCACCGAGACGCTCACCATCGGCTCAGTTTCCGTCGATAACGTCGCCGTTGGGTGTGGACACAGCAACGAAGGACTGTTCGTTGGCGCCGCCGGTTTGCTCGGTCTCGGCGGCGGATTGCTCGCTCTGCCGTCGCAACTCGACACGACGTCGTTCTCTTACTGCCTCGTTGACCGCGACTCCGATTCGGTTTCGACCGTCGAGTTTGGGTCGGATATCTCTCGTGACGCCGTCGTGGTTCCGTTGCTACGTAACCACCAGCTCGACACGTTTTACTACCTTGGACTCACCGGGATAAGCGTCGGCGGCGAGTTGCTTCAGATTCCGGTTTCTTCTTTCGAGATGGATGAGTCAGGAGGCGGAGGGATCATTATTGACTCGGGAACAGCCGTGACTCGTCTCCAAACCGGAATCTACAACTCGCTCAGAGACGCGTTCGTAAAAGGGACGACGGATTTGGAGAAAGCCGCCGGAGTTGCGATGTTCGACACGTGTTACAATCTGTCAGCTAAAACGACGATAGAGGTCCCAACGGTGGCGTTCCATTTCCCTGGCGGGAAAATGTTGGCTTTGCCGGCGAAGAATTATATGATTCCGGTTGACTCGGTGGGGACTTTCTGTCTTGCGTTTGCACCGACGGCAAGTTCGTTGGCGATAATCGGCAACGTGCAACAGCAAGGGACACGTGTCGCTTTCGATCTGGCGAATTCCCTCATTGGATTCTCGACGAATAAATGCTAAAATTTAATATTTGAATGAACAAAAAAAAAAAAGAAACTATCAGACTACTGTTTTCCTTTTAATTATTTATTTTTCTTGTACTTGTTGTTGCAGAGAGTTCAAAGTCTTTAAAGAGAATTTTGTTTATGTAATAATGAGTTAAGTATATTAGGTCATAGCTTTTGGACCTGCTAAGATATCCTTATGGATTTGATTACGTATACGATGATTCCAGAATTATTCAAACTAAAGCTGCTCACATGTTTAATTGCTAGTCAATATCTACTTTTTGATGTCAACCTTTTACTTTCTCCTTTGTTGTTCATAAAAAAACAAAAACAAAAACATCTCTTTTACTTTCACAATTGCAAACTCGACATAAAACTTACTCCATTT
This sequence comes from Streptanthus diversifolius, assembly GCA_039880935.1. NCBI lineage: Eukaryota > Viridiplantae > Streptophyta > Magnoliopsida > Brassicales > Brassicaceae > Streptanthus > Streptanthus diversifolius. The sequence goes on along the minus strand of JAXGFM010000014.1, from coordinate 24,005,759 downwards.
AAACAAACAAAACTGCCAAAATCCATTGTTTTCCACCAACATGGGCAACATTTACTAATATAATTAGGTGTACGTTTATTTGTATATTTATTAGATGATTTTTGACCAATCCTTTAAGAATCTGAATATTTATTTCATATGAAGGATATGCTTCACATAAAGTACATTAAACATTATTTTTCTGTTTTTGTTAATTCATAATTTTTATATTACAGTAAGTAATATATTCAGCAAAAAAAAAAAATCATTTACAGTTGTAATCTATAAACAGAAATATAGCAATGAGCAAAAAAAAGAAAAGAAACAATTTTTGAGAAAGGAAATAAAAGCGAATAGTTACGGAGGGAGAAACTGTGATCCGAAAACGACCACTCGTAAACTATTTTCGCTTCTTATCCAATAAAAGAGGAAGAATAAGAAGAAGAAAGAACAGCTCTCTGTCTCTGTCTCTGTCTCTCTCAATTCACTCACTCGCCGACAAAACATCATTTTCTCGCCGGCGACGTTTTCTTCACTCTGATCATTATCATATTGCTTTGACTCATAAACCATTTCTCAATCTTTGCTTCACGTTTCTTTTCACTCCTTTTCTCGTGTTCCCTTTCTTTTTTCCTTCATTTTGACTATTCTCCCTCCTGTCTCTCTCTCTATTCGTGATATTATTCAAAGATGCTTCCATGAAACTTCAGTGAATCTTCTGCTCCTACTTCATCATGACTGAGTCCACCAACAGTGTCTCTCCTTCCTCCGATTACGCCTCAATCTCCTCCGGCAATCAGGTTATTCATTTTATCACGCTTTCTCCAATTCGATCTGGGTTTTTTAATTTTTTTTTTACTATTACAAGTTCCCGAGGAATATGTTTCTCTTTTGATTAGATTCACTTCTGTTCAGTTAATAAGCGAAGCCGTTGTCTAGGATTTGAGAATCCCTTCCTGGGTTTTGATTTCTACAATACTTCATTGCATTAAGTCTTTGTTTTTTCGACTTAGATCTTGACGAGCTCACCTATGGGTAATGTTGTTCTCACATTTTTAGAGCAATTGCTTAGCTTTATGTGACTTAAATCACGGGTCAGTTGCAAAATTTCTTTTTGAAAAAAAAAAAATCCTGTCTCTTTTCCGTGAGTTTGATCACTACAATTGTTTGCATTGTACTGCAAAGAAGGTTTAGGGTCGTTGTAACAAAGTTCTCTGTATTTAGTTCCATGTCATCAGAAATTGGCCTATTACATTGTGAAACTCTGACTCTCTCAAAAAGTTTTGGAGTCAAAATCTCTGTTTGTGGCACTCATTCTTCAGTTTATAGTATTTACTTGGCAACTAATGTTTTTTCATTTTGATGATTTGTAGTCTCTTCAACGGAGTCGAAGGAGTGGAGATGGAAACCGAGCCATTGTCCGTGAGTCCCGTCATTGGCATGATGTGTTCTGGTCAGCCATCTTTGTGATCCACCTGATATGTTTGGGATTCGTGCTCGCGGTGCTTGGACTCAATAGGTTTAGAATATCAGATAGGTTAAACATCGATAGATATACTCAAGGGTTCTTGGAGAACCATAAAGGGCTGACCGAGGACTACTGGCCACTCTATGCTGTTGCTAGTGGGATCGGAGTCTGTATCAGTTGGATCTGGTCATTGCTGCTCGGTTCTTACGCCAATGAGATGATGAAAGTTTCGGTTCACATCTTAACGACCTATTTAGCTGTAGTTAGTGTACTATGTTTCTGGTGCAGACAGTTCTTCTGGGGTGGTGCATTCGCTATTGGAGCTCTGTTGCAGTTCTTGTATGTTATATCAGTTATAGACAGGTGCGCGTACGAGGTTAAATATGATTGAACCTTTATGGTTATTTGGTAAGACTTATTGATTCTGATGATACGAGTTGTTCATGTGTAGACTTCCCTTTACAATGCTGGTTCTGCGGAAAGCTCTGAAATTAGTTTGGGGCCTTCCCAAGGTCATAATGGTAGCTCATGCATTCACAGTATTTATGCTTTTGTGGATGTCTCTGTGGTCTTTTGGAGCAGCTGGTGTTGTGGCATCGAGCATGGGCGATGAAGGACGATGGTGGCTCCTTGTGGTGAGCTGGCAAGTTTTGCATTTTTGGTTTCTGCTTTCTGCCAAGTAGGGTCTGAAAGTAAACATTTTTAGATTTCATTCGAACATTGGAACATATCTATATGCAGGTTCTTTCGGTTAGCTTATTCTGGACAGGCGCTGTCCTATGTAATACTGTCCATGTTATAGTTTCTGGGATGGTGTTTCATGTTCTCTTTCAATGTGGCCAAGAAGAGTCATCATCGTTGCCTCCTAGCACTTTGATAGAATCACTTAGGTACGCTGTGACAACATCTTTTGGGAGCATATGTTACGGGTCACTCTTCACTGCTGCCATTCGAACACTTCGCTGGGAGGTAGTCTCCAGATTCTTTTTGCTGCCATTTAAAGATGTTAATGTTCTTCCAGTTCTTGTTAACATTGTTCTGCAACTTGCGTTCGCAGATAAGAGGATTCCGTTCCAAGATATGTGGAAATGAATGTCTACTGTGCTGCGTTGATTTCCTATTTCATCTAGTTGAAACTCTAGTTCGTTTTTTCAACAAGTATGCTTATGTCCAGGTATATAGATTATAGACAGTAAGCTAATCATCTCCCTCATATGAGCAATGGAGAATCAAAATGATAAATAAAAAAACGTTTGGTTAATTGTCAGATTGCAGTGTATGGAAAAGGATTCAACAGATCAGCAAGAGACGCGTGGGAATTGTTACAGTCGACAGGTGTAGAGGCACTCGTTGCATATGACTGTTCTGGTGCTGTGCTTCTGATGGGAACCATCTTTGGAGGACTCATCACAGGCTCTTGCATTGGCATATGGGCATGGATCAAATACAGCGACAGAGTAATAATGGTTGGATCTACGGCTATGTTGATGGGAATGGTCCTAGTAAGTTTTTCCTTTTTGTGTACTCTTCTTCCGAAAACTACATGAACCAAATTGTTCAATCTGTTTCTTTTGTTCATTGTGGTTTTCAGGTGGGTCTAGGAATGGTTGTAGTGGAGAGTGCGGTGACATCGATATACATATGTTTTGCTGAAGACCCTTTGTTGATTCAGAGATGGGATGTTGATTTCTTCAATGAGCTGTCTGAGATGCTTCACCGTCGTCTCCAACATCGCAGCGCTCGAGCCCGTGAAGTTTTGACGACCGCTTGATAAGCACATGTCTCTTGGAAGAGATATAACTGTAGAATATAATGCAATTAGGGGTTTTAAAAGCGAGCTAACCCGTTTGGCTAAATCTATTTTATCAAATGATTCATGCTTTTCTTTTGTCATGAATAGAAATTGTGGACGATTTGTTTGATCAAAATGTATCAAATCTAATCTACTGATTTTGCCTTCTAGTGAAAACCAAATTGTTGGAAGAGAACAAAGTTTGGACAAGTGAAAATAAAACTGAACTAGCCAGAAGACCAAACAGCCACACGCTTTTGACTATCAATCTACTTCCCAAAACACTTGAAGTTGTATTTGATTGCGTTGTAGGGAAATCTAACATATAACCACTGCATTGATTTGGTACATAGTTATGGATATAAGAAGCGATGATTATAGTAACTATGAATTATCCAAATTTCTAATGAATTATGCAGCAACATAGTCCATAGGCTGGTATTTTCAGCTGAGGATTGTCACTTGTAGTTCTAGTTCAAGATTTATATAAATGCAGTTCATAGCCAACAACCAAAATGGTGTTTTACACAAAGAAAATGCAGAGAACACAAACGAAATAAACTTAACGATAATACATAACGAAAAAATATTCAGGATTAAAGATTATATATCACTAATAGATTTGAAAAATTCAGGATTGCGCCACTGCGGCACCGTCAATGGAATGAAGCGCTTGGTTTGCAAAATAACGAACATCAACATCAGGGTCCTCGCTCAGGTCCACCAAACACTGACGAATTGTTTTGTCCACCACCTACAAAATTCCAACACAGCAAATAACATTCAAGTTCAGCAATCTGCATTAAGTTTTCGATAGAATTGAGTAATGTTTAATCTCATCTTACTGTTTGGTCGACTATGGGGATGAGGGATTGCAGAAGTTTTGCAACATTGAACTTGATGTTTGGAACTCTGCAGAGATTAGATATGTGCAAAAACACGTTAAAAAAACTAAGATGTGTTCTTAAAGGAGTTTGCCAAAGTCATCTCTATCGATCTTACCTGTCTTTTGATGCCTCAACAACCACAGGAAGAAACTTAGAGCACGTGATTTCTGATCCCATTACAGGAGCCATGAGAGATATTGCACGTAGAACCATCATCCTGTGTAGGTAGTGCGGATTGTTGACCATATCCAATACCTGTTTACACGAAAGAAAAAAAGGTCAATATGGAGCTCTATATATGCAGCTTAAGCGATCTCAAAACAAAATACCAAGGACCGAGATCAGAGCCATAGATACAACAGGTTCTAGAATAAAATGCCCAAAGAATACAACCTGGGGAACTAAGTGCTGCATTGCCCATTCAGGACCAAACTCCTCTGCAAGACGCTTTAGGTTGTTTGCTGCAGCTTCACGGATAGAGTAGACCTGAAGGAGGAGATGAGAACAACGTTAATATCCAGAATCACAAGTGGATGAGAAATTATGCTAACATCAAAGATCCAATATCAAGGATTCAAGATAAACCTTGTCTTGTAACCATTGCATGCAAAGGGCTCCGAGCTTGTCATCGAAAAACCCTATACCTAACTGGCTGGCCAACAGAGGAACGTACTCAATTATAGCAAGACGGACTCTCCAATGCCGATCCTCAGCAAGCTCTACAATCGCCGGCAACAAGGATTGTGATAGCAGATCAATCCCAATTACCTGCCGTAAAAGATATTCAGTTACCAGTTAAAGCAAAGAAGCAATATAAGTAGCTCAATTTAAGACACGCGAAGAGGGATATGCAGCAAACCTGGTTGACTTGGTCTAGCTTGCTTATGATGTTGAGGCGAACATCAGGAAATTCATCTTTCAAAAGGGAAAGAAAAATTGGTAGCAGATGCTCAATGGTTGAGTCCTGTATTGAAGATTTTCGTCCGTTATATTATCATTGCTCAGGTTTGAAACACCATTTCGTGCAGGAAGAACCGGGCCATTATACATGGTGTAACTTATATTGTTGAAAACCTTTAGCGCAAATTAAACCCAAAATAGTCACAAGATGCAGAGATGTTGGCTATCTCCAGTTCATACCTTCCCAAGGATAGGAGCCATTCCCATTATTACTGAAGCTAGAGCAGAGCGGACATGTTGAGAAGAATCGGATGATAATTCCTGCCAGACATGAGTTCGAATCAGACTAGAATAAGAAATGGGTCCATACCTGTTTTATACGGAATTAAGAAAAATTATGAGCTGAGCGAATGTACCTTCACGCAAGGAAGGATGTGCTGAATCGAAAGCTCTGGATTCAAAAGCCGACAGAACTTAGTCACTTTCCCCGCTGCTGCTATTCGCACTTCAGCCTCATTGTCCCGTAGTAATCCCACATATGCTGGAACCAAATCCGTCCTAGAACAACAAAAAGTTCGTGTCAAAATAATAAGATACTTGTACAAACATAAAGCGACCGTCCAAGGCTCTTATATCTATGAAAAAAAACTTCCAATAAACGCTCTAAGATGTATACATGCTTGATGGTCACAACATTGTTTTACGGGAAAGAAACCCTAGATCTAGCAACGATAACAAAAAAATAAAAGGCAGTGTCAGAACTCAGAAGGCACATACCTCGTGCAATCAGGACCGACTGCCTCACAAAGTTCATATAGCTGATTAGCAACCATGTAGCGCACCCTCCAAGATTTATCCTGCTCTCATAAAAACAAACCTTATAGCAACCAATAATCTCAGGACTTCAAACTTTTACCGATGAAAACTATCAATGCAATGAAAGTAAAACCAAAGCTCAATTCACCTGAGAGAAATTAACAATAGCAGGTAAAATGCGTGCAACACAATCCTGAGGTTCCAATAACTTTCCAAGAGCTGCACAGCCTTCGACAGCCAATAGTCTAACAGAATCTTGGTCTGAAATGAAGGTTAAAATGTAAAAAATATTAAACAATATAAAAGGTTTCTTCATCAAACCTTGCTTCTTAGTTTCAAATGTGATTTATTTACCATGCTCTTAGGGTCCTAAGTGATGGACACATATAGTAAGACATAACATATTTCAAGCATTAAGTACCATCTTTAGTAAGATCATCGAACATAGTCATGATCTCAGCGTTCAAATAGCTGGACTCCACAGTTGTAGCGAATTTCCCCAGATTCGATGCAGCAGCTCTTCGCACCATAGGCATATCATCTTGGCACAACTGGCTATAAGTAGACCGTAACTCTGTCTTCAGCACATCAGTACAACCTTGGTATGCAACATGAAATAGACCACATGCGGAAACTCTGGCTGCAAACCATTCACCAGCTGCAAGCCTCTACAAGATAAAAAAAGCCTTGATTCAAAAAAACTTGAATGAACTGATAAAAAGACGTAATTTATTGGTACATATAGTTTCTCTCTTTATTATCTAACCTTCACAAGAGGGACGAAGGAGTCCACAAGGTCACTTTCTCTCATTTGAGATCCAATCTTGCAAAGCGAGTCCACAGCTTTCTCTCTGACACAGGTCTCTTCAACAGTGCAGAGAGATTCCAGAGGAGGGAGAAGAACATGTGCATGCTCAATTCCTCCGACATACGGAATAAAAACTCCCAATTCCTCAGCCATTGCAAGGAGAACCTCATCGTCATCATCACTGTTCTCACTCAGAAAGGGGATTAACTCTTTCCTAGTGCGCTCTTCTCCAAGGGCACGAGCTATTGTAGATAGCCGACGGATCGAGTTCAACCGAAGCTGTATATCATCATTCTTAAGCTCATCTATGAGCACAGCAATGGGATACAACGGTTCATTTACCATGGCCATGCTAATCCCACCTAATCACAAGTTCGATCAAGTCACTGCAATGAAGAGAAAAAAAGACATTCCAATGAGAAGAGTTGAAAGAAAGTAGCTAATTTATCGACACTACTGTAAATTTCCCAGGTTAGAGCTAATGGCTATCAGAGATCAAGCAATAGCGAAGGAATCAGGTAAAGAGAGAGGTTTCGGATCTCGAAATAAATCCGATAATCATCACAGATCCTGGAAAAAAACTACGGCCACTCGAGTGTTATCTTCCCCACCCCATCAATTTGATTCCGAAATGAATCGGGAATGAGAAACAGAAGAGACGAGAAACTCGAGACGCTCCTCAGATTCACCCGCTCGAAGTCGATTAAAGGAAATGTGAATCGGAAATGGAGCCGTAAAAACGAGATCTTATGATGCATAAGAAGAAAGTGGATATCATCTTACCGATCCAGGCGTCTAACGAGAGCTGCTTTCAGATTCCGAGGAGCGAGTGAGAAGGAGAGAAGAGGAATTGCGAGCGAGAAAATAATATTCTTGCGTTTGATTTTGCGAAGCTTTAGAAGAAATATAGGACAAAAGAAAAAAATAATTAATAATTAAATAAAAAAACCAAGGGAAGGCCCGATTGGGCCATACGTAGCTTATTGGGCTTTGAACATATTTGTAAATGATCCAATGGAAGTGAGAACTGTATTTCAACAAATAACAAACAGACAACAAAACTTTGACCTGAGTTGTATAAACTTTACAACTTTCCAGAAAAACAAAGAATGAATCAGAAAGTTATTTCAAGACGAAAACAAAATTAAATACATTAATTTTCTATACAAATCAAACTATGCACCCCATAGTCAAACTGCAAAGTGCTTCTGCTAATCCCTGGAGCTGAAGCAGCTGCTGAGTCTGGTCCAAAATCCAGCATTTTGTATTTTGTTCTGTGTCTCACCAGTTGGCTCTTTGAAATCGGGTTTCGTGCTAAGCTCCTCAAATGCGTTAACAATATTCTGGAGCCTGGCAACAAACTCGATCAGAAGAGACGCAAATGTGGCTAGCGACAAAGAACTCGCACTCTCATAGACTTTGGATTCTATCTCATTGATCATAGAACCGCCTATGAATGAGACGCTTGGCCAGTGTTCTCGGTTCCTAAGCATCATACTCTCAGTTGAAATCCATAGCTGAGAATCATTACCAGTGTTTGGATTCTGATGATGGTTGTTGTTGTTAGTGTCCCAAATCTGGCTGAGGGATTTGATCACTTTGGTCTCGTCGTCTTTGGCTTCGTGATAGTTATGTTGCTCTTCTTCCGCATCAGCTTTCTCTTTCATAGCAGCCCAGCTTTCTGAGTTGACAAGAAGCAATGAATTGCTGTCTATTTTCATTTGCAGTTCCTCCGCTGCTCGTTGAACATCCTTCAGAATGTTTCCTGGTCTTAGCTTCTCCATTTTCTCCACTTTTTCTCCAAACAACCTCAAGATTTTGGCTCCTTCGTTTCCAACTCTCTGAAGTTCGTGACGGAAAGCCTGCCTTTTTTCTGGAGCTGCCTGCAAATCAGGCACCCATTGATATTCACTAAGTTTAAGAGGGTATTGAAACATTCTCTCGTATTTTCCAAACAAAAGTACAAAATGCGTCTCGATACTAAGTGAGTGAAGATCTTCGAGAATGTAAATTGCCTATTGCCTACGGAAGAAACAAAAATCTCTTCTTTTCAACAATTCCTAGAAGTTATAACAGAAACCTTCACCATTAAATTGAGTCACAATCTAGAGCTGAGGAGAACGGTAAGCACTGAACGCAAAGCCTACTGACAACCATTCACTAGTAAAAACGGATTCTAAATTAGGAGATCACACTCTGCAGCAATATGGTTCCTTTAGATGGTTTCAATCACTTTGTGAGCAGTTGAATGACAGCACTTTTAGACTTCTTTCTTAGAAGTAACAAAGTGTAGTTAACCAGGACGAGTAACCTAGTAGCATTTGGAGCAGTTGGGCATAGTGTCTAACAATCATTATAGCAACCTCATTTGCAAAAGGTACAGCCACAAACATCAAGAATCTCGGTGTCATGCCATATATAGAATTGATATAACAGGAAAATGGCAAGTTACCTGAATTTCCGAAAGAATGCAGCCATGCATTGCCATGACCATGAAAGCGCAATGCCTTACCGCACCGCTAAGTTTGACATAGTTTGCCCACGGATGATGGAAAGTCTTGTAAGGTCCATGTGGAGGCTCCCATACCGCAAAATCAAGCTGCAAAAAAGGAGGCAAACTTTTTTTTAACATCTAAGTTCGTTTTAAGTTATCTAGTGCTTCTCAACAAAGTTACTCTACCGAAAACACACCAGAGTATCTTCTTGGCTCGTAGATTGGACTACGGATCTGTATCCACTGTATAATGGGTCATCCGAAGCTTGGTACGTGAGAATCTTCGAAGGCACCCTCTCGTATTCAACACATTACAAGTACCCATTAACACATCCTGAAAGTTTAGGTGTACAAATCAAAATCAGCCAAAATCACAAAACAAAACAAGAGACACAGCCATGTTATTGTATCTCTATATTCTACCTTCGAGGGAATTGGCCACACTCTTGAAATTCTTAACCACTAGTTTATGGAGGTCTTCTCCAGCCCAAATCGGAAGTATAAATATGTTCACACCCAAACAGATACTTGCACCAACCAGGATTAGCACAAACCTGTAGTAAGCAGTACTGAAAAAATCTCTCGTGTTATTTCCCGACACAAGAACGATGCAGTATGTCAACAAAAACACCCTGAATGAATATTCATACGACTTCATCGCCGGGTGGAGTTTCAGATAACTTGCACAGAAGCCTGATAGACAAACCAAATGGTTTCACAGGGATTAAGAGAAGACGGTGGTAATTCATAATAACGGATTAAGAGAAATGGTACATGGGGCAACCTGCAAGGAAGATACTGATAATAATAATTTCTTCCTCGAAATTTCCAGCTAAGACAGAGAGTCTAGCTATGCCAAGAGCAAGTCCTCCTGGCTCTATTGAATCCTTTGACCAATGTTGCTCCTATGAAAAGCAGAGTTATAAGCCAAAGGATAAAATCAGATCAGAGATTTCTGAGAGATATCAAACAAGCAGCAAATTTGATATGGACAGAATTGTAATCATTCGAAACCCAGTAACCAGTACAGATCATTAAATACTTCAGGTGCGGATTTGTTGAGAAAAAGAACAAAAATTCAAGATTTGGAAGATTCAATAAAACAATAACAACCCCATAATCTAAAATTAAAATCCGGATCAGTCAGTACCTATGCTATACTCGAAGACGACGACTACAGTAAGAATCGCCCACACAGCGTATTTGCTAGCGTCACGGAGTGGCTCTTTGAGGTAGATGACGAAGGAGCAGAGAGCGAGAGCCATTCCCATCTTGACGGCGAAGTAGACTTTCCGGCGATCGGAACGGCCCATCACGTACAAATTGGCGGCGATGTCGTAGACAGCCTTCCAAGAGGCAATAATCCCGTCGGAGAAACAGCGGAACTTTGATCGATGTTCATCGTTGATGCTGGAGTCATTCAAGCTGAAGTCTGAGCAGCCTTTTCGAGAGAGAAGCCCTTCTTCTCTGGTTTGGTCTCCGAACATGTACTATTCTTTGCTCGTGACCCCTCTATTGAACGTGACAAAACAGACCAAACACAATGGGTCAAATGTATCAAAAATAATGGTTTCAAATTGGACTTCATCCTTTGCGGTATTAGAAGAAAAAGTTTATTGATTGCATAAGATTCAAAACGACCAATGAAAACAAAACAGAGAATGATCTAACCGATTCACTTTGTATGCCGATTAATGTTAACAGTCAATTTTTTTTTTGTTCTTAAATGTTCGAAACATATCAAAAATTGTTTTGTTGGTCATTAACCGTATAAATCTATTACGGGTTCCAATTTTTTCATATGTCACCTGTGAATTTTTCAGACCAATCCACCATACATAACTTTGTTTGAAATGGGCCGGTCCAGTTTGACATTTTCTTTCCACCGATAGTCTTTGTCCATATGAGTAAAAATTGTGAATATCATGCGCTATAAGTGTTCGTATAATAATTATTTTTCTAAAATAAATTTTATTTAATATATATCATTTATAAACTTAAGAGTATAAATCTTTAGGATAAAATTTGTATGACACAATAATGGTCAATGAAGCTATCACTTATATCCAAAATTATCACTTATATCTGAAGTTCAAAAGAGATATTAAAGTTATTATGTTAAATTCACAAAAAAAAATATTTATCAACGTAGCAATGATTTGTTATAACAATATTGTAAATTTGATATTTTTTGTTATTATTATATGTATGTTTTTTTGCTGTCTAAAATACATTTTTATCATAAATATAAGAATAACTACAATGATAATTCTTCAATGGAAAATTTTATTCATTCCACCAAAATCCATAACAGATGGAATTTACCTACATCGTAGTTACGATGGAATATTTGTATCATTAATATGCATGACCAGTTGACAAACGGTCTATTTTACACCACGCTTGTTATTATTAATCTATCTAGAAATCAACCTCCAACTTCATGTTGTAGAACTCAATTAATGATTTAGTTAAACCATTGAGCTAAGGGATTACCACTTAAAACATGTGTTAATTTTGATGAATTTTTTAAATTTATAACAAATTAATCTTTGATTAATTGCAATATACTTATATGGAAAATATTGTTATTTTTGGACATTCAAAAATGAAATGTAGCATAACTTTATTTAATAGTTATAATTTTTATTATATCTCATACAAAACATCAGGATCAAATAATATCTAATTAGATATCCATGCTATGAGTAAAAAAGAAATATACTAGGAACAAAGTAATAATTTGCTCTTTATTAATTTAGACATACATATATATATATATATATATATATATATATATATATATATATATATATATATCATCGCTTTTGCTCTTCTACTTACATTTCTTGAAACATTCTTTTGTGCATTCGTCGTTTGCAAAGTCTTCTGTTTCTCATCATAAGATTCCAAAAAAAAAGGAAAAAAAGAACGACAACAAAATAGCTTTAGTTAGATCCAAAAATCTATAGCTTTGATTTTTTAAATAAGAAATAGAATATAAATATAACATATATGAATGATTTCAGTTATTAAGTCAAGAAATAAATTTCAATTTTTCTGGTTTCAAAAGATAATTTATCATTTTAATTTCACAACTTGTATTATCAATGGTTTACTGCAAAGTCAGAGCTAAACATTTGAAACTATTCAACTAATACAAAATTAAATTTGAAATGATTAACTAACTTATATTCATAGATTCATTGTTTTATTAAATGTTTGATTTAATTAAAAAAAAAAACAGATAAGAGAAAGAGGCGATAACTTACTTCGGTGTTTGGTATCTTGAAGGCAATCAAGCAAACAATAGAAGGTGCATGCGAAATTGTGTTCTTCTCCTGAATTTGGTGAAGGAGAAAAAGAATATAGAAAAATACCAAAACTGAGATCAGAGCTATAATCTAATTAAGAAGAAAGATATTTTGCAGAAGGATTTAACTCAAAAAAAGTATGATATTCTGATAGAGAGATTTATGAAAAAGGATGAGAGTTAATAGATCTATGACCTTGAGAAGGAATTGGAGAAGGTGAAGGTTCATGTCCACATCTACCAAAAAGTTCACACAAAGGACGATTTGCCTGAACCAAAATGTTCTCCATTCTCATTGTTACCATCATCACAATCATAAACATGGCTATATTTTTTGTGTTTGTCATTTTGTTCTTTTCTCAGTAAGTATTTTTGATAATATATATTTGAAGAAGTTTTTTGTTACTCTATGAATAGTGAATGTTGATGTTTGATTGCTTTGTTATGTATGTATATATATATAAGAAGATGTGTGTGTAAGTTTGCAATATACCTGATAGGAAACTATTAAAGTAAAATGTCAAGAATCTTTTAAATTTGGATGTTATTCTAACTATGGAATGATATAATTATATTCTTTATTATTTGGTAAAATATCTATTTTAATGTTAATGAATATGGTATATGTAAATTATCGATCTTTCTCTTATGTTAATAAATATATTTTTGTAACAAAGCTATCTATAATTAATTGTAGTGTGAAAATAACGGAAGTATATGTGATTTTTTTGCATCTTAAACTATTCAATCATGTATAAGTTATATTATATATATTTATTCCTCAAAATAGCATGAATTTGAGTTGTTTCATGAACCTAATAAAGAATTCTTAAAATTGGAGTTATGGCATTTCTAAAACAATAAAAAATAAAAACAACAAAATAAAAAATAAGAGGAGTAAAAAATAAATCAATCGTTAGCTAAATGTATTATGATTTTTTTTGTAAGATGAGTTATTCAATTATGTATATGATACTGTTTATATGTTTTATATGTTTTTAAATTTAAATCTGAATTTTACTGACTTTATGTTTATTTTATATTGATGTTTATAAATATAAATTTAAATTGATTTTTTGTGTCTTATATTTTTATAAAAATCTTATAATATTTATATGTTTATGATATTTTTAATTAAATGTAAATTTTAATCATTTTATTTTATTTTCTAATAATTTTTATATAGATAAATTCAAGTTAAATATTTTTACATAAAATATTTAATTATGGATAACATGTTTTATCGTTCAAAAATGTGGATGTGTCAATGCTGAAAACTCTTCTTCAGCTATTATTTATAAATTAGTGAGTGATATTTTCTTCGAACATAATTTATATTTCTATTTAATTATATATTCAAAGTCATAAAATATATATTGGTTCATAAACCTTATTAGAACTTTAAGTTTTGAATATTTAAACTCCCATACATCATTTTCGAAAATCCTATATCTAATCTTGGTCCAAAATATTGATTTTCAATCATAAGAAATTATATTCAAAATTATAATTAAAGAAATACATTTAACATCGATTCCAACAGATATGTTTTTCTCCAATGAAACTCAGCCTCATAAAAATTTATAACATTAAAATTATTTCTACTAAAACAACCCAACAATAGGTTATATCGATGCTCATAACGATGAAAAACCTCACTCAATTCAACCACCCAAAAATCATGTTTCCAAATTTATATTTATTTGAAAACTTTTAAATTTTGCATAATATAAAGTGAGAAAAACTCAAATTGATTCAAAATTTATGTTTTGTTAGAAAGCAACCACTACTTACATTTTTATATTCTAGAGTCTGAATTGGATGTTCACTAATCCAATATTAATCTTCTTTCATAAGCGTTTGATGTGTTTTTAAAATAATTTTTTTCTCTTTTTCTTTCTCATTAATATGATAAATTGAATTATGGATTGATTACATAGATTATCAACAAAATTGATCTTTTTTTCATGAAGATATGACGTGTTTCTAATATACAATCATAATTTATCTCTCTCATCAATGTAAAAATTGAACCACATACAATCTTTTAGTTTGGTTTAAACTTAGCCATCACTCTTTTTCTCATGTTTCTTCTTTCTCTGGCTATTCTTTATGTATGATGTTATTTGACTAAATCATTGTAGAATTTTTTAAGACTCTCCTTACATTTCCTCTTTTTAAATTGGCTTGAACATGTTAACGTTTTCGGATACCAAAGTTTGCTAACATGCATTCTCACATGCATTTTAAAAGCTTGGAGTTGTCATTTCAACTTTTGAAAACTTCGGCAAATAATTCATTGCTGAATAGATCATCATCCTTCGAACACTAATTCCTGATCATCAAAATACATGTTTTCTTGTTTTCATATAACCTCATTTATTTACAAATTATAAATTTTTAAAATTGATGAAAATTAAGCAATATATTTTAAATTTATATATATATATATATATTAAAATAATCTTTATTGATTGTTTGAAATTATATATCACAAAAAAATTCTTTTATTTATACAAAGTTTAATCCATATTTTTGAAACACTGAACTCTACTATACTTTGGTGAATAAATTTATTAATAGAATATAAAAATAATAAATTAGTAAAATTATTTTTAATAATTTAATGTATTATTTAACAATAAATATTTAACCTATATAAACAATATCTAAGCCATCTTTTATAAATAAATGAGTTTTAATTTATATTCAAAACTATAATATTATAGGATCCAAGTTATTATAAGAATTAAAGTGTAAATAATATAAAACATAATAATTCAATTAAATCATTTGAATTAATTAGAAGAGTTGATGATGTATCATAATTTTAAGATGTGTGTATGATGTAACATCATGAGAAGATAGTATATTCTACTTTATATATATATATATATATATATTTTAGTTATATCTTAAAATTCATAAATGTATATGTTTTTATATTTTAACATTTTACATCAACATTATGATCACGATCAGATACTACATCTTATTATCCATGACATGAGCAATAAAAATTAAAACATATAATCAAACCTTTATAAATTAATTAATACTATAAAATAACAATAAAAAATTGGTCCTAATCTCAAAATTAACAAGATTCGATAAAAAATAATATTTCTTACAAAAAAAATAAAATAATAGTTTTGTGGTATATCTATCATATAATCGACTTTAAAATATATGGTATTAACAATATTATAAATTAATAATTAAATATTATTCAACGGACTTTAAAACCAACTAGGAAACCAACGGGTGAGCCGTCAGACATTAAGCTCGTTAACATTCCGTCGGACATAAGTACTGTTGACTTTTTGTGAGATCCGACGAGGAACCGACGGGTGGGCCGTCGAACAATCAAAAACTCAGAATCTTTGTGAGAAAAAAGTACCTGAGGAGTCTCTAACAGTTGTTCTTACTGAATGACCCAATTTGAGAAGTCGCTTGACAACGTGAGAGGCTATAAAGCTGGTTCCGCCAGTTACCAAATACTCTGCACCATTTTACTCGGCTCTTTCCTTCTGATTTTGGTGTAATGAGAAACTAGATTCTGCGATTTATAATCCCCCTTAAGTCAAATTGTATATATTATTAAATGGACTATTTTAAATAAAAGTTGTTGAAGTCATATTTAATATAGTATAGAGTTGTAGTATACAGTCACGATTTATAGATCTATATCGGTTGGGAGTATTGTTTAATGATTTCTATTACAATTTTTAGCTTTATTGAAATAAATATATGCTTCAATAGGTTATATATTAGGTTTTCTATATTATTTAATTAAATTATGAAATCCTAAAATTTATGGACCATTATCAGGATAAACTATAGACTAAAAATATATATCGGTTTTTGTATTATTTTGATCATATATGGGAGGCGACATGTAGATAAATAATTTATTAATTAAATATATATTTATAAAATATTACTATTTAGAAAAAAATGACTTTCTTAAAACACGTTTCTAAATCTAGTAGTACTATTTAGAAGAAGGAAATACTTTATCAAATTAATCACTCTACCGTCAAGAAGTCAAGTCGTCAACCATATTTTTCTCTTGGTGCATTAGGTATTTCAATTCAGCTCCTTTCTCTAACTTTCTATTTAATATTTTAAAATTAGATTTCTAATAAAAACTTATTACTTGTTTTGCATATAAAACTGAATCTAGATTATTAACCATGACCTCGGTTATTTAATGTGATTGTACCGGAACTGATCAAGATTCGGTTTAACTCGACGTCCCCTTACATCCTTGGTAATTCACTAAACCAACCACGTGTATGTTTCGTTTATGTATGTGCATTGTTGTTCTTATGTGATGAATATGATTAAGTTCAATATGTGAAATGGGAATATCAAACTTACGTAGGAACTAAGAACTAAGAACAGTACTACCGGTTAATGACGAATAAGCATATCAAATGCATGTATCATGTATGTAAGCGAATCATATAGTAATAGGCTACTAGCGCGGTTGATGGTTCTGTTTCATAATGCTGGTATACACAAGAGCAACATAATATATGTATAGGTTATTAATATAGTAGTAGATATATAGATTATTGAGATAAATGTTTTCTGAGGGTTGCTTTTAATCCAAGTAACTGTGTAAGAAGAACGAGATGTTGAAATGGTAAACATGTAAACGAATCATAATTTATTCACCAAGAAATGGCTATTAGTGGAAATGGTTAACATGTAAACTAATCATAACTTATACACCAAGAAACGGATGGAACGGAATAATGGAGTAAGAGTAATAAGAATCGCTTATGCATGAATAGGGAGTTACTGTAAATGTAAGTTACTTGTGAAGCAAGTATGGAAAATTTTGGTTAAGTATACTTAGTTACTAGTAAAGTAAAAAGCAAGCAATTTAGTAAGGTTTAATGATGATCACGTGCGTATGGTGTTTGTTTGGTTGAATGTAATGTTTCCCCTTATACAGTAGATACATGGGAGTTGCGTTTTAGGTCAAGCAATCAGTCCACGGTATTGGACCGGAACTCGAACTTTGTTTGAAATCGAAGTTAATCTGGTCAGACGAGACCATATCAAGCACACATGTTACCAGGTAAGTGCATCGCGTGTCACGTTTGAAATTAGGCTAAGTGTGTTTGTGAAAGTGATTTATAGTAGGACACTCATGTAGTGATGTGATAGAATCAAATCTCTTCTCAAGTTAATAAGAAATCAGTAAAAACAAACGAAAAACCCAGTCGAAAGAAGAGCCCATTAACAAAAGATAAGTGAAAGGCCCAATGAGGCTACATCATGTACCCCGACATTTCATATATTTGTAAGTTAAAGAATGAACACGTAAAGCGTTAAACTTAAGAGAGAAAAATGATTGAATCGACTGAACTCGTAAGGTGTGAATGGATAATTACAAACCATATAAACCCTTCTACATGAGCCAAAAAATCCAATACAAACAGAATAAGAATTAGAGAAATGTTTCATTTACTAGGGCTTTGCGGCTCAGGGCTTACCCTATAAAAAGGGTTTGTAACAATACATTATATTTTAAAATCACATTGCTCAGTCAAGAGAGGTTTCAGAGAAGACCATTGTCTTAGGAAGCTATTGATACAGTTATCGAACATCTCAGCTAACGACTTGAAGGACGCAAGCCAAGTTCACATATCATTGTTGTTTCCAAGTTATGAGGCATATCTAGCTGATATATCTCCCTTCCTCGCCTAAAACAGTTTTATTTGTGCAAACATCAAAACATGTCTTAAAAGTGTCAAATCTAGAGTGGAAGTAAAGTAGAGGATATAAGTACTTGGTCTTAAATTGGTATAACAGGAATTTGTTTCGTAGCATCTCAATGATCTCTGACCAGTGAGTCACTGAACTCGAACATATCATTCTTTCTGATACTTTAGGCTCTTCCATTGCTAAGATATGTGCAGCAGCTACATCGTTTACGTGCACAATCCCTCTCCTGAAATTTGGGTATTCTCCAGCAACCCCTAGTTAAAAACAAGATCAGCTCGGAACTCGACTTTGTGCACACGAAACTGAGGTGTACAATAGTTGTGGAATTGTGAAAGTGAATAGATTTTCTAACTTTAAGAATGGGCAGAAAACTAATTAAGAGAGGTGCTTATGGCTTTGGACCAAACGTTGGACTGATAGAAAATGTAGGGCGTACCACAAACATCAAACGTTAGACTTAAATGTCAAAATAAAATCAATAATTTGCTGCCAAAATAAATATTAAATATAATGCAATCAATGAAATTGCATGCAAATTTTCATGTCCATATCTTTTTTATGCCTTTTCATCAATTGCTAATACCAATTTAATAATTTATCTTTTGCATAAATAATAGTATATTTATTCTTAATTTACAAATTTCTCAAATATTAAGAGAAAGTGTGTAGTCTAAAAACTGTTTATCTAAGCATAGAATAATATATACACAATATATATATATATGCAATGGTCAATGGTGATAAGACATAATTAAGTAAAGCTAAAATAACCATGCAACAGGGTTTCAGAAGGTTCCTTAACTAATTATAACCTTTTGAAAGTACATAAAAAGGTTAGAAACTCGAAAGACATTGAACAAGCTGCCAAAGCTAAAATTTGAAATAACACAATCGTCCACAGTAACCCAACCGAAAGCGATCGTGGAGATTAACTAATTTAAAATGAGGAAAAATTGTTCCAAAAATGAACAAAAAGATACGGTAAAAGTTAGTATAGAACTCATCGTCACTATATATAGACAATAGTTTTTTGTTTTCTGTCTTTCTATAAACGAACAATTCATTCGATTGTAAGCACGTTTTTATAACATAATTACAAAAAATAAAAGAAATTACTTCTTCGTTTTTTTTCTTTCCATTGTTAATATGCTCTTTCTTGTGAGTATAAGTTATTTATTTATTTATATTTATATATTATATAATAAATACTACTAATTTGTGATGTAGTTGAGGGTTGCAACTAATTCCTTTTCCTTTTTTAAAAAAACTGTAATTCGATAGGTGTTGTGTATAATTTATTTATTTTCTATTTTTGAAGGAGATATATGGTTAGCCGCTGGTTGTTCCAACACCCCCTAGATTTAATTTTGTATTATTATACACATTATCCGTATAAAGAAGGACCATTGTTTTATATATATACTCTAACACGAGTTTGTGTGATTTGTGTATAGTCTCCACACCAATTATATAATATGTACTTATCATATATCACCGATTTTGTTGGTGTTTAGCTAGATTATTAAACTAGAATTTGAGTGTATCTCAATCTCCTACATTTTTTTGTTCATAATTAGCTCAAGTCTCATAGTTACATTTAAAGTTTAAAGCCCAAAACGTAACACCGAAACTTTGATGTATCCCATTTACTATTTTCCATCAATGATATGGTTTTGAAGATATTTGATATCGGGTGCAATCATTTAAAGCCGTAAAACTAGATAAGACATTAATTCACTCCCCCCACAGTATAACGATACGTAGTTCCCTCTTTTTTTTTCTTTCTTGTTGAGTTAAAGCTACGTGTCCACTACAATCTTTAGATACAAAACATCGGGGTTTATTGAGTTATGATTATACATTTAACACATAAAGTCTCGACCAAAGCAAACCGATTCCTTGTCTTTAAAACCTCTTTTGCTAAAAAAATTCGCACATAAATTTCCATTCATTTCAGTAACTTAAGGCGAAGTGTATCTCTTGTTAAAGACGTTTTCTTAATTGCGAATTGTTGCAATATATTTATTACAATTTCAATTGATTTGATGTTTTGGAGTTTATCTTGTGTTTTTTATATGTCTGATATTTTGAAATTTCTATATTAAGATTATTAAAAAAATATTCAAAAACAAATACTACACTAAATAATATTATTCTCTTTTCAAAATAATATATTTTTTTATTATGTATAATTAAATAATATATATTTTTAAATATATGTGTTTTTGAAATAGAGAAAATAATGTTGTAGACTTGTAGTCGTAAGTTATATGTGTTGTCTATGTAGTGCTTGAACTAATACCAAATAATGCCCTTCAAAGATTATCTTTCGTAACCTACAAACTGCAACTTGATTGCAAAGGTACTCAAATTCTCACATTGTAGCTCTTCAGGTGATGATCGCTTATACATTATACCCATTTCGCATTTTTAAAATCATTGTTATTAAAATTTGGCACCATGAACTAGAAAACCTAGTTCAGTATGGTAAAATTATTGTTACCAATACCAATGCGATTTCTCTCTTCTCACAACTCTCTTCTTATGTGATTTTGTCAAACGATATATCGTCGTAATCTTCATTTTTCTTTATCGCTTATATATAAACTTCCTATTTGGGCCAGACTCAAATCACCGAGGCGCAAAACTATTTTGATATATCTCTGTAATGGACTTTATAACTTTAGCCTTTAACCCCAGCTCTTCTCCTGATTCAATACCAGAATCACGAATCATATATCACAATCATGACTTGACTTTTTTTGTTCGGGTTAGCTTGATTTCAGGAAAAAATAATAATTAAAAATACAATTATTTAACTATGTAATTATAAATATATCCCAATGTAATTTTAAATTAATATTCGGCTCAGTAAAAAAAAATGGATTAGTTCGATTCAGTTAGACTCAAATTCTGTTTGGTAAATGTGGAAATATCTACAATCAATCGATCATTCAGTTTCACTTCACATTATCCAACACTTAGCCAAATTTATTTTATGTAATAAAGTTCTTAATGTAATTTGAATATTTAGAATTAAACTTCGTTTCCACAGATAAAAAGGTTGAGCAAGATATGACCTTTTCTGGCACACACAAACAAAACAAAAAAAATATAACTGAGAGCTGTGTAACTTTGGATATTTTATTACAAAATACATTGACATCCATCAAAACGAACATACCTGACACATCTCATATCTATTTGTTTACATATCAGTAATTCTTTTTAGGAAAAAAAAAAAGGAATCTAGGATCGATGAACTGACGTAGGGTAAAAAGTCTTTACTCCTTAATCATTTGTGGATTTGTCTGGTTACAACTGGAAATACGAAGAAAAATGAATTATACATTGGTAAATGATTAAAAAAAAAACAAAATTAAATAGAAATAGGTAGCCAGAGAGAGAAAGAGCGTTGAGTGATGTGAAACTTGAGTCGATGCATTAACTCCTCTCAACGCTCTATTTCCTCTGTTTCTCCTTTATATCCAAACTTCATTTCGTCCCTCAAAATCTCATAGGCCAAAAAAACAACCCCTTACGATGCCTCCCAAAATGCCCGATTTCTCGAACTCCGTGAAGCTCAAGTATGTGAAACTCGGTTACCAATACCTCGTTAACCACTTCCTTACTGTCCTTCTGGTTCCAATCATAGCATCCATCGCCGTAGAACTTCTCCGAATGGGTCCCGAAGAGATCATCAATCACTTGAAGTCACTTCACTTCGATCTCCTTCATATCCTCTGTTCCTCTTTCCTCATCATATTCGTTTCAACCGTTTACTTCATGTCCAAGCCACGTACCATCTACCTTGTAGACTACTCTTGCTTTAAACCTCCCTTCACTTGCCGTGTCCCGTTCGCTACGTTCATGGAACACTCTCGTCTCAACCTCAAAGACAATCCCAAGAGCGTCGAATTCCAGATGAGAATTCTCGAACGATCAGGTCTCGGAGAAGAGACTTGTCTCCCTCCAGCTATTCACTACATCCCTCCACTTCCAACCATGGAATCCTCAAGAGGCGAAGCCGAAATGGTGATCTTCACTGCCATGGACGATCTGTTCAAGAAAACAGGTCTGAAACCTAAAGATATCGACATCCTCATTGTTAACTGCTCTCTATTCTCACCAACGCCTTCTCTATCCGCCATGATTATCAACAAGTACAAGCTCAGGAGTAACATCAAAAGCTTGAACCTCTCCGGGATGGGATGCAGCGCCAGTCTTATCTCTGTCGATGTAGCACGTGACTTGTTACAAGTCCACCCTAACTCCAACGCAGTCATAGTTAGCACTGAGATCATTACTCCTAATTACTACCAGGGTAAAGAGAGAGCTATGTTGCTCCCAAATTGCCTCTTCCGCATGGGGGCTGCCGCCATTCTTCTCTCTAACCGCCGATCCGACAGGTGGCGAGCTAAGTACAATCTCTGCCACCTTGTGAGGACCCATCGTGGTGCGGAAGATAAATCGTATTATTGCGTATACCAGCAGGAAGACGAGGATGGTCACGTCGGAATTAACTTGTCTAAAGATCTAATGGCCATCGCCGGAGAAGCCTTGAAGTCTAACATCACAACCACAGGTACCTAACAATACTTTTATAACAAGCTTGATGCTTTGATCATATGATTTTTTCCCCAAATTCTAAATCATGACTTTAAGGGCTTGAATGAAAAAAAAAATTGCTTAAAAATGTTTATGAAATATACACTTGTTGGACCCCGACACGAACACAATAGTGATTTTGAAGCTTAACTAAGTCGTGATTTTGAACTGTTATTTAATTGTCTGAGGGTTATTTATGTGTATCTCTTTGACCATGAGTTTATAAAAAAGAAAAAAAAAATTGACACAAATATTTGATGGAATAGGTCCTTTGGTCCTACCGGCATCAGAGCAGCTACTCTTCCTCTCATCACTTATCGGACGTAAAATCTTTAATCCAAAGTGGAAGCCGTACATACCGGATTTCAAGATGGCCTTCGAGCATTTCTGCATCCACGCAGGAGGAAGAGCGGTGATCGACGAGCTGCAGAAGAGTTTGCAGCTGTCGGCAGAACACGTGGAAGCTTCGAGAATGACGTTGCATAGGTTTGGTAACACGTCTTCCTCTTCGTTGTGGTATGAGCTTAGCTACATAGAGGCTAAAGGGAGGATGAAAAGAGGCGATAGGGTTTGGCAGATCGCGTTCGGAAGTGGATTCAAGTGTAACTCCGCCGTTTGGAAATGTAACCGCACGATCAAGTCACCAACGGAGGGACCATGGTCGGATTGTATCGACCGTTACCCTGTCTTTATCCCTGAAGTTGTCAAACTATGAACAAACCTTTCTCTCTCTCTCTCTCTCTCTCTCTCTCCCCAGTAATTCGTTTCAAAAGTCTGGAAAATAATAGAGAAAAGTGAAAAAGTCGATACAGTGCCACAAATGTTCGTATCTGCGTATGCTTACATCTCTACTTTTTCATTTTATGTTAATGACATCTCTACTTTTTCATGTGGAGTATCTTCTTTTGTTCTTTTTAGCTTCTCGTAATCAAACCGCAAACACAGATGTCTATAGAGTGAATGACACGATTAAACTCATATGATCATAACCAAATGTCAATTCCAGAATAAATTGATGTTTTATTCAAAATATATTAAAACATTTTAACTTGTAATAGTCAGTTCACCGAAATAAATATTAATAAATATCGAAAGTAAATAGAGATATTAAACATAATCTCAAATTATCAAAATAAGATGAAAAATATTATATAATGACAACTTTTTTACACATATTGAGACTTACTTATTTATTTAAATTATGTTTGTTCCATCATTACGAAGTTATCAATGTTAGAAAATTATTTGTTTCTATTTTTTTTAAAAAAATTCATTTCACTCTATTTACCTTAATTTCGTTTCAATTTTTACATATTTGTTTTAAAAAATCATTACCCTCTTGATAAAAAAATTCATTACTCTCTTGATAAAAAAAAACATTACCCTCTTTTGTATTCTCAAACGATATTGGTCCACAATATTATTTTTGTTTACTGTTACAACACTCATAATCCGAGTATTAAAAAAGAAATACTGATAAAGGAGTTTCTTAGAATTAAAAAAATATAAAAATTGAAAAGAAAGTTAAGTATATTTTCCTAAATAAGAGGTTTAAGAAATTTTTAAAAAACTGTCTTTACATTTGACAGCTTACCATTAATTAATTTAAAAATAAATAAATAATATTATATTAAAATATTTCTAAGTTTTAAGAAATTTTTTCAGTCTCATTGAAGATGCTTCTTTGGTTTTAACCGATATGTAATAAATATGGTGATAGGGGCCAGGCCATGTGGTTATAGGGATAGAATTGACTGCCTATTTAGATCCGATTTGACTTTATGCACGGAAATTATGGTAAGAACCTTAAAAGTAAAATCTTTTTACCTTTTTTAGTTTTACTCTCTGTTCGGTTTCTTCTTTGTGCAAAACTTTATGTTTGGTTTTTATATCCCTTTTCATCGTACAAGTAACTGGGTACACGAATGCCACGTGTTGAACGAGTTAAATCCTATTATATAATTGTCTTAATTACTTAATTCATTCCCTACATTTTTTTTTTTGTGGTAATTCATTCCCTACATGACTCTATTTTACATTTCTTTTCATGAGAGTTATTATAATTTCTCAACACACGTGTGTTTTTTTATTTACTCCCATCACTTCGATGTATATTGGGCGGACCGATTTGTCAAAATTCACAGATATTTTAGTGCATTAATTCCGGAACAGACATAACATGCATCGTCATCCCTAGAGAAAAAAAAAAGAAAAGAAACTTGTGGAAGGGGTAAGAGAGAAGCGTTGTGAGTCTCACCATCATTGGATTGGGATATATAACAGCTATATAATACTGAGCGGCTCTTTAATTTTGTAATAACCGATAGCAACAATACGTTGGTAGTACGTAAGACTGTCTATTCATGTGGTTAGTAGTTGCCTCTACTATCTACATAATGTTACTTATATTTGAGTTTCTTGCTATTTACCAAAAAATACAGAAAAAAATTAAAGAGATACAAAAATTGCTAAAGAGAGTTTTTATATATATATATATTCTACATGGCGACTACATCTTTGGTTTAACGTCAAAAAATAATTCCCGTTCGCAAATGCGTAAAGAATAAAGACTTTCTGTTTCGGTTATATTCAACTAGCTAGACTCCACCTAAACATGCACTTCTCACTAATGATGGATCTAATGAACATGAACCGTAAAGGCGTAAACCAACTGATGAGAATGATGAATACATAACTGTCTTACTACAAATCTTAAATCTAGATTTATCCTAGCTAGATTTGTAGAGAGAAGCATACAAAACCGAAAGCAGAATCTCCTACCATGGAAGATTGGACTTATAATCATCTTCTTGTAACGATTAAAAACTAACAATCAAACCAAAAATGAGGTAAGCGTATGGGTTCGTGAGCTTGAATTATCGGCCTTCAATTGAAATTATAAATTAGACAGTTCGTTAGATTTGGGAATCATATTGCACATAAATCATTTCTAAAATTTATTACATATTCAAACCTAACATCATACACTATTAAAAAAAAATATTTAAAAATATTATGCTAAATTGAAAAATGAAAAAAATTAAGGGTTTAGAATATAAACTAAATGAATAGGTTTATATGAGTAGAGTTTACCCATTTTACTAGAATTGACCATATATGATGAGGCATGATATTCCATAAATTTACCCATGTTCCCGCCACTACTAATATGTTCTAGATTCGCCCTTGGTCATGTCGCAAAAACACATGCCGGTTATAACATATATATTGGTTTGATTCGTAAATGTCGCTAGTTATTATCTTTTTGTTGGTGAAATCATACGTACATTTTTTTTTTGTTGATATAAATAACCAATCAACACATGGCTTTGAGTTTGTTCCAAGAAATTTAGATTTGTGAAGAGAAGCATACTGAAAATAGCAACCGCAAGCAGACTTTCCAAAACGGAAAACTGGATTGGATGACAATCGAACCAAAAGTGAGCTCTACAATTTCTATAAGGAAATCGTACGGGCTTTGTGGGCTTGAATTATGGGCATCTATTATAATTTGTCGTTTACAGAATTTTTCTAAATCATCGGCCCACATATATTTAAGCTCGCAGCCAACACATTATTATTCAGCCCGCCAAGTTAAATTGCGTCTTATGCAATTCCAAATGCTCCAAATCCACTGATCTTCTTGTATGATATTTCGATGCTCGCGTTGTTCTACACAAAACGTTCTTACATAGTAATATTCCATGAATCCTCATCATCGCTCAAAATCGAAAAACATATTAAAGCCACCTTCGAACTCTACAT
The DNA here is from genome assembly GCA_039880935.1 of Streptanthus diversifolius. Classification (NCBI taxonomy): domain Eukaryota; kingdom Viridiplantae; phylum Streptophyta; class Magnoliopsida; order Brassicales; family Brassicaceae; genus Streptanthus; species Streptanthus diversifolius. The sequence continues at coordinate 23,979,187 of JAXGFM010000014.1, read as the reverse complement.
TAGTTTGCTCTCTGAAAAAATATTATGGTTAAATGAAATTTTACTAGCACAATTTTTAGAGAGTTATAGTATTACTTGTTGGCTTTATTTATAAAAATCAAGGCAACAAATAGCAACATAATAACTGTGGCGATTTCAAGTTCAGTAATTACTTACATTAAACTTATGCATCTACCTGTGATAGATTCGTCACATAAGGCCACGAATTATCTGTGGTCATTTTTAATATTTAGAGTGATTGGACAACTGATACTTCGATGCTATCTTGTGGTCTATCCAAGGCCACTAGTAGTCATATTCGTTTCTTACGAACACTTAAATTGCTGTATTTTTCGTGTAAATAAACACATATTGGTCATGGAATGGCCAAGATTTTTTCACTAGTTTGATTTTTTTTTTTCTGTGGCCAAGTAGTGACTAGGTGGTACTTAAAGGTTACACATAATTGGTAGCCATGATCGTGGCTAATTTATAGTGTAAATTGGCCAACCAACTCCATTTTTTATTTGTTTTGCAACAAACAGCATATAAAGATTCGCAAATTAACCCTGTAAAATCAGTGTACCAGTGCTCAAAAGCTAGTGACTAATTTTGAATTTGGCATCTTTAACTAGTTAATTTTTACTGACCAAACATGGGTTTTTGGTTTTTGTTATTTCTTTCTTTTTAGGTAGCAAAGGTTTTTGTTTCCTTTTTCATAATGATTTTAATTTGCATATTAGTCTTTTACAAGTGTTCCCTACTGTAATTTTTCATTTATCTATTTTTGTTTAAGAATATAGACAACCCGGCCGAAATCTTTGCTACCCAAAACGAAAGACATACACCAAAAATAAAGAAATAAAAAAAACCTTTAATAAAAAAAAAATCACAAAAACCACAAATAGTCTTCAATAAACCAAAGGGAATAAAGAAAAAAAAAATAACGAGGAAGGAAAGAGACAAGATGGACCACACAAGAAATCCATTGGATAAAGAAGCTGACCAATTAAAACACTATTACAAGGATCATATTCAGAACTCCACCAATCAAAATTCAGATAAGGCCTCCAGGTGGGTCCCAATTGAAGACATAAACACCCAAAAAGTGCATACAATTTTATTACTTAAAAATCCACTGACAAAAGAGAACTCATTTCATGCGGGACATGTCCTATGAATCTCAAACACTCATTGCCCAATACTATACCCAACTTTCTAGGAGTATAATAAATTTAACTTTTTGTAGAGAGCAATAATTTAAGAGAAGATTCAATTATTGAAGTTGAACTCGAAATCAAGGTCCTCGTGCTCTCTCGTTGTTGATGTTGGTTTTTTCGATCTTGTAAAAAGATGAAAAGTTTGGCGAATGCTGTTGGAGCTAAGACGGCGAGGGCCTGCGACAGCTGCGTGAAGAGGCGGGCACGGTGGTACTGCGCCGCCGACGATGCTTTTCTATGCCAATCTTGCGACACTTTAGTACACTCAGCCAATCCTCTCGCTCGCCGGCACGAGAGAGTTCGTTTGAAAACGGCCAGCCCGGCGGCCTCAAAGCATAGCAACCAAAACTACTCAGCTTCTTCTCCTCCGCTTGGAGCTGCCACGTGGCATCACGGGTTCACTCGTAAAGCTCGGACTCCACGTGGCTCTGGTAAGAAGAACAATTCGTCGATATTTCATGATTTGGTCCCGGAGATTAGTGTTGAGGATCAGACGGACAGCTATGAGCTCGAAGAGCAGCTGATCTGTCAAGTACCGGTTCTCGATCCAATGGTGGCTGAACAATTCGATGTCCTTGAGCCAAAGATCGAGTTTCCTATGATGAGAAGGGGTGTAGTGATAGATGATCAGGAGGACGAAGACAACGCCGAGAGTTGTTTAAATGGTTTTTTCCCGACCGACATGGAGCTCGAAGAGTTCGCTGCTGACGTGGAGACTCTACTCGGTCGCGGGTTAGACACTGAGTCTTATGCGATGGAACAACTAGGGTTATCTAATACAGAAATGTTTAAAATCGAAAAAGACAAGATAGAAGAAGAAGAAGAAACAAAAGCCATGAACATGGGAATATGCGATGATGATCGGGATGACCGAGATGAAACGGTGCCGTTTGAGCTGAGCTTTGATTACGAGTCACACAACACATACAAAGAAGAGGCAATAAAGAATGTTGAAAGAAATAGTGGTGAATGTATTAAGGTGAAGGAGGAAGAGCAAAAGAACGTTCTGATGCTGAGACTAAACTACGACTCGGTGATATCCACTTGGGGAGGCCAAGGTCCTCCGTGGACATCAGGAGAGCCACCAGAACAAGACATAGACATCAGCGGTTGGCCAGATGTTTCCATGGTATGTTAGAAATTTATAAATCAAAAGTGAGTTATCGTTAATAGCTATGTCAAATGAGTAGATCATTCCACGTCGTTTATATATTAATATAGCTCCAAGTTAGATGTAGTATCCTAACAAATTAAAGTTGAATTTGTGTGTTTTAGGGGGAAAGTGGAGGAGAAAGTCATCAGAAGCATTACGTTGGTGGATGTTTACACTCAAGTGGGTTTGGGGATGGAGGAAGAGAAGCTAGAGTTTCGAGGTATAGGGAGAAGAGGAGGACGAGATTGTTTTCGAAGAAGATAAGGTATGAGGTACGTAAATTGAATGCAGAGAAAAGACCTCGAATGAAAGGAAGATTCGTCAAGAGAGCTTTGCTTGATGTTTCTGCTGTAAATTCGCCATTAGGTGTGAACTACTGAATATTCTTGTTATATCTCACTTTACCCTTTTTTTTTTCTGCAACGACAGAAGTTTTTCTTGCACTTAATTGTGCTTTTTGGACTTGGTATGTACATAGGAAAACCAATAATGTGATTTTCTTGTATGGATAGAGCTGATGTATATATTATCTGGTAATAAGAATGTGACAAAGTCGTTTTTATTGTTAAAAGTACTATACTTAAAACATGCTTATCTCTCAAACCGAAATTGAACGAACGTACCTCAAAATCATAACTGAGCCAATTTTCTTAAAACATGTATATCACCACCGTTACACTTCTAAAGTTTTATGGAACAAAGGGAATGAACCATAAACCCATTGTCAATTCAATGCAATAAACCCAAGTTTGAGCTGAAGGCAAATACATTTTCTAACGGATCTGGAAACATTATAGTCTAATGTGGTAAATTATTCTCCAAACTGAAAAAAAAAAGAAGTAACTGAATGTTCTGAAGCTATGTCGTTTAGAGTTTAGAGTCAATAAGATATCGCTTATGTCATGTAATAATAAGAAGTAACCAAACCGAATGTTTGTCGTTAAGGAGAATTTAAGAAATAATGAATAGTTAAAAACACCTTTTTTACTTTAAAAATTAATTCCAATTACACTATGAACATATACGTGAATCGTTTATACCCATTTATGTAGCATTTTCTGTATTGTACAAATCCTTTATAATTTATAGCTAAGATGAAATTGGCAACTAACTACCACACAAGCGTATATTGGACCAAACCAACTATCTATCAGCTGCTCATAAAAATTAGTCTCAACGACCCATTAACTGATTTTGAATCTGTGGTACATAAGAAATGTTACTTTTGGTGGCGCTTAACATTTTGGTAAGATGTATATTTTCAAAGACGTTTTTTTTGTTTGTTTGGAAGTGCTATAATACGATTATCTAATGCTACTACATAAAACTGGTTAATAAATTAAGTAAGGGTAATAAATTAAAGAAACTTTCAAATTTAAGAGAAATTTTTTTTTTGTTGTTGTTGTAAAAGATAAGAAGGTCCAGTTTATAAAAAGACAGTACACAACTAAAAGATGTAGAAGTCACATCGTCGGATGTTGTTGTTTAGCTGAGAGTTGGGTCCCCACGAAGGAGCTTAGAGAGGCATTGGCTGTGTAACTTATATCACATTCAACCTTCCATTTGCCGCTTCTCCTGTTACATACAGTTACTGGATAGTAGATAAAATGATGTTACTTACGAAAAGTATGAAGAACGTAGTAATATTTACAAAATAACATTTTCAAATGTTTCATATTTTAGGTGTTTCTTTCTTCAAAAATACTAAGGTAAAACTTAGAAAGGCTTCTTAAGTGAAGAAATTTTTTCCTAAAAATAACATTGTTTTAAGGAAGTAGTAATCATCTGCGTTGGTAAGATATTAGAGAGACAAGATAAGTTTATCAAATCTTTTATATGATCATTATTCATGAATCTGCTTTATCTCCATCAAAAGATTGAAGTATACAAATGAATCGCAATGTGGACATTCTTAAACAAAACTTGCAAGTTGATTGATGTATCGAATACAAACACAAGAAAGAACCCTATATTGTTCCCACTTGGCTATGCGACTGATTGATCTAAGATTTATGAACCATAAGATCAACTATATTACAAACTATGGCTAAGAGATATGAAAGACAGAGAGAGATAGGGAAAGAGATATGTTTTTCTTATGTCTACGTTATGTCTGAATGCAACGTTTGGTTTGATGGTTTTATTTATGATCTTTAAGGTTTCTTAAACTTATAAAAACTGAAGGTTTAAATTTCTTCAAGTAAAAACTTAAAGATCTTCAAATAGTTTTCGAGAAAATAGAGAATTTGTGGTGGTATGAGGAGGAGACTAAAATATCCATTTAATATGTTCTAATCACCGATTTGAAGAGAACACGGAACTCATTTGACACAGAGAATTTGTTTTGGACAAAATTCAACAAACAAAAAAAGGTGTGAATCGCGTCTTATTTGGACCAAATCAATAGAGAGATTTACAAAGATTGAAAGGGCAATTGGACTCACCAAATTAAATTGAAATTTTGGAGTTTTGTAATAATTTAAATTGAAATGTTTGTGGTCCTTTCCTCTCTTTTAAAAAAAGTCTTTTCAAAAATTTAAAATACATCTTTAAATGAAATGAGTAAATTCCAAAACGTGAGGGACCGTCATTTTGATAATACCCCGTATGGCATCTCCCTTTAATTTATCCTATGATATTTTCATGAGGACCCTTCCATAAAAAAAAAAAAAAAAATCTTACACATGCAAATGTGAACAGGTTGAAGCGATTTAAGTAGATGATGACACAGAACTCAAACCATACCAACACTTATGTGGATTATGCTACGTTCACTAAGCCTGGGGCGATCTGCACCTGTCCCAGTTCTATAATAGTTTCTTACGTACGTGGGCTTAGAAATCAAAAATATTAAGACAATACATCTTGGACCAGTCGAAAATGAGTGACTGAAGTAAATTTGGGTTTCAGCTTTTGACCTTTAAATAAACCAAAGCCCAATAAACTAGTCGACGGACTCACTTCGGCCCTCTTTGTCTTGTATGTTTAAGGGGTATTAGAGCCAATTTAGTTTTCTGCTTAAAATTAGATGATAGAGTTGTCTCCAGTAAACGAAACCGCAAAAAGAGAAGAAGTTATAGAGTTACTCATAAAAAAAAAAAAAGAAGAAGAGATTCTTGAGTTACAGAGGACTGCACTTGAGCTTGGCGCTGTAAGTGCCGATTTCACGGTAAAAAATAGTGCATTATTTTAAAGCGATTTTATAATATAACAGTATATATAATAATAATCTAATTTTTTTTTAAAAAATATAAAATAAGTTATAATTTAATTAAATAATCAAATGATCTATGAATATGAAACATAAAAAGACAAAAGCTGGAGAAAATAATATTAAGAAAAAAGTTAAAATATTACCATCAAATTCGCCAAACTCAGTTGCCCATTTAACACCACCGATTACACAAAATCTAAAAAATCTGAATATATCTAATGTTTAGATGGCCGCCTAAACTGCTTTTTTTAAACACTGCACAATTTAATATTATTGTTATTTTTTAAAATGTGAAAAACTCATATAAGATTTTTAATGGAGATGTTTTTAGCATTTAAATCGTTATTTAGCATTAACTCATAAATCTCCATTCAGAAACATCTGGTAAAATTACAACGATATAATCTTTACAGATAAACTGTAGCTTGCGCGATACGCGACGGAGCATTCTAGGGCAGATGTTGTCTTTGATTTCCAGCCAAGTAGTGAAAGCAGCCCATGTGTGGAACTTTTGTAGTTTAACATCTTAATTCGCATCAGTTAACACATTACATTACTTAACTTAAATATATTAAAATAAGTGATACTAAATTAAATTATTTATTATTAAGTGATACAACTTTTGTAGTTTAACATCAATTAATATAACTGATGTTATTATTAGTTTATTTAGCATCAATTCATATAATTGACTGAAAGTTATCTTAACCACTTTAAGACCCACATCTAAAACAAAGTTAGAAAATATATTATTTATCTTCTATAAAAAAATATCATTCAAGAATAAATTTAGTTTACATTAACATCAAACCAATGTCATGTAACACCTTAGTTTAGTCTTGTTATATATTAATTTTAATTATGTATATAAAGTCATTTTAAAATATTGAAATTTATTAAAAATGATTTTTATTTAAGATTAATAATTTTTTATTTGAAATTAATAATATTATAATTAATTAAATCATATATGAAACTAACATTCGTCGGAATTATGTGGCATAATGGTGGTCACCTCTGAAATTCATAACATAAATCTGAGATTCGAACCCAACACTTCTCAATGTTTGAGAGAATATTAAAATCACTAGGCTAAATTAATAAAAATAAACTAACATTATGTATCAGTTATTTAAATTGATGTAATATTAATATCAATTATATAATTGATATAAATATAACATCAGTTTATAAGTGTAACAAAATTTAACATTATTTCTATATAAAATTTAACATCATTTTTTACAATTGACATATATTAACATCGATTAAAAGAAGTAATGTAAATATATTATATATTATATATTTGTATTAGTTATTAATAAATTGATGTAAATTATTTATATTATTATTTTCAGAGTAATTTATTTAGCTGATGAATTTTTTATATTATTTATAACTAATACAAATATTGAAAATAAAATGATGTAGTGAAACCTTATTTGTAGTGTATGTTGTTTATACTTCTTTTTTTTACTGCTTGTATAACAGTAAAACTGATGCGATCTTCAACACTAGTTGACCTCTCTTTACTGTCTCATCGATGACTTTTTTTTCTTTTTCCCTTATTATCACGGATAAAATTTTAACGTTGAGACAGAACTTTTTACGTCAATTTAAGTGTTGTCCTACGTGATGAACACAAAGAAAATGGATAGACCCTTCGTCACGACAACCTTCAATATTATTAGCTGCTCAGCCTTATATTTTCAAATAAAATTACAAATGCTTCTTCTTCTTCTTTAGCTTTTCTTTTTCCTGTAAAGGTTTTACCGTCTTAGTTATTCAAATTTATTCTCCTGTTTTCTATTTTGAATTATAGTGATTTATTGCTTTAAGCCTTAAATATATTTTCCAGTGGTAAACACAACAAAACCAATGTTTATAAAAAAAAAAAACCTATACTTTATAAGGACTTATTATCATTCGTAGCAAGCAGTGCTTACTTTTTTCACAAAGTACATGTTTTATTTACCTTATTTATCCTTTATGGAACAACAAAGAAATTGAATTTGTGAAAGGCAAGTCCCAAAGAATTTACCTAAATCTCGTAAACGAGAAAGCAGCAGAATATATGTGTGTACCTCTTGAATAAACATTTCCTCATATGTAACATGTAGTATGTTAAAAGGTATTTTGGTGATACTGTGAGAGTTAATGATGGCTTTCAATTCATCGTTTTTTGTTTCCTATGTTTTAGTTTGGACTATAGTAATTTTTTTAGAATACTGCTCCCAAGAAGACTAAATGGTACTTGTTATTTTTTTGACGTTACTTAATGGAACTTGTTATGAATAGAAACAATATAAATAAATAATGTTTTATGTACGTGCAACAGGTTTATTCAAAACCTTAATATTTTTTTTATGATATAAAGGAAGCTAAGACAATGATGACTAAGTGTTTCTAAGTTTTTAAAAAAGTTTAGAAGACAGGAATATGAATGAACCACATAATCAAACCAAAGTGCGTGAGGTAAATGAAAAAAAAGAAAGAATATTAATGTGAACGAAGAGCTGATAATATCACGATTCCAAAAATTAGATAAAACTTTCATAGAAAATGGTATAATTTTATTTTGAATGTGGACCTTTGCAAATCTAGAAAAGACCGTGATGACAAGGACGAAACCTATAAACAAGAGGCAAATAACTATTGTTTTCCTCATTAAGGTGTTAGACAAATAAATAACTGATAACAACGAGAAGGAGTTTTTATTTCATTTACAGAATATGCATTTATCATATATGGATAATTATAAAAATGTAAAAGTATAAGAAGCTTGGTGAAACAGCAAACTCATGTCATGATTTTAATCTATACAACCGCTAACAATTTTTATTCAAATGTGAATAATCAAATGCCCTCATTTAAGTAATACATACCAAAAAAAAATTGAGGTAAAAACAAGGATAATTTGGACAAAAGAGTTGAAAAGAAGATGCAAGAAAATAAAAGAATAGAGAAAGCTAAACGGAACTAACTAGTTGTGAAGGCGATCTGGGGAGCTAGGGATCTTTCTTCTGGAATCTTCAAAGCGACTGTTGCTATTGTTGAGACCCTTGAAATACCTTTGGAAGAGCCGTTGAACATCGTCTTTCTTGTTCTTGGAGGCGAGGGTATTTTGGTCTTTTCCGAGCTGGTTGTCTTCTGACAGTTCCCGGACTTGTCCTTCCCGGAAAAGCCAGATCTGGAACAGAGAGATGAGTAAGAGAGCGACGGAGAAAGTCAGCAGAATATCTCGACAACCCATACAGAAAAAAGAAACAACGGAGATGAAGAAGAGAAAGAGAATGTGTCGATGAGGAAAAACGAACGTGAGAGATTTGTTTGTGATATGACAACAAGGTCAGAGACAGAGAGTGTTATATTCAGAAGAGTCCATCTCTCTCTTTCTGTGTGTTTTAATGTGGTGGAGCTGGAGCAGCCGGAGGGAAGATGAGGGGGTGTGCTGTGTCATTGACTCATTTGTAATTATGAGTGAGTCTCTGTCTCTGTCGTTATCTATGTCTCTATTTTGTTCCTTTTTTTTTGTTCATATAGATATTACAATGAAATAGCTGTTATGTATATATATATATATTCAACGAAATACCTATATATACGGTGTCTGTAATTACAAGACGGGAAGTTTCTATATACAATGAGCTTTTTTTTTTTTTTTTGTAGGCAATATATATATATAACATTTTCTCAATTATGGTTTAGATTTACTGATTTGGGCTTCTTGTCACAGGCATGTTCCTTTGATATATTCTCTGATTATTCCTCGGTTAGTTAAGAATATGGTCCAAATTTTAAATGTATGATTCATTGATAAAATAATCGAGTGGTCCAACGACAAAATGTATGCAAAGAAAATTTAAAATAATGAGTTGCATTGCCAAGATAGGTGCAATTTTTGTAGCGTTGGGAATTAAATGGATGCAAATTATTAGGCAGAATAACTAATATATCTAGCTACCCGACGGAGATGTAAAGAAGAAAATGTACAATGAAAGAGGAACAGAAACAACAACAAAGAAGAAGCTAAAACCTACCTTTTCACGGTGTCGGTGTGGTCAAAATTTAAGACGAGATATCGGTGGATGTGAAGGAGCAATGTTGATTATAATCACGCAAAAATTATTCTATAATGTAAAATACTCTTTCTGTTTTAAGTATTACTTTACTTTTGTCAAAGTATTAAAAACTAGTATTAATTTTTTTTATTATATTCTTAGTAACTATACTAGATATATTAAATTTTTTAATTAATATAACAAGGTTAAAACTGGATTTTTATTAACAAATATACATTGGAAATATGAAATAACATTTTTTTTATAAAACAAAAAAAGTTTTAAAATTACAAAAAAAAATGAAACGGAGGGTGTTATTATCTACGGAATAACAAAAAAACTGTCTTATCTATATGATGGTGTTGTAGAAAAGGTTGAAATATATAACAAATTAATATATGGTAGTAAACTTCGTTAAATTGTAGTCAAACAAATGTTATACTTATCTTTCATGACAAACAGGATATGTCTGTAGTCAATGGGTCACATGGGTATGTCTGAAAAAAAAAAATATAAAATAACAAAGAAATGGAAAATGTATTATCAATCTATAACTATTTGGGCTAATAGCAATAATTTTATTTAGTAATCACCCGTCTTTGCAGGTCGATGAAATCTTCTTAAATCACATTTGCTCACACTTATTCGTAAATTTGAATCCGATTAGTGTCATAAAAACGGTAAAAAGAATGTTAATAAAAATCGATGAACAATGACAAAATAGTAGGAAAGAAACAACTATAAAAGAAACAGTCATAAAAGATAAATAATAATTCCACCTTTTATATCACTAACTTTTTTTTCCTTTTGTGGTTAATAATCTATTATCAAACTACAAGAGGTTCGTTTATAGAAAACACAGCTTGTTTTACACCATAACGAAACCTTATAAATAATAAAATGTGGTGATTCAGACCTTGGTGGTTGAGATATTTCCTTCCTTTCTATCACTCTTATGAACTTATCAAACGAATAGGATGAAGAATATTTGATGCATGCTAATCTTGAAAAGCAAAGAAAGATTAAATAATCGAATAAAGTAGAAAAGTACAAAACCCAAATTTGTATTCTCAACTTCATTCGCCATTTTCTTCTGATCCCAACATTATTCTATTTTAACTCTTTTGGTTCCAATATTATTTCTTCTACTACCAGTTTATGACCTTTTCTACGTTCCTCTATATAATAAAAAAAAAAAAAAACTACGTTTCTAAACCTTAATCCATAGGGTAATATCATTGTAGAGCTCAGGGTTATAGGGGCTTAAGGCGATTTATAGAAAATGGCCCTTTGTAAAAAAATGAAAATATTTAAAATAGGTATGCCCTTACTTGAACCCATTACATAAAACTAAAGAAATAGTAATTTGAGTGATACATCAAATTTTTGGGGCACTGATACAAACTTGGGGACTTGAAACAAATACGCTTTTCCTGACAAGCCAAACACAGCTCTGCGAATACGATTCAAACTATGAATAATGATGATGAAACCAAAATTCTCGGTCCCTCCCACCGTTCACCATTGCAAGAGCGGATCGTTTAGTTTTGACCCGTTTGCAAAAGTTTGTGGGAGCACCAATAAAGTCTAAAATCATGGCGCTGTAGGCTTGCCGATATGAACTTCAAAGACTTGAAATAATAGTGAGAAAATATGTTTACAAGCTGATAAGAGAAAAGTTTCGAATTAAGTTGGCCAAAATAAAATTCGGAACTACATGAACTAGTATGGAAAAACACAAAAGAAAATTTGTAATACTTCGAAAGTTTTATCAACTTCGTAAATGAATTCGTGTACCATGTGAATGCAAGGTCACCAGAAGTGTACGATAAACGTTACCAAGGATTTAATTTATCTGTATCATTGGATTGGACAACCTTCATCAAGTGAGCTACATTAGTTTCACTGCCTACAAAGTGGCTTGTGGCTACAAGCCACCCATTTCTAGATTTCTTCTACCAATTAATTCTTCCATGTGGTTTTGCCCCAATGTACTTCTTTGGTTTGTCTCTTTGCAAGTCAGGTCTAATATTTCCAGAGACCATATCTAAGATGAAATAATTTTTGTTTTCCGTCAAAATCACACCATTTTTTTTCAACCATGTGAAAAAGGGAATGCCTCAAGGGGCATCCAAGTTGGAACGGCTCGGTGGTGCTTACAAAGAGCGTCAATTTTAAGATGCTGTTTGTTGTTATTGTTAGTTGTTTAGCCATATAGGGGTAGGCAATGGAAAATCTAAACCGAACAAAGATGGAGCCGAGTTCGAACGGTTTGGCTCGGTTTCTAAGAACCAAAGCAGGATTCATCTCGGGCATATACGGTATTATTATTTGTTTTGGTCCGATTCGGCCAGATGTCAGTTAATTTTTATTTTTTATTTAGTTTGCAACCGATGCTATAGGGTAACAGATTTTTGTCTACAACAAAATTCGATTCAAAAACCACAGACAAACGTAGTTCGGTTTACTGAGTTTTATACTCTTAACCGATTAACCCCAAAACTTAAACCAAAAACAAAAAAACAAACCCCAAACCAAATTGATTTTTCTTTATAAGAAAATCCTCGAAGTTAAGGATATTTTTCTATAAAATAAAACCACACCAAATCAAAACAACTAATTAATTTTGATTCAATATATGGTTCATACTAAAACCCGAAAAATCGAACAACCGAACCGAGTGAAAAACCTCGAATCTCCCGACTTCAATCTTGTCTTATGTTATTATCCAAAGGTGGAAGTTGAGTACAAGTGTTCAAATTCCAAAGATCATCGTCCCAGAGAACATCTTCGAACAAAACTCCATAGTTTTTCTCAACAAACTCCACGTCCCAACATGAAGGCAACACGGTGCTCCATGTCATCAGCTCGTCAAGCACAACGTCTCCGTCCTTGAATCTCAAACCCCACAACTCCTCCTCCTCTTCCACCGCCGCAGCCGCAGCCACCGTCGCTGCTGCAGCCAATGCATCAACTTGCTCCACCACCACCACCACCTCCATTTTCCTCTCCTCCACTTCCTCCAGTTTCTGTTTCATTGTGTCTCGCTTCATGAAAATGATCAATGCATGTAAGAATGAAGGTAGAAAGAGGATATATATATATATATATAAAGGAGGGATCAGAAGAGGAAAATGAGTTTTGAAGAGAATGTGTATTGAGACATGGGTTTAGGACATGGAGGAGACAGAAAGAGAAAGAGAAAGAGAAAGAGAGAGACTACAGTTGCTTAACCACACACCATCTGTCTCTCCTTCGGCCCTACGTGTCCTCCATTACTTTTTGCTACAAATATCTTCGAGAATGTGCACCAGAATAATAACAAGGAATTTTTCATTGATTTTATTTTTAACGTGTTATAAAAATTTAAATGCCGCCTTGAGGAAATTGAAATCCCCGCACGTACCGATTGTTATTATTTTTTTTTATAAAAAATAATATATAAATTGGTTCAATTTATACTTTAAAAAAGTGGGACAATGATATTAAAAAATAGTGGAAATCCCACCTGGACCGGAAGTAGACCAAAAACGTTCATGAGAAAGAGACAAAACTGTAATTCGGAAAGGAGGAGATGAGATTGTGTGTATACGAAGGGGCAAGTCATAAGTGGACCTTTCTCTCTCACACGCACACAGGCCATGACGATGTGAATCGCTATTATATTCTTCCTTTCTTCTTTCTTTTACTTTGTTTTAGAATACATAAATGTTTCCAAATTAGCACATTTATCCTAATGGCCGGTGAGGAAAGAACAGGGCTTTCACGATAACTGCGAAGTTCCTATGCTTAATATTAAACTATAAAAGATGATTACTCGTTGTCTCCATAATTGACTGATGAAATTGTATAAAGATTGAAAGCTTTAAAGGCAAAGGAACGACTATTCAAACCAATCAAATTAGTGGACCAGGTTTAGAGATTCACGATTTAATAAAACGGTTTAGGTTTTTTTTTAACATAAACGTCTAATAGTAGGAGTAGTTTATAATAATAAGTTAGTGTAGCCATTGAAATAAATCATATGGTTATGACTTAATCCGGTCTAAACCGTTATCTCTTTCTTTATTTGTTTTATTTTAGATTTTAGCAAAAAGGAAAACAAAACTAAATGAATAATATATTAAAATGAAGAGGATCACATCATATGCAACATACAAATTTAAAAGTCATAAATAGAAGCAACACCTCACGACAAAAACAACACCTCCGGTCTCCTATTAACCGTGTAATTCCGGTTATTCGAACATAATCGTTAGGAATGAACACGGTTTGAGAAATCGCCTTCTCTTTGACCGATTTCAACGCATTGTTTTGTAACTCTCAAACCCGCGTTAATGGCGAGAATTTTCTTGGAAAATAACTCAATTTATTTTGATACGAGAAAATAAAAACAAAGAGGAAAAACGTGCTATGTTAGATTACCAACTCATCCAATAACTAAATCTAGTAAGGTTTATTTAGCTAAAACATAATGTTGGGTACAAATTGCACAAAACAGGTGGTAAAATCGTTATTAAAACAATATTTTTACCACGAATTTGTATAAAAATGTGTTACATCAAACAGAAATAGTATGTCATATTTGAAAATAATTTATAAACTATGTCATCGAGAAAAACATCAGAAATTTGGAGGAGAAGAAAAAACGCAGCTTGCCATCCCATTTGTATTTAATATGTATATACATATCACTTCACAATCATTTTGAAAACATAATAGTCATTTAGTGCATATTCCCATTTAATAATGTGGCCATCAGAACTTCTATAAGTATTAGTGGCCTTATGTAAGGGTTGACGATGGTACTAGTGTCATTACAATATATTTATTGATCCAAATACGGTTGAACCAATTAAAATGATGTTACATACCCGAGATTGAGTCTTAGATGCTACAATGTAACATAGCATAATCTACCGTTTAACTGTATTTTAACCAAGATAAACATCATCATCCTTCGTTTTAGAAGCTACAGGCAGCTTAGATGATGACATGTTTTCGCTCACTGGGGTTTGAGCTTGATGCTTCTGCAGGCAGAATCTCAGCTTCCCTAGAAACCGAAGACTAAGTGTAGCTCCACCCTACAAATGACATTTCAACCAAACTATCAGCTTTATAAAGGGATTTCATTTGGTTTATAGCATTTCCAAACATTTGTAAAACCGTGCCCATGAAAGAGAAGAAGCTACATTGAACCAAACTCGACATTCACAGTAACCGGTAGACGTGGAAAGATTATCATTCTATTGTTATGCAGACATATATTGTTCCTTTTGCCTATTTAATACTATCTAGTGTCAACAAGACAAAGAAATGATAAATGTACGCGTATAGAAATGTTGGACGATCAATTTCTTCATGCAATCTCATGTTACTTCCCATATTGGGGAAACCATTTTTCTTCCTTTCAGTAAATTCTTTTCCATATTTTGTACCAAACAGATTGTTAATGTGAAGAAGATCAGGCACTTCTGAGCACCTTGCTAGCAATAGCTTCTATCAACTCTCTCGGACATTCCCTATTCGATTATTATACAAAAAGAACATATAAGAATCACATCTATACCGCTTTGGAAACTCTTATCACAGATGAAATTCGAAGACTCACTTTTGGCTTTCAAGAATTGGAACACTGGCAAGTACACATTCGCAGAATAGCTCCAATATCTCATAGGCTGCCCATAGATTCGTTTCCCTGATCTCAGACAATAACATAGGATTTTGATTTTCGATTGTAAGAAATAACAGTGTACAATCATTTATGTTTAGCCATGCTTTTGTTAATTTTAATTTGAAAGTCAAGTTTTCAAATTCATGCAGTCTCACGCAAACAAAAATTCAAGGTTATTTTTTACGGTATACTCTTTATCTTTTTTTAATGTAATTTTTTTCCATTAACCTAGACTCGATTCTCTCTTGTTCTTTATACCAAAATTTTATATTTGGATATTTTTGAAAAATATCAAAACAGTATTTTCCATACTACTACATGTTTATTTCCTATTGACATGAGATTTGCTCTCTATAGTATGATTCACACACAAAATTTCCCACAACATTTAGTTTTTGAAAACATCAAACGAAAACTAAATTAAATCATATATAATGGTCATAAATTAATTGGAAATATTTAAAATAGCAAGCAAAATCATATAATAACATGTGTTGTAATCTCATCAAATACTTACAAATTATAACTATGCCATGTATTAAATTTTAATTAGATGCGTTTGTTGCCAAAAAAAAAAAAAAAGAGATGCGTTCAACTTCCTATAGAATGAATATGTACTTTATGAAATGAATCCGTGTAAATATCCCGAACTTTGTAATTAAAATTGGAATTTGTGCTTTGCTCTATATACTATATTTTACAGTTTGGACTGCTTTGAATCATCACAATATCACTGAATCAAAAATTTATCCAGCTCCAGGTATGAAAGACTTTCATTGGACATTTACCGAAAGTTAAATAAAAAATGGCAGGAGAGAGTTGCCCGACTTGAGTTATTTTAAGGAGCCTCCAAATTCAACATCCCAAAAAAATAAGTAAAGTTTGAAATACTTGAACAGATTATTATGTTAATTTTCATTAAAGATTTTATAGTACAACCGCTTAGATTCATCACGAGTGGATAAGAAAACAAAAATCTATAATTAACCCAAAACTGTAGAAAAAATGATATTCTTGCACCTACTCGATACAATCAAACTAGTCCAAACATGAATATGCGTAGCCCTCGTGTCGTCCTTTTTTCTACGCAGAACGTGTTTCATTAATTCTATAAATCTTTTTTTTTTTCTTAAGCTTATTCTTTCTTTTTGCAAGTTGCTCGACATCATTATCAATATTTTTTTCTTTAACAAATTTTATCATTTACTATGATTTTTATGCATCATGTAGTATCCTAAAACCGGATTATGAATATTAAAGGAAAGCAGAAATCAAAAGACCTTGAAAGAGAAAACAAAACCAGAGTTCTTTCTTTCAGTGCTTATAACGCTTTAATAATAGAAGACTCAAGAGGAGGATAAAAAGACAGAGATAAGCGATGTGTGGTCAAATTATGAACATGCAACTTCGACCAAAGGTAAACGCAAATTTCTATTGAATTGAAAGTTTCCAACGCCGCCAGAGTCTCTGGTCAAAATCAATCTCATATGTCTTTTTCCAATATAGCAGCAAGCTTCAACGACTATTGCAAAAAAATTCAAAGCTGCCCCTACAAATCTTCATCTTCTTCTCTTGTAACGAAACCAAAACCTCAAAATCCATAGAGTCTACTTCCTCTATAGCTCTGTCTGAATCTCCCAAAAAGTCAACTTTCCTGTCGTAATACCATTAGGAGGACCATACACAAAAGGGTAGGAGAGTTATCTCTTCAAAAATGGAACTAAAGTCTTGATATTTTGTAGATCTAGATATCAAGAAACACAAGTCTGTATCACAACACCAATGAAGACTATCTCTGTATTGGTCTTCTTCTTCCTCCTCTTTCTCATGGCAGAAGCCAAGAGCAATAACCGGACAGGTTGCGGCACATTCTCCTGTGGAAGCCTCGACTTCAGGTTCCCTTTCATTAACACAACCATGCCGTCTCGATGCGGTCTGTTCAAGCTGAATTGCAGTGATCACCATATTTCAGAGATACAGCTTGAGGAAAAAGGGAAATGGTATAAAGTCATAAGCGTCTCTCAAGCCAATACCATAACCATCACCGACCCAAGGCTTAACCAAAGCTTGGAAACAGGGTCCTGCAGTGACTTGTCCAGCTTCTCTCTTCCAGATTCTCCATGGCTCGAGTTGACCAATTTGTACAAATGCAACAACAGTAGGAAGAACGATTTAACTTTTGCGAATTGCGGAGGAGGGAGCAGCTTCAACTACAATTTGAGAGATGGACATGATGAAACAGGGTGTTCAGTTATCAAGATTCCAGAGAGCTGGGTAATTCCAAGAAACAAGAGCCAAGCTTATGTTGATGCTACTTTCTCTCTTCATATAAAGCTGCCTCCAGGCTGCTATAGGTGCCATAATCGAGGAGGAGAATGTAAGATGATCAAAGACAAGTTTCGCTGCGTTGGGGGAACCAAAGGTATGACCACAATGAGCGATGAATGATGAATGAAACATTTGGAGATGACAATAATTCAAATTCCCTCTTCTTTGTTGCAGAATCAAACAACTACCAAGAAGATAAGTTAAAGCTAGCATTAGGTAAAAAGCGAGAGAGAGAGATATTCTGTTTTGCTCCTGAGTTTCATCTTTCTCCATGAAATGCCCAAGTTTTGAATCAACTTCCTCTCTAATTATCCAGGAATCGGAGGATCTGTCATCCTGATAATCATCTTGGTGGCACTCTTTATCATCATCCATCGGATTTGCAGAAGGAAAACATGTTCAGATCTCATCTCTAGAGACAGCTCCAAATCTGACGTCGAGTTTAGTCATGTTTTCTTTAAGATACCAATCTTCTCCTATAAAGAACTTCAAGAAGCAACAGACAACTTCAGTAAAGATAGGCTACTAGGAGATGGAGGCTTTGGCACTGTTTACTATGGTAAGATAATCAGTGCACTAACCATTAAAGAAAATGAGATCTCTTTGTTGACCTATGTTTTCTTCTTTTTCTGATCTCAGGAAAAGTGCGTGATGGGCGAGAAGTTGCAGTGAAGCGTCTCTATGAGCACAATTACAGAAGACTTGAGCAATTCATGAACGAGATAGAGATCCTGACACGTCTCCATCATAAGAATCTAGTCTCCCTCTACGGATGCACCTCACGCCGTAGCCGAGAACTTCTCCTTGTCTACGAGTTTGTTCCAAACGGCACAGTTGCAGATCATCTCTATGGTGAAACTGAAAACTCAACAAACCAATGCTATTTAACATGGTCAATGCGCCTAAGCATCGCCATAGAAACAGCTAGTGCATTGGCTTACCTTCACGCTTCTGATATCATTCACCGCGATGTCAAGACTACAAACATTCTCCTCGACGAGAACTTCGGAGTCAAAGTAGCGGATTTCGGGTTATCGAGGTTGTGCCCGAGTGATGTAACACATGTTTCAACTGCTCCTCAGGGGACTCCGGGATATGTTGATCCTGAGTATCATCGCTGCTACCATCTAACCGACAAGAGTGATGTATACAGCTTTGGAGTGGTTCTTGTCGAGCTGATATCGTCGAAGCCTGCTGTTGATATAAACAGGTGCAAGAATGAGATCAACCTATCAAGCTTAGCTATAAACAAGATACAGAACCACGCGACCCACGAGCTGATTGATCAGAGTCTCGGATATGGAACGAATGAAGGAGTTAGTAAAATGACTACAATGGTGGCAGAGTTGGCTTTTCAGTGCTTGCAGCAAGACAGTACAATGAGGCCGACAATGGAACAAGTTGTGCAAGAGCTAAAGGGAATCCAGAATGAAGAGCAAAAATGTCAATACTACAATCACAAAGACGAGACACTAACTACCCATCCTTTGCCACCGGATTGGGACGAGGCTTCGCTAATAAAGAATATCAAATTCCCACGTTCACCGATCTCTGTGACTGACCAATGGACCAGTAAATCAACTACACCGAATACCAGTGCCTACGACTGCTAAGATCCATGAGGTAATGGTTTATTCTCATTTGTGTCAATGGGAAGATATAGGATGAGGTAAGAGAATTGTGAAGCTGTAGGACGGAGAGAATGCACATAGTGACATAACTTGCACTACCAATCACCAGTTTTCTACGTCTAATTTTGTTTATCGTACTCAACATATGTAACTGTATGTAATATTAACTCAAGGTTCTAACAAATACACAAAAAAATTAACTCAGGGTTTACTCGACTCACATCTTAATTCATAGCTCCGTTATGATCTGAATAGTATCTACTGATCTCAAGCCTATCTGTCTTGTTAATCACTAGGTCTAATACCATAAACTAATCTGTATACTTCATCAGTATAAAGGCAAGATTCCAAAGGCTGCTAAGACAAATCTGAAATCTCTCAAACCAGAATCACATGAACTTCATCAGTTGTCACATTGTTCCTCCAAGAAGTGCTAAAAGCTTTATAACCTGAAGAAGAAGATCCTATTACCTTGTGGTACGTGAAGCGCCAATGTTGAGAAAGTAAAAGGAAAGAAATCAGCTTCCTTTTCAAAGTTTCAGCAGCCTCCATCATTTGTAAGGGTCCACAAAATTTCATCCAAAGCATCCACTTTCGAAATACCCAAATCGCTTTCCACGAATCCCACAACCTGCAACTTGCAGACAGAGTGTGAGAAGGGGAGGAACCTCAAGTATAACTCTGAGAATACCTAAACGAATGTGATCTTCAAATATTCGCTGATCGTCAAAAAGGCCAAAAAAGTATTTATTAATAGGTTTTTACACATTTGTTAACACCGAGAAAAAGAGGATACAACTTGATCACCGCAAGGGACAAAAGTCGCTTAATTGGAACATGGAGAAAGAAAGAAAATCTATGAAGCATTTGTCTAGAGTCTGGAAAAGCTTTATTTGCTTCCAAGAGGGATAGGGGAAGTGTTGATCTTATTTGATTGAGTTTGTGAATCTCTCAAACCCGAATCTTTCTCTTCTTCTTCTTCTCCTCCTCGTCGACTGACTAAACTCTTTCTTTCTGCTTCTCTGCTGTGATCGTCTGACTTATTAGTCTCTGGTGGCACAACTTGTCGGAAAAATCTAAGCATCATCTCGTAAGTTGTAAATGTAATAACTGCTGATGGAGTTGTCCTCAGTAGGTTAGTGGCACATCCACGGTACATTCCGGGAATCCCTTCGCTTCTAAACACCTTCTTGATGCAATCAATGACTCCTGAATACTTAGTCTCAGCGTTTCTCATCTGCCCTTGTTCTTGAAGCTTGGCTCTAATTACCTGTGGATGTAACATAAACCCATTTTAGTGCCGGATTGGTAAGTTATGAGCCTAAGAGTGAGGTATATAGAAGAAGAGGAGAGAGACCTCGTGTGGGTAAGTCAAAACAGAAGCGAGCACTTTCGCGATTGATGAGGCAATAGCAACATTCCCAGGACTTAGATTCTCGACGGATGTATTATCTGGGAACTTTAACTTGCTATGATCAGAAACTAGTTGGGATTTGTGAACAACACATGAAGATTGATTATGTAATTTAGTGTAGGAATCATGTTTTACCAATGTTTGCCATGTATTGCTTGATCTTTTCATATGCTGGAAACTGGATCGCGACATGGCTTATTCCCGCCAAAGAAGGCAAAATGCCACTGTTCCAACACAGATAATATAACTGATATAAGCACGAAATGTCACAAGAGAAATGTGTTCAAACTGTATTTGTTTCTTTTAAAAAACTGACCTGTAAAGCCCTCGCAATCCTTCTTCATGACATATCCTACTAAAAGCAGACATAACGCTTTTGTAAGGTACTACATCCGACCTAATTCCTTGTGTCTGAAAAAAGTGGAGGAGAAAACACAATAAAAAGAAAAAAATCCAGAAAGTATACTACTGCTGAAACCAAAGAAAGAGGACAAAAGTTACCATTAATCTTGTCTTGACAACCCAAAGTGGATTAGTAGCAATAGAAGTGGCAGCTCCTGCACCAGCAGCAGCTACCATGTTTGCCCCAACACTAAGCTGGCCATCTATCAGAAAATATGAAACAGTTAAGAGGCCAAATCATCCAAAAGACTTTGGTAAGCGAATTACGCAATCACTTGACTAGATTATTTGAGCGAAGATGTCTGATACTCTTCCAGACACGCATAAGCAAAAATAAAGCACAAAAAGATTTGTAATTTGTAAATAATGAGAACCAACCACTTGACAGAAGTACATCCTTTAGCTTCCCATAAACTGAGAAGTACACCTGTGTGTGATACCAGAATATCTCGATTACAAAGAAAGACATAACCGACCGCCAATAGAAGATCCGTAGGAGAATGCTAGGCACGTATTGAAGAAACAAAGGTCCGCAGAGAAAAGAGGTGCTTACAGCCCAGTTCGGAAGGAGAGCTATGATGGTTGGTGAAAGCCCTCGATACATTCCCCTAAAACCTTCATTCTTTACTATATTCTGTAGGCTTGTAATGATCACACTACCTGATATTTCAACAGATGCAGCTTGTTAGTACCTATAAGCATAGCTCCAGAAAGAGTATTGATCAAACATGTAACAAACTTTAACAAAAACAAAATATTTGCATACACAATCACATAAGATCTCTTAAGCTTCTAAATACCTCTTTTCACTGAGGCTGGAGTTTCCGGGCGACCAAGAACTTGTAACCTTGTTTTGATCACATCTAATGGGCAAACGAAAGTCGCCGCAATTGCCCCTGAAAAGTTTCCCAAATCAAATCAACTCACAAGAACCCAACAACGAGACTCAGGAGAAAGAAATTAAAAAAACAGAAGAAAAGATAATCGAACTGAACCTGCGGTGGCTCCGGCGCCGGCGTTGCAGACGGCTTCTCTAATGCTCCGGTAGTCCAAGGACGAGCTCCCAATTTCAATCATCTCTGCAGAATTAAACCCTAGAATCTCTCGAATAGGGAAAATTCCAGAAAAAATCTATCACAAAAAATCAATACGAGATCCAGCAATAACTAAACTCGGCAGCGTGATTCGATGATTATATACAGTTCCCGTGGCTCTTGACATTGACCAGACCCGGAAAATTTTGAAATTGTCGGGGCGGAACGTGTGGGACGGTAAAGGAAGAGACTTTGTGCGATCTGCTAAACAGGTCACGTACAATTTAGGCGTTGAAGTCTAACCACAAAGAAAGGGTCGATTTTCTTATAAACTTAAGAAAAAATAAATCTCTTAGATTTGATTTCGCAGAGAAAAAGTGTTTATAGTTTGTTTGGGGTATCGTCACACATCGACACACAACCCAAGAAGAAAGTTGAACACTTTCGCCTCTGCTAAATTTGTTGTCACCGAGAAGAATTATCACTCTTTCCTTGTTTTTTTTAAGACAAATAACATCTTTCATTATATCAAACCAAACGAATTTAAAATGATACACTTTACTAAATAATAATCTAAGGAAGTGTTACTGAATTGATGAATTTATTAGAATTTAAATTCAAAGTAAAATTCATTGTTATTAAATTGTGGATTTAATGAAAATGAATTAAAATTGAGTGTTATTAGATTAAGCATTTGTTAAATAGAATTTAAAATAAATTAAAATCTAACAATATTGGATAAACATTAGTTGGATAGAATTCAAAATGAATTAAAATACTCTATTATTCATTATTCGTTAGATTTTATTAGATTTCAATTCCGATAGATTTTAATGTATTTTTATACAGAATAAAAGTAAACCAAATACTAGACTTTTTCTCTGGATTTTGAAATCTTTCATATATATTTTTCTTTTTTTTTAACAATAGAAAATTTATGAACTGACATTATCATATATTAGTGAAACTTGAGACTTTTTGCCTACACAGATGACTAAGATGAAAAATATTATGAGGTTAACTATATTTTATAAGTTTAAAAATCTACATCCAAATCGATAAAAGAGAAAAAAAATAGAGAAAAAATAGAAAAATTGATGTGGTCAACTAGGGCTGCGAATTTGAACTGAACTGAATCAAAATTTTTAGATTTGGTTTATGTTCGGTTAGAAGTTTAGTTTAATTCAATCAAATGCCAAAAAACACATCAATTCGGTTTTGATTAACCACAAGCCTTGGTCAACGTTCAACGTTCTATTTATTGATGGAGTTTACTTTGTTTTCTTTTAGTATTTTTTATTTTTATTATAGATTTAGAATTACAATAAAATTTGTTCAAATCCATACCAGAAATCAAAATATATTTCAAGCAAATCTATTGAATTCATTAAATATTTTAAAGAATTCAATTAAATCTACTAAAATATCTCTAATTATAATTACAATAAATTCTATTAAATTCTTTAATCCAATAACACCTCTTAAATTTCGTGGGAATTAACCATCTAGACATAAGTATACAATTCACTAAGGAATAGTCTAAATTTTTTGGAAATTAACCATCTAGACATAAATCTAAACTTAACCCAAATAACTCTATCACATCAATTACAAAACAACCAAAATAAAAAAAAAATTCTAAAAAACGATGGTTAGATTTCCTGAAATCCCCAGACTCAAGAACCTGAAGTGGTTGCGTATAGAGAAGCTTAACTAGACCATGTCCTCTTCGGATTTGGATTCGCTAAGACGCAACCACCGCAGATCTACTAGTAAATCATTGAGATGTCGTAAGAAATTCTTGTCGGAGACTCTCCAACGAATTCTGAAGTCACTACCGAAACGCTTGAGATCGTCGTAACAAAACACCGAGGTATAGAAAAATAAATAGATCTAAACTCAAATCTTGTCCTCAACAAATCCAAGTCCAAAACTAACTAAAAAATAAAATGATCATTAAAATTTTAAAACTATATAAGGTAATAGAAAATGCAACAACAAAAATTAGAATATCAATTTCACTCCTTTGTATCCAGACATCATTTCAGGTTTTTATTAGTAGATCACCAAAATATCATCTCAAATTGATCTTTAGTTCATTGTTTTTCTTCTTGCTTATAATTTTATCATTTGACTTAATCAACTTATGTTTCGATGACAAGGAGCAATGTAGAACACAGCCGACACAACAAAAGATGTGAGCACCAACTTTTGTCAAATATGGTTCTCGATTTTTTTCCTTTGACAGAATCAGAAGTCCCTTTAATATATCAAATATCAATGAGGTGCCCAATACTTGTAAATCATAGCAAACATTACATCTAGAGTCATCTTTAGATTCACATTCCTATTTCTAGAGGTACGGAAATAGTTAGTAGTTTTGGTAATATACCCCTTTTATGAGCTTCTACTTCATTTGTTTGAGTAATAATACAAAAATACTCCCAGAAAAATGGAAAGCTGACTTTCACCTCTCACTCTATAATTGTTTAAATATGTAGTTAATACTTAGAATTCTAAACTGACCTTTGGATATATATGGAAGCTTTTCAATTTCTTTTTTAGTATATGTTTTTAGAGTCTCATTAACTATTACATTGATTAAAGTAGTTTGAGATTTGTTTCTCGAGCAAGACATGTCCCAGCTTAGTAAACCTGAATGATACATTAAACTGAAGCATTTTGTCTCACAATGATAGTGGTAGAAAAGCAATTAAGTTTGTAGTCCGTTTAAAATTTGGAATTCATTTTTTGTTTTGTATTATAACATGTCGGATGTTACTATGTACATTATTTTATTTTTAGGATCGAGTATGGATTGTGAACATATATATCGATTAAGTTATGCATATATTCATTTATTGAATATTATATTCAGTTTCTAATTAAAATATTTTTCCGTACAACAAATCTTATGGAAGAAATTATTTCAACAGAAAATTAGTGTGATTAAAAAAACCCTAAGATTTTAGGGTAGCGAAATTATAGAATTCTAGAAGCAAATAAATTTTTTAAATTTTTAATAAGATAAAAATTGGTAGAAAAAAAAGGAATAGAATTCATTGTGCGGTGGCTAAGCTAAACCGTTAAGATGAAAGATAAAGTAAATCCGACGGCTATTAAGTCATCACTAACTCATTTAGCGAAGTCATCACTGACATTTCCGAAAGTACCCTCCGATCCACTATTGATATTACAAAAGCAGGACTCTCTGAATTCTTGGCATCCTTCACCGTCTATATAAACAAAGCTTTGGTCTTTCTCCGGCGGCATCGTTAACAAAAAACCAACCCGAGAAAACAAAAACCAGCACGACCGGTAAATTTTTGCGTCCAGAAAATCTTCAAGTTTCGGTAAGAAAAGGAAGAGATTGTTTGATCGATTTCGTTTGGGTTTCTGTTTCCATTCATAGAAAAAGAGATTGTTTGATCGATTTCGTTTGGGTTTCTGGATCCATTCATAGAAAAAGAAAGAGTCCACCTGTTGAATAATTTCAATTACTTGATGAGAAGTTGTATTCTAACGGTTATTACGGATAAACATAAATATTTACAAAAGATATAAATAAGATTCTAAAATATATATAAATCTTAACAGATATATTTGTATCTATTTAATAACAATAAACTACTGCTAAAGAATCATTAAAAAAAAGTTATTTTTTAAACTCTTAGCAAAACATTTTGAGTATCGATCAATGGTATTACAGGGTGAGATGACAGCTACGACGAGACCAGAGCGACCGAAGAGTCTCCATAATTTCACGCTTCCGAAGTGGGGGAGTCAGCGACATCTCAACTGCATGAATATCGAATCTATGAGCAGCGGAAGCGGCGGCGTTTCTGGCGATCACCGACCCCGACGCCGCCGATATCTGCCTTTAAAATTCGCTGCTTCCTCCGTTTCGATCCCGTTTCGATTCGGCAAGGCTGAACATGGGAGCAACAGCAGCATCAACCAACATCGCCGGTTGAGGAACGCACCGTTCAAATCTGTGGAAAACGGCGGCGAGGAAGAAGGGATCGAGGAGTTCAGGGTGAAGATTATGTCGGATCTGAAGATGGTGAGGGATAAGATCACACAATCGTTGTTTAGGAAAGACGCTGTTGAGGAGCAGCAAGACGAAGAACGGAAAACCGACGAGTCCGGGCATGAGAAAGAGAGAGAGATTTTTCCGGTTAAGCCATGGAATCTAAGAAAAAGGAGAGCAGCGTGCAAGGAACCGGTTTCTGGGAACCAGTCCAACGGCTTGAATCAAATCAAAAACGGATTCGTTGCAATTGAGGAGAGGATAGTGAATCCGTCGCCGTCGATAAGATCGACGAGAGTGAAGGAAAGACGCCGAGTGGTCGAATCCGAGACGACGAAGGAGATGATGCGGCCCAAGTTCTCCGTTAAGCTTTCGAAGAAGGAAATCGAGGAGGATTTCATGGCGGTTCTAGGTCACCGACCACCACGCCGGCCAAATAAGCGGCCAAGGACCGTTCAGAAAACACTCGATGTAAGTCTCTGATTTTGCAAATTTGATGAACATTTTTATTCAATTTCTTGATTGATCTGATCTCATTGAAATTTGATTTTTTTTTTTTTTGGTTTGTTTCCCATGGCTACAGAGCTTGCATCCTGGGTTTTATCTGACTGAAGTGACGCTTGATGCATATAAAGTCCCAGAATAAACGAAGGTATAATAATAATCACCAAGGCTTTTTTATCTTTGAAAATCATCAACCTTTTATAGTTTTTGAAAAGTTCTGAATCTCTTTGCTTTTTTTTCTGAATATGCAGAGATGATAGATTGTGTAATTCAGTTGCCGATGAAGTTTCAAAGTATTTGAAATTGGGTCAAGTCTTGAAGCTCCCTTCCCTGCTCTGCTAATTTTTCGTTCTCTCAATCATTATTTCTTCCCAAATTCTTCTGAATAAACTATACAAAAAGCTTCAGAGATGTTTTATAATGAAGCTTTCTTCTTTTTTCATAATGATTACACTGCAAATTTTAGACCAAGAAACAATAGCTTCAGAGATGTTTTAACTGTTAGGAAATTTTTCCTCTTTGTATTTTGACTGTTCTCTAAGATTTCTCACATTCTCACATGCTTCATCTATTGATTAGCATTTTCTATTATGTTATGAGTGAAAAAAACATCAAGCATCGATGCAGCGACAGAGGAAAACCCAAAAATCTTTTGTGAGATTAGGTCAATAAAAGGCTTGTCTTTTCATTACGTATGCACCATCAGACTGCAGCTTAATATGTGAAGAAGAGAGTTTTCTGGCTCAATGTTCTTTGAGATTGAGTATGTGCAAGGAGTTTTCTTTGGCTTCTATGCTCAGATGAAACACAGATCGTTGAATTTAGAAAAGCTGCAAGTATTTTGGATTCCTAGGAAAAATTGAGACCAAATGTTTTTGTGTGAGGACTAAACTTTTTCCCGCGTCGGCTTCGTTTCCGCTTTCAGGAGTTTAGAGTGCTTTGACTCGTTCTTGCCGGTTAACTTCTTCTCGATTTGGGTTAACAAGCAATCGCTATGCTTCACTTAGGGCTGGACAAAATAACCGGACCTAAAAAACAGAACCAAACCAGACCTGAAAAAGTAATACCGAACCAAATTTAAGATTAACAAATAACCGAATTTAGAATGGATACACGAAATATCTTAAAAAGAATTAGATTTTCAAATATATTAATTATATTTAGGCTTATAATAATTTAAATATCTAAATTATAATAATAAAATTTAATTTATTAGTTAGATTCGAAAAAAATTGAAATATCTAAAGATTAATTAATTTTTATTTTTTAAATTTATTATGAGTATCAAGACCTGACCCAAATTTGTGTGGATTTGAACCGAACTCGAACCGAAAATAAAAAATACATGATCAGTTCTTATTCTCTAAACCTAATAAAACGAAAAACCGAATTACTCCGAAACCAAACAGGTACCCGCCGGCTTCACTTGACTTCTGGTTGGCTCACCCTCTAACACTGATGAATCTATGTCCAAAGTCCAAACTATCTATATAGTTTTAAGTTTACAAAAATCTGAAGCTTTACTTAAAAATCCGATCTGTTAAGAATGTTGGGCTTTTAGAGAAAACCCACTGTTTATATTTTCAGCTATATTTGAAATTTTGTATTAACCACGATCCACTTTAAGTTAAATGTTGATATATTCGTAATTTTGGTTTCCTTTGGAAGCAAGTTATGATTAGGATTTAGGGCTTCGTTAGGAGAAATGTAGCAAACTGATCATCCCTTTGTTTCGACACCTCTCGTAATGAAGACTTACTCTTATGCTGCAAGAACAATGAGAATAAAGAAGAGAGAGAACAAGCAGACCACTCAGGAAAAAAAAGGATGAGGAAGAAGCTAATCGTTGAATCCCAACAGGTAATTTTTTGGGCATATTTTCTTTCCTGATCATTCCATGCAAGTGGAAGCAAATCAAAAAAAAAAAAGAAGAAGAAGAAGAAGAAAAGAACGAAGGTTTCGAAGTCTGCTACGATTAGAGGAATAACAACGAGACAGTCAGGCCATTGCTCTTAATTATGTCTTAATAAACCATCGAGTCCGAGTGTCCAAGAAGAAAAACTGTACAAGAGGGAGACGTGTTCTTCGGACTCAACAGAGATGTAATTATCTAGAGGCTAGAGCATCACATTCTTCCTAAATTTTCTTTAGATATTTTAAATGTAGCTATGGAGAAAGTTCGTCAAGTGTATAATGACGACAAAAAAAATGTAAGAATGAAAGTGCTGCTGCTGGTGCCGGAGCAGCTTCGGGTATGTACCAGACACGAACTTCGTGTTGCACGACGTAGAGTCTGATGGTCACAAGCAATATATGTTGACTACTTATAGTGAGAAGATTGCGGTTGCGTTTGGGCTAATGAAACTTCCTCCGGTGGCGGGAGGAGATATTAGGGTTTTCAAGAACTTAAGGACTTGTGGTGATTGTCATAATTTCTTCAGGTTTTTGTCGCGGGTGGTGCAGCGTGACATTATTTTGAGACACAGAGAGAGGTTTCATCATTTCCAGAATGGCGAGTGCTCTTGCGGTAACTTCTCGTAGGCGAGGCTTCGCTTTTGGTGTCAATTCATTTAGACTTCAGAGCTGCAGCATGAAACTGCACGCAGTCTTTCTCCTCTTCGATAATAAGCGCCAATCCCGAAAGAACACTCGCGAAAGTGAAGTTTTCGGGTTTGAATCCTTCGTGCTTCATCTTACAAAACATGTTAATAGCAGAGTAGCCGTCGTGATTGTGCGTCAAGCCAGTGATCATCGCGTTGTACATTACAGTATCTCGCATACTCACTGGAGTTTCCTCGAAAACCCTGCGATAGAGGGTGATGTTTCCGGACGCACAGTAGCCGGAGACCATGGTGGTTCTGGCGATTTTATCTGGCTCGGGGATTGGCGTTGCATAACGGAGCTCCGACGATTTACAGTAAACATCAACCAAACGGTTAAGGATGTGGGAAAGTGGCTGGAAACCGAAAGCAATGATATTGGCGTGGATAGCTCGCGCGAGTTGCAGAGTCGTTCGTTGGCGCGGCAAACAGAGGCTGAGGTTCGCGGCGTAGCGGTTTGGCTATGGCACGGACAAGTTCTGGATTTGGTTGCATTTCATGTTAATGGTTCGGTTCGTTTTAAAAAACTGTACCAATCTCTCTCATTTTATATCAGCCATCTCCAATTAAAAGCAAACCAAAGAGTCAATCACTCCGGTTTATAATAAACCGGACAATAAAGCAAACGTCTCGTCCACATTATTAAACCCTACAGAGGTCGTCGTTTCCTTTCCTATTTTCTGTTACTTTGTCAGTTTCGGCGCCATGGCTCCCAAAGACGATAAATCCGAGGAATCTGTGAAACTTTTTCTCAGCATCGGTTTGGACGAGAAAACCGCCAGCACTACCATCAACAACTCCAAGGTCACCGCCAATCTCACCGCCGTTATCCACGAGGTTTCCTATCTAGTCTCTCATCCTCCTTCTTCTTCCCTCGCTACTGATGTCTTCGCTATAGGTCTTATTGTATTCTGATGAAATTGGATTGAAGAGAACGAAGTCTTCGTTTTCCTTTTCCGTTGAGAAAAGTCTTGCTTTCTGTTAATATGTTGACTAAATTAAATTCGAAATTCTTAGTCTGATGATTTGGATTTCTTTGCATGCATGTATGTGTTGTAATTTGATCTCATTACCTGCTCAATTGGATTATCAAAACTCTTTTCACGAGGCTTGTCTTATGCACAGGCTGGTGTTGCTGATGGGTGCGATCGAACTACTGGAAATCTGTTGTACACGGTGAGATATATTTTTTGTTAATCTTATCTCAATTTCAAGTTAGCAACATGAACTTTTGTCTTTTTTCTTTTTGTATGAAACCTAAATTGCCTTGAATATTTGTCATTGCTTGTAATAAACTTTATATTCTCCTTCCAATTATGTGTAACAGGTGACTACTGAGTTCCCTGCAAATGCTCTTGTGCATCGTCCTATATTGCTCAATTACATTGTCTCCTCTAAGGTTAGCATATGACTCCTTGATTGACAGTCTCTGCAGCTGAAATGTTATCTGTCAGAGCTGCCCTTTCTTGGGTTAGGTTTTGCTTTGTCAATGGAAAACTGGCGAATGTTTTTTTGATTCTCTCTGTATTATGAATCTGCAGATTAAAACTCCCGCCCAATTGGCTGCTGCAATTACGTTTTTTAAGAGGACTGGTCCTGAGGCCTTCAAGTTAAATGAATTTGAGGAGGCATGTGGTGTTGGTAGGAGCTTTTGCGTATACAACTATGAGCCTGGATTGAATTTTTTTTTGTTGATATCAGTATGTTAGGTTTTCTGGTTTTCTTTATTAACACAATGCTTTCCATTATTGTTTTGGAACAGGGATTGAAGTGTCCCCAGAAGATATTAAGAAAGCAGTTACGGAAGTCTTTGAAGAGAATAAGAATACAATACTGGAGAAGCGCTACCGAACTAATGGTTAGCCTTTGCTCTTTACCTCATTGTCTGCAGCTTTCAGTCTCTCTTTCTCAATATGTATCTTTCACATAACCAGCTTATTCTGTTTCTTGGTTGAACGTGATGTATTTATGTGGTGCAGAGGGTCAATTACTTGGACATGTCCGGAAAAGTTTGCCATGGGCAGATCCTATTATTGTAAAGGTGAGTTAACAGTTTTAGCACACTATCTTCTCTGCAAGTCACAAGCGAAATCTTCGTTTTCTTATGCAGTCTTATGTCTGTAATAGAAAGTCATAGGAGAAAAAATGTATCAACTACTTGGGGAGAAAACTTCTGCTGATAATGAAAAACCTACAAAAAAGAAGGAGAAACCTGCCAAAGCTGAGGTGATTGCAGTTTTTTAAATTTCTTTTCCATTGTTGTATGTTGTGACTTTAATTCTTCATTTCTGTGACATATCTGTAGGAAAAGAAAGCTGCTGTGGAAGCTACCCCAGAGCCATCTGAAGAGGAACTTAATCCATATTCTGTATTCCCTCAGCCGGAGCAAAATTTTATGGTACCTCACTGCTTTTTGTTTGTTTCTGATAATTTTTTTATTGAGATCTTCATGTGCACGTTCTATACTTTTGAATCTCTTCCATTGATTATCGTACTTCTAGGTGCTGATTAGATGATAACAAGCCTAAATTAGATTTGATATGTATTGCTTGCCTATTTTTGTGCTGATCTGGAACAAACGTCGTATACAATGTTGAAACTAGAGCCCTAGCTCTTTTGAAATTAAACAATTGGGAAAAACATAGTTTTTGAAGAAAACGGATGATGACAATATGTTTGATGTGATGTTCTCGTTTTGTCATGTGTGAATTCACAATTAGCACTTAGCATTGCCATTTAACACATGTTTATACGTTGGGAGAATGTTGATATAACCATGTAAGTTGCTTAATATTCTCAGGTTCACACAGAAGTCTTCTACAGTGATGGCTCTGTACTCAGATGTAGCAATACAAGGGAAGTGCTTAATAAACATCTCAAGGTGACTGGCGGGAAAGTTTATACCCGATTTCCCCCTGAACCAAATGGTTATCTACATATTGGACATGCGAAGGTAAAATTCACATGAAATGTGGTGGTCAGATATTTTGCGTGATGGAGTATATGATTTGTAAGACCTACCTTTTTTTTGGTAATTTCCAATCTTTGTTCTTTCAGGCTATGTTTGTCGATTTTGGTCTTGCAAAGGAGCGAGGGGGCTGCTGTTATCTAAGGTAAGAATACTTACATTTGATTTTACTCCTCTTTAGCAATCTTTCTTTTTTCTATAGAGTTATTGCTCAGAATATTTTACACATCTGATTTCAGGTATGATGATACAAATCCCGAAGCAGAAAAGAAAGAGTACATTAATCACATTGAAGAAATTGTTAAGTGGATGGGTTGGGAACCCTTCAAGGTATTCTTAACTGCTGAGTACAAATAGCCTCTTTTATTATTACTATTATTATTAATATTACTATTATTGTTATTATTATTATTATTATTATTACCATTATTATTGTGTTTGTATCTATCTAATACTTTCCATTGTTTTCTTCTAGATTACGTACACCAGTGATTATTTCCAAGAATTGTATGATATGGCAGTCGAGTTGATTCGGAGAGGTCATGCTTATGTTGATCATCAGGTTGAATAATATAAAACTTCACTTATATGGATTCCTGTGGCCTTTTCCAATCAATTGTCATGCGTTAGTTCTAAGCAGCACTGCAGCTTACTCCACACATAGAACTCATTCTCCCGAGTTACTGATTTTCAACTTTCAGACTGCTGACGAGATAAAAGAGTACAGAGAGAAGAAAATGAATAGCCGCTGGAGGAACAGGCCTATTCAAGAATCTCTTAGAATTTTTGACGAAATGAGACGAGGAATGATCGAGGAAGGGAAGGCAACACTGCGAATGAAGCAGGATATGCAGAATGATAATTGCAATATGTATGACCTTATTGCCTATCGTATAAAGGCAAGTGAAATAAAAATCATCTCTGGTGGCATAGAAGAATGTGTTCTCCCCATTCTTTGGGTATCTGATTTGCTGGTATGCTTTGCAGTTCACACCTCATCCTCATGCTGGTGACAAATGGTGCATCTATCCGAGCTACGATTTTGCCCACTGCACTGTTGACTCTCTCGAGAATATAACACATTCGGTTTGTCCCTTTCTATGTCTTTGGCTTTTTGCAGCTTGAAATGCTGCATTTGTGACCCATTATTTACTTCCAATACTATAAAAGCCTATTCTGTATCTGTATCTGTATCTGTATCTTTGTTGTTTTACAATCTATTGTGTTGTTCTAACTTTTTCATTATTTTATCTCCATAAAATGTAGCTCTGTACTCTTGAATTTGAAACCCGGCGGGCTTCTTATTACTGGTTATTACATTCCCTGGGTCTCTACATGCCGTATGTGTGGGAATATTCACGGTTGAATATCACAAATACTGTAATGTCCAAGCGTAAGGTTGGTAAAATACTTAACTTGCTAGTGAACAACTTTGAACATTTTCGGCAGAGAATCATATGCTGGTTGTATCGTTTTTTTTTTCTTTTGCTGCAGCTGAATTACATTGTGACAAACAAGCATGTTGATGGTTGGGATGATCCACGTCTTTTGACACTTGCTGGTTTGAGGCGGAGGGGTGTGACTCCAACTGCTATTAATGCGTTTGTACGAGGAATGGGAATTACCAGAAGGTTTCTTATTTATATATCTTAAGTCCATCATAAGATTTGGCCATCTTAATCAAAATCATTGAATCTGCTGCCTACTGTTGTATATTGAAGTGATGGTAGCATGATATATGTGAGTCGTCTTGAGCATCACATCAGAGAAGAGTTGAATAAAACGGCCCCCCGCACTATGGTGGTGCTTAATCCTCTGAAGGTGGTCATCACTAATTTAGAGTCAGACAAGGTTATTGAGCTTGATGCCAAAAGGTGGCCTGATGCTCAGAACGATGACCCCTCTGCATTCTACAAGGTGAACTGTGTTTCATATACGAGTATTATACACGTAATGGAGCATTTTTCTGTTTTCCTTATCTTTCTTTTTTGGGGTTGTTGATTTAGGTTCCGTTCTCTAGAGTTGTATACATTGATCAATCTGACTTCCGAATGAAGGATTCAAAAGATTACTATGGGCTTGCCCCTGGTAAATCGGTCTTGCTAAGGTATAGAAACGGACACTTACTCTTTTCATGAGTACTATTTACTACTTTTGCTTTGAACATGTGATTCATCTGTGACTAAATGTGTTTCCTTCCGTTGCAGATACGGTTTCCCAATCAAGTGCACCAACGTTGTATTTGCTGATGATAATGAGACCATTCGTGAGATTCATGCAGTGTATGACCCTGAGAAAAAGACAAAGCCAAAGGTTCTTTTCTTTAACCATCATTAT
Organism: Streptanthus diversifolius; assembly: GCA_039880935.1. Taxonomy (NCBI): domain Eukaryota; kingdom Viridiplantae; phylum Streptophyta; class Magnoliopsida; order Brassicales; family Brassicaceae; genus Streptanthus; species Streptanthus diversifolius. The sequence continues at coordinate 23,944,638 of JAXGFM010000014.1, read as the reverse complement.
AATTTCCGCAATTCCAGTGTCTCTTATTTACCGGTCCTTTTTTTTCTGCAGGGTGTTCTACACTGGGTTGCTGAATCTTCCCCAGGAAAAAGGCCCATGAAGGTCGAAGTCCGGTTATTTGAGAAACTCTTCAACTCTGAGGTATTTATGATTTTCTAGCCTTATGTTATAGTTGCAAGGATTTTTTCCCCGAGCTAAATAGTTACTATTTGATCATTACAGAACCCGGCTGAACTCAATGATGATTGGCTCACTGACATTAACCCAAACTCCAAAGTGGTGGTTTCTGATGCCTATGCTGTATCAATTCTTAAAGATGCTGCGGTCGGGGACAGATTCCAGTTCGAGAGGCTAGGTATTTCTGTTTCATGATCATAAGAAGTATTTGGAATTCTAGATTAGCAACAAGTTGTATTTCTTTCTTTTTTTACATAATCTTTAAACCCAAAACTGATGCAAGTTTTAACCATAACGTGTGACGCATTAGGTTATTTTGCGGTGGACAAGGACTCTGAGCCAGGAAAGCTTGTGTTTAACCGGACGGTCACACTCAGAGACAGCTATGGGAAAGGTGGGAAGTAAAAAGTCTCCGCCCATATTAACACTTAGTTGGTCAAAACTTTTTACAACAGTAATTGAAAACTTTGTTTGAGTTAAGATTTGGTTTCTTGAGTTAGTTTCTAAGTGAGTGGTCAAAAAATGTTCTCTCATCATTCAAAAGAAGAAAAGAAAGCTGTTTTTCTTTTTCTTAATGTTAAACAAAAAGTTGCCGAAAGCTCTTCTGCCAGATGGAACAAAGAGAGAGGAGAGAGATCGTTTAGTATCTCTTGGTATGTGATTTTCGATTCACTGAAAATAAAATAAAAAGCACTGCTTTGATGGGATTGTGATAGGTTTCAACGTGCGCTGCTTCTTCTTCTTCTGCACATCATTCAATGTTGTTATCCTCTTCACAGTTTAACCTGCATGGTGAATATTACACTAAGGAAATAAAAAAGTTGTAAAGTATGAAGATCGAATATTAAGGATTAAGGAACAAGGTGCTTTTACGATAAGGACAACTTTAGGATATGAGGTATGCAGTAAAGTTGATTAGAATGCTCCATCATCTTTTCTTTTTTTTGGTATATCACAATTGCTTTTGTTTTAGTTTGATAAGAGCTATGTATATCACCAATGTTTCGGATTTGTATTGTCGGAAAACACGGCTATTTCTGGCATTTAAACTAACTATATAATTAACTAGTCCAAAACTTACACAAACTATCTCAAATTGCATAAAAACATGATTATTTACTTAGTTCAGTAAACTAACTTTATTGGTTAAATAATTTGGAAAAAAATCTAATTACAGCAACGTTTTTTAATTCGCTTTTTCTTGTTTTGTTTTGCTTAAAACAATCATGTGTTCGTCCGATTATGTCAAAATTATAGCTAGATGATATGAAAGTCCAAGGTTACGTGGTTATGGGTTTTTTAGTCGAGGTCTCATTGAGTGACCCGATGCCAAAAAAAATCACTGTAGAGCTTAGAAATTACTAGGTAATTCTTATGTTGATAATTATAAGAATCATCGTTAGTCAATAAGCTTGACTGATTACTATTCCAACAACAAAAAAAAAAACGACTCTGTAACAACATCTTTGAACAACTTTGACCATCTAACAGTTTATGGCCAATGTTTCTTCAATTTCCATTTTTGTTGGATTCCCCGGAATACACGGTCATGATTTTGTAGTTGACTAAAATGGGTCAAATTTAACGACGGCTATCTAAGTATCGAGACAGGTTTTTATAACACGTTTTTTTTCTATTTTCTTTTACTATAGTACTGCCATATAACATATATACTATTGTAGCTGTTTCATACGATGAGAATATGAGATCTGGTTTACAAGATTAGGCTAATTGTTAAATATATGTATATCATATACAGTATATGTTCCTCCTTTACATCCTTATTTTAGTGAATGTAAAGAAAACCTCGGTAAAAACTGCTTAATTCGTCTTTTAAAACTTTTCATTTGAAATTAATGAAGAAGAACCAATTACCTCCAAGTAATTCAATATTACACACTTCACTAGTGAAAATAAAAACTACTATCTAAACTAAGTTGAAGCTCGTGTGGGACTATATGTGTATCTTCAACTAAATTTTGTATTTATTGTCATTTTTGAAGCCACATATAAAACTTACCAATCGGTGGTGAACAGAACAAATTAATTCCTCTTAAATGTAATAATGAAATGGCTAAATGCAATGGACTTACATGTATCATATCAAATCGAAAGAGATTTAATCTAAATCATATTCCTATATTTGTTGTACTACATATAAACTAAACAACTATGTGGATTACAGAGTTCTATAGTGTCGAGGCATACAAAAGATTAGGAGAAAAATATAAGTAATGATTAATCAAGTTGCGAATGTATATGGTTCGAATCTATAAATTAACATTATAAAGAGAAACAAAAATCTATAATGTAACATTTACATGGTTCCATGTTAAAAAATACATTTACATGGTTCCTATATTTATGTGCCGCGCCCAAATATTTTATTTTATTTTTCTTGAAGAAGATGTCAAGTTAAAAACTATTATAGCACATAGATAATCGTATCCTGTAATTCTTTTTTTTTTAAAAAACAAAGTAACCATTATAATGCCAAACGTAGAGACTTTCCGTCAACTTATTTACCATGCGCACGTCTAATTTTCTTTAAGAGATAATTCATCAATTATTTTCTAGAACTGTCACTATCTCACCGTCATTTTCTTGGATTTGACATCGTGTGTATATAAATCCTAGATTTTGGATTATTTCACATATGTAGAGGTGAGATTAGATTTGTTCTCCTTCAGACGATCTAAACTAACGAAAATGATAACTATTTAACATTGAAAGCTTAGGCTTTTCTTCCGGGAGATGAGCACTGTTGTATCAGTTGTCACCTCATCATGATTAGTCAATATTTTGATTACTCGAATTACTTTCTCTACGTACGTAAATCACTATAGAAAATAAATGTTACGTAACAGGTTTTCATTAGCTGTTTTTGAACTTTTTATCAATTAATCTCGATTTAACTATAATCTATAACAAGCAAAAAAAAAAAGAAGAAGAAGATGATACAATACTTAATAACTCATTTGAGGTTGTAAGAACATCCATTTCAATGGGCTCCACAACCTAATTAAAGGGTGCGTACTTCTCAAACTGCCAAATATCATCCACGTTCCACATTGGATCTGGTGTCACATCCTCCTCGTAAGTCGAATCTGCTACATGACAATCTTGCAATGGTAAAATGTCTGAATTGCCCATGGTTGTCACTATGTACTCCTCCTCTAAGCAAGGGAAAGAACTATAATCTTCACTCACACATTGATTACTAGTCCCTCGTGATCCCTCCAAGTACATTGAACTGGTGGTTTCAAGATCAGACACATCCATGAGTTGTGAAATTTTCGTTAGTTCTTGAGACATGGAAGTGGAACAATCTATGTTGTTGAAACCCGAATCATGTGAGAAATCGTTGTCTTGCAAGACGGGTCCAAGTGAATCCGGCGTAGTGTTGGTGTTTGAGTTATCTTTCATCTTGTGGATCAATCTTGGAACCCAGAAGCTACGGACAACTTCCAGGAACTGATGGCTGCTGGAATCGATATTGAGCTGGCGTGCTTGTTTCTGCACTTTAGTTCTCCAATAGTTTTTGATCTCGTTGTCCGTTCTTCCTGGTAAATACTGCGCAATTTTGGACCACCTGCAAACAACATGTTACATTATAGTCCTGCATTTTTTTTTTTTTTAGATAAATTTTATGCAAAGTTTATGTTTGTTTTATCTTTATGACCATTTGTCTTATATAGTGTCTTTTTATTAGTGGTTATATTGTTTTCGGTAAAATAGTAAATAAGTAAATGATGTTTTGAAGGGGAAAAGAAAAGTAAGAGACTTATTGTGTAATTTTTTAATCTTCATGCTTTTTAACCAAATCATCATATAAAAATTAATTTATGAAGCTAAAAAAGAAAAAAAAATGAAAGTAACATACCTATTACCCCATTTACAGTGGAGTTCGAGGATTACGAGTTGTTCTTGAGGAGTGAGATTCCCTCGCTTTATGTCGGGTTTAAGGTAATTCAACCATCGTAATCTGCAACTTTTTCCTTTTCTCTTTAGCCCTGTTGTTTTTTTATTATATTAATTAATAAGACAGATCAAATCTTCAATGCAAACTGATTATAATACGAAGTGGCAGTTTTAAATTATGAATTCTAGACCAATTAACCTCGTGTGTTAAAGTACCATGCACACATCAAGTGTATCGCATTTTGTTGGAAAAAAAAAACCAGAAAAGATAAAAGAAAAGGAATATTACCAGAAGATTTAGCGAGCAGATTCCATCGGCCTTCACCGTTATGGGCAATGTAATTGGTGAGAAGAGTGTCTTCCTCAAGCGTCCAAGGCCCTTTTCTCTGCTCTGCACCCTCTTCATTTTCATTACACCTCTTCTTCATTATATTTGACATTTTTGTTCCCTTTTTATTATTATATATTATTTCAGTTCCTAAGCTTTATTTGTGTGTAGGGTACTAGAGAGAGAGCGAGAGAGATGAGATAAAGAGACTAAAGAGAGATATAAAGATGAGATAAAGAGACAAGGGACTCAGAGAGAGGCTACTAAGAGAGAGGCTTTTGTGATTTGAGAAGTGAAAGTGAACTCAATGGTTGTGGGAGAATTTATAGACTCATGTTATTGGATAATGTTTGTACTTTTCGTTTCTACATTATTTGTTCCCTTCTTTTATACACGTAGATTCGTTAAATCATTGATTATTCAACCTCTAGATTACTTAAGTGTTCACGCATTTGGAAATTATTTATGATATGTCTTTTCTGTATTTTTCAATATAATTATATATTTTACATTTTTACAGTTGTAATGACATCTCGCTATACATATTTCAGAATTCTTATCTGTCAAGACTCAAGGCAGGACAACTACTCTTTAAATTTAGCCTTGAATTTTTTTTTTTCCTTTTTCTAAGGTTTATGTTACACCATTACATGATAATATAGCATATGTGTAATGATAATTACTATACTTTCGTCTCACGTAATATCTACCTTTGTTATACCATTATTAAGGCTAAGAAAAATATCCTACCGTTTAAATGTTACTAAATATTTACAAAAATAGTTAGGATGCTTATTTATTTTGCTTATTAATTTTTTTTTTAGTATAGATATTCTAATTCGAAGACGCAAATAGTAGAGCGTATGTGTAGAATATTTTTAAGAAAGATAAAAAAAAATTCCTAGTTATTAAGAAACCAAACTACTTTTTTTTTCAAAATAGAGTGTGATCCAATGAAAATATTTAAGAAAACAACAACCAAAAATTCATCTGAAAAGGGTATTGTTATATTGATACTCAATCCGAATCGAGTATATGCTAGATTTAATAATGGAAGATTTAGACTTTGGATCAGCCACAAATATTATCAAAAACTGGCCTAGGTGAGTCCGGATTCTAGAGAAACTATAGAACAAATACTCGGAACTCAATGGTTATATATAAAATAAAGTTATCTAAAACTTCAGCAACTATCAAAGCAATAACAAACTAAAGAACAAGGTTGGCGGGAAAAAAAGGTACATGCTTTGCAACTTGATAAGGATTCAAACATTTAAGTTCGACGTATGTAAAATCAATCAAATCTTGGCACCAGAGGGAACTCTATGCGTAGTCACCATCTTGGATTATGATACTCTAAAGGAACACGTGTCATTTTGGAACTATTCCTTCTAAAATTCGGGATAATTTCGTTTACCAAATTAAAAAAAAAAAGTGAATAACTCGATAATCTTAAGATAAATTTAGTGGGGCAGAACAAAAGTGGAAAGCTAGAGAAACACATGGAATGAAGAAAGGAACAACAAGGGGTGGAGAAACACAATTATGATTTCCAAATTTAGAAAGCTATTAATGGTGATTAACTAATAGATATACTCCTTCTGTCCCATAATATATAATGTCTAAGAAGTTTTTTTTTTAATTTATAAGATGTTTAACTTTTAGGTAAGAAATAAATTTAATTGATTTTTATATCTATTTGTATTCTATAATATTTTTATGATTGGTTAAATAGTTTTCTATTAAATTAAATGGTGTATAATTAATATGTTTTTTTAAGTTTTACATTTATAGCGAAAACATCTTATAAAATAATAGAGAAAGAGTATATTTAAAGTTGAGACTTACGATGATGTTATGTACTGTACCAACTTATTTGTGTATTTAGCCGACTTGATCTGATGACGACACTTGCATACAACTAAGTTAAAGACCATATTATCAAAAATAAAAAATTAATTTCTAATTTTGTTATGAATTTAATAAAGAAATTTAAAGATAAAGTTACAAGGCAATTTGATTTTTGCCTTGTAAGTAAGCTTTGGATTTCTAATATTTCTTACATAGTTTGTAATTGTTAAGAAAAATAAAAACGAATCAACATATATATCAGCAACTGAGACAGATGATTTGAGCTTTTAATAATCAGGAAACAACTTATAGAGACCGATGAGATGCTTGTTTAGCACGGTTAAGTTTGAAAATTTGATGTTGTGACAAACTGATCCAAACTAAGACAAATTTTATTTATTTATTTCGTAAATACTAATATAAACTTAGAAGCGGTTACGAGAGAATTTCATTTTGAAACCGCAACAACGACAAAACACAACACACAATTTTCCCACCATATCATGATCCATGATTCATGATCCATGATTCATGATCCCATCACTAAACACTTGAGATCGAAACCAACCCCTAAAAGAAAAAGACTTTAAAGTATCACGATTATATTATATGTAAAGAAGGTCTTATGGTAGGCTTAAGTCCACGGCCCGGCCCGTTATCCCACAATGGGCCCGTCTTTTGTTTTCCAAAACAAGCAGAATGTTTTCAAAAATGTTTATGTTTGTATATTTTTCTGATAATGTTTGCAAATTGGTGAATTTTATGAAAGTTATTGGATGAAATATATCGGTTAACAACAGCATATAATATTCCACGAAAATTTACCGTGAAATTGCAAAAAAAGTAAAAAAAAAGTCACGTTTAGCATGAAAATTTCAAAATTCCAATTTATATAATGGTTGAGAGTCAATGGCCATTTAAAAAATTTACATGAAAATTTCCCTTCTCTTAGTTATACTAGTTAGGCATATTAAATTATTAGAGAGATGACTCAATTTTTGTTTATGACAACTACTAAGTCTTGGGATAAATCTAATTAATTTGGTGTGTCTGTTCTTAATAAAGAATTTTTTAACAGATCATTTACTTTTTTTTTGTCGCATTTACAAGGCTATTACCGTAATGTATAATGAAAAAAAAGTGGAAAAAATTAATGTGAAAGCGAAGTATTCCCAACGTAGAACTAGTAGTAATTGGATAGTTGCCTCATTATTGATGTAAGAAAATGGAAAGTGGTGAAGCCAATCTTAAGGATAGAGATGGGCTTGATTTTTCTGCCTCCTCACAATCATTTTGATGTCTTGCCATCAAAGTCAAATTTTTTAATTTCTAATATTAAAGCAATTATTGACAATTTAATTACAATTTGTGACATTAATCTTAAATATTTAGTTTCGGAGAGAGTAATCGCATAGTCGTTCTCTCTCAAGGTTCTTACGACACTTCCAAGTTCCAACCACAGAACCCAGATTCAATCTAAGATATGCCTCTTATTGTAATAGCTTAACGAAATGGGTCTAGTCCAATAAAAAGAAAGAATTCTAAAATATTTGTTTTAGTTTTTTTTTATGGTATTATTTTTATTTTGCAACCGGCCGAATCTACTGTCTATCTAACTAGGCCACAATTATTCGGTTGGGGATTGAGAGCCACACAATGCAAAAAGATCGATAGTTTGTTGAAAAGTGTTTGGTTTCTAGTTTAAACATGCAATTTAGTCTCATATGTTTATAAGTTATATAGTTTAAATATTTAAAATACATGGAAAACAAAATTAGTGTAGCAAAACAAGCGTGAGATATAAGCTCGTCGAACCATGCATGCTGCTACTCGAGGAAGATAATGAAAATTAGGGTTTTGTGGAATTAACACATGATTTAGTAAGATATCAAAACCAATTTTAACCAATATGCTACTTGTAAAATATTTCAGAAATACACGAAATAAAATATAGTGTCTATATTAATTGATATGTACTTGTATAAATGTTTACCATGTAAGAGTTTAACTTAGATGCTACTACGTCGTCCAACTATTGTGTATCGAACTTTCAAAAAGTTATGGTTAACTACGTCCAAAATAAATAAACTAGCAAGAATCTATTGAACTTATCAACAGAAGAACTTCAAACAAACAAAAATATTGTGGTCGACATGGTTCCAAGTCTCGTATAACTTCCTCATTTGATGTGTCTATGTTTCTGTGTCTTTCGTCCTTTCTATCGTTATAGACTTTTGATATTCATCTTTCTATATATGTTTCTATCGCTTAAACTTTTAAACTTATTTTGGATATATACCAATCTTTTTTTTTTAACGATATAGTCTCAAGTGTTACAAAAAAAAACCGAGTTAGCCGTTTAATGGTGCAAAAACTTGTGATGATCACTCGTGGACCATTATTGCAATTTCTTCTGGCACCATACTTGTTACATTAAAAGGGATACTCAAAAGGTGCCGGCAAGTCAGATATATCTAACATTGAACATGGGTCCCACAAAATCTACTGCACAGTGATAAATGGAAACCTAGCTACGAGTCTCTTTGATATCACACGTTTCTTTCTCATTCTCACAAGTCACACAACACAAGGAGCAAATATTTAAATCATTTAATTTTTTTAACAGTATTTAAATACATTATTGATTCCATCTTAAACTTCTCTATCTATATAAACAATCACAATTCCATTGTAACTGTTTTATAGAGACAAGAAACAAAGCTCACAATAAAAAAAAAAAAAATCATATTTTGGTTTGTAGTGTCTGTAATGGCAAGGTTTGAGCCATATAATTATAACATTGGTCTTAACCCTTTGTTAGCACAAATTAACCAAAATCCAGAGCCAATAAATCTTGACTCACCTGTTTCTACTCCTCCCAGTTTCATGCTTTTCTCCAATGGAGCTTTAGTTGATGCCCATCACAATAATTCTCACTTCTCCCCAAATTTACTGCACGGTGAAGAATTGTTTCTTCTTCTTCTTTTCAATTTTTGGAAATTCCATCATATTCATGTGTTTGTTCTTAAACTTAATGAAGCTAGAAATGGCAGGTGATATGGGAAGAAAAGGCAAGAGAGAAGAGAATGGGTCGAAGAGAAGAAAAAAGAGGTCGGAGGAGGAAGAACTCATTAATGAAGATGATATCCAGAAGCCAAGAGATGTTGTTCATGTTCGAGCTAAGAGGGGTCAAGCTACTGATAGCCACAGTTTGGCTGAAAGGGTAACAAGTATTTACTTACTCAAACAAAACTCTAAATTGGAAAAAAAAAATGCTAAATGAAAAATTGAAATGTTTTTGGATTCTTTTTGGAATGTATTAAGGTACGAAGAGAGAAGATAAATGAAAGGCTGAAATGCTTACAAAACCTTGTTCCCGGCTGCTACAAGGTAACTGAATTTTCCACAAAAGCCCTAACTTTTGTTTAACAAAGAAAAAAAAAAAACAAAATCTACAACCCCGGAGAATCTGCAAAATATATGGTTTAAAATTTCCCACTTACTTAAAAGGAAATGTGTCGTAAAATTTTAAAATTACTTTATATGACATTTTGAAGTTATCTCATATGGACGAACTTGTGAATTTAGAAACAAAAGCAGGATCCATATATATATAATTTAATACATATATGGAGGGTGTGGCAGCGTCACGTGTGTAAATGAACAGATTGTTTTCATTAAACAATATAAAGTATTACTAAGAAATGGTCTCATAATAATATAGCTAATCAAAATACATGGGTTTATTTTCTTTAATGAAATTCAAACATGATGCAGACAATGGGAATGTCAGTGATGCTTGAAGTCATCATAGATTATGTCCGATCACTGCAGAATCAAATCGAGGTTAGGCCAATATATAATTGATAAAAAATTCAATTAACTTTTATAACAATAAATAATAATACTATTCAATAAGTTAATGGTTTAATTCTGCTATGGCCTTGTGACTGCAGTTTTTGTCCATGAAACTCTCAGCGGCAAGTGCGTATTACGACCTTAATTCTTTGGATATTGAGCCAACGGATACATTTCAGGTAATTATTACATATGAAATTATCATATGATATATATTCATGGATTTATATTAATAATAATTGTTATAACAGGGAGCGAATATATATAGTGCTGAAGAGATGGAAAGGATCTTAAGAGAAACTGTTTGAAAACAGGCTCCTAATTTCAGTTCATCATTTCCCTTTTGATCATAAGAAAATTATCAGAGAAGTTATTTTATTTCCTATAATTGAACTCTATAAATAAGGAATTATCATATTCATTAATGTATAACCTTATGAAGCTTATACAAATATGTACCTTCAAAATAATATAAGAGTAAAGTACTGTTAAAAAGAAAACAAGAATCTCTACTTATAGGAAAAACCCCAAGAAAATCTATTTTGATATAACATATGAATTTGATATCACATGGGAAGACACGACAACAAGGCTTTGCTTTAACACATACTCACACTTTGGCTTGCAACAATTTTGTTCCGAGTCAATGAATGAAAACCTTAATCACGGTGATGACCTCTGCTTCAATCTCTGTGGCTTTCATGGCTTCAGGAGCCTGATAAAAATGAGCTCAAGTTTGCAGGTGGACCAATAAATGAGGCGTTGTTATTGGATTATGGTTGATTTTATTGTTCCGGCGATGCTAGATACGAAATCCGAGATACGAGGCTCCATGTCCTGTCCCCTGTCCCAGCAGTATATTGCTGAGTTTTAGAGATCCATGAAGATAGTAACCAAGGTACGTTTCAAGTAAGCAGAAGGAGAACCTAAGAACATCGGGCATGAGTATTATTTCACAAGTCTAATACTCCATTAAATATACGAAATTTTCCCAAAATCAAACGGTCTAACACTTATGTCATGTGGTTCTATGACCATTGCCAGAATATAAGTTTAACCACTCTCGAGGAACAGAAACAAGGACTCAAAAGTCAAAACATAGTATGCATTGATTTAACTAAAAAGTGGTAACAACTATTAATTACCAAACTAATACTATCACTGATGTCTAATAAATCGCTATTATGTCTGCCTTAGTTTTCCTTTAAAATAACACTCCCGCTATTTCCAGTTATGTTGTGGGTGATGGGTGAATCCAGCAGCCGAGTAAGCAAAGTCCAGAGTATTGTAATTATTATTTCTTTTCACAAACCATCTAAAGACTAAACTGTAGAGTTTCATTAAGTGTTTGCTGTGTTAAAAAGTGTGTATACTCTTTCCTCTGGTTCTACTTTATGATAATGGGTTTATAGACAATGTTTCGTTGCGTGAGGCAAAATTAGCTGAATATATGTTGATGTTTCTGAATATGCAGTTTCTAAATGATTATGACCCTTTTATGTTTTATGGCTGTTGTAGTTATGGTTTGGTTTCAGCTATTTGCTTGATTGAGTCTTGTGAATGTTATGGACTGGATTCTTGTAAGCTCTAGACTATTGGTTCTAAACATTGTTTCACTTTTGTTTCTTCATCTTCATTCTAAACATCGGTACCATTGACAAATTGACAAATTGTCAATTTGTAAATACAACAGGTTAGTACATTTATATCAACAATCACTTTTTACGAGCAAATTCATAAAAAATAATATAATTATTTGAAATTTAAAATTAATTTAAATTAGACTTTCCATAGACAAATTCATCTGAATATAGTTTTTATTGGACGTGGTTATTTTTGAATATTTTTTTTATTACGAAGACAAATTACAAAACAAATGGTACGCATAGACAAATCTAATTGAACATGGAAAGACCATATTTAACAGCTCTATTCAAATTGAACTCATTCTTTAACTGATTTATAGCTTGTTTGTTTGTAACCGTCATAAATATCATCCACATAGATGAACATATACATGATTGAACCATCAAACAGATGCATGGTTAATCGCTTCTTACAAACCTAATTTCTGACATGTAATTGTCAAATTTTTATTCTATTGCCTCGGAGCTTACTTAAATTAATTAATACACATATTTGATTAGAAGACATACTTCATTGTTTTTAAACATTTAATTCATAATTTGCCGTAGATGTCATGATAATTTTTTCATTTTGCTCACTATATAGAAATGTTGTTTTAACATTCAACTGTTACTTGGCACACACAAAAAATACATCCAATTGTTCATTTTCTTGATAATTTTGGGAATTAGCCCACAATTCTTCTGTATACCGTTTAACTTGTGATATTTATAGTAGAATAGTTCTATGTTATATGTACCGTTCAACTGGTGAATTTTTTTTTTTTTTTTTATAAAAAAAAACAGGATTCATATGATTTAATATTTGTATGGAAATAATTGATTTCAGTGCCCTTTTTTAAATATGGAACGTCAAAATTCAAATCACAGAGGATGTTGCAGCGTCACTTACGCAAATCAACTGAATTGTTGTGATACAGTAGAGCAAAACTTCAACAATAATATAACAAACCAAAGTGGATTTATTATTCAAACATGATGCAGACAATGGGAATGGCATTGATACTTGATGTCATCATGGTTATGTTCGATCATTGCAGAATCAAATCGAGGTGAGACTAATCGATACATAATTCAAATCGCATTAAATTTTATAATAAACCGATGATAATTCAAAATTATGGCCTCATGACTGCAGTTTTTTATAATTATTTTCAAGGATTAATTATATTAATCATAACTGTGATGGCATAAGAGATGAAAATGATTTTAAGAGAGAGCGTTGGAACACCGCCTCCTAATTTTAGCTCAACATTGCCCTTTTGATTATAAAAATTACCAGATAAATTATTCTCTTTTTCTACAATTAAACTCAATAATTAAAAGAACTTGTCATAAAACTTTATGGAGCATTGAATCTTATACATATATGTATGTACCCTTGAATACAAAGCTATGTTACGAAGACACACTCTTTTGAAATAACACAAGATTTTGATATTACATGGGGAACAAGACAATCAACAATAGGACATTTAGTTCAAACATATACTCACTCAATCTTTCCGCTTTGCACTTCCTAGTCCGTGAAGGAAAATTTGGTTCAAAGTATCAGCGATATGCTTCATCGGTGGGCGTTTATCGGGACTAATACTAACGCAGGCCATTGCAATCTTGAGCACGGCGATGACCTCTTCTTCAATCTCTGAGTCATCAGGGACCAAATATGGATCCAAAATGTCTGACATCTCTTTTTTCTCATCGATACACATTTGCATCCACTTGACTATCTCCATCTCTGACTTACCAACAAAAACAATCGGTAATCTTCCCGTTATCATCTCTAGCAAGATGACCCCGAATGAGTACACGTCCCATTTCTGTGATGGCTTCACTGTTGCTTTCATAGCTTCAGGAGCCTGGTAAAACGAGCTCAAGTTTGCAGATGGACCAATCGATGAGGCGCTTTTGTTGGATGGTCGGTCAATTGTGGTTGTTTCCAATGTTCCGGCGATGCTAGAGAGGTGCATGAGTCCGAAATCCGAGATATGAGGCTCCATATCCTGTCCCAGCAGTATATTGCTGAGTTTCAGAGATCCATGAACATACTTCTTGGGGCTAAACTCGTGAAGATACAACAACCCTCTCGCGATTCCCCTCATTATCTTTAACCGAACATCCCAAGCCAGCGGTTTGAATGACACCATACTAGGATTTCCTAGCAATCGAACAAAAACAAAAGTTGAGTTTTATATAAACGATCTGAGAGTGTTATCACAAAGGTGGTTTAATTACCGTGGAGTGCATTGGCAAGACTTCCGTTAGGAATGTAGTCGTAGATGAGAAGCTTCTCCTCGACTGACCAATAATAAGCTTTAAGGTTAACGATATTTGGATGCCTTAGCTTCCCGATTGCTTCCACTTCTGTCTGAAACTCCTTGCATCTTTGTGATCCTCCTTCTCCCAATCTCCTAACAGCCACGGTTAGGCCATCTTCGAGAACAACTTTATACACAATCCCGTTCCCGCCTTTTCCAAGAACGAAAGCTGAAGCCTTAAGCAGCTCATCTAAATCCAAAGCCATGTGTTTATCCAACAGAACAAGATCATGTTGTGGCTCCAGATTTTCAGAAGAAGGGGACTCTGATCCATCTCTTCTGAAACAAAAATAACCTTTCTTATATTTCCCTTCTTTCTCCAACACGTAGCCTTCCTCATCCACGCTAATACGGCGCGAGCAAAGCTTTAAGTAGCAACAAGAGAAGAGAAACCCAACAATGCAGATTCCAATGGCATCACAAACCACAATTGCAACAACAGCAGATTTACTTAGACCTCCTCCTTTCTTGGACACTCCTTCACCATTGTCTGGTACAAAAGGGTGAGATGTTGGAGAATTTTCTGTATTTGGCAAACAAGGATCCTTCAATGGAGGGCCACACAGCCTCGGGTTCCCCAAGAACGCAGTTGGTCCTCTGTTGACCAGAGCACCAGTTTGTGGGATTGGTCCACTCAAATTGTTGTGAGCTAGATCAACATACACTTTCTCAGGCAAACTCCCCAAGCTCGCCGGGATCGAGCCGCTAAACGAATTATGAGACAAATCAAGAGTTCCTTGCAATCTAGTCAAATTGCCCAAATCATCAGGAATGAGACCATTGAGGTTGTTGAAAGAAAGGTCAAGCTTTTGTAAAGAACCCAAAGCATGACCAACTCTACTAGGGACAGAACCAGTGAGGTTATTCTGGCTCAAGTCGAAGCTCTTAAGCCTCGTACACTGCAAAATCGATTTTGGGATCGATCCATTTAGAGAATTATGCGAAAAATCCAAAATTTGCAGGAACTTTAGGTCGCCAATTTCTCTTGGAATAGACCCAGATAAGGAGTTTCCATAAAGAACCAAACTTTGAAGCCGTTGAGCATGAAAGAGCTCAACAGGTAGGCTCCCACTAAGCTCATTGCTCCTCAGGTTTAAATGGCGGAGATTAGAGAGTAGACCAAGAGAGGAAGGAAGATGACCTTCAAGTTTCTTCTTGGGGATGCTAAGAGAAACAACAACTTTCTCATCATTACAAGTGACTCCGTTCCAAGAACAAGGGTTTTGATTCTCCGAGTTCCAATTGCCTAAAGACCCATCTGGATCTCTGGAAATTGACTGCTTGAGAGTTAAAAGAGCGTACCCTTCGTCGTTCAGAGCATTCAATTCGCCATTGAAGTTCCAGATAAGAACCAAGAGTAAAAGCGATCCCACCGACATTTTCTGAAGAACAGCAAAAGAGAAATAGTCGAATTTAGAGAAGAGAATAAGGGAGATATCGAGGAACAGTTTGCGGAGATTGATTGAAAGCGAGCTTGGAGAGAGAGAGAAGTGAGAGTGTGAAAGCATGGAAAAGGAGAGTGGAGAGACGTTAAAAACGAGATTCGGCTTCCTCGCTTGGACCTTTGTACTTTGGTTTCTACCTATTAATATCTCCATTTTTATTTAATTTTGTTTATTAATAGAAAATTTTGTTGTGTCTTTTTATCGGTAAAGTAAATTAAAAGTAGAAAATTTTGTTGTGTCTTTTTATCGGTAAAGTAAATTAAAAACCAATGCTGAATAGTTCAAGGTAAAAGAGAACGATGGGGAAAATAAAACTTGAGAATAATGATGACAAATGTACAAAAGAGTAGGTCTTGCGGAGAAATTCATGCACTTCTTTTCTCATAACGAAAGTGCACTTACTTGTGCCAATTTTTATATTTTTTTTGGATCATATATATATAGATTTCAAATTTTCAAGAGAACGTTTTTAAAATTCAATTACATTATAGTGTTATGGCCCTAAAACCATGCATTTTTAGTTTAAAAAAATATATATGTTGTATTATTAGTTATTTGAATGGTCATTTTTGCATTAGGTAATTAGATAAGGTGGTGGGGCATTGAGCTGGATTCGTTGGACTCGGCTTGACTAGTCTTTCATTCGGCTCGGCCATTCCAAGTCACGAGTCAGACACGTGGTTCGAGTAAAAAGGCTAGGTTCATGTGTCTCCTACAGGCCGATGGTTAACCGTAAGACTGGTGTCACAGAACAGCGAGGTAGCTCTCGACAGTAGAAAGATAATGGGCTGATTCTACTTGAGTCCACATAGTCCAATTTTACCATCATCTTTTAATTTCTTTTGAACTTTATTGGTTGAGTGATACAACAAATACCTTTCTATAATCAATAAACTAGTTTTTAATCTATGTTATAACGTAAAATTATGATTTTAAAAATAATTTTATAATATTTTAGAGTTAATAAAAAAATTATATGATATAAATTTAATTCGTTTTGGAGTGATGTAAAATATTTTGTTTGGTCAATAAAATGCGTTTGTGTGACCAAGAAAACTTATAGCTATTAGTAAACTGAAGTAGGGAATATGATCCATAACGGTTAGTCGAATTAATAAAAGTTGCAGTAGAGAAAGTGTCTAGTTAATTAAACCTCTACTTCTACTTTATTTTGTATTGAAAATTGTAGAGTGATTAGTACGGCTCCATGATGATCCCACATTCTCTGTATAACTATAAAGGGAACACCTTTATGAACTATGATGTCCCTCTTTGTATTTTTCCAGCCGTAAACATGCATCATCAATTAATCAATTCACAGAAAAGTGTGAATCACTATGTCTATAGTTGTCTATCTACTCCCGAACGTTAATCATAATCACAACTTATAATGTTTAAAGGTTAAATTTTAAAACTAATACGTAACACACATAATCTCACATATTTAATAACTGCATAATGAAATCACTATTCTCTAATCCTACTCTATTTTGTACTTCAAAAACAATACTTTAATTATATTCTCTTTTTACTTAGTTATAGAAATTTTATAGTTATATATTTATATTTGTCAAAATTATGAATTTAATCTATTAAGTATTGACTCTATGTTGTTCATTGTACCTTCCATAAAACTTTAAAATGTTATTTTAATTCAATTTTTGTATAGAAATAAAACTATGTTATACAACATAAAAAAAAATAGTAATAAAATTTATGTGTTCTATTTTAGAGTGCATTGGTATTAGAAAACAAATTATTGTAAAATGAAAAGCGAAAAATGGCTTAGGATTGAAAATGATCTAATAGACTATATCAAAACTGTTTGAAGAAAGAGATTTTTTATATCCTAAAAATAATTATGAAAAAAATAAATTATGTTTATTTATGGTGATGAGTTATATGAAACTGTGGATGCTTTTATATATGAATGTGGATGAATGAATAGATAAAAATGTAATATTTTGTTGACATCATTTGAAATTAAAATCAAGAGAAAAAAAAAATGTGGTCTCAAATATATGGAAATGTGTGATATTTACACCTAGGAACACTTATTACCAAAATAATTACACATATAGACACTTACAATATTAAGTATAATATAAAGTATCTATGATATACTATTCATTACAGTATGTCCATTTAATACTAAACACATATTCGAGATAGGATAGACGATAGTAAATGATTAACGGATAAATTATGTCCACAATATTCTATCCATCAAAATTTGTCCACAATATCAAATCTTAATATATTATACACATTCTCCATCCATTTTTGAATATTTGGTAGCTTATCTTGATATTTTTATGTCTGTTATGATTGTGAGGTTCAAATTAAGAAGATATACTGATTGGGAACAAGCTGTAAAAATAAGCTAAATTATGTATACACTCAACATAGAACAAATGTTCAATAGGAGATAGATGAGTTTAAATAGTCAACACAAAATAATTATGTTACTGAACAATTTATTTTTATTTTATTTTTACTCATAATTTTTATCCACCGTCCACGATAACGCGTCCACCAGATTTTTTTTTACAAATTAGCTACAGTAAAAAAATGTGTAAAAATATTTCTTCTTATAAATCTTTATAAAAAGTGTCTCTTGTACCAATCGATCTTATACAGCTTATAAACCATTCCGAAGAAAACAAAGCGTTTTTATGATGATGAATTATATAAAATTATGGATGCTGATATATTAGAAACATATTTCAATTATTAATTAGGTTTTTTCTTTTAAAAAAATAATCACATGAATGACACCAAAAAAGCCATAACAATTCCAATATGATAGAAGAAAAGTGTTGCTAAAAAGACACATCATACATTGAACAGACATACCTGGACCTGTGTTATATGCTTTCCTTTCTTATCATATCAATCATCTATGCCACCAACATTATATAATATGTGACAAATTAATACTCTCCATCTTTGTAATTAGATTGCACAAAAGAATAGTATAAGAGCGTAAAATGTTTAAATAAATACTTGGTTACTTTTTTTTATCAGTAAAAAGTACTTTATAGTGTGTCCAATAAAATATATATATGGAGCAGCAAAATATGAGTAAATTAGAGAAAAGCACAATCGCAGGCTCCGACTTTGGCATATGCAAAAATTAGGAGCGTGTGTGTGGGAAGCTAGCCGTTGCCGTCGAGCGCCTACGGACATAATGACCAAACTACGCGTTCCATTTCATACGTAACAACATGGTCTCACTTTCCACTTAACTTGGTTTTGAGTTCATTTTACTGCGGGTCAGAGTAATTCGGACCTAGGTACTGATATACATATCTTCATCGTGATTAAATACTTCCCGAACACACTCGGAACCTAGGTAGAGAAACTTTTCACTCGTTTAAGTTACATGATAATACTTCTATTTTGAGCTTAAGGAATCGAACCAATGAACCTTTACCCAAAATATCATACGTACCAACTGTACCACGTAAATCTTTTATTCACCAAGTCTTTCTGAATTATTTTTTTGAAACAATTTAGAGAAATCGATTCATTAAGGAAAAGGTTAATACATGATTTTAGCAACAAAAAAATATGAGAGGTAGATATTCATCTATGTTGCTTTTTATAGACAAGCTTTCATTCCTGCAGCTGTTTCCTCTTTTCTAATCTTCCTCAGAACCCTGTTTGTGACGCTCAGGACTATGTATGGTGCTTCTTGCCTTTTTCATTTTCTCAGCTAAAGATTCTTCCTTTTTCTTCAGCTTCTTTCCTCTCTTCTTTAGTTTCATCTGGATCTTGGACTTTAGCCTTAGTTCTTCCTGATTCTTCCAGGGCTTTGCTTAGACCCTGAAGATCTATTTGAGCCAACAGCTTGTCCTTCCAGAGCGTGTAATCCCCGTGACCATCAGAATTCTCTAACTCCACCTTTGATGACGATGACGTGATTTTGTTAACCAAAACCCAACCAGCTAGAACCACGAGGCTTCGTAATCTGGTGCTCTGCTACCAACATGTTAAGAAAACCTCAGCTCAAAGACGTATCCTCGAGTCTGAAAACGTTTTTCTGCACACACACACACCAAGTCTGAAAAAGAGTTTGGAGAAGACAAGTCAAATACACGATTTGTGACCGACTAAGAACAGAGAGCTTTAATGGAGATGAAAACGAAAACAGAGCACACACACAAGATTGTTCTCTCCCAGAATCCACTAGATCTCATAGGATTACACGACAATCCTAAAGCCCTTTACAGGACTCTCACTTGGTTTCTTTTCACCTGTTTCCTAAGAACAATAAACAAGTTTATGCTTTGATGATATTGTTCTCTCTCCTATCGTGTCTATCCTTTTACATGTGTTTGACTATATATCTCAATGCACAAATCTCGACTTAGGATCCATGTGTAGCAGCAGCAGAAATGTCTCCAAGAAGCTTGTACTAATTATCTGTACTTGTCCTTTTCTTTAATTCTGTAAGAAAAACACTTCCTCTCCACGCCTTGATTAACTTCATCTTCATCACTAACTCCAACAATATGTTTGATTTTTTACGTGCACGAGATAATTTTGAGTCACTAAAAAGTGTTGATTGCATAAGAAGATC
This sequence comes from Streptanthus diversifolius, assembly GCA_039880935.1. Lineage (NCBI taxonomy): Eukaryota > Viridiplantae > Streptophyta > Magnoliopsida > Brassicales > Brassicaceae > Streptanthus > Streptanthus diversifolius. Next base: position 23,924,509 of record JAXGFM010000014.1, on the reverse strand, counting down.
TCTAATTAAGGAAATATCCTGCTAGTTTCTTTTTAGAAGAGTTTCTATTTAAAGTTTGTTCGAGTGAAAGAAGATAAGACGTATAGGGTAGCCTTCCGATTCAATATTTGTAAGAAAAAATCGATTTTTGTTTTGTTTTACAAAGAACCTTATAAAATTTTGTATTTTATGGGGCTATATCTAAAGAATGATTCACATTCAGTGCAGTAATTTGTTTGTACTAGCTATTAGGTTCGAGTATGAATGTCTGACGGATCTTGGAAGGGTACTGTTTTCTCTACTAGCAGGATGATTGTTGTGAGATAGATGCCAAACAAGAAGTCTCTCTCTCCCGTACCCTTGGAGCTGAAAGCTTTAATCTTAGACCATGTCAAGTATTTTGACTCATCAAGTGGATTGCAACTCTTGAAACTGACTTTTCAGAGTTGATCAACCCTTCCGATTTTCCGTTCTTTTCCAGCTTTCATTGAATTCTTCGTCGATTAAATTCTAACTCCGATTGTTTGATCTAGGCTTGTTAATCCAATGGTAAACAAGAAAACATGGTGTAGGAAGTTGTCGTGAAATAAGAGATGTTAAGAGTTGAGACGTACATGCCAATAGAGGAACCACCTTGGGTAGAGGACAATAAACTGCTTCTTTAACCAATGATCAAATCATTCAAAATAGTATATTCAATCTCCATATTCACACGGCACTGAGAGAGAAAACTGTTCAGCTTCGTTGGTCTCGAATCAAAGCCGTCGCCGTTCGTTTCTCCACCGCAAAAAAAGCGGAATAGGAGCGCTGTCCATGAAGACTCTGCGACCGTCTCTTGTTGTGTACTCATACTTCCACTGTGGTCCGACAAGCCATGCCATTGCGGTTCCACCAAGCAAGCCACCAATCTAAATTCACCAGAGATGTTATCAGACCACTACTGCGGCGAGAAAAATCGGACTAGTTAATACATTTTGAAGGCATGATTGCGTTACTTACATGTCCCCAATTATCTATGCCTCTGGACATCAGACCCAATGTCTGCATAGTCAAAGCTTGTTAGAACTTAATTAAGAGGTTATACAAACTTTACAAATGTTTTGTAATGCAATTTTTTTCTATTGTACTAACCATGTTTAGGGCAATAACTTGAGCTATCTGCATTAGATCTTCATTGCCACCTCTGACCATTCGTTTGTGTCTCATGACAAATACAGCAACCGATCCAACCTACAAAAAGGAAATGGAGTATCATTTAACAATCTTTCATTTGGATGAGACTAGTTGGAAACAAAGGCTTATAGTTCCAGGGGACTTACCAATCCGAAAATTGCACCCGAAGCACCAACTGATGGCGCTTTATTGAACCAGTAGCTCATTGCTGAACCTACAACTCTTAAGATGGGTTCTGTGAGTCGGGAAACTCGAGACAGAGAAATATAATCATCCACATCAAAGAATGTCTATGAGCCAGTATTTACTTGCAATTGCAGACGTCAAGTAAACAGCAAGGAATCTCTTTGGGCCACCTAAACTCTCAGCAGTTGGTCCAATCGAATTCAAAGAATAGCAATTAATCTAAAGACAAAGGGGAAACAGTTTCGCTATTCAGATAGAAAAGAAGTAAGCAGCATTGACTAGAAATTACAAGGCTGAATGGGTTGATGAGAAAATGACCATGAGATGCATCGGATTCGCATGAAGAACAGAAGACGTAGCCAGTCTCCATATCTGGCCTCTATCGATTAAGCTGTTTACCTGCGTACATCCACATATTAATTTGCAGCAAGAAACACACTGTATCACATTCAATGAAGTCTCTGTATATGGTACCTTTGCTCCCCATGTCAGCACTTTTCCATTGGATGCAACTTGTGAAATATACATTCTGGCATCATTTACACAAGAAGAAACCCATAAACCAAAAAACTCATAATCCTCAATCTTGATTAAAGCATTCCTCTAATGCAACATGTAGGTGCAACTTATGAAACCATAAGACATGATCTTCTGTTTTTTATCTGACAATTAGAAGAACTAAAGACATACATTACGTTAATGGCAAGGAGGACATTGGTCCATCTCCGTCCAGTAAGTGTATTTCTATTGGAGGTCTCCTGGTTTGATGATGATCCTTCCTCTCCACTAGGGTGTATCCTACTCTCTCCTCCATTAAAGAAACATACGGATGAAGAAGATGGTGACAAGACAATATTAACTCGAGACTGAATAAATCTAGCCCCATTGAATAGAATGACTCTATGATATCTTGAGAAGACAAGTCGTGCATCATCAGAAAACTGCTGCAGTTTCTGTAAAGCGGCACATAGCCACAGAAAAAAAAAATGTAAGTTCTCTCTATTAAATATAGAGATCTTAGATTCTTAAACAGTTCCAAACAAGAAAAGTATAGCTGAATTTAAGACCCTATACTCATCAAAAACAAATAATTTCTTCGTCCTCCTCTTAAATAAGCATACATGATCATTGGAGCATTTCCAATTTGATCTCTGTTTTCAATTTCATACCAATTTGATTTTGGATTTATCGATTTTAAGCTTCTATGTTCAGTTAAAAATTAACAGTCCAAAAATCCCTGTTCTTTGTCAAATTCAGTTTTGGAAAATTTGAAACATATAGACATTCAAAATTGCAAGAGAAATCACGCGCAGACGCCTTTTTATTCAAGAAATTCTAAACGGATAGCTGAGAGAGAGAGAGAGAGAGTAGGTGCTGCAACCTTAAGGGAAGAACGAAGATGGAAATCAAGGCGGAGCTGACGGGCTACATGGCGGCAGGCGTGTGCAGAGGCGGCGGTTGCGAAACCTCGCGAAGCCGTAGATCCAGATTCCGGCTGCCACAGATTATGATGAAATACTGATACCATCTCCTTAACATTTGCCCTTTGTTTACCTCCCTACCAAATACTATGCGTTATGCAGTTTTTTTTCAGTTTAATATTTTTAATATTCTCATTAATATTTTGTGAGGTGAAGTGTTAGTTAGAACTCTATCATAAATTTTAGAATTGTTCACTATTATATTATATAATTCTTATCATTATGTAAATTTGACTTGATGATAACACACAAAGCATTAGTGTAAAATCATTTTTTTCTGTTAAGAAAAAATAAGAGTTAAACATTTAGATTCAACTGTATAATTTAGTTTGGAACTTTTTTTTCTTTAAAAATCTTATTAAAAATAATCGATTGAAAGACCATTACTATAAAAAAAAACTCAAAAGCTGAATTGGTTTTCTTGATTACACACAGATTTTCTCAACTTTAGTGGTTCCATTACCATACACTGTAAGTGAATGCATTTTGCAAACCATGTACTCATGATCGAGAATGAAAAAAAAAAAGACTGTAAAAATGCTTCAAAGGCTGCAGAAAACTTCTACTAGATATAGCCCGACCAATCATTCTGAAAGTCTAGCTTTATGATCCTTTGGTAAACATTAGTATTTACACAATTATCAGAACTAGGACTAAGAAGAGATAATGCAATATTATTTGTCCTAATATAACAAGATCTGGGAATATATAAGCTAAAATTTGTTATTTGTACGAGTTGATCTGAGAAAGGCATAATTTTATGACAAGTAGCTTCTCTTGAATGGGTCTCAAGCAACATGACAATCAATTTTAATATATTTGGTTTGTTTATGGAAGACAGACATCGATGTGGAAAGCCGATTCACTTTCACAAAACAAAGGACACACATTCTTCATGAAAAATGTCAAAGGCGGCGTAAAGATTCTTGAACCATTTCATTTAGCCATAATTGGGTATTCCTTCAACCAAATAACGAGAAACAATAGCTTGCTCTTTGGTCTTCCAAAAAACTTGGAGAAGTACACTCACTATAGTCCCTACACTGGACCGGTATATAACCTTAATTTTGTGTTTCTCTGTATATAAAAGTTCATCATGTTTGGTCTTGCCTGTACCCATGCATTTGATATATATCATCGTACGTCTACAATTCTTATACAAAGACTTGTCTACTACCAACGCATGTGCACATGTACTATCCATGTTATTAAACAATAACGATATAATATATCGACTCATGCGTTTTCAATACCGTATATATAAATGTGAAAGTTTAATTTTAAAGTCTTTGTTTTTCTACAAGACATGAGGAACCACAAACACAAGAGAGAAGTTAAAAAGAAAAAAAAAAAGGATTGGTGTTTGCTCTTTATGATGGTGAATGGAGATATACTAGAGAATATAGGTTCAAGCTTGGCTGGTTTGTTCTTCATTTGGGCAACTATTCAGCGAATACTCCCACACCACTTGAAGACTGGAATCAAGGAGTTCCTCTTGTCTGCAATCCAACAATTCTCCTTTTTCCGGAGACCATTTCACCAGCTTCTTCTCTCCCTATGTGGATATCATCTTCCCACAACTCCAGGGTTTACAGTTGAACCAAACTTACTCAGCCATCAACGCGTACCTTGGGTCCAAAGACACCGACAAGACCAATCGCCTCATAGCAAGCCAGGTGAGGGATACCAAAGGTCTTGTCCTGAAACGTGAGGACACAACGATGAACGATGAATACAAGGGTTTCAATATCTGGTGGAGGAATGTGACTAATCATGATGGAGACGAGTATTACCAGCTCACTTTTCACAGCCGAGCACGGAGTGTTATAACCACTTCATACATACAATATGTGGTGGAAGAAGGGACATTGTTGCATACCAAGAACAAGAAGATGAAGCTGTTCACGAATAACCCCAGTGGGCCATATATGTGGATGTGTATTGAATTCGAGCATCCAGCAAGTTTTTAGACATTTGATATGGACCCAGAGAAGAAACAAGAGATCATGAATGACCTAATCGCCTTCAACAATGGGAAAGAGAATTACAAGAAGATTGGAAAAGCTTGGAAAAGGGGTTACCTGCTGTACGGACCACAGGGGACCGGTAAGTCCACCATGATCGCAGCCATGGCTAATCTTTTGAACTACAGTATCTATGATCTCGAGCTCATATCTGTATATAACAACTCGGGTCTGAAGAAACTGCTCACATCAACATCCAGCAGGTCCATTCTTGTGACTGAAGACATAGATTGCTCTGCAGATCACACCGGTAACAGAATCCAGAAAGACGACTTGAGGATGAATGAAGAACAAAGCAAAGAACAAAAGTCGGTTAACTCGGTTACACTTCTCAATGGATATGCACATTGAGTTGTCTAACTGCACTTACGAGGCCTTCAAGGTTCTTGCCCAGAATTAGTTACCTGGATCTTTATGATGATCATCATCCTCTGTTCGAGAAATCAAGCCTTTGTTGAAGGAGACAATGATTACTCCAGCTGATCTTGCAGAGACCTTGATGACAAGAAACCAAATAACCGATGTGGATCGACCCCTGAATAATCTCATCCAAACTCTGGAAACAATGAACAATTATCAGAGGCACCAACGTGATAAACACAAGGAGAAACACAGAAAATACAAAAGATTTGGCTCATTATTTTCAATGAGCTAAAGCTTCTATCATATTCTTCTCTACTAATGATTTTCATTCTGGTAGACAACAATAACACATTATGTTCGTGTGAGGTTTCGCTTCTTACCCTTTCTTCAAAGCAAATATTGTGTAAGCTTAGTTAAGATTGCCCATTAAATGTTTTCAATTGATTTAGAATAAGAGGTTAATAGTAGACGTCTGGCTCTCACCACACTAACAACTGAGTATTGAGACAAATTGATTTTGCCAAAAAAAAAAAAAAAAAAAAAACCAAAAGCATAGATAAAGAGAGAGACATAAGGATTAGCATGAATGTCGAAGTAGAAGGAGATGATGAATTCTTCTTATTCACAAGCGAGCTTGGTGTCAAAGCTGCTTAAGCAAATCGCAAACGCTTGAAACGCCGACAATGGATACCTATAATCCATCGTGAACATATCTTTCCCCACTTTACCAAACTGGAGAATCACTTTGTCTTGCTCTGGATGAGCGGGTGCAGCCGCTGCTGCGCCTCCTGTCACTTGTGTCGGCGGCTGTCTCGCGGCCACAAGCTGGAAATTCTTAACCGACGCAACCGTCACACGTCCACGAAAATTCAAACACCAGCATTGCAACTGCTCATGCCACCTCGGCTGCTTGTTCTTTAAAATCAACGGTCTGAAACTCGTCTCTTCTTGGTCTTCCTCGCAGGATATTCCGATTTCCGAGAATCTAGAGCTGCTGAAATCTAGGGAGCGGTGGTCGAGTGATGACTTGGAGAATGAGATGTTGCTGCGGAAAGAGTCGTCAAGAGAGCGCTGTGGCGGCGGGAGGAGTTTCTCCGGTTGGTTTGGAACCGACCCTCCCGGTTCGAGCGATGAAGTTGGAATGGAGTTCATGATGCAGTGCATTCTCCGTGGCCCGCGTGTGCCCAACACGTTGAGCTCATACGTGATTTGAGCAATGTTGTAGCTGCCGGATGGGACTTTAGGAGAAACTCTCCTTGAGTGAAATCTGCTTCGGCTTGTTCGATCAGTGATAAGTGCGCTAGAAGATGTGTTTGGTGGTGGTTGTGTATCGTACACCAAGAACTTTGTCCCAAGAAAGTTTGATCTGAAAGAAAGAAACTTCAATAAGCGAACATATAAATGGGAATCCAAAGTAGAAAACTTTCAAGATATTTAAACAGAAACCGAACCAAAAGCCCAATTGAACACTAAGATATCAAGGATCCGAAACGAACCTGAGCTTTCCGAGGTAAGAGTTACTAGATCTTGAGATGTTATCAGCATCCATGGAGATAATGTACTCGGTCCGAGTAGTTCTACGAGTTCGTTTAGCGGAAAGAAGAAATTTCCCATTCTCTACAAGTAGAGCTGAAAAAAAAAAAAAACATAATAACTTGTATTTAGATATAAACAAAGTGAATTACAAAACAAATAGCTATGTCCTAACAACAAAGCTTACCAGGACTTAAACAAAGAAAAAGATGAAATGTTAGCTTTGATTTATCTCGTTTGATGAAACACTGAATCATCGCATCGCGCGGCCCTGGCTGAAAAGTATTAATAACAGTAAACATAAACTTCTTCATTAGTTGTTTGAACTTAACAACATCAGATGTACAGGACACAAAAAGGGAAGTTGTTTTTGAGGAACGAACCTGTTTGAGGGAAACTGGAAAAGTGAGCTTCCCACAGATTTCAGGACATACGACGATCTCTTGGCACATAGCTCTCCAAGACCGACAAACAGAAGCACAAGCCACAACATGTTTTCTTGCAGGCCAATTACTCTCACTCTCCTCTAATCTTTTGATCACATCTAACAGTAGCTCCGGAGGAAGATTAGCCCATCTGCTTGTCTGAACTATCAAAGGTGACAAGGGGTCAAGGGAAGACGAATACTCACGGAACGAAGAACCCTGAGACTTCCCTTTGTGAAAACTCGAGAGCCTGAAATCGAAACTCCTCCTCGACAAGCTCCCAAACCCATCTCTCAAATCTTGAAAAATGCTCCTAATCGACATTTCTCTTTGTTGTTCAACAAGATCAACACTTTCCTTACCACCAGAAATGCCCAAATCCAACAAAGAGAGCTTCAGACTGAGATGAGAGATTCCACTGACTGTCCATAAGAAAATGTCATTAAAGCTTGGCAATTCTGAGTCACCTCCTTAATAAGTAAGAAATAAAAAAGTAAAAGAGCCAAAAAAGAAAAGTGGAGGCCAAAAGAGAAAGAAGATTGGCTAAAGCTTGGGAAAGAAAAGATATACAACAAGCATCGCATGCCCAATAAAGAAACTAGGTCATGTCCCCAATATAGCTAGCTTTTAATCAAGCAAAAACCTTTTTCTTTATGACAATAAATAATCAAATAGAATCTGACATCAATTCACCAAATGCAAAATCCAGATCACATAACTGTGTAGGAGGTAAAATCAGGAGTCAATTAAGTGGGCGACATATTAACTGGAAATTTCAGCTAATTGGAAATAAAACCGATTCGTATGTAACATGAAAATCAAGGATATGAAACGGTTTCACAATAATCATCAGGTCATCAAAATTCAATCTGGAAACTTCACAAAAACTCATCTGATTTACTTCCTATAAAGTCAAAATTTTAGTTAAGTTTCAGATGAAACTGTTACAAGAAACTCAATACCAAAAACCTGGGATTTCGGGTTAGAACATATAATCTCAGTGCATAAAAACATAAAAGACAGAAGGAGAAGGGTAAAGGATGAACCTTTCAGACAAGCAGGTGATATCCCAGAAGCTTAAATCACATAAAATCTTGAAAGACAAATCCACCAGACCTTGAAGCTTCTCCGACCAAATCAAGAAGCTCAGCAAAAGTAGAACAGAATCTGGGTCTGGTTCAAAACTCGAATCCTCCGGAGATTACGGGTAAACAGAGAAAATAAGAAACAAGATCACAAGGATTTAAGCAGATCCGTAGGAGCCTAAATCTTAAAAAAAAGAACCCATAAAGTCAAAGAACAACAAAAACCACAAAAAGATAAAGTCGTCTTCTTCTTTTCTTTTTTTTCTCCTCTCTGCTTTTTTCCAGTACTCAGGAGCTTTTCTTGATTTTTCTTTAATAGTTCACGAGACAGAAAGAAAATAATTAAGAATAAAAGTTAATTTTTTAAATGAATGATACTCTACTCTGAAATGCTTCTTCTCTGGATTTTATTATCAAATTTATATGACAATTTTTTATATTTGTCTTCATCAGAGAGAGAAAGAGAATGAAATTGTAATAAGTGGACATTGTGAAGCATTATTGTCCACGAGGCCGCATGACCTACGCCTCGCATCAAGCAAAGACCCAACGATAATTTTGACTTTCTGCATTTTTTTTTGGTTATAAACCTTTTAACCAAATTTTTACTGAGAGATTTAACACCATTGAATAAAAATCATTGTTGATTTATATATTTCTCCACATAAAAATATCTCAGTCTTCAAATAAAAGGATATAAATAAATATTTGTTAGAGTTGGTATTGTTTAACCTATCTAAAACTATATACTAAGAGGATAATATGGCACATTTACTCTCCTCTAGAGTTGTCCCAAATTTGAATCATAAGCTGGTGTACGTCCGGTTTATCGATATTGGATCATTTTCCAATAACCAGTTTACATAAACCGGTCAAGCCAGCATCCCAGAAAGCAATCTGAAGCTCCAAAATCATTTTTTTGTTGATAGACTAGGAAGAGTTCTACACATACCGATCCACACAATGCTTCTAAGAATCATTCTGACCTTCAAGATTAGCTTGCCTTGATAGATCCTTCTGCATACCTGTCTCTAAATCGAGCCAAAAATCACAAATTTAATCCTTTTTTTCCTTGGATCGATCTAGTATGGATTAGACTAGTTCGATTTGAATTACTATTTAAGGCATTTTTGTTAGCTTCAAAACCTAGCCTTTTATAGGAGTATAACTTTATTTTTAGTTTAAAAACCTTTTGTTTACTGTTTAGCACTTTGATGAAGAATATTTTGTATTATAGTGGAGATTTCATTTACTTTTACTCTTAATCTCTATTTATTTTATGTATTCTTTCATTAACTATGGTTAATCAGAAGAGAATCATGCTAACGAACGAATGTTATTTTAATTTGTAAATATTTAATATATTTATATATTTTTATTATCAATTATTATTTTGTGTCTTTTATAAATTTGTATCATATTCTTTTTTTAATATTCTTAATAATTTGCAGGAAAGAACCTACATATATTGTTTTAGGTTGTATTATAATTGATATATTTTATATGTTTATTTTGATTATTAATCTTTTCTTGTGTCTTTTATAAATTTTTATTTTGTTTTATTTTTTATCATCTTTCTAATCTTTTGAATATGTCATTTTTCAAAAATTTACTTGTTACTCATTTTTTTCTCATTCCTCCATATATGAGTATTACACTATTTGTTTCGCTTGTTTGATATACAATTTTGAATTTTGTTAATTTTGCACATATATTTTATTTATTCCATTTATTTTTAAGTTTTTAAATTTTATTTATATTTTGTTTCTATTATTTTCTCTATTTTTTATAATTTTCATTATATTTTAATATTTATCACTTTAATTACCTCTCAAATATACTTTTAGTTCTATAATTTTTAGTTACAGTTATTATTCTTCAACTTTAAATTTTTTTAACATATTATTCTCTTTATTGGTTTTATTATTTGATTTTTTCACATGTATAAAAATTTATTTATTTTTATTAGTTTGAATATGACTTGAATCACGTAAAAATGAATATGCATTTCAATTTTATATTATATAATACTTATATGTTTGTAATGTTTTTAAAAGTAAAGTTTGATTTTATTTATCTTATATTTATATTTTAGTGATTTTTAAATAATTAAATTTAATTTAAATGATTTAGATTAAATAATTAATTATTAACACATTAAATTCGTATTGGTTCAATAATGCTGATGTATCTGGAGAGCTTCCTTTCAATCATTTGTAGTATAGATTATTTGTTCATCTCTATAGGATACATATTCTTTTCAAAACTATTTTTTTCTTTTTTTAGAACCTTCTACATGCATGTTTTCTTCTTCCACATATCTCAGAGAAACCTTTCCTCACAAATTACTGTCATTATTCTAATTTCCACTTAAATTGACACTAACTAAGATCAGACCCGGCCTAGCTATATATGAAGTTCATTTAATAACTGGAATAGATTATAGATCCCAGGATGAAACTCAAAATAATCTTTAAAACATGTAGAAAGTCGGGTATTTTGTCATTTAAAGTGTTTAAAGTGGCAAAAAAAAAACCAATTTGTGTAGTGGTGGAACTCATTCTCTCGCCTTGACCAGGATAGCGAGCCATCTACCCATCCGAATATACCACTAGGTCTCACATTGTTGCTTAATTTGATATCAGATTCTAGGTAAAAAAAATTGAAGTCGTTTGACACTACGTGTAAAACATTTTTAGGTCTATTGTAAATATTTGTGTTGGAGAGTAGTATTGTAAATTTGAAAATGGACCATGAGCCTTTCTGCTTGGCCTACCCTAGATATGTATCTAATGAAGAAAGGGAAGACAAAACGTGATTCTAACATGGTTTTTAAGTTATATCGCAAACTGGCTACAATTTAGTTAGACCGTTGTTTCGGTTCGCAAGACATATACAACTAGGAACTAGCTTTCAATCAAACATTGTAGCTGTTATTTTTTATGTTTTAATAACCGAGCTAGATTTTATGTTAAAATTTAGATTAATCCCAGAAGCTTGTAGAAAATCGAATAACCTTGCTTTTTGAAGCGTTTACATAGACTATAGAGAAAGCCAACAAGGAGGTCCATAGTTGGTGGGTGGCTTTGACCCATAGGACAAATCCTTTACCGTTTTAACTCAACAATGAACTATAACCACTTGCTTTATTGGTTACATTATGCATAGTATGTTTTACAGAGATGCGATTATAAAGATAAATGTTATTACAACATAATTGTATTTATATGAATCTTAGTGAATATAAAGTCTAAGCACCGGTTTCACTTGCTCCTTTACCACTTTAAGGATTTCAAAAAAGAAATATTCATTAATGCATTTAGTGAGATTATTCATTTAATTCATTAGTCTAAGTCGGAACCAAAAAACATTTATCGAAATTATTCATTTATTATTATTGAAGTTTAATTGTAGTTATATTTAATGTTTTGATACTATCTCAGAAGTTATGAAATGGTTTCTAGATAATTAACGTTGTGAGGCAAAGTGTAATACCCTGGTTTGTAGTAGATTAGGTAAGAAGGGATTAAAAGAATTGATTTGGCTACCTATGTCACAAAGTGCACTTACCTTTTCGGTTGCACATTCGGAGAGAACTCCAGAGTTAAGCGTGCTTGAGCTGGAGCAATCAAAGGATGGGTGACCTATCGGGAAGCTGGTGAAAGCTGGTCAATCCCGATACCGTGTGAGTGAGGACAAAACACGGGGAACGGTCATGTAGTGATTGCAGGGACAGTAAATCAAGTCTTTCGAGCATTTCCAGTAACGCACCGGACGTCGAACGAGGGTGGGGCCCACAAGGCGCGAGAGAGCGTGAGGGGCCCACAGACGTTGGCGGGTCGGGGGCGTTACAAGTTGGTATCAGAGCCGAACCCATATGAGTGTGGAGTCGGGTATGACTCACACCATTGGGGGTGACGGTCCAGATGTGCAACGAGGACGTTGCACTCTGTTAGTGGGGGTGAATGTAATACCCTGGTTTGTAGTAGATTAGGTAAGAAGGGATTAAAAGAATTGATTTGGCTACCTATGTCACAAAGTGCACTTACCTTTTCGGTTGCACATTCGGAGAGAACTCCAGAGTTAAGCGTGCTTGAGCTGGAGCAATCAAAGGATGGGTGACCTATCGGGAAGCTGGTGAAAGCTGGTCAATCCCAATACCGTGTGAGTGAGGACAAAACACGGGGAACGGTCATGTAGTGATTGCAGGGACAGTAAATCAAGTCTTTCGAGCATTTCCAGTAACGCACCGGACGTCGAACGAGGGTGGGGCCCACAAGGCGCGAGAGAGCGTGAGGGGCCCACAGACGTTGGCGGGTCGGGGGCGTTACACAAAGCCTATATATACGATATGTATAAACTGACTCTTATTTTAACCCAATTACAATTTTAATATCGAAATAGTGATGGGCCAACATAGCCCAATAAGCATAGACGAAATTTTTTCATAACACTACTAAACCAGACTAAGAAGATAAATGTAACATTTTTATAGAGAATGGTAAAAAATATAAAAATGCTATTATCGAAGTTGTTTTTTCTTTTTAACGCTTATCTCAGTGGTTATATCACATCCATACAGATAAGTGATCCATTTTGGATAAGGTACAGAGATCGAATTTCGACTGTGAAGTGATATTAGGAATTTCAGATGTAGCGACTTACCAACTGTTCTCATTACCTAAAATACTAACAGAGACTCGAACTCAGGTGGAGGGACTCCCGCCCCCCACTTACCACTGGACTATGAGCTATTTCGTGTTATTATGGAAGTTGTTATGTCTGGATGAGCACTTCTTATTGTTATTCACAAGGTGTTTACAGTTGACCAAAATATATAATTTATTTTTATCAATTTATTTTAATAATTTTAATATTATGTTAATATAGTAAAATATTAAGTTCAAATTTATATGAGATAAATTTTAAAAATATATATTATTATGTCACATGATTTCCACTTCCACAATAAATAATTAATTATATATTAATAAAACATTTATGATTATTCTTTTTTGTAAATCAAAATTTAAAAATTAATGTCCATTGTTTTTTTTCAAACCTTTACAAATCGCTTTGCTATTAAAAGATGTATAATAAATGCGTCGCTTCCGAATGGCACTATTATTCACACTTTTTATCAATTACTACAAACCTACCAAATCACATGGTTTCCACACTCAGAACCCTATCACACTTGAATCGCATTGCTATTAAGAAGAGAAGATACGACGAAGTTGAGTTAGCCGCCGGTTCCACTGGCCTACCCCAGAGTTGGGCATGACTACGGAAGAGAAGACAAAAGATATGAGTTGGCCACAATTAATTATTTTGATATAACATTCTTTTTAATCTATATAAAAAAAAACAGTTTTGCAAGCTTAATAGATTATTTTTCCGTAATGGCAAAATATATGATTTATCTGACGCAAGGGTTATGTGCACTTAGATTCCACAAAATAGCCTTATCAATTTGATGAAATCATCTAATTCCAATTTTCCTTAACAAAAATAGATATATAGTTAAGCATTAGTTAAACTATGATTATCTTAAAGACATGACGCCATCACCACTTTTTTTTAGTTGAAATTTATATATCAACAAAAAAAATGACGACGACTTACAAGGTGTTAGCAACTCAGTCTCAAACAACAAAGCAAAAAAAAAAAAAAAAGAACACTAAGAAGAACTTGATTACTTAAGAAGAGGATCCTGAGCTGGACTTCAATGGGCGTTACCTGGCTCTGGTCTGACTTCAAACCATCTCCTGAAGAGTCCCTCAAGCTTATGTGCAGCTTTGTATCGAAAGGACATAATCTTGCTGAGAATTGCCTTCTCGATAAGACGGGCAAGATTTGATAGCGTCGCTTCATGTCTGCGTCCGTTCCTCTCAGTCCACGCATGATACACCGTCCTTTCTTTCACTTACACCATTTTCCGTCATTTTCATTTCTACAGAAGAGCTGCCTTTGCTACCACTGACAACGATGATCTCAACTGATTTTTGTGCTTCGTTTTCCTCCAATGGAACTAGTCCATTTATCATTTTCTTCATCTCATTATGCTTTCCCCATAACACAACATATAGACTACATACAATCAATATTGCCCCCAGTACACTAAAAATTTGAAAATAATATTAGTATATGAATAATAAATATATATATATGTCTAATTAAATCCTCAAATTGTATTGCATTTAACCTTCCTAAGTAAAGCTTTTCGTCCAAGAACAATGCACCAACCAAGGCGATAATCACGAGCAAGAGGGGATTGAAGACGGCTACAAAGAGTGGACCCCTTAGCCTTGAACTAATTGTAATTAGTGTCACTACTAGTGCTGTTCCCATTGTTCCCTAATTGTTTTAGTTCTAAACATTCATTTTATAGTAGTGTATTTCAATATAAAGAGGTTTGATAGCATATACTATATCCCAAAAAAAATTGTCACATAATAAAAGTGGATATATACCGAATATGCAACGGTCCATAACTTAATGTCCCACCCGAGCTTCCATTGTGACCAATCCCTCTCCACGCACAATGCATAGATAGTCGATTGGAAGAAAGCCATTAAGCTCATCAACCCTGTGCTCGCGTAATGGCATGGAAATGTTTCACTCATCTTTGCCTGTAATGAAAAATTTGTGTACCAAAAACAACTCATACATATCCTTTCATTACTCAATGCGTGTATATGTTGTTTTTCATAACCATGAATCCTGAATTGACCAGATCGTTCAGCAACACACAAAACCATAACGGGAATGCATATATGTTACTCACCTGT
Source organism: Streptanthus diversifolius (assembly GCA_039880935.1). NCBI lineage: Eukaryota > Viridiplantae > Streptophyta > Magnoliopsida > Brassicales > Brassicaceae > Streptanthus > Streptanthus diversifolius. Next base: position 23,909,469 of record JAXGFM010000014.1, on the reverse strand, counting down.
ATAATGATCCATATAGCATAAGAGAAGCAGCTAGTAAGGGCCAAACAGGCTCCCAACACACGGTGATCGGAAGCCAGCAAAGCCACATGGCCAGTGCTAATACCAGGAAGAAGGTTAATGTCGGACTTCAAGAAATTAATAGAAAAGCCTTTGTAAAAGGTGAACAGCATCGCTCCACCTATTCCCATTAATGTCCCGAATACTTTTGCTTTCCCTACAGCTGTTCCAAACTCTAATCTCTCCAACCTTTGATATATCAATACATGTACTCTTGTTATATACATAAACACACACATGTATGCTTTCCGATTTGTGTATTAGTATAAATTACCTGACAGAAATGCCAACGATAAAGGTTATGGCGGGTAAAAGATTAGCCACTGCACTCATGAATGTAGCCGACGTTAGTGCCATACTTTCCAAATATAGGTTGTGTCCTAATGATCCCCTGCAATATCATATGTATTTACGTCTAATAAGTTTATATTTGAAAAAAATAATACAAATACTGTAAACACAGTAACATTATCAAAACCGTCATATAAAAAATTATATAATCTATTATAGTGTATAGATTAGTGAGTATTATTATTTTGGTAGAACCTTGTCATTCACATGAGTATATATGTAAGGTAAAAGTAGACGATCTTGTTGAGAAAATAATAAAGGATAATAACAATAATGTAGATTCGATGTCACCATACAGTTTAGACGCCGTTCGTTGTATATTATCTCCTCTAGTACCATTTTTGTATATTTCTATATTTCAACGATCAATTATATACAAAAATACGCAGCACTTAAAAAACTTCCTATTATTGGACAAAAATTGCTAACAAGATACTCAGCATCAGTAACAGAGAAGTTTTGTAACCTAATGCATAAAAGATTATATCATGTTACAGAAGGTTAAGGCAAGCTTTTTCCACCCACAAGCACGCACAGCTCCGAATGCATAAATTTCTGCAAGATTCATATACCTCTGTATAAAGTTAACTGAAAATGAAACATCTCAAAACTATTTACCCGAATAAGCCACACAGGAAGCCTTGGAAGATAATGTTCCATGTCATTTTTGGTCTTTTTCCCCTGAAAAAAGAAATGAAAAAACCCATAAATTTTTGGTATTTTTTTTTTTTCCTTAAGTGCAAAATTAGCATCTTGATGAATTGTACAAGCTTCCTGTTTTAAGTAAATTCCAGTAGACGAAAAAGGGGGAAACCGGCTAGCAGGTTACTAAAAAGACTGAAAATCATACATATGTATAACAATGTTTACTTATAGTTTTTTTTAAAAAAAAATGTTTTTACTTATTATTTATATTTTGGAATTCGTATATACATTTTCCGACATTCTATGAATATGGAGTTATGGATTGTATATTGAAGAGAAAACATTTGGCCTCCAAATAAAACGGTCATCTAGTCTAGGAGAGAACTTACCGGTTGAAGAAAAAAGCAAGAGGAACCATAACCGCGGTGGAGAGGAGGAAGCGGTAAGCGAGGAGGACAGGTACGCTCACGCCACTGCTTATGGCCAACTTGAAGAAGATGTTGACTCCGGCTAGAGCCACCTGAACCACCAACATCAGTAGCACCGGCTTCATCCCATTTGCCAGAGCCATTTCCACAATGAATTACTTGTTTAATTATGGGTAATGAATATCTAATTGCATGTGGCTAAGTGGATCCATCATCCATATATATATACACATGTTGGTGTATATAAGGCGAATAAGACAAAGAATTGTCTCCGACCAATTTGCAATAATTGTGCAGTGGAAAATTATGTTGTGGTAAACAGTAGTGAGTGTTTTAATGGTTGATCTCTACAAACTACGAGCGTCCCAACCCCTGAAACGGCAGCGTTTCGAGAAAGAGCGTGGTCAAGTTACCCATGAAACGCATTCTATACGCAGTTTCTTATTCAAATCTATACAACAATGTTACATATATTCAAGACTAACCCAAATGTTTTTTTTGTTTTGTTTTGTTGCGTAGGTTAAAAAAGACTAACCAATGTTATAAAATACTTGAGCTGTTAATTGGACAGCCGGTCAACGTTGTACATCAATACGTTACACACTGACAATTATAGAGATTTTAATTTTGATTCTATGACACCAATATCTTTTTTAAAAAAGACTACAATAACTGTTAACATTATTTTTGAGGTACCATTTTGGTTTTTTCTGTAACATTGACCTAAGACTTCAATTTTTATTGTCCAAAAATTAAAGACTAGTCTTTCAAATTGGTTATATTAAATTCCGTTTGAAACTTCTGTTTCAGCCAAGTTGTTAAGAAAGAACTTTGTTTTGAGGTAAAAGTAAATTTAGTACTATGAGTGTTTAAAATATGCTTTGTGATTATTGACTAATGGACGATGAATACATCAAAATTGTCAACATTTTTGTATCTTATTTTTTTCATCTACACGCAAGTCAAAATTAACAACAATCTGCATTCATATACTTTTTACTTAATTTATCAAAACTCGAAGTCTTTTTAATTTTAATATAATTTAGCAATTTGGCAACTTTTTTAGCTAAAATGTACTTTATATAAATTATTACTGCTAGCAAATATAGCGTTTATCTGATTTTACTATTTGAAAAATGAAAAATTCATTTGGGAATACAATTTCTATTTTAAAATGATCTAAAATGTCTCTAGTTTTGACATATCTCTAATGCAATATTTTATTATATATATATATATTAAAAAAAACGTTTCAGTATCTTGTTTTTTAGTGTTTAGTTTACGTGTCTTAGTTTAAACTTTTGTTTTTTTCTTGGTGATATGTCATGTTTATTTTATGACAATCGGTTTTATATACAAGTTTGATTATCGTAACCTTGTCACTTTGTGGATGACTTCTCTTGTAATAGTACCAATACAACTTACGAAAAGTGTATACTCTCGAGCTATCATCCAAACTAAAAAAGAAAACGAACTTTTTGAGCTTGAGGCTCAGACCGAATAAAGCCAACCCTGATTTGAGATGCCTAATTATGTTCATTCTCGATTGACATAACATAAACCCATGGCCCATACCTTTAACGGGCCTTAAAAGCCTTAAAAAGGACAGGCGCGTCAATCTAACACCCATGAGAGGCGCGTCAGGGGATGCTCTATCTTCCACGTGACGTCAGGAGAGAGAAATTTCTCATCTTGAGCCGTCAAGGTGCTTCCCTTCTAATGTCTGAATTTCGTAATTTCCCTCTCTCTCTATCTTTCCGGCGGCATTTTCCCGTCGCCGGTATCGGAACCCTAGCTTTCATTCGCTCCGTCAATTCTCCACAGTTGAAGTTTCATCGGCTTGGTTATATTCATCCGGTAGGATTTCAATCGCCGTTGATTTCGTTGTCCTTTGTCTCCATTCTCTGCGATATTTATGACGATCTCGTTCGTGTTTGTGTATCAAGAGGATAAATGGATTTTTGAGTTCACAAATTTTGCGATTTTAGCGTTAGAAAGACTTCGGAATCGAATTACTTATTCTTCCGTTGGGGAGTATGAGTTTTTCGGTTTGGTTTTTAGGTTATTCGATTCAGATTTGATTCTTGAGTCGTTGAAGATTTATTTGGATTGTTTAATAACTTGGAAATAGAATATGTCAGGGATTACATATATATGGCCATTTCTTATTTTAATATCTGGGAAGAAGAAAAAAAAATTGGGTTACTCAGCTTCTTGTAGTTTATGTGTATTTTTAATTGTTGTAGATCTGAGATGCGTCAAAGTATTTTTGCTCCATGTGAATCAAGGATTCTTGAACATGAAGATGGTTTATTCTTATTTGTTTACTAATTGATTCACTGCCATGTCGCGTGAATGTTGAGTGAAGCACGTTGCTTTAGGGTGTCATGTAACGTGTTGGCACATCTTCCATCTTTATGTGATCCTCTTCATTTCTATTGATCAAACACGACTTGTTCTCTCCACTCTATGCATTGATAGTCCAATCTGTTTTGCAGCAGGTAGGAGTTATTTGCTTGATTGATTTGTCTCCTTCAAACACTTTACGTAATTGTAGCTGTATTGGCCTTTGATTGTTATTTGGACTCTAGTTATTGTTTAATATAGGAAGTTTTTTCTATGGATGTTGGTCTTCAGTTTCTTGGTTATGTATCACTTTCTATTGACTATTTTGTTATGGTTTTCTTAGCTTCTTGACAATTAAACTGTGAAATGTCTGTTCCTGATACATATGTAGATAGGCATCTCTTGCTTTTCTTTGATGAACTCCTTTGCTAAATGGTGAGTACTTGTTCAGGTGTCGCTTTTATAAGAAAATGGCAAAAGCGAGAAGGGCTAGACGCAGGATTTCTGCTCGACGGATCAGGGCAAAGCCATACAAATTCACATCTTCAAAACTAGTTGTAGGAAGGAGCGTGTTTGCAAACAATTTTCCAAAGGCGATGGAGAAGAATGAGTGGGCAGATGCGGTATGTTCGGTTTGTATGGAGTGTCCTCACAATGCTGTTCTTCTCCTGTGTTCATCTCATGACAAGGGTTGCCGTCCTTATATGTGTGGAACTAGTTACCGATATTCCAATTGCTTAGATCAATATAAGAAGGCATCGGCTAAACTAATGCCATCACATCAGCAACCGATCAATAGTAAGTCTGAGCTTGCCAATTTAAAATGCCCGCTTTGTAGGGGCCAGGTCAAAGGTTGGACTATTGTGCAGCCTGCAAGAGATGATCTGAATCTAAAGAAGAGGAGCTGTATGCAGGAGAATTGCTCTTTTGCTGGAACCTTTAAGGAGCTGAGGAAACACATGAAAAAAGACCACCCTTGTGCACAGCCGCGTGAAGTAGACCCTGATGTGGAGCAGGAATGGAGAAGGTTCGAGATTGAGCAGGACCGTAACGATGTGATTAGCACAATCAGGTCGACAATGCCTGGTGCAACGGTTTTTGGGGATTACGTGATAGAGAGAGGTGCATATGGTTCAGATTCAGATGAGGGTGATGATGATGATGATGATGATGACGAGCAGAGGGAGGAAGTAGGCAGGATTGGTGCTGGGATAGGTAGGAACCTAGTGAACGTTATCCTTTTGTTGCAGGCTTTTGGGGGATCAGAAAACAACAACACAAGGCGCTCTGATTTTACCGGTCTGGCATCTGACACATCCCATGGTCTAGCATCCGATGCAAATGACTTAACGATCTACCAGAGCGATGTGGAATCCTCTGAACAGGAGGAGGATGGGGCTAGGTCATTCGCAAACCAGATCAGGAGCCAAAGAAGGATTCTCCGGGGAAGATCAGTTAGTAGGCGACGTAGAGATAGGGAAGCTAATCAGAATTCAGACCATCCTAGATGATACAATACTCTTAAAAGGAAAATCTGTGTTGGGTTGTGTAGAAGGTACAAAATTTAGTTTCCAGAAGATGAAAAACAAAAAAGGTATGTGACTTCTGTAAAACCCTTTCTTTGTATAACATTTTTTTTGGGAATTTTACCCAAATTTGTTTGCAAATGCATGAAGGTTGGAGAGAGGAGGCTTGGGTTTATAATACACTCTTCTTTGTGTTGTTTTATTTTTCAAAAAATAAAAAGAATGTATTCTGATGTAATATTCTGAATAGCAATGTATGTTGTTTATATTCACTTATGCATCCTTCTGAATTAAGTAGGAAGGCCTTGAGGACAAATGTCTTCATGGATGATATTTTACAGTTTTTTACTCAGACCTTTCTTACTGTTTGTTGTCTGTAAATTTGATGTTTCCATATGAAATGATAACGTTTGGCTTTGTCTCTGCTTTATAAAAAAGAGCTTTTTTACTAATTGCGTTTTTGGTTGAGTAAACAGTCAGTAGGCATGGTTCTGTTTATCTTTGAGTAAAGATGATATTTGATTTCATACGTAGATCCAACGGATATGTAACTCTCAGTTATCTGGATTCTGGGTTGCACTATAAATTAAGTTATACATGATATTCGGATTGGGATTAAATTTGGATCCATAACAAACTTAATAGTTAATAAAAAAAGGACAATCTTAATATGGAATATGAAAAATAATCACAAAATTAAATATTCATATAATCAGGACTAACAATGTGAATATCTAACTAAAAACATTCATATTTCCAAGATACTTTGTTTAACCCTTTTAAAGAAAAGTTCCAGTTGAAACTTTTCAATAGGCTTGGGATTTCGGGTTATCCGAACCGGATCGGTCGGTTATTACAGTTTTTCGGTTGTTTCAGTTATTGAAATTTGTATCGAAAGTAACCAAACTAAATTACGGTTTGATTGTTGGTTTAACCGGTTATTAATTTTGTTACTGAATTGAACTGAATTTTTATTTTTTTCAAATTCGGTTAATTTTGATAAATCCGGTTATTCTGTAAACTTCGGTTTTTGGGTTCAAAATTCTAAAAGTATAATTAAACCGAAATGGGTTAAAACTAATTAAACTAAGTTTTGATTAGTTGGACAAAACTAATTGGGCCAGTTTTGGTTAGTTGGACAAATTTCTCTTTCAAAAATCCAAAAGCCTATGTCCAGCCCTCGAAGACAACACACAATGGCCCAGATTTCTGAAAATAGGTCGGATCTGGTCAATTTTGGCCGAGTCCGGGTCGGGTTGATTTAGGGGTCCGAATTATAAACCGGACTAAAGCAGAGAAGGAAACAAGGGTTTCTGTTTTGTGTGAAGAAAAGTGAAAGAAGCTTAAGGAGCAAAGCCGTTTACTTCTGGTTGCTCTCACTTTTCACTTCATCCATCTGAAACCCTAGAAGATATGCCTAAATCAAAGCGAGACAGACCAGGTCAGACCTCTTTCTTCCTTCAGTCTTTCATGGTTCTATTGCCTGAAAACGATTGCATCTTCGCTACTGAGCTGGGGAGCTGTGAGTTCTGTAGCCGCCGTCAAGGGTTTAGGGTTTCTAAGATTTTTAGAGGAACCCTTTTCAATAAAATCTAAATCGTTGCTGATATGGTTAAATCAGTTGATGAATGGTTTATAAGGTTTTTTATGTTGCTGCTGTTAATGTTGTTATTGCTGCAGTTACTTTGTCTAAGACAAAGAAGAAAGGAAGGGAGCACAAGGAGTGTATTGTAAATGGAATCAGAGAGGCTGTCGAGAAATATTCCTCTGTCTATGTTTTCTCTTTTGAAAACATGAGAAATATCAAATTCAAGGAGTTCAGACAACAGTTTAGGCACAATGGAAGGTCAGTTTCTTTGGATTTGTAGTCATGAATAGATGGGTGTTGCGTAAATGTAATTGAGTTAAGTATCTTTTTCATTTTAGTATTTGATTGTAATTTAAGAATATCATTTGGTTCTTATTGGTTCAGGTTCTTCCTCGGCTCGAACAAAGTGATGCAAGTTGCTCTTGGTCGTTCGGCTTCTGATGAAATCCGTCCTGGCATCTCTAAAGCCTCCAAGGTTGTGTACTCTGCTTCTTACAATAGTTGTTTTATATTACTTGTTCTTTTTATCGTCAGTTGCCTTTTTACATATGTTGTGGAATGTTTTTTCAGCTGCTTCATGGTGATGCTGGACTTCTTGTTACGGATATGCCAAAGGAAGAGGTCGAAAGGTATCTATCTCTCGAAGCCCCTTTTCTTTTTCCTGTTTTTGCTTAGGTGAAAACAAAAGTGAATGGCTTGAATTGTGTCCATTTCTCTCGTGGCTTTCCCTTAACTTTGTTGTAACTGTTCAAAATGCATCTTCTGGTTATCATTGCAGCTTGTTTAACGCTTATGAGGATTCTGACTTTTCAAGGACTGGAAGCACTGCAGTAGAAACGGTTTGTGAATAGAAGTAGTGGCAGATTTATATATCGTTGTCTCTAGATAACAAACAAGCTTGCCAGTTCAAGAACCTTATTTTTTCTCTATCTTAATTACTTAACAACTCTGTTCTGGTACCATTTAATTGATCAGGTTGAACTGAAGGAAGGTCCTCTAGAACAGTTCACGCATGAGATGGAACCGTTTCTAAGGAAGCAGGGTATGCCTGTTCGACTTAACAAAGGTTTGTAATCTTGCCACTTTCAGTTTCCCTCTCTCTCATATACTAGTTTGAAAGAAATCTTGATCCAAAGAAAGTTGTATCTTTTGATGATTCTTTATGTAGGTACGGTAGAGTTACTCTCCGACTTTGTAGTTTGTGAAGAAGGAAAACCTCTTTCGCCAGAATCTTCCCGCATTTTGGTAATAAGAATCTATATTCTAAAAGCCTTTCCTTTTTGTTTGTTATCTGAAAAGTAGGAAGTTTGCTCATACTTGTTTATACAATACTTGCAGCGTCTTTTGGGAATCAAGTTGGCTACTTTCAAACTCAACTTAGTCTGCAGATGGAGCCCTAGTGACTTTGAGTTTTACCGAGAAGGTTTGGATCTCTCAGACGTCGAGACCTCTTAAAAAGCCAAGATTTTGATAAACTCTTTTAAGTTTCTGAATATCCGTATTATTCACCTGGATTATGCTTTCTCTCTGTGGTTTTGGGTTTGCACTAGGGTGTTTTATGTCAAAGTTTTGTTGCTTTAGTGTTTGTAGAATATCAAATTATCTTTTGAGAGTTCTCTACTCTATAGTATCCTTAACTGAAACACGTCTATCTTTATTTCCCAGCTTATTTTTCCTGTAATTCGGTTGCATTATCGACAAAAAAGTTGCAAACTTTAGAAAAATATTTTCGAACTCAAAGTCTACGAGCCGTTCATTTTTTTTTAAAGAGAAGACTTCATTCTTTTTTAAACCCTAACTTTAGACGAACATCTTTAGCATTACAACAATCGTAAGATCTCTTTTACTGCATGGTCATGACATAATTTTTGACAGGATCGGTTCCAACGTCTTCACTATCTATATCACCTTCAAGATATTCTCATCACCATCATCAATCAAACGATTCAATCTTGCCTCTAACGATAACAATATTCTCTCCATTTCTTGAAAAAAACCACCAAATTTTATATGATCGACGAAGACTCTGATTTGGAACGATTCGAAATTTATAGACTATTTGTTTCGGCAATGGAAGATACTGAAAAGCTTTTGAGACACCATTGCCTCAAGGTATCGGTGCTTGTAGCCAAGTTAAATGATCAATGTAATCCAAATCGCATGTGTATACAATTTGCAACCTATAAAGCCGTGGACAGAAGTTCATTTGGACACGCATCAGAACTTCATAGCAGACTTTCCCGGCAATCTAGTCAGTATCTCCACCTCTATGTCGGAAGGGAGACCTGGTCTCTTGTCGCCCTCAGCGTCCTTGTAACGATCTCGTTCGGCTCCCAACCAAACCCTGGAATCGACTGAAGGTATTCATCAGTCACTTTGCAGGCAATCTAGACAGTGTAGCCATCTTCTTCAGATCAAGAGGAATCGGTTCCAAGATACTTCGGCTGCTGCAGCAGAACCTGCCTTTCTCATGTTCCTTGCTTTTCATGGTGGCAACCGACGAAACCCTAAATTCAACTGGAAGAAGATCGTACGTCTGGGGGAAAATTAGTGAGAATCTACAAGGCCTAGGTCAAGGCTTATACTTTAATTCTGTTAAGACTTTTAATTACGTAGGTATGGAGGTGATTTTGTATTGTCATCTTGTTTTATTTTTATTATATTTACTTTCATAAATAACTAATTTTGTTTTTATAATTTTTTATAGTTTTTTGTATAGATTGTAAAATATTAAATCATAAATTTCGTGTATATTTGTTGACAAAAATAAAAATTCCGTGTATACATAGAATCTAATCTAATATTAACTTGTTGGTTACTTTCATCTCTGGGCCTTGTATTGGGTTTATGCACTTGCCGGTAGTAGACAAGTTAGATTTAGAAACAAGTTTCATAAACCTTTATGGCTTTATCCTTTAAAATTTACTTGTTTTCTTTTATAAGTATATACAACGAACAAACTACAAAACATAAATGATTGTAAAATTGTGGAGATCACGAAGTGAGATGAGATGAGAGAGAGTGTGTGTGGGGGCTTTAAAGGAGTAAGAAAAGCGAAAAAAGAGAAAGAAGAAATGAAACCATGGAAGTGAGGGAAGAGTCAGGTGAGAGAGACTGTAGCATGACTGACACCTAACCACCATTTCAATCTTTTTGGCACTGAAATTCATGTCGTTTCTTTTCTTTTAAAGGAAACGACAACCACTTCTGCTCTGAAACACAGGCATTTACTCCTCTCTATCTCTCTACATCATTGCATATCTTTTCTTTCTTTTCTCTCTCCCTCTCTCTTTGACACTGATTTTGGTTCTTTCATGATGAGTGGTGGGTATCTTTGTATTCGTTCCTCCCATTTTATAGCACATGATTGTTTTTTTATAACCTATAGTATTAAATTAACCAAATGAGATGACATTTGTTACATTGAAACTTAAAAAAGTTTCGAGTAAAACCATTTAAAAGCTCACAATTTTGAACCTATCAACAGTGATAGAATCCCTTTTTCAATAGCCATGCTCGTTTACATAAGATATTTGTTCATCACATACAATATCGTTTTTTTTTTGAGAACCGGTTTTCTATTTTGTAATTTAAATTCTAAAAGAACAGTTTTGGACAGTATACTAAGATATTGAATTAAGTTCTAAGACTAGGGAGTAAAAAATCATAATAAATTTCTCTTCCATGCAACTATTTCTGATACCACCCCTTAAACAATTTTGCATATATATATATATGCATGTAAAAGTGTGTATGCAAAGTTGGATTGGCCAAGTATAAGGAGAAACTTGTAGTAATACGTATATATATATATATATATATATATATATATATATATATATATATATTTTCTTTAATCAAACACGTAAGCACAATTTTTTGACAACATGATCAGTTGTCGTAAAAACCTAATATTTTTCAGTTATTAGTATATAAAACTTTATTCGCCAAAAAACTATCTCGAAATGTAGCTACATGTTTTTATTTACAACAATCCAAAGTAGATAAATATCGTGAAAAATCAAGCATCTTGTATAATAAAAAAATCATGCAATGATTCCTCTTAATTACGTAACTTTCTTTCAAAGTGTTATGTATATAGCTTTTTTTCTTGTCATCTTGACTACTATTTGTACATAACATTATAGTATACTGAATCAAACACAATATATAGAAAAATTAAATATATTTTCTTTAACATATTTTAGTCGATATCTAGTTCCGTTACTTATTGTTTTATTTGTCTTGATGGACAGGCTTGCTCCACGTTTCTTGACACTTTGTTGTATGCTAAGAGCCTAGCTAAGAGTCTAAGCCATTTTTTGTTCTGGATTTTAAATAGCTTTGCCTCTTCTAGTGTAGAAGACCATTTTTTTTTTTGTTGATGAAAATTTAAAACACAAATGGCATCCTATACGATTACGTGTTTATGTAAGAGAGGTGATTTTTTGTTTGGTCAGATTGAGACTAAGCTACAACTACGAGAATGTAAAGATGGGAAAGAGAAAGAGGCGACTCGTGATCATATTTTATTAGGTGGACATCAATCATTTCCACCTGATAATCTTATGCACAAAATTTTGACATCTATCAAATTTTTTTTTTCGAATTTAATGCAAATTACTGCTGCTTCCCCTCCTCAATCAATGCTCAAGAATGGTCCATTAGTTTATAAAGAGAATAAAACATTTTCTAAAACCTTATTATTACGCTAATCCATAAACAAAAGTTACAACCGACACCAACCAATCAACAAACCCACACCATTAACTGCCATCTTCTTTTTGTTTGGAAAAATAAATATAGCAAAAAAATATTTTTTATTAATATCAGTTTAATCAAAATAAAATAAATATATTTCCAAGGAATAAATAATAATAACAATAAATTAATTTTTTTATAACCGGAAGATTTTTAACCAAAATTAAATTTCAAATAATTCTCAAAATTTACAGTTGAATTTTGCAGTGGACACAAAAAATGATGCATCTAGTAAAAACTTCATCCACAAAATGGTAACCACTAATATACCATCATTTAATTATTATAAATTTATTATTCTTTCTTTTGCCTTGTGAGGATTTAAGAAGAAGTATTGGATCACTCGCATTCCCCTTCCGTTGTCGCCGAGGAAACATAACTCATAACAAGAGAAGACATACACTCTTCAGCCATGGGGAGCTGGAACAGTTGCTTGCAAGAATGGCAAGTGATCTCCAACATTGTTGCATTAATCTTCTTGATTGCTTCTTCTCTAACAACCTGAGCCTTCTCCAGCTCGGCTTTCGCTTCTTTTCTTACATTCTTCGCCTTCTCAAAATCCATTTCTGCCATCTCTATCTCCCTCTTGGCTTCTTGTCTCATTTGATCCGCCTTCCACGCTTCCTCATTAGCTCTCTCCCTTGTTAAACTCGTCTCTCCCTTTTCGTTCTTCTTCACTTGCGCTGATGTTCTTGCCATTCCTATCGATAGTTGAAGCTCGAGGCTTTCGAAAGGAGCTGATGAAGTATTGTAAGGGTAAGCCAAAGCTAGTGAATGTTGATTCGACGGTGGTGGTGGCCTTAACAAAGGAAGTCCATGCAATAAAGGGCCAATGCTTGTGGTCGAAAATGTCTTTGATAAAGCGGCAGGGCTTGCCGTGTGCTGGTGGTTGGTGGGTGGAGGTTGCCGAATGGTGCATGTATCTTGGTGCTCTATGAAACTCTCAACTCTGAAGAAAAACAAGAGAAGAAGCAAGAATGAGCTAGTTGTTAGTTAGTGTATATATATGGTCTAAACTAAATGATAACAATTGAATAGAGTTCAAAACACGAAGAATAAATGTGTTTGAGGAATACGTACGTAATCAAAAGAAGAAGGCAACAATATAAAATTGAGTTATGGATTTAGGTATCTTTGGAAAGGGATTTAAGTGATTGCAAGACTTTTTAGTTTGTGTATTAAACAAATGCAAACAAAGTGTAGGTAATGGGGTCAATGTGAGATCACATACTTAAACATACACTATATAATTAATTAAATTATTTGAAATAAACTTATATCTGGCAACAGTCAAGCACTGAGCTTCTATTGGTAGGCTGTGTCAAAATCTATGTGCATTGTAGATAATAGATAGACCTGTAATGTAACAGCATTACACACCATCCTATAAAACATTCTTTTGTTTAGTTTAAGGATTCCAATTTCCGATCATAATCTTTCCTAAATATTAGTCTAATAAATAAATTCTCAAGACAAAAGAAAAAACAATCGAACTTCGGAAAAGACAAGAAAGAAAATGATCAAGAAACTATTTAGGGTTTTTTCACAGAACATTAAGTAAATTTTAACCTGGAAAAAACGCGGCCGCAGTCGCAGGAATGACCGCGTGAGCCACAGGTTTTGAGATGAGCTTTGTAGTCAGATTGAACAGCGTAGCCTTTTGAGCATCTCCCGCAAACCCATTGCTTGTGAACGCTGTGTTTCCTGCGGAAGTGTTTTTTTATTCCGACCAGATCTCCGAGGGCGTGGCACGGGTCGTGGTGGAGACAAGTCGGCTCAGGACACACGTAGACTCTCTTTTTCACCTCTTCATCTTTCTTCTCTCTCTTCAGAAGTTTCCATGGTACTTTGTGTCTTCTTCTATGCATCTGGAGATTCTGATCCCTCTGAAACCCTTGATTGCAGATATCACACACGTACCGATCTGATTCTAACAATGTTCTTGGTGATAAAGATACAACCTCTGCATCTGGATCTGTAAGATTATTATATTGATTACCCATTTGGAATAACAATTTTGATTGCTCGAAAATCAAACACTACATGGGAATTAATAAAAAAACCCAATTTCAAAAATCAAATCTTTAACTAAATTATTGGAAACCCAATAGACAAAATTTAAAATCTTTAGCTGAGTTTTTAAATAATCAATACCAAAAATTATCATATCTATAATTCATTTGGAATATTAACAACACTTTTAGGAAGTTATCGGAAACCCAATTCCAAAAATCAAATCTTCAGCTGAATTCTTGAAACCTAATAATAAACAATAAAAAAGAATCAACACTTCAGCTGAATTACAACCAAACAAAAAAAAAACCTGGTGTCCCTGCGGGTCTACGTTTTCTCTTATTAGTCGCGGAGACACCATTGATGGCAAGTAGATCGGAGGATGATGAAGAAGGAAAGTTCTGATGGTTGTTGTTTTTCTCGTAATGATCTATCATATCTCTTTTTATTTTGTTTTTCTTGAAGATGGTGTTTTCGAAGAGGAGTACCAGTTAGTGTGTGACTACTGAAAAAGAAAAGCAAAACTGAAGAATCTTTTGTTTTTTCATGTGAAGATTAAAGGTTTTTTCTCTTCTTTTTTTTGTTTCTTCTTTTATTTGGTGGATAGTGCTGTCGTCTCAGCTTTATATAATAGAGGAAGAAAGAGAGATGAGTTAAGAGGGAGAAACAAAGAGTTTTGCTTTCCGAAATCGACTTTTGTTCAGCTCTCTTTAATTTCCGAGGCCTAAAAGTTTTCTTTTTCCCCTTTACTCTCTTCTCTTTTTCTTATTTTCCTGGAAAAAAGTTTCTTCTTTTTGTTAATTGTTTCATTGACCTCGCAACTTACCTGGAGAAGGCATTGTATGGTCTTTGATTCTTTAATCTTCTCTCTCTCTCTCTCTCTCTCTCTCTCTCTCTCTCTCTCTCTCTCTCTCTCTCTCTCTCTCTCTCTCTCTCTCTCTCTCTCTCTCTCTCTCTCTCTCTCTCTCTCTCTCTCTCTCTCTCTCTCTCTCTCTCTCTCTCTCTCTCTCTCTCTCTCTCTCTCTCTCTCTCTCTCTCTCTCTCTCTCTCTCTCTCTCTCTATGTGCATACATATACACCTACATACATGTGACCTAAAGGAAACGGGGTTGAAACTTAGAGCCCACATAAATATTTGGAAAAGAAACAAAAGAACATCCCATTTCACAACAAAACAAATCGAAGTCATTATTATATCATATCACATAATCTTCTTTTCCACAAATTACTTCTTAGTTTTCAATTTTTATTTTTAAGATTTTTTCTTGAGAATTTTGATATATATACATATAATTTTTTAGTGGTTGACAACTCATACACACTTTTATATCTGAATCTGTATATTATGACACAATTGCTAAATGAACTCTCTGAAGAGACCATTAATATTTAAAAGATATATGTCAAGCCATTTATTATCAATAAGTTTAAGTTGGACGTTTATAATTATTAACATGCTATAAGAGTTCAATTATACCATACAGGTACAATCGATCCAAAGATTTAAAAAAAAAAAAAAAAAATTGACTCCATGTGAATAAAAAATAATAATAATCTCGAAGGTTTTTGTTAGGAATCCTACGATAGAAATAAGAAGGGAGCAACAATAATATACAAATTTCCCTATTGGTATTAAATTAATAGCCAATGATTCCTCACGAGTACTAATGATGTCGAATACAAATTTTAAAATGTTACGGCTAGCTAGTATTGTCATCTACTATATATATAAAGGGACTTGAAAAATTTTTGCTTTGGAAGTCTGACAAATCATTACTTATTATTACCTTTGTCTTGTGCACATGCATAATCAACTCATGTCTCTGTGTGGGTGAGGAACGTAATCGGAATCCATACAATGTGGTGCCATCATATAATCATATCATATAGTATATTAGACGGAGTGAAACACTTGGACAGATTTTCAAGTCGAAAGAGCCAATTTATCATGTAAAAAGTATATAAAGACCGGGTCCATATGAAACACGGGCCGAACGAATTGAGGTGGAACACGGATCCAAATCGATCATGTTGAAATCTCTTTCTTGTCGCTTTCTTTTTACTTGTTTACGATGTATCTTGAAACGAGATTATCGTTATTTATTACAACTTCGATGAGATCATGTTTCGTTTTTACTTTTTGTTAATAGGTTTACTATTGAATCTGTCTCTTCGACGAGATCATGTTTCTTCAATCTGTCTCTTGTATACTCTTTCTTCATAGTTGATCAGCGTGTGTTGCATATTTTCCAAATGTACGTATGGTTAATCTGATTGTTTCTAAGACCACTGACGAATTCAAGATGTGTATGTAAATAGTCTTCACATCAAAGATTTTGGTAAAAAACTATGTTATCATGATCAAAGAAACAGCATTTAATA
The DNA here is from genome assembly GCA_039880935.1 of Streptanthus diversifolius. Taxonomy (NCBI): domain Eukaryota; kingdom Viridiplantae; phylum Streptophyta; class Magnoliopsida; order Brassicales; family Brassicaceae; genus Streptanthus; species Streptanthus diversifolius. The sequence continues at coordinate 23,893,372 of JAXGFM010000014.1, read as the reverse complement.
CCACATTGCTAATTTAATTCTTCTGAGATTCAAACTAGTGTTGTTTTCCATAAAACATACTCATTCGTTAGCAAAGACATTTGTCAGTGAATTATGAATGTCTGAATGATTTTTCTGTTGCACAACCTAATTTACATATATATATACAGTATACACACATACAAGTAAATTTGCGAGTAGCCATGCTTACAAATTTGGATTCTAGATTCCTCTCTTGCATACACCACCATATTCACTATTTGCAGAATTCTTCGTCCAGTACACTAAATTTAAAATTCTGGCTAGCTGAATAATTTGGATATATATAGTCTAACTAAAACATGCACAAGTACGTATACGTAGTTTATATATTGTAAGTATCTCCTGAGAAACAAAGCTATATATTATTCTTAAATATATATATATATATATATATAGTAAGCAATGTATTATTTTCTAAGTTTTCCACCAAAATATTTTTCTTAAATTTATAATATATTTACAATCAATTTAATATAAAAAAAAGATACTATAAATGTAAGAAAAAATAAAATGTTACTATTAGATAATATTAAAGATTGCATTTTATATTAGTCATATAATTTAAAATATATATTTATAATGAATGAATCATAAATAATTCATTCTTCAGAAAATCATCATTTCACAAAACTTATACAAACATATATATATTATATTATATTTTTTATTGAACCATAGTCTCTACAAAATTTTAGACATAAAATTATTATATTTATGTTCTAATTAAATCAGGGGTAAAAAAATACAAATTGCGTCGTCGATTAAAAGAGAGAAGTACACAAAAATAATTGTAGGATTCATTCTCAAAGGTACACAAAAATAAGCAGCATTGTTACCTAATTGAGTTGATACTTAACGAAGATGAGCCATGATAACATGGGACTTGGTCCCATTGGCTTTTTGCTTTTCAAGGGGTAACAATGGAGGAGGTGAAAAGTTTTATTGACAACCCATAAAGTAACAAAAAAAGTGTTAAACATTAAGATATTAAAAAATGACATTGTCTCTACATCGTAATCTTCAGATAAAGTATTACATATCTCATGCCCACATGGGCTGGCAAGCCTTTAGCCTATACTCTCTACTTGACGCAATTATCCCTCAAATCCAAATCCACTCCATCTCCATGTTTCTACTTTTGGATGTTAATGGTAGCCATCTCCATGTTTCTACGTTTTCCTTTTAATCCGCATTTTTTTTTACCCTTCAAAAATTATATTTTTTTGACAGCTTCAAAAGTTATCTATATAGAAATAAAAATATTGTTATCCAAAAAAAAAACAAAATTCCTCCGAACTTAAATAAAATATCAGAAAAAGGAATACAAAAATAAAATACATTGCCTTCCAGAGTTATGTCGGCCTTTTGAAAAGGTGTCATATAACCCATAAAAGTTATTAAATAAAATTCATAATCTAATTTTTTTTAACTCCTTATCACAATCAATTTTATTATTTTGATAACATTTCAATTATGATGATAAAAATAAAAAGATTGTCACTAATTACAAAAAACAAATTTAAAAGAAAAATTAGTTCTATTAAAAAACAAAATTATTCTAAGAGACAAGACGTATTTACAGTATACTTTTGACATGCTTATGGTAGGTTTTGAAAAATTTAGCATAAGCTTCGTAAACTTAGTACCTTTTAACAAACTAAAGAAAATATAATTGGGAGATATATACAAGAGACTTGAAAATCTTCTATATGTTCTTGGCAAATATGATGAAGACTATCAAACCAAGATAATTGGGAGAGTAGCTGCAAATATTTATGGTATATTTTCAAGAAAATGTAATATGACTTCGAAAACATTATAACTTAATTTAAAGTCAAATATGACTAATGTAGTTATACGAGGATGATGTTTAACATCGTTATCGAACTACATGTTTTCTTTTAATTGTGTTAGAGCAAACTAAAGTTTATGCAAGTCTACTATGACTACAACGGAGTTACGACATATTTGCTTAAGTCTGCTATGGCTACGACGTCGTACTAACAAACTATGATAGACTTTGGGAATCTATTATGAATTAGGTACACTTTACATCAAGTCTGCATAACCTTAACATGCTAGGAGACTGTCACAAAATTTGTTATGACTACAACAGACAGATAGTTGCTTATATCTGCCTTGATATAGGCAGATTAGTTCCATGGCAAATTTACAATAGACACGACCAAGTCTGGTGTGAATAAGACATACATACGAGATATTTTGGAGATCTGTTATGATTTTCCGTCAAATTTATCCATATATAATCAAAGAGACGCAAATTAGGCTTTTCGGAATTTATTTTGCAGCTTTCATCACAATCAGGCCTAATCACAATAATCTCATTCTGAAAACAGAGCAGTTATATATACATCATTTTAGTCAATCTATTAAACTTTTACGAGATTTTTTTTAGTAATTTTTGGTTGGGGTCTATAATTACAAGTAAGAAAGTACGACTTCGAAAATTTATGATCCATTATCTTAAAGTCTTTGCTTTGGCCATACCATTTCTTATGATCGATAGCGATTTGTCATCTACGTTATTGCTTTCATCACAAATTTACAAACATTTCATATCAAACAAGTCAAATCAAAATGATTAACTTTCTATTACCGAACAACAGACTATAAAATATTTTGGTAGAAAAAAATAGACAATCAAATATTCACCATGCGATTTGGTAAAGAGGCGCTGCATATATATAAATAATTTGACAGGCAAATTTAGTAACTATATAACACTCATACAAAAAAAAAAAAAAATTAGAATAACATCTGACGTCCAAATTTATAATATAATATATCATCTTCGTACACTTTAAATATTTGCCTACAAACGTATATAGGTTTTTCTGATTTTTTTAAAAATACATATTTAGTAAATACGATATGTACAACGTATGTGTTTTAACTTTTACCGGTATATTTTAACTTCTAAAATTATTACATATACGGAAAATACTATATTATCTTATTAAGTATATGAGAAATGTAGAAAAAAATGTTGACTAAAATATAAAAAAATTACCCACAAAGTTAAAAGCGATAAATACATACTTTGACAAAAAAACCCTTTAATAATAAATTGTAATTGGTATAACTTTTGGGAGGGAAAATCAAAGTTTAGGTATAAATGAAGAAAGGAATGTGGAATCGTATGGTAAAACTTTGATGCTTTGTTGGTCCAATAGCAAGTATCTTCTCTTATCTACTAGTTTTGGTCCGATCTGTATTTGTAGTGAATGATAAGTCCCTCCCTTCTTCCTTGGTCCGTTCTCTGTGGGTTCTCTTCTGTATTGGTTGTTTTGGTTCTTGTTTAACTCTTCTGTAATCCTTCCGGATAATTTATGAAAATCCTTTAGCAAAAAAAAAAAAGAGAAGTAAATTATGGTGGTTGATCCTAATAAAAAAGAAGGTACATATACGGTGGTGAAGTAAAACAAAAGGTAAATTTGATAAATGTAGATTCTGGCGATTTTCTTTTTATAACTACTTAAACCCCAAGGACTTGGTGTTACTAAGCTAGCAGGCCCACTGTCATTTAATTTCCATGTCAAACCCATTGATTATAAGTCCGAGCCAAGGTCGAGATATATCCCTACTGGTTCATGAAACTCGGATATGCTACTTTCCATAACCAAACCTGATCAATTATAGCTAAGCAGAATTTTGATGATCTAGTTCTGTGGTTAGCTCGTCATTCCCATACATAATTTTTCCATCATTTCGACAATCTTATCCATTTTCCGACGACTTAATTACGACACGTGTTATTCATGTAAACAAACTATGAACGGTTCGGTTTCTTCTTGAAAAGGTACGTAGACAATCTTTCACCAAATGCAGCTATAAGTATATTAGACTTCTAATCGTCTATTACTTCGTCTTATGCGACGACCTAAGTTCTTTTGTAATCGCCGAGCTCAGACTTCATACGAGTTTTCTCTTAAACCTAAACTTAATTCGACTAATTTTAGATAGGCGAAATCCAAAATTCAACATAAATGAACTAGTAATAAAAGTCTTTGCTTTCTTTTGGTTCTTGGATTAGGTTTTTGTGAAATCAAAACTCGTGTTCACAAATAGCCTCCTTTGAATTTGAAGTCTCATTCATGCGGATTGTATCATGACCAATCAACATTCACGTGGTGTCCTTCTATCCATTCCGTCTATCTCTCAAATTCTTTTATTCGTTTGTGATCTTAGTGAGCAACCTTAGTCCTATCGAGGATTATCAAGCTTTCTCGAACCCGACTGTTCAACGGATTTATATAATTCGGTATCAAACCTTTATTTGGTTTGAGAGCAACAGTATTGTCCTTAACTCCTTATTGTATCCTCTTTGTACTTTCTTACATTCATTTTTTCTTCTTCTTCTTACATTCTTTGAAGATAAAGAAAAACAAAATTTTCATGCTCGTTCATTTTGGTTTCATTTCCTTTGGCCTTTAGTTCTATTTTCTTTTATTTGTATTGTCCCTTTTCGCTCGACTTAACCTGAACTTCACATATATTTTTTTTCTTGTCTTACTTGTTCTATTGAAAAATTGATACCGATCAAGGTCACATAGCCGTGATCGATATTCAAACACGTTACTAATCTCACAAGAAAACATGACACAGTCGTATATATCGTAGGAACGGTCCTACCAATCTCGGCCCCTTACAGGCCCATGTTTTTCTAGGGTAAAAAACTAAAGGCATGGACCTAATAATACTAATATCCCTAAAACACAGATTTGACTGGCAAATATCTCAGAATCTCAAATGCCTAAATGAAATGTTAGAAAATATGTTTGCTGAAAAACCTTGGAAAATTTGAGATATATCTAACGTTTATTTATCATCCGCGAATTCAACAAAAAAAAAAAAAAGAGAAGAGTAAAACAGAAGAGAAGCAAGTCAAGTTGCAATTAGAAGGTAATCAAATCTGGTAACGTGTGTGTCAAGTAAAATGGCTCGTCGATAACTATAAGAGGCAGCGGACTGGGATCCACGTTATAAGTTCTATGTTGATCAGTTTCTTTAATATCCTTACATGTGAAACAATAGTCGTCTTCGAAAACCTCCCATTTATCGGTTATGATTGTCTGGAATTCTGGTCTCTCAGCTAATATGATACCCTTTTCTTCTTCTACTTCCTCCTGACCCTCCTTTGTCTCCTCTTTTTCTTCGACTCCGTTAATGACTAGCTCGATTGCTTTAATGTCTTCTTCCGGGATTCTGACGAATTTTGGGATTTCGTGTGCATTTGAGACCCCAAATTCTTTGCAAAACTCAAAGTAGAGGGCGAGGTCTTCTCCTTGAGATGTAGCCTTCTTTACAATCTTAAGAGCCATCACAGCTTCTGCTTTTCCAGCAGCTGGATGGATTTTAATGAGAACCTTGGCGATAGCACTGCAGATTTTGCCATAAATGTCGAAGATCTCGATCACTACGCAGTCCATGGCTTCAAGGATAAGCGTCTTCTTCATGTTATCAGCCATTGGACGTATTTGGAGAAGCGTATGGAGAAGAGACTGAAGTTTCTCGATCCTTTCGAGCTCTTGGTTAACCGAATCGAGCTGAGGTTTTCTGTGGCGACGACGGATTTGATCGGACAAAAAGAAAGCGTACTGATCAAGAAACGAGAAATAGGCGCGTATTAAAGCGTTGAAACCCCAAGTCTTGCTGGGACGGGAATGACCGTCCGAGAAATCCGATAGGTCGAAAGGGAGGCGACGAATCTCTTGAAGGGAGGGGACTTTGCAGCAAAGGACACCATGGACGAGCATTAAGGCTTTCAAGGCAACGACCCAGCTTCTTGTGCGGCTAACCCGTGAGGAAAGCGAATGAACAAGCGGCTTGAGATTTGCGGGAGAGGAGCGGATCCATTTGTAGACACGATGAGCATTGTGGTAATCGACGGATGAGTCATCGTGAGAGGTTGCGTGGATGATGGCGGAATCAAGGTCAGGGTTACGGAAGGAGGTTTTCCGGGAGAAGCCAATGGAAAACAAGCTTTTCCGGTCTTTGATAGCACCGGAAGCTCGTTTCCATAGCTTCATCATCAGCCTCCTCTTTCGCCCCTGTCCTTTCTTCTCTTTCTCTCAAACCTCACCAAACCTTACCTTTGTCTCTATTTTAAGTTTTATTTCTTTTGCCACCCTTGCTTTTCACCGTTGTAACTTGTTTTTCGTTTATTTTTAATTAAAAACAAGTACAGAATTATAAGCTGCCACGTGTGATCCGCTACACGTTTTTGCTTACTTTCGTGCACGTCGGCCTTATGACGCGGTCTCATCACCTTATTATACTTTTATCTTATGATGATAATATAATTAAAAACCAAAGCTAGCGACAATGCATGAGAAGTACTCTACTAGTCTTAACATCTTTAGTGATAAAAAGTAGTAGTAACTGTTTAGAGCACAGTGGTTTGTCATGGAGAAGCCTGATCTCATTCGTTTCGCAAAACTAAAGCTATATCGAGTTTGCATAATAACATGCATCAAGTATTGGGCTTCAAAAAGAGATTAGATAATATTGGCATATACAATAGAAGCATATAACTTCAACTTTACAATTACAAACCTCAAATGCTAAAGACTAGAATTGATAGTACGCAACTTCAAAATGATTCAAAATAATATTTGTCCAAATTTTAAGATAGAAAATATGAAATCTTTTGGTTAATATGAAATCCATATAGAATGTTTAAGTCAACGAGTAAGAAATGGTACGGACTAAGGATTACGAATAGATACTTCGATATTCAAAGTTAAAACTATTATTTGAAGTTACAGTATATCTTGGATCAGATAATTGAATTTTTTTTCAGAAAAGTTTTCAATGATTTTGAGTATTTGTTAATTATATAATTATTGAAACTTTTTAAATATTAATTATCTTCATATATAAAACAAAATCGTATTAGTAGGAAGATATTAACAGAATCTGGATCTAGAAGATGAATGAGAGAAGAGACTGTGATCCTCGAAGAAATATCATTGGATATTATATTAATAATGAGCTACTTACAATAATGAATAGATTATCATGTATTTATCTATAAAACTGTGGATGTTATTTTTATTTAAATATTTATGACGATACTTATGGTAATATTATTATATTTGAAAAAGCAACTCAATTGAACAAAATTATTGGATATAATCATATAATTAATCATAGGCTATAAAGATTATAAATGATATGGCGATGCAAATATTTTTGTTGTTTTGCTTTTGATTCGTTGTAGTTCTGGTAATGAGTAGTTGGCATTTCCGTGGAGCTGTTTTGGAGACATGACAGCCCAGCTTGATTGCGTATGGGCAAAATTTTATCTTTCTTTTTTTTTGGTCCAATATCAAATGCTAAACGCATTCTTCGCATTTGAAAAATCAATCACATGCTTCCTAATAATTCAAAGATTTTTGTATTGTATGATTCACGTGGAATCATACATGTGACGGTGAAAGTGTTGAAAGAAAAAAACGTGAAATATTTGTTTGACGGTGAGTTTGAATAAAATATCTAAATAAAGAAGGTAATATATATGGCTTAGTAGTCAGGATTTTGGTAATAAGGCGATGCTATTGAGTTGGAGTTTGGTGCTTTTGTGTGTGTGAGTGTGTAATAAGAAAAACAAACTATCAAATGTCAGATGTCCTAATCCGTTTTATTTTGAAGTTGTAGGAGAGTAATATAGATAAAGTTGTTAAATGATATATACAGTATGGACAAAAACAGCTATCTATAGAGCATATATAATTTTGTTTGGTCCACCATGTGGAAACTACTATCTAAATGTGACTTACAAGATAGAAACCACTAGGACTCACATGCACAGTCGACTATATATTATAAGGTGTTGCTTTTTATCACATAAAGCTCCATAAAACAAAAGATAGAATGGGTTCTAAGTTTGGAATCGGCTCTTTGAGCATTGTAATGACACTGCTTCTTTCTTTGGCTCCAAAACTTGAGGCCGAGCTCACAACGGTTGAACAAGCTACAAAATCTGATGGCTCAGTCAGTTTTCTGGTGATTGGAGATTGGGGAAGACGTGGACTCTATAATCAATCCCAAGTTGCCCATCAGGTCTCTCTAGTTTTACACACCATATACATATACATACATTCATCTCTGTTGTATATTATATGATTGTTTTGATCAATAAACGTAGATGGGGAGAATCGGGGCGAAGATGGACATCGATTTTGTGGTTTCCACAGGTGATAACATCTACGATAACGGGATGAAAAGCATTGACGATCCTGCCTTTAAACTCTCCTTCACTAATATCTACACTTCTCCTAGCTTGCAAAAGCCTTGGTACCTTGGTAATAATCCCCCCAATTATTAAATTCATTCAAAAGTAATTACTGCTAAAACCGAAAAGAGAATAATAGTTATGTCACTCTCCATGTTCTACTCAGTGTTGGGAAATCACGACTATAGAGGAGATGTTGAAGCACAGTTGAGTCCTGTCCTTAGATCAATAGACAGCCGTTGGATTTGCATGAGATCCTTCATCGTAGATGCTGGTACTAGTCACCTTATTTAGATATAGTCTAATGTTTAATATGTTACATGTATTTTTTTTTACCTAACCATATATATGGCTCGAAAATCCGGGCAGAGATTGCAGAGCTCTTCTTTGTCGACACAACTCCTTTTGTAGATGCTTATTTCCTCAATCCCGATGGAAAAAATTACGACTGGAGTGGCGTATCACCGCGAGAATCCTATCTTCAAACCATTTTAACGGTAATTGAGAACACATACTATATGTCTTAACCATCAGTTTGTCGGATCATCCTGATGGTGATCACAAGTGCCATTTGTAATGTGTAGGAACTGGAGATGAGTCTAAGAGAATCAAGAGCAAAGTGGAAAATTGTGGTGGGTCATCATGCCATCAAGAGTGCTTCCATTCATGGAAATACCAAAGAGCTTGAATCTCTTCTCTTACCCATCCTTGAGGTTCATTTTCTTCGTATTTCTTATAAGACCTATGTCTCAACCGTTTCCAATTCAATTAAAACGCAAAAGCTAACTTATGCGTTTGTCTTTATATTTAGAAAAATACGAAAATTTAAACATTTTTGTCTTTTCATAAAATATTTTTGTAACAAACGCAGACGCAAACGAATTGACAGTTTTCATTGGCAACTAATAGATCATTTTGGTTTAATATACCAAAAGTTGTGATTTCGTTAAGAGAATAAACAAGCTAAATACAACATGTATTTTTTTATTTTTTGGATTTATCTAGGCGAATAACGTTGATCTCTATGTGAACGGTCATGACCATTGCTTGCAACATATCAGCACATCTCAGAGGTAACACCGATTGTTATATAGAAACTAAAGTTTCTTTTGGATGAAGTGGATCGTATAAGATAGAAGAGGTGTGAACTTTACTTGTTTTTTTTTTCTCTTTTGCAGTCCGATCCAGTTTCTAACGAGTGGTGGTGGGTCAAAGGCATGGAGAGGCTATTATAATTGGACAACCCCAGAGGATATGAATTTTTTCTATGATGGACAAGGTTTCATGTCAATTAAAATCACTATAACCGAATTGGGTATCGTTTTTTACGATGTCTTCGGCAATATTTTACACAAGTGGGACACATCAAAACTGTCATACCCGAATTTAGATTTCCTATTGTAATCTATATATACAGTAATCTCTTTTTTTTCCTCTTTGCGCTACATCAACATCTAATACTACTTTAATATTTAATTTTAATTAATTTAATATATACATAAAAATATTTTTTATAAAAAGGTATGAAAGATCATTTTTATATTATATATCATAAAACTTAAAAATCAGAATACTTTATTGAAAAAATAATACATTTAATAATTTTTGGTTATAATAATATATAGATCTTATATTGAATTTTCAAAGTTAATATTTTCTATAGAAGAATTATATTGTATGCTAATCAACTGTATTTCTAAAACTCTTTATTTTATTTATTGTCATAATCAAGCTATAATACACAAAGAGAATAAATATAATTAATTATTTTTATAATAATATTATATTCATAGTGAAATAATTCATAATGATATAATTCTATAATCTCTACTATATATTTTAAATTATTTATTAAAAATGAAGATGTTATCTTATATTTAAAAAATCCGTACAAATTACTCCAAAAATCAATCAAAGCACCTAGAGTTCATATATAAATATGATTCTAACGAGTGACTCCAAAACTTCAAAAATAATATGAGGGGATAACATGAAATTTAATACAGAATGTCGGAAAAATTGTAGTAAAATAATCTTAGGGAGGTTTATTGAATTATGAATTTTACTCAATTTGGAAATTCAAAAAAAAAAAATTTGAAAAATAGTTGCAGCTCTATAGGCTATCCTTTTTATCAATATAATCTAATGATTTTAATAATCTTTTTAATATTGCGGGATATTAGGTTCGAACCTCAGATTTGTATTCATCATTGTGTCATATGATTTTGACTCTAGAGGCTATACATACCTCATATATTGTGTTCATATGTTTTAAATGAATTAACTTCTTAATATGTTTATATATGTTTTTAAAAAGAAAAAAATTGAGTAAATTTTTTTTAAAAAAAATTGAGTAAATTACTCAATTTTTTCTAATTAATTCTGGTCAATCCACTCAGATCTTAGATCTAGAATTAATTCCCTTTAAATAAAAATTCTGATGAACTAAACTTGATTTTAACTTGTCTTCATATTCGACAAATCTATTCCAACCATATTTGTAATGGTGAAGGTGATGAGCTTATGCTCATGATGTCGTCTAACAAACTTTAGACACCAACAAAAACTATCGTCCTTTTTAGAAATTGACCTTAAATTGGTTATTTACGAATTAAACTTTATTAATTTATATATAAGTATGATCCTAATGAAAATGATTTTAAAATTTCAATGCCCAATTAGTTATGTACTTAGAAGTTTGATAAAAATATTCTTCTGTAGAAAAGGAACAAGCTTGGTATCTTCATCAAAGGATGGATCACAGCTGATTTAGCAGAACCATTGTATAATCTATTGCAAATAAATAAATAAAAATCAACAGAAGCATGCCGACTTATTTTTTATAATTGGCAGCTTATATCAAATGATTTGTTGTGGGAAATATAGGAAACAAAGTTGAGGTCCTTATATTGGATGTGTTGTATCTGATTCAGCAGAACTCTGGTGTGTATATATATATACATCTTTCTCGATCCCTTTGCAATTACATGAGACCAAAACCATTTGAAATCAAACTTTGTGGGTTAAGTTTAATTATGGGTCAGTGATGTAATTAATTTCTAATTCAAGATAAAACATACAGTTAAATCTAGATAAATGAATTCGATAAATGAATAACCTCGACAAATGAATAATTTTTTCCGGTTCCAACTTCGGTTAATGGGCTAAATGAATAATCTCGATTAATGCATTAATGAATAATTTTTTTAAATATTTAAAAACCATATGTAAATATAAACGAATAATTATCATATTTCATAAGATATATATATTAAAAATATATTTTTAATCAATATTATTCATACAATAAGTCATTATTTTACAAAAAAGATTATATAATTTTTTTGTTTTTTCCACCAAAATTCACCTCATCCTTGATTTTTCATATTGCAAACAAAATTTTATGAATATCTTGTTCGTGTTGTAAAAAGTAGTTATGTAAAGTGATTACTGCTTAATATGCTTTTTTGATGACACATTTGGTGTGAAACTATTATCATCTGGTTCTGGATCATTCCCAAAATTTAGTACAGATTCAATAATTTCATTGTTGATAGACAATTTCATAACGACATTATTCTCGTTACCTCTTTCTTAGGTAATACAATTCATCACCAAGACTTGTGTTTATATAGTTTACATTTAATCTCAAAAACTAAAAGATTTCTTTTTCCTAATTCTACATCAAATATTGAAAATTTCATTTTTATAGTTTTAGAAAACTTCATTTTTCTAGTTATAGAGAACTTCATTTTTCTAATTTGCATTATTCTTCAAGCTTCTATACGTCCAAAAATACTGTCTAAATGAAAAATACTGTCTGATCCCATGAATATTCATTTATCAATAAATGAATAATTTCGCTAAACGAATATTTTTTTCTGATCCCAAGAATATTCATTTATAGAGGTTTAACTGTATCAACTAAAGCATTTTTAAGAGACCCGAAGTGCTTTGACTACACCGTCTATAATCTTAGGCTCAATGACTGGTTCATCTCCTTGAATGTTAACAACCACATCATACTTCTTCTCCAGCTTTTCAAGTGCTTCGTTGCACTGTTCAATGTCTATGCAATCATCCAAATGATACAAAACTTAAGCCAGAAAACCATATTCCAAAAGAAAACAAACGATAGAAGAAAATGGTATACAAGCCTATAAAATCAAGGATTGGTAAGAGAAAATTTTACTTTTTTTATCTTTTTCTTCGTCATGCCTACTTTTGGCTAAATTTCGGTTTCGTTATATATAGGAAAGATGATCATGACTTTCTTCTTCAGCTATGCAAAACGTCTGGCAAACTGTTAAAGATGTGTTTAATTGGTATAGGCTGCGAATTTTGCTCGACAACTTTGGAGAGAGAGCTTAAATTACTCTGTTTTCGTTGCAATGACCTTGAACTTGATAACTTGGCTCAGGGTGGAGAGCCTGATTTGATGACAGGAGCTCCATGACTGGCAAAGAGGTCGTATACCTTTCTTTGTCCCACCTCCTAAGCTATAGGACAAGGCTTCAGAAGCAGAAGTCACAGTGCCTGGTATAGGCCAGGAAGCTATTGTTGATAACAGTCAAGCAACTGCTGCATTGAAAGCCATCGCTGGCATCATGTCTTCCCAACAACAGAAGGTTGTTCCTGTCCAAAGGGACGTGGTATCAGAAGATGGAATGGAAAGTGAGGATGATTCGGATGAGGATTTGGTGTAACGACAAAAATAGTTATTTGCCGAACTAATTATAAAACTAACTGTGTGAAAACAAAACGATAATTATACCTCTAACGATCGATTCGAAATCGACAAAATGTAATATTCGAGATGTTCTCACAACTATATAAAACAGTCAAATTTCATTAGTTAATCCGAAAATTTAAAATATTTCTCTACAATCCGACAATCTAAAATCTAAGACAATAAGATCAAACAATTCTACAATCAAAAATGTTCAACTAAAAAGTTTGAAGGTAATAGTTAGGTGTAAGGACAAGAAAAGTTATTTGCCGAACAAATTATAAAACTAACTATCATATATATAATGTGTAAAAACAAAACAATCATTATACCTCTAACGATTGATTAGAAATCGACAAGATTTAATGTTCGAGATGTTCTCACAACAATATAAAACACTAAAATTTTATTAGTTAATCCAACAATTTAAAATATTTCTCTAAGACAATTGGATCAAACACATCTACAATCTAAAATGTTACTCTAAATTTTTTGGAAGTAATAGTTAGGTGTAAGGACAAAAAGAGTTATTTGTCGCACTAATTATAAAACTAATTGTCATATATATAATGTGTTAAAACAAAGCGATCATTATACTTCTAACGATCGATTAGAATTCGACGAGATTTAATGTTTGAGATGTTCTCATAATTATACAAAACAGTCAAATTTAATTAGTTAATCCAATAATTTAATTTTCTTTCTATAAGACAATTGAATCAAATTTAGATTAGAATTCGACGGGATTTAATATCTGAGATGTTCTCACAACTATACAAAACAATCAAATTTCATTAGTTAATCCAACAATTCAAAAAAAATTCTCTAAGACGATTAAATTAAACACATCAACAATCTAAAATGTTACTCTAAAAGTTTTGAATGTAATAGTTATTATGTCGAACTAATTATAAAATTAATTGTCATATATATAATGTGTGAAAACAAAGCGATCATTATACTTCTAACGGTCGATTAGAATTTGACGGGATTTCATGTTCGAGATGTTCTCATAACTATACAAAACGATCAAATTTCATTAGTTAATCCAACATTTTTTATAAAAATTTCTCTAAGATGATTAGATTAAACACATCAACAATCTAAAATGTTACTCTAAAAGTTTTGAATGTAATAGTTAGGTGTAAGGACAAAACAAGTTATTTATTTTGAATTAATTATAAAATTATTTGTCATATATATAATGTGTGAAAATCAAGCGATCATTACACTTCTAACGATCGATTAGTATTCAACGGGAGTTAATGTTCGAGTTGTTTTCATAACTATACAAAACAGTCAAATTTCATTAGTTAATCCAAAAATTTAAATTTTTCTAAGACAATTGGATCAAACATATCTACAATCTAAAATGTTACCCTAAAAGTTTTGAATATAATAGTTAATCAAAAATATTACTCTAAAAGTTTTAAATGTAATAGTTAGGCGTAAAGACAAAACAATTATTATACCTCTAACTATCGATCAGAAATTGACAGGATTTAATGTTCGAGATGTTTACACAACTATACAAAATAGTCAAATTTCATTAGTTAATCCGACAATTTAAATTCTTTCTTTTAGATAAATTGATCAAACACATCTAAAATGTTTTGAATGTAATAGTTAGATTTAAGGACAAAAATAATTATTTGCCGAACTAATTATAAAACTAATTGTTATATATATAATATGTGAAAACAAAATGATCATTATACCTCTAACAATCGATTTGAAATCGACGGGATTTAATGTTCGAGATATTTTCACAACTATATAAAAACAGTCAAATTTTATTAGTTAATCCACAAATTAAAAAAAAAATTCTAAGACAATTGGATCAAACACATCTAAAATCTAAAATGTTACTCTAAATGTTTTGAATGTACCTAACTAATTATAAGGACAAAAAGAGTTATCTGCCGAACTAATTATAAACCTAACTGTCATATATATAATGTGTGAAAACAAAACGATCATTATACCTCTAACGGTCGATTAGAAATCGACGGGATTTAATGTTCGAGATATTCTCACAACTATACAAAAACAGTCAAATTTCATTAGTTAATCCGCAAATTTAAAAATTTTCTCTAAGACAATTGGATCAAACACATCTAAAAAGTAATGTTACTCTAAAATTTTTGAATGTAGTTAGGCATAAAGACAATAGAGTTATTTGTCGAACTAATTATAAAACTAATTGTCATATATATAATATGTGAAAACAAAGCGATCATTATACCTCTAACGATCGATTAGAAATCGACGGGATTTAATGTTCGAAATATTCTCACAACTATACATAACAATCAAATTTCATTAAGTTAATCCGACAATTTAAAAATTTTCTCTAAAAGTTTTAAAGATAATGGTTAGGTGTGAGGACAAAAAAAAATTTATTCATGTAAAAACAAAGTGATTATGATATTAGAAATTGACAGGATTTCATGTTTGAAATATTCTTAAAACTATGCAAAATTTTCAAATTTCATTAGTTAATCCAACAATTTCCATCTAATCACAAAAGTCTATCTACAGAGTTAAATTAACATTCAATCAAATTTTGGCAAATGATAAAACGTGGTCTATTCCAAATTTTGGCAGTATCATTTTTCACCTACGAATTGAATTGGTATAGCAAAGTTGGATCATTTTTCACCTACTTCAATTTTTTTGGTTAATTACTTCAATTTTGTTGTTTGAAGAGGTTAAGTTTCAGTGAAGAGATTTCTTACCATGGCCTGTGCTCCTTACAACAGTGAAAAAAGAGCTCCTATAGTTTTCTTAATTCCTTCGAATCTGAGATGGGCAAGCAAAAGAAGAAGGGTGAGGTTATAATTGAATCTCAGGAAACATAGAAAAAGATGGCCAACATCAAGGTCTAGGAATGTTAGTAACTAAGAAGTTTCCATCATTGTTTGGCTGCCCAACTAAGAAGTATCGTTGTAAAGCGGATTCTTAAGAATCGAAGTGTTTTAACGAGATGGTCGAAGAAAAGTACCTGAGAAGATTCAAGATCATAGATGTAGAAAGCTTTGGCGAAACGTCTCCTTGCATACCATCGATTTCTAGAAACAGAGACATTGTTAGTAAACAGATTTTTGCTCTAAATACAAGGAAGGAAGCGTTCAAATGAAACAAGAACCATATTCTACCTCATCTGCTGTATAGTAAGAATTTTAGAGCTTTAATCGCATTAAATAAATTACCAAAAAGGGAAAGATAAAACAGATAGAGATTTGGCAGAATGACATAACATAATCTCCATTTACTACCTCTTAAAGTATTCAATAGCAATTCAAGAACTCACTTCAAGAAAGATAACCAATACATAAACTAAATCAACAAAGGCTCTTGCTTTCTACCCGCAAAACCACACAGTAGAAACCAATATTTGCTACCAACAACTAAATATGAGAACTTGTTCAAAGAGTTGGGTTCGACAGGAAATTTATACAAGTATCTATGTCGCACAAGGCACCTTTTATCTTCTCCTTCTAAGTCTGTTTGGCTTGTCGTGTGGAGTAGAGTTAGAGTGTCCCTTGATGGTATTGAAAAATTTGATTCACCTGCTTTGCAGTGAGGTATCAACACAACAAAACGATTACCAGAGGAACATTGAAACCAACATCAGAATGGTTATTCAAAGGGTGAAAGTGACCTTTGTCTGATAAACTGACTTTTGCCTGAGACGACTATGAGTAGTTTTCATGGTCTATGTGTAGATAGAATTCTCCATATAACTGTTGATAAAACAAGAAATAACAAGCCTCTCATCAGTCATCTCCCAAGAAGGATAAATAACTTGTAGAATTGTTGTGCTAAATCGAGAGATTGATTTCTCAACGCAATTCCTAATAACACAGATCTGTAACCCTAATTATGCTCTTTCGTTACATTGAAATTGAGATCAAATCAAAATCGCAATTCATCATTTTGCTGAGGACAGAAATCAGTGAAAACCCTAACCAATGTTCTTCGTCACAAACGAAATAGAAAATGAAATCCCCAAAATTGATATCAATTCAGTAATATAAAGCAAGGATTTAAGAATTGAAGAAACTCACGAGAAGGAGCGCATCTTAACGCTGATTCAAACCAAAGCACCGCTCAGCGTCTCACCTTCTTCTGTCGAAATCGAACCATCGAGAGAACCAATTTATCACCGTCGTCACAACATGACCGAGCGATTTTGTACGACGGAATCGTTTTTTCTTCCATTCTAAATAACAAACCAAACAATTCGAGAGAGAGAGATATGAAGAGAAAACGTGGATAAGATTAGGGTTTGTATATCGGTTTCTTCTCTGTCAATGAGGAAAAAGAGATAAAAACAACGGTACAGAAAGTTTAACTAAAGGTTTTATATATATATATATTTATTTAACGGCTATTTTTTTCTACATCGTTGATGACACCCGTTTCAAAATTTCCAGTAACGGCTATAATGTCGTTATGATGTTTTGTCCTTTTATCTTGATGCGAAAATTATTAAAATTCATTAAAAAAAAAACGTTGACAAAAACGGTAAAAAAAATTAAAAAAATAGAAACATTAATCAACCAATAAGGAAGGTGAACGTAAGGAGAAGTACCCATTTCTTTTCCTTTTGTACTGCTACAAAAACTCACACATAAATCAAGCTAATTCTTCAATCATAATCATAGGAAACTTCATTTTTTACGCATTTAAAAACAAAAATCTGTCTATGATTTTACACGAAATTGAAATTTTCACGCTTTTTCACATGTATATATATACATACATACGAAAATATCCATTAAAATTATTCGAATCTATTTCATGGCCTATAAAAAGTGCAGAGCGCTTACCACAATTTTACTTGTACAATTGTGTATGATTTCCTTAGGATTTGCTAGACTGATTCAAACATGGGATTAAACACTAAACACAATATCATGTCTATGCTTTGAAAGCTAATTAAGTCAAAACAGTTTGCATAATACGTAAACAAGGAAAACAGTTCATGTATAAAATATGAAAGCAAGATCTGTATTTTGTGGACTAGGACAGGTTTCTTTCGCGCATTAAAGATTCAATCTTTTCGACATCTTCCGGTGTATCAACTCCATGAGCTTCATGGTCCACGTTTATAACCTGTGACAACCAACATTTAAACCTTAGTGCCTTTTGAATTACAATTCTCTCTTATAATCTCCGAGCAAAGAGTCGATTCTTTGGGATGATATATGGACGATATCTGTATCTTTGTTTCCTTTAGATACTTTTAGGTGAAAGAGTTTATCATAATAGTTGGAAAGCGTTCTGTTACCTTCATTTTGTAGCCATTCTCAAAGAGCGTATTATATTATTTGTCTGTCTTCAAACTTAAGCTCCTCAATTTTCGTAAAAGCTGTTGAATAATGTTCTTATGGTTGTGGTTTTTAGGTAGCACCTGATGCTGTGTTTAGTACAGCTGTGACGTCATTGAAACCAGAAGACGGGCTTGATCCTAACCGAGTCAAATGTGTGGTCGATAACCGTGGCTATGCTATCTATTTCTCGAGGGGGTTGATTCCTTATAACAAGTAATTCCTTAATCAAATGATTTGGCGAAATCCAAATTAAATACAACTTTTTTGCATTTCTCTAGATTTTAACATTTGATCACACTGAATATTTTTTAAAGGAATTTTATGTCCTAAATATCTAGTTATTAGAATTAAAAATTATAAATAATTAAAAAACTAAAATTGTGGCGAAACAATCTTAAATATTTTTTGTGGTTCTCCCATAATTCATAGTTTTTAAGAAATGAGTCAAGTTCCTGAGTCTGTTCATATATGTTTTTAAAGAAGCGAAAATATTTGATTCTAAAATGTATTTGCATTAATATAAAATTTGGACTTCTTATACGTCATAGTCTTTACCCTGAGAAATCACAATTTTAGATTAATATGGTTAGACTTTTGACCCAACAAAAAAAATCATATTACTCACCTACTGATTAAGCACGTGATCCATGTTTTTCATAAACGCATCGTTTTACCTGTCAATTCTCAATGCTCTCTTAGAGCCTACTTTATAAAATCTCATCTCTCTCTCCTGAAACCAGAGAAGGATCTTTGATTTCCGACAATGGCGGCTTCTGCATTGTACAAGTCTTTTTGTCTTCTTCAATCCAAGTCCGACTCCACCACTCGCATAAACCCTCCATCTCTCGTCAAGCCCTTTCCGCTTCCCACCAGTAAGTCTCGCTGAATCTCGGTTTCGATAAGAGGCGTTATTCGAATTTAAGGGCTTCGATTATTTTTACTACCTTTATTTTTTCCCCCTGTGTGATAGGAGTTTCGGTTTTGGGGAAGAGTCGTATTAATGTCGTTACGAAAGCTTCGATTGAAATGGCGCAATCGAACTCTACACCTTCCGTTGTTGTCAATTCTTCTAAGAAGAACGGTCCCATCATCGTGATTGATAATTACGACAGCTTCACGTACAATCTCTGCCAGGTTTGATTTTATAACTATGTCAAAATCTCCACTACGCCTCTTTATCAGCTGAAATGATGATTGATTGGAGAATTTTAATGTTTTGGTTTTGCTCAACCAAGTCTCATTAGATTAGAGTCCTGGCTAATTGCAAGTCCTTAACTTTATTGGAATATGTTCAAGTATGCATTGTGATTATGTCGCCAGTTGAATCTTATTGTCGAAAGCCTCCATTTCTCTGGAAAATAGTGTTTTTTGTTTGTATAGAAAGCTCCTGTTTCTCGTTGTAAGGAGTAGTTCTTAATCCAGCAAAAGCTACTACATCACTTCTTTGCTTTTTAACTTTAGATTGGTTATTCATAGTTGTAATAACCCGCTGTCTCGTGAAATTTTTACTGCTCTGGATATCTCACATAACGCATAGATCACTAATATACAATTTCATTATGTCTCACATCTAGCTCCTCCACACGTAATCGTATCAAGTGCATTCAATTTGTCTTTACCGTTCTCATTATATGTTTTATGATAAACAAGTTTTTTTTTTGTATTCCTATCTTTTTTCATAGTATATGGGAGAGTTAGGATGCCATTTTGAAGTTTACCGAAATGATGAACTTACAGTAGAGGAGCTGAAAAGGTAATAAGAAACTATATGCATTCTGCTTCAAAACGTAATCTGGCTAATTAATGGGTGTTGATTCCTTTATTATCCTCTCCCTTTTGCAGTAAAGAGCCAAGAGGAGTGCTGATTTCTCCTGGGCCTGGTTAATATTAGCATCCGACTGCGTAGTGTATCTTTTAAGATTTTTGTAGGGAAGGAAAAGAAGATAAACAACTTTCTTTAATATTGATAGGTACCCCACAGGACTCTGGCATTTCCTTACAAACTGTTTTGGAACTCGGACCACATGTTCCTTTATTTGGAGTTTGTATGGGTTTGCAGTGTATAGGAGAAGCATTTGGAGGTTAGTTGCATAAGAAAAAGGACATCTAATTTACCCGTATTATTGTTCTAACATGGTTGTATACTTTATGTAATGGATCCTTAAGTCTAATGCATTTTTGTATCAACTTTGGTTGTAGGAAAGATAGTGCGGTCACCATTTGGTGTTATGCATGGGAAAAGCTCCATGGTTTACTATGATGAGAAAGGAGAAGAAGGCTTGTTTTCTGGATTATCAAAGTATGAATCAGGTTTTTTCGATATATGCTTTCTGCGAGAATCATAATCATGCGTACTAAAAACAAATCTTGTTGGCTGTCTTTTTCAGCCCTTTCCTTGTAGGTAGATATCACAGCCTCGTGATCGAAAAAGATACGTTCCCCAGTGATGAACTCGAGGTTACTGCGTGGACAGAAGATGGTTTGGTTATGGCGGCTCGACACAGGAAGCACAAGCATATACAAGTAAAAAAAAACTCAAGTGTTTCATGTTTCTTCTTGCCTCGTCCATTAAAAACTTCTAAAGTCTTGTAAAAATTGGTTCACAGGGAGTTCAGTTTCATCCGGAGAGTATTATTACAACTGAAGGCAAGACAATTGTCCGCAATTTCATCAAACTTGTGGAGAAAAAGGAGGCTGAAAAGTTCACTTAGAGCTTTCCTCAATCACAAAATCAATGTTCCCTGTCATTTTCACATTGTTTCGATCAATAAGTTTCGATCATTAAGTTTCGATTTATTCCTCCATTTTGTAATTTATGAATTTTGGGAAACAGAAAACTATGTGATTGACGCATAGCTGTGGGCATTTCAGTTATATTCGGTTTTGGTTTTGGTTTAGTTTGGTTGATTCCATTGTATAACAAAAGTAAAGTTGAAGACATGCATTGAGATCACTGATGCAACCTCTTTAGCAATGTTCATCAGAGGATGTGCTGAGTCCTCCAGAGGCTTAGGAGACTACATTAATTCCTAGTTTCACCGCATCGGATTTCTATCCTCTACTTCTTGATGAGCTTCCCTCTAAGAAGGTTCCAACAGTTTAAGACTTAGCACACTGAGATACTATGAAATAAACATATGCGTTGTAAAAAGATATTGCTTCCTAGGAAACTAGGGATATAACATAACTCATATAAGACAGCAATTCCTTTCAGAAAACCCACATATTGGTAGGTCTTTGGATAACGGAAAACATAAAAGGCTTCTGGGGAATATGGTTGGCAACAAGGACACTCTTCTCAGTCGATGGTGAGATGACGTGCCAAGTCAGTGTGCAGTGCATGACCCGCCTGCATTTGAGAGAGACATGAACCCCATTATATCAGAAAACTGTTCTCTCTTTAGATGTCAAAACTAGAAGATGATTTAAAATAGCATTTGCCTTAAATGCGACTATGTGAGCCACAGGGAATCCTCCATTTCCGCCTCGTGCTACAAGGGAGAGGTCGCCAATAAGGTCCAAGGTCTTATGTCGACATGCTTCATTATCAAACCGCAGAGGAGGGTTCATCCATCCATGCTCGGCGCTGCATCAGAGACGGTATCACTAGAATACTTTTTCTTATTACCATAAATCCAGAGTCTTGAACATGCAAATTTTTCTTTACCTACAAACGATTGCGTTATCCAGAGAACCTCCTTTAATGAGGCCTGCTTCACGCATTCTCTCCACCTGCAAAGCAACACTCAAGACAGATGTTTAAAGAAGGAACACAAGTTACTGATTCTAAAGCTCCTAAACAACAATGATGGGACCAACCTCTTCATAGACACAAAAGGTTCTTGATGGTGCGATATCCTTCGCAAAGCAAGAGTCATGTAAAGGTTTCCAAGAAAACCACTGGCAGCCTATAGCAGGCACCTATAGGGTTCATCATAAACCACAGACCGAGTCAATACTCATATATGCACAAGCTGGAAAGAAGTTTGTTTTTCTCTGTGTTCTCAAAATGCCATAAGACTACCTGTGGGAAGTCGATACCACAAGTGATGCGAGTCTCTAGAGCAGGAAATGCAGCTACAAAAGAATCGTTCTTGCAAACGTAGACAGGCTTGTTCACATGTGCTACCATTTTCTCCACACTTTCACCACCATGGTTCTGAGCCACGTTTATGCCAGCTTCTTCAATTGCATCAACCCATTCTTTAGCTGATCCATCAAAAATAGGGACCTGTCACTTGGTTAGTGTTGCCTGCATTCATCACATCACCAAATGACCAACGCTCTGAAACAAAACTTTCACTAGAAAATCTACACAGTAATGCATGATGTTGACAATCTCTAACATACGAATCCAATCAAACCATTCGAAAGCAGCTAATGGTTCAGCGACGTACCACACAAATCCAATCAAATGGGCCACTGATTTAACAAATAGTTACTCGAAATGTATGTAGTCAGGCAAACAAACCTCGACTTCCTGATCATCTGGACTTTCGCTCTCGATTTGAATTTTGCAATTATCAACGCCCTTAGCCTCAAGAGCTGATAACAAATGTTCAATGGTTCGGATTTTGAGACCGTCTTTCAACAGCGTAGTGCAAAGAGGCGATTCCTGAGCAAACTCAATCGACGCGGGGATGGATCTGGATCGAAACTCGAAACACCTCCCAGCTCCGGCGATCGCCGGAAGTAGCTTCACCGTCGAAAGCTTACCGGAATGCAGAGCCTTCCCTTTCACTTGCACACATTCCGCGAGAGTTTGCTGTAATCGTCCACTCTGGTATTGAACCCCAAGAAAAGAAAAAACAATCATAATGATTTCAATGGACAGGGATCAAGTCGTATTCATACATATATGCATGCGCGGGAGAGAGGTTTACTGGATTCAAGGAGACTGTTGATGAAGACGAAGCGGCGGAGGAAAAGGAGGATGATCGCATCCAAGAGATGAGAGTAGAGTTCTTGGCTTTGACGGCGACGGAGCGGCTCATTGATTCGACAGTCACACCGCCGTCCGATTCAGTAGAAAGGAAGTCGTACGGGGGGGGGAAGAGTGGATGGGTTAACCGGTTAAACCTAAACGGATTATCGGCTTAAGTAACTGGTTTGGAAAAGCTCCGATCTTTATTAAACCAAGTAGAGTAAGCTTTTAAACCGGGATCAACTAGAGGATAAAAATATACCAAGTAGAGTAAGCTTCTCAACCGGGATCAACAAGGACAATTTCTCTTTATTAAAATCGTTGGAGAAATAATGGAATACGATGACGGCCCATGTTTTTTTTTTAACTATAGAAAACAACTTTTTGTGACCAAACAGAAAACACCACAATGCTATTAAAAATTTCAAAAGATTAGAAAAATCAGAATCCATAAAATTGAATATATTAATTATTAGGAAAATTAATAACAACTATTTAGATAAGAGGTAGCAAATTAGCAATAATATTTGTTGACCCAACAAAAAAATTGCAAAAAACATAACGTTCAAATTTAGTGTGAGTTTAGTTTTGTATTGTCGTATATATTTCAAGATCCTAATCAACATTAAGTTTGACATATATTTTTTTTTGTATCGTATAGTATGCTTAATTAGTGAATATGTGGCAGTGAATGTTAAATTTAAAGATAAATGAAAGAATACATTTTTATGTATGTTAAAGTAAAAAATGAATGTTCTTTTTTTTAACAATAAAAAATGGCATCTTTACAAATGTCACAAGATTAAAATTATATATTCCATTTTTTTTCAAAAAAAAAAAAACTTTCCTATAAATCCCTCTTCAGAAGGAGCATACGTCATTTTTTTCTTTTTTATTTGGTAAATATGTTTTTCTTTACTTCCAAATAATATATATGAGATATTTCAATAAATGCAAAATTCGTCCCTGCATGTGGTATATTTGAAGCATTGTAATACAGAGGAAGAATAAATAAATATAAATCCTTCCAAAACAAAAAAAAAAATATATATAACATAAGTACATATGCGTTGTGAAATAATGATAGGATGGGCATATATTAAGGAGTGGTATTAGGATCAAAGTCTCTACATTCCATTTGCATTGTTTGATTCTTTAAGGCATAGCAAAGAAGTGGCACATGGGTGCACGCAGCTTTTCTTCATTGCTTCCTTTTTCCCCTTTTACTCCTTTATTATAGTTTACCCTCACTTTCTTTTCAAATTAAGTGGCCACGTTAAAACACAATATTTGGTGGCATTACGGTTTGTTAGATAAAACAACAAAGGAACTGGCTGTACATAATTTTTTATGACATTGCTGAACCGCATATTTCTTAAGATTCTTTTTAAAGTAAGATCTTATAATTCTGTATTAAAACTCTAGAAATCGATTTTAATGCAGCTGCTGAAGTGAATATGCTTCTGTGAAAACCGGACTGCGGTTCGTCCACCGCCCATAATGGTTTAAGAAGATGCTCCACTTTATCGCTACTCCCAAAACCCACTTTTGCAGATCAAAGAATGGGATTCACCACCTGCTGTTTTGTTCGAGAGACCATATATTTTGTTCATCTTTTCGTAAACGTTTCCGACAAAGCGCTATCGACATATCATAGTTGAGTTGGTAGCCAAAAAACCAACCCTAACAGATTGTTAATATATATAAAAAAAAGACACATTACGTTATTTCGAGTACTAGACCCAATGTGTATTGATATTTTACAGCAATATCTTTGGAAAATCAAACAAGTTTAGTCCCGTTGTGTTTGTTACTTTAGTTGAACTCACAATAATAGATCAATATTTTGTCGACAAGTTCGTTTTAGTGGAAGCAAGTATGTGAGCACGAAAATTCTAGTTAAATAAAATATTGTTTAAGTAAGATTGCATAATGTCCGACTCAAGAATATCAAATTGTATCAGCTGCTTATTTTATACTTCTTGTTTCTGGGAAAAAGGACAAAAGTACATATATTTTTTTTTTTTCTGTAAATTTGAAGAAAGCTTTCAGTTTTAGGCACTATCCTGATTTGATATATTTGTTTTTATTAAATTCCATCTTGATTTTACAAAATAAAAATGGCGAATTTGGGACAATAACCCAACTAAAGTTCTTGGTGGATTTTTTAAAATCACGTGAAAACATTGGAAATTTGTAAAAGTTTACATAAATTTCTGTAAGTTTTGAAAATTATATGAAATTTCTATAAAATCATTAGAAAGTTTTACTTATTTACATAGTGTTATATAACTCTTCACCTAGAACTTATTTACATTCTGTTATAGATCTACATATAATTTAAGGGTATGTTTTTAATAAATGTTTTTTCTTGTCAACAATATAGACATTCTTTTTATTTTTAGGTAACCAAAAAGTCTATAGACCCATAAGACCGGGGAAGTAGACATTCATTTGCTTCTATGACATCTATGGAAATGATCATATAGCTCTTTATTCCTAACTTAAGGCTGATATTCTTGAGTAATCACTAAGAATATGATTCTGAATATTAGTAAAAATAGT
Organism: Streptanthus diversifolius; assembly: GCA_039880935.1. Taxonomy (NCBI): domain Eukaryota; kingdom Viridiplantae; phylum Streptophyta; class Magnoliopsida; order Brassicales; family Brassicaceae; genus Streptanthus; species Streptanthus diversifolius. Next base: position 23,867,537 of record JAXGFM010000014.1, on the reverse strand, counting down.
TGTTACACAATTCATATATATATATATATATACTTTTCTTTATCGTCGTCCATTGATTTTTTTTTTACGAAGGGGATAGAACCAACTAACCTTACTTGAGAAAAAAGAGAAGAAGCATTATCCCTCGAAAAAGGAAAAAGTGAAAACAAAATATTTGGGACATCGAACATTTTCCCTCTTTTCACGCGCAAAGCATCTAATCTTCACTAATTACTAATCACACCTTTTTCTTACTAATTATCACTAATCAGACAATTAAACATATTGACCACGTCATCATATTTTAATCATAATATTCATTATCTACCTATATTTTATTAACAAAAGTTAGATACATCATACATCTCGCCATATATCATATAAATCGCTTATAATATTAAATAGTTACTTAAAATAAAAATCGATCGCGAATGGTGTTCTCTTTTCTGTAAATTATTTTTTTTTTTGAAAAAAGACTGTACAAACAAAACAAAAAAATTTTAAAAGAAAATTTGTTGTTAGTCTTAATAAAAACGAAAAATATTAATTAAAATTAAACAACAAATAACAGCCATAAAATCCCCAAACAAACTCTATGGCATCCAGATATAGTAATTAAAAAGAAAAAAAAGTTTAATACCGTTGTCAATATAAATTCAACTAAAATCTTATTCAATATAAATAATTCTGATTTATTCCATAAGTTATCACTTTTGTATAAAATAATAAGACAAATTCAATGTATAAGAGATCTGGCGACACAATTTACTGTAAGCTACTAGATAAAAACAGTAGAAAACATAGTACTAATTTTTTATATTGTAAGTTAGTTTATTGATTAATCTGAAAAGTAGCATGTTCGAAGTGAGTGTTTAAGAAGAGAAAATGGATTAATTAATATAATATTGCGTCATCCTCTCGCTGTCTTGTCAAATCCAATAGAAAGAGAGAGAGAGAGAGAGAAACAACTGTAACAGCATTTAAATCTCTTTTCTCTAATTTCATTCTCATATCTCAGTAAGACCAAAAAAAAAAGAAGAAGAAGACGAAAGAGTTCTCAAACTCTCTTCATCATTCTCTCCTCGTGTGGCTCCTAATCTGAAAACCAGGGAGCATTTGGATCCCAAGAAACTCTTTAGCTTCGTCCTTGTATGTGATTCCTCTCTCTTTGAAATCTGCATTTTGTTCAGCTCAGTGCTGATACTCTTTTTTTGTTTGACCTATATCATCTGTATATGTGTCTTTGTCTAGCATTTTGGATCCTAAGTCTCCAAAGGGATCAGATCGGAGATGTCGGATGTTTCCGGTGACGGAGATGTATCGGAGACGGTAACTGAGCACGCTGCGCAACCAACGGCGTTGTATCCGTCACTGACGGTGTCGGCGTCTAACAAGGAGAGCGGCGGAGGTAAAAGCTCCTCAAAGCGAAGGCCAATTAGGCCGAGCTTCGACGCTGCGGCCGACAATGAGTTCATCACTTTGCTCCATGGCTCGGATCCAGTGAAGGTGGAGCTTAATCGACTAGAGAACGAAGTTAGAGGTTGAAAGAACTGCTTGCTCGATCTATAGTTGTTTATGTGTCGATTCAGTTCTGATTTTTTTTTTTTTTTGTGTTTGCCTGATTTGGTTTCTTCTGTATTGGGATGTAGACAAGGATCGAGAGTTAGGGGAAGCACACGCAGAGATCAAAGCGCTAAGGTTATCTGAGAGACAGAGAGAGAAAGCTGTTGAAGAGGTTTGTTGTTGTTGTATTCTGATTTTCTATTTTTGTCTTGTGTTGTGTTCGTTTGAAACTCTACAAGCTTTTTTTTTTCTTTTCAATTTCACATTTAGCAATTTCTTTAGGGGAGTTCAATCATTTCTCGATTTTTTTTTACATCATGTTTTTGTTCTTGACTTTTATGTTTTAAAATGTCAGAGATTTGTAGACTGGACTTTTTATCTATACATTCTCTTTCTTGTTTTAAGTGGTTGCAAGTGAGTTTTCATGCTTCTCGTGGATTGACTTTTCCTCTATGTTTTTTTTTTGTTGTTGGGATTATTAGCTTACAGAGGAGCTTGCTAAGTTGGATGAGAAGCTCAAGTTGACCGAATCCATTCTCGAAAGCAAAGTATTGCTCGATGATCCTTCCTTAGCTCGATTTTTTTACCTTTCATTTTTTATACTAATAAACGTATGTTATCAACCGTGTTGCAGAATCTAGAAATCAAGAAAATCAATGAGGAGAAGAAAGCCTCAATGGCTGCTCAGTTTGCTGCTGAAGCCACCTTAAGAAGGGTCCATGCTGCCCAAAAAGATGATGACATGCCTCCAATTGAAGCCATCCTTGCTCCCCTAGAAGCTGAACTTAAGCTTGCACGATCAGAGGTATTTCATTTGCCTTATAAATCTCTAGTTGCTTGATATGGGGGGGATACTGAAAAATTAGTGACCGATCAACTGCTTTGTTTCTGCATAGATTGGGAAGCTTCAAGAAGATAACAGGGCTTTGGATCGTCTGACTAAATCAAAAGAAGCTGCCTTACTTGATGCTGAGAGGACCATTGAAGGTGCCCTGGGAAAAGCAGCCATGGTTGATGATCTTCAAAATAAGAACCAGGAGTTAATGAAACAAATAGAAATCTGTCAGGTTCTGTAGTTATCATCTTATTCTTTGTATTTACTATAAAAACGCTAGAGATGGGATTTACCCATCACATATCGTGTACCAACAATCTGATTAATTATATCTTTGTTTTAGGAAGAAAACAAAATCCTAGACAAAATGCATAGACAAAAGGTTGCTGAAGTGGAAAAGCTCACTCAGACAGTTCGAGAGCTGGAAGAGGCTGTTCTTGCAGGTGGTGCTGCTGCAAATGCCGTGAGGGATTACCAGCGGAAATTCCAAGAGATGAATGTAAGTAATTACACTTCACAAGACTGCCAAAAAAGAGCCATAAAGTCTTTAGTTTCTTGCCACAAAAAGTGCTTATTGATGAAGGAATTATTCGTGGTGTGTCTTTCAGGAAGAGCGGAAAACTCTTGACCGGGAGCTTGCACGGGCGAAGGTGACAGCAAACAGAGTTGCCACGGTGGTAGCAAATGAGTGGAAAGATGGTAACGATAAAGTGATGCCTGTGAAGCAATGGCTTGAAGAAAGAAGGTTTCTACAGGTTAATTAGATATGATGGCCCCTCTCCTATATTCTTAGGATGCAAATTCTTTGCAGTGAGCAAGGCACAGCCATATCGACATTCTCAGCTCTTGATTCTCTAATCTTTGCAGGGAGAAATGCAGCAACTTCGCGATAAGCTTGCCATAACAGATCGGACTGCTAAATCGGAAGCACAGTTAAAAGTAACGGATCTTATGCATTAGTCAGCTTCTCTCATTTAATCTTGTCACATAATACATGAAGTAAAATATTTGTTTGTGCAATTACTAGGAAAAATTTCAACTGCGGCTTAAAGTGCTTGAGGAGACACTTCGAGGAACTTCAAGCAGCAACACCAGGAACATATCCGAGACAAGAAGCATGAGTAACGGACCCTCTCGTAGGCAGTCGCTTGGTGGATCTGAGAACTTACAAAAAATTCCATCAAACGGTGCTTTGTCAAAGAAAGCTCCAGCTTCTCAGATGCGACATTCCTTGTCTATAAACTCAACTTCTGTGTTGAAGAATGCTAAAGGCACATCTAAGTCATTTGATGGAGGCACAAGATCCTTGGACAGGGGCAAAGCACTCTTAAACGGACCTGGGAATTATTCTTTCAACAAGGCTTCTGATGACTCTAAGGAACCAGAGTCAGCTAATGGGTGGAAAGAAAATTCGGAGGAGAAGCCACAAAGTGAAAACCCTGCAGCAACAACTGAGGATAGTGTCCCAGGTGTTTTGTATGATTTACTGCAGAAAGAAGTAGTTTCTTTGAGGAAAGCCTCTCATGAAAAGGATCAAAGCCTCAAAGACAAGGATGATGCCATCGAGGTAGAATCTCTACAATTGTTTCTTTTACGTGCATATGAATCTGTTGTAGCTGTAAAGGGATGATGTATGATAATTTGATGTTTGTAGATGCTAGCGAAGAAGGTGGAAACATTAACAAAGGCAATGGAGGTTGAAGCAAAGAAGATGAGAAGGGAAGTAGCTGCGATGGAGAAAGAAGTTGCTGCAATGCGTGTGGAGAAAGATCAAGATAACAGAGCCAAAAGATTTTCAAATAGCAAGAACTCATCCAACACCGCCCAGATTCCTGCGGGAAGGTACATTTATCTAGTTTTCACTTTGTATTACGCATTTCATGGTCAATCATGATTCGTTTATGGTTAAGAGTGATTGACAGAAAGTTTGGCGTTTGGATTTGCGCAGAGCTGCTGGACGAAGCGGCTTAACGAAGAGTAGCAGTGAGATGAGATTCCAGGAATAACAAAGTAAAAGAATCTTATAGGCTGTTGTTATTACAAGTTGTTTAACCTTATATATCTTCTTATTTCATTCACTTGCTTTTACTTTTTTTTTTTTTCTTACCTCATGTGATTGATGATTGTATCACCATATAACTTAGCATGCTGATAATCCCATCCTCAACACCTATAAAGAGAGAAGAGTTTGTGACGTAGCTCGGGTTTAAACTGTCTAGAGGGTGGATTAGAAGATAAGCCGAGGAGAGAAATGTTGACATTTTGGCTAACATTTTCGTCTCGTTTTCGGAAGTTAGTTTGTTTGGGTGTATAGGTTTTAGAGAGCCTTGTATTGGTTTCTCTGGAGAGAGAGTTTGTGTACCTCTGATTCCTTATTTGTTTTTACTTTACTTTCAGTCTTTGTGTGATTATTCGTTTGTATGTTGGGTTTGCTGATATATGAGATATGATTTATGTAAATGCTTATCTTGAGGCTAAGTATCACTTTCCTCTGTCTCACGCTTGTTAATTTTTTTGCTTATAAACTCTTCATTCTTGATCGATTTGCAATTCATGATAACGTCATTATTGGGCTCTAGCTTTTTAACTTCGACAGCCAAGCTAGAGTTAACGATAAATCACAATCACAATACACGTGTACTGAATTAACTTAAAATTATCTATATTACTAATGTGGACTTGTATTTTAAAAATTCTTATACAAACTTACTCTACGCAATTTGTATAACTAGTCGACAAATCTCGTAAATCTTTAATAATTCACAGAAGTATAAGGATAAGTGGGGATAGAAACACGCGTCACAGACGTATTAACCAAACTATCACAAGGAAGATTTTAGGATATTATAGATTAAGTAGAGATTATTGAGTAATGGCCTCAATTTTTAAAGAATGTATGAGTAATGACCTCAACTTTAAAAGAATATGTGAGTAATATCCCACATTGGAAGTTGTGAGGAATTTAAATAGTTCTCAGTATTTTGGGTCGGTTTTAAGAAAACTGATGTGTTCTAGTATATCTTTTGGATATAGGATTTTGGATTTATTTATGAATTAATAAAGTTTTGGTTCTATTTTGATTCAATTCTTTTTGGTTTTGGATTGGTTCTTAGTTTTGAAAATAAATATTGAATATGATTTATACCTATAATATATTCAAAAACTCAAAATTCTATCAAAATTTTCAAAAGTATATCTGAAAATTCAAAAAAAATTAAAAAATATATTTTATCCAATTATACATGAAATCATAAAAAAATTAATTAATAGTTTCGGGTCATCCGAATACTTGATTAAAAATCAAATAATACTCGAAATTGAATCAATATCCATAAATCTGAGATTACAAAACCGAATAAAATAAATTTAGCTGAAGTTGATCCATATCAGTTTTTTTTATCGGTTACAATTCAGAGTTTTAGGTCAAATTTTTTTGCTTATGGTTAACTTTGAGTAGTATTTAAGGGATTTAAACTTAAATAATGTATTAGAGCTTGAAAATACACTCATGTACTCCGGCTCAGAAATGATTTGACCGCCTGGACCCGAAATTGATGGTCGGTTGAGATTAGGGACTAAGTGGAGATTATTTGGCTTATGGACCTTGATTTCCATTAGAAAACTAACTCTCTTGTTCAACTGACCTAAATCAAGCACAAAACCAACAACACATAAATCAGGAACAAGGATGACTATTTTGTCGGCTTGCATTTCATGATAACAGACAACAACTCGGATCTCGGTTTCGCCTTCTTTGCCATTAGGGCCTTTGCTTGCAAATAAAAATTTTAAAAAGAAAACAATCTCGCCAATAGATAATGTTGATCTTTTTAAAGCTAAAGAAGAAAAGGAACAATCTTTAGCATAATCCAACACATACAACCCGAAACCCATCTCGCCCTGGAAAGAACACAGGACAAGAGAGCATTAAAGATTCTTACAACTTTATTAAATAAAAACAAAGAACATTTTGGTATTTTGATGAGTTTCTTTAATCACACAAGGCGTCTGCAGAGAGTGACACCATCACCAATGGAGACTTGAGAGAGCTCGATGCGAGGATCAGAAGCGAGCTGCTTGTTCAACTCCATAAGGGCTTTTCTGTTCACCCTCAAGTGCTCTGGCACACTTTCCTCTTCCTCCGCCACAAACCCAAACCACAATGTGTTATCAAAAGCTATTATTCCCCCAACCTTCACCAGCTTCATTAGTCTCTCGTGTGCGTTGGCATAGTTTGGTTTATCAGCATCAACAAATGCGAAATCAAACTCCGGTTGTGGATTCTCCTGTGGTTCACCATCATGCATAAACCAATGTCATCATCATAAAACGTATATTTTTGACATCTACGTAACAAGAATAATTATCAGGGTAGTGGTTAAGATATTACAAAAAGAGCAAATATAACTGCTAATAGTAATATAACGAAAACATGACTGATAATTGTAAAGGAATACGTACGCTCAACATCTTGTCTAAGGCCTGAAGACAATCGGATTGGATGAAATTGATTTTGTGATCAACACCTGCATTCTTGATGAACTCTAGACCCAACTCGTAAGCTTCTTTATCAATGTCTATTGCAGTAATCTGTATATATCCAAAGAGTTCATTGATTTTGTTATTATTTTTGCTTATTTGATTTTTTTTCTTTGTTGGAAATGAAGGATTAGTGTTGCATGCATATACATGGCCATCTTCAGGCAATGCGAGGGCCGTCGTGAGCAACGAATATCCCGTGAAAACACCAAGTTCTAGCGTATTCTTGGCATTCATCATTTTTATAAGCATTGATAAAAAATGCCCCTCATCAACCGGTACCTCCATCTCGCTTCTACACATATAAACGCAAATAATTTTTTTATTTGTTAGTATTAATTCTTGAGTTGATTTAATGTATGTACTTCGATCTGAGCAATCTAGTTGAAATTAGATCTTTATTGTTTGTTTGCGTTCGTCTTGGTATTCATATGAAACTACAACCTTAATTAACGTTATAAAACATTTAATTTGTAGAAAAAGTAAGCATATAATCATATATAGACTTTCAGAAAAATACTAGCTCAAAGTCAATAATGATCGCTGAAACATGGATATACAAGGGAGGTTGTAGCAAGACTTACAAATTGCCATACTTAAGGACCGTAGCTTCTCGTAATTTCTTGAGCTCTTCATGCTCTCTTGGATATGCCGTCGTTTCAAAGATGTACTGTCTCACATATCACAAGTTTTAATTCACAACCACATCCGTATTAATACAACCTCAATCTTAATCATTAGATGACAAAAGCTTTTTTCTCATCTGATAATTAAAAAAGTTTAGTTCTCTGCAGATCAAGCAAGATTTTAAATTCGAACAAAATTAAGTAAGCAAAATCTAAAGGGATTAAAGAAAACAGGATACCTTTTTGAGAGCCTCGTTCTTGAGAATTCCTTTGGTTGGAATCAAATTTTCCATAGCTCCTTCCATCTCGTGATGCCTTCAACTTCAAAAGCTTTGCAATGCCTATGAGCTCACATATAACTCTATTACTTTCCTTTTTTATTATTACTATCTCTTTATGGCTTTATTACTTTTTTAAGTATATATCTTTATGACTTTTATCTAAAGAGAATCTCAAAAGCTGATATATGCATATTTATAGTGTTGGTGGCACAATCATGGTATCAATAGCTGGCATAATCTTGTTATCAATAGTTGGCATGATGGATTTTTTTTTTAACATTTAAAGTGATAGCTTTCATATACCGTTTATGCTGTACTAATTTTAATGGAACTACTCGGATAAGCGACAAAAAAAAAAACGAAGGAAAGCATTTATTCTCTTGTGAACTAATGTAGTTTTTTTATTATAAATTAATCTTATTGAGATTTGAAAAAAAAATTATCTTATAAAAATATTAATTTATTGATAAAATAATAATAATTTATTTATTATACTTTTAACTTGTTAAGATTTTATTTTATTTATAAATTTTATATTAATATTTAAATATTGATGATGAAGTTGATAACGATATTATGAAATTGTAGTTACACATAAAAAATCAATTATTGTTTTTAGAACTTTCATAATTTTTGGATACTAACTATAAAAATAACACCAGAAGTTATTGATACAAAAAAAATTATAAATAAACTCCAGATAATTCAAATTTTCAGAAAAAGACAAATAACATTAGATAAAATCATATTTTACTAAATTACTTTATATATATATATATGCATATCTAATATTTATAGTAATTAATTAATAGTATTGTTGGAACCAAATATTTACATAGAAGTTTTTTTAAAAATTATTATCTTATTATTTTATGGAATTTACTAACTTTTACATCGGTCCGACTAAAAAAAATATAAAATTATTATCTTAAGTGATTATTAATTTACAGAATATTAATTTATAGAAATTTAAATAAAATAAATATTTATACATAGTTTATTAACTAATGCCATAAAACACATTAATTAAAATTACTATTATTAATTAGTTCATGATTACTAACACAAAATGCGTGATTTAGTAGCTAATAACCCTAACAATTACATGGAGACCAAAAATCGAACTCTCAATCTTGGATTCGAATGTCTATATAAACGAGAAAACTTACTACATAGATAATTAACTCGAGACATACATCACCGATTTAATTTGAAGAAATTATATGTTTACTCTTTCATTTAAATGTTTTGAACAGTCTGTGATAATAGAAAAACTCTATCTCTTCAAATTATTTCATCAGGTTGATGGTAAAATACACGGATTAAATTATCGCTAATTTATATATCACCCATTTAATTTGAGAAATTACATTTTTACTCCTTCGTTTAATAATTAAAAATGGAATGATTTGTTTGAAACTTAGTTGGAACTTCATTCATAACCTACTACCACTGCACTACTTGATCTTTTTAAAAATATAATATTTATAACGTCGTTTGGGTGCTTTTGTTTAAATATTGTGTTTGATTTGGGGAAAATTGAAGATTATAGTTTTTAGTTAAAAACAAAATCTCAAAACCTGTTTTCTCTTCTCTTTTTTTTTCCTCACATGGGCTTTTTAATTTATTTTGTTTCATAATTAATGTAAGAGATTTCCGTAAATTAATATTAATTTTTTGTTACAATAGTTACAATTCATGTTAAAATGAGGAATAAATAATAAAAAATAATAATAATAGAAAAAAATGCACAAGAACAAACGGCGGTTATGGTTTCTTAGAAAGATGATGACAGTGTAAAATTACACTTTTACCCCTTTATTTAAATTATAAATGGTTAACAATTACATGATTTCTACTGTTGGATGTTAAAAAAAAATAATATAAACCATAGGAAAAATGGATGAACTATAATGTTTGTAAACCGATTTCAACTAATAAATGTCCAAATTTACACTGTATAATAGTATGAACATAAAGAACTAAACAAACAACATACTGTATATTGTATGAACAAAGCACAAAAACGTTAAAAGACGGGAGAAGATGTCCAATTAGTTGGGTCTTTTTTTTTTTTTAACGCAAATACCATTTTTCATTAATGATACTGGAACCTATAAATAGGCTATTACAACCTAAAATTAGGCTAATACAACCTTATACAGGCTAATACAACCTAAAAATTAGGCTAACAACAACCCAAAAATAGGCTCAAACAACGCCAAAGCCACTGCCCAAAAGCAAAAGATCGTAAACTGAATGTATAATTCAGTCTACTCTCCTAGGAATTAAACCGTCTAAACTTCCCGAAAGTTTAAACTTAACCTAGATGACTCTATCACGTTACAAGATTATTCAAAAGAAAAATGATTAAACGACCCTCCGAAAGGCGATGGTCAAATTCACCGAGAATCCAAATAACTACTGTCACTAGCACCCAACCAGTTGGTAGTAGTAATGACCCCGAATAATCACCTTGATTACGATTAAACAGTTCCAAATCTTGTCCTCGTCAGATTCCAAACTGTCTAATCGCTAACGTCGCTGATATCCAGAGTAATGGATGTCACCTAAAATTAGCACCACTTTCTCACAAAACACCGGGGAAGAAACCCAAACAGAAGCTCAGATGCTATCCAAATATTCAAGGCGCGATAGTTCTAGGAGAACCACCAATCTAAGAAACATCATCTTCATAAACCCGTCCTCAAGGTTCCGAAAGACTGAAGTCCAGACAGATGTAGCTCTAGAAACCCACCTGCCAAACGCTCAGACGCAAGAACGCTCAAAGGCCAAACGCGGTCGCCAAACGCAGTCGCCAAACGCAGTCGCCAAACGCAAACGCAGCCGCAAACGCAGTCGCCAAACGCAGTCGCCAAACGCAAACGCAGCCGCAAACGCAGACGCCAAACGCAGTCGCTAAACGCAGTCGCCAAACGCAAACGCAGTTGCAAACGCAGACTCCAATCACAGTCGCCAAACGCAAACGCAAAGCGCAGTCTCCAAACGCGTTTGCGAACGCATGACCTGCACGCCGTCGCCGGAACGCTTGAACGGCCAGAATAGCCGTGAAGCTTCAAGGGTCTTTCCTCTAAGCGTCCCACCGCCGTCCGCCGGTGCTTCGCAACACCGCTAAACACTGCCGTACGGAGGTGACTCAACCTCTCTCCAACAAGCACGAGGCTTGAGAAATTGTAAAGAGGAACCGATGTTGGGGAGTATCGGAGGGTCAAGGAGGAGAAGAGGAGAGGGAGCCCTCTCGCAGTGACGGACAGAGCCGACCACCGGAGAGGCTTACAGATCTGTGAGCGGCGCTGGTTTTTTTTGGGAGAGAGATGGGAGAGACGCTAGGGTTTTTTTTTTTTTTTTTTTTTTTTTTTTGTATATTGTTAATGTTGTATTAGTTGGGTCTTAATTGGGCCAATTTAGTAATTCTGATTATTATTATTATTATAATTTTGAAACTGATTAGCCTATTTTCTTTCAAAACTCAATTTTTTTTCTTAAACAAATAAATAACTCAACGAAACAAATCATAGGCTGATCTGGATAGACCAATAACCCAATAACAAAGCCCATTATAGGCCGAGATGACCCAAAGATTAAACTAGGGTTACTCACAACTCTGCCTCCCTCATTCCAATATAAATAGCTAAGTGATGACAGATGAAATCGTAAACCTTACACAAATCTCCTTCGTCGCTTTTTTCGACTTCATCTTCTAATTTCTTTATTCAATTTTGATCGTATTTATGTGTTTCTTTTATCTTTTTTTTTTCGTTTTGATAAATTTTATATCGAATCCACCTCTACTTCGGTAAGAGGGGCTATGGATCTCTGTTATATTAATATATTAGTTGCCTCCGATGATGATCAAAACATAACTTTCGTTCTTCCGAGATTCATCGTGCGGAAAATTTATGGAGACCTGAACTGAGTGGAGGCAATTTTTTTACTTTATTCTTATTTGTTATTTATTTTTTTCTGAAAATCAATTTTTTGGGGTTAATTTGATGGGTATTTCTGGGTTTGCTCTGATGATGTCAAAACTTAAAAACTTTCGTTCTCCTGAGATTTCATTGTGCTGAAAAAAATTGGAGACCTGAACTGATGAGTTTCGAAAATTTAGACTTTTCTTTTGTTTTCTTTATTTAATTTCGACGTTTTTAAAGTAAATTTGCGGCGCCGAACAAGTTTTTGACCATTCTTTCGATATTTGGAACTGGTTATCTGCAGAAATTGCGAGTTCGTTTAAAAATTCGGAAGATTTTGAAATTTGAATTCCAAAGTCTAATTAATATATGGGCTAGTTTGACGGTGATGACCAACCATATTCATAGAATTGACAAATAGGCCCAAAAACACAAGAACAGAATATGATGAATCAAACATTTTTTGAACACATTTGGTCAGAACGAGTAAGCTAGGTTTATGTCGTTAATGCTTCACAAATGAACCAACCTTTGACATACTACAAAGCCAGAGAAACTCTTGATGTTATAACAAACTAACACAAAGGAAAGATTATGCTACCAACGGGCAAGCATATGCCAAAACCGTGATTGTCGTTGGAACCTAAGGCATTATCGAGAAGGAAACATAACAATCACTGACTGAAGAGTGACTGAGGAGTGTTCTTAAGTTTCAATCTAGTATACTAATTGAAACATGTTGACACAAATCACAAAACAAATTGTTATTGCAACAGTAATTCTGTCTAGATCAGACTGTCATCAGTACTCACCTACAAATGACATAAATGAGTTGTAGCAGACAAGATTTTGATCAAACAAGATAAAAATGTAGGTCGTTTAGATATTGTACCTAATATAGATATGTTTAACACTCTAAAACAAAATTTTGATTTTCCATAAAACCAATAGAAAGAAAAAATTTCTATAACAAAATCAAGGAACTGCGAAGCACAGTCTACTTCCGATCTCTCCGCTTCCGTTCTGCTCTCTGCCTCTTGTCGTCTTCCCACTCACGATCATACATTCTATACCAAAGGTCAAGGAAATTGCTGTTCTTGGATTTGGATTAAGTAACTCTGAAGATACCATCAATGATGCATCATATAAGGGATTGTTTCATGATGCAAACTCAATCAGAGATATTATATAAGTTGGTAACGAGGCTCTTTTTTTAAGGATACGGGTCAGAATCACGACGAGCCATCTTGCTGGAAGCTTCTTTACCAAGAAGTCTGATGCTTGGCTCTTCAAGATAACCTCCATGCTGAATCATACTACTGCTCTTTCGCTCTCTACCTTCGTACGATGATGGTCCAATACCGACTGATAAAGATGACTGATGGGGCATTGGAGAATATTCACTTGGCTCTGCAGATGAGACCTGTTGATCCCTCTTAAACTTCCTTCTCTTGGAGGCTCCATTATCATCTTTCAAAGGGATACTTTTTTCTCTTTCCCTCTCTCTTTCCCTTTCTTCCTGTATCGAACAAGAAACTACTTAAAGAAATCAGAAGAACGAATTACCAAAACAGATAAGACAAAGCAGTAAGAAACCATGGTGATGCATTTATGCTACAGTTGATAGACTACAGTTTTGTTTGATAATAACTTGGGTAAAGAGGAGCCATGTTACCTTCACAATGATTGCTTCTCGGTCATCTCGCTTTCGGTCACGAAAATCGTCATCTCTTCTTCGTTTTGAATCTTCAACAGTAACTGATGTATTCTCTTCAGAGCGTCGTCTCTCTCTTTCATCATGCCTCGGGGAAAGCCTCTGAGAATGCCTTGTACCTCCTGCCCTTCTTTCGGGGTCTTCTTTCAAGGCCATAGATTGTGGAACGATGTTAGGAGGTAACGGTGGAGGTGGGGGTAAACCTTGACAATGAAAATGATCATCAGCATGAGATTTCTCAAGTGATGCCTCGCTATGACGCTGTTTGCTTCTATCATCTTTGTTTCTCTCATCCTTGTTTCTATCATAACTCCTAGTTGTTCCTTTATCAAGACCCTTCTCAACTGAGCGCTCTCTAACGTGGCGTTCCAAAGATTTATCGCGCGCTTTTTCCACATCATCTCCACGAGTTTTATCAGAACGCTCCATTCTTTCTCTGTGGACTCGGTCCTGTCTTTCATTACCCTTATCCTTTGATCTATCTTGATCTCTATGGGCGCTATGGTCATCAGTAGATGTTTTGTTTAAATCCAACCGAGCCTCTGCTGATTTTTCTCGATCACTCGGTCGAGCGTCACTGTCATGCTCTTTGTGCTCAGCATCTGCTTTACGGCGTTTACTTATTCTGTCACTCTCTTCGACAGCATTAGCTCGTTTTTGTAACCTATCACTCGATCTCAAAGAAGTGCTAAAATCATGCCTAGGGGAATGAACAGTCCGAGAAGATTGCTTTTGTGTATCTGAAGCTTCAGCACCATCATCTTTCACTGCATCAGAGATTAAAGTTAGAAACCTGACAATTCCATCCAGCTTCCATGAACGTCTAGTGATTTTGTGGGTGAGATAAACCTTTGGACGAACCAGTATCTAGGCTACCATTGGCTGCTGTGCTGGGAGACGCTTTGGTCAAACCTGCCTGCCTGCTCTCCGGATAAATAAGATCTTTGTCAGCTGTGGGTGTTCTTCCAACAGCTTTACCGGACTTTCCATCATCTTTTCCAAAATCTTGCTTTGTTGATTTGTTCATCGATGCAGCCGATGCACCTCGTTTAGAAGGTTTTAACTGCCAACCAAAAATAAATTATACAAGATATAGAGTTGGAGCCTAAAATCTACCAGAAACGTTGATTAGCTGAAAATATTTTAGCGACCAACTTCCAAAATAAAAAGGGTGGGATAGGTTGGGGTGGAGGCGAAGAATATAGATTGTAGCATATTGCATTATCTTGGGATTAAACCATTTGATCTTAGCATTCTCACCACAAGCCAGAGCCCAAGTGAAGGGATAGGTTAAACACAGTCCATATGTCTACACGGTAAGCCCAAATACAATATCTAATCATCACTTCTCTAAAACCAGTCCTTTGGAAACGAAGTTGTCAAGAAAGTAGAATGGGCGCTGCCAAACAAATAAGATAGAATAGGCAGGATAAATATCCTATATAATTTCTGCGAAGCGCTAGTGACAACTTTGTGGTTCACACGTAAACCAGGGGTTGCTAACTTAACAAATAAAAGAGCAAAGAACAAGGTGATACCTCGGCTTCGGAATACTTTGGACCAGCTTTGACAGGATTTTCATCAGATATTCTGGGTGATGCATCTGTTTCCTTTTGGTCCATTGACCTCTTAGACATAGATGGTTGGGCATCCGATGGATTGCCTCCCTTTGATTTTGGATGTCCTTGATCAGACTTTGAAGGTATATTTTCCGTTCTTCCATCTAGTGGTTTAGTTTTTGACAACTGGTCCTTGCCGCCAGACTCAGGCTGCTGGTTAGTAGATCTTCCCCCAGTTGATTCACCTTGGGAGACGCCACTTACCAAACCATTCTGCGAAAAAGCATGTTTTGGAGTATGTACAGGCGGACCCTTTAGTTCAAGGAAGCCCATGCTAAACTCTTCGTCTGTAACCCATGATGGCTGCACATAATCGACATTCAGCCAAAATTGCATAAAACACTGAACGTGAAATTGCTATGGTTAGCACTCACTTTTCTTGCAGACAGTGCAGCGGCAACACCAGTTGCCAAGACCTTAAGATCCTCTCGCTCATCATTTTTAATCTTGGCTACCTGTGAGACCAGACCAAAAAGAACGGAAACATTAATATTTTCAATAACAACAACACATGAAACGATAGATGTACACATAAGACCAACTTAAAGCGTATTCACAAGACTGGCTAGTAAAGAGGTACTCGCCCGTTTCTCGATGTTATATCCAGTCTTCCGAGTAACTGGGAAAACACCAGATATTTTTGTTAACATAATTAGGGCATTACGAATTTCCATGTACTCATTTGACTCCAGACACTGGATCAAAAGCTTTGTGATTTTTGCACACCATTTCCAATGTACCTTTCAGGGACATCAACAGATGAAACAGGCATAAAACACATAAGAAACAAGACTTTGCTACCAGTAATTAAAGCACGATACGTGACAGCTAAATAGTAGAAATACATCGGGAAAACATATCCAAAGATGAAATGGAATATATCAAAATCACTGAGCAGAAGCAATGCAGTTCCATCATATAAAAAGGTATTTAATTACTTTTAGGCGTCATGCTATTAGTTCAACAGATGATATATAAAAGGTAAAACGTCCAGCTCACATTAAAAACAACCCTTTAGTTCAAACAGCATAAGACTTACTCGAGCTTTACATGATAAATTTTATTCTTGAGAAATATATACAAATAATAGTTATACTCCATAAACCATTCTGAACCTTACTCCAGAAAAGAAAAATGTATGAAAGAAGCAAGCCTTTAATTGACGTGAGAATTCCAGAAAATTTCTAAATCCCAATACAGAGAAAATACACTTGAGTAACTTAGAACTTGACTACAGAAGAGAGTTCAAACAAACTTTTGACTAATTTTCCAGACACTCGTCGTATGACATACAAATCACTCCTGAAACGGAACTCCTTAGTTACACCCCAACCTAAACTGCCATCAAAACCTGAAAATTTCCTTATATGTCCGTTTTATCTTGCAAAGTTTCTATGCAATAACCACTAAGCTATTGAAAGATCTATACGTCAACCCTTAATACATCCAAAGTGTATTAGAATGTACTTTTACTTTCGGCTAATCATTATAAAGTACTCTAAAAAAAACGAATAGTAATTCCTGACACAGTTATAAATTTTATACCACTTCAAACTTGAGACAGTTATAGAGTTTATACCACCTCAAACTTAAGAAGTTTATACATCTAAAAGTAACATAATTATAGAAGTCAAGAATTCGAATTTCTAACCTTCACAAATTGTCCAAATGTGACGCGCCGGCTGTCCGGATATCTATAATAAACAGCAAACCCTGGCATGTTTCCGCACTCATTTTCATAGACTGATTCTGCACTCTGAGAAAATATATGAGACAACATCAGCAATAGAAACTATGTCAGAAAGAATAGCCCAATTCTATACTTCAATCGTCAAAGTAAGATAAACTTTCAGGAGTAACCTTCCAGTGGTATGCAATCTTTAAGGTCTCAAACAAAAACCTCCCAAGTCTTCCAACTTCGTATTCAGTGCAGCAGCAGATCATTGGTTGTAGCGTTTTACATATCAGTACATCGATGTGGTTGACTGTGTTAAAATAGGGTGTTCCAAGAGAGTGGAGCATTTGTACAAACATAGCACAGTACACAGAATCTGCCATGCTAAATGTGCAACGAGGGAAAATACAACGCTGCAGGAACTCGATATTGATCTTCAAAGTATCAGGACAGGAGCTCAACCATGTATCTTTTTCACGTGAAAGCCTTCTACGGACAGAAGCAACATGTTCTTCATGCTTTTCAAGTTCACCGGTTAGACGATCAAGAGATTCTTGAATCCTTTCCTTCTCTTTTTTTCTCTTCGTAATTGCTGAGCTAGAATTATCAGCAACCTCTTCAAGTGTCTTAAGGGCAGCATGCTGTTTAGATATCTCAGACTCATAACCATTTTTGGGAACATGGAGATCATACAGGGTAAGCCCCCAAAAAGTAGCGTAGAGGTCTGGCGACAGACTATTCCAAGCTTTCGAGGGCAGCATTGTTCTTACTGTATCAAGAACATCAGACCACCTGCATAAATATTAACAAAGAGAGAAAGTCCCATAGATCAGCATCTAGGTGTAATGCAATAAATTAATTGATTCCTATCACGTCCAATCTTCAGAAAGAGACTACTGGACACTTCAAATCAAAATCACGTCCATATTGTTGCTGCAACCACATATACTAAACAGTTCGAATTGAAATATTACATTACAGCTTTTTCAGATACGCCGATATCAAGAATCATGGAACTCTCAGATTTTGATATATCGGAATCTGCATCCATACATTCCCCACTATCCAAAGGCCACGAAACATCACCGTTCCATCGACACTTGAAGAGCCTCATCACAGGGCGAAATATCAAAAAAACGACCTGGCAAGGGAATCAAAACATAAGTCTGGGTTTCAAAATGCAGAGAGTAATCACAAAAGAAAGCAACAATAGCTAAGGGAAGTAACCACAAAAGGAAGGCAATAATAGCTAACAATGTAGACCAGAAGACATGAGTGAAAAGTGATGAAATCCATATTGTTGAAGAGTGCAGTAACACAAGGGTAAATAACAATGGACAAAGGAAAGAAGATCGAAAGACCTCTGGCTCAAGATGGTATGTGTGAACAAGCTCATCAAGCGAAGGTACCAGCTGAGCATAAGCAGTAGCAGGACTAACAGCACTAGAAAGGAAGTCCACGTATTGGAGGAGAATTCCATGACATCTGTCGAACTGTTCAGTGACCATCTTAATATATGGTGCATCCGCATTTACCACAACTCTGCATATCAGGCAGTTTACATTATAATAACATAAAATCAAGAACATCATAGTTTGTTGACCAGATGAATAAGTGTACATCACACATACTCGTCAGTGGCACACCAATATACAATCTACAATGTAAATATGTAGCTTTAGACACCGATTTAACAGACATTTTTTTCTCTTCGTGTCAATTTATGTTTCCAGGTATATGATGTAGAAACTATGCATCGTGCTCCAATTAGGTATCCTCCATGCAAACAAATAATGCACCCTTCCAAATGCCAAACAATTTCGAGCAATCACATTTGTCAACTTACAGAGAACGATGCTGGGAGATAAGTAACAAAAGAGGGATAGCTATTTTTGGTTCATCATTAGGAAGCAACGAATCTCGTAGACGGTTGGATGATTTGACAAGTGCCTGCAAAAACCAGGAAGAGAAATCAGAAATTTTTAAAACTAAGATAACCTCAATGATCTCCAAGGTAAATAAATAAATAAAGCTCATTACTGATGACACTATCGCAAGCACATATGCTTTTATCTGCGGAGCCTGTCATCTATAGAAGTACAGAAGAGGTTTTGAATGAAACGATTTCTTACAAGATCAGACATTCTAAATTAATTCTGAATGAATGACTTCAGATAAATAATTTTGCCACAACCCATTACATGTTTGTAGAGCATGTATGCATAGACAAAGCGCACACAGTGTCAGAATATATGCAGCTGCAAAAACGATGAGCTAAAACGGAGATGTAGGGGATCAAACTTGAATATAATCAAATCAATAATGTTTCATTTTAGATTACTGAAAAAAAAACCTGAATTTCAAGCTGGCAACATCGTCTATTTTCTCTAACAACAGTTAACAAATACAGGCACTCATGGTGAAGACCAAAGCTTGGCTCCTCTCAAGATTAATAAGAAGTCATTTTAAATTTCTGAGGATCTAAAAAGACAAACCTTGTTGTTCCGTGTCATGCCAAAGGATGTTGCATGATAACGTAAAGTCTCACTACCTGCCATGGCATCCAACTGATCTTCAGTAAGGTTCTCAGTGTATTGTACATTTGCCATCTGCTGGATCAGTTCCTAAACATCATTGTCAAATTACAGTCAACCACCATTAGTCTGAATAAGATGGATCATAAGAATTTGAGGAATACAAACGAACCTGGAGAAGAACAAGCTCAATCCCTTGACCCCTCTTTAACTGGTTCACCAGATACTGGAAAAGACCCCTTAACTCCATTGATGGGTACTTCTTACACCTGGATAACATGATATTGTTTGTGAAAATACTCCAAAATGATGGCCTTTTATTACTTTCTGAATAATGCTATATATGCATCATGCAGTTAAAAAGATATTCTATTGGTAGTCAGATAAAAAATAAAGCCCTCACGAGAAGAGACACATGACGAAAACTAACAGGAGGAACACATGAAAAAAAAACTAATGGCTAAGCAAAGCACTCTTCGTCCTATCAGGCAAACTAACATAGATCATGTCAGCAAATAAGGTACTCCCAACTTCTGCAGCGAGTAAATATCATGCAAAATCCAGTTGCTTTATCACTAGCATATGCAATCAATAGTTACATTAAAATTCAACTGACTATCCAAACAGTAAAAAGGGAAACCAGAGAGGCAATCTGAAATGAACCAAACAATATCTTACAACACATTTTGTCAAGCGAATGAACACTAAAAGTGAACATAAAAGATGGAGAGTGCCACCAAATTCACCAGGTAACCACAATCGTTTTAAACATCAAAAATTGTAAGTTCACTCCTTAAACAGCTTTACATAATGCTTTTCTATCCTGGGCATAACTGCAAATATGCCTAATGTATGCAATCACAAAAAAAAAACAGCCATAGCAATCGATTATCTCTCTAAAATAGTAATGAAACTAGTTCTAGCCTGTATTTAATTATTAATGCTTTCAAAGAAGAACACATACAGGTGACCCCAAAATGAAGCCAACGATTGAAGCCAGTCTGATAAATTAATCCCGTCGTCTTTGAGTTTAGCTCGTCCGCTTAGTGCCAGTCTCTCAATCACGACATATTCCAGGATATCATACTCAAGCTGTGTATCAGGAATAATTTGGAAAGCATCAGATTGTGTATCAGAAGCATCTACTGACAACAATAACTTAGAAAGGAAAGGTAAGTCCAGGTAACTTAGCAAACAAAAGATTTTTCACGAACGAAGCAAGAAAGAAGAAACACACGAACGTTAAATAGATACAATCTTCGGAAAAAAAAATGTTAGAATCTTAGGATCCATCAGAAACAATTTTTTCCGAAGGTCCTGTTTGTGTTAGCCAAACTAACATATCCATATTCCCAACTTCTTAAACCTAACCCCGAATGAAAGCTAGTGTGAATGACTAAAATGAACCAGTAGAAAACCTACAAAAGAAAATCATACTGACCTGTGTCAAGTACTTGAAGGCATCTACAACTGGAGCAATCATGTCTCTATATGCTTCAATCTGTTGCAACAAGAACCTGACAGTTGGCAAACAATTCTGACTACAAAAACACTACATTTTGAGGTAGATTGAAACCTGAGTTACAATTGTCCGAAGCACCGTCATGGGATTGGCATGAGCTAGTTTTGCCACCATCCTTCCTAACGGCTTCAAATTTTCTTTTGCGAGCCGTTTTAGAATCCATCTAGTGTCCAACTGACAACGAGAATAGGCTCCTGAGGGTCTGAAGGATGCATATTTCCAGTTGTATCATATAAGAACAAAGGTAGAAGAAGTCATACTGCTATACCTTAGCCACTTGCCTTGCTGCCAACAGCAAAGGATTCCGCTCATCGTCTTTTTCCCACTCACCATATAAGCGATAACGAGCCTAAACACAAAATTAATCATCAGGATTGACCATCACGTTCTACACAAAAGAATATTTGGAATAAAAAACGGAAGCAAGTTAACCTCATATGGAAGGAGACTCATCACTTCCCAAATCTCATGACCAACTGCTGGATTAGCAGGTACTAATTGTAACGATGGCAGAAAGCATGTTCCAAGAGCTTCTTCCACTCTCAACCTCACCTCCTTCAGGTGCACACGAGAAATTTCATATGCACTACCTTCTTCATTTGACGACCCATCACTACTGCGAACACGATCTAAGGCCGACAAGTAGCAAACCCTTAATACTCTACAAATCTGCCACAATGGTAAACATGTATCAGCTTCAATCTTTAATCGTTTGTATCATTCAGTATTTTAAAGGTCAGTGCACCTTCTGCAAAAGTTGCGTATTACGGTACAAGTAGGGCCCAACTGTAACAAGCATCTGAAACACTTCTTTCGGAAGATCTAGACAAGTCCTATCGGCTGTTGTATTAGCAGCGTGTGTAATCTTTTCTGTACCCGCAGAAGATGAATTTTGAAAACGTGTCTGACAGGCAATGCGATAAGCATACGTGATTGACTTCTCTATTAGCCTGAAACATACACCAAAAATATCATTGTTGTCATCATAGATTAGTGGCCAGAGCTGCTGTACTCCTTAGGTGATACCTAGAGCTGAAGACGCAAAGCAACAAAGCATTTATACATCTAATGAAAAAATAGTCTTGCGCTAAAGGATCACTCACTAACCTAAACAAGTTACCACAAATATGATTATGAGCCACTGGATTAAGAGGCGCAAGACGCTCGAACAAGATATTGGCATGATACCTGAGACAAGTAAAGAGTTAACGCAGAAGAAAAAATAAAATAAAAAAAGCTTTCACTTCCATTGAGCAGAAAAGGGAAGAGTAAAGTACTACGGCTTTAGTATAAATTAGATATACAAAGTAGCTTTGTGTATATGGTAGTACCTAAGATGTCAATTTTGCAGGACAGTAACACTCATCCAACATGTCTTCCAAGTTCAATTTCAAGTAATAAACAAAAAGCTGATTCAATTATTACAAAGTTAAGAGTCACATACACAGTAATCCTAGAAGAAATCCCACGCTTATGAAGAATTTACTTGAAATTTAACATGCAATAGTTCGAGAAACGTATTACCAAACAAACTGTTTTGATGATAGTGTATTTGTTAAGTGAAAAGAAAAAAAAATTGGCATACTAAGCTTTCAGAAGAGTTCAATATTTTTTTCTCTAAATCAAGAGGAACTAATATACATACCAGTCGTCCACAGAGAGGAAACCATCAAGGAGGCCCAGAGTCTGGTTATTTTCAAGCTCTGGTAATCGCTCAGTAACAGCTTCAATTTCCATGTCTAAAGCAGCAAAGAGATCTACTTTGAAATCTCCTTGCTTCTCATCCTCCATAAGATCTTTCCCAGTAGCAGCAAGATTTATCTTTCCAATTTTATTGGCCTGTAGAAAAGGAGGGATTTGTAATTATCATAACTCGTGAATAAACATGTGAAAGAAAGGCTTCAAAAACAAAAACCAAAAATAATTGGCTGGCTTCCAGGAAGATGGAGAGGTGCTTAGTCTAGTATTAATTAAATTTGTGAAGGCAAGATGAGCAGATTTTGATTTAGAAGAAACATAGAGACAACTTACGCTAGGCCAGAACAAAACTATCTTAAAACATCTATACACATGCATCTAAAATTCTTAATGAAGAGGTCAGATTTTGAGTTGTACCTCTTCGAAACGCTTTGCAGAAGAAGCATTATAATCCTCAAAAACTTCTTCGTCCTTAGGTAGCAGATGTGCATATCTGTTCACAACAGTTAGGCAAAACAACATCAGAACATAAGGTCCATAGATTTAGTATAGTTTCACTTGTCAGAAACACGAGGAAATGTAGCAATCTAGTAATCACCGAATCAGTGCACTGGTAAGATAAGTTAATGATTTGAGTGAATTGCTTGCAAGATAATAAATTCTCTACTAGATATTCCTCCTCTACTAGCTAATCATCTCCAAGAGCAATCTCCAAGTAAGTAACTTAGAACAGCCAAAATGATTTTTGACAATCAAAACCCCATCAATTTCCTTTCAGATTACATTAAGAAACGAGCTTAAGAGTCATAGCTAACAAACAACTAGTAAAGGAGACATAATGCAGGAAAATCTTTCATTTAGATTCCTACTGATATAATTTTATGCTCACACAATAAAAAGAAAAGCAGTCGTCAGTAAGAAGACTATGTACAATTATTTAATTAGAAAGGAAACTTCAACGACATCGTCTGCGGAAAAACGATAACACTAGTGTACTTCCTTAAGTCAAAACACATAATGCTCGATTTGAAAATTCCCCGTGGCTCCTAAGGACCTAGAAAGCAAGAAAATAAAGGGAAAGAAACAGTTAAAGGAAAAAGTACTCACATGCTTTCAAGATTGATAAACTCCTCCTTTACTAGCAAGGCTGTAAGCTTATAGAGCCCAGGTGGAACAGGGCTATTCACCTCCAATCTTTGATAGTATTGAAATTTAAATCCAAGAATTTGTGAAGCATGAGACTGCATATCAAAGAGATTGTTTTAGCACAAATGTAGTCTCTCAAGCTAAAAGGTGGAATATGACGACACGAGGAAGACAATCCAAACCTTGGGAAATATAGGAATTAGATTGAGAAACGTGTTGTAATCTTTTTCAAGTTCAAAGCAATCCAAAACCTATTCATCAAAAACAAAGGGTATATATATAATAGGGTAGGACAGATCAATGCATTCTGTCTAATCAAACAAACAAAAAATGACAGAAGCGACAGTAAAACTTACTATGTCAAAAACACGGTTTGGATCCAGGTCAAAATGCCCAATTAATGACTGCAGAGATATTTCAGTTCAGAAAAGGTAAACGGAATACCTATGTGAAACATAATGTATCGGCAGAATCAAAACCTTGATAATTCCCATGGTTGCTGCTGATGCATTATGCGAAGAACTTGCAGATCCTCGGCATAAAAGGGTAACCTGCACTCCACAAAAGAAACTAATTTAATAAGTTGGTGTATTGTACAATCTGATTCAATTAAACTCCATAAATCAATAGAAACTCTGCTGACATATATGTTGGTTACTCCGGGGCAGCTATACTATAATTAAACTAGCAGAAGATTTGCCTTCCAACTGGAACTGTGTCAAAAGTAAAGGCCAAATCAGCATCGTTGAATAGATCATCCCTTCCAAAAATTAAAGACGAGCATTCCTAAGGTGGACTTCAGAGAAAAGGAAGTAAAGAGCAAAGATGTATCTAACAATAGAGCATAGAAAAGAAGTGGACAGAAAAAATGACAACAGATAAAGGCCGGAGATCTTCTATGACGAACCAATTTGGCATATCCCTCGCTTTCTTCTCGGAGTAAGTTGAACTTTGTCTGCTGGTACAGAAGGCGAGTGTTTAAACGCACCTGAGTAGCACCAACCAGAAATGTCCGTTGTAAGCAATAAGCAGCAGTTACAATGGTAAAGGATAAACTCTTTTATAGATAAATCTTCCATAAAAGGAACTCACTCAAAGTAACTTTTACATAAATCAGACTGCAGTACATCTGTATTTATGACTAAACGAGATAATATCACTATCAAATTACCGCTATCCCTATAGCAAGCTTGTCTGTCACAATAATACAGTGGTAACAGAAGTGTGAATCTCTCACCTCTTTCCCCTTCAAATCTTGGGCTCTTATTTTAACCATTTCAGCTTCCCAAAGAAACTCCTCCTAAAAGAAAATAAGGAAATCAATCATCAGCTCCACCAGAAAAGTTACTTTCTTACTAATTAAGAAGATAGAGAGATTAGCCAGAAGAAGAGGGCTATTTAGTGAGATCAGCTGGTCCACTGGATCTGGGAGGACTTCTCTACATTCTAAGGGATTACTGTGGCTTCACCCTTGAAGTTAACATTTAAAAGTAACTACCGTAGTAGCTACAATAACCACAATTAACAGTCTCTATCTATTATTCCAGACTTGTTCTTGTAACCGTTGTATGATGTGGAGTAGGATTGCATGATGCATATGCAATACCTATATATATGAGGGGTATCAGTGAGAGAGTTATCAAGAACAGAGTAAAATTTATAAGGGGGAATAGAGGGGACTCTATTAAGAAACCTCTCAAAGCTGTATTTCTTCCCCAAGTACTATCTGTATGAAATTTCTCTTCGTGGTATTCTGTTTATTAGGCATTTTCCTGATTGTTCATTGGCTGGACGTAACATAATGTTTACCTCACAACGCTCTTGGAAAAGCTTTTGAGGGACTGTCTGTGATTCCACAAGCCATTTCGCCTACAAACGAAAACAACTGAATTTAGCTGTGAGGATAGAAAACTTGAGGAGATGGTAAATGAGAACATAAAGTATATTTTCCCGAAGAGACTAAAGTATGTAATCATCAAATTCAATAAAACAACACGTATGCTAATAACTCCAAGTACGCAGCTCAGAGAACTTTGGATCAAGCATACAATGTAAAGTCAGGAAGAAAATGCACTAATAGAGAATTGAAAGGCACTAAGGTCAAAGTTTCAGCTCCTCAGGCTTAAGGAACCTTTCACGATAAGGAGCAGGTATGCATCAGGCTCCTTCTTGCAACCCGCCAAAAATGAGCCAACGGTTGGTTGAACCTTAGGACACTACTGACAGCAAAACAACACATGCTCTAACTATTCAGTATTGGATGCTATACATGATTGTTGTGGTCTTTAATCTCAAGATGCAATTTCAAAGAGCTAAAATTCTCGCTTATAATTCATAACCAAAACTAACAAGTCAAAACCACAATCAGTTGCTAGAAGGTAAAAGAACTGACCAATTTTGTTAGGCGAGAACGGTGATCCCCCGACATGGTAAGCTGCAAAACGAAGCAAAGAGAACACGAAAGCAAACAATACAACGCTCAGTATCAATACCCGTGTACAATCATTTGAAAGCTAAAAAAAAGTTAGTCCAAAACAGTAAGATCGTCAAAGAAAGTATTGGAAAGACCTACGTCTTGAGCTATCTGAGTCACGACATCCGCAAAACAGGAAGCTAATTCTTCTTTCGATGGATTATCCAAAAATTTCACCCTCTCCAACACTGCCTTACAGCTCGGAATCGGCAACTCGCCACGAACCTGATAATCCATTACGATGCATCTTCAGCAACTCGAACACATGTGCATAGAGATATGCATAGATTGGATAATAGGAAGAGAGCTTTGTGTGCGTGTATACCAAAACCCAACAGAGCTCGTAGAGGAAACGAAGCATCGGTACGGAGCTCGGCAGCTTGGAACCATAGTTGCCGTTCTTCCCTTCGCGAACAAACTCTTCCGTCACATACTTACACTCCAGTAGCGGAAGAGACATCTTATACCCTCTCTTGTATATCTTCTACTTCAGTTTTCGAAACCCTAGAAGACGAAGAAAATAGGGTTTAGACTGCTGGAGAATCCGATTGGCGACCACAAATAAGCATTCCTGGTATCGAAAGATCAGAAGGAAGAGCGAGAAACGAACGATAGATCAAAGAAGACAAAGAGAAATTAGGGTTTTGGAGAGATCGTTTGATTTAATGCAAAGTGAAATTGATGAATGAAGACGATTGTAGGGGAGGGGACTATTCTTGTAGGGGAGGGGACTATTCTTTTCCTACTTTGCTCCTTACCCAATTTTGTTTCTCGCGTCTTTGTTACGAACCGGGTTCGGTTTTGTCCTATAATGTTGTCTACTTGTCTGGGTGGACGAGAAACTGTGAACCGGCCCATGGGCTCATGGGTTACACTTTTGCTAGCGAGATGATTATCTTTTGAGTCCACAATATTTTGATGAATATTAAAATTTTAAAACTAATGAATCATACTGTATACGTGAAGATCTCCAATAAAGATGATGATCTTTTGAGTCCACAATATTTTGATTAATATTAAAATTTTAAAACCAATGAATTATACTGTGTACGTTAATATCTCCAATAAACCATTATATAAAATATATAAATATAATGAATAATGTTTTACATTTTTCGGTCCTCCAAAAAGATATTAAAAGTAAAAAATAAAGCAAACGAATACAAGCCATACAACAAGAGCTTCATTTCCGCATTTCGTACATGTTGAGACTTGCTTGTCATTTGTCAACCAATTGACACAAATAATAAAAAAAAACATGTAACAATATTCAAGTGCGTGGACTTTTCATAATATTTTTTACAGATAAATAAATTGACATCTTTCTTAATTGGAAAAAAACTGATTTTTCACTGTCTCAAAATTTATATTATTGCTTTACAAAAATATACTTACTTAGTTTTATTGTTTACCACATAATAATAAAAATCAACATGCCTCAAAGCCCAAACAACTAAATGTTGGATCTATGGCATCATAAAAAATCATATTTGTAGAAACATCACATTATGGATTATTATTTCTAATAGGTTTTAAATATATTTATTTGAAAAAAATAGGTTAATTTTAAAATACTTGTGTGCCTTCCTTTTCTAATAGCATATGAGTTGTGATTTTTTTGAAATTTTTTTTTTTCTTTTTCAATTAATTTTATATTTATAATTAAGAGTTAAAAAACAAAAATAGATTAGTGAAGAAAAAGACTTTTGAGATTCAGTTTTTTCATCTTCCAAATGTTTTACTATATGAAATTGGTAAGCTATTAAAATATTCGATTTTATAAAAAGAATAGAAGGTTGTTATCCAAATATAAGAATTTTTTATCATATATTGTTAACTATTCCGGTTTCAGATGCTATCGCAGAAATAAATTTTTTAAATTTAAAATTTATAAAAATTATTTGCGATTTATAATGTCACAAGAGAGATTGAATGGATTAGTTTTGCTATCAATCAAGACAAGTATGGTTAAAGATCTCGAATTTGATAAAAGATTTTGCGGTAAAAATGCAAAAATGACTGTATTCCAATACTACTTTTTTGTAGTATATCGTTTATGAAGTTAATTTTTTAAAAAAAAAATAATTACTATTTTATTTAAAGTATTATAAAAATATAAAAGCATAAAAAAATTGGTCTAAATCATCAAAACTATTAGAACAGCACTGACTATGCCGATATAGGTATCTTAGATCTGATATAACACAACTATGGTTTCTTTCTCTGTTTTTGATTTTTTTGTGATTTTCGAGCAAATCTTAATGTCTAAACATTGATTTGAGCATTGAAAAATCTTTTAAAATTCACGCAATTGTTTCTTTACTCTCAACAGATTTGCTTCCTGGTCGACGAAGCCGCATACATTTTTTTTTTTAATTTTCCCTAAGAAATACCATTTAAATATTTTAATGAAAATGAAAACTATGTAACTTGGCACTTGTTGGATAAAAATTAAAAAGTATGCATCTTTAGTGTGCTACTGCTCGGTGCCCGCCCTGTCCGGTTATTCTTTATCAAGCTGTATCGGTAGCATTATTGCAATAACTTACGAAAAATGTCAGAATTTTTGGAGTACATAAGATCGGTTAAAAACTAAGTTATGAGGTGATCCAGTAGCTGAACCGGTGAGTTCACTTCATCTGACCCGGCTTTATGCCATTTTATTTGGAGTATACGACATAAAAAGGTGGAAGTCAATCCATCCAAAAGAAAGTATCTAGATACGATATATTTCCCGATCTTAATTATAAAGCTTTGGGTCAGGTATTACAATTTTGTTCCAGTTTTTTTATTAACAAATTTAATTTTTTTAAAAAATAATTTTTTGTACGAAAAAATGAAAAACAGAAAAAATAATCAATGTAGGTGAGAAAAAAAAAACAATAATTATGGTGATTTATACCCGAAAGCAAACAATACGTAAAAGTTTGTCTTAGAAACAATAATTTTGGTGGAATAACTAAAAATTATAGAGCTTTTCAGCTATTCCATCCGAACAAAGACAATTTTAATTAATGCAGATGCAACATGTAATGATTTTGGGTCTGGAATGGCCTTTGCCATTTCATTATAAATTTATAATAGTATAGCTACATGATCGATTGAAAATGTCAGGCTGTTTAACTATATATAACTTCGTAGTAAGTACTACATAAGATTTAATGTACGAACACGTTGATACCTAATTATTGCTTCCCCACAAAAATCTAATTTCTGCTTTCATGATATTCCTGGGAACTAGATAACCAAATTATTAACCCATTAGCAGCTGCTTTAGTATTCTTTATTCATTTGTTGAGCAGGGTTAACCAAATAAATAGGGTTGGCATTTTTTTATTTTTTTATTGGAGTGGTTTTGTACCAAATTTGGTGTTTTATCATCTCCATTGGAGTTGGTCTAGACGGAAATCTAATAAGATGAAGAAAAAAATAGAAGAGTAGACATAATTTTGTGATAAAATAAGGACAAAAATAAAATAACAAAAATAATTAAAGAGAAAAGGAGGAAATAAATCTTGAAAAGTAAATTAGGCTTAAAAAATATTAATCACTCACATAATTGGAAAATCTTCATAATTATTTATTGATTTTGCAATCTTTCATTGTGAGGAACTAAAAAGGTTAAATTAATCTATCTGAAGTCAACTAACAAACATGCATAACAACAGTATAACGAAACAAAACAACTTATTTTTACTGCACGAGTTATTGGTAACAACAACCACACAGTATCGAAAAAAATAGTTGGATAGAAAAGGGACAGAGACTTTAAAATCACATGTAAAATTTCAGAAAACACACAAAGAAATGTCCACATCAGATGGAAAAGGTAAGCCGGGGGAATGAATGTATGGGCTCCATGCAACATTATCAAATGCCTTGCGCTTCTCAATTCTTTTCTCTTTATATATTGTATGTACGTAAGTGCCCAACTTCAATTATTAAATATTCATGAAAAAAGATCCAAATTAAAATCTTTCTGAATAACTCTGACGAGTAAGATCAAATAACTTAACAATATAATGTTTTTCTACACTTGAAATATATAGTTTGTTTCTTCTTGTTTTGTAGGATGTTAGAGTTGAAAAAAAATGGTTAGAGTTGATCCTAAAATTTAACGTTATATTCATTTTCAAGCAAAAATGAAAATTGCCACTCAACAACATATTTATATAAAAAAAAAATCTAAAGATGTTTATAAAGTAAAAATTGTATATTAAAAGAAGTTCAAAAGTTTATAAGGTTTGCCTATAAGAGTCGAATAACACATCACAATGAAAAAGCATATTTTAAAGTTTTTTTATGAGAAACTGTCATGCGTTTTTTATAAATTTAATATTTTATGTTTTTCTATTATTTTGTAACTCTAAATTTAATATTGTGATGTAATATATATATTTTAAAGTATCCTGAGAGATTGTCACATATTTTTGTTTGTTCCTAACTTAGTAATTTTATGTAGTGTTTTTCTTTTATTTTTTATATTATTAAAATATTATATTTATTTAAAATTCTTAAAAATATTTCTACTATTTTAATTATTTTAATTTCATATGTAACACTTTGATTTTGATACAAAATTTTGATATTATAAAATATGCATCAATTTGATATGAGACATAAATAAGATTTATAGGTGAATTTGTATTTATTTTTTTCCTGATTTATTTAAGTTATAAACTATTTTAATAAATAAATAAAAATAAGGTTTGCTTTTTTTACTCTTAAAATTTAATTAAAAAATTGTGTTTTAAATGGATCGGTTGCATTTAAATATTTGTGACCAATCAATTGATAAAATAAATTACAAAATGATTTATAAACTCAAATTTAATACAAAAATAGACTTTATATTAAATCAAATATGGATAGTGAAATGAATATGTTCTATAATTTAAATATAAAAAAAGAGAAAAAAATATTTATAGTAAACAATATATTCGACGTGCATACCAACGCCTATACCGCTACACCTTTACGGACACTGTTGTTGTGTGAAAAAAAGGTATTTTACTTGATCAATATACGAAAAATATACTACTTTTGCTAAGGTGCCCCCTAAAAAAAGGTCGTTGAACTATAGAGAGAAACAAAGAAAAAAACACAGGTCTAACTGGCAGACATTTATATTCCAACATGTGTTTCCACCGGACCATTTTCATCTCTCCAACATTTGCGTTTTCCATATTTGTTTAAACATAACTCTGTCTCTCTCTCTCTCTCTCTCTCTCCTTCAGTACCTCTTATTCTTCTGCTTTTCTTCGCCAATCCTATCTCTTCTCTCTGGCTTTTATTTTTCTTACATCTGGATTGACCCATTTTTTGGTAAACACAAAGAGTACCACTTTTCTTAGATTCTTCTTCCTCCTCTTAGCTCCCAAGTCAACTACTTCAGCTTCTGTCGGCTTTCTCTTCCCAGATCTCAACCAATCTTCGTAAGCACAGTATCCTCCAAACTGTTTTCTCTCTCTCTCTGATCTTCGATTCTTGTCTACTATCCTTAATTGCTGTTTTGGATTCTCTCTCTGTCCCTCTAAAGCTTCATTTTGATTGGTCGTCTTAAAGCTTTGAACTTGCTGATCCTTGTCCGAACTTACTATTATAGTTACTCTGTTTAAGACTTTTTCTTACTGTCCGTTATACAGTTCTTGGATTTGTGGATTGTCCCCTTTCGATAAATGATTATCAGAGTACTTTGAGGGTCTATAACGTTTTCTTGATCTGATTTTGACTTTGATTTTTTCAGTTTAAGACCAAAGAAATTCTATTAAATGACGGAATCTGATGATGCCTCTCGAGGATTACCAGCCAGAGAAGGAGAAACCTCGTCAGATCAAGATCTATCCAAACCCGAAGCGAGCATCCCTGTCTCGCTCGATCTCA
The DNA here is from genome assembly GCA_039880935.1 of Streptanthus diversifolius. Lineage (NCBI taxonomy): Eukaryota > Viridiplantae > Streptophyta > Magnoliopsida > Brassicales > Brassicaceae > Streptanthus > Streptanthus diversifolius. Next base: position 23,835,518 of record JAXGFM010000014.1, on the reverse strand, counting down.
AGCTCAACGATAGTTTCAACGTTGAAGAAAAGGGAACAAAGTGTGAGTCCAACCCGAGAGTCTTCTCCTGTAACTACTGCAGACGCAAGTTCTATAGCTCTCAAGCTCTTGGAGGTCACCAGAACGCTCACAAGCGAGAACGAACAATGGCTAAACGAGCAATGCACATGGGAAGAATGTTTGGTCACCATCACAGGCCTTACACATACACGTCTTCTTCTCTAGGGATGCAAGCTCACTCCGGTCTACTTCACCACACCTTATCCCAGCCTCAGCCTCCTCCTCTTGCAAGGTTTCGTCATCAAGGGTATTTTGGTAACACCGTGCCATTGTTCTTTGACTATGATGATGGCAGTGACTTCTTCTGGCCCGGGAGTTTTCGTCAGGTCGTCGAGGAAGTTGAAGCTCCCGTGGTGGTGGCTGTTACAGAGTCAGGTCTTGATCTGAACTCGGCTGCAGCAAATGGAAGTTTAGTAGATAAGAATAATAGCTCAAAGCCTGATCTTACCTTGAGACTCTAAGGTCACCATCTCTTTTGTTAGAAATATAGCAGAAGATAAGTGGGAGTCGGATGGTAGAAATTGATGCAAAGCTTTTGTTGTTATATAAATGAAGTTTGTTACGTTTTAATATTCTTTAAGAGCTCGCGCTAGCTAATTCATCAACTAAGTTACCATCTATAAAGCCAAATTAATTGAGGATGTTATGTTGAACAAATCTATATGAAGAGCAGATTGTTTAAAAACCGTTGTGTGCAATTAGTATGTTTCTTAGATATTGTGTTTATATCTCACCAGACTATATATTTGCGTCAAGTATCTGGTAGTTGATGTTCTTATTATAAGATATGAAATAATTTCATGACATTATTCCCAAGTCTTCTCCGAATTGACGATATTATGTTTGTTTAGTTATTGAAAGACTGAAACTTAGAGCATCAGCACCATCAATAATATTTTAATAATTTTTATTTAATTTTATTAATTTTATTATTAGTTAAATATTGAACCAATAATATTATGACACCTATGACATCATTTTAATACTTTTTTTTTGTCAATATAACCTAATGACTTTAAAATGTGTCACATGATTCAAACAATTAAAAGTTTCTTGACTTTTATTTTTTTACTTATTTTTAATTAGATGATACTCATTGCTCTTAGATCTAGCTGATCCGATTAAAAAAACCGTTGTATATAGTATGTTTATTTTCTTAGTTTATCTTTATAAAGAGCGGATCCGATGAAAAAGTCATTATTTATGTGAATAAATGCAAGTAATCAGCATATAGTTAATCTTATTTTTGTCCTTATACGCCCACTCGCTTGTGTGATATTAATGACCACTAGATGATCGCGTGGATTATATATTTATTTAGCAAAAAATAGATTATGTATTTAGTTGTTTTGTATTATTTTTTATTTCCTTAATTTGTGGTAGTACTATAATGATATTTGATTGTTTTTTTTTAAAAAAGGATGATATGTGATTGTTTGTCGTATGTAGAATAAAGTTTACATTAAATTATATGGAATTGCAGAGGTAATTTGTTGATGTATGCAATGAGAAGAACATAAAATAAATTATTTTATATGTTGAGAAAACTGTCTCGATGCAGTACAAAGACTAAGTTTTATTACTCACAAAGCCTACATGATTTCCCATTATTTTTAACTTGATCATTTCCAATATACCATCATTAGAAATATATATTCACTAGAATTGACGAGAACTCGAAACCGAGTTTCAGACAAGAAGTGAAAACAGACGAGAGCAGGGCGAATTCAAAGCGAATCTACCTTTCTCTGTGATCAAATATGTGAAGAAGATCAAGAGATGCTCCGTGAAGTTGCTACGTATAGCTCACAGCCTTACTGTTCTATAGCTGCTTCCGCGACTTTTTCTTCTCTCAAACGCCTTAAATCGAGCAAACATGGAGAGAATACTCGGGTTTTCTCTGCAGGGTTCTTCACTTTCAAACCCGAAAACCAACCAGAGATCGTTGATGAACTCACGACAGATCCCAACGTGCAGATATGCTGAATGACGTCATAGTTATCAAACCATTACAGCTAAATTTTTATCAAACCAGTACAACCATTACAGTAGGTTATACTCAAGATTCAAGAAAGTGAGTCGGTTCAGGATCTTTTTCATCTTCGAGGCTGCCTCTTTCTCATCTTCAATATAATATTACATTCCTCTTCTTTTTGTTGTTGTCAAGTCTGCTTCAGAAAAAGGCCTAACCATTACTAAATAAATGGTGTTGATGATGGTAATATATCTCTAATCATTTTCTCTTACAAAAATCCATTGGAGACCGAACTTGACAACCAAAAATACAGTATTGGTTCTGTTTTTGAAACCTACAAAAATCAAATCACCAATTTGAGATCAACAAAAGAAGAAGAATCGTGAGTGTTAGTGCCGAGAGAGAAAGAAAAGGTTCCTTGTGCAGAGGTTGGTAGAAAATGTATGAATCTGGTGGAGGTATACGTACTACGTAACATATATTCATCGCAATTAAAGTAAACTATTCTTCCGGAGAGCCCAACCTTGCTTTAATATTCTCTGCATGAGTATTATCAAACTAGACAAGCTTCAGAGCTTGTATGCCAGACGAGCCCAACCTTGCTCCAAAATTTGTCTGGCTCGCAACTGCTTTTCTCCCCAAGTTAAAGAATATGTCAAAAATTTAAACATTGTATAAGATATTGAGAAAGCAGAGTTTCAACATCGTTTGTATGAGTTTCTTGGACTGTCCTCTTCAGGATCCTCTACTAGGGTTTCAAACTCGTGATACAAAAATCATAGTCTTGGATTTCAAGATATGTACTGCCTCATATTCTAGGTTTTGGTTCGAATTGTTTCTTGGGTACTCACAACGCTCCCGGTTTTGTAAAAATATTTTATATCCATTTAATTTAATCGAGAAGAGTTTCAAAGCTTTTGATGTCTTCGAATGATTAGAGTTATTTAGTTAGATGATTTCTGGATTAAGACAAGCGGCAAGAATAAGCAGTATATATCAAAAGAAAGTATTAAGACAAAATATTGCCTTTTTGACGCCAATGCAAAATATTGGAGAATGCGTTAGAGGAATGAAACTGTGCTAATTCAAGACACCATGGAAGGACGGTAATTACTACATGTTAGTACGTATAACATAATACAGTTCTAAAATAGACGTGAAGAACTAACTAATAGTATATGAACATTAAATCATTAAACCACAAGATATTGAGGAAGCAAACATGATAAAGAAAACGTTTTTTTTTTCATTTGTTTGAGACAATGACCTAAGTAGGCGTTCAAAGAGCATATTTAGCCGGTTGATCATACGTAATTTTTATACTAAATTTAATACATATATGGGTACAAAATTGATGGGAACAGAATAGTTAAGATATTGATTTTAATAGTCAATATCCAATAACAATTTTACTCTTTCAAACAAACAATTTAATAAAAAAAAATTTTTTGTCAACATAACCTAATAACTTTAATATTTTTTTTAACATGCGGGATACTAAATTTGAATCACAAACTTTTGTAATGAATTCAAAAATCATTATTCAACATGATTTTTACCGATAAATAAAATGTTTTATTAAAATATATGTTTAATATATATTAAGGATCATTTTAACTTTGGAATGATTATGAATGGTATAAAGAATTGATGTGATGGCGTTTTAAGGGTCAAAATAGAGAATTGGAAGAGCAGTACTTAGGCATGACCTCGAAGCTATTGTTATCAACATCTCTATTTTATCCGATTTTGAAATAATAATAATAATAATAATAATAATTAGTGGCTATAGCTATTTTATAATTATGAAAAACGAAATAAACTAATAAATCTGAGAATTTCCAGATATAGTAGAGAGAATCCCAATTTAGGTAGTGATTCAGAGATTGATCCGCTTCCTTTGGAATCACACAAATACGGATATTTCTCTCTTTTTTTCACAGGAATGAGATTTGGAACAATGTTCAACAAAAAAAATGAATCCGGTGGTTCGTCTTCCTCGCTTCCAACCGGTGGCTCGCCGTTCCTGCAAAAGGCACGCTCGGGGAAAACAGAGATCCGAGAGCTAGAAGCGGTGTTCAAAAAGTTCGACGTCAACGGAGACGGTAAGATATCGTCCAAGGAGCTAGGTGCGATAATGGCGAGTCTAGGTCACGAGGTTCCAGAGGAGGTACTGCAGAAGGCGATCACGGAGATCGATCGGAAAGGAGACGGTTACATAAACTTTGAGGAATTCGTTGAGCTGAACACGAAAGGGATGGATCAGAACGATGTGCTGGAGAATCTGAAGGATGCGTTCTCTGTTTATGACATCGATGGGAACGGATCCATTTCGGCGGAGGAGTTACACGAGGTTTTAAGAAGTCTCGGCGATGAATGTTCGATCGCGGAATGTAGGAAGATGATCGGCGGCGTGGATAAGGATGGAGATGGGACGATTGATTTCGAGGAGTTTAAGATTATGATGACGATGGGATCCAGGCGTGATAATGTCATGGGAGGAGGTCAGTGGTAGCGTCTCACAGCCAACGCCAAGTTCTTCTTCTTCTTCTTCTTCTTCTTCTTCCTCCATTGTTTCTTTCGTTTTTGCTTCTTCTTTGGGGTTGCATTCCCCTTCAAGCTAACCTGATTTTTAATTTAACTCTTTATGTTTTGTTTTCAGTCCTGCTTTAGAATTGAATAATTTAATGCATATACTGTCAAAGTTATTTAATATAAATATATAATAATTGTGTAACAAATTAAAGTTTCTTAAACTATATAAAAATACAAACGCAAACGTTAATCTAAAACAAAAAGTAAAGAGCCCAACAAATAAAACAAAAAGATTCCAATATCTTGAAACGATTTTTAAAGCTTTCTTACCCAATCCGAATATAAATTAAACCCGGTCCGTTCGCCTAATTCCGGATCTTTCTTCATCCTCGAGCCACAGTGGACCGGGTCCGCGTCGTTGTAAGTCATGGCCATTTCGAAATTGGCGATGGCTTCTTTGGTAGCTCACATTCGTCTTTTCACATGTTTAGCCGCGTCTCAGCCGTCGCGTTTGGCCCCTCTTCCGCCGGACCTCATCCGTTGGATCAAGAGAGAAGGCGGCTTCGTTCACCACGCCGTGAAGCTGTCTCAGGAGACTCCATTTGGTGTCGGTCTCATTTCCACCGAACGAATCCCTCAAAGCACCGAACTAATCGCTCTTCCTCCTCACGTTCCGTTACGCTTCGAATCAGATGATGCCTCATCGTCTTCTCTCCTCGCCGCTTTAGACCGTCGAGTTCCCGGTAAGTGTTAATTTCTTGCTCTTGTTCAATCTTCCCAGCGAAGTCTTTTTCACCACTGGTAATTGTAGAGAGCTCTGATTTGAGCTCGATTGATGATTATTATTCAGTCCTCTTGGGATCATACTTTACATTTTGGTGTTATATCTTCTGGAATCTGAAGCTTAGCTCATAAAATTTTGTAAAATCAAGACTATTGATTGGCAGAAGATATAACACCAATTTTGGATATATTTTGAATAAAAATGGCAGAAGAGTTGTGGGCAATGAAATTGGGATTGAGACTATTGCAAGAAAGAGCCAATGGTGATTCGTTCTGGTGGCCGTACATCAGCAATCTCCCGGAAACTTATACCGTTCCCATATTCTTTCCCGGAGAAGATATAAAGAACTTGCAATATGCTCCTCTTCTCTACCAGGTTAGATAGACCGCTGGACCTAATCGAGATGAGTATCATTCTCTACCATTTCAATTAGATGATGGAAGATTTGTTCCTGTTCTTTGGGAGCAGGTTAATAAAAGATGCCGTTTTCTTCTTGAGTTTGAGCAAGAGATTAGAGGTGTACTTGATGATGTTAAGGCCAGTGATCATCCTTTCAGCGGCCAAGATGTGAATGCATCCGCCCTCGGGTGGGCCATGTCAGCTGTTTCAACTAGAGCATTTCGCTTACATGGTTATAAAAAGCTTCAAGGTGGATCTTCTGATGATGTTCCTATGATGCTTCCTCTGATAGATATGTGCAACCACAGCTTCATGCCAAATGTCCGGATCATTCAAGAACAGAACGGAGCTGACTCAAACACCCTAGTTAAGGTTTGCATCTTAGATCTCTGTTTATAAACTTGTTTTTGTTGACTGAACGCAAATGAACAGGGTCTTTCTTTGTGAATCAGGTTGTTGCAGAGACTGAAGTCAGAGAAAATGATCCCTTGCTACTTAATTATGGTCGTCTTAGCAACGATTTTTTCCTTTTGGACTATGGATTTGTGGTTGAATCAAATCCATACGACACCATTGAGCTTAAATACGATGAACAGCTCTTGGACGCTGCAAGCATGGCGGCTGGTGTTGCTTCCCCAAAATTCTCTTCACCAGCTCCATGGCAATATCAGTTGCTTTCCCGATTGAATTTAGCCGGGGAAATGCCAAACCTCAAGGTATCAAACCGTTATCTATCTAACTCCATAACTAAAGCAGTCTTTATTTCCTAGAAGAAGAATCAAAGAATGAAACTGAACCATCTCTCTGATTCTTTTCTTCTTATTCTGATAGGTAACCATAGGAGGTCCAGAGCCCGTAGAGGGACGACTATTGGCAGCCTTGAGAATACTGCTTTCTGGCGAATTGGTGGAGGTAGAGAAGCATGACTTGGACACGCTCAAATCTTTATCCTCCATAGCCCCTCTTGGAATTGCCAACGAGATTGTCGTTTTCCGCACTGTAATCGCTCTTTGTGTGATTGCATTGAGCCACTTTCCGACAAAGATAATGGACGACGAGGCTATACTGAAACAAGGTGTTTCAGCCACTACAGAACTAGGCATCAAGTACCGAATTCAGAAGAAATCAGTGATCATAGATGTCATGAAAGACCTCACAAAAAGGGTTAAGTTATTATCATCTCAGGAGACACCAACTGCTTCATAAATAATAAGCATCATCGTGTGAGTTCTCTAGGCTTTACTTGTTTCTCTATGAACTAGTTGGTTTACCCCTCAAAGATTAGAACAAATGAGAGAAGAGAGATTAGAAGAGAAGCAAAAGATTTGTTGTTTCAGAGTATTAAACAAGAGACTCATTACATTAACCAAAGATATTTACATTGAAAGATGAAGAGAAACCCTAATACACAAAGGATCACCTATCTCCATCTCTTTGTTATCAATTCCCAACGGAGATGGGTCTGTCTCTCTCTCCTAAGCCGAGGGGAGAACGGGAACGCCGTGGCCCCATGATCTCTCGAAGCACCCTCGGCATCTGAGGCTGCCTAAGCGACGGGTGCTGTATCTTCTCAAACTCTTTCTTGATCTTCACGACTTGGCTATGGATAGGAGGAACACAATCATGCCCATCATCTCCACGATTGGCCTTCTTCTTCTCCATCACAAATAGGCAGCGAAGCCAGAAGAATTCTGTTTGTATGTTATGATGTTTGCGTTTTTTACTTTCACGCGGGAGGCGTGTTTATAATAATAATCTTGAACAAAGGTGGACACGAGTTGTTGATGAAGTAGAAGGGAAGTTAGGTTGGTGGACAACGCCAAATTAGTCTCTTACACAATTATCTTTGTGTGTTTATAATATATGATGATAATTTAAGAATTGTAATGATCTAAAAGAAAGAAGAAGAGCCGTATCATTCTTCCTTGTAAACACCATGACAAAGAGGGTCGGTGTTGGGTGAGTTGTGTTTACGTGTCGGCAACAAAGCCAAGACACTTGTGAATTAGTGATGATTACTAATTCCCAGTTTTGCGTTTCTTTCTTTAAAGATTTTGACCTTCTTTTTGTCAGAGGTTCCAAAGTTTAGAAGCTAAACAAATTGAATTTTGAGAAGAGTTGTTTGAAAAGTTGAAAGAGACTTGAAACTACTCCGTAGGAATTGCTTTTGTTTGACAAGAGACGACTAGCATGGACTTCTTCAAGGATTCTAGTTTGGTTTCTTTAATTAAAAATAAAGATGGATTCTTCTTTTTTTAATAACTTGAAATTTCGCATTTTTTACCCATAAGTTTCCTAAATTCGGGATTTTGATAATATTTGTGGCCGTTTACTAAATACAAGTCATCCCTCTCTATAAATATAGCACATAAGACTAGGTTCAGATTCGGTAACATAAAATAGTATCACTCTAACCGATTGAGGCAACCGCACATGAATTTATTATTGAGATTATTACATCGAGTTAAACCAAACTCATATTCTACACGTTTTATGCGGTTAGTTTAGTATCTTTTAAATTATATGGACTTTCTAATCACTTCTGAATTATTGATGTTATATCATCTATATAATTTGCTTATTTACTCAAATGTCCACTAAATTAATCAAAATTGTAAATAATCAAAATGAATGAGAAAAAGGTTTCCACAGTTTTTTTTTTATAAAAATAACTTAATCCTTATGATTCATGCAACAACCAAACACATGATAGTTTACATAATATACAACCGTGCTTCTAGAATTTTTTGACTTTATTGCACAATTTGAAAATACTTATGAAAATTAGAAACTTAAAAAATATTCTCTAGTATAAAATTAGAAATAAGTAAAGATATGTTTAAAGTAGTTTGATTACTTAGTTAGAGTAAAATGAATGTAAAGCTGTACAATAAATTAATTATCATGGTTTTTTTGTTGATTAAGAGAATTCCTTTTTTTCAAAAATATTAAGAGCATCTTTCAAATATTTAAGGGAGTTTCTAAAACAAATAAAAATCACACTTTAATAAAATTTAATTATTTAATTAAATCAATTTTTTTTTTTGAAAAGATTGATCCATTTATACATTGATATATGTAAAGGGGATTTGTGAACTGGATTCATACAACTTCTATTTAAGAGTTGGTTTCTAACTTTTTATCATCTTTTTATTATTAAAATTAAAAAAAAACTTTAGTAGGAATCGATGGTTTAACATTAATATTTGTTAGAAAAACATTAGAGTGATTATAAAGAAATATACACTCGGAATCATTTTCAAAATGACCTCGATAAAAATACAAAAACAGTTACCATGGGATAATATAAAACCGCATCCACCGTTGAAAGCGTCAAATTTATAAGAAGTTTCAACGACTAAAACAAAGACAGAGCATCAAATCAAAATAAGAAAGAAAAAAAAAACAACTATTTCAGATCAATCCCACGCTTCTTGTATTCAGTGGGACCCATACTTCAATCAAACTCAGGTTTTGTTTGATAATCCGAAAGCGCCACTAGATTGGATTTTGCTTTTTTCCGCTGTAGAAAATCGTAGCCGTTCAGTTTACGGTCAAACAAACGATCTTAGTTTCGGCGGCGGGTCTAATCAGTTTCCATCTATGACCGAGGATTTGCTTAGACCGGTAAACTAAAAAAGTTTCGATATTTGTATGTTTCATCGTTATTACAAGATCAATTAAAGGAAATATATTTTGTACATACATAACGCTTCTGCACATTCTCGGGTAAACGTTTTAGTGTGATTTTTGTTTTTATAAAGAATTCCATGCAAATAAAATTTGAAACTAGACTGACTTTCTGTTCCTAAATGCAGCAAATAAACATCTTCATTTGGGTTTTAAGCAAATTATTTGCGTTTGCGCAATCAAACACTTTAGTAAACCTTAGTTCAAAAAAAGAAAGTTAAAATACTTAAGGTTTTGAATAGTAACTACAGATCTAATAATAACAAAAACATATATATCAACTATATCTTTAATTATTTATTTAGTTTTAGTCAAAGGGTATACACTAATTTAGTAAGGATTACAATTCATCAAAGGGTATACATTACTTTAGCAAAGATTAAATTATTCAAATAAATAAATGAATTGGGTGACTGTGGTTTAAAGAAACGAAATTGGATATAAATTTGTTCTAAACAGCGATTAAATAAGAAAACGGAGATGATAATATCGGTGGAAACTGTCCTCAAATTCCACCGCCCGGAAAGAAATCTGATGAATGCTGAGAAATAGCAGCCGCTAACGTCAAAATCTTTGATACGGTGTTAAGAGGTAATGCACGATTGACACTATATTTAGATATATCCCTTGAAATCTTGATCGCGTTTATATTTTCTTGTTTTTTTTTTTTATTTACTTCTTAAATTACGAAACCCTCAAACAAAAATTCAACATATTTGTGACATGACGACATACTTATAATTTCGTTACCCCCTACGGATCGACAACTTTAATTGCAGACTTTAATAATATTCTAAACAGAATACACGTTTTGAACATACACCAGACCATTATCTGTTAACGCTTTTCATAGCGGTCGCTTTTTCATTAAAATTGGATCATTGTGATGTGGAGGACTAATTAATCTAACTGTTTTTATTATTCACCTAAATACAAACAATTGCAAGAATTATAGTCTTGAATTTTATTTTATTTTACTTTATATAATTTAGAGTTTAGGCGTTGGGACTTGATTTTGATTATTTAACTAAATATTTTTTCACAATTTTATATAACTTTTTCATTATATTTTCTCTTGAAGATTTAAGGTTGCGAATTTTTTTTGACATCTTAATTTATAAACATTAAGGACTCGGTGTCAATTTTTGGACAACCGAATTGTTAATGGAAATGTGTGCACACACACACCTCTCTAATTAAAAATAGCATGTTATAAATTGCTCTTACTGCAGGAGAATTACTCTGACTACAAATAATGTTAGTGTAAATAAATTTCCACATGACGACAAAAAAATAAATTCCAAATGTGTGTATCTTTATTAACAAGGTAGCTTTATTAACATAGGGGACATTTTGATCAGAAGAGGCCTGAAGTAACTCTCAGTTCAACAGTTAATTTTTATATTTTACTTTTTTTTAAAGGCTTTCATATTATTTATAGTGGAAAAGGGAAATTGTAATGCTCACTTGAAAAGTTTTTGACCATGAACTGTTTCGTTAATTTTGAGTCTGATCTCCACCAAAAATAATAATTACTATTTAGATGTAAGTACATGTCAAAAGAGACGAGGGAATACGTGAAAGCGAGTGATGAATCATACGTACGTGCGTGAATTGGTAAAATTAGTATACGTTTAGGTTATAATATAGATCTGGTGTATGTTTAAGAGGGAACAAGAATCTACCCAAATCTTTGCTATTAATATCCATATCTTTCTAGCAAACTAAAGCCTTTAGAAACTTCATAGGGTATAATCGGAATAATCATATGATAGTATCGTATAAGTCATTGCATCTAACTAAATCAATGTAATCAAGATCGATCAAGACACGAACACAAACAAGTTCACTTGATCGGTCCCTGATTTCTTACCAAAGTAACTGTTTTCGCCGTGGTTACAGAAAAACAGAAAAATTTACAACATATGTTTTGCTGTTAATGCATGTTAGATTGCGTTATAGATATAAGTATATTCTTGTTACTGTATCTAAACATGCGTTATTTTAGTTGAAATGCGTAGATACGCATCATGCCGAGTTGACCATATGCATCTAAAGTAGTTTGGGTTTTGTAATTATTAGCGATCTATATCACAATATATAACATGATCGCGTTCGTGTGTGCAAAAAAAAGTCAAACATAGAGAGTAAGGCATTGTGCAGAGAAAACCCACGCGTTTAGGAGAGAGGAGACAGTTCTGGTATCAGCTTTAATGTCGTAACGTTGCATGTAACCTACTTTCCTAGCTTTGCCCCTTCATTTTTGCCTATGTTGTTGTTTGGTTCAACACAGACTTTATTTATAATTTAATTCATCTATAATATCTGAAGAGTTTACTGAATTTATGACTGCAAGTACACAGTTATGCCTCTTGTAGTATAAACGGGATCGATCCTCAGAGAAGGTTTATAACGCAATAGATTGTATGAATTCTTATCTAAGCTAAGAGATTAAAAGATTGGTTGCGAACAAGATAATAAAAATTGTAACGAAATTAGAACAAAGTAAATTTGGTGACTGATGAATAAGATCTAAAAATATATTAATTAAAAAAACAATCCAACCATGGATTAGGCTTTAGAATGAACATGGGTGAGATCAAGACATGAATCTAAATCCTGATTATGCAAATTTCAATCCCAAACAATAAGATTATGAATAGGTTAATACATTCCCATGTAGAAACCCCTATGCTTAGAACTAGGTTTGATCAATTCTCATTGCCAACCCTAAAACTAAACATGCTTTGACATCTGTCTCATTCTATATCAAACGACCTAGACAGCTACTTTCGCAGGCTAGAATCATAAGATTCACTAATTAGACTATCCCAATGTGTAAATTCGATAAAATCTAGATTAACTCTTCCAAGATCAACCTAGCATTAAACATATCTAATAGTGATAGATTACACAATGCTAGAGCTAAATATCATCTCATGATCTCAATTCCCCTAATCATCTATTCTATCCATGGCTGAATCTAAGAATCTACTCAGACATAACATAAATTGTAGAGAAAACAATCAGAGGTGAAGAAGACATAATTGAATTGCAGAGATTGAATAATACAAGAATTCTTAAGAAAATAAAACAATAATTGTCTTACTAAACACCATAGATTGTTGAAAAAATCACCAGGGTTCTCTATCACTTTTTCTCTATGGGGGCTGACTAAAAACGTGTCTGGTGTTTTTCTAATAAAAACCTATTTATAGCTTGTCAAAAACCTAATTTATTTAACTAAAACGTAAAATAAAAAAATGAGATATTTACGGGATCGATCGATCGGACGAAGGGATCGACCGATCCCTAAATCCGTTGTAGACATTTGGACTGGTAGATCGATCGATCGATCTAAACTTGCTCGATCGTTATTCACACTTTTTGATCGGTCTTGGAAATCCTCGCAATTTGTAATCGTGTGAACGATCGATCGATCGCTTTAGGAGGAGATCGATCGGTCTTTGTGCATAGGTGGAGTGTGGGTTTGATCGCCTTTGAATTTGATCCTTCTTTTGATGCATCCTAATCGTCTTCAAATAGTTGTATCGGTTGCCTGTGACTCCAAAAACTTCGAAACGTTCTTTTCTTGCTTGATATCTTCTAAAAAATCAAAAGGTGGAAAACATCATAGAGTTGCATATGAACCTAGATGTACCCCTAAAATGTGAAATCTAATGGTTGATTCATGTAAATTATGTACAAAATGATCTAGTAGAACCGCTAAAATATAGGTTTATTATTATGCCCTATGTAAAAAGAGGTTCTATATCCTGCGGAACCACTTGGCCACGAACATTTGGTTGGTTGCCTCAAAGAATTGAAGACTCATCTTTCTTAAATCTCGTATGTTCTCCTAGCTAGACAAGATAATGCCAACGTGAGAAAACCTAGTTTATGTTTTTTTTTTTAATTGCCGGAATGGCCGTTACTTTTGACATGCAATGAGCAAAACTGCAAATCGTTGTTTTTTGTAGAAGAAAAAGTTTGCAAATGAAAAAGAATATCTTGCGATATTTAACAATAGCTGTGTGATAACGTACGTGATTCTCTCCAAATAAAAGAAAATACATATTGCTTAGAGCACTATACATATATATTGCATGCAACCCATTAGGGTTTGGACGGTATAGGACGTGATCAATTTATCGGTTTAAGATTTCCGGCATTGATCAAGAACCAAGATGGTGAAAGAGATGAAATTAGTGGTGGAGACTATTTAATTTAGTTGTAAAAACTGTGTGGACTTCATTAACAAATAAAAAGATATGAAATTAGTGGGGGAGATTAATTTCTGCAAACGCCAGAGGTCATTAGTCACAATCGAGCAACAGTAGGAAAGCTCTAAAGAGGCTACACGCCATGAAGAAAGAGCCCTAGTTGAGACAAATCCACGTGACTTAGATTTACAGATAAAAATAAAATGAAAGCAAAGCCCTAAATAAGCAAATCTACCATAATCTCGTAAAAAGAACAGACAAAACATAACCTCATGTAGAAGGAACAATTTCTGAGCGCCGCCAGTGTTATTAATTCAGAATCATAATTTCACGATTCTCAACCTCTCTCCTTTCAACTCCCAACATCATAATTTCCTTTCCCATCCACAAACTACTGTCTAAATCATTTTTAACTCATTTTTTGTTTTTATTACGATTCTACTTATTGGGTGCTCTTCTTTGTCCGAAACACTATTGACGAACTGGTCTCTAATTTTAAATTAATCAGAACGGATAAACTTTTAAAAATGGTGATTCAGTGTTCCAGTTTTATTAGTTTAGTTTTCAATTGTTTTCAAGAACGTTTTCTGAAAGATTCATGTCTTGCACTAAAAACAGAAGAATAATTCGAAAAGATATAAATTAACATTATCGAGACACCTTTAAACTCTGACAATAAGGAAGATAAAATTAGTATATAATAATTACGGTATTGTTACTTAGCAAAAAGACATGTAGCTTATTTCTCCAATTTTATGTAAGTCCGTATGAAAATAAAGATATGAAACGCCGAACGTGGAATGAACTTCGCTAAACGTACTTTTGCTTTCTACATCTCTCATAAAGTGATCATAAGTCAAAAAGATGCAAGTCTCTTTCATTTAAAATGAAATGATGTGATTTTTTTCTTCTATAAATACGTTATAAGCTACCATCACATTCAGGTGCCTCAAAACCCTAAGAGAACCACAGAGCCAAATAAATACTTTCTTTTGCTTACAAAAAACCTCCCTCAGGTCAAACCATGGAAGAAGCAATCATGAGACTTGAAGGTGCCGAGCACAGAGAAACCAACAACCATTCTCTGAAGAGAAAGCCATCAAGAACTTCCTCCACCGCTGTTGGCTCCCCCGGAGGTGTAACCACCGCAAAATCTGCCCCCGGCGCTGGCGCTTCCGGTGGCACCACCATGAGGTACCGAGGCGTGAGGCGTAGGCCATGGGGTCGTTACGCTGCTGAAATACGCGACCCGATGTCGAAGGAGAGACGATGGCTCGGAACATTTGACACAGCGGAGGAAGCAGCTTGCGCATACGACTGTGCTGCTCGAGCCATGCGTGGTCTAAAAGCTCGAACCAACTTCGTCTACCCAATTCCTTCACTTGACTCTTATCACCACCGTATTTTCTCGCCTCCTCCGGTGAACATGTTCCTTCTACGCGACGTTTTGAACTCTCAGCCTCTTTCTCCTTTCGCTTACCCACCCTGTAATCTCTCTAATGTAAGCGGCCCCGTTTACGATTCATTCCCTCACGTTAACGATGTCTCTGAAGATCACTCGCCTAAAGCGAAGAGGTCAACAACCACTGACAACGAGAGCATGGTATCAGTCCTCGAACCAGAACCAGCTGGGTCTGGTCTTCTTCAAGAAATTGTTCAAGGCTTCTTGCCAAAACCTATCTCTCAAGAAGCTTCTACACCTCCAACGTCCATTGGTAATTTCCCGAAAATGCTAGAGACCGGTTTTCAGACAGATCTTCGTTTACCGGACGTCAATGTTGAAGGAAATGGATTCGGTCAGGTGAAATATCATGGAGAGTTGGGTTGGGTCGATCATGAGGGTGGATTTGATTCAGCTAAGATGCATCAGAATGGAAATGCCGGAATGTTTTATCAGTATTGCTTTCATGATTATTAAATCATAATTGGCTCGTTTTTACGTGTTGATCACTCCACTGTTTCTTTAGGGTTATGAGTAATGAGGTTAGGGGTAACTAACTCAAAAGCCTTTGTCTTTTATTTCTTCGTCTCTAGTTGTATGATCAATTTATCTGCCAGGATAGATTTGTTTTTCGCAAGGACAATATTTATCTTTTGAATTTTTTTTATCTGAGTTTGAGAGCTTTATTTTTTTTTGGTAAAATGAGTATGAGAGAAGTTAATAAATGGTATATGACATATGTCGAGTTTGGGCAAAGTTAAGAAGAAAAGTATATGCCAAAAATATTTTAAAAAATTAGGAAATACTTGTGGCGGAATGAAGACAATACCAAAAGGACAAAAGGACATCTCTAGAAAGCTAGATATTTTCTAATAAGTTGACTTCAAAATCCATAAAAACAGACTTTGTCTTCTTGCCTTTTCTCCTTTTTCTCTTACCCTCTCAAATCATCGGAAGCACATATTTTGAAGTTCACAACATCGTTACACTCTTGTTTGTCGGTAAACTGTCACAAATCCTAGAGGTTTGATCAAAGGTCCAAGTATTTGTTCCATCAAAACTCGATCGATAACCATATATTTACTCGAATTTGCATCATTGCATGTTTAGTAATGTAGCCTAGTTTGCGTCAAGTAATCATATATAATAGCGAACATTTGATAAAACCAACTTTTATTAAAATAAATAATTTTTTCTTTGACGAAAAATATTCGTTTAAAGAAATAAGTTAACAAATGACTCTATATAACTAATGGAAATTTAAAACTAGAAATAGTCTAAACAAAGCAATGAACAGGTAGATGAAGCTAAACAGACTCTAAAACGGGATTTAAAGCAATCAAATAACAAAGCAAATGAAGCAAATGGTAATTAAAATAAAAAAACTTATCAAATGATAAAATCAAATTTATGTGGAAACTATGTGACACTTGGTAATCTTTGAAATTCATTAAATATGTATGAAATTTGAATACAACATCCTAAAACGTGTAAGAGGATATTAAAATTAATAAATTAAATTGTTAAAAAAAAGTAAAAACAAATTCTTTGGATAAGATAATTGATTTAGTGTAATTAAATACTAATCTATGATGATAACTCAAACAATCATTTGTAGGATCATTAGTTTAAACTACTTCACTTCTATGGCATTAACTGTATCCTAATCATGCAATTAACATCAATTTTTTGGTAAACAAAAAATAAAAATACATTAATTTAAGTCTTAATAGGCATTAAT
The DNA here is from genome assembly GCA_039880935.1 of Streptanthus diversifolius. Lineage (NCBI taxonomy): Eukaryota > Viridiplantae > Streptophyta > Magnoliopsida > Brassicales > Brassicaceae > Streptanthus > Streptanthus diversifolius. Next base: position 23,818,670 of record JAXGFM010000014.1, on the reverse strand, counting down.
TATCTTAGACATCAATTCCTATATATCGGTTAAAAAAACACAAAACAATTTAATGATTTTTAAGCATTTCATCAAACTCCTATATATGAGATTGTTTAACATCTAGATTTCGATTAGCAAAATCAAATCTAACCATAAATACATCAAATAGATAGTTATCAGTATAAACTAAGTCGTAAACAGCATAAATTAACACCTAATTACTCTAATCCATCTAATCCAAAAGTTTAAAAAATCTACTCACTAATCATCATCAAAACGCAAAAACCTATGGGTATTCTTTGAATAATCATGATAGATTAGAGAAATGAACAAGAAAAACAAAAGAAATCTTTTTAAAAAATTTGCATAAACCTTAAAATATCTCAAAACATGAGTTTTGGTTTATAAGAGGCCAGAGATCTCAGACACTTGAAAGAAATAGGTCTAAATGTATTTATAGGTGGTAAAAACCGAGATGGATCAACCCAAAATAAGCTGGATCAAAGTTGGTGAAAAGGAACGATGTGGCTTTGGGGGATAGGAGTAGTTGAAACATTATGAAAAGTTGAAGGATATAGTTGGTACGTGATGGACTCCATCATCATTCCCGTGATGACCAAAAACAAAGAAAAGATTTGTTCAGCCTTAAATCTTATTCAAATCTTAAGTTAGACCATATACACACAAAGAGGCTAACATGAACGACAAAGGAATCACGGCGATTGATGCTACCATGGAGAGTACCGCCGCAGTGAGCCCTGGCGGGCTATATCGTCAGACCAGCATCACTAAGACCAGCTGCCTTTGCTCACCGACCACTCATCCGGGCTCATTCAGGTGCAGGCTACACCGAACTCCTTCGCTGCAACGTACCAAAAGCGTTGAGACTTCAAACATATTTCAAGATCCTTTGGCTAAGCCGGATGATTCTAGCACCGGAGATAAAACGACTAAGTAGTCACTGAAATCTTAGGTTCGTTTATGTGTTTTTTCTTTGGAGCATTATGATGATCCTGATGCTAGCTAGTGACCAAACAATGTTGCATTTCATATTATATATATATGTTTTCTTTTTTTGTTAACCAAAATTCTTTGGACGTAGGCCTATAATCTTCTTAAACCGGACACCAGAATAGGTTAATTTAGTCACTTCTCCGTCGCCGGTTCTCGAAATCGGACCCTTACGGAATCTCTCCATTTGGGTGGCCAGCCGGCTAGTATCATTTCTATTTCTCATATCTTATCTATGCCTTATATCTATTGGCTTTATATGTGGAAGAGTTTCTGTCACTTGAAGTGTGTGTAATGCATACTTATTATCTTCAAGATGTCTGAAATTAAATTATTGATAACTTATTCTTACTTGTCAGATCTTGGCAATATTTGAAATGTTTTAAGTTTTGTCAGAAAGCGAATTTTTTTTTTTTTTTTTTAATTTGGTATTAAACTTGTCCCCTCAAAGATGTTGCTCTTTAAAGTGTTTCAAAGGGCACTATCAGATTAATTTTAGATGTTACTTGTAGAGCCACAATAGTGCTACAATGGCAAATCAAGTCGTCTTTCATGATACTACAGAGAAGGAAAACTGTAAAAACGAATTTAGTGGTACTTGACTGGAGCCAAAACCTAAATTCTTTCTCATTTAGTTTGATTCCTGTTTGGAACAACTTTGCTGCTAAATAAATAAAATGATGTATTATCGAGTTATATTAAAAAAAAAATTGTGAAAAACGATTGCAAGTTGGACCCGGGCCTGTAACAACCTCGTCTCTTCTTTCTAAGGTTCTTGGGCTTTTCTTATTTTTCTTTTTTTTGTTTTGTTTCTTGGTGTAGAGTCAAATCCGTGATGGGCCAGGTCAACCTGGTTTGCACAAAAGCCGCATCACTTTTTGACCAAGCAACAAAGACAAATCATTATACAAGACAAAGAGAACCACGTTTTTCTGACGTTCTCCATTCAAACTTTCGCATTAGATGCATCATTGTTAAAGCATCTAATTCGACCAAACTATGTAAAAAACCAACAGTAACTACTATTTGCCGTTCTTTTTATACCCACGGCATATACCTTTGAACATTATAAACCCTTGGCCCACACCACAAGGATCCGAAGTTGTTCGAAAGACGTGCTCCATGTTGTAAAATGTTCTCGAATCAATAATATTGCTTGTTGTTGAAGCTAATCTCTTACACCCTATCTCGTATTAGATCCTAATCTATCAGGCGATCACTATACCAAATCTTTAGACATGTGCATAGAATATATATATATCTATATTTGCTCGAAAAAGACATGATGAAAAAGGGAATTGGATTCACTTCATCGTTTTTTGTTGACTTCAGGTACCATACTACATCTCTATATAAAGAAACCTCCGATAGTTTCAAAGATATCTCTAACAAAACCATACTCAGAACAAATAAAAAGAGCTAAAAGAGTTATAATATACAGAAGAATGGTACTTGGAAACTCCTCCAATCACAAATCTCATCATCATCATCATAATCATCACCGGGACTCGATGAAGGAGTTCCGAGTTTCCTTTGCAGCTGAAGAACCGATTCAGGTCTTGGAACATAAGGATTTGAGTGCGGATTTGAGGAGGAAGAAGAGCGAGAAGATGGGTAGGAGAGAGGTAGCAAAAGAAATAGAGGATGTTGACAAGGAAGCAGAGCAATTCATCAAGTTTGAGCATAGCAAGTTCTGTAAGTGGATGACTTAGAGCGTCTAGTCCATTGACGATAAGTAAGAAACAATAAGGACATACCATATTTTATATAGGTTATACTGAATAATATGATATATATATTGTGCTCGTCTTCTGTTTTTTTGTGCAACCATCTTCTGGTTTTTATTTTGGGTTTTGTAACAAAATGGATGGATGTTGTTTCCTTAAGCTAAAAAGGTGCATGGAAATAAACAAATAATTGGTATTTTTCTTGAATTCCGGATCCTTCGTCCCACTTTTAATGCAAAAGATATCACATTTCTGGGGGTTTTTAGATCATTTCCAAAGGTGGTTTTTTAAACAAGTTCTTATGATTAAAATATTTTAAAAAATTGAAAAGTTTGAGAGAGAGTTAGGAAACGGTCCTTATTTAAAAACATTAAAAATCGACTCTTAATGGATTGGATACAGTTGTCATAACATCATTGTATCACATTTTAAAATTTAATTATTTAATAAATATATATATTTAAATATTATATTTTTAATAAATAAGATATTAAAATGAGTATCTAGCAATGGAGATGCCATGATTATATGATTATATGTGTTTTCGATCCACAGGTTAAACAATTCCAGATTGCCCTTTTGTAAATCATTCTCCCCATGAATGGTCCAACGTTTATATGAATTTTTTTTTTTTTTTGATTTTCTTTGTTATTTTTATTTAACTTTTAATGTAATTAAACACCCCAAAAATTCACCAATTTTCAACCAATTATACTGTATTTGACACGAGAAGCCATTGTTTCCTTCGCCTATGCTCTCAGACTCGACGTGATGATTATCGCATTAATTAACGTATTCAAGAAATAAAAATGCAGGATATATCAGATTTTATGCATATAGTTCCATCTAAAATGTAAACACAAGAGCTTAAGAGTTCTGATTTTTGCATTAGACAACAAAACACTTAAATTCAAGTCCTTCTTTATTATGAAAAAAACCCCTTTTCCATACCAGAAAAGGGGGAAAACATAAACACCAAAAGGGTAAAAACATAGGACGAAGCAGAAAAAAAGAGACAAAACAGAGGATATTGAATGTTGGTATCTTCCTATAACATAACGAAAGCCAAAAAAGAAAACTGTTAAACAAGATACTTTCACCACTAGAGAATTGATCTGCAAAGAGGACAGGTCGTGTGATTGTTACCAAACCAGTTGTCTAGACAAGCTCTGTGGAAGAAATGCTTGCAAGACACCAACTCACTCACTTCCTCTTCCTCTTTAAACCCACAAAGACACACACAACACTCCACACCTTTCTCTTCTTCTTCCTCCTCTTCTTCTTCATTTTCTTCTCCTCTGTTTTCACACAGAGACTTAAACTGCGTTATCGAGATTCTTTTTCTCATCACGCAATCCTCTTCACGCTCGTCTTCCTCTATGTCGATGGAGGCTTCAGTATGGTATCCAACAATTTGGAAAACAGACATCACTATGTTCTTCAACAGAGTGACTGAAACAACCGTGTTCATCACCAGAAGTGGTAGTACTCCTTCTGAAGCTGTCGGAAATTGCGAAAGACCCATTTTTTTATTGTATTCGTATTCACAGAGATTGTGCAGCGTTTTTGAAAGTTTGAAGAGTTTGAAAATGTTCAATAGGAGTGAAATAGACAGAGGAACGATTAGCCGCCACTCATATTCCGATGGGCGATTGGGTTTTTTAAACCAACGGTGATCTAAACACGTTTCACCACGAGAGAGGTTGTCGTTAAAGACTCATCCCCTCTCAATGATTGTTGTAACTTGATAAGTGGTTTCGTCTTTAATATAACGAAACAATCAAAAATCTGTGTCTCTCTCTCTGTTTCTGTTTTGTATTTCTGTGGTCTGTTCCTCTGACACGTGTTCTGAACAGCCAACCAGATGGTGCATTGTGGAGAGCTCCTTGTTCTCCCGAGGTCGACTCACAACTGACACGTGGAGACGCAACTCTCACTATTGCTACGTAAGCAGGCCACGTCACATGTACGGACGCGCTGACACACAGTATGGACAAATCTTTCCAAGTCCACAACACCTGTTCTGTTTCAGCTCCTCAAAAATCTTTTTTTTTTTTTTTTTTTGCAAAAGTGATTTGTTAAATCATGAAAAATTTATTGACAAGCCTCTTTCTGTTATCCAATATAATCTGATTAAAGAGGTATCTATATATATATTACGTATAAAGATCTGTATGTATATGTTGGGAAGAAGCAGTCCTGACCACAAAAATGGTAAGGTCCGTTGAATTGGATGGGCTTTGAACTTGTAACGATTTGAAATATTCCTTCTCTGCGTTATCTACTCTGCTCTCGAACATTTTCCATTCCATCTGCCATCTATCCCTCACCTGCATAAACAACTACCACATTGAAGACATATATGCGACACATCTAGTTGCTTGCTTGTCAATTTTTTGTTCTAGAGTACATAACAAGACCAATCTTCTTATTCAGACAAGACCAAACTCTCCATAAACAAGACCGATCTTCTTATTCAGACAAGACCAAGCTTTCTTATCCCTTGCCATGGGGATTTCCCATTTTCTTCCTTTCCTTGACTGCCAAGGGAAGGGATATATAAACTGATGAACGATCCACTGAGAGTCTACTATTCATATCTTCTCATAAGCAGGCTCCTTCCTTTTCAGATATAAATATGAAAGCCTCTTCGTTAATCGATTAAAAACAGAACATTACTATTAACGTTAAGCATCCGGTAATGTTTTGTTTACCTCAACACATCTTCTGAGTGCAAATTCAAGACCCCAACCGTGAACCAAATCATTCTGTTATTGATACATAATAAGGTACTGTAAGTAAAAGTTAGGGCAAAAAAATTGTATCTTTAAAAATAGAACACGACGAAGACGACAAGAGATAATAAAGTAATTGTAACCTGGATCATATGAATTTTATATTCCACGCCTTTTGTAGCACTTTTCACCATTCAAACGTTTGTTCAATTTGCATATTATGTTTTTTCTCCATTCACATATTGTTTCATACTGTTTGACCTGCATTAACCAAACTTGTTCCACTTATTCTTCATAATCCGTTTGTTCGGCACCATCCATTCCGTTGCACCATTTGGATTTTGAAGCCTATACATATATCTCTCCATGTTTTGGAGATTCAAACTCTCCTTTTATTCCAGCTATCCTCTCTTTCGACTTTGCAGACTGAAACTTTGTTCCGCTTTCATTTTTGGAGGTTATGTATTTGTCTCTAATTTTTTTATGACATAAGTTCTTGCTATGCTTATTTTTTTGTTTATATGATAGACTGCGAGCAGTGCCTTTTCTTTTAGACAATGAAGGATTTAAGAGGCGTTGGACTGGTAATAAGGAAGCTGCTATCAATTGAATGGTTAGAGAGAAGACATCTGAAAGAACCACACTGGTCATGGAGAGGTAGAGGATGCAAATTTGAAGTTGGAAACTTTGTGGGTACTCAAGAAAGGTTATGCTTGGAGATCTTTTCCTCGAAGTAGTTACTCTGCGATGTGATTGGTTTAAAAGTTCAACGGTTTCTTCTGCTGGTTTTATCATGAGTGACCCAAATTTAAGGCAAAAGTATTGGAATTGGTTTCTTTATGCTAGATCTGGTCGTATTTGTAGTCATATTTTCAAAGATCCACTCAAGAAAAAACTATCAATTTATAGATTATTGTCATTTGCTCGGGCAAGAAGATATTTTTTTTAAAAAAGTGTTTTCTCTTATCATGGAAAGAAATGATAGAAACTCCAAGTGTTGAATAGTTTTGACAACCAAAAGCTTTTGTGTGGCTACTATTAACTGGATTTCTGACTTCCATTTTTATGGCAGTGCAATTTGGCTTCCAGTGATATGAGCCTAAACCCATTTAAACGATTTAATATAAATATTACAGCTATAAATCAAGAATCATCTTTCTTGTATATTCAATGAAATTTTTCTTTTTGCTAATCTATCTTCCTGTGATGGTGCAATTCTCGAACATGTTTTGTGATGGTACAATTGAGAATTTCACCATCCGCAAAAAAAAAAATTGCTATTCAATTAGATGTTTCTTGTAGATCATCATCTGATTATCTGTAAAAATAGCACTCTTTGTGTAAGATCAGATAATTTTCAAGCTTACTTTGTTCTCAGCCTTCTCTAGTTTTCCAAGTCCACAAGTATCACATCAACCAAGACACACATCTGAGATGTGACATTTCATAATATCGAACTAAGTAACCAAAGAAATGGAGAGCCAAGTAGGGTTTTGACAAAATTTATACACACATTACATACAAAGATTGCAAGGACTAAGACAGGATCAGATACAAGACTTGGCTGCTAATTTTGGATGCAAAACTTGAAAATATCCAAATCATTTACTTTTGATCCAACAGAGCCATCATTTGAGCCCATTACACTGTAAAGATTTTGAACAAAAAGGATTGTAATTTTCTGATTTATTAATCACTGCGGGTGTGAACACCTTACTTTTCGCCAAGCCAAATTAAACTCCTTTCAGAAAAAACATTACAACATGAAACAAAACATGTTCAAGAAAAATTTACCAGCTGGTATATACATAAAAAATCAAAACAAATACAGAGAGTAACTATATAAAGTACCGGTTTTCTCATAGTAGAGGTTCAGCAAGTTCCATCTCGTTCGAACTCTGTTGTTGTTCCGAGTCAACTCTTCGACCTCCCACAAAATCAATCCCGAGAAGTTGCCATGGCCAACACACATATCTAGCTCTGTTTGAATTATTCATATCTCGATGGGTTTCTAACTCTTCAACTTTACGGTTTAGCTCTTGTATTCTTTCCCTCAACCTAGTTGCCCTATTGTCTGCGAGTCTCAGAGATCTCTCTGCTGCATCCCTTGCACCCATGGCTGCTGCAGCCGTCTCTTCCTTAAACTTTAGTTTCTTCTCTGATTCTTTAATCGCTTGCTTTGCCTCTTCAAGTTCTTCTTTAAGCAAATACAGCTGGACAAACAAAGACAATAAGAGTTCAGACCATCATTCTTAGTTGTCCGGTAACGCGTACCTAGAAATAGAACAGATCACGATGATAGGATCCAAAATCAGTGGAACTCCTTTATTCACTTCACCAAGAACTACACACCATAGACAGACTTGACTAATGGTAAATCTTTATTCTCTGCTCAATATCAAATCCCAAACGATATACAATCCTGAATATCCCAACTTATTCTCCTAAACGTCCTTTTGACTTGTTAGCTGACCAACTCAACTATTAGTTGCTGAGCTTTCAACACTGTCATAATCTACTACAACTCACTAAGGGTAATTGGAATGCTTCTGCACTAGACTAACACCAGGACTTATTACGCACCTGTGACGTGAAGTCTTCTTCAACAGCTCCACCAGCAGCAGCCTCCTGCTCGGCTGCTACTTTCCATCTCGCTATTTCTTCTTCAGCAGCAGCAATGTCAGTCATAAGCCCTTCAACCTAAGCATCCAAGGGAACCAAAGTTAAAACAAACTCAAATTCTCGGGACAGCGTAACATTCACAAAGTACGCACGAAATAATCAACTTCACAACTCTAGCAAGCAGAAATTCACTCACATTTTCATTCGCTATTCTCTCCTTTTCTTTAAGTTCTTCTATTTGGCGCATTCTCTGGTTAAGCTCCTTTGTCTGAGAGTCTAACTGTTTCCTCAGAGAACTAGTCTCTTCCCTGGTTGATTTATACAAAAAAAAGAAGTGGTCCACGTAAGTTGCGCCAACAAAAGCAAGCAAAGGATCACTGTGGACAGGGAACTACAGTGGACAACTACGAGTATCACATATAAGAAATATGCATTACACAAGAAACCACATAGATGCATTTCAGATAGTAACTTCCACGGACATTCATTTAACATCAAGTAAGATGTCGCAAGCACATGTGGAAGTTGGTGTTCCCCACAGAAAGCTGTGTGGAATCATATTCCTACTATTTGGATTTGATCGGGCAAATGACACCCATAGTTCCTAGGCCACCCGATGCTATGCTCGTAAGGTAAACCAAATCATTTACTTTCCTAGTGAAACAAAGTGAATAAGCTCTATTAAAGTTATTAGATATAAAGGAGTTCCGTCTTAGAGAGCTTGCCTTGATTCCTCCAACGAATGCTGCAGTTCAACTATCTTGAGCTGAGATGCCTTGACAATATTCTCCAATGTGCTTGCCTGCATTCCAATGTGGAGACATCATAAGGTACCCGAATGAATGAAGCTCATAAAACATACCTGGCGTAGAGAAACACTCACCAGGGAATATATTTCATTCTCTTCTGTACTATAATCAACAGTATTATCACCACGTGTGTCCAGAACCTTCCCATCCTTTAAAGGTTTAGTGGATTTGAAATCAACACCAACATCCCTCAAACCATTCTCTGCAGCCTGAAACAATTCGCTTTTTTCGGATGGCTGCTCCATTATCATTCTTTTGGACAGAGCGCTCCTCAGTAAAGTACCAATATGTTCCTTCTCTTTAACTAATAGACCCACAGTTTCATTCAAATTCTTCAGTTCATGGCTCTTCAGTTCCATCAAATTTTGTGTTTTCCCAGAAATCACTTTGGTCAGTTCGACGATCGATTCCATACCTGCTAAAGAAGCTCGAATGTTCTCCTCCATCTCTGTCTCTTGAGGCATAAAGATAGACTCAGACAAATCTGACTGTTCTGAACTATTTCCGTCAACTATCCTCAGAACCTCGTAAAGCTGGTCATGAATCCTTGAGACAAGATTCAGCTGATCCATCAACAAAGGACGCTGAGCTACCATCTTGAGTTCCATGGTCTTCAACTTCCCATCATACTCATCAACCAACTGTTTTAGCTCCAGAACTTCACCTTCCAGAACACTTACCTTCTGTAAATTATCTTTCTCAAGTTCAGCAATCCTCTTGTCTTTCTCACTCGCTTCCCTCTCTAAATCATCAACAACTGAAGCCTTCTCTGCAACCTCTAACCGCAAATTACTGATTGTTGATTCCAACTGAGAAACTTCAATGGCTATCTCGTAATTCCGTTGGTCCATCTGCTCCCTAGCTTCATTCCTCGACTTCGCAGTCGTATCGATCTGCCTAACGAGCTCCTCCACGATTTCGTTTGTACGCTTGATAACTCCATAGGCAATAGAAGCCAAACCTGTGTATTTCTGAGACTTCGGGAGACCTCCATTTGAGAAATTCTTAAAGCTGCTTACTTTACCTGATATCTTCTCGATCCCAGAGACCAACATATGCGACGAATTCTCGATCTCTGCTTTCAGACCATCTCTGGATCTAACAGCCTCATCAAGTTTCTTCGAAATTTCATCCTGCTGCCTAATCAATTCATCTTTACCTTTACTTACACTCTCTAGCTCCTTTGATAGATTCTCTTTTTCCTTCAGGGCTTCGTCTCGTTCTCGCTTGGACTCGTCACGCTTCTTGATTGCCTCGTGAGCAAGAGCCTTCAACCGATTAAACGACGCTTGAAGATCCGATTTCGAACTCTCAGCGGCTTCTCGAGCTTTCTTCTCGCGATCGAGCTCCGCGATTAGCTCCGTTAGCCTCTCGTCCTGTACCTCTTCCCGAGGCGGATCCTCTAAAACAACAGGCGCTGGTTCATCGGACTCCACATCGCTGAGGACAGCATCTGCGTCCTCATCGGCTCCGCTAGTCATTTCCACCGTCGATAAATGAAGACAAGATTGCCTTATCTCCGATCTAGGATTTTTTGTTTTACAGTGGCGTGCAAGAAAAATTGACGCAATTGCTTCGCCAACGAGGCAAAATAGGAAGATGGAAGCTCGGAATCAACCTTTTCTACCAAAAATCCGTCTCTGACAGGAGGATGGAGATTTCCGACAGCTCTATGCAGGAGTAAATGAAACAAGAGCCGATCTTCTACGGCGGTGGAGTTTCGAATTCGACGGCGACAGACGGAACGCAGCAAAACAAGTCGATCAATCTCGGGTTTGGGTTAGTTTACAGTATCTATTAATTAATTCCCTAATTAAAAGATTTGGTAGGCCACTTCTGTATCATTTGTTTTAGGCCCAACTGTGTTAAACTTTAGGCCCATTTTATCCTAGGCTTTTAAGTTTTCAATTACAAATGGAGATTTCAGCTGCACTTTAAGGTTTGATATTGTTCACTCCCAGGACCTAATCTTTTATATAAGCCATTGTCATACTCTAGGTAAGATTATGACTGATATGATAGTGCTAGACTCTAGTCGTCTTTTGAACAAGGCTGACTATCAATGTGAAATCTATTTTCTTTTAGGATTCAAATATCTTGTCAATGTTTTTTTTTTGGGAATTATCACGTGTAAGTGCTAAAAATTTATGCTTCGTATAATTAAAATTAAGATCTTTAGTTAATGTTATTTTTGTTTGACCCATAATACTTAATGTTAATGTTAAACCAGAATTATAATAAAAAATATAACCTTTCTTTGGTACGAAATCCTAGTTTGACCATAGTATATAATATAATATAATATCAGTCATTCAATATCTAATTTTGATCATTTTTAATTCGAATATCAAATTTGATTTCTCAATAGAGATTTAAGACTTTACTGTGTTTATTAGTACATAGTGAACGATTTTTCTTACATTGCAAGAGTGGTGTGTAGCTTTTGGAATGCTAAGAACTAGCATGGACTGTCCCCTTTTATATTTTCGGATTGTATATATTTTCTACATGTTTTAAGTGACTAATTGATGATTTTAGTATATTAATATCATTAAAAATAATAATGATGCATTGGCTTAGTGGTTAAAACTCTTAAATAATCTAGTAGAGATTTTGAAAATGACAGGTTTAAGTCATGTTGAAAGAGGTCTGTTCTCCAAAAAAGAATTAAATTATATGGTATGAATCTCGTTCTAAAAATAAAAAAAAGCGCATACACAAAAAACAGATTAAAAGTTTAATTTATATAGTAATATTGATTCTAAATCCTAATAGCACATGTGTAAATAGTTTAAAATTTTCTCAAATTATGTATTAAAAATACAATAAAATCATACCATTTAGATAAAAAAAAAATCTTTATAAATTTTTAATCTTTTGGTTATAAAGAAGATAATAACACTTAAGATTCTTGGTTTACAGATAATCTAACTAATAAATGGTCAATAAAATAGATAATTAGGATCTTACTCATAGATTTTGCTAAGGTCAGTAACTGTCATCAGTTTCTATCCAGATGATACATTCTGTAACGGGTTTGAAGAGGTCCTTACGCGTTACAGAGAGATTGTTCCTCAGCTTCGTCTTGCAGTTTGATATCACTACTTAACCAAATGTCTTCTTCTTTTTATGCTTGTGTGTTTCCTCTGTTACATGATCTGTGGTTGCTTCTGTAACAAGGCCGACCTCTTTCGCACCCATTATCGAAAGAGCCATGACGATTGTGGAAGAAAGTGATGGGCAGTACAATGTTCTTCTCATCATTATTGCTGATGGACAGGTACATAAAAATTTTGAGTTTACGTTGCAATCATTATCCCACATTTCATCACCTGAGGTTACTAATTAGATTATGATGTTTGTAAGGTAACAAGAAGTGTGGACACACAGCAAGGTGGCCTCAGTTCACAAGAACGAAAGACCATTAATGCTATTGTTAGAGCAAGGTGAAAAATATTTATTTCTTAGTTTCAATCAGTATTAGATAATAATTACCTCTTGTCATGATCTAACTCGGCGAAAAAAAATCGCAGTCGGTATCCATTATCGATAGTTATGGTTGGTGTTGGAGATGGTCCTTGTGATACAATAAGACAGTTTGATGACAACATCCCCGCTCGTGCCTTTGACAATCCAGGTAATGCTATTGAAAACAATGCGAGATCACCTAGTTGAATCTCGGTACAACTTATTAACTTTGTTATTTTGCCTTTCTTGAATCGAGCAGTGTTGTGAATTTCACGGAAATTATGTTGAGGAACATTCATCCTGGAAGAAAAGAAGCAGAGTTTGCAGTTTCCGCCTTGATGGAGATCCCTTGTCTGTATAAGGCCACCTTCGATCTTGGCTTACTCGGGTAAATTTCTAGAATTTGATTGAGAGTATCACTATAACAACCTTGGCAACTATTTATATAACCAATCTAAAACGTTCTTGTTTCCAAATTTGCAGACAAAGAACGGGAAATGTTCCAAACAAGATTGCTCATCCACCACCAATAAGTGGTTACAATCGATCTCTGAGCAACAGATTGAAAAGTTCCTGGTCAAGTAGTGTCGCCAGTGCACCGCATTTGTCAGCTGGTAGTAACGAGAGCGAGGTTTGTATATATGCTTTGAGCTTAACGAAATCGTGCATATTAATCAATCATTTAACCATCGTTTTTTAACATCAGTTTCAGGTTTGCCCGATCTGTCTGGTTAATACAAAGAACATGACATTCAACTGTGGACATCAGACTTGCAATAAACTTTAGAGTTTTCCGCTTTGGTTATTATATAAGCTTTAGAGTTTCGATAAACAATAGATTGATTTCATGATAGCACGAAATGTTTCATGCAAGTCTTGCTACTGTCATAGGTCCATTATTTAAACAAGGGGAAAATGGGCATTAAGTCTAAACCGAAATTACATTTATACCGAAACCAAACCCAACTTCATTCTAAAAGCATTTTGTAACAACACTTTTAATACCGAAACCAACAGAACTGAAATTCATGGAAAATTAATATTTTTAGTTATATTGACTAAAAACACATTTAGATGTACTAATATATATGTATAAGAATAGTTAAATGCGAAGGGAACTGATTTTTTTACCGATAAACCGAATGCTGAGGCCTGGTTTGAACTACCTTACCAGTCGCGGGGCTGGAGGGTAACACGCAGACCGTTCTTCATGTACAATGTGGTGGTGAGCTTGGGAACAATCGTCTGTCCTTCAACGACTTTGACCGAATACCTCATCAAGATTGCTGCAGCCACCATTTTCATCTGTGTATAAGCAAACTTCTTGCCAACACACAGCCTTGGACCTGCATTGAACACAACATACTTGAACTGATCTCCACTCAAAATTCTTCCTTCTTTGATCCATCTCTCTGGTTTGAAATCTTCCCAATCTTTCCCCCAAATCGATTCTATTCTCCCCATCGAGAAGATGGAGTAGTGAATCCTAGCGCCTTTCTTCACCCTTGTCCCATCCGGCAATATGTCGTCTTCTAAAGCTTGTTTCATCTCCATTGGCACGGAAGGGTAAAGCCTCAGTGATTCTGTCAAAGCCGCTTGCAGATACACCATTTTCCTAAGCTCTTCCGCCTCAAACGGGTCAATGGTTTCTTGCATCGTAAGTTTACCACGAATCTCTATGATTTCGCTTAGGATTCTCTTCTCGACCTGGGGATGTTTCTGAACTAGCCAGAAGAACCACCCGAGGGCCACTGATGTGGTGTCCCGACCCGCAATGATGAAACTTGTGCAGAATTCTCTGAAGTACTTGTCCGAAAAGTAGTTGCCTCTTGTGGTTCCTTCTTCTTTCTCGTACTCTCTCTGCATAAGGCGTGACAAGAGATCAGCAGAATCATTCAAGTTCCCGAGTTTCCTCATCTTGTTCCTCCTTTCTCTCACTGTCTTATTCGCAAACGCGTGAACTATTCTAACCGCTTTTTTCAGCTTTCTCTCATACCCAATCCCTAGAAACCTCATTGGCTTCCACACAAAAGGAGGTATCAGAAACCTTGCGAGTGTGTACTCTGTAGCTTCCTCAAAAGCCTTAGCGAAAGGAATCTCCGGTAAATCTATCTCTAACGATCTCGGATCAACGCCAAAGGCCGAGATACAGATGTTGTCGAAGGTGAAACGCAAGAGCACATCTTGTAGATCAAAGACTCTCTTCGAAGTAGCCATCTTCTCCATCAGTTTCACCAGCTTCTGGTCCACCAGATCTCTCATCGTAGTAAACGTGTGCTCCAAGAAACGAGAAGAATGCATCTCCGTTTTAGCCACACGTCTCTCTTCCTTCCAAAGCTCATCATCAGCGTTGAAGATCCCATCTTCAAGAAGATCACGAAACCTCTCTCTATAAAACTCACCCTTTGGGTAGTTTTTGAAATTGGTTTTGAGAATGTGTTCGATATTTGCAGGATCTGCGGTCATGATACCATAGGACCCACCGAACCACACTCCCCTGTAATGAAACGTCCCACCGGCTCTGACCACGCCTCTCGTGCACCAACCAAACAAATCGTCTTTGTTGAAAGCTAACATCGGTATGATGCCCAACACTGGCCACATCACTGGCCCGCCTTTGCTCACTAACTTTTCTCGCAAGTAACTGAGAAGAAAAAGCACTATTAGGGCTAAAGCTACGTCCGATAACTTTAAATGAGAATATACCCATTCCACCGCAGAAATCAACAAGTTCATCTCCGTCATCTCAGATTTTTTTTTTTTTTTTTGGGGGGGGGAAGGAAAACACAAAAGATTAAGCTTTTGGGATGAGTTGCGAATGTAGAATTAAGATGGCAAGGGAAATAAATAATGGATTATGAAAAACCAATTTTATTAAATGATCACACCAACTTCATTAGTTCCTATTAACTTGTATTAGCTCTTAGGCTTTATAGCTGCTTTTCTGAATAAGGAATCCTTAGTCATAATAGTGGGGTTAGCTGGTTGCAGGTTACTAATTATATAGCTGATCACAGACATGCTAATCAAGTAACAAAACTCTTGTGTTTCATACAAATGTACACTCTCTGATTTTATAAACTATCCTGATTTGTATTACGCGAACTTTAAAAAATGTTTACTGCAGAACTAATATATCTTTACGCGCTGAATTTATATTTTGCTACAACAAACGCACTTCTTTATAGATTAATTAAAAATGTTTCATACATCCGCAATTAAACAATGAGATACAGAAGTCATAATTATAAAATAAAACACAAAAATCTGATTTCAACTTTCCTTTTTCGGCCATTATGCATTCTTACTTAGTTCTACTCTCATAGATCACGTAAAATTCGGGTCTTAATTCTCTCAACTCGTTACCAAAGGTTGGACGCTCTTTTTTTTTTTTTAATAAGGTTGGCCGCTCTTCCATGCTCAATGTTATTCTTTTATTACAAGATTCATGAAATATGTATGTAAGTAATTGGAAAAAATATTGTTCATGTCTCACCAAACAATCATAACCATCATCAAGCTATGTAACTTACGTGACGAACCGATAGTTCCCGTTTTTGTAGCCTTAACCCAATAAATTTATAGTTCCATCTTGAATTTTCACATGATGTTTCAAGAAAAATACATCTGTCTTGTTTTCTTTGAGACGAATATTAGAATTGATTATGTTAATGGGTTGTTAAAACGCATATTAGAATTGGAATCTTTCTGGCAGGCTCTAACTTCCAACCACTTAATAGGCTGAATTAGGGATCGTAAATTCTCAGCCAAATTGTCATCAATGATGTAACTTTGGACTCAAACGGAAAAAGGCTTTAAATTCATAGGTTTTACGAAGTGAAAAAAGGAATTAGGAAGTTATTAGACATAAATTAGGGTCCCCCTTCTGTTTTCATTTTTTATTTATTTTATTGTTAAGGTCTCTCTCTTTACCACTTATATAGAGGTTGATAAAGTTTTAATCTAATACCGTTAAAAGCTAGTGTTTCAGGGGAGATAGTACTAGAGATCGACCTTAATAGTGTAGATGATTTTGTAGCAGATTGTGACATATATATATAGTTAAGAATATTTGATAGTGGTTACCACTTTTTTGTTTTTGTGTTTAAGTTCTTACTATTCTCGGAAATTTTAGTTTTCCCCTTTGTATTTCAATTAATTCGATAAACCCCCCCCCAAATAATAATAATAATAATAATAATAATAATAATAATAATAATAATAATAATAATAATAATATTAATAATAATGTAAGTCGATAAAGATGTTTCTTTCAATTTTTCTTAGAGAACCTTGGTCCAAAATATTGTACTGAAATGTTTCGGCTTCTTTTCTATTTATTTCATAGAAGTGTTTATTTTGTTTGCCATCATTTAATTTTTCTTTGGATATTCAAAGGATATATATATATTTTTAAGATTAACATTGAATATCCGGTCGTCTACTTTTCAAAACTCAGCTGAGAAATAATTATCGCTGACTATTTTCAGGATATATAAAGCAAGCTTTTTGACAAGAGTTTTCCGCAAACCCACCACGAATTAAGCATTTAGACCGAAGCCCAAAAATTCAAGTGACTCAAAAAAAACAATTTAGTTTCCAGTAACATAATTTTTCTTTTTCTTCTGTTGATTTTTTTTCTCTCTTTTGCTCTTACTATTTTATGCAATAACTATACTGTATGTATCTAAATTTGCGAAACTACACAGCATGCCAACATCTCGATGGCTGCAAGAACATGGTATTTATTTATATAGTAAAGTATGTATAATGAGGAAAATAAGTGGGCTTACTCTGCCAATACGGTGGACCAACTTATCTCTCACCATAATTTCGGCCATTGCTTTGCTCCCACACAAGTAACGGCCGAGTTCTCATAAAATATTTTCTCTATCAATCGATTAGGAATCATCTACTTGTGAAATTATAGCTTGCTGTTGGAAAAGGGTAAAATTATAACGTAGATATTTTTGAATCAGTATATGTACCATATTTTGTAAATGTATTTTTCATAATTTAGATACAGTTATTAATTTTTCTTACTTCATTATACATTAATCGGTAAAATTTGAACAAATAACTGGTTGTTTATTTCATAAGTAGAAAAATGGTATCTACAAATTGTTGTAGAAAACTATAAAAAAATAGTGACTCACTAACTTGTGTTTCAAGTGGTTAAATGTTTTTAAAATATTAAAATTTAGGGTTATTGAACATGTTGTTTTATATAAATTAACACATCAAATAAATATTAATGTAATAAAATATTTGGACATGGCTCATAGAAAAAGATTGACGGGTCAGTAGTTAAGATAGCATGGAAACTATATGAGGTTAAAAACGTATGTTGTAATCTTTTACTGAATTTATAGACTATTAGTTAATTTCACTTCAACGGTTATGTGAACTATTTGCATTATCATTTTATATTTGTAAAAAATATTTTTAATTGGATTATTCCCACGTGTTGACAGTCAATGTTCATATTGAAACTGATTAAAAAAATACATATTTTTATATATATACACCCAATTGGGCATAAAATGTAGTATGAAAACGGAGAGAATAGTCTTGAAACTTTTATTAGCTATTATTGACTCCTTTTCGTTTAAATAGTTATAATAGACTTATTTATTAAACTTGTGTTATGTGGTCGTGAATCGCGAGACAGCGCACATTATAAGTCAGTCCATAATAATATCGTACTTCACTAATATAAAACTGATTTATATGTATGCACGTATAAGTATGATGTAACATATATATATATATCAATATTTGTTTACTTAAATCACCTTGCAACAATCGAGATTACACACAGATGAATCCATATTTGCGAGATGATGAGATCTTTAGGGATCCATAAACTTCAACAATTATATTCGAACTTAGCCATTACTCAAGTTTTCGGTCTAAAGGTCGTAATCGGAAAGCAATCTTCTCCACTAAATATAGAAACAAAAAAACAAAATTTGGGCCACCCAATTGTAAGATTAATATCTATCTGTGAATAGAACAAGGAGTATATCATCATGAGAAAGGACTTTTGTTTGTAATAAGACGAGCTCAAGTTGGGCAACTTGCATCTCTACTTTTCATTCTCACGGTCACGTACACGCACCAAGGTATGTGTCAAGTTTGTCCACTTTTGTCACACAAGATGGGTCTTCTCATTCCAAACCTGTCTAAAATGTGTGATGTACAGTCTATGTATCTGACTTGTCTGATTGTAAATCCCAGTAGTATAAAAATAGTAATAATATTCTATATTCGATCAACCAGAAAATTTTTATATAATTCATATAGATGTTTTTCTTTGCTGCTTTTCCAAGTATTTTCTTTGATATTTTCCAAGTATTTTTCTTCCTTTGAAAATAAGTTGGTAATTTCTTGTATTATGCTAAAAATAAATATAATTACATTTCTGTGGTCAACCTATGAATGAGAGATGTTTCACTGTCAAAATATTATAGTTTTGGTTTGTATATTCTTAGTGAATGGTTTACAGTCTGTAACTATAAGTGATAGTTTATTCAATAATTTAATCTTATCCACAGCTAAAAAAGTTTTAGGGCTTTACCATTCGAATTCGACTGGAAGATCCCATTGTGTTGAAGTTACTGGCTAAACAATTTCATATGAAAAAAGAAGCTAAAACAAGTTACTCGGGTCTACAAATCCAAGATTGATGGACGAAACATGCTGTACCGATAAACCAATTAAATTTTAATTTGAAGATTCAAAATATTAAAATTCTCAATCATTATATATTTACATTTAGAGTAATTTGTGGTATAATATGATACTGTAAGTTCGGATTCTGGCTTATGTCACATATTCATATTATTTAGTTTTCACTAATGATAATGAATATGAATTATTTACTCGACCAAATACATGAAGAGTCACGGTAAAAAAAAATGTCTTGTTCTTGTTTGCTTATATGTTAGGTTGTTTTTTCTACAAGGGCTTTGATTCAGGCATTTATACTTACCAGCAACTTGTTTGTCAAAAACGGTTCCTTTAACATTAAAACGTTATTTTAATGTTATCTGTCTACTACCTTCTCCTCTTACCTTAACACAAAGAGATAATAAAATACCTTTTGTCTTGATAAATCTCACTTTGGATTTTAAAATACATGAAGTGATCTTTTTATAATAAAGTAAGCACAATCATATTATATCTTTTTATACTTGTGGTAAGGCTTATAATTTAGGAGTAGGGTGTAAACTAGCATTCTTTCCGATTTTGTATCCCATTAGATAGACCACTCGAGTACATTTTCAATGACACCAAAAATCCATATATTTATTGTCAAAAACGAAAAACTTGTTACAAAATTTAACATTTAAATCAACTAAAGAAAAAAAAAATCCATATTTTTTTATATTTTTTTGGACTTAAAAATTAGAATGGATTTCAGTTTAGAGCAATCTTGATTATACAATAATAATATCTTATCCTATTATTTCAAAAAAAAAAAAATGTCTTAATCATTCTCACGGGCCTTTTGACTTCTAGTTTCGGCGGAACCTATTTGTCTAGAAAATCTCACTATGGTTCATGAACTTTTGCATGCGAATATTATATAATGATCTTATTCTTACATCTAAACAGTCCAAAAATTGTATTTAGTCTGACAACCAATGACAAACATACACGGAATCTAATACAGCAAAAATGTCATGAAATTATCAAACACCACCCCATAGATTTCCCCAGGTTTTAAGGTGGCACAGACAGCATCTTCATTCCTACGCCTGAAGAAACATGTGCAGGTGTGTCCACTTGTACAATTTTAATCCATTTTATTAAACCATTAATGACCTTATTATTCTATTAGCATTATTACTAACCTTCGTTTTTATTATAAATCTTCTATGCACACACAGATATATAACACACCTTATGTCACGTATTGCAATAATCTCTTGTTTTATAAAATGACGGTTAACAAACGCCAAATTTGTTTTGTTCGCCAAACAAATAATAAAGTCATTTGACAAAAAAAAAACAATTGTGTAATAAAAAGTAATAAATAAGAAAAAATTATATTTCATAAGACAAGACTTGTGTCAATTAAATTAGCCGGTTTAGTAACGGAGACCTTCCAACACTTAACCTCTCCGTCAAGACTTCCACTAACGATTGAAACGACACCGTCTGACTCCAAATCTGTAACCGCTGCAAGCGACTTAACCGGCTTTGTGTGACCGGAAAGCACCTCTAAGCAACTGTAACTACCATCGGTTCCGAGTCGCCAAATCCTGACCGTCCTATCGGCAGATCCACTTAGGAGCAAATTAGAGACGTTGAACAGGCTAAGTATTGCTTTGTCGTGTCCTCTTAAAGCACCACTCACCGCCATGTAGTTGGAGCTGTCCTCTCTCTCCCAAACCAAAATTGACCGGTCACACGAACCGGAGAACAAGACCGATCCGTCGTCGTTTAATGCCAGAGCGTTCACCGCCGATTTGTGCTTTTCCAATGTCGCGACTAACTTGTGGCGTTTCGAATCGGCGGGTTTCGCCCAAACTCGAATACGTCTGTCCGCGGATCCAGTATAAACGGTGCCGTTAGCAGAGACAGCGACGGCGTTAACGGCGTCATCGTGGGCTTTGATTGATTCCTTGCAACGAAGATCGGAAGCTCTCCATATCTTCAGCGTCTTGTCCCAAGAGACGGAGTAAATGAATCCGTTATTAACGGCGAGAGCGGTAACGGCGTCAGCGTGTTCGATCCAGAGACGTTTTTTGTGACGGCGAACCTGAACGTAGTTTTTGGGGAGAGCGAAACGTCGCAAACGGTCGTTTAAAGTGGGAAGCGTAGTTAACTGTTTGTAACCGCTTTTCGCGGTCAGTTTCCAAACTCCGATTTTCCCGTCCTGATGAGCGGTAAAGATTTTCTCACCGGAGAAGCCGACGGATTTGACGGATCCTGAGAAAGGATCTTGGCCGTTGAAAGTGTCGAGATGAGCACACATGGCGCGATCGTAGATGCTGACTTCGTGTCCGGAGACTGCGAAGAGATAACCTCCGTTGACGGCGAGACAAGTGACGGGGAGACTCCGTTCGCGGAGTTTGAACGAGGAGGTAACGGAGTGAGAGACAGTGACGGCGAGAGTGTCGGAGGGGATTTTCTGAAGAGAGGGAACGGAAGGGAGTGTCTGGAGAGAGAGACTGCTATGGAGGCTGCTAGAGCCGGTGGCTTCGCTGGGTGACGATGACGTGGCGCTGTCGGCGGAATCCAAATGCTTCGGAGATTTTTGTACTCGTCTTCTCCGGGAAGAATCTTCTGAATCGAACAGCCATGACATAACCCGCATGCTCGTTAAGTTTCTCCTTTCTCTTAAGCGTATATATCTCGTTTGGTGAGAGAAGTTAAGCTTCGTGTAGCTAAAGATGAAGACGATGAAGAGATATGTAAATATATATATACAAGCGCGTCGTGCTGAGAGATTTCGCCACGTGGCAGTTAAATACAGACCGGTGTTTCGAAATGTGTCAGAAATTACTTTTTTCTTCTTCTTTAAATTTCTGTGTGTTAAACTAAAAAGAATTGTACATCTGTACTTGGAAAGAGCCGAGGGTATTATGGTAAAAATGAAAAGCAAATATAGTCAAATAGCCAATGGTGTGTTTGTGGGGTAAAAAACAAGAACTCAAAATCAAAGGAAAAAAGAAGAGGATATTGGGTTTGCGTTACAGCATTGATTAGGTTGGAAGATAGCGCATGGGTCAAGGAGAGAGTAGGGCCCAATAGTTATGAGCCAATATCATCAATATAGCTTAAACTAATGAGGTTTACGAAGATGTAGACGCATTTTTTTGTATGTTGAATAATAGCAGAAACAAATGGGTGTGAGTGCATAAGTGGGAACTTGGAGGAAACACGAAAATGATTTAAGAGATTGGTCACATCGTTGCTGGAAAGTGGAAAGTTGCTAATTAAAGAGAGACACAATGAATGAATATGCGGGGTCAATGTCAGAACCGAGCCACATTGAATAGCCGTAACCAAAATGGATAGATAAATAATTAATTTTCTTATAAAAAAAAAGTACAAGTCGCTCGTTATCTCGAGTGGACTTGGAAGCAACGATGAGAAGAAATTGCCAGCCAAGAATAGTGAAAGGTTAGTAGGAAGGCTCATGCAGTTTTTCTCATATGTGTTACAAGAACCTACGGTTTGATTTGTAATAAGGAGAAATATCAGCTATTTTACGCCAATTAGCTATCGTTTGCCACATGATCTATCATCACATACTAACAAAAACAAAAATGCTCATTTCACAAACTAAAAAGAAAATATGTTAAAAAACTGACCAATCCGAAGCCAACGTGGTCCAGACTTGACAAAATCTAACTAATCACGAATATAGAAAGCTCAAGTTGAGGTAAAGGATAATCGGAGAAACAGTTCGCCTGATATTTTAAAATGGGCCGCTCAAACTCGCTCAACTCCCCATAACTGACAACCTAAGATTTAGTGAGGAGTTTACACAAAATACGAGTTGAGGTAAGATTGAAGAATCAACATTAACGGTGGATCATAGAGCTTTGGTGCATATAAATTGTCTTAGCTAATGATGAATAATGATAAAATATTGTATTTCAAGAATAATGATAAAATATTGTATTTCAAGAAATACAAAGACCAATGAAGGAATCATCTTCTTCCTACGCAAAAAACATAGCAATAGATATTTGAACTACTATTGGGACATTCAGTCTCACTTGTTTTTCCAGTGCAAGTATTCCAAAGGCATAGAGGTCTGGTCTTCTCTCTTTACTCACCCTCACCTTTCGCCACCTGCAATATTTGATGACATATCCTTTGGGTTCGATCATACTTTCTCGGCAAACTCAGAACGATCTGCTCCCTCATCTTTCAAGCAGCGGTCTATTATTTGTGCAAAATCAGGGACTGGCGTCTTTATACAGGTGTTTCCAAACTGAAGCAGACCCTTGTCAAGGACATTCAACTCATTGTAAGGGCAAAGCTTTTGGGCTAGATCGCTTACCAAATCAGCAGCAAGATCGAGCCTTAATCACCACTTTAGGTGACCAAGAGAGCTTTTTATCCACGTTGTTCAGATTCATTCAGAAATCATTATTGTTTATCTTTTTTTCATTTTACATCTTTGTAATTCCAAATATTGTCCAGTTGGGAAAGGATGAATAAAAAATAAAAAAATAGCATTCGTATATTTGGAGCTATTAAAGAAAAAGAAAAGCTTTTGAAAAAGTCAAGGTCAAGAGAATGTGAATCTCGCGGAAAATAAACATAATTTTTTACATTTTTCTGACTGAAATCTAAACTTTGAAATTTTGGCATCACAAAGGAAACAATGAAGTTGGCAACTTTCATTGATATTGAAAAGAATAAGACGGCGAAGAGATTGGTTAATCTCGTCAAAGATAGCCGCACCTAAACATTACCTGAAACTGATCCTGTCTAATTATGATTTCATTATACATCTTTAAATTTTGTTGAAGTTAAACTGTTGGTAATTATTTCATTCATTTATTTAAAATTAAAACGAGATATATCATAGAAGATCAACATTCTACAAAGTTAAATTTCTTGACATATGTTTCCTCTTTCGTTATCAATTTCGAAAAGTGTACTCATTCACAAACACCATCACCTGAATTTTATTGGCACGTTTTACATGGTCATTCCAAAGCTTATCTTTTAAATCGTTAACATATCGTTTTACGAATATTTAATATCCTTACGGTTAGTAATAATTGTGGAACTTTCTCTATCAAGTATGATAGATGAGGAGTTAAGGATGGTACTTTAGATTGTTGATATATACTTGATAGGAATACACCAAATACGTCGTTATATTTTGGTAAATAAGACTAAAGAGATCGTCAAGAGATCGCAAAAAGCAAAAGAAAAACAAAAGAGGTAACACTTTGAGTTAGGACGAAGAGACACCAATATATGAACCGCATGCACTACGCGTACGGCTCTTTCTTCACTCGTTGATGGGTCCCTCAGTGAGCTTCTTAAGTGGAAGATCCCCAAACCCAACCAAGAAACTTGCATGTGACCACATCCTTTAGATTCCATTATGTAAAACACTTTTTTTGTGTGGAGGCAAAGCTAGTTTCCTTCATAAGTTGGCTGATGGAAATTAATGGAACTAGTACATGTTTGATATTACACTTATAGAATTGATGTGTGAATGAATGACCATATGTTTGCAGTCTATTTAACAAAATTTATTTTTAAATTTTTAAATTTTTTTTGATAAGCAACATTTACTCCAAAACACACAAAAATAATAACCTTTTTTATGTTTTTTTTTTCTTTCTGTCCAGCTCCGTTTTAGATTTCTCGTTTTGAAACATGTTACAAAATAGTGGAGGTCAATTTTTTTTTTTTTGGATCAAATAGTAATGGCATTATTTATGAATTTTATAAAGACTTCTTAAGGTTTGGATACTTAGGAAATTCTTATAAATTTATGTAGACTTTCGAAACCTGCGAAGTGCTTTAGTAAACTTTTTTGTTGTATTCAATGTTAAAAATGTCAAATGAGATATTTAATATGTCTTCTAGTGATAGAATTACAAAATTCTAGTATTAAAATGGTCAGTAGCTTCCTATGAAAAACAAAAATGTGAAGATTTAGGTTGTTAATTCAGTTCAGATTTAAACACATTGCACTATATTATGATGTAATTTTAAATGATCTTTAAGGGTTTCTAATCCAATAATGCTTTAGATAATAATTTCTTGTTTATCGAGAAACTTAAAAGACACAAAATAAATTTTATCACTGAATTGTCACTTAAGTACCCCTCCGTATCCCACAAATTGACTATCAATCAAGAGTCAACACAATGCTTTAACAGTATTGTTTTTGGTAGTTTTCTTTATGTTAAAAGTTTAAGCATAACTTAAGAAGAAGAAAATATATATAAGGAGACTACAAGTACAACACCAATAAGCACACGTTTAGAAACACGATTTTATTTTATCTCTCTCTCGACTTATCTCTTATTCTTCTATCTCTGCTCTCTATTCTCGGATAATCCTTTCTTGATCGTGTCTTCCTTTAATAGCCAAAGATCTGCTCCTCTTTTTTCCTTTTGCAATCAGGTTTTTTCTTTTCTATGAGTCTCGATTTTTTTTTGGGGTCAAAAACCCAATCGTCAATGTAAATAAAACATGATAATGGGTCAGAGTTTAACCTAAGCCTAGTCTAGTAGCTTTGATTTTGGATTTTGGGCATGGAGTAAATAACTAAGGCCCACGGAATCACATGATGACAATATATATCGACACTTGATATTGAATTTTCATCGGAAAACATATGTCGGATCGCTATATACTCTTCAAGGTTTACGATAGATTGGCCAAATATTTAATTTAATGAGATATGTGTAGACATAGAATAATTTCACTGCCAACTCGTTCCCTGAAATAAGCTCTACCTAAAAAACGATGGTATTGTATGTAATTCAATCATCTCCCATAATCTATGCCCTTTTTTCACCGTCACATTATCTATCATTTCGAATAAGATTGTATTTTTTTCTTTCTTTTCTTACTACGAATAAGATTGTATTCAGTGGTTACGGACCTCTACCTAATTAATATGTATTTTTGCATCTTGAAAACATGAAACAATTGCATATTATTCAATCCTTAATTCTGTATTTTATCATTGCTTGTGGAGTTTTTCATTTTTTTCATTTTTATTAGAAGTACGTCGTTCCTCATAACACAGGAGAAACAAATTACAACATAATCATCACAATCATCCATATATATATATATATAAATAGTCTTTAGTCAGAATAATCTTCTCATGATAATACACACCTCAGAAAAACAAGAAAGAACCGGCGATGGATGTAACACCAACGACGACCGCAGAGACGCCAAGAGCCGCCACGCCGCTGTCAGCAGCATCGGCAGAACCTGAAGGTCCATTGCTACCGTAGGAGGAGTCACTTCCTAGAGGACCAGCCACAGCCACGTCACCATCACCTGGAGAAGCAGCTGCATCTTCGTCGGTGGTTCCAATGGTGTCCTCGTTCACTGGAGCTTGGACCTCAGTTTTGGAAGCAGCCGGAGCTTGGACCTCAGTTTTGGAAGCAGCCGGAGCTTTGGAGGGTGACGCTGAAGGAGACGGAGAGGAGGCAGCTGCGGCGAGGCCAAGGATGGCCACGAACACAAGGCCAAAAACTATGACAGCGTTTTGGCGACCCATTCTTCTCTCTCTCTCTCTCTCTCTCCCCTTCTAGGTAGCTCGATCTTTTAGGTTATTTTAGGGTTTGAGGTATAGAGATTGTGATGGTTAGAGAGGAGATGGGTTTGATATGTATATATAGTTGTCTTGTGTGATTGAAACAAAAAAAAAAGACGTTTGTACTACGAAGGAGGAATACCGTTCAATCTAATGTATATCATCTGGACTTCCTAAAAATGGATTTGCTAAGATATATATTTTTGAATGGTAACAAGCCAATTAAGAAAAAGGAATGGTAACATATCCCACTTGAATTGATTAAATACGATTATTTGATTTTTGTGTTTCATTGGTTGATGAACCGAATAAAATCAATTTATACAATATCAATATTATATTATACACTTTTTTTTTTTGGGTGCAAACCTGATAGTCTGACTCAAATAGACTAAAACGAATGCATACAATAATTTATAGTTGAAGTCGAGTTAATTGAATGAATAGTTCGATTAAATAAAGAAAATAAGTTGATAAAACATTATTAACTCGGCCTTAATTAGAAATGGACATCTAAATGTGATATTTATAAATTATAATATACTTTAAATTCGGGTAATAAGAATTTGTACGTTTAGATCTTATACAAAATTGAATTAATTATTTATTTCAGTAAAATATATTTTCACTTCTGGGAGCTCTAGCAAAAGAATCTTCAATCAGACAATCATACATACTTAACATAGTGATTATAATGTGAAAGATTTACCATAGAAACTAATAAGTAATCATCATTACTATACTCGACTCAAATATACGTTTCAGGAACTTCCTAAATAACCGACGTGAAGTTCCATGATAATAATACAAAGGGCTTTCATATGAAAATGGATATATGGGCTTTAAGCCGTAAGCCCAAACCTTTCTTAGGCCCTTGAATCAGTTTCGATTTACGATTCTGCCATCATCAGCGAATTAGGGTTTTACACTGAACCATTTTCGCTCTCAAATATTCGAGACACTCTCCTTCTCGTTTTTTCCCCATTTCAACCTTTTTTATCTCTCTATTGCAAGATCCGTATTTCGATCGGATCGAAGAAAGCTTAAAGCTCGAAAATGGCACTGGCGTTCGATGAGTTCGGGCGTCCGTTCATTATACTAAGGGAGCAGGATCAAAAGACGCGTCTTAGAGGCATAGATGCTCAGAAAGCCAATATTGCCGCCGGCAAAGCGGTGGCTCGGATCCTCCGTTCCTCTCTCGGACCCAAGGGAATGGACAAGATGCTTCAGGGACCTGACGGAGACGTCACCATCAGTTCGTTTCTTACCTTTTTGATTTCATATCTGCTTTTGGATTTTAGTTTTAATATTTAGGGTTTATTATGTCGATGCATCAGTTTGATCTAGCTTTTCGCTGCTTATTTTTGAAAAACCGATTCGCTATTGTCTGCGAGCTTAGCTGCGAAGCTCAACTAGTTTCTTCTGCTGCTTAAATGCTCATGAAGTCCTCATTTGGTAGGATTGAATCGATAATTCGGCCTCTTCTGTTTTGTTTTTCTTGTAATCTTAAGAAAATTAGCTGCAATTACCACGGGGTGTGAACTTTGTCGTACGATTGTTATTCAAATCAAGCTCTTGTTCTATGGCAAATTTTCAAAGATTTTTCAAACTCCTGACAACATTTGCTACTTCATCTGTTGGATATGCACAACATGGTTTCTTTTAACAACAAGATGCTATTTAGTGTACAACCTTTCTCATTCTTGACTTACAATGATTATCGAAATTGAGCTCATTTCACTTAGCAGTATTTGATATGCGTAAATTGGTAACAATAGTTCCATCCTATATAATCGTATCTTCTGTGTGACCCATGATTTGTTTTTCCATTTTTGTTTATAACTTCGCCATTTTTGTGTATCCAGCAAACGATGGTGCAACTATCTTGGAGCAAATGGATGTTGACAATCAGATTGCAAAACTTATGGTTGAGCTGTCGCGGAGTCAGGATTATGAAATTGGTGATGGCACAACAGGTGTTGTTGTCATGGCTGGTGCACTTCTGGAGCAAGCTGAACGTCAATTAGATAGGGGAATTCATCCTATCCGTATCGCTGAAGGATATGAGATGGCTTCTAGAGTGGCAGTTGAGCATCTGGAGCGTATAGCTCAAAAGTTCGAATTCGACGTTAATAATTTCGAACCTCTGGTCCAAACATGCATGACTACTCTATCCTCGAAGATGTAAGATCCCTTTTAATGTTTGATTTAGTTTTCAATAGTTGCATCTTTTTTTATATGGTTTTCTATAATATTGTCCTAACCCTTTTTGTTTTGCTCATTGCTACAGTGTGAATCGATGCAAGCGCAGTTTAGCTGAGATTGCTGTAAAAGCAGTTCTTGCTGTTGCTGATTTAGAGAGGAGGGATGTTAACTTAGATCTGATCAAAGTAGAGGGTAAAGTCGGGGGAAACTTGGAGGACACTGAGCTTATATATGGAATACTGGTTGACAAAGACATGAGTCATCCACAAATGCCAAAGCATATTGAAGATGCCCACATTGCCATTTTGACTTGCCCCTTTGAGCCACCGAAGCCGAAGACTAAGCATAAGGTGGACATTGACACAGTGGAGAAGTTTGAGACATTGCGCAAGCAAGAGCAGCAATATTTTGATGAGATGGTTAAAAAGTGCAAGGTAGGTTTTTACATTTTGTTTTTCCATTGTGATTTGGGTATTGACTAGTTAGCTATTGGAGAAGGCTTTTCTTTTGACAATGAACATTAGTTACCACAATGCATTTTATGATATAATTTATGTATCTTCCTTATGCCTTGAAACTGCAGGATGTTGGTGCTACACTGGTTATTTGCCAATGGGGATTCGACGATGAGGCAAACCATCTACTGATGCACAGGAATTTGCCCGCTGTCAGATGGGTCGGGGGTGTTGAATTAGAACTTATCGCAATAGCCACAGGTATTACATGTCCCCAAGCATCTACTGTTAATGATTTAATCAGTTATGTAGAGCTGATAGGAAACTTGTCTTTTTGTAGGCGGCAGAATTGTTCCAAGATTCCAGGAGTTGACCCCAGAGAAGTTAGGGAAGGTACTATTTATATTCAGTTGAGTTGCCTGTGTAGTGAGTGGAATGGTAAATATCTTTAATCAGACCATTGAATCCCCACACCATTCATGTTCTTAGGCTGGCGTGGTCCGTGAAAAATCATTTGGCACAACAAAAGAACGAATGCTGTATATTGAGCACTGTGCGAACTCAAAAGCTGTTACTGTTTTCATCCGTGGAGGTACTCATAGCCTTTTCCTTTTTAGTTGTTAACAGCACGGACATTAAGTAGCTGATGAGCTATAAACATTGATGTAGTGAGTTTAATATGCTTATATGGTGGACAAAGAAATTGTACTGATTGATTAAAAATTTGTTATGGAAATGGTTCAGGTAACAAAATGATGATAGAAGAAACGAAGCGTAGTATCCACGATGCTCTGTGTGTGGCAAGGAATCTCATCCGCAATAAGTCAATTGTATATGGAGGTGGTGCAGCTGAAATCGCATGCTCACTTGCGGTTGATGCAGCTGCTGATAAATACCCTGGCGTTGAGCAGGTAAAAAGACGATCTTTACTCTTCTCTTTGAGTCCGAAGTGAAATCATTTATTTCACAAATCTTAACGCTGAAAGACATCACTTGTATATACTTTCGTCTATGCAGTATGCAATAAGGGCATTTGCAGAAGCTTTGGACTCTGTCCCTATGGCTCTTGCTGAGAACAGTGGATTACAGCCCATTGAGACACTCTCTGCGGTTAAATCTCAGCAACTTAAGGTAAGTGACCTGGTTATCTGTTTTGCCATTGATTTGTTTGTTCGGTGACTGAATGGCATTTGTGGGTGTATGATGTACAGGAGAATATTCCTTTCTATGGGATTGATTGCAATGACGTGGGAACAAACGATATGAGGGAGCAAAATGTGTTTGAAACATTGATCGGGAAGCAGCAGCAGATATTGCTTGCAACTCAAGTTGTTAAGATGATTCTAAAGATCGACGATGTCATCTCCAATTCTGAATACTGATGATGTACTGCCGCAACCTTTTTACTACCCTTGGGCCTCTTGTGTGTCTTCTTTTCGTTTGCTTTCTATTAGCTTTTAACACTATTCAACAACAATTGTCCTCGCTTGGCGAGCTTTTATTTTAAAAACATCCTCATTTTGTGTTCCTGATTTTGATTTTATCCCACTTTGTGTGTTTTCCGACACTGAACCAAACAGCATTCAGAAAGATAATTGTTAAACTGTTTATCGAATGCAGAGAGTCATCCATTAGGATACGGTGTTGCCTTCGATCCATCACCAAATTCACAGACAGTGAAAAATACCTCAGTTCCTGATATTGTTGGGTTCTCGATTCAAATTTTAATCGCAGATGCAGCGAGGTCTCATAGTTTGGTCTTTTAGAGTAAAAACCATTGTCGTATTAGAGCAAAACCTGGGAATGAGGATAAACGTATTACCTGCTTATACAGTAAGAATATGTAAGGAACATGAACTAAGCTTCCGTGACTTACAAAAAAAACCCATTAGGCCCCAAATTCTAAACCTTATACCACTGTTCCCCTCACCCCACCACTCTTAAGATCTATAAACATCGAACTTTGTTGCAAATGGGCTAAGGCCAAGTACAGAGATTCCTCCACTTGTCTTATTCAAATCTCAATTCCTCATTTTCTTTGTTTGGCTTTGTCTTGAGTGTTTAGCTCTTCTATGTTTCATGCGAATGGTGTTGTTCTATATCATGGCCAACGCCAAATTTCCCATTCGACGTCTCGTCCTTTTGAATGGATGGCTTCCCCCCATTCACAGCGACAGAGCCATCAGCCGTTTCTTCCACTGCAGAAAGTTCAGTTTTTTCATTAAATTCTTCAGCGACATCAGCTGTATCAGATTTTTCCTCCTGTTCCTGTGCGCTGTCTGTATTTTGATTTGACAGAGCTGCTTCAGCTTTCTGCCTCTCCTCTTCTTTTTCTCGACGTCTCTTTGCTTCTTGCTCTTTGAGCAGCCTAAACCTGGGAATGACATCGATGTGTTAAACAACAAATAGCTTCCAGTAATGAATGAGAAGTTTTCAGAAAATTTAGTCACCTTTCACCAGGTTTGGGCCCTTCTGAGGTCATTTTTCCACCACCCTTCTCTTTTGGTATTTTCACTTCTGAAACAGACTTCTGAACTAGTTGTTCTGAAATAGACTTCTCAACTTTTTGTGTTTTATCTTCCTTCATGACCAAATTAGTGAGCTTCTCCATCGGATTTTTGGCACCACCATATTTTTGAAGCCATACTTGCTGTGCGGTGCTCAAAATGTTGTTGGTCAACCTGCAAAAGCACTCTTCCACAATGAGAAGAAAATAAAGTGGAAAGTTGACTCCCCACACAAAAATATACAAAACCAGTTGCTGCTGCTCACCAATAAAGACTTAAACCCGAAGGAACTGATAAAGCAAAATAGCCAATCATCAGAGGAAGAAACTTCGTCACCGCTTGTGAGCTCTTCATGGCTGGATCATTACTCTGCGAAATGACATGAAGATAAATAAATGGTACACCATAAATTTCTATGCTGCATAAAAGATTCGTTGTTGGTTGAATTTAAGTTAAGTGAGTGAGCTTTGGACGTGCACCAATTTACATATATTCATAACCAGCTTATTACTCAAGCTAGAGGTAACTACTAACTAGACACTCACAATATGCGAGAAAATGCTCTACCTGCGCCGGCGAGGACTGCATAATCTGAACGGAGAGATACTGAGAGAAGATAAGTAACAGAGGTAAGACAAGATACGCTAATGTGTCAGACCATCCGAGAGGTGGATGTCCCTCCTGAGAAATAAATTGAAAATTTGCATACATCAGCAAAAAAGTCCAACACCTTCTCTACTCAAGTTTTCTTCGATCAATTCATTTAATTCAGTTTATATGCTTGAGTCAGTGAAGTCACGCAGAGTTGCAGAGATAACAAGAACTAGGAGTATAGTATGGATTTCATTGTTAAAAATATCAACACCAGTTACTATAGAGGTTCAAGATATGTACTTACTATGAAAGGGAACAACCATGAGATTCCACTGCCACTCTGTCTTGCAGCAACAGTTGTCGGACCGGCGAGAGAAGGAATCCAGAAAAAGCCTTCCGTTAAGAGCCCCTTAAAGTTAAAAACAAGCATCCAACAAACAACTAGTCAGAGAAGAATCTCGACGCACTTAGAGAAACCAAAGGATATCGTTTTTGCATATACCTCATCCGCAACATTTGAGAGGGCTCTATATAGCCCAATCCAGACTGGTATTGTGGCTAGTGTGGGGAGGCAGCCTAACAGATAAATGAAAATATACCTTAACCACAAGGAGGAAGAAATGAAGAAAGAAATGATGTTTCTTGACCAGACTGCTGTCTCAAATGGAAAATCAAATGAAAATCTGAAGCAGCAAACTGTACCTGCAAGGGGATTGATTCCAGCAAGTTTATACAATCTGGCAGTTTCAAGCTGAATTCTCTCCTGCAATAGATAAACAAAAAATTAGGAAGCTCTTTGTTTTAAAAAGAGGACTACATTCGTACAAGGTAAAGCTATAATCTTTAGTATATTCATTAAAGCTATAATCTTTGGTATATTCATTAGAACCACTGTACAATGATGGGACCAATATCAACACACATGTCCCTACTTTTTTCCTTCAAAATCTAAGAACTAATGATTGATGCAAAGTACGGGCATCAGGAAATGATTTTAAGAAAATCCATGCTGCAGTATCGAGAAAATGGTTTTACCTGATCACCGGCATACCGTTCCTGAATGGCCTTTATTTGAGGCTGCAAAGATTTCATAGCCATGGCAGATTCGACCTGTAGAGAAAGAAACCACCAATGTTGAAGATAACTGTATATTGGCTTTAGAGAGAAAAAGAAACAAAGTGTAAAACCTGCTTTTTCGTCAATGGGAACGTAGCGGCCTTAACAAGCACGGTGAGTAGAATGATAGCGAAACCATAAGAATAAGGTACATTTAAAGTTGATAACCCATCTTTCAAAACCTGCAATTCAAATCCTAACCAAATTCAATTATACATCAACATAATAAATTCATTCTCCTTGAGAAAAAACATAACTTTTTTTTTTACCTTGAGAATAGTTTCCATGTAATTGGCGATACCAGAGAACCAATCATTGTTCTGGTTTGTGGTGGTGGTAGTGCCGGAAACAGATTCAAAGGTTTCGGAGGACGAAACGGCGGCATCAGCGATCGTGTAGAGAAGATTCTCGGCATGGTCCTTTACCAAATCGAGTGAAAAGCCTGGGTCGGGAAACGAACCTGGTCTGAATCCGAATTGAGCCACCAGAGTCCGACGACAAGACGAGGACGGTCTGTGGCTGAAACGGGAGCGGCGGAAGTGGAGGACTCTGCCTGTGGAGAATGATGAGAGGATAAGGTTCGCCGGCTTTATAGATATCGAAGAGGCCATCTCCGGCGACGACAAAGGTAGGTGAGTTTTAGGGTTTTTGGTTCAGACGAAATGGGGAGTATTTGGAGTTTGGCAGTATTGTTTCTTGCTTCACATTTCAGTGCGCGAGACCGACCGTGAAGTGGAGCCAACCAACTTCTACTAGTTACACAATCTACTTGTGTAGTTTTGACTTGTGAAAACTCTCTTTATTCATTTGATGATTATAATTCCATTTTTAAATTTGTCAATAATAGTATAACCCATATTATAAAAGTCACATCATTTTGTTGCTAAGCCCAATTACGGCCTAATTAAATGAGAAGCGAGGCCCAATTACATTTATGTTTTCTCAATATTCATTCTTTCGAACTCTCTCGATCCCCCGATTGCGTCCCTTCCTTTCGTCTCTCTCAAATCGCCTCCCAGTGATTTTGTTTCGCCGCCGTCTCTCTCAGCTTTCCGGTACACCTTAAAGCATTTTCGTTTTTTAAATCAAGATATCAATGGTGGTTTTGCCTGTCTAGGCTAATTTTACTTGTCTTTCTCTGAATGGTACAGTGAATCTCCTTTAAAGTGAATCGATGATTTACACTGCAATCGACAATTTCTACCTACCAGACGAGCAGATAAAGAGTTCACCTTCCAGGAAAGATGGGATAGATGAAACAACTGAAATGACACTTAGAATCTATGGATGTGATCTAATCCAGGAAGGTGGAATATTGCTCAGACTGTATCCTTTTCTTGGTCTCAATATTGTGCAAAGCTCAAATGTCACATTACATAGCTGTAATTTCCCTTAACCTTTATTGTTATCTTTAGACCCCAGGCAGTTATGGCTACTGGGCAGGTTCTTTTCCACCGATTCTATTGCAAGAAGTCTCTTGCCAAATTTGATGTAAAGGTACTACTTATGTTGTTCTCTTTCTTCAGTCTCTGTTTTTTGAGGCCTTTAAACTAGGGCAACACCAGTGGTTTTAGTTTCAGTATGAAAATTCTTTTGTAGTGTGTACTCCTTGCCTGTTACCATAACGATTTTGGAGTTTACCTTTTACAGATAGTTGCTGCGAGCTGTGTCTGGCTTGCATCAAAATTGGAAGAAAACCCTAAGAAAGCAAGGCAGGTCATCATTGTATTCCACAGGATGGAGTGCCGCAGGGAGAACTTACCGATAGATCATCTAGATTTGTATTCCAAGGTTAGTATGCCTAATGCACCATTACATGACTAGTTGCATATTCGCATGTTAAATGTTTTTCTTGTATATCTGTGTCGTGCAAGCAAAAAGTTGAGGCGCTGCCATTTCTTTTATATGTTTTTCTTACTCATTGGAACAGCTTACTTTTCGAAGTTTTCTTTGTTTTTCATTTTTATAACTCATCCTATTCCCACTTTTTGATTTTCTGCAGAAGTATTCTCAGTTGAAAGTTGAATTAAGCAGAACTGAGAGACATATACTGAAAGAGATGGGTTTTGTTTGTCATGTTGAACATCCTCACAAGTTCATATCAAACTACCTTGCCACACTTGAAACACCTCCAGAATTGAGGCAAGAAGCTTGGAACTTGGCAAATGATAGGTAACTTCAAATTTTACTATGGATATTATTTAATATAATTACTCGAGTTAGCCGTACATCATTGTGTTAATAGCTTTTAGAGCTGGCTTTTCAGCTGAAGCTCGGCATAGCATATGCACTGTTCCATTTTGAATTGAGTATGTTTGTCATGCTTTCTCAATATCTGATCATTACGTCTGTGATATTTTCTTATTTGATCTTTTGTGATAATGTCTATCTATGCAGTCTGCGTACAACTCTTTGTGTAAGGTTCAGAAGTGAGGTTGTGGCTTGTGGGGTCGTGTATGCTGCTGCCCGTAGGTTTCAAGTACCTCTCCCAGAGAATCCACCCTGGTGGAAAGCATTTGATGCAGATAAATCTAGTATTGACGAAGTGTGTAGAGTTCTTGCTCATCTATACAGTCTTCCAAAGGCTCGGTATATCTCAGTTTGCAAGGATGGGAAGCCATTTACATTTTCCAGTAGATCCGGGAATTTTCAATCTCAATCAGCTACAAAGGTGAGGTAGATCGCTATCTAAGTTTTTGTGATTTATGCGAAAGCACTAGATTATTGTCAATATCATGTTGAGTTCATTTCTTGAAGGAGCAAACAGAATAGCTTTTGCCAGATTACATATTGTATAGGGTTGAAGCAGATCTGTTCTTTCTTTTATTTTGTAAAAATCTGAATTCGGAGTGCATTTTCTTTTGCCTTTTATCAGTGTTTGGTTTGAAGTACTTTGCCACTGTGTTACAGGATGTTTTACCGGTAGTTGGCGATGTTGATACCAAGTGTACTTCCGGATCAGCTAATAACGAGACTAAGGATGGAAAGATTACTACACCTCATGAAAAGCCTACAGATTCGAAGAAGAGCGATACTGAGTCAAACAGTCTGCCAATTGTCGGAGACTCGAGGGAGGAAAGAAGTAAAGTAGGAGAGAGTGATAGAGAGAAGGAACGAGGTAGAGAGAGGGACAGGGTTAGGTCTCACAGAGACAGAGGCAGAGATTCTGACAAGGAGGGTGATAGGGACAGAGACAAGCTAAAAGATCGAAGTCATCATCAGTCAAGAGATAGACTGAAAGATTCAAGTGGGCCGTCAGATAAATCAAGGCATCACTCTTCTCGGGATCGTGACTATCGCGAATCGTCGCACTCATCCAAAGATCGTCGTAGGCACCATTAAGTCAATCTTCTTGTCACCAAATCTTTCACATCCTTTGGGACAAACCTCTTAACTCTACTTGATGTTTAGACATGATAGTCCTGTATTAGAATTGTGTTAGGGTCAACACCCATATGTCATTCTTGAGTGTACTCAATTTAGCATTCTGTGAAGAATCACATGCCTAAGTTGACGTTAGTTCAACATTTAAACACAATCAAATGCAGACACATAAACGAGAAGGCCTGTTTTTGCGGGCAAAGTACCTTGAACCGAAATTCATCAATTCGAATATAAACCGAATTGAATCAAATCATGATTCACCAATCAAAATTCGAGCTTATTGTGATTAGAAAGGCATATTTTCTAATATGGATATAAAATTTAGATGGTTTTCACAATAGTTGGTAGTACTCTGTTTCTTGTACGCTGTGGCGACGACTTCAATCTATGTTATTCTTTCTTTTATATTTATTGGTTGTTAGATGTAATTTACTATTTTGGTCTTTCCATCATATCTTTTACGTAATTCGTGACTCGGTGAGGATGTGAAATAATACTACCTCTAGCTAGAATGAAGGGTATTTGTAGTAAAAGGATTCAAAGTAATAATATTTTACAAATACATATACGTTTAATTATAATCTCATTTCTTTTGGAATTTTGGAGGCCCAAATTAGTTACCTTTTTTAAAACAGCACTGCAGATTTATTTTTTTAAAGAGTCAGAGGGAGGTCTTCATATCAATTAACAAAAAAAAAAAAAGTCTTTACATCTTGTAGGGATTGGTGTTGAATGGCAAAAACTTAACCAATAAAAGGTATCATTTATCTTAAAGTTCTTGTTGTGCAATTTAAAAGGTATTAACAATTTTTTTTTTCTCAAGAGCACGCCCTTAAATCTTAAAAATTTTCATAAATGTTTTATTTTGGAGCGTAAGAGAAAAAAAAAAAAGAAGGTTATAGTAAAATAAAGTAACCGGAAAATATATTGATTAAAAACTAAAGACATAATAGTAGAGCGAGCGATTTAAGACAAACTTCTTCTACGGAGGCCGATAGAGAGACGCCAAGTATCAAGAAGGTTCTCCGGCAAAAGTCCGGCGAAAAACCACTGAAGGGAATGAGCCCAAAATGGCGAGCAACGTGATCCAATTCCGATCTGTTTCACCGCCGCTTTTGCGTATACACCCGGTGAGGGTACAAAGAAGTTTGGTTTATCTATAGCTGCTACTTCTGCCACCATCCTCGTTGCCACGTATAACGGCACCTGTTACATTAGTTTTACACAAGTACGTAATAAGATTATTTTCTTTCTTACACATTACGTGGGAAATCATATAATATAAAAGTTAAAAGAGAAACAGAGATAATAAAAAAAAAAGTACCTGGCACTGGACGTCGATACCAAACTGCTTATATTCGACATGTAGAGATGCTGATAGTTTATCAACATAACTGCATGCACCGATGCACGTGTTCGTTACTTCATACATAATAGTTTATGTAAAAAAATTAACATCATAATATCCATTGAAAGCAGTTTGAAATTTGTTTTATTAAGTAACATGATATTAATCAAACAACAAGCTTTTCTGAATCACCAAATACATTTTTATCAGCTTTTGGACGAAAATTGTACTATTTATTGCTATCAAAGTAAAAAACGTTAGTTATGGTTTTTATAAATAACATTCTAGCTTCTTATTTTTATATATAAAAAAAAAAACTAGAATGAGGTTTTCTCGCATGATTAGTCTTCATTTATTACTTGAAGCATATACAAAGCTAATAAAAGTTGAAAAGCCGTAAATGCACGTATCTCTTAATATGGGTGGTGTGGAGGTATACATCGAAATCAGTGGAGTCAATTAGACAATTTTGAATGGTCAAGATCCCAACACATACTCATAAGTAGCTCCATATTTATTATACAACAACCACCAAGAAATAGAATGATTGGAATGAATATAACCTTAATCTGGATGGCATGCAAGTCACTGATATAGCTGTATTCAGTAATTTGAAAAGAAACCAAACTTTGTAGTCATTTTCCTTATAAATATAGATATTATTTTCATTCCAACATATACCGTTTTACATTGTAATATATGATTTTAAAGAAAGCTTATAAACAATATTAGCAAAAAATTGCTGAATTTTACCTCAAAACGTACAAAACGGTAAAAGTAAACTTTGCAGTATTTTTACATTTTCTTATATTTTCTTAGAGACATCTTTAGTTATAAACTGATAATCGTTAAGTAACTAATTTAAGTAGGGATGGAAATTTTACCCGTGTCCAATAATCCGATCCGATACCGAACCGATAATATCTGAATTAATACCGAACTGAATATGTTTTGGTTTCTTATTGGATGCAAAACTGTTATATCCAATTCCGATAAGAACCGATCTGAATCCCATTGGGTAATCTGATAATCCATATATATATATGATATACAAATTTCAGTGTTTTTTTATAGATTTTGATTATTTATATTTTTTTATCAACTTAACTTAGTGATTATAATATTCTATTTAACATTGTAGGGTGCTAGGTTCGAACCCCAAACATGTGTCATGAATTCATAGGTGGCCATCATTATGCCACATGATTCCGGCGGTTGCTTACATTTAGTCAAACCGATTCAATTTTTTATTTCAGGTACAATATTTATTTTCGGATACAATTTTGAATTATCGAATATAACCGATCCGATACCAAACCGATAATCCTATACCCAATCATATCCGAGACATTATCAGATATTTTATTAAAAATCTGAATCAATCCGATACCAAAAATACTGAAATAATAATGTTTCAGTTATATTAGATACAAAACTGATATATCTAAAATATCCAATATCAATAAAGACCGATTCGAATCCGAACTGATAATCGGAATTCTCACCCCTAAACTTAAGGCACGATCTTTTAGCTGGACCTCATAAAACCCAACTTCTGTTTTAAATGACATAGCATATCTTGTGAAGTTTCTTTTTAATGTCCCAAATATATATTTTTCTTTTTAAGACCTCTAATAATTTTGTCATAGTTTTGTTGGCCAGTATTATAATAAAATATGCATTCACCATAAGAAAAACTAAATAAAAAGAAAAGTGAAAGTGATGAGTCCTAACGCTTTGGTGGCGGCGTAGATGGCGTAGAGAGGATGAGAAGGGACAACAACGGCGGCACCGGAGCTAATATTGATGATGGCTCCACGACGGCGGTGAAGCATTGGTCGGATGAGAGATCTTGTGACCCAAGTGGTGGCTTCAAGATTAACCCTAAGGATTTTAGTCCATGTGAGTTGGTCAACCTCGTGGAAGAACATGGCTCGTGGATAAGTTATCCCAACGTTGTTTATCAGAATTCCAACTTCAACCCCTTTGATCCTCTCTTCGATTGCTCCATATCCTCCTTCTGCACAGTTTTCCTATTTATCACTATTCTTTACTCACAAATACATCACGCCTCATATTTCTACATTACCTTTGCTACATTTCTTGAGTTTTGTCTATCATTTTTCTTTAGACGGAAAATAGCAAGCTTACCGCCTAAAATAATGAATATACATAAACTACAAAATTACTAGATAAACTGGTAAAAAAAAAATAATTCACAATACACACGTAAATACTTATAATAACAATCGCCTTTAATAAATTAAATGTTTTCTAACATTGATTCTAATGACACTATTTTTAGAAAACCGGTTGATCCTAAGCTGAGGTCCATACTAATATTTGTAAACCGAATATTTTTGCCAAACATTGACATCACAATAGAAAACTTAATTAATTATGCTCAACTGAGTACTTAATTTGAATTAGTTTGTCATTAAATATTTCTCATTGATTTCTCCGATGTCTATAGAATTTGTGACGAATGAACCTAAAACATGGCATGATCGCTTTTACCCTCCTTGTCGGTTTATTACCGAACCATTTCAAATGAGCAACAGTAGATTTATCGTCGGGAAATCATCTTATTATCTAAATAAATTGGATTCGAATAGAGTTTAGGTCCATAAATACTCTTAGGATCAAAGGATTAAGTGCACAAATTTTTATTAGAATTAACTAACAGAAATATGTTTAAGAAAAACAACTGAATTTTTAATATTAATCTTGTAAATGCATGTATTATTTTCCCGTTATACTATAACGAATTCAAGTATATTTTGCGACTCTCATACAAATACAATAATAAATGTAACTGTGTACAATATATGTTTAGAATTATTTATACTGTGTAATTGTATTTTACATCTTGGCTGTTGAAACAAGACTTTTTTTTGTGAAAGAACAAGTTTTTTTTTTTTTCCAAAGTGAGGATTGCTTTGAAAAAGTAAGAAAGTGCATTTAGTATTACCAGAGGAGAAGTCAAAGGGAATGATCTTGATCTTGATTTGTGGAAACTCTTGTCGGAATTCATCGGAGACAGAAGCGAGCTTCGAAGGATTTCTGCTGACTAGGATGAGGTTGAGGCCGTGTTTCGCCAGCTCGTGAGCAAAGGCTCGTCCGATCCCATCTGTGGCTCCAGTGACCATAGCCCACGAGCCATAACGCTTGAGCCGCTTGGGGTTTGTGAGGAGGAATCTCGTAATGAACCATTTCAGGAGAGGAAAGAATAGTCTAAGGAGAGAAATAAAGCCTATGAAGCTTACGACATGGAGCTGCCATGTTATTTGCATGTTCTTCTTTCTGTTACCTTCTTTTTTCTATTGGTTTTTTATTTGTTTGGTCATGAGATTTTGGCTTTGGAGCTAACTCTCTCTTTATGTGGAAAAACTAGAATTGAGAAAGAGAAAGACCGATAAAGAGACATTTATTATTTTGCTTTTCTCAATCTTAATTACTTTACCACAAGAATGATATTGAAATTACAGTAAACTGTAGCTTACAAGAAAAAGGCCAAGTCAATGTCATCATACTACTTAGGATAAGTTTTTAATTAATTACAAAAAAAGAAGAAGAAATAAACACTAAAAGAATGTAACAAAAAGTTAAGAGTGTAGTGTACTATCAAATACACAACAGGAAGAATAGTGATTTTTTAGGAAAATTGGTAGACTGTAGTTTCACCCAAAAAGGACTTTGCATTCAATTTGTGGACAGTTCCGCATGTTAACTTTAATGATATGGTTCCATGTTATTATATATTAATCACGTTATTATTATACTCAGCAAATTTTGCTCATTCTGTCCATGTTAGTTGACTAATTCGTCCATTCAAATCAGATTTAAAAATCTCTTTCACGTTTTGTTTTCATCCATTTTATCCGATTCTAGTTTTGGGCCATCATAGATGAAAAAAACAATGTACATTTTCTTTGTCGCCTCTACTGATTAAATACAAGCTTTTCTGGTTAGAAAAACCCCTCAAAAAAAGCTTTTTTAAGTTAGTCACACCTCCACACGTTAGAGATAAACGTTAGATACGTCAATTACAAAGCTCATCTTTTCGGGAATAGAGAAAATAATTAATGAGTAGGTAATAAGTAGTATGAGTTTACAAGAAGGCTATCAAAGAGACAGATTGTTTGGTCTCGGTATATCATAATATACTATCATAAAACTGTTACAGTCATTCAAAATTTCGTCGTTGCAGACGCAAAACTTTTCTTTCAAGTCATGGAACAACAAATGTTTAAGACAAACAACCACCTGTAATAATTTACCGAGTCCTAATCGAACATTCTAGGACTATTTAAGTGAAGAACTAGATGAAGAAGCTCGCTTATAATCGAGACATTATTCAGGATATATATACAAGCCGACACCTATCCTTCTCTGCTTACGCGTCGACAAAGAATGGGAAGAATAGAGAAGAGAGAAAGAGAGAGAGAGAGAGAGAGAGAGAGAGAGAGAGCAATTTGTATGTTCTGTTGTGTGTAGCTTCATGTGAGGGAAGTCAATCACCTGTCATGTTACAAGATGGAAGCTAGGAGCCACAGATGCAATAAGAGACTGTATACCATAACGCCAAGCCTTGCTTGAGGACGGCTCATTAATACTCTTCCACCTGAGACCCTGCATTGCACAAATCAAACACGACGCTCAATAAGATAAACCAATTTGGGACCACCTTTAAGATCAGTTTGATATTAGCGAGTGTTTACCATATTCCATCGACCCGATCTGCTATCATCTTTCCTTGCGTTGGAATTAGACCAGACATGTTGAGAGACTTGAAAACATGTCCTGCAAAAGAAAAATAGGTTGTGTATAAGATGTGTGAGCTTAGAGGCTCAAGTCATACTTTGTCAATAAACGAGATAGATATGTAGACCCCTCAGTTCTGACCTTTATCTTCATCTGTTTCGTTGTGGTTCATCAGATGCTCCGACTCCGAATCTATGTTAATGGAAAGATGATCAGTCGATCCTTTCCTCACCGTTCTCGCTTGCACTGCTGTAGGCACAGGTGATATTGATTTTTTCCCCAGAGCTCGCTAAGAACAAAATGTGTCCAGTCCAAATTTGAAGATCAAAACATAGCAAGAGACCGAAGCTAAAATCATTGCTTCTAAGATAATCAAAATAACATTATCTAGTTTTAAGGTAATAACTTAGCCGCAGAAAAAATATACCTAGACATTTATGCCATAGATGCCATCCACAAGGGTCAATAATAAGCTGAAATAGCACAAGATATAAGAATTTACCTTGTCCTCAATTTCGGATATCTCTGAGGTAGAAGGTGCTCTTGGTGCTTCGAAGATGCTCCTTTCATGAACGACATCAGGCTGAATGGCTTTGCTTTGGAGTTTATCCTCAAATTCTTTGACTTTTAGTGATAATTTATCGACAAGTTTTTCGCTGCCGACCAACTTTAGACCAAGTTCTTGGGCTCTTGATTTTGAACTCTCTGACTCTAGGAGAAGAGAAGCTACTTTTCTCTCTAGTGCTTGTAAGAGTGTCCATGACTCGGACAAGTCTGGGTCTACAACATGATCATTGCCAGCCAATATACCAAGCAGTTTCTCCAAGCCAGATATTAGCTTGGACAATTCGTTCTTTACCTTCACTAACTCTAGCTCAGTAGTACTCTTTGCTTCAGCCGCCTCCTTCAAACCTTGAATTTCAAGATCCTTTTCTGCCAAGGTGGAATTGAGCTCTTTTTCTCCATATGATAAGAGGTCTATCTGATGCTGCATCTCAGTAACACTATCAACAATCGCGAATAGTTTCTTAACATCATACGGACTCTGAGGATCTAACTCATTGACCTGATCTACTGAAGGCACCTCAATACCATTTATCTTGTCAAAAAGGGCACGCATATCAGAAGCTGGAATCAGGTTTTCCTTTGCTTCTGCAACTCGAAAAAACAGCATGTGACAGTTCAGTTAAATGGTATTCATGTTAAGAAGATTTAACGAACTGAGAGACGACAAAAGAAAAAAATTACCTTGCTCTTGCACCAACAGTTTATCATATAATGTAGAAAGT
This sequence comes from Streptanthus diversifolius, assembly GCA_039880935.1. Taxonomy (NCBI): domain Eukaryota; kingdom Viridiplantae; phylum Streptophyta; class Magnoliopsida; order Brassicales; family Brassicaceae; genus Streptanthus; species Streptanthus diversifolius. The sequence goes on along the minus strand of JAXGFM010000014.1, from coordinate 23,774,379 downwards.
TCAACCTCTTTTTCATGCCATTTCTCTTCTTCGGCTTTGAGATTTTCCAGCTGAAGTTTCAGTTCTTGGCAATACGCTTCCGTAGATTCCACCTTGGCCTCGGAACTTGAAACCTTCGTTTGGTTTAGATCTCTCTCCAACACAACCTTTTCTAGAGCGGTAGATGCTTCTTTTAGTCTGTTCTCCATATCTCGGATTACAACAGCAGCTGCATTACTTGTTGTCTCAAAGAGCCTAAGAGTAGTACGTGCCTTCTCTGTGGCAGAAGATAATTCTTTTACTCTCCGGGCGCATTCACTTACATGAAGCTCCTGTAGGTGTTCAGTTGATTCAGTCTCGCCACCGTTCTCATTTTCCTGGAACTGAACCAACTCTAGGAGGTCATTTTTCACTTCCAACTGCAGTTCGCTGGCAGCCTCGCCACAGACAGACATCAACGATGACAAATCTTTTTGTAATGCAGATATAGTGTTTTCCTGTTCACGAACAATATCTTCTGCACTCCTCACCTGTTCTTTCAGGGACTTATTACGACCCATGACATTTATTACATCACCCCTAGCTGCTGTCATGTTTTCCATCAACCCCGCAATGAGTGTATCAATGGAGGTTGAGAAAATCTCAAAGTTATTCTCGAGTATTTTGTTTCTTAGCTTGACTCCCTCTACGATCTTCCTAAGGGATGAAGAAATTTCGTCTTCATCAGCTGCATTCTCTTTGCTATTTTCTAGCTCTGTATCCACTGAATCATCAAGACCACTCAACAAGGATTTTGCCATAGTCGAATCATCCTGGAAATACAATCAGCGTCAAGAGAACAGCCTGATCAAAAAATTCGCCACGAGAAAATGCATAAAGTCTGGTCCATCTATATTGCTAAATGTGCATATGCTGGATAAATGTATGTACTATTGAAAAATGATTCACAAGATAATATTTCATCCTTATACCAGTTAATCAACGTCTACACAGAACATATTCTAGCAAGAGTGTGCATCCTTGCCAAACAACAAATTAAAGATCCCTCTAGGATAAGGCATGTCTGAAACCAACAAAATTGCAAAAAGGAATGATGAAGGGAAACGGTAAATTGATATGGTAAGGTTCAAGAACACTGTTACCTCTGTAATGTTGTCCATTTCCCCAGCCAATCCCTTCTCAGCAAAATTTATTTTAATATCTCTAGCAATGACATCCATGTCTCTAAGGCTCCTGAATTTCCTTTCAAGGAATTCATTCACCCTGGAAACTAGCCCTCCATCCTTTAGTAGCATCTGGAGATTATCAAGATGAGCAATAATCTCCAAAGATTTGCTATGTAAGTTTCCACTTGATCCAGCTAACTCTTCCATGCATACATTAAGTTTACTACTGAGAGTGGATATCTCGACTTCAGCTTTCACCATTTCTCCTTGCAAGACAGAAAGACTATTATCCGACTTCATTAGTGCCTCCTCGAGGGATCCTATTGTCAAGGAAGCGTCGGCCATCTTGCTACGCTCTAACTCTACCTCATTTCGAAGCTTCTCTAACTCATTCTTCAAATTTGTAGTAAGAACTTTGTCATCTTCAATTTGTTTGGACAGCGAACCCATGTTGCATTCTGTGTGAGTAAGTGTATTTTCAAGTGATTTTATGGTTCTCTGTGCTTCTGTAAACTTGTTCCTGTGATCTGAAACTTCTTCTTTCACCTTCTCCAGCTCCATCTCTGCAGTGGCAGTACTGCTTTGAGCCTCTTCCTTTTCACTGATGACATCAGATATATTTCTTTCAGCCTGCATGAGTGCAGCTTCAAGTGTATTCCTGGTTGCACAAGCTTCATCTAATTCGCTAGCCAGAGCGGAGGCCTCTTCAACTGCTCTCTGTAGCTCAAGTTCGACATTTTCCTTAGCAGCTTGGAGTTGCCTATTCTCCTCAGCAAGTCGATCGGTGTTACCCTCTGCAGCAGGCAAGGCATCCTCAACCAACTTTAAGGCTGTATGGGTTTCTGCTAATTTACTGGCTAATGTACTGGCTTCTTCCTTAACCTTTTCCAGTTCTTCTTGTTCCTCTACTCTAGCCTGCTGCACTTCTTTCAAGTACCCAGCAAGCCGGTCAATCTTTTCAGAAGGATCTGCAGTTGCTAAATCAACAGGGATACTCATAGTTTCAAATGATGTCATCAGCTTATGCAACAAGGTGTCACTCAGAGATACGGAATGCTTAAGTTGATCTCTTTCGTCTTTAGTAGCAACAAGCTCAGTCTCTAGCTCTTTTGTGCGCTCTAAGTCTCCCGATAGCATATTTATCTGATTCTTGTAGCTATCAACCATACCAGTTAACTGCTGCAACTCGAGCATCAGCTTCTCGCTTTCAGAGTTTTTCTCATCCAACTGAGTTTTTAACTTTTCCCTATCTTGGACAAGTCCCTTGCCTTTCTTGATAGCCATGGAAAGTTTGTCTCTGAGCAAAGCAGATTTCTCCTCCGATCGCTCAAGATCTGTCTCCAAAGCAATTTTTTCTTCTTTCAAGAAAGCAAGTTCTCTAGATACGATTTTTAGCTCATTTGAGAGATCGCATACCTGCAAACTAGCCAGCGTGTCCTCTCCTAGCATTTCCTTACAAAGTGACAACTCCAGATAACTTGTATAAAGGAGACATTGAAATCTTTCAATTACTTCTTCGTTGCCATAAGAACTGTCACTAGAGCCCCTGATTTGCTTTTCTATCTGCTCAAAAGATCTATCAACAAGCAAATTGATAGCTGAAGAAGTAGGATGTTCGACTCCTGCTGTCATCAAGCCAGAGGTTTCCACAAGTCTCCTCACAATTTCCTCTCTTTCCAAAGAATCTCGCTCTGCAGATTCCTCCATTTTTCTAAAACTGACAGTTAAATCATCAAGTTCCTTTCTAATATTATTTTTCTCTTCCATTTCTGCTGAAACAGACATGCTTAAGCTTTCTATCTGATTCTGCAGGGCACTAACTTCATCCTTTGCCTGGAAAAATGATTCCCTAAGCCAAGATAAGCGAGTTTCTAGGCTGGATTGGGAAAGCTCCTCTGGTAAGTCAATGGAAAAGTTTAAATCTTTTAGTCTGTTGTATTCCTGGGAAAGATTTTTGAGCTCTTTTCTCTCTTCGACAAGTGACCTAACTTTTTCGATGATATAGAGAGACTGACCTTCGTTAGGTGTATCTATATTTGACAAGATGGTTTCAATATTTTCAATGACAGAGTTCTTTGACGATACCATTTCCTGATATGATGCAACCAAAGCTTCGGATTTTACTAATTTACCTTTGATGAGTTCAGATTCATCCAATGCTGTTGACATCTCTTGTAGTTTCATCAAACACTCTCCAAGTTCTTTTGTTTTCTCCGCCAGAGACTGTTCCAACTCCATTTTTGCTACCTCATATGTTTCCACGGTTACAGACTTGTCACGCAATTCAGTATAGCATTTGTCAAGTTCATCTGTCTTTTCAGCTAAAGATTGTTCCAGCTGACCCTTCAGTAATTCAGAAGATTCAAGGGCAATCTTCTTCTCCTGTAATTCAGACAACCTATTCTCAAGCTCCATTGTTTTTTCAGATATTTGATGCTTCAGAGCATCCCGGTTCTGAACTAACGCCTTCCCCTTCGTTACGGCCATGCTGAGCTTTTCTTTCGTGTTACTACACCTTGTCTTTTCTTGCTCAAGCTCTGCCTTCAATTTTCCAGAATCTGCATTGATCGACTCAATAATTTCTCTATCTCTGTTCACTTGTTCAACCAGTTTCCTATTTTCATCTTCTAGATGGCTAAGTCTTTCAAAAAGGGCCGTTTCCTTCTGTTTGAGCTCAAGTAACTCAGAACAAGCACCACCGAGAGCTGAACCAAAATCCTCTTGGAAACGAAGATCCGCCCCATCACTAGACAAACACTTCCTCAATTGATCAGCACCGTAGTAAAACTCAGTATACTTTGCACATAAAAAGAAAACCCTGTCTTCAAGATGAGCAAGCTTTTCAGAGACAGAAGAACCGTACTGCAGCTCCTCCTGCCCAAACACATTACTAAGAGAAAGCATAATCCTATCTGTTGCAGCCTTAAGTTGCTCCTCGTTCTGTGACTGATATCCAGAAACTGACTGTGACGAAGAAATCTCTGAAATCTTTGTGGTGAGATAAGAAATCTCGTCGTCCTTCCCACTGATAATCCCTCGAAGCTTCCTGAGAGCATCCTCATGCTGAATCTTCTCTTCCTCAGCAGTTTTTAGAAACTTTGAGAAGCGACTGACAATTTCCACGGTGTTCCCATCTTCACCTTTTAAATCGTTCTCACCAGTCAACAGCTTAAACTGTTCCTGCAACACTGCAAGTTCCTTCTCCCTAACCTCCTTCTCGTTCTGTATGTATGGTAGAAAACAATCATAAATAAAACAACAAGAAAGATCCTTCCTATCTTTATTAAGAAATACAAATTAACTTAAAATCACAGACATTGAATTCATTTCCAAGGTCTCCATTGTCATCGTCATCTGTCGTCAAAGCTTCCTTGCTGCGTGTATCAAAATTCAACTCTTCCGGAGCATCAACAAACATATCTTCCTTACTGTCAACGAAAGCTGCTCCCTGAAAAATACTTAACCCATTTAGCATCTAAATGAACATACACGATTAGGAGAAGAAACACAAAACAACTCAGAGCATGGGAAAATTACAAATCTCACCTGGTCAGGATCAAGCTCTTGCCCATTTGACTCGTCATCATTCTCAAGTCCCTCAGCTACAGAATCAACAGAATCCTGCGGAAGATCATCATTCTCGTGCATTATCTAAATACGATCCCAACCCCTATTCCAAACAGATCTAACCACGAATTCGGAAACCCGAGAAGAGATTAGCAATATTCGTGATCAGAACACGAGAGAGTCCTAGCAAAACTGCGAACGGAGTCCAGAAATGGAGGTAAGAAGTGTGAGAAACGGATTTGCTCGTTGGTTTGATTCAGAGATCCGTGTGTAATAAATCAGCGAGGGAAGAAGGAGGTAAGAGAAGCGTTGCAGCACGACCGACGCGGTGCGTTTGTTTTCTCCCGATCGTGTTTTTTTTTTTTTGTCTTTTTAATAATTCGTTTATACTAATTTTTTATTTTGTCGTGACATTGAAGTGGGTGATGTGTTTCGTCCAATCAGAAACGTTCGCTTCCGTTTAAGCTTCTATTCACGTGACTTTTATATAGTATCCAAGTCAAGGATCACAAATTTAGTCAAAAAAAGTATTTAATGTAAGACAAAATTAATATATGATTCTGATGAAATATTTTTTTTCCTATATGAGTACTAAATTTAATGTTACAAAGATTTTATCTTAATAAATGTTCATATTGATATACAAATGCAAACAAAGACATTAATTATTATAAAATAATATACTTAACTTACTAATATCATTTTTTGTCAAAGAATATTAACATAATAATAAGTAGATTATAAATACATAAATATTTTCTTTTACTACATGATGAAATGATGATGGTTTTTCTCAATTTTCCTATGACTTGCTTAGTGCAGCGCATGCAATTTATCGCTATTGTTTAACATCTGCAAGACAAATTTATGGAACACTTGCACATTTTCTACTGCGATAACAATAAAATTTCAGATTTTGTTAACCTGCCATGTGTCTTCTGAACACAATACTTGAGATAAATTTGTCTCCTTTGTTTAATCTTGGGCTTCTTTAGTTAAAACTTAAAAGTTGAAACCTTTCACTGCAGTGGGGCCTATTCATCTTCATAACATCAACCAGTATTATGTTTGGTCATCACACAAAATAAATAAAAAGAGAAAGCAAGCGATCAGTACCATTTATGAGCCTTAAAGACGAGCCTCTATAACTTTTGGCATCGGAAGAAAAACACCAGACGTTAAAGCACCACTAATTTACAACATAGACACTAGTCTTCCAGCTCGATCTTCATGTACTTTCCAGAAAACCTTGATTGCCTCATCAACCATTCAAGAATCAGTAGCAACAGCTCCAAAGATTGCCCTAAAGCCAGCACAAACGATGGCCGAGTTTGATGCATCTGTCTTGGGATATCAATATCTTTAGCGAGGAACCGAAGAGAGACCGAGGTTGTCAATGATATGGGTTCCAAAGATACTCAGGGCTTTGTTGTTCTATTGAGAGAAGGAAGCATGAGTCATCATAGGACGGCGAAGAAGGTTGATGTTGGTAAACTTGCAGCTACACAAAAAAAAGGAGACAACTTTAAGAGAATACAGATTTAGAGATATGACAACTTCGTCAGCAGATTCCTGCATATGATTTTCTAGCCAAATCATCTTAAAGCGCAGTGATTCAACTTGATCATCACAGAGGTTGTTTTTTTAACCATATTTATCTTAAAGCTGAGTGATTCAACTTTATCATTACAGAGATGTATCTAATCTAAAACAAATGGTCAAATTCTGGAAACTTTAAATTCCCTAAACTTTATCAGCAAAATAAATAATCTTCCAATACACATTTAGGAACGGAATTAGCAACAATACGAAGACAAGAAGAAAAAAACTATCCAATAGAGAAAAGGTCACTATATATAAGCTCGTACCATGTTAATGACATTGCTTTATTTTATCTTTTTTCTTGTGTGGAATTTGATTTACTTAGCTTTTAATAAGTATTGTTATTTAAAAGGTCTTTTCATATTTAAAAATTAAACTTAACAAAGAGGTATTTCTGCCGACACTCAAAAAGAAGGATACAAAAAGAATCTCTAAATTCTTAAGATCAAATGTACAAGTAATATTAACTTTAGCTAATAAACATTTAACTTGATTACTTGTATATATAATTCAGGAACACACAACACCAACACTACTAATATAAATGACTACGCTACAAGTTCCGATCAATAACAGATTTTCATTGAATCTTTATATCCAAACAAAGTTTCTAAATCTCATCTTGATTCTTGAAACATGTTTATGCAGTCAAGAAGAAACTAGACGTGAAGGGGGAATATGTAACCGAGATCGTTCTTTCTCTTTTATATTTCATAATGGTACACATTATGACAATCTTCTTATTATCATAATCTAAAATGAAGGAAAAATTTGGATCACCAGATTCTTATATACACTTAGTTAAAGGTCTGGGATCTTTCTCCCTCTGTACACCCGTGATGAGTTTCGCTATAGAATCATATCAAGTACTCGTTGTAGACTAAGAAGACGGCTTCCGGATAATCTTTAGGGAGGCTATTAATGTGGAGGTAGAACCTAAGAAGATCCTCTTTCGTGACTGTCTCTGGATCCACCACATCTTCATCGCAAGTCAGCACCCATAGATCCTCTGAGTTCACTCTCTTGATGCTGCCTCGACAAAACGGGCATGACTCCGACTTGGTGTTCCAGTTCCGGTAACATTTGATGCACATGGCATGGCAACAGTTAGGCAACACCATTTTGGTGCAAGGCTCTAAGCAAATCCCACATTCATCTTCTCTTTCCAAGTCAACGCTAGCCATGAATTTGTTACCATCAATGTCATACTTCTTGGTGATAGCTTTTGGATTCGGATACCACAAGCTATCGCCGGGTAAGTCAGCGAAGTTGATATGAAGACGCTCAAGTGATGGTAATATAACACCTGCACTTAGCCAAAGCCCTGTTCTATAAGACTTAAGCCAATAATTAAAAAAACATAACCGCATTAAAAAGGGCTCAAGTCTTACCGTAAAATTCCCTGATTGTAGCTTTCCTTCCGTACCTGGATAGATTCCACCGCCCATCAGCACGTACCTGTACAAGATAAAGAAGACACCTATAAAACAAACAAGCCAAGAGGAAAGGAGAGAAACAATCCGGGATCTACCAATTCACACACACACACACAAGCCATGTAAACAGAGACACATATATATGGTAACAACCTTGTATATGAGTATGTGGAAGAAATCAAAATATCTTGGAAGCAGACATGAGATATCCATCCATTGTAGCAAGAATATGAAGAATGGAGCCAAATTGCTGCACACCAATTTCATCTGAAGTCGCACACCGCTCTTTCCCATGGGAATCTCAGCAGCCCTGAACCAAATTTTGACACTAATCAGTTACTACTATCCTTCTAATCACATGAACTATTTCTTCTGCCAACATATGCTTCAGTCCTTAGAGACCACCCCCACGCAGCAAAATTTGCAATTTTTCTGCCATTTCCCCCAAGTTTCCAAATTTAATTCTGTAATAATCTAAGTTTGTGAAACTGAGAATACACATTTTGAGAATATGCATCGAACAGCAGCGTAAAACTATGGGTTTCGGCTAATTTAATTCCTTGATTCCTCAATCATTGAATCGTCAAGATAATAAACTTTCACACTAATCATGTTGATTTGATAATCAAAACCCTAAACCCAGAAAATCAGAAATCAAACTAAAAATTAAAACGAAACTCAAATAGAATCCGATGACTCACAGTCCATTGGCGTGCTCTATGTCAGCCTCCAGAATCTTCAAAGAGTCCATGTAAGAAGAGTTGGTCAACTGATAATACATCTCCTTCCCTAAATCCCTGCTCTCTTCTCTCTTCTCTTCTCTCGATTAAGAAATTATTATAAAAGGGCAAGACAAGCAGAAGAACAGTAAGATAAGACGAGAGAATCCAAAGTTTGGCTCTTGAAACAGACAACCTTGGAACCCGATGAACAAAACAACAAGGGAAATTGACACAGATACGTCTGCGTCTCTCCTCGTCTATATCTCTTCGGTTTGCTTTATAAATTCTAGAAAAGATTGGAAGAAAAAAGCGAACTTTTTGCTTTTAATATTTTGCGGCCAGAGAAAGAGACAGACTTCGTGAAAGAGAAGAAAAATAAAAATAAAATCTTTCCTTTTTTTTTTTTCTCTTCCAAGAAAACCTTTAGTTTTTGTTACAGAGAGATCATAAACTGTAATGTTGGAATGGATGATGCGATAATGAGTGTTGGGTTAATGACTTAATGTAGAGGAAAATAGCTTTTGTCTTTATCTATACAACATTAAGATGCTTTCTGTTGGCAGGTCTTCGCTACCAAATTGACATTTTTAATCAACTTCTTATATTATTAAGTATTTAAGTCTTCAATATCTGTGACCTGTCAGAACCAACATTATTTCCAATTCCATTGTTTTAATCATGGAATCAATTATCAAGTTTTTTTTATCAACTGTTTTTTTTTTGTTAAACAATATTAACATCTGTTTTTGTTTGTTCTGTCTTATTTGTGATTTATCATTCCAAATTTATGCGTATACACGTTGGGATAATTATCCTAAGAATTTGGATTATTATCACTATTTGTGTCACAAATCCGTTGACCCAAATTTAAGAAACAGTTACGAAACCTTCTTCCAAAATATATTTAAATTTCAATAGGGTACTATTTTGACTTCCTAAAAAATGTTATTCTATCTATTAACGTATATTTTGATGACTACACAAATTGATTGATTTATATTTTCCATATGTTTGAACAATTTCAAGACAAGTTTAGGGGTAAGAATTAAATATTTAGCATATTTTCTAAATTCATGTGAAAAATGTCAAAACAATTGAACGACAGTTTTCGCTCGTTAACAATTGTGATGTTTTAGAATAAATCTTGCTTTTATTTTAATGGGGATGTCGGTAATTTAAAATCCAAAATTTGAAATTTATTAAGAAAAAAATAACTAGTACTTTATAATATTAATGGGCCGAGCAGTGAAATTGAAAATCACATCTTAACACATAAACAAAAAAAAATCAAAATAACACATATTAACTAGTATTTTATATAATAATTTCTTGAAAATTACGGTTCTTGTATATGAAATACCACTACTATTAGTGATAATGTGATATGAACAAAATCTAACCATTTTTTTTTCTCAACAACTTAACCATTTAATTAAGAATTCGATTTTAATTATTTATTGATGAGCTTTTGTATTATGTCTTCTACAATAAAATGCATCAATATAAAGCCCACGGACAAATTTCACAAGTCACCAGTCAACGTAACAGGCAATTAAGAACATTAAGTAAAATAATACTGTAGTGTCCTTTTAGCATTTCAGAAGTTTGTACGTTTTCTATTGAGGATAGTGGATAATCCCTTATTAATTAAGTCCTTTGAATAATCAATTTAGATGTAATCCTTTGAACGTGAAGTTGATCGTGTTGAGAACTGAGATACGTAACTCTCAACAAAACCCTACGTTTTTGGTTTTATAAACTATAGTTTATATTTGAATAATTACGTTTCGCGTGGACAACAAAGTTCTAAAAACTAATCTCTCTCCAACAAGGATCCTTTCTCAGCTTCCAATTTCAAATGAATGTTAGTAAAATTTTTTTTAAAAAAATCTTTATATTTGGTATCTTATTGGCAACCAGAAGACCACCAAGGTTGCACCACACACATATATATAGCACCAAATATTTCATATGTACTTACGAATGAAGTTACAGTTCTGTTCAATTATAAAGAAAAACGAATGCTAACAACTTTTCATGATACATTAACGTTTAATTACTATTACTATAAACATTAATAAATATATATAGATTAAAATATATCGATTTTATTAATGAAAGCCTAGTTTAATACGAGATCCAAAATGTAGAATATTTCACAGAAAAAAAAGTATAAATTGTTTTGTTTTACAATTAGGTTTGTGTGTTTATAATTTGTTCCTTCGATTGATGCGGTTTGATGATCTCACATTTTACTAATGATTGTTTTGAGAATACAGTTCAATATACTAACGTAGTTAATAAATACAATTTTTTTAGAAATATTGAATATATACAACTATTATTTTCTGGTTGGTTGTTATTGGTCGTAATTAGTTATCAAATTAATTCAAAGTAGATGAACAGCCCATATATGCGAAGTTAAAGAATGAGAATTTTGGAATAATTCGTACCCTAATTTTCAATTCAAAAGTAGAATTGAACTAATCAAGTTTCTACCTAATGGTGCCATTGACTTGGAAAGAGGAATCTATCGACCACGAACATACGAATACAACCATATGTTATAAGTCGCAATACAAAAAAATATAAACAAGCAAAAAAAAAAAAATTTGAGCTAAGGAATAGTCAAACGTTTACGATGAATATGATGATGTTGAGATTTGATTGATAAATCTAAAACCATTTCAAAACTATTTTATTTTCTATTGCAAATTTTATCTTTTGGAAAATCTTTTTTATTGGCACTCCATATCAACATATATATTGATTAATTTGTTTTTTTTTTCCTTTAGGATTTTGTAATCAATTCATTTGCAAATAACTTTAAGAAAAACTTCTCCAAATATCACATAAATCCAACAAAAAAAACTTAGTCGATGTTTCACAAAACCTCTTACTTGAACACGTTTTCAGTAACATTTGCAATGTTTAAAATAGATTAGGTGCTAACCGAATGGTAAACCACCGTATAACGTATCAATATAGATTAGGTGCAAACCGAATAGTCGATGTTTCACATAACCGAATGCAATGAGTTTTGTTCTTGTCTAGATAAAAACAGAGGGATTCAAGAATCTCTTCATCGCGTTCGAAAAGCGACATGTGTTCTTTTATAAGAGTGATCCAAGCTTCAAATTCGTCTCCATCTTTAGCATCAATCAACAACATCAAGTTCCTGAAACTGGAAGTGCCTCGTCCACAAGTCCACCTCATTTCCGCTTCCATATTGTTTCCCAATCTCTTCCAAAAACTCAAGAATTCTCAACGATGATTTCGACATTTCCTTGCAGTTCAAGCTGAATATTTCCTTTGTTCGCCTTAACTCATAACCACATCTTGAATGCCATCTATCATACCTTCTTGGTTCTTGAGAATCATGATGGAAAACATATTCCCAATTGTGTTCTAAGGCAAAGAATCTAGCTTTCCTCGTAGGCTCACCGGTATCTGCAGCACCGAAGTTCTTCTTGTTGAAGATCTCAAACTAGAAGCCTTAGTAGCACATCTCCAGAAAAGAGCTGTAACCGCTTCAACACGGGTTGGAATCTTGACAAGTTTGCTTAAAGCTTTGGCTCTGAGTTTCTTGATCATTGAAGCATCGAACACGAAACCTCTTTGTTACACAAATCATCTCTTCTACCTCGACTTTATGATCCATCGGTTTAAAGGGAAGTTCATCAGGAGGTGGAGAAAACAATTTTGAAGCGGTGAAAGTAGGAATCAATGTAATTCCTAAACCTCTTGCTGACTCAGCCCATCTTCTGATGAACATTGCTAAAGATGTTGCATCAGTGATCTTATGAGAAATGCAGATTGTGATAACTAAAGATTCCTCCATCACAAAAAACCAGCCATATTATTATCATTATTATTAGATGTTCACATCAAAAATTCCTAGTAGGCAACAGTTCAAGATTCTTACTCATCGGGAGACCAAAAAATGCTTAATCCATCATATAGACAAAAAGTAAACTATTTTGTCTTACACAGAAAAAAAAAACAAAGTATAGTCAATGAATGATATTGACTTCTAAAATGGCAATTTTATATACAACCGTAAGAGGCCCTTTGATTTTACAAAAATAAAGTTGGTGAAGTAGAGGGCTGGTGTGGTGGTACGTCAAAGTAAAGTATCGGGGTGGATTAATTAATTACGAGCACATATAAGGACATCTTATGCAAATTATCTAGAGAAATAAGAAGGAATAACCATAGGAAAAAATAATAAATTAATGATGATTCTATCCATATGGTCTAGGCGTGCATATAACTAACCCAATTACGACCGAAAATGTCTTCCATGAGCCACAATCTTCACCTTCTCTTTTTATCTTTCTCTTTTGTAATTAACGTATTACAGAATGATATTTTGTTTTGTCTTTGCAAATAGATTAACGTAGCATTTTTATCTACATTGATGGTGTTATTTCTTGGCAATTTTTTTAGATAATTTTTTTTTGTTAATTTAGTCTATTAGATTTAATATCTTCTTAAACATTGTAAAGTGCTGGATTCAAATCTCAGACATATGTCATAAATTTCATGAATTTCAGAGGTAAATACCATTGTGCCACATGATTCTAATTATCTCTAGGTAGTTTATGGTTAATATGCTCACCAACCATCAATGATTATAATAATGAATAAAATTAAGGGAATTACAACAATGTGATATTCTGTTAGTAAATAACCAATTAAGATTTTGGAAATCATATAGCACAATTGTGATTTTTGAAATTTATCACATATGTTTAGAATTTAAATTTATTATATCGTGATGTTAAAGAAAATATTAAAATTATTAGATTAAAGTAAAAAAACTAATTAAGATTAAAAGATTATGGTTGTATCCCACTTTTAAGATTTTTGAGATTTTTGGTTGGAATTTTCATCAGCAGAACAAAACAAAAGAGCATTCTTGCAATTTGAATTGTTCATGTCGATATAAGCATCCCGTTTGATAAAGAAGCAAAGCAATGTCTCGTGGACAAAATCATCCGCAACCAACAAACTTTCTAAATTTTAAAGATTTGGTAATTAGAATCAGAAAAATGGGTAAAAGAAATACAAACTTAGTGTATTAATCACAAGAAACAAATGAAATTAATAACCCATATGTGACTAAAACAATAAACCTATTGATTACTTATTAGATTTCTTGCGAAGTTCCTTCACCCATTTGAAGTTAAGTATGGCCTTCCCCAAACTGCTTTTGCTTTCGTCGTTCTTCTTTTTTTTCTTCTTCTTATCGGCTTCTTTAGTTGAATTTGGAGGAGGATCAGAGTTGTAATCCCATTGATCAGCCCAAGATAGTCCCGAATCCATTTTTGTCTCTCTTCAAGATTTTGTTGAATGAAAAGGTTTAAAAACAAAGATGTGGTGAAAGAAAGATTTTGTTTTGCTTATTTTTAAACATTATTGGTTTGAGACAATGTCCATAAGTTTCTTGGTTGCTTATTTTTGGTGCTCTCTGTTTTTAGTTGTTCCTTTAGTTGGACAAAGAATCAATCATTCGCCTTTAACTTTGTAACCTTCGACATGAAGGTTATTTTAAACACACGTACGCATTCAACTAAAATTACAAGGACAACTCTTGATTACACCAAAAACTTTATTGTTTACTAGTAAAAATATCTGAAACACCAAACCCTAATTTCCAAAGAATATATTTGATAGCGTTGGTTCTGACTGGTGATGCGGTACAAACTATACTGCCAATTATATAACCAATCAAAGGTGTAGAAAGGCAAGAGGAAAGACTTATTGTACAAATGAGGAAATATAGAGTTTTGCTATACAAATTGGACAGCCATCATTTTGAAATGCTAACGAGGCCGTAAGAGTATCTTAGAGACTCCAATGTAATTAGTATGTTATTCTCATTAACTTGCTAATCAGAGTTAACGGATGAGTTTCATATATATATATATATACAAGTGTAAACAAAATTCATAAATTACACTTATGCCATTATATACACACTAATAAAGATTTGTTTAAATTGACAAAGAAGACAGAAACAGGAGAATTATAGAACTTTTTTTAACGTGGGTTTACATTTTACAAAGAAAAATAAAAGGTCTTTTTTACACAAAAGGAAATATATAATAAAGATCTATATGGTCAAGAATATAATCAAAATACAAGATTTGGTCTAGTGATTCGGATAGAAGGAAAAGGTCAATGAATACTAAAAAAGAAAATTATTTTGAATAGTTAATTTTTGTTTCTGTAAATATCACGGGGTGCAAGTGAGTCTTTTCTAACCATAAATATATACCTCCGTTATATTGTAGAATAATCATTATGGAAATGTAACCCTAGTTCAGACGTTGAGTTTAATATATAGGGCTGGGCAAAATACCCAAATAATCTTTTATCCAGTTGACAAAAAAGATCTTGTTATATATTTCAAGATATTTATTTCCAAAAAGAAAAGATTGATGAAATGGTATCAGGTGATATGAATGAAGAGAAGATCTAAGAAAATAAATAAAAATAAAAATTCATGTGAATTTACAGAAACAACATGCTAAAGTGGAGGGAATAAAGCATGAACGGTTTCTCAGCTGTTGTTGCCTAATACAACGGGGAAAGACCACAATATTAGTAACATAACCAATTTGAATCTCAAATCTATTTATTACAAAAATATTGATTAAAATAACTAAAGTAACTTTGAATAAAATCGTTAAGAGTGAGAGAACTTCGAATCTTGATCCACTCTTATATATACATAACTCTCGTTTATTCATTATAATCATCTACCCTCTCTCTCTCTCTATCTCCCAAATAATATCTCTCAAAAGAACGATATGGATAACAAAGAAATGTCAGCGAGCGAGATTGCGGCGGCGAAGCAGAAGAAGGTAGAAGATTGGTTACCAATCACATCCTCAAGAAAAGCCAAGTGGTGGTACTCTGCTTTTCACAATGTTACCGCCATGGTTGGTGCTGGTGTTCTTAGCTTGCCCTACGCTATGTCCAATCTCGGATGGTACGTTCAGATCTATCTTTGATTCATTTCTTTCATTTGTATTCACTTTATATATGATCACAGGGGACCTGGCGTAACGTTGATGATATTGTCATGGGTGATAACTTTGTACACACTGTGGCAAATGGTGGAGATGCATGAGATTGAACCCGGGAAGAGACTTGACAGATATCATGAGCTTGGCCAACATGCTTTTGGCGAGAAGCTTGGCCTTTGGATCGTCGTGCCTCAACAGCTCATCGTGGAGGTTGGTGTCGACATCGTTTATATGGTCACCGGAGGAAAATCCCTCCAGAAAGTCCATCAACTCCTCTGCTCCGATTGCAAAGACATCAGAACCACTTATTGGATCATGATCTTTGCTTCTATCCATTTCGTTCTCTCTCACCTACCAAATTTCAACTCCATATCCATCATCTCACTCGCCGCTGCCGTTATGTCCTTAACGTAAACCTCTTAAACACATTAATTAAGTTTTGTTTTGTTTTTTTAATAACTTGAACGGAATATTAGATTATTGCCCCGGGTTTTATTACCATATATTGGTTTTGATGATATGGTTTTGTAATCTTTTTGTGATGCTTTTATAGTTACTCAACTATCGCTTGGTGTGCATCGGTGCACAAAGGGGTTCATCCAAATGTAGACTACTCGCCTAGAGCCTCGACAACTCCTGGAAAATTATTCAACTTCTTGAACGCGATGGGAGATGTGGCTTTCGCCTACGCAGGTCACAACGTCGTGTTGGAGATTCAGGCCACTATCCCTTCGACTCCGGAGATGCCATCTAAGATTCCAATGTGGAGAGGAGTCGTTGTAGCCTACATCGTAGTCGCTATTTGCTACTTCCCTGTAGCGTTCCTAGGCTATTGGATCTTTGGAAACAGCGTTGACGACAACATTCTCATCACTTTGGAGAAGCCCGTCTGGCTTGTCGCAATAGCTAACTTGTTTGTGGTCATCCACGTCATTGGAAGCTATCAGGTCTCCAACATTCTACTTATTTTATCACTGCTTGAATTAAGAATATACCATGAATATTGACATTCTCTCTCAACTATTTTGTGGTGGCAGATCTTTGCAATGCCTGTATTTGACATGCTCGAAACCTTTTTGGTCACGAAGATGAATTTCGATCCTTCCTTCAAACTCCGCTTCATCACTCGCAGTCTTTATGTTGGTAAGTCACACTCCTCATTTTATACATCTAACTTTCATTACAGCTACTCCATTCATTTATCTGATTATTTTTTTTTCTCGCATTGGACCGTGCAGCTTTCACTATGTTCGTTGCGATATGTGTCCCGTTTTTTGGTGGACTACTCGGTTTCTTTGGAGGATTTGCCTTCGCCCCAACAACTTACTATGTATAGTACTCCTAATCATTCATTTTTGTTGCATTCATTGTCTCAGAAACTAAAATTGTGATTTATGATATAACACACATTAATGTTGCCACTGCAGCTTCCATGCATTATTTGGCTCGTTCTCAAGAAACCAAAGAAGTTTGGTCTATCCTGGACAATTAACTGGGTACATTCTTTTTACTAATGATGATCTATAGCTCTTGCTTTTTTCTTGTACACTAATATTTTTTTTTTTTTTTTGGTGTTGTGTAAAAATGAAAATTGCAGTTCTGCATTATAGTAGGGGTTATTTTGACGATCCTAGCTCCCATTGGTGGCCTCAGAACCATCATTGTCAACGCCAAGACCTACAAGTTCTTCTCTTAGATTTCTTTTTGTACCACACACACAAAAAGATAAGTTACAAATAAGGAAATAATCACGGCCTGTCTCGTCTTCTGTGATTGTCCGTTTTGTTACCTTTTTAAGCTTTTAGTATAGTCAAAGACTCGTAATTTATGTATTTTCTGCTTTTATATTAAGACTCTCCATTTTCCGGTTCTTTTGTTATTTCGTTACTTTATGGGTTGATGACGTATGAGAACTTGATCACTAGATCATCTAGTAGTTGCAGTGTTACATAATGAAAATGACAACTCTGAACGTTGATACAGTCATACAAATGTATGCACTTGATCCAGAGTTAGCAGGATTAACAAGTTTATTAAAACAAAAGATTATATCTCAAACGAAATGTTAAATTCAATCATTTTCATGTTACTAGAATTATCCTTGATTTAATTCTCACCGTAAGAGAGTAGTGAAATAATCGCTTGCCCAAAAAAATTATGTCGAAGGTTGGCAAAAGGAATTCATAAACCTTATGTTTATGTTTCTTGTGATAGTGGTCTTTGTGGTGCTAACTTCAAAATGGCAGACCAAGAGCAAAACATGCGTCCATCATTTCTATCTAATCGAGAAATCAACACATTTGGCTACAAAGCTCTTTGATTTATTTTGTTATGTAACGTAGTAAAAGCAATGAGTTTTAGATCTCTCTCTCCACACAGAATCCGCAAAATAGAAATCCGACCAAGTTCCAGAAACAACTCAACTTTGTCTGTTTTACCAAATCGTTTTGCCTAAACAAAAGCCGCTCTTAACAAATCCCTAGATGGCAATCCCTCCATCGATGGTGAATACCTGCAAACCAACAATTTTAACCAGGTTAGGCCGATAACATAAACAGAAACCCAAGGCTAATACCAAATCTTCATTTGATAGGATTATGAGTTAACCTGTCCAGTAATGTAACTGGCTGCCGGACTGAGAGCCAAGAATTCTACCAAGCCAGCCACATCTTCCGGTTGTCCATATCGTCCTGAAAAAATTATCCAGTTTGCTTTGTATCAGATATATCATAACCTACGTAAACTACCCGCAACAAATGTAAAAGTTGAACCCTCCATTACCTAATGGGATTGTTCCCAAGATCTTCTTTTCCATGTCCTCTCCAAGCTTGGCAGTCATGTCAGATGCAATGAATCCAGGGCAAACAACATTGACCTGTAAAAGGGAAAATTTTCGATGGACCAAGTTTAAAATCTTGTCCAAGCCTCCAAGGAGTGAAAAAAGAGGAGTGTGATGAGGAAGATAGGTCAAATACATTTATATTCCTGCTCGCACCCTCTCTGGCCGCAGTCTTGGAAAACCCAATAACTCCAGCTTTAGCAGCAGCGTAGTTTGCTTGGCCAATATTACCAATGAGACCAACAACTGACGCTATGTTGATGATCCTTCCCTGCAAGATCGTAGAGGAGCGCAAATGAAAAACCGATTAGGCAGATATATATATATATATATATATATATATATATATATATATATATATATATATATATATATATATATATATATAGATATCAATACCATGCATGGAAGGAGTAACACGTCAAAAAAAACAATGAAAAACATGTGAGGATGAAGGCGGTGACAATTGAGAGAAAATGTAGAAGGTGAAGCGAAATAATACCTTTCTCTTCTTCATCATGATCTTTGTTGCCGCCTACAGGGAGTAAATATGAGTTTCAGTCCATAAGATTCTGAGTATCAAAATTTCAGCAGGATCGCAGGAACACTAACCTGGGTACAGAGAAACACTCCCGTGAGATTCAACTCAATCACTTCATCCCATTGGGATTTCTTCATTCGTATCAACAAGGTATCCCGGGTAATTCCTGAAAATTATGTAGTCATGTCAGTAAAATACTAAGTAAAAATCAACGGGAACCAATGTTTTCATATACCTGCATTGTTAACCACGACGTCAATGGTTCCCCATTTATCAACAGCCTGCAGAAAAATTATACGAAAGGAAAATGATAAGATGTAGGAGGATTATCAGATAATAGTACAATTGATCACTTACGGTTTTCATCATGGCTTCCACATCAGCCTCTTTCGAGACATCACCTCCAAAAGTAATAGCCTGGCCACCATATGCTTCAATCTACAAGTCCATAGATAAGACATGGAATAAGGCGACATGGTAGATGAAAACACTATTGACTGAAGATGCTATTTATTACGTAAAAGATGGGGTAACATTTTGTTCGGCAGTGTGGATCGACAGTGAAATTACAGAGGCATTTGAGAAGCATATGGAACCAAGAAACCAAATAATGAAACATTTTCAGAGCCAGAAAATACAGTTGTTTAATCAGCTCTTGTCTCAGAAACCAAAACTGTTTCAAGGATGCATTGTTAAACTCACAAGGTGCCACATTTCTTTTTGTAGCAATAAAAACACCCCTCCAAACTTAAGATCTATGATTTATCTGTCTAAAGTGATATCCCGAAACCGAAAACAAGGAAAGAGCTGCAAAACAAAAGCAGCTGGGAATGATGGGGAGTTAAGAACAGCACTCTAATTCAGAGCATCAATCACCTGTTTAGAAACTTCTTCAGCCTCCTTTGCTGACCTAGCGTAATTCACCAAGACCTGCAAGCAGAAACACGATGTTTCAGCATTAGACCGTACCTCAACTGTTTTCCCTTTCTGTAGGACTAAGACACTAATAACTAAGACTTATGGGTACCACACTACGGAGAGAAACTGCAAGCAAACCTGAGCTAAAATCTTCTTAACTCGAAAGACTTTAAGCCTAGTATTATAGTGCAAAGTGAATGCTTTACAGACCAAATCTATATCAACTATGACTTCAAAACAAGGAACCCAAAATCCAATATTCAGATGGTGATAAGTCCTAACCTTACAGCCTGCTTTCCCCAAGGAAAGAGCAATAGCTTTACCAATTCCTCTAGAAGCACCAGTCACAACGACAACTGGAGATTCCACTTTTGGAACAGATTCCTCTGTTGATTGCTCAACAGCGGTGGCTTGAGCTTTAACAACTGCGAGCGATTTCCATACAAGATGATAGAATCTAATGAGAACGGAGAGATCAAATCTTAAGGGAAACGGCGAAGGCAGAGAGAAGAAGAAGACGAGGGAATTAAATACCAATGGAGGTTGAAAATGGCTGTCGCGATCCACATCGCAGCATTCCAAAATGAGGCATCGCAGACTGAAGCGGAGCCCATTGCCGGACCTGAGAGATCTCACGGTAACCGAGCTTCCCGACGGTTTTCAAGGAGGTGAGTTTTGTTGCTGCGACGGTGGTGGCCATCGAACGGAGACTCGGTTGTTTGACGGTAAGAATGGAGATAGAAACAGCCGCCCGTACCAGTGAACCTCGTAAAGATCGACTCAGTGGAGAGGAGAGAGAGACGAAGGAAGAAAAAGCCTGAATTTTGTCTTTCACAAATATATATATATATTTTATAATTTCAGGAGAAAATAAATAAAATTTCGAAAAGCGATACGAACGAGGTTGTGCCTGTGCAGTGTCCTTATAACATTTATAGTTGGAGCTGGTAGGAATTTAGACGGCGAGTCAAGAGAGTTAAATTGAAGACGGAAGAACCGAACTGAACCGATTTCAAATGGTTTCGTAATTTGTAGTATACCAACCCGTCTGTAAACCACATCAAAACCAATTTTTGTTTTTTATCGGCTTTACGAAAAAAGAGTTAAGAAACAAAAGACGACGAAGACGACGAAGACGACGAAGAAGATTGTAGCTCTCAGAAGATTGAACGTCTACGCAAACGCCATTGGATATAATTTGAAGAGGAGCATTCTTGTAGATACATAAAAGGAATCGGTATATGCCTTATGGATTATTTTTCATCTTCTTCTTCTTTCTCTAGCTGAAGCTATCGCGCAATTAAGGCCTTGACGAGATCCATCATCGGCGCAATGGAGGATTCTACGGATACGTCTTCGACTCATTTTTTCTCCGTTTTCACGAATTACCCTCTCATCTCCGCCGTCACGGCTTTCACCATCGCTCAGTTCATCAAACTCTTCACCTCCTGGTACGTTTTTTCTCCCCATCTGTATTCATGGCGCATTTTTGCTTTCGTATGTCTTACATTCATAGTTTTAGGAGTGATCTTGATACAGATTTTTCCTGACAGTTGAATTGCGATCCTAAGAATGAGATGGGTTCGTCAATCTTTGTTTCGAAACCCGATCGTAGACGGTACATAGATAAATTGTAGGAACCGTTGACTTTCGTGTTTGAAATCCTCTTAGTGGGAAAGGATAGATCTTGCGTGTCCTTAGAAAATCTTATAGACAAGAAATGAGGATCTTTTACATGTTTCATAGAAACTGCAGGTATAGGGAAAGGAGATGGGATCTCAAACAGCTTGTTGGGTCCGGAGGAATGCCTTCTTCGCATTCAGCTACCGTTACAGCTCTCGCCGTAGCAATTGGTTTACAGGAGGGTTTTGGTGGATCACATTTTTCAATTGCCTTGATCTTGGCATCAGTTGTAAGTTGGTCGCCTCCTTTGTCTCATGGGACACTTTCTTAGATACACTCTGTTGTTTATTTATATGTGAGTGGTTTCGGTGGTAGGTGATGTATGATGCTACCGGTGTAAGATTACATGCGGGTCGCCAAGCTGAGGTTTGATTGCTGCTCCAGATTTTCTTTGTTTCATCTTTTAACTTGACTGCTTTTTTATTTTTAAAAAGAACCATTATTGATTTTGTCATGATGCATTTGAGCTCTGGTGTCCTCATCTCTGGGGTCTGATTCATTTTCCAGGTTCTCAATCAGATTGTGTACGAACTTCCTGCAGAGCATCCACTGGCTGAAAGCAGACCATTGCGTGAACTTCTCGGTCATACCCCTCCCCAGGTATGTATGACACAGTTGATTGAACAACAATAAACCCTTTAAGAGGTTTGTGTGATTTGATGGAACTCTAGGACAATCTCTAGTTTATTTTTACTTTGATTGTTATATGAACTACTCTTTGATTTGTCGCTGTGCTTTGTCATGAATCAAGTTCTTGTTCTCATCATATTCTGTTTACCATTTTCTGAGAGATCAGGTCGTTGCTGGTGGAATGCTTGGAAGTGTCACAGCAGTCACTGGATACTTGTTTACCAGGGTAGCTACTAGCTAACGTGAACGAAAAATCATAGACACAACTCGTCTTCCTGTTGAAACCGCTGGACAGTAGACAGAACCGAAACAGAGTTACAACGAAAGCCTTAGTTTGAGTCACTATAAATATTCTTATTTATGAATGTTCTTCTTAACATTTTACACTTGATGTAAAGAAAACTTGAAACACCATTACAAAAAACAGACGTTATTTGATTTGGATAAATAAAATACAAATAAATTATGGAGTGATTAGCATTGTTCATTGTTTGCCAAGTATGATGGCGAAGACATCTCTCATGTGCAGAGTAGGGTCCAAAGGAACACTAGACTTCATACCCAAGCAATGTGTTCGTCGGGACGGACTAAAATTGATCCTCTTGCAAATACTCCAAGCTTCTACACCATTTTGTTCTTTAACTTCCTTAACGTCGACAAAATTTTCCCATGGAGCTAATGCTGATTTACTCTCCCTTTCAACACCATCATTACTAACTACACATACCACATTAGCCATACATTCTTTTGCCACTTTGATTGTAGCGCAAGCTAGCTCATAGGACTCTTGTAAGGGCGATATTATAAGTAGAAACTCCACTTTCTCTGTCGAAACAAGATCCAGTGTAGAAACAATAACCTCTCTTGTAAAATTTGACAGAACTTTCACATACATATGAGGCAGTCTTGAACCTGGTTCAGCACAAGGAACATATTCTCTCTACGACCACTCGGTACTTCAGGATCAGGAACAATGGCTCCAGACTCGTTATCAGGAACAATGGCTCCCTCTAGATACATTAGTAAACACAGTAGCTTTTGTTACTCTTACTCTGAATTTATATATCTTTTGTTGAAATGTAATGTCAGAAACACAGTGGTTCGAACATTAAACATCACACTCAGACTAAAGTGAGCACTCTAAAGTTCCAAAAGCAGTTTACAAAAGCAGCCTGGCCTAGATTCTACTCTTTTTTATCCTTAGTACTACTCAGACTAAAGTGAGCACTCTACAGTTCCAAGGGTGATGATGATACCTGAAACCAAGATCATCTGCAGGAAACTGTAGTTGAAGGCTTTTTCCTCCTTCGAATATACTCTTTAGTCTTTGAACTTGGTCAAAGCTGAGGCTGAAATAAAACTACGGAGGGGTACTCAAAAATGAGAACCCAGTCTTTTGTAGGTAAGGAAAATAAATACCTCCGGACTGAAATCAGATAGACTCTGCTGAGGAGGATAGTGTAGAATCTGCGGTAAAAAGAAATGGTAACACGCTAAGCTACCGTATATGAAGTAGACTAATTGAGATTAAAGCATCCTGGATTTTCTGCGTCGGGGCTATAGTTACCTGCAAAAAAAATTCTCCTTGTAGAAGATCATGGGCAACGAGAACTCCTATACCTCCGGTTTTGAAAATGAAAAATAACATCCCTGGTCTGCTATTGATTAAGTACTCACCGAGCTCCCTGCTCATGAGATGGACACTAATAAGCTTTTTTAGATCTCTGTACCCTCGCATTCCCATTTTTGTGAACCTTCTTACAGCACTCCCAGCACCATCAGCACCGACCAGTATACTACATTGGATGTTTCTTTTCATATACTTGCCTCCTTTGACAAAAGAAACAGTTGCAGTAACACTTTCCTTGTTAGCATCAATCGCTACACACTCATGACCCATAAATATTCCCCGCAACAACAGAGTTAAGCTCAAGACCGTCCGACTCTATGATAGTTTGAACATTAAAGCCGAGGTCTTCCAACCGCTTAAGCATTCAACTTGTCAATTTGTACTGGGAGAAGTGAGCAACGAAAGCCGGGCTGACAACCTTCTCAAAATCTGTTTAAAACAACACAATCACTTCTGTGAAAGGCCTGTATTTTTCCTCAATTGTGCGCAAGAAAAATGTACAGAAGAATACACCTTGAGGCTGCATGTGGTCCACTGTGCCTAGCGTTGAACCAGAGAGAGACGTACAGTACATAAATTTTCTTCATAAATCTACAGGAGGCTGTGATCTTTCAATCTCCCCAGCTAATCCATCCAATTTACGAAAGATATAAGCATATGGAAACTGAGATCACCAGAGGTGTTAATCCAGTGTAGTTGAGAAGAAACAAGAACTGATGAGGTTTCTGTTTTGTAATGAAAAGTGTAGTTTCATATAAAAACTTGATACATCAGTAAGCTATCTACACTAATACCTCTGGTGAGAGAGGAAACGTGAGCAAAAATGGCGTGATACCAAAGTGGCCTGTACGTATCTTTCTTATCTATGCAGATGACTTGTAAGAGGTAAAAGTTGAAACAAAACAAAACCAAAACTTTACATAGGAGTGTGTAAATGTGACACACTCCAATCTATCATTTCTTCTTAATGGTGGATCGAGTAGCTTTTCTTCCAGAAGAAGCTGAATGGTCTTGTCATTGACTTCCTTCTGGAGGTTGATTTAGACAAAGGTTTTACTTCCGACTCTGGAGCTGAAGCCTGAGCAGGTATAGACATTGGTAATGGTGCCGATAATGATTTCCTGGCAGCTTCATCTCTGTTTGGCAATGGCTGTTCACGATGCCTCTGTTCCCTGAACAACATCAGAAGCTTCTGAGACTTGTCTCTTCCACGGGGACTTCCGTTCACTGAGATGGAAACCAGAGACGGAATCACTCCTTCTTGAAGAACCATCTGGATACACTGCTCGCTTCCCGTGCATAGGATCACAAGGCAAGAAACGGCTTGGTCTTGTTCGATCGTGTCCCCAGTGTCTAGCACCGTTGCAAGGGTGTTGATCATGCCTTGTGATGATATCATCTCTTCTTTCCCTTCCTGGCTAGAGGCTAGATTTAGTAATACGGCTAATGACTTTTCTATCCACAAGTGGTCACCTGTTGACGCAAGGACTTGGAGGCTTTTGATTATGTTACATGAAAGGAGAGTGGGAATATTGCGAGAGTAGGTGGAAAGGTTGTAGAGGGCATGAAGGGCGTCCAGCTTGCATTGGGTTTCGGTTTTTTCTCCCTGAACAAGAAGATTTACGAAAAAAGGAACCGCTTGACTTGAGCCAATCACTGGCTTGGCTTTCTCGAGGCAGGAGAGGTTTAGATATAACGCAGTTGCTGCCCCTTGGGAGTGGGAACAAGAAATCATTTTCTCCAGCAGGGGGATGACTCCTGAAGCCAGCATCAATTCTTTGTTCCTACAGTCCATCGAAACAAAGAACACAAAAGAGATTAACAAAGCGCACTAGTTAACACATAACCTACAAAGGAATAATCAATGTCCAAGAAAGGTGATATTGGATAGAAGTTCAGACAGGGACATTGCTAAGTACTTCGATTGGTAACAAAGACACGATGTGCTAACTAACCTGTTATTGTTGACTGCTAAGTTAAATAGAGCCATAGCTCCGGTTTCCTGTGCGGCTGCACTGTTTTCATGAATAGCTGATCCTAGAAACCGTAAAAACGCATCGACAAACCCATTGGCTCCCATGAGGATCCTGGCCTCTTCATCATCCTTCAGCAATAGCCTGACATTTTCTACTACTTTGCACTTTTTAGCCAAGTCCTCCTCGTTGTCCAAGATATCCAATAAATCCTGATACTTTTCTAGAACATTGATGTCAGAAGTTTCCTCATCATCAACATCAGCCGCATTGACCTCTTCTTTGTGTAGTTGTTCGGAAACACTAGTACTACTCTCCTCCAAAGGAATGATTTTAACACCCTTCAGTGTGCATGATCCAATACTATCAACTGACTTTGAATTGGCGGATTCAGTGTCAGACAGCGCTAGTCTCCAGTAGTTGAGGTCAAGAGATTCTGGTGGTCCCGTAGGGACTGAGATCCCATTCTGCTCACACCAGCTCGCAATCAGACCTTTAACACAGTAATTGGGAGTCAGGGAAAGATGTGGGAGCTGCTGCTGAGACTTGGGGCAAGAGTTATGTCCATCACTGAACCATTTCTCGATACAGACCCGTTCATAAGTCTGTCCAGAAGCAATAATGACAGGATCACACATCAGCTGCAAAGATATGGGACACCTCAATTCTTCTGGTGGAGTGGGCACCTGTCCTGATTTCCTGCTGTTCGTGGGCTTAAAGTTAATAGAACCAAACTTAGATAGTTGACGCCCAAACGCATGAACGCGGTCTTCATTAGAACCTTGACCAATGGGAGAACATGGTGTTGAACCCTGAGAATCATTCTCATCAATAATCTCATTTCTGAACAGGTTGGAGTATTTTCTCATAAGATGCAAGAGGTAAGCCACAATTGACTCTTTCCGCTTGTCCTCTTCCACACGTGCCCTGTCAATGAGTTTCTTTAAAGAACGCCGCTCTGCCAGAGCTGATCTAGAAGAAGTTATACTCAGTCTAGTAGCTGCTTGGTGAAAAATTTCTAGCTCGGCATTGTCACTGCCGTTGTCAAATTTCTTCCCTTGTTGCAATAGTGCAATTATCCGCTCACCAACTTCCTTCTCTGATGGATCAAGCAAGAACTTGGTGTGCTCTAGTTCACCAACAATGTCCAAAATCTGAAGAAATCAACCAAATATCATAATTAGGATTCGCAACTAGGAACTAGCAGAGACCATTGAATCAATCAGAACTTTGAATCCAACAAGTATATAAACATTAGGGTATGTTTGCGTAATAAATAATTCAAACCAGAAAGACAAGCAACTAGCTAGCAGGAGATACATAATGATAGTTCTTAGTTTGTAAAAGGAAACACTGTGCTGTGCACTGAAATAGACATACCTGAGACCCAATTGAGCTAGGAACAATGTCCTCCACGCGTCTAAGACTATCGATAAGCGCAGATTTTGTTTTCTCAAATTTTAACAGTACAGCATCCCCGGTTATAGCCTGTTCAGAAGTGCCAAAAGAAATGGAGGAGTTCAAGAGAACCAAAACACGAGAGGATATGTATCCAAAGAAAGAGAGAGAGAGAGAGAAGCTGTAATAAGGAGAAACGGACCAAGTAAAGTTTGCTACACTCAGAACAGTGTTGAAGAATGTTCTTTGCCTTCTCGAGTGCAATATGTAACGAGCACAAGGCTTGAATCCCTGATTTACTCCGAGGTCTTGCTTCTTCCAACGAGGGGAAGATGGACAATACCTTGCAATAAACTGCAGATAGTTCCTTGCACATATCTCTATGTAACTGCATTGTTAGCAATTGCATAACACACAACTTTAGCAAATCATAGAGAATAAAACATCAAGTTACATGAATTACATCAAAGAACAAGAATACAAATCCTGATTAACCATCCTCAAGATTCCCAATTACTATCTCAACCCATAATTTGCTTACAATAACCGAGGCAATGGAAAAAGAAAAGATGCAAATTTCACCGTTTTCTATCAAAAGGCAAAACTGCTTTAGAGAGAATCACATTTCTAATACATCAAAAACAAAACCAATCCAACAAATACATAACATACGAAGCAAAGCCCCTTCTTTTACCATTAGATTCCACCGACAAGAATCTTTGAGAGAGAGAGTGATGATTCAGCATACCTTGGCATCGCTAGCAGCGAACAAATTCTCCTCAAGCTCGCTTACATCCATGATCCAACCTCACCTGGAAACTCTCTAAGCCAAAACTCACACAAACCTTACAAAAAAAAAAAAAAATCCGAAAACATGAAAGAATTAGTAAAGACAGAACCAAACACCATGGAAATCCAACGCAAAGTTTTGGCCTTTTTGTTCCAATTTATAATTAAGAGAAGCGACGAATCATTTACAATTACAGAAATGGATTCGGAAAAATTACCTTGCTTTGAGAAAGAGTTTTGACCCAGAAAAAAAGGAGAAAGAGAAAAGAAAAAAAAAACAGAAACAAAATACAAAAACGAGGAAGTAAATGGAGCATAACGGTAGAAAGGCGAAAAAAGTGGGGTTGATGAGAAAAGCAGTGTCAGCTCCACAAAACCAGCAAAATCTACGATCAGAATTGAAACGCGAACGAGACACGAAAATTACAAAACTACCACACGTGTGAAATAAAACTAGGAACAACAACAACAACAAGAACAAGAACAAAACAAAACCGACAGGAGGAAAAAACAAATGAGTTTCGACAATTTGCAGATAGAACTTACCGGATAAATATATAAACCGGGAGCAGCCACAAAGGTTTCTTCATAGGATAAGAGATGATAAATCGAAAAGATGATTAGGGTTTGTTTGAAAGAGATTAAGGGAAGACAAAAGACACGAGTCTCATATCAAAAGTGAACAACCTTTCTTTGAACTGACTGTAATGTGACTGTTGGAACCCTTTATTATTTTTTATTTTGTTTAGCAAAGAAAAATAACTGTCAGTTTATATATTTAATCCACGTAGGACCTGAAAATTCTCACTAATTCTCATATCAGAAAATGTATGTAGATAATCATTTTTTTTACATAGTACCATATCTGTATTGTGTACTAACAATTATTCGTATTATTTTTAACATATACTTGTTTATTCTGTCAGACATCACATATCCCATCACGACAAGACCTTTCAATTAAAAAGGTAATAGAAAAAGACAAAGTCTTTATAAAGGACAAAAAAAACTCGAACTGAAAAAAAAACCATCATTTTTGTCATTTCATTTCTCAGCTTCAGGGATCATTCACAGAGCAGACACATTAATCTGCACTCTCCGGTACACTTTCTCAGCTCCATCGCTTAGTTTAGTATGTTTACTTCGATCTTCAGATGATGACCGGAGCAAGCCATAAGATCGCACCTGGTGGAAGCAAATCACCATTCGGCGCCGAAGAAGACGGCCATCTGGTCGATGATGAATTTCAGAGACCTCGTGTTATCACTCCTTTTCCTTCTCCTAAACTCACGACTTACCTATGGTACTCTTGACGGACCATCATTCATTCATTTGCTTTACTTTTTTTATTTTCTTGTTTATTCTGTGGAACAAAAATTGAAATTTGGAGCTTCTTGTTTCAAGTTTCAAGGTGATCATAAGGAGGGCTTGTATTGAGGGAACATATCGTCCTCATGTGTATTTTGGATTTCTAGCGAGTTATCAATTGAGAAACTTATTCCTTATTGCTTTAATCTTATTACAGAACTTTCACCAAAGGAGTAGTCTTAGTTTGTCTACTTTAGTCTGAGATGATCTTGAATGTGAATCAGTTATTCTGCACAGAAATGAATGTATTGACGATAAATGTGGAATAGGAAAAGAACACTAGAATCTTACGATTTATAGTCATATAAGCTCAAAAAGCTGAAGGGAAGCTGATCATTCCCAATATCATGTGAAAGTGTGTTCCATTATTGTACAAGCTGCTAAGTTGTAGATGACAAATGCAGAACTCCTCAGTCCCTCGTCGCTGGCTTGATGTAGCTCGGTGGGAAAGAGGATGGGAAGCATGCGATGAGGCATTTCTGTGAAAAATCTGAATATCTTAAGTCATTTGGTTGGAGAGAACACAATGGAATAGATTTTGTGAGGCAAGAGCTATTTGAACAAGATATGATATTGTAGACAAGTTTTGTCAAGTCTAAAGAGGAAAGCCTCGGTTATGGAGGGGATTGGTCAGTCCGAATCAATCTTAAAAGCAAAGGGTAGTAAATACTGATAAGTGCTAATAATACTATTATTTTTCAGTTAACTGTGGTCTCTGCTTTTCCTAATTGTTGCTTAAATACCAATATTTGGTAGGATTATAAAGTTTTTTTTTGGGTTGAAAAAAGGTTAAATGATGAATTCAAGAGAAGCGTACATCTCTTCTTCTATCTAGCTGATGAAGGTGACAATGTTCTAAATTTAGGCGAAGATGTATGAGAGCTTACAGAGAGTTTAATATTTCTAGCTGCAGCCTAAAAGTGAAGATGTATTAGAGCTTAGAGCTTAAAGAGTGTCTAATGTTCTAAACAGATTCATAGAGTTTAATATTTTTTCAGCTGCAGCCTAAAAGTGAAGATGAGTTCTTGCTATATTGGCCAGCTGAGCTGTACACAGCAGTTCCAAGCCGGCCAGTGTTTCCTAGAGGATTTTTGTGGGACGAAGGTTTCCATCAACTGTTCATCTGGTTCGTTGTTATCGATCGATCATTCCATAAGCTGAAACATTTGTCGATATGTGGATGGTTTCAGGCGCTGGGATGTCCGTATAACCTTGGGAAACTGGTTAGACCTGATGAACATAGATGGATGGATACCGTGTGAGCAAATTTTGGGAGGTGAAGCTCTGAGGTTGTTATATACTCCTACTAACTTCAGTAGAGTCATCATTACTGTTCTCAAATGTGTTCATAACATGTTTTTTAAATTTGATTCACCAGGTTCGGTTAATCTGGAAAGGGAGAAGATGGGCGCGCATCTCGAGAGCTTTTCCGGGAGACATTTGGAATCTAGAGCTAAGATTGGTTCCTCACATTGGTTACGTCAGCTTCGTTCCGTTCATGTTTATAATTATCCTACCTGTGAGTTACATATATTGCACTAGTATGTAATATACTCCCTTACAAGCTCACGACAACTAAAGCTAAACCTTCACATTCTTTTGTTGTTTGATGAAAGGATTCTTCAATCCTCGAGAAACAGCTCGATCTCATTTCAAACAGGAGCATCGTATGGAGTGACTATGGATTACTTTCACTAGGGAAAACTAGGTGAGCCTGCAAGAACGAACACATACCTGAGAAATTTCATTCTTCCATGAACACTCATTTTCTTCATGCAGTTCTTTGTACATGAAGTATAACACTGAGCACGAAGCACCATAATGGAGAGGTGTAACATGGATGAACATGAACTACATGATTCTTTCTTCCCTGCACCATTACTCCATATGTACATTTCTCATCCCCTAACTTCACATACAAAAAATGTAAAACTTCTATATGACCATTCAAAACTTCTGCAGTTGATGAACCGTACAGCGACAAGGCAAGAACCATTTACGACGAACTAAGGAGCAACCTGATACGGTATACATGCTTATTGTAAGGTACAATTGGAGTTGAAGATGTCTGAGTATATGTGGCCTTACCTATATTGTGCGGTTGATGCAGGAACGTGGTTGGAAACTATGATCAGACTGGATATATCTGGGAACACTACGACCAAACAAAAGGAAGTGGAGAAGGTGCACGTGTCTTCACCGGCTGGTCTGCTCTTATCCTCTCAATCATGTCCGAAGAGTACCCTCTATTTTAGTAACCGAATTTGATTACCAACATTTGCAACTTTTAACTTCAAATCTTTACCACGTGTGTTTGTTAACAAAATAAGGAAATATCTTCTAAAGACTTTAATAAAAAATAAATCTCAATACATCAAAGTTTATAGCTCAGCTACTAGGTACATGCTAAAGTCCAAAGCTAGCCTTGTTGTGGCTGAGCATAACAATGTGCGCATCCAACCAGGCGATAGTACAGGAACGGAGACCTCTAGAAACTGGAGAAATTGCAGATCGGCATTTTATGTGTCTTGAGTCATTTCTGTATCTTCAGCCACCATGATTTCCATATCCCTCATGTCTCGCTTCAATACGTTCCCAAGCCTTCCTATGGCTTCTGTCTCCTGTTGCAATACCTGTTTACAAAAGTTCCAAACAGTTCATAGCTTTATAATGAATTGGTAAAAAACAAGCAAAGACCAAATATGCCGCATCACTTACCTCCTGCATATCAATCAGGCTCTGCTCGTCTATTTTAGTTGAACCGGGGAGATAGATGGAGCTACCACCAGCAAAGGAATTTACTTGAGCACGAGATATCGTCTGCAGACTTTGCACCCTCCTAGAAAGCTCTGCTCCAGGACCTTTCACCTGAGAATATCCACATCCTTTTTCTGCATCAAACTTTGTAAACCTCAAAGTAGGAATTTAATAAAATTGAAACAGACCTGTCTTGTTATTCCAGTTAACTTCTCAGACAGTTCAGCCTCCCCCTTTGTCAAGGGTAAACGGAAACCCTTCCCCTCCAAGCCCTCTATTATCCTCATCACCTTCAAGCACACAAGCCAGGACACAAGAGTAAATATAACTTTGACAGTAATCTGGACTCACATAAGGAGGTAAGATATTTCATTCAGTGTGACGATTTCTCGCTCACCCTCAACATGCGTCTTTGAAGATTCTGCTCTTTCTGTCTCAACCTTTCAATAGATGGAAAGGTATGTGCTTGTAAATGTCTCTGAAGCTGTAAAATCAAAATCATACAATTTCTTTCTCAGATGATTATCCAGTAAAAATACGAGAGAGAGAGGAGAAATGATAACTCACCATTTTAACGTTACTCTGAGTTGTTTTTATTCTGTCCCTATCTGAGACGAGAACTTCATCTTGAAGCTGTAGGTACCCAACAAAAAGAGTGTCAAGATTCATTTGTCAAGTGTGCTGAATGAATGATATCTTCCCATATCATTGGATGTCAATCTTCAAAAGAAAAAAAAAACAGTAATTGCTTAAGCACCCCCATAAACCCACTTGCTCACATATGGACAAGACACTAAACCCACTAAACAAAAAAGGCATAGGCAGTAGATGAAATCAACCTTAAGGCGCTGAGAAAGATCTTTAAAACCTTGCACAAGCTGAGGCCACAGGCGCTCTCTTTCTGATGAATCCATGCCTTCAAGTTTGCTCATGGCCTCTGCCCACATTATCTACCACCAAAGAAGCAATCCTCTCAGAGAAATCATTTAGAAACCAAGAATCTGATTATTCATCATACACAAGAAAGCTGCACATTTCTCTGATATGGTAGAAAGGATCGAGAAGATACTCACATCTGATACAGCTGCAGGCTTCACCCGGTACTGTTGTTCAGTCACACTGAACAAAAGATGCTGCAGGCAATTGGAAACAACAATTAAGTTAAAGAGATGCATCTCCACAAAACTATGGAACTCCGAACTTTCCACCCAAACTAACCTTAAAAGCATACTTAGGATTTGTCGGATCTTCCTTATACGCTTCAATGATGGCCTAAATCAAAAGCGAGTAAGAGACAAGATGCTTTTTAATCAATGTAAAAACTAGGGTTAGGAGTTGAAGATCTTGAGTAACAAGAAACGAAAAGTGTTGACTGTAGAAAGAAATAGCAAACCTGGACATCACGATCGGCGAGAGAGAAAGTAATGGGAGCAACAGGAGCCATCTGAGTAGTCAATTGCGAATTTGGGAAAGGCGTCTGCTGAGCCGTGTTGAACGGTGACTGATAACCAAAACCAGAAGATGCCGGTTGCTGAAACAGCGAGGTCTGTTGTTGTTGTTGCTGTGGCTGTTGGGATGAGAACGGAGTAGAGAAGAGTGAGGAGCCAAATCCGCCGGAGGAGAAGGAAGATATTGACGGCGTTCCGAAAGCCGGGGAAGAAGAAGGAGTACCAAAGGCGGAGGGCGTTGACGACGGACCAAACATCGGTGTGGACGACGGAGTGCCGAATCCCGGCGAGGAAGAAGGAGTTCCGAACATGGGAATAGAGAGGTTAGATCTCTGTGAAGAGAGAGAGGGAGAGAAGGTAAAGGTTTTAGGCAGAAGGCGCCATTCGGAAAACTTCAAAACGCAGCCCAACTGTTCGACGAAATTCCCGGCCTTGGCTTCCGTTAGTCATCAGTTTAGGGTTTTGTTCTTCTTTATTTTCCTTTATATTTTTCTTTTTTTTCAAAGGGCTTTGTTCATCTCTCGCCTTTTCGCCAAATAAATAAAACACTCACAGACTCAGTTTGGCTTTATTGGCTTCTTGTATGATTACCCTACAAATTTCAATAATAAAAATCTACATGACCTCAAATCAAACTATTTTAACTTATTTATTTAATGAATTAATTAATATTTTACCTTAAATATTCAAAATCTTAAACAATTCAAAAATAAATAAAATTTATTTATGAGAATGTAATCGTTATAATTTTTAGGAGTTGATATAGAAATAGCTAAATAGTAAATAAAAAATAGAGATAAGAAAAATTACACAAAAGTAAAAATAACAGAAATAGAATCTATTAAACAATAAACAAATAAACTAATATTAATAAAATGAAACAAAATAAATAAAAGGTATTTTTCAAAAAAAATTCAAATTATTTTTACCTCATCCAAAATTTTAGTAAATGTTTCCTGAATTTAATTTTAGAAATATCTTTGAAACACTTATAAATGTTTATTGTACTATTTCAACATGTTTTTAATTATTATGAAATATTTAAATAATTTTCTACATTTTAAAATTATTTTTATATGTTTTATAAACTCATTTTTAATGTTTTTTTTGTCAATATAGTCTAATACATTTAATATCCCTTTAAACATCGTGGAGTATTGAGCTCGAATCCCAGACATGTGTCATGAATTTTAGAAGTGACCACCACTGTGCCACATTATTTCGACACTCATTCTAAATGTTTACATACTCATTTTAAATGTTTATGGATTATTTTCTAAAATTTATAAACTATTTCTAAAAATTAGTATATATTTCTTCAAATTTTCAGAGCATCTTCAAACATTTCATAAATATTATGTATATCATTTTAATATATTTATAATCATCTTTCTAAATATTTATAATCATTTTCTAAATGTTTAAAATTTAAAACTATGCTAAAATATATTTTGTAAAATTTTAAGAACTCATTTAAAAATGATTAAATCCTCTTTGTAAAAAAAGAGAGTAAATTCTACCTAAGAAAATGAAATAAAACATGAGAGAAAAAAGTTAATATAATATGGGAAAAGAAGTTTTTTTGGAAAAAAATAAATCATTTTTGAAAAAAGTATTTGAGAAAGGAAATTTTGGAAAAAAATTAAGAAAAAAATTTATACAATATTATTATTTATCTAAACATTTCATAAAGAAAACAAAGTATTTACAATCCAAAAATATAAATTTGATTTCTTAGGATTGCTTCTATGTTTATATACAAAACTTTTTGATCTATTCTATGGTATTTTTATAAGTTTTATTAGAAACAAAACAATTAAAAAATTAAAAAAAAATAAATAATTGTTATATTTTTATGTATCCATGTGGAAAAATTCTCGAATGATTTGATTTGATTTTTTATTTTTCAATGTTTTTATTTTTATAAAATATTAAATTATAACATCTCAAAATTTAATAAAATATATTTTTTACAAATAAATAATTTTTAAAAAAGTTAATGAACCAAATACCCATAATATTAAAAATAATATTAAAATTATTAGAATAAATTAAAAAATTCTTCTACAAAATGTTTCGGTAAATACCACCATTAAGTAAAAAAAAATTAAGAATGATTATTTTAAAAAAAACTGGGAGAACTGGGATCTGTGTTGCGACTTCTGACCACGCAAGGCCTCCTTAGCCTTACCTTTCTCGCCCTTTCACTCACTCTCGTTTTCTCTCTCTCTCTATCTCTATCTCTATCTCTCGATCTCAACGCAAAAACTTCCTCTTCCAAAGGCAAATCGAAAACCAAAGCAATAAAGGTCTCTCCGCCAAATCTCTCTAAAACCCTTTCTCCTCAGCTTTTCTTCTTCTACTGCGCCCCCTTGTTCGTTCATCTCCTTTTACGTACTCTCGAAGTCGGTTGTTTCAATCCTGCCATGGCCGAAGGGAAGTTCGATCTGCCTGAAGATCTGATCTTATCGAAATCGTCTGATCAGTTGAAAGGTACTTCCCCGCACCTTCTTCCTCTAGTTGTTTTTCTTTTTGGTTCAAACTCGATTTCCTTTTGTTGTTGAATTTCGTTGGTTCTCGACCGATTTGAATGTACTCGTTTAGTTTATGGATCTGATTTGCATTCAATTCAATTGGATGCGGCAGCCATTTTTAAACATAATATTTCTGTTTAGGGTTCCACGATATCAGTCTATCTTTCTCAACCTAGTTATGTCCGTCCGTACATCCCCCCGCGTCCATATGCATTAGCAACTTCATGTTTGGATTAGTGAGCGAATGCCGATTTCAGAGTTTGGGATCTGGAAAGAAGAATCAGTGACTTGTTCGTGCCTTTAATTCGGGCACTAAAGGGTGCTTGACTTTGTATATACTTGGATTCTCTGACTTCCTTCACCTTTTGAATTATTCGTGCCCTTTTGTTTCCTCTGCAGAATTGGCGTCAGATAACAGCATTCCGTTGTCTCCACAGTGGCTTTACGCGAAATCAAGCGAGAGCAAGATGGTAATACCTAATCACGGGCTAAACACTTTTCTTGTCCCTTTTTCATCTTGCGATATCGGAACATGCTGTATCTGTAATAAATTTTATCTCTTTAGATGAATTTTACTCTTTCTTGTGACAATTTTACTCTTCCTTTGTGACAATTTTACTCTTTGTTCTCACGGTCCATTCATATTATGTTGCTATGGTGTAGGATGTTCGATCTCCTACTCCAGTGCCCATGGGAAATTCAAGTGACCTAAATCTGAAGGATGTGTGGCGCTTGGATGCACCTGAAGACAAAAAGGATTGGAGGAAAATTGCGCCTGAGAATGAAGCAAGTCGCAGGTGGCGTGAAGAGGAAAGAGAAACTGGTTTACTCGGTGCTAGGAAAGGGGATCGAAGAAAAGCAGAACGTCGCATTGACAATGTCTCAACCAGAGAAACTGGTGACAGTAAAAATACTGCATCTTCTGATAGGTGGCATGATGTTAATTCTCGTGCTGCTGTACATGAATCTCGGCGCGACAACAAATGGTCATCTAGGTGGGGTCCTGAAGACAAAGAGAAAGAAACCCGTTGTGACAAGGTAGATAATATCAAGGACAAAGAAGAGCCTCAGACTGAAAGTCAATCTGTGGCTGTTAGCGTCCGTGCAACATCTGAACGGGATTCTGACCCTCGTGACAGATGGAGGCCACGTCATAGGATTGAATCCCAGTCTGGTGGACCAACTTCTT
Source organism: Streptanthus diversifolius (assembly GCA_039880935.1). Taxonomy (NCBI): domain Eukaryota; kingdom Viridiplantae; phylum Streptophyta; class Magnoliopsida; order Brassicales; family Brassicaceae; genus Streptanthus; species Streptanthus diversifolius. The sequence goes on along the minus strand of JAXGFM010000014.1, from coordinate 23,737,173 downwards.
ATCGTTCTGCACCTGGGTTTGGACTTGATAAAGGACGAATCGAGGGCCCAAATTTAGGGTTTACTGTGGGACGAGGAAGGGCATCTGCAACTGGGAGGGGTTCTTCAACTACCTCAATTGGTGCTGGTGCTTTCTTTAGAAAGGAAAGTATCCCTGGTAAACAAAGCCCTCCATCCTCTATGTTACGGCGGGGTAAGTTGCTTGACATATATAGACAACAGAAGCGTGATCCTTCCCTTGGTAGGATGCCAGTTGGGATGGAGGGAGTTGCCTCAATTACTCAACTGGCATTGATTGAACCTGTTGCTTTTATCACACCTGATGCTGAAGAAGAGGTATGGTCCCCACCGACAACTTGCTTCCATTGCCTTTTTTTCAGAAGTTTGTCATTAACGTTTCTATTTCTTATTTGTAATTGACTTTTCCTGAGTCTGTTGACGGGTATCTTATCTATTAGGCATGTCTTAACGGCATATGGAAGGGAAGGATCACGAGTAGCGAAGTTCACACTTCATCTGGGGTAGAATCCTTAGGTGAAAATAGTCTCGGTATGCAATCTTGTCTTTCGTTGCTTGGCTTCTATCTTTTTTCATCTAGCATAATATTACGAATGCTTCTCTGACCTGACTCAGGTGAGACAAAAGTGGATGGTGCTTTGCTAGGGGTTGTGAATGGTGACAGTGGTTCCATGCATAATAGTAATTCAGGTAGGTGCATAATTGGTGTTATACGGGTAATAAATTTCATGATTTTTAGCTAAGGTCCATTCTTATGAGTTTGATGGCATTTTTAATGTCCCATATATTCTGAATCAAAGCCGAACCACTGTTGCTGTAGGATTACTTGGTACTCATAATGGAGGTCCGTGGGGTGCTTCTGAAAACTATCAAGTTTCTCATGGAAGTGCTGAAGCAGTTAGATCTTCTTTTACTAAATCCTCTATGTTGGATGCGAGCGAACCCCTTGTTGCTTCTTTTGAGCAAGATTATACGGGAAAGCTGCAGCAATCAGATATTGAAGTGAATAACTCCGAAGGGGTTTTGCCACCTGATGAGTTTATGTTCTTGTATATTGATCCTCAAGGAGTAATTCAGGGACCGTTCATTGGATCTGACATTATTTCATGGTTTGAACAAGGGTTTTTTGGGACCGATCTACAGGTCCGCTTGGCAAATGCTCCAGAAGGAACTCCTTTTCAAGATTTAGGCAGTGTCATGTCATATTTAAAGACAGAAAGTATTCATGCCAATATCAATGATCAAAAGAGTGAGCTAGAAGAGATTAGTCGAAAAGCAAATTCAGAGACTGGTTTATCAATTGTACCTGTAGCAGAATCTAATGGGCCATCCTCCATAATTGGCACCTCTCTTTCATTTTCTGTGAATAACAACACCTCAGCTTACAACAATTTTCAGAGAAAGTCTGAGTCAGAAGTTTATGTGAAACCACCACATGCTGACGACCGAAGTTTCTTGGACTTTTCTGCTCAACACGAAGGTTTGTTATGCTGCTAACCTTTTCTCATTTGTGTGCATTTGTGTAGGCGAAAACATTTCGTTCTTTCATGATCATATTAATTTATTTTGCGTTCGTCATAACTACACAATGTTTTTCTTTTGCATCTTTTTTTTTAATCAGAATTCTTATTCCCAGGAAGAGCTGGAGTTTCTGGTTATGGGTCGGTAAAATCCTCTACAAGTACGCATGATACTTTAATGGAGCTTTCTGGCAACTCTGCTATTCTTGTTGAATCGACTGAGGCTGCTCAAAATCAGGATGAGGACAAGCTGCACCCTTTTGGTGTGTTGTGGTCTGAGCTAGAGAGCAGTAGTACACCAGTTAACCTGTTACCAAACAGGTCTTATGATGCAATGGGGGAGCCTACTGATGCAATAGACAGTTGGCCCATTGATTCCCGAAAAAAATCACAAATGAACCCCAACATGTCCCTCGATGCTCTGACTGCTAACCGGGTGTCGCAGTTTGAACATGCCTCCAACCGCTTTAACATTGGAGATCAACTTCCATCAAATCAACATCTCCAACATCAATTCCAAAATTGGGATATGATGTCGCATTCAGTACATGACCAGAAGTTTCCTGATCAAGCTCAGGATTTGGATCATTTAATAACTCTCCAGTTGCAGCAGCAGCAGAAGATTCAGTTGCAACAACAGCAGAAGATTCAGTTGCAACAACAGCAGAAGATTCAGTTGCATCAGCGTCAGCTGGAACAAGAGTATCAATTACATCAGAAGCTCTTACAGGAGCAACAACAGTCCCATGCTCGACAATTACATTTTCAACAGATTCTACTGGGACAGACTCCTGATTTAAGGTTTGGGCAGTCACATGACGTCCCTCGATCCAACAGTATTGATCAGATGTCGGTAGATCAGCTATTGAAGAAATTGCAGAAAAGTTCTGGCCATCACTCACATGACTTCGCTGGATCCAACAATGTTGATCAGATGTTGTTAGAGCAGCAGCTAATGGATGAATTGCAGAGAAGTTCTGGCCATCCGTCACGAAATTTTGCACCATACATGGAGCAACTTGCCGCTGGAAATTTTGGGCAGTTGCCACATGAAGGCCATCAAAACGAGATACTTGAACAGCTACTTTCAACACAAATGCAATCTCAATACGGGCAAATGCAATCCCAATATGGGCAAATGCAATCTCAATACGGACAAATGCAATCTCAACATGGACAACTGCAATCTGAACCAATACGGTCTTTGGAATACCAGCTACTCCAGCAAGAGCAGCTCATGCAATTGGCAAATGGAGTGAGACACAATACACTATTAGAGGAACAGAGACATATTGACCCTCTATGGCCATCCGACCATAATGATCAGCGTCTAAGAACTCATCCTGGGATCCACCGTTCGAGCTCTTCTGCGGGATTTAGACCGCTAGACTTTCATCAACAGCAGCAGAGACCACCCTTTGAGGATCATTTTGGTCAACATGAGCAAAACCTTTTGTATCAGCAACAACTTCGACAAGAATTCTTCGAGCAGGGTCTTCCATTTGAGCGATCAGCATCACTACCTGTAAGTGCACCTGGGCTGAATCTGGATGCGATAAATGGTCTTGGACTCTCTCAGGGTCTGGAGCTGCGGGATACTACTGCCCATATGCTATCTTCTGGCAGATTGGGAAATTCTACCCCGGGTTTCAGTCATCAGAATCCCCGTATACCATTAGGTGAACCTCACTTTTCACAATTGGAAACAGCACAAGAACGCTGGCCTGGAACAGATACACAGCTAGTGGGTGACTGGGCCGAAACTCAATTTCATCGATCAAATATTGATGCTGAACATCATAAAATGAGGTCAGAAATGAGGAGACTGGGCGAAGGCTCCAACTCATGGATGGTAGATGGATCGACAGACGACAAGTCAAAGCAACTTTTTATGGAGTTGCTCCACCAGAGACCTGGCCATCAATCTGCTGAGTCACTAAGCATGAACCGTGGGGAACCCTGTGACAGGATGGCTCCTCCAGGCCGTGGCCTTGCAGACCAAGGTGTTAGGCAAAACGCTTCATCTACTTTTGGGTCGCAGGCATTTTCTGATGAACAGGTAAGCAGATTACCGCGAGATGGCAACTATATGGGATCATTGCACCGTAATAGTTCCTTGCGTTCTGAAATTATTGATGGTGGGCAGTTGACTCAGAATGAAGCTCAAGCCTTCAGTAGTATGTTTGGTATGAACAAAGACGCGAATGACATCAAAAATTGGAACAATGTGCCACCAAAAAAAGAGGGAACGAGAATGATGTCATTTGAATCTCAAGATAGAATGGACAAGCAAGCAGCAATGGACTCCTTGGTTCAAGGCGAGGTTCCTGTTGCTAGGCTTGGCAAACAGTCTTCTTTCAGTATCTCTGGTATGCGTCTTTTTTAAGATTTCGTTTTTCCTGAGATCATCATGTCTTGGGAGGTTGATTTGTATTGTGAGGGCTTATCCCGGTATTCTCCTGCTGCAGAGCAATACAGTGACAACTTGGTTGGAGAAGATAGAAGGAAGGATAGGTAATTGTGTATTCTGACGTTTAGTAGCAGTAGATAAGAATAAGTGAAGCAGCGTGAATCTCACATACTGATTAAATGTTTTTTTTTGTTGTTGTTGTAGGTTGGTAGTTGAATCACACGGGCAGGAATCAGTATTGCTGAAAAGGCCTCCGTCTTCCCATTCTTCATCATCGCATGAGGGACTGCTCGAGCATATGTCCGAGGCAGCTAACAACAGGACAGCTACTTCTTATATTGGAATCGAAGGTATCATCTATCTCAATGATCTTTGGTATAAATTTGTACGCATGTCTATGTATATGGAAAAGGAGACTCAGCTTGTAGTATACAATAATACATTATCAGGAGGTGGGAGACGGGAAACAGGAGCAGCAGTGGGAAACAGAGGATCATCAACGTCGGAGACGTCGTTCAGTGAGATGCTGAAGAAGAGTAGTAGTGGAAGCATGAAGAAAATGGCAGCAGAGTCATCTTATGAACCAAGCGAAGGAAACAAAGGCGGTGGGAAGAAGAAAGGGAAGAAAGGGAGGCAGCTTGATCCAGCTCTTCTCGGTTTCAAAGTCGCTAGCAATCGCATTCTTATGGGCGAGATTCACCGCGCTGATGATTTTTAACACTCTTCTTTTCTTCTTCTTTTTGTACAAAATCTTTACATGTAAAGAAGATTCTCAAACTTCTTCTTAGGCGTCTGTATCTTTTTTTTCTTTCAGACACTACATTATATACACAGGAAATAGATAATAGATGGTTTTTTTGAAATTGTTTGGTTTATTGTGTCTTATTATATTGACACAGGCACTATGAGTTGGAAGCTTCGCAAATCACAAAGAGAGATTTACATGACGAAAGACTTGGTCAACACCATTACATCATCAAGGATTTTTTCTCCTTCACAAGTTCACCCGCAAGGGTTGTAGTAGTCCGACCATGTCTGAGAAGTTGAAACAGGTAGAATAATGTTTGGTTAGATGTAGAAATTGCAAGTCAGAACTTTGACGTATAGTAGTTTCAGCTACAAGAAATCTTGAAATGTGTTTGATATGGCCTAAGCTAAATGGGTTGAAGTTCATATGCAGCATGATATTTCATCGAGTCAAATAAATAGCGGAAAAGAGAACATAATTTGCTTGATCCTTAGTTTTTTTTTTATTTTGTCAACATAGTCTAATAGTTTTAGTATAATGAATGCAGAGGTAACTACCATTATGCCACATGATTCCTACGCTTGATCAGTTGTTAAACGAGAATATTTTGCATTTTTTGGTAAAAAATATTTGGAAATTTACAGCAAAAAGATTATCCTCTCTCCCGCTTCTCTCCTCTCCAATCGCCTCCCTTCCATTATATTATGGGACCGTCGATTGCCAAATCTCTCATCAACTACTGCAAGGATCCGTCGCAGCAGTTACTAGTGGCGTTAAGGATGTGAGAGACGCCGTCGAAAGTGCCAAGAAGCTTAACTTAGAAGGTCAAAAGAGAAACTTGGCTATGAAAAGAGTATATATATCCTCCCAATGACCCTTCTTCTGCAGCAGCTCAGACATATCTACCTTTGTCTCTTCTGCATCTTAAGTTCCTGGAATGGACTAAAGGTGCTTCAGGAGATGGCCAAGATCAAGAACGTAGGCTCTAACTGCTATTCTTTCTTTCTTTTTTTTGTTGTTGTTGTGTGTGATGTGGAGAGAATCATGTTGCTTCAAGACTTTGTAGAGGCTACGTTATATTTTGTGGTTTATTTCTTTCGTATGCTTCTCCTAACGCTAGTAAATTTGAAATTGGTGGGAACAAAAGGGTAGAAAGAGAAACCCTTACTTATTGTTCAAGATACAGAATCCTTTTTATTCAAGAAAATTTTCTATCGTCCCCAACAACAAATCAGTGAGAATTCTCAACGTGGATCTATGGAACAAAAAAAAAGTTGATTAATTATTCCACACGTTCACTGGTCGAGACTAAGGTCGCCCCATTGGACATTGTGTTTTGCCGCTAGATAATGGGCACCGACTGGACCACGACTGCCGTAAGGATAGAATTCTGGGATTGTCTTCTTTTCTTCTATCTCTTTGAGCAATGGAGTAAAAAGCGCCCAAGCAGCGTCAAGCTCATCGCTTCTTATGAACAACCTTCGTTCGCCTTCGATTGCATCCAGCAGCAGCCTCTCATATGCATCTGGGATCTCCTTTGAATACCTTCAACAGCAAAACCCAAAAAAAATGAAGGGTAGATGAAACTATATAGAACAGGCAAAAAACTAGAGTCTTGATAGAGCTAAGAATTACAAATACAAAGAAAACCAAAAGCTCTTCTTCATTGAAACCAACACCGGATTCCTTTTTTTTTTTTGTTTCTCAACTCACCTTGCTGAATAGAGAAGATTCAAGTTACTCTGATCTAATCTCATTCCTAAACCAGGGACCTTGTTGTTGATTTTCAAATAGATGCCTTCATCTGGTTGGACACGAATGACAAGCTCATTTGTGGTCCGGTCAAGATTAGTACCAGAGTTCCGGTTATATAAATTTCCAGGTACATGCCTGAACTGCACCCTTATCTCCGCACTGTAACAATAAGTGTAAATATATTACTTACGGAAAGACAAATCGAGAAATATTGAAGAAAATAAAACTTCCAAAAAGTCTGGTTACCTCCGGGTGTGTAGTGCTTTCCCAGCTTTCATTAAGAAAGGAACGCCGTCCCATCTCGCATTGTCGATGAAGAGTGCAGCAGCTGCAAATGTAGGTGTCAGGCTATCTTTTGGCACAGTTTTATCATCGGTATAGGCTGGATAAGTGACTCCTCCTTTGGTGGTGCTCTTGTACTGTCCTATCACCACATCTTCAGGTTGTATTGGCCTCATTGAACGTAGAACCTTTACCTGAATAAACGCAAGGATTTCAATATACCGCCTTGAAGTCAACTAAATTATATAAGAAAGGGAATAATAGAAGACCTTTTCATTTCTGATATCCTCTGCATCCAAACTAACAGGTGTTTCCATGGCGAAAAGAGCTAATATCTGAAGCAGATGATTCTGCATTATATCTCTTATTATTCCGTAATGGTCGAAGTACCTGAAGATAAAGAATAGAAGAGTGTCAAAACATAGGCTTCAACACGTAAGAGAAATGAAAAGAACAATTACCCTCCGCGTCCTTCAGTGCCGAAATCCTCAGAAAATATGAATTGCACGTTCTGTATGTACTGCCTTGACCATAGCGGTTCAAATATAAGATTTGAGAATCGAAGAACCGACAAGTTCTCAACTAGTTCCTTTCCTAAGTAATGGTCTATCCTGTAAAAATCAACTTTCCATATTAGCTAGCTATCCAAAACCATCATCAGTGATAACAAATTTACAATAACGTAAGTACAATATCTCCACCTAAATATTTGGTCTTCCTTCAGGTACTGCTTAAGGGACTTTGTTAAAGCAGCCGAGGTTTTGGAATCTCGGCCAAAAGGTTTCTCGACAATGACCCTAGTCCATCCACTGACAGATGAAGCAGAAGAGCTTGCATATTTCACCGCGTCGACAAAGATATTTGGAGGGATTGAAAGATAAAAAAGGCGGTTCGAGAGTCTTCCACCCTGTTAATAATTATGTGATATTGTGATGGATAAGTACAACTAAGATAAACAAGTAAGAATACCCAACTTTTCTAGTTCAGAAACAATCCACTTCAGTGTCCACTGTCCAGGTCCCATAATCTACATCATATCACCTACCTAAGTAATGCATATAACCTGCCTAGTCTTCAGAAAAATGAGGCAATGATGCAATCTGGTGGAAAGGGAATCATGAAGAATAATTAGCAGAGGATAACATTAAGTACCTCATGCTCCTTGAGCTTCTTGTCCAATGCAACAAAATGTTCCTGAGAATCATACTGACCAGTATGGTAAAAACATCTCTTGAGAAATTCTTCCATCTTTTCACCGCAGTTTGCCCTGAAATATCAGATGAAAGAATGCAGCTTAAACAAACCATCTCTGACAAAGTACCAAAGTGAAAAGAAACCATAAAGACCAATGTCTTGGTGATTTTTATCATCAGGAAAACTCCGAAAAAAATCCTTCTACACATGATGAGAAAACGGAAATTTTCCAAAGCTAGAATTATTCACCTCTTATCAATTCTACATGTCAGTGTTTTGCTGACCATGCCTCTAAGTTCACCATCTGTGATCTTACTCCTTGCATAGCCGTATATTGTAAAATGCTGCAACGAAAAAAGAAAATTGATAGGTCAATAATGCGGTATTTTCATTCTGCAACAACAACAACAAAAAAAACAGCTACCACATTCAATCAATATAAGAATCATCAGAAAGAAAAGAAGAATTTTTTACCTCAGGAAGACAGCCTTCATAGTAAAGTGCGAATAGAGCTGGGAATATTTTCTTCTTGGCAAGATCACCAGAGGCTCCCACCACGGTGATACTCACTGTTGACTGCTGTTCGCCGCCATCAGATTCTGTTGCAACCTTGTCTGCTTCTTGTGACGGAATCGATAAAAGTCCATCTTTTTTCTCAGCCGAGCTTGACTTCGTGATTAATGCGCCTAAAACCAATTGTAATCGCATTAAAGAGTATTACCTGAAAATTGACTAGAGTCGGAGAATAGTATAAAAATGAAGCCTATATAATCCAAGTTTCAAGCTTCATGTCATACCCACAAATCAAATGCACAAAGAAGAAAACCCAATCGGGGAAAAGTAAAGGGCACAGGGAATTCAATTAAACTTACCATCTCCCACTACAACAGAGCTCTGAACGGGCTTCCTCTGCGATCTAACACAGAGCTCATCTAGATTTAACCCCTGAGGAGAAGCGGAGAGGAATGAGAGCGACCGTCGTGGGTCGCCATTGATGAGGGAAGACTGATTGGAGAAGAAAGGAGACGAGGTGCGGGAGGAGCAATAGGAGGGGCGGGAGAGAGATGAAGAAAACGATGACATCATCGAATTGATTAAAAAGACAAATTATGGAGAGATTGGCTTTGATGCAAAATTGCAAATCTAACAATTGCGCTTACGATCGATATACGAGAGAAGAAGAGTTGTAAGGACAATTGTCGAAATGTATAGCCTTTTGACGTCTCCCAAAGGTTAAGTCTTGGGCAAATCGGTGTTTTTGTTGGTATGGTTAGAGGGCGAAAGGCTAAATTGCAAATATTTTGTTGAATCATTCAATGAAATGAAATCACAAAGTGGGCTTCAGCTTTCTCTTTATTATTGTTAAGTTAGCACTATCAACATCATGTCACATCCGTCTAATTTACAATAAGTGTAGCCCGATCCATAAACAAATTTACACACAATGAAAGGGATCATAGATTACTTATATTACTTTCAGAATATCCGACACTTTTATTATTTTTAACATTAAAAACGTGGTTATCTTTGGAGAACTCTTGTTCCATCCTTTTTCTTGCTCTCTAGCTCATAAAGAAAACACACAAGATTCAACCTGAATCTACATGTTATGTTCTTTATGAACATAACCAACCTTTTTCATCTCCATGATTCCACATTCCTTGCCTAGTCCAATTGTTTATTGAATTGAACATTGTTTAACTACATAATTCATATTATACCGTAATTTTTAACTCAAGTCTATGCAGTTTTGTGGAAATGATATTTCAAGTTAGTGCATTTTATGGAAGCGACGTTCTTTTTTTTTTTAGAATTTATCGAAGTGGAGAAAAAAAAGGAAAAAGGAATTTATCAATTTAATAATTTTTTTTGGGTAAGAAAAGGAAAATTTATATTTTCTAAAAAATAAAATTGTCAATGACCGAAATTTATTACATATGTCTCAAATTAATCCTGCAATTAAAGAGATATTAAAATCATAAAAATAAAATAAAATAAAAGTAAGGGACGTGAGTTATACGCACTAGAGTAGGGGCGTAGGTAAAATTGGAGTAGAATAAATAAAGATGAAAAATAAGCAATTACTCTCTGTTTCTTCTTCTTATTGACAAAAAAAAAAAAAAAAAAAAAAACTTGGATCTCCTTCGCCTTCTGGCTCTTTCAATCAAGTCTTGTAAAGCTTGTGGTTCAACATCAGCCATGAAAATAAAGAACAAAGGTAAAGTGCACCCATCTCCTCAGCTTCCATCATTTCCTTTTTCCAACGGAGACGAATGTCTCTCTGTCCTGAGACTTCTCCCCGCTGTGATTCTCGTTCTCGTCTCCGCTCTCTCCCCCGAAGATAGGCAAGTCCTTTCTTACTTGATAACCAGGTCACTCAAAACCCCCACCACCACCACCTCCGCCGCCGTATCTGCCGGAGGAAGAAGCCCTTCTGATTTGAAAAAATCTAGAGCTCATAAAGCTCCTTTTTTTCGATTGCTACACGAGTTACTGGTTTAGATGGGATTCTTCGCCTAACCGTGAGCTCATCCACCAGATCATAGAAGCTTTCGAAGATCATCTGACAAAGGGCGAGAAGAACTCGGCTTTCCAGAAATCAAACGGCAGAGGAGGAAAGAAGAAAGATCAATCAGGTCGTCGCCGGGTCGTGGAGCCCTCGGGTCGACCCGATGAACCGATAGCTAGTCAAATCACAGAACCGGTAGAACCCGTGGTGGCATCAGATGAAGTCACGCCTGAGAAATCACCGGAAAAGCCGACGGAAATCGTGAGGATTCCGATGGCGGCGGCGACTGGGCACAAGGGTTTGGCGAGGAAAGTGTTACCGGACGTGCTGGGTTTATTCAATTCGCGTTTTTGGAGACTTTGGAATCCGAACGCGTAAGGCATCTCGCTTCAAAAGCTCCTTTTGATTTTTTAACAAAATGCTTTGCTTTTGGAATCCGAAACAAAGCTCAATGCTTTATTTGTTATATGAAATATTGATATAACACTCACCTAATTATGTTCTACTGAGAAACTGCATCTAATCCATTGCTATTCTTGTTGAGAGAGAGAGATTCTCATGTATACATTTTTAGCTACTAATAATGTATAGATTGTTTTCTTGTTTATTTATATTCCATTTTGAGGTTATTAGATTGTTTCTTAATTGTATTTTCACAGTTTGGGAAACCCTTTTACGATCATGTCGCTATTTAGGAATTAGGACTATTGCTTTGTCCTGTAAAGACTGTAATGTGTCATCTGTTCGTAAGTTCCATCTCGAGCTTCTCCCGGTATGGTCTGATCTATATGTATCCGAAAGAAACATATGAATAAATCAAACTCAATTTTGAGATTTGCGAGTCTACACCTAACTAGAAGTCTAGAAAGACTCACTAATCACTTCGTAATGTAATGAGCCTCTGCTATTTGTTGAATCGTTTATATAATTAGAACATCACAGACTTTCATAGTTTCTAATTCAGCCAATCTAACAATAATAAAGACAAAACAAAGCTTAGAACATGCATGAAATCTCACGAGTCTCTTTTTGTGTGTATCCTCTTCCTCTTATTCTGGAACCGGAACCAGACTTGGAACGTAAACAAATTAAATATAGCCACGAATACTTGCACAAATTACAAAGGCTATGACTTTGCCAATTAAAACCAAATAAAATTAGCCTCGTGGGCATCTTCTTAGAGCATATTCTAAGGCCTTTTTCATCAGAGTCTTGGTATTCTCGGCCCACATAAAAAATTAATCAGAAAATGGAGAAAGAATATATTATTCCTCAAGTCACTTGAGGAACACTGTTGCCTCGATATTTGTCTCTCTTCCTCTCTCTCCTCTCTTTCCGCCTCGCTCCGTCGCCGTCGTAAGAGCGCATCTGTCTCGCCGATTTTACCTCTCCGAAGTTCTCTTCTACCAATTCTCTCTTTGATCTTGATGCGGCTTCCTCTTCCTTCTTAATCCTTCTACAAGCTCGCAAGGTAGAGTTTTCGTCTCTAGGCATATGGCTCTTCCACTCGGGAAGCTCACCATCCTCATCGGTGCAGGTCCGTTCATTAATGGGTTTCTGTTGTATTACTGAGTTACTGCTTCTTCGTTGCTCGAATTCTTCTCGGGTTTTTTATTGTGTTCGTCGATTGAGACATCGCAATTGGAGGATAAGGAATTAGGGTTTTTAATAAACCCTTTGATTCCGGTATAATGATTACTTTGCTTGACTGGGTATCAATCATCGAATCTTCATCAACACAAATTTTAAGGCTTTTGATCTTTTAGTTTCCTCACTGTGGTAATTTCATCTGTGGCGTATTTTTTTCGGCTTATATGAAAAGCATCGGAATTTTGAACTTGAGGGATAATTTTTAGTGTCATGTAGATTTGCTAGTGGATAAATTTTTAAAGGAAGACAAGTTTATTATGTTCAATTTATTTGCGAATGCACTTTCAATCATAAAGTACCTTTTGGTACCTTACTGTATCGATTAACTTAGTACGCATGCTTAATGCTCATCTAACTCGCCTTTAATTTAGGTCTTGTTGGGTCAGTGCTTGCTAAAGAAGGGAGCTTACCAGATGTATCGAATTTGGTCTCGGGTGCTCTTAAGGTATTTTGGCTTCTATGTTACACTGCGTACAGTTCTCTTACCCATCTTCTGACATAAAGGTGTTCCTTTTCTGTATACAACTAAATATGGGGTGCTAAACTTGGCGACTCTTTATGTGTATGATGTTGTTTGGAAAGCTGGGGTAATTGTTTATTTCTCTTCTCAGATTGTATTTAGACAACTGAAACAAGGAGAACCTGCCAAATCAGCCAGCAAGCCTCACAGTGATACACTTACAGCCCAGGTTAGTTTGACATGAATCTTCTTACTGGCGAGGATAAGTTGTAGATAGTGCTGGATAAGAAATACTTGTGGAGGAGTTAGGTTTACTTGTCTGATCACTAATTTTCTCGCAGGTTAACAGTCTTAGGCATGAACTGCAGTTGCTGGCTTCAAACAGACCTATAACTATAATTTCGACAGGAGGATCAGGTCCTTTATAGTTTATATGATGAAGATTTGTATTCCTTTCTGCTCTGATCTTCTGCATTAAAAATCTGATACAAACAAGCGATTTGGTTTGGTTATTATGTTGATATGAAACATGACACTAGAACCTTTTTAAACCTCTTCATTTGCTTTTATTTTTCTGGCCATGGTTTTTGAGATCCAATTTCAGGATTATGTCTTCTTTTGCTACTTTTTGTATCAAAGAAGGCAGGCTTATGTTCTGATCAATGGCATTTTCTTCCTAGCATTAGCAAGTCGTTTCATTAATGTAAATCATATTTTGTTTCCTGTTAATTGTAGCTTAAAAGCAGATAACTAACAATTTCCTTTAATTCCCAGGTGGTAGAAAGTATGGTTTCATCATTATTATTGGGGTGATAGGCTATGGATATGTTTGGTGGAAGGTAATAATACTTCACCATATATGAAAATAGTTACTTGCTCGTTTGAAGTGCTGTTGGTTAGTCAAGACTTCGTATTTTGAAAAACAATTCATTTGGTTCTCCTTGCCAATTAATTTGGCCTGGCTCATTTTTTTATAGTTTCATTTTCTTTATTGTAAAATGACTGGGCGCTGACTTATTCTGCAACATTCTCAGGGATGGAAGCTTCCAGATTTTATGTTTGCAACAAGGCGCAGCTTATCAGATGCGTGTAATAATGTTGGCAGCCAGATCGATGGTTTTTATTCATCCCTCTCGGTAAATTATTATTTCCCATATTATCTTGATTTGACCACTGAACTTCTGTTCTTGTCAGTTATGATGGTTCTTTTTGTGAGATAATTAATCCAAGTGATGTAGTACAAAAAAAATTTCTAATCAAGTTGATCAATGTTTTGTCTCATTTTTGTTGATATTGACATTTCATGACAGGGTACAAAACGAGAGTTAAGTTTAAAAATTGACAGGATGGATCGTACTTTGGATGCAAATACAGAAATTATAAAAGAAACAGATCGAGAGGTATGTTAGATTGAATGTATACAAATACTTCTGTTTCACTGGGTTGTCAAGGCTTTCAGATGATTCTACCTTCTTTCTTGACAATTTATCAAAATTGTTAGGTGACTGAACTGCGAGACGGTACAGCAAATATGAAGGATGACGTTAGGTCTGTTTTCGAGGCTGTTGAAACTCTGGTGAGATTATTTAGTAATTGCATATATCTACACCAGTTTGTTCTCCTCTAAAAAGAAGAAAAGAGATGATCTTGTGATCTTCATAATTTCAGGCAAGCAAAGTTTATCGCATTGAGGAAAATCAGGTACCATTTATCACAGTTGTAGTTGGAAAATTTGTTTTGTTCATCAGGCGTTGTGTTGATTGAAATTGAATTTCTTTGCCATCCATAAAGGATCTCACGCTTAAAGGAGTTGGAGCTCTGCATGCTCAGTGTAGGGAGCACAAAAGAATTCAAGAGTCCAATAAGGCATGAGCCTTCTCAAATTTGCAGTGCATTTTAGAGAAATGTCTACATTTTCTACTCTTATTTACCCAGACTTCTTTTATGTTTAGGCTTTGCCATCAACTTCGTCAGTCCCGGCCCTTGAGGCAGCTCCTATGACACCATCGTCAAGGGTAAACGACTAACTCTTTTTTTTTCTGGTCTCTCAATGCATTATAACGGTTCACCACGTTTTTGGGATTGTTACCGATCCTGTTCTGTTCTATTGCTTATTTCTGTCTGGTGATTTGATGTACGCAGACTCTGTCTTTGCCTCCTGCTTCTCCCCGTGAATCCCCGTCAACCCCTAATGGAGCTCAACAGGTATGTTCTATTGCAAACCAGTGTCATCCATTTAGAAACTAAATTTCACTGTATAGAGTGCTGACTTTTCATTTGGACAGTCACATGGTCCACTTCAGCACACTCAGTCTATGTCTGGTTTAAAGGATATCAGCGAAGGATCTAGCAGCCGTGGTACTTTCTCCAATGGAACACATTCTGGAGAAGCAATGGGAAATACAACAAGTTCAGGCTTGTTCAGTATGTTCTCAATGCCAAGAATAGGGAGGACTCGTTCTGCGGTCAACGCAGTACCTGCAAACTCGAGTGGACCCCAATAGTGACTTGTCATTACTATGGAGAGAGAGTTTTGATCATTAAAATATTATGATGTTCAACAAATCAAAAATGGGCAAGTGCTACTAGAATAGTTGAATAAATTTTGTCTATGCTGGGTCCCCTGCTTAGTGTACTGAAAATATTTTGGTCGATTCAGTTTTTTTATTTATTTTGAAATCCAAACTGAACCGAAAATTCTAGGTTTTCTGGTCAAATTTGGTTGGTAATTTTTGTTAAATTGGTTAGTTTGATTTTTGCTTCAAAATTTTTTTATGTTATTTTGGTACAATATTTCGGGTTGGTTCAGGTTTAAATATTCGGTTTTCAAAAAAAAGTGTTCTGAGAATATCGAACAAAACTTTGGTTCGGATCAGTTTTTTTTTCTTTTTGTTGAAATCCAAATTGAACCGAAGTTTCTAGGTTTTTTGGTCAAATTCTCGGTTAAGTTTGGTTGGTAATTTTTGTTAAATTTGGTTAGTTTGATTTTTGCTTTAAGAATTTTGATATTATTTGGTATGATTGGGTATATGTATATATATTTATAATATTCGCATATATATATATATATATTAGTTGATACAAAAATCTTTAATATATATCGTATTTTAATTTACCAGCAAATTTAGTATTTCTGTATATAGAGGCTAATGTGTTCGTTGATTGTGAATTGGTGGAGATAGCTATTGTTTTTTTTTTATACACAAAATCAACCCTTACACTAAACCCTAGATCTTAACGCACACTTAGATTATAAAGGAAATGGCTTATAGGGTTTGTTAATTTATGTGAGCAAACCTAACTACTAACTAATTAATGGATCTTAGGGTTTTGATCTCGAGTGTATTATCACCAAATGGGACCATTTCACTGGTGCCCTTCAACTGTAAAGATATGTATGAGATTCCTCATTTTGGTCGACCTTTTGGGGGGCTTCATCGTTACACTATTTTGGACGTAAAAACTATTTATGGTCCTCGATATCTCTTGATGCTTTATCAACATACTGTATAACATTCAATTTCTTTCTTAATCAAAGACAAAATGTTAAATAATTGTCTCCTCTTACTACATTTGCTTCCGAGCCAGCTAGCGATTTGGTGCAAACCTTCCAGGTTAAAATATGTGAAAATGTGTTTAGTCATTTGGATTTGACTGTTTTTGTTGCTGGACCTAAAAGGAACTTGAGGTGTGTATATTGTTCATTTTCTTATAACTTTTTTTGTTATTCAAGTCGAGTATAAACTCATTTTCTAATTAATATGCTGCTTAGAAAGCTCCTCCATGCTTCAGGTAACCGTCGGAGGATGCTTTCAGTAATAGAAAACCATTTATATATATATATATATAATAAGGTTAAGATACAACATCATCTCTTTAATTTTATCAAGTATTGTAGTGATTGATATGTTTCTATGGCTTTAACAGGTTGAGGAAATCAGAGTTACGAGATTGGATTTGTCTATATTTGGAATTTGTATTTTGTTCAAAGGATAACAAGTTTGAGGCCGTATATATGATATGGAGCCGCGAAAGCCAAATTGTACATTTCTACATGGCTATTGTTAAAAGACGTACATGAAACTTGATCCTCAGCTCCTTGATGCTTGACCCCTTTCAAGAAGGAAACTAATCCATATTTTTCATGGACATCCTGAAGTGCGTTTCTATGTCATCTTGATAATGACAAATATGCATTTGAAAATGTGGATCAGATAATAAACTATGTTGTTTTGTGCTTTCTGATGAATTTTTTTTTCTTCTTATTTAACGAGTTTATTTATTAACTTATATGAGCTTTCGGCCAAATTCTACTTTAATTTTTCTCTGCGGTTCCGATTTGGATATGTATTCACGATTTATGAGAAAATCTCTCTAACATTTTATATATTTTAAAATTTCATACCTTAATTCTAAAAAATGACCAAATTAAAAAAAAAAAAAAATCTTCTTTCAACACTCAGGATGATAAATACAATTACAGTAACTCTAAATATATATGAATATATATAGTACACAGTTACATTTATTAAATGTATATGTATGAGAGTCGCTAAACATACTTGACTTTGTTACAGTATAACGGGAAAATAATACATGCATTTACATTAAAAATTCAAATGTTTTTTTTAAATATATGTTTGTTAGTTATTTCTAATACTAATTAAAATTTGAGCAGTAATACCTTTAATCCTAAGAGTATTTATGGACCTAAACTGTATTAGAATCCAATTAATTTAGATAAATAAGATGATTTCCCGACAATACTCCAAGAAAATATACTGTTACTCATTTGAAGTGGTTCGGTAATAAACCGACAAGGAGGGTAAAAGCGATCATGCCATGTTTTAGGTTCATCCGTCACAAATTCTATAGACATCGGAGAAATCAATGAGAAATATTTAATGACAAACTAATTCAAATTAAGTACTCAGTTGAGCATAATTAATTAAGTTTTCTATTGTGATGTCAATGTTTGAAAAAAATATTCGGTTTACAAATATTAGTATGGACCTCAGCTTAGGATCAACCGGTTTTCTAAAAATAGTGTCATTAGAATCAATGTTAGAAAACATTTAATTTATTAAAGGCGATTGTTATTATAAGTATTTACGTGTGTATTGTGAATTTTTTTTTTTACAATTTTACCTCGTAATTTTTTAGTTTATGTATATTCATTATTTTAGGCGGTAAACTTTAAAGCTATTTTCTGTCTAAAAAATTGATAGACAAAATTCAAGAAATTTAGCAAAGGTAATATAGAAATAAGAGGGGTGATGTATTTGTAAATAGAGAATAGTGATAAATTGGAAAACTCGTTGTATTTAGTTTTGTTGTATTTAGTTTTTCTTATGGTCAATGCACGTTTTATAAATATACTCGCTCAAAGGCTTCTACGAGTTCTGCTCAAAATCTGACTCGAAAGTCGACTCAGTCCATTGCAATTATGGCATCTCCTCCGCTTTCTCCCCCGGTACCAGATTTTGAAACATTGGGGTTCCCGCCAATAAATGGCCCAAATAAAGACGGAAACAAAAGCCCAGAGGCCCAACAGTTAGAGCCATATACGTAGTTATATATATAATACAAACATTATTGAAAAATTGTTAAGGAGATGATGATGGAACCCAAAAACTGCCAAGTCGAACGCCTCGTTACCTGTAGCCTGTAGGCTGTAACCACTGACCTATAATCACCACCAAAGCTATCATACCTAAATATTTAGTTAATATATTGTTTTGTTTAACTGTTGCTTTACTAGCTTTAGAAAAGACCAGATCTGATGTTAAAAAAAAAAAAAAAGAAAGAAAGACCAGATCTAATGAGTAATAACAATATCAAACTGGAAAAATCTTTAGTGTGTTTATCTTCTGTCTTTCTCATTTCTCTGTCTCTCTCTACTCTTGCACTCAGACCTGTCTTCACAATTCACAATTCAGTCTGACGGTGAAAAATACAGAAGACTGGTCCCCAAAACCTTAAAAGAACCCCACTCAATAAACCCAAGACGTGACTTATTTGAAGATAACCCCATCTTTCTATTTTTGGCAATGAGGTCCCCTTCACATTACGTCTTGACGTGGACCCTGTCCGTCTATTTTTAGAAGCTTAATCCGACGGTTCTTATTTCCTTCTTCAACCCCTCCACGACATCGTCTGATTACCGTCCGATTCAATCTCACGCCTAATGGACCACATCACCAATAGTACTTCACACAACTTAGCTGTCGTGTAGTATTTCACGTGGCATTTATTTGTTCTACAGTTTGTATTTGTAGTGCAATATTTGCAAGTTGATGTGTGGTCCCCATCGATCATCACACCGTCTTTTTATTATCGAAATTCTTCTTTCTTACGTGTAATATAGCATTTTTATTTATTTTGAGATTTCATTGTAACCGTTGGATATCTATCCTTGATGGGTCCTGTGTGTGCTCCAGGGCATAAGACCCCAAAGCGATAAACTGTATTTTCCAAGTGCTTCTTTCTTTCTGTATTTTTTTTTTTAACCATATTTATATAATATATGCTTTAGACCTAGAAATTTATCGGCGATACGAGATTATATATCTTACAAGATCTCACGTCTTATCATTAAAATATAGTATGCCTTACAGATTCTTTGTTTTCCCTTGGATAACAATGCATGCCTTAGAGAGACTTCAAGAATGTCTTTATTTTCTGGAAATGTTCAAAACTAAATATAGTATCACTGTTTGGTCTCATACCTTGTAGATCCACCATATATATTATACATCAGGAATATTTGAAGCTTTTGCGGGTATTATTATTTTTTAAAATAAACACGAAGGAATAGTACAACACTAGAAGGAAAAATAGAAGATAATTGGTACTATGACATCAATTAATAATTAAATAGTTGAATGTACTTTAGTTTCTCTTTTGGTTTATTGCACAACATCTTTATCAATTGTCGTCATCTTACATTGAAAAATATTTGACCAGATCCGATTAGAAGTGAATACGTACTTGGCTTACTCTTGTCTTCTAGATACCCTCTTCTAACAAATTTTGATTGTCTTAAGTTAACCAGTAATTCTCTGATTTCTTACCTAAATTAAAGCAAAACAAACTTCACAATCTCGAGTCGTACTTAATTAGAGATAATGGAACCCATTCAAATTTGCTTCAAATGCTTCTAAGATCAAGCTAGTGATTAAACTTGAAAATCAGAGAAAATAAGCTTATATAACCAAACAGTATAATAACGCTATGTTTATTTTTTCTAATTAAATCATAACTTTGTGTCCATCAACTACTTATGGGTCAAAATAAAGCAATTACGGTTGCAACCAAAAAGCACTAAGAGTTTTGGTCAGACATGATCTCTTACATCGGACGAACCCTAAGATAACCAAAATATACTATAACCTATATTCAAAACTCTGTTTATTTTATCCATTTTTGTTCTCTTCAAATTTTTTCCTTTAAATTAAATTATTTGTTTCAGACTCTTATACCAAATTAAAGTTGTCAGCATGGAGAGTGTTTTACGAACTAAAATAACAAGCATAATGAGACTATTATCAATTTTGTATAGAAGTAATTCAATATCAGTAACAAAAATATCTAGTATTATAAATCGGAAAGAGAAAACAAATCTAGCAGTAAGAATTTAGAAATCATCACAACATAAATGAATCGCGAAAAGGGTGGCTTTTACTTTGACATTTTACACCAATCACAAGGGTAATTCCGTAAGTTGAGAAAATCGTACGAGGCTTCACCTAGTTAAGGTTAGGTCACATGATTCCCTGAACTCGATTAGAAAAGTAACAAAATCACAAATTAATGAAAAAAAAAATCAGGTGAATTTATCAGACCCTACCAACCAGGAATCGACACGTGTCAAATCTCATTCATTGCCCTAGACTTTTTCAGTTTAGGGTTGCCATCAACTCATCATCCCACGCGCCATCTCTCCTCCCATCATCGATTCTCCACCGTTGATTTAATCTCTCATCTTCCACATCACTCTTACGAAGCATCTAACCAAATATCTCTTGTCTCTCTCAACATATTAATTAAAGCTTTAATTTATTGGTTTTTAAATGTTAGGGTTTTATGTAGGAATTTCAATTAATCCTCAATAACTCGTGATCAAAGTAAAAAAGCATCCAACTTTCTTAAATTGGGCCAAAACAACATTCATCTAAACTAAAGATTTAAACTGAAACCACTACTAGTGTTTGGTGAGATTAGTGGAACTCTTTCTCTGCCCTTACCAGTTATGTATAAACAAAGAAAAGTCCCAGTTTTCTAAAGTTTGAAAATGTCTAAGCATCGATAGAGTAATTAACATTTTCTGTTTTGCATAAATGCTTTGTGGTGTTTCTGTAACTTGTAAGTAGTAGTACACGTACAATAATTGAGGGGGTATATATAAAGAGAATATAAATTTAAAGATTCAAGTAATGAAGCTGACATGTCAATGTACTTGAGAGAAGTGTTGTGAGATATATAGATACATTGTACAAATGTATACACTAAAAACGTTAGAGAAAAAAGTAGACATAAAATAAGAAAAAAGAAGGAGAGAGAGAGGCTCATTCATATATATATAGAAGGACTTGCAACGGGAGAGAGAGAGAGAAAAGAAAGAAAGAAAGAAAGAAAAATGGGAAGAGGGAGAGTAGAGTTGAAGAGGATCGAGAACAAGATCAATAGGCAAGTGACGTTTGCAAAGAGAAGGAATGGTCTTTTGAAGAAAGCATACGAGCTTTCCGTTCTATGTGATGCAGAGGTTGCTCTCATCATCTTCTCAAATAGAGGAAAACTGTACGAGTTTTGCAGTAGTTCGAGGTATTTCTTTATATATCCTTTTTTATCTATAAAAATGTTAATATATCTTGTATATATGGGTCTTCTCATGTGTTGTTGTGTCGTACGTTTTCTTTCATCCTTTATAAGAAAGCAAAGAGGAATTTTTTTTTTTGGGGGAGTATCCATTTTTGATCATTTTAAAAGATTTACAATTTTTATATATATATATATATATATGTTTTCTGATGATTTCCATTTTTGTTTTGATTTCTCTCATCTCTTCTACTTTTTTGTTCTTACATTTCAAAGTTGTGTTCCAGGATCCTTCTTTTTTTGTTGGTTTTTCTTTGCTTAGAATTTCTACTTATAACCTTGAGTTTTACATGTATCTCCGAAGAGGCATTTGATCTTAATATGAAATTAGGGTTTATTTCTCTGGTAGTGATATTAGTCAATTAGGGTTTTGTCTTTAATAATTTATTCACAGCTACGAGTTTTCCACCTTTTGATTCTCTAGTCGGATCAAATCATTCATCAATTTTGCAGTCAAATTCAGAAATTGTTGGGGGTGATTTAACTAGCTAGGGCTACTCACTTTAGTAAGCCTTAGGGATTCCTGTATTGGTTTGATTTTGACGCCAATGTCAAATTCATCTTATATCCATTAGATCTTTACTTCAGCTTCATCCCTCTTTAGGTTCTGGGTTCTTTAGATCTTCTCTGAAATGACTCCCGGATTTTTCTGTAAACCCTAGGAAATATTTTTAAAAACCCCTTTTTAATCACCAATTTTTTTTTTTATTGATTTGAAATTTTATTATTTTCAGATTACCAAAGCTAATTTTGATACTTGACTAACTAATGGACAATTTTTGTTGTGAAGCAGCATGATTCGGACACTGGAGAGGTACCAAAAGTGCAACTATGGAGCTCCAGAGCCCAATGTGCCTTCAAGAGAGGCCTTAGCAGTTGTACCCCCTTCTCTTTCTTAATTCTTTTTCACCTTACTTTAACTTTTTTTAAAACAAAAAAAATTCTGCTCCATGAATTGCTTTGGTTAATTCGAGTCCAATAATGTTAACTTTTTGTCAAGTAGGAACTTAGTAGCCAACAGGAGTATCTCAAGCTTAAGGAGCGTTACGACGCCTTACAGAGAACCCAAAGGTAAAACTAATAAACTGCTAGAGTGTATTTTGTTATTTGTTTTTTTACAGATTTGTGATGACTTTTGTCTTGAAATATTAGGAACCTATTGGGAGAAGATCTTGGACCTCTTAGTACAAAGGAGCTTGAGTCACTTGAGAGACAGCTTGATTCTTCTTTGAAACAGATCAGAGCTCTCCGGGTACTACTTGTTCAATTTCTCTCATATATGCTAATATATACACAATGTGGTCCATATTAGTTAAGACGCTATATCATATATGCAGACACAGTTCATGCTCGACCAGCTCAATGATCTCCAGAGTAAGGTAATAAAAGAAAATTGAATGATGAAGCAAATGAAAATAACACTAGCTAGCTCACTCTCCTAAAAATATATGAATGTTTGGAGCAGGAACGCATGTTGACAGAGACAAATAAAACTCTAAGGCTAAGGGTAATATACTATTTCATTCACAATAAGAGTCAATAATTAATGCGCATTGGTTTGGTTATTACTCAAGTATTAATCCACTAACAAGTACGTGTACGTGGCAGTTAGCTGATGGATATCAGATGCCACTCCAACTCAACCCGAACCAAGAAGATCATGTTGACTACGGTCGTCATCAACCACAACACTCTCATCAAGCTTTCTTCCAGCCTTTGGAATGCGAACCCATTCTTCAAATAGGGTAATTAACTAACTAACTCTTCATATGATTTATCAAATTTTGATCTCTATTTTGTGCTGTGTAAAAGATTATTTTTTTTTTTTAGCATATCTTAAGTAAAACTTTCTATAACGATGGAGCAGGTATCAGGGGCAGCAAGATCATGGAATGGGAGCAGGGCCAAGTGTGAATAATTACATGTTGGGTTGGTTACCTTATGACACCAACTCTATTTGAAACTTTCTTCAATTTTTTTTTTTTTTGACATTTTTATATTAAAACTTTCTCTTCCCCTCTTAGGCTACATGATGACTACCTCTCTCTCTCTCTCTCTAGATTTTTGCCTTGTGTGCATTTGTGTGTGTGTAATGTTTATTATGTCCTATAATTCAATAATTTTTTTTCAACAAAATTTTACTCCCCATATCTCCAACACTGTCACACTTAAATCTTGACTACATGTTTATAATATTCCCTTCTGGCTTCTATAGTTGAAGTTTGTGTTAATTACAGTATATGATTCCAGCTCCGAAACCCTTTTAACTCCCATTTGTGTTATGTAGTAAGGGTACGACTATAGTGTATAAGTTGTAATCTATCTGTTAAGGAGAAATCCATTGTTTAATTATTTCTAGGCCCACACCTAATATTCTATTGGGCTATCCCTATACTTTTTTTATTTATTTAGGGCCTCTTTATATTCTACGAACTTATCAAAATTTTCACTAGACCGAACTCAGCTAAACCAAAATTAGAAAGAAAAGAAAAAGAAAACTGCTCAGAGAATTCAACAGCAAAAATTCATTGCAAGTTTGTTTTACTTTATATATAAAAACATGCGAATAGGTTGATTTGTAATTATAATCGAATATGAAATTAAATATTTTCTTAGAGAGTGTAAAATTGTTGATGACTCAATAATTTTGTAATATATATTAGTTATGAACAACCTGTAACAAAAGTGTTAATAACAACTAAATACTTGATCATTCAAGTAATTTTGTTCTGAGCCCTAAGAGGTGGATTGAATAGATTAGTCTATAAAGTGAAGCAATTAGTTATTTGATTCAAACAAAAGTCAAATCCGAAAAAATTAAAACAAAGAAAAAGCACAGAAGAAAACGACTTCTCTGGTATGATTGGAACAACTTTATTAGAGAGAGAGAGAGAGAGAGAGAGAGAGAGAGAGAAAAAAAAGGTTAGATAAGAATGTGATAGAAGATAAGGCCCTACACGTCACCAAGGGACCCACACTCTTCCACCTCCATTCTTCTGAATCCCAACATCTCCATACTCGCCTCTCCATCGCGTGCTACACGCGCTTTTTTTCTTTTTTGGGTTGCTTTTCTCGTTATCCAAACATGCGATTTAATTAGATTTAAAATTAATTAAAAAGTGGTTTCAATTCCTCGTCTGTGTTTCGAGTTATCGTCTCATATACAGCAGACAAATCGCCATTAAACCTTCTTCTTCATCTGTTTTCGTCTGGGATTTTTATTTTACATGATGAGAAGACAAAGAGATCAAGAGTCTAGAGCTTTCTACGATCTATCGGCTCTTGTTCTGAGTCTCCTCCGTTCTCCTCCTATTCCGATTTCTCTCCCCGATCAATTCCCTGATTCCGTTCATTCTCCGGTGAGAATTCGGCCTCCGTCGCATCGCTTTTCCTCATCGAACGCCATGACACATATATCTCCGTCAGGATTTGCGTCGCTGCTGCTCGGTATATCCGTGGCTCTTATGCTCTGTGGATCTGTTACTTTCTTCATCGGCTTCCTCTTGATGCCTTGGGTTCTCGCTCTGATTATGGTTTTCTATGTCGCTGGGATCGTTTCCGCCATCTCTATGGCCGGAAGGTCAATCCTCTGTTACGTCTTGGCGCCACCTTCATCCTCCAGAAAGGATATTTCTGGTAATTTTATTGAAACTTTTATTTTATCTTATATGATTTTGATATGATTTCACTGGGTTTAGTTCTATCCAGATCTTGTTT
Organism: Streptanthus diversifolius; assembly: GCA_039880935.1. Taxonomy (NCBI): domain Eukaryota; kingdom Viridiplantae; phylum Streptophyta; class Magnoliopsida; order Brassicales; family Brassicaceae; genus Streptanthus; species Streptanthus diversifolius. The sequence continues at coordinate 23,712,034 of JAXGFM010000014.1, read as the reverse complement.
GAAAAAAAAAAAAGATGTATCGAATTGAATTAGGGCTTCTTGCTTTAGGATCAAACGTAACGTGACGGCTTTTCTTGAAAACCAACAAAGCAAAATCAGAATAGTCTTCATGTCATCATTCATTTTCACATTACTTTTGTAGGTTGACTTCTCCTTCTGAATTTAGAAATACCAATTCATCTTCATGGTTACAATGTTTGTTTTTGATGTAATCCATTTGCAGAATGGAAGCTTTTATGAAGTGAGGAACAACTCTGAAGCTCTATTATCATCCCTGAAGCAGATGACAAAAAAAAAAAAGATGGATTAATTATAGAACAACACAATCCAGATTATAGTTTTTTTTTTTTATCTTCTTTCATTAAGATTTTTCTATTTTTATTTGTGCTTTTTTTCACTTCTCGGATGGTTTTATAATGTAACATGATTTTTTTTTTTTTTAAAGCAGACAAAGATTATAGGATTTCGACTACACATGTTTTTGATTTTGTTTTATTTCCAACAATTGTTTGTAGTTGATAAAAGGCGTTTTAGGTCCAGATCATAAATTATTGGCAACTTCATTTGTAATATTAACCGTACCAAATCGAAATGATTTTGGTTCATAAGAATCGAAATAGCAAAACCAAACCAAAAAGATGGTGGTGGTGCCGTGAGTTATTTAAGAAGCAGTCAATAGATGTTACGTGTCCAGCTAAAAAAAAAAAAAAGAGAAGTATAAGCAACAAACATCTTTCGAGGGGAGAGAGAGAGAGACAGAGAGAGGAGCGGCGGAGAAGTTAGAGAAGCTAAGGGTTTGTGAATGGAGTCGAGTGAGGATGTGGAGGTTCTGAGCAGAGCCATCGAGAAACTTCTTGATGAGAAGAGGAAGAGAGAAGCTGCTGGTGACTCCTTCATTGAAGACGATGACGATCAGCTTTTGCTCTCTAAACTTATCTCTCAGGTACCCTTTTTTTCCCATCCGTTCTATTATTTGGTTTATATTCGATTATTATGATGTTACCCAGCGATCAACTTTTCTGGGTACTAGATTGAATATGATGTTTGAAATCATTGACTTTGTGATGAAAAACTAAACAGTCTGTGTAATAATTGCTCTGCTGTGATGCCTGCTTTGATTTGGTGAAATCCGCGTGGCCTGATCTGTTCATGAATCGTTTGTCAAATATCACAATTTTGGTTGGATCATTAAAAAAGTAGATGAACAGGATTTTTTTTGTCAGTGTCTCCTTATTCTGATTTGAATAACTTGGTTGTTTGGATGTAACAGTGAGCTTATCTTTTCAAATAATTGTGTGATAAACAAAAGAAGCCATTCTCATAAAGTAACGTTTGTGTTTTGTCAAGGTAGTGTTTGATGCCAGAACATTCTCTGTATTGGCATGCCTTGATGACCTGTTCCCGTTTCAGGGCTGATGCTAAATTTTTGTTTATAAACTCAGTTGGAATCACCAAATCCGTTCCAAAAAGCAGTTAAGGCTTTCGAAAAAGAAGAAGAAGAAGAATCATCGCCAAATTCTTCACCATCCAAAGGAAAAGGCGAGGGCCAGAGACAATTGGAAGAGAGTATAGAAGAAATAGCTAAGGACATCAAGGAGGTGAAGAGGCAGAACAAAGTAACCCACATACTGCTCTCGGCTTTGATCCTCCTGACGTTGACTTGGCAGCTCTCTGAGTACTCAATGATATACATGATGAAAGAGAGATTAAGCCACCCAATCAGATCCATCGGAGGTATTTTTTCCGGGATGTTCAAAGGTAAGTTACGTCCAATCAAAAACAAACTCCATGGGACTTCCAGTGCCAAGGACGAAAACAATCATCACAATGGGAATGAAACGAACAGTGGAGTTCATATCCAAGTGCCCGAGCTGTTGCGAGACTTCGGTTTCGACGACGATGACGAATGATAATTGCTTTCATTTGTGGCTGTTTGTATTATACATTTGCAATCTGGAAACAGGGGTCACAATCTCATTACTTTAAGTTACCGGCAGTGTACTTGTTTATACGATCAAAATGAAAAAAAAAAATAGTTTTGTGTTTACCAAGCTTCTCAATATGACAAAGGGTTCCAACAGAGAACCATATTTCATTCAAAACAAACCTCTTGTTTTATCCTTAATAATAAGCAGTTACTGAATCATGGATCAATGCCCGAAAACAAACGGAGTCATCTCAACCAAAGTTTCAAAAGAGCTCCATTGATTAAAAATAAAGACAGACAGCAAAAGCTTCACTTCCCAAATCTAAAACCAACATGAATTAACCTCCAAACTTCCATCAGTCTCTTTTGACTTGTAACAATGGTTCATATACCCCTGCCACCACATTCCTCAGGCATAGTTCAACCTGAATATGTCGTTGAACACGTAGTAGTTTCCCTGATTCGATACCAAATGGAACATCTGGGGCACAAAAGAAATGTATGTCAGTATATTACTATGAACCAGTCAAAATCCAAAAAAAACATGCAGTTATCAGATCTATGTTACTCTAATATAGGCAAAGAACCAATATCCACGATTCACAACATGAGAGATGCAAGTGTAGTTCATTTCGAGTAGGTCAAATTGACATGAATGGATCCCACTTGGATTGATACATATCTACCATGTACATTCTACTAGCCTGATGTTCACACAAAACTGATAACAAATACCACCTTGAAATGAAAAACTAAGAGTCGAATGATGCAGGCATCACTTACAAATCTAGTTAAGAGTCTTCAACATTAAAAAGAAAAAAAGAAGTGTCTAGCAGCAGATGATACACACACCACAAAGGAACACTTATAAAACTCAGATAATTTAATCGAATGCAGCATACCGTAAGCATAGTTGACAGAACCTAGAAGAAGCATGAGTCCTAGCAAAACCAATCCCACAATCACGTAGCAGAAGGGCAGAGAGAAGACTCCAAAAGAAAAAAATCTAAATGACAGAATTAGATTACATCTAACGCAATCAATTGGGGAAAAACCTCTTTACCTCCGACCTAATCACGGATCTATCACTCAATGCATCGCGGAGGGTCTGCAATTTTGTGTCAGTTCCAGATCAATCACGATTCTAGTGCCCTAATAGCATATCAATCTACGGAAACGCACCCAAAAAAACCCTAAAGACCCTATCGGAACATGATCGACAACCAGGATTACGGGAAAACACTCAAATCGAAGTTACGTAGATCTAGGGGAATGAGATTTGGAAAAACAACCTGGCTGAACTTGAGAGCGTGCTGTTCGCCAGCGAGCTGAAGATTTCCGGAGACAAAGACGAGCATGCCGCCGGCGGGACCAGATGGCTGGCAATCGACGGTGGTGATGTTGTGCTTGCACTGCTGGAAAGGAAGGCTAGTGAGCTTGGCGACGATGTTCTGAGAGCCCTGGATCTTCTGGCCTTCGAAGGTCAACATGGATCCTTCCTGGTAGAGAGAAACCAACCCTGCACGATTTGCATCGAAAGTGGAGTAGTAGTGCTCGACGAAAGCCTTGGCAACTGCGTCTGGATCCATCTGTATCGTCTTTCTCTCTCTCTCTCTCTCTCTCTCTCTCTCTCTCTCTCTCTCTCTCTCTTCCTGCGTCGTGCTTTCAAGCGTATTAGAGAGAGAAAGAACGAAAGAAACCGAGAGGGTGAGATAAAACTGAGAATTTCCAATAGACCAAAGACAAACAGATACTGATTCAAAAAGGATCTTACGATACAATTTAGTGGGCCTTTAACCTCATAATATCTGGGCCCAATAGTGGGACAATTATTAATCAGTGATGTAGTTTAATGTTTCAAGACGCGTATATCGGACCGGTAAACCCATGATCCTCCGGGTCGGATGTTTTCAAAACCCAATTAACGAATCAATGAAAGGTGGATAAAGCCGTTATTAACCCGTGAGTCAGACTATTGATTTAACCCGCTAAGTTTTTTTATTTTTATTTATTTTATTTTCGACTGAAGGTTTTGTTTTTATTTAGAAGGATCTCACATTTAGATTTATAAAATAGTATTTTTTTTATTTTTACCGTATAATTTCACATTCTTTCATCTTTAGATTTATCTCGCACATCTGATATTTAATTTTGTCTATTTCCAAACATTTTAACATTAAATTAATATTTTTAATTATTGTAATCTTTTTACAGATAAATCACATATAACCAACATTTTTATAATGAATTTGGTTAAGAGATTTGAATAGGAGATTATATGACAACTGATACATAATCTAATTAAAAGATAAAAATAAAATAAAACAAAAAAAATGTGAACCTTTAAAACGAATGACACAGTCCAAGACTACCATTAAAAGTCAAGACAGAAACAACACTTTGAACATCTAGTCCATTTAAAACAAAAAAAACCTATGCATCGGTGGAATAAATATTACCGTCGAACCACAGAGAAACCCGACAGAAGGATCCAAGCGAAAACCCGACAGAAGAATAAATATTACCGTCGAACCACAGAGAAAACTTGGTCGATCCGTATCTCTTCTAACAGATACGTCTTTTTTTTATTTATTTTCATTTTTATTATTGGACGGTGAGAAGTGATCTCTAGGTGGGCTCCACTTCTCCTTCTTTTTTTGTTTATATAGGGTTAAGTTCTTTTACCAATCATTCGACATGTGGATTAAACTATTAATTACGGTAGTACTAGTAGTATTAATTAATCAAGTACTATTAATTAAGAAGAATAAACATGTCAAGAGATTTTTCAAAAGAGTAAACACACAAATCCCAATTTGCTATGGAATTATTTTACAATGAAATGTTTGAATTATGTGTATTGAGTACATATGCTTTGAGATTATAATATTTAGTTTAATTTTTGAAGTATGAAAAAGAAATAGAAAGATAAATCAGATAATAATAGAGGAGAAAGGAAGCAGACATTTGTCTTCCACCAGATTTATCTCATCTTTTCTTTTCCGATGATAGATTCTTCGTCTTCGTCTTCGTCTTCTGCTAATTCATAGTTCCTCCATTAGATATCCACTCAAGCCTCTCTAGCTCCCTTTTCACTTTCTCACCTTTATTGCCTCTCTCTACTTCTTTCTCTCTCTCATCATCATCATCATCATCATCATCGAGCGAATTCACTTACACGCTACATAATTTTTTGTTTCCTGTTTTGGATTTCGGGGAATCTCATTTTGGAACTTTAAGTTACTGTTCATTTCTGTCCTCCTTTTTTTTTTTTGGTTGTTTCTCTTATCTGTCGTCATCTTTGATCAAGTAAAGCCTTTTTTATCTCTCAATTTGATCGAGCCTAATCTGACACGTTCCTGTGTCTTGCTTTCTTTTTCTCCTTTCTTTGTTTATGGGAGTCTATAAGGATAAAAATCCAACAAAGTTCGACTATAAGGATAAAAACGGACCCAACAAAGTTCTTCCGTCGAATTTCTGTGATTCTGAGCTCTTGCTGTTGAATTGAGTTGGTTGCAATCACTCTGTTTCATTTGGTGGTTTGGGTTTGATTGTGTTTTTCAAGTGGTGGATGAATCTGTTCCATGTGCTAGGGTTTGGTGTGAAGATTGGGCATCTCTTTTGGATGTTATGCTGCTGGTTCGTTTCCTGGTTCGTTGATGGTGGGATCGAGGACAAGTCTGGTCTTCCGGTTGGCTCTGTCGGTGATCCTGACAAGACTAAGTTGACTACAATGAAGAAGAATAATATGATGTGCTTCTTCTGGAACAAAATCTCCACCAGCGGACTCAAGATCCCGAGTTTCTCTCATCTTCTTTTTGGCTCTGTTAAATTCGGCAAGACTTGGTGGAGGAAGCTGGTGGTTGCTTGGGTCGTCTTCTGGGTTTTGGTCTCCTTCTGGACCTTCTGGTACTTTAGCTCTCAAGCTATGGAGAAGAGGAAAGAAACGCTAGCTAGCATGTGCGATGAGAGAGCTCGTATGTTGCAGGATCAGTTCAACGTTAGTATGAATCATGTTCAAGCTATGTCTATCTTAATCTCCACCTTCCACCATGGCAAGATACCTTCTGCTATCGATCAGGTCTTTCTTGATTCCTCATCTTCTTGTCTCCCAATCTTTTTTTTTTTTTTTTTTTTGAATTCTATTTAGATATCAACCGCTAGGCATCGACCCCAGATTGCTGGAATTTTTGTTGATGGCTGAGATCTAGTCTTGGTTGTTGAACATAAGTTGTTCCTACGGTGTGGTATATAATCGATCCTTTTGAAGATTCTCAGAATGCTAACACTTGTGGTAGCTTGATTTCTATCTTCTTGAGTACTAGTGAACAATATACTAACTTACATAAAGAAGCTCTTTGTAGAGGATATTCTCAGAGTACACTGATAGAACTTCCTTTGAGAGGCCTCTTACGAGCGGGGTCGCATATGCTATGAGAGTTCTCCATTCAGAGAGGGAAGAATTTGAGAGGCAACAAGGTTGGACTATTAAGAGGATGGATTCTCTTGAACAAAACCCAGTTCACAAGGATGATTATGACCCGGAAGCTTTGGAACCATCCCCTGTTCAAGAGGAGTATGCTCCAGTCATCTTTGCTCAGGACACGGTTTCCCACGTGATTTCTCTCGACATGCTGTCTGGGAAAGTAAGCTCTTTTGCTAGTTCTATTTTTCCGGTTTTACTGTAGTTTACAATATCAGAAGTCTACACTACTGTGGGATTTCTGCCGACATGGCTAGTTCATATTTCATTCTCTGCTTACAGGATTTAAAGTTGTAGTGATAGTTATAATTATAGTTTGGAGCAATGCTGTAACTGAGAGCTGAGTCAATCTCACTGAATTCTTATTGACAGGAAGATCGTGAAAACGTGTTACGGGCCAGGAAATCAGTTAAAGGGGTTTTGACAGCTCCTTTCCCATTGATAAAGACAAATAGACTTGGGGTGATCTTGACATTTGCAGTATACAAGAGAGATCTCCCTTTCAATGCAACGCCAAAAGAGAGAATTGAGGCTACTAACGGGTGTGTAGCATAGGCGTGTAAATAGATAATCGAAATTAAATATTTCATAGCAATTTGGCATAGGATTTTCAGAAATCACTGTTGCTCATTGATCTCTTTTGATGCCCCTGAAGGTATCTTGGTGGAGTGTTTGACATCGAGACCCTGGTGGAAAACTTGCTTCAGCAGCTGGCTAGCAAGCAAACGATTCTTGTCAATGTATACGATACCACCAATCACTCTCAACCTATTAGCATGTATGGTTCAAATGTGTCGGCTGATGGGTTGGAACATGTTAGTCCACTAATCTTTGGCGATCCATTTAGAAAGCATGAAATGCGTTGCAGGTACTTGGGCCAATTCAGCATATCTGCTATTTCTTCTTGTTTGCAAGAATCCAGGTGCTAACATTCAGTTGTGAGCTTCTTCCTCTTTGCAGATTTAAGCAGAAACCACCATGGCCAGTGCTATCAATGGTGACATCTTTTGGTATCCTTGTGATTGCGTTGCTTGTTGCACATATATTCCATGCAACCGTGAGTCGAATAAACAAAGTTGAAGAAGATTGTCATAAAATGAAGCTGCTCAAGAAAAAGGCTGAAGCAGCAGATGTTGCAAAGTCACAGGTACATACATCATATCCAATTGATAGCTTTCCACTGTGTGTTAACCATTCTACGCTAGAGGGAGGGGTTGTAATCTAACTTTTTATGCAGTTCCTTGCCACTGTATCACATGAAATCAGAACTCCAATGAATGGTGTTCTTGGTGAGTATCAAACTCCTTATCTCATCTTTGTTCCATGAATATTATTTCTCAAGAATATTCCATGACTTTGATTTGGGTTGTAGGAATGCTCCATATGCTTATGGACACAGAGTTAGATGTTACACAACAGGATTATGTTAGGACCGCACAGGCAAGTGGAAAAGCTTTAGTCTCGCTAATAAACGAGGTTTTGGACCAAGCAAAGATTGAATCTGGAAAGCTGGAGCTTGAGGAGGTGCGGTTTGATTTGAGAGGAATATTAGATGATGTCCTGTCACTCTTCTCGGGCAAGTCCCAAGAAAAAGGGCTGGAGGTAATTTACGAATGATCTTTATGATTTGCAAAGCAAGGTTTGTTTGTAATTTGTAACAAGTCCTTCGTACTGATTTTTCTGAGTGTTGCTGATGAACGCAGTTGGCAGTATACATATCTGACCGTGTTCCAGAAATGTTAATTGGGGATCCTGGGAGGTTTCGACAGATACTCACAAATCTTATGGGTAATTCCATTAAGGTAAATTGTGTTATGATATTTTTTGCTTATCATTCCGTGCTAGTTGACTGACTAAAGTAGCTGATCAGTTGTAAATATCCTGGCAGTTCACTGAGAAAGGACACATCTTTGTAACTGTTCATTTAGTGGAGGAGCTACTAGACTGTAGTGATGTAGAGACAGCATCATCTACGGAAAATACTTTGAGCGGGCTTCCAGTTGTAGACCGGCAGAGGAGCTGGCAAAAATTTAAAGCTTTCAGCTCCAATGGGAATCGGAGCTTTGCATTATCCCCAGCTGAAATCAACCTAATCGTCTCAGTTGAGGATACTGGCGTAGGGATCCCTATAGAAGCGCAGTCCCGTATTTTTACACCTTTCATGCAAGTTGGACCATCCATATCCAGGACACATGGGGGCACAGGAATTGGGCTTAGCATAAGCAAATTTCTAGTTGGACTGATGAAGGGAGAAATTGGATTCTCGAGTACTCCCAAGGTCGGGTCCACATTCACATTCACTGCGGTATTTGCCAATGGCATGCATCCAACTGAAAGAAAGAGCGAACCGCAGAACAATAATCAGCCCATTTTCTCAGAATTTGAGGGAATGAAAGTATTGGTTGTGGACCATAGGCCTGCGAGGGCGCAAGTCTCCTGGTACCATTTTCAGCGCCTAGGAATCCGAGTCGAAATAGTTCCATGTGTTGACCTGGCTCTACGTTTCATGAAGACTTGCACTGCCACTGTGAATATGATACTCATAGAGCAAGAAATATGGAATAAGGAAGCAGATGTGTTCATTAAGAAACTACAGAAGGACCCTCTTGTCCATTCTCCTAAATTGATTTTGTTAGCAAATTCAATAGACTCCTCAATATCAGATACATTAAGCACCATTATAGATCCTCCAATGGTGATAGTGAAGCCATTACGGGCGAGTATGCTAGCAGCAACTTTGCAGAGAGGATTGGGTATTAATAACAGAGAATATCCTGAACACAAGGGACCTCCTGCTTTGATTCTCAGGAATCTTCTTCTTGGCCGAAAGATTTTAATTGTGGATGATAACAACGTAAACCTCAGAGTGGCAGCGGGAGCTCTGAAAAAGTATGGAGCTGATGTTGTCTGCGCTGAGAGAGGGATAAAAGCAATCTCATTGCTTAAGCCACCCCACGAGTTTGATGCTTGCTTCATGGACATTCAGATGCCAGAAATGGATGGGTAAGTCTGACTGTTATAGCAGTTTATGTTTGAAATATGTAATAAAAACTTGAGATGTCTTTTGCCCGTTTTTCTGCAGATTTGAGGCTACGAGGAGAATACGGGATTTGGAAGAGGAAATGAACAAGAGAATTAAGACTGGGGAGGCTTTGACAGTAAAGGAAGGTAACAAATCAAGTTGGCATCTTCCGGTATTAGCAATGACCGCAGACGTGATTCAAGCAACGCATGAGGAATGTCTAAAGTGTGGAATGGATGGGTATGTATCAAAACCCTTTGAAGCAGAGCAGCTATACCGGGAAGTTTCTCGTTTTTTCAATTCGCCTTCAGATACAGAATCATAACAGGGAATTGGCTGGAAGAAGAATGGTGAAGGAACACAAAAACTCGTGTCTCCTCTGCATCTTGTAGTAGTAGTAAGCCCATACATACATCTCTCTAGCTTCCCTATCTAACAAATCTACGCTTTCTCGGTTCCCATAACATACCTTTTGAACGTTCTTGTAGGGAAAAAAAAAACAGATTGACGATTGCAAAAGAGTGTATATAGAAAGGCCTTTGTGACCATATTGTGGGCAAGGCAAGAACTTAGACCAGCTTCCACTGTAAAAATTTATTTTCTTCTCTGATTGGGACACCAAAACTTGTGGTTTGTAGATGAGTTGCAGCTCGAATCTATTCTGAGTTTCTTTGGACAGGGAAGAGAGCCATAGTATGTGTGTATGTGTGTGAATGATTTAGGATTCTTCTATTAGAACAGTGCAGCTTCTTCGTTATCATCGTCCAAGATAGGGAGTGGACATTTACTACTTATACATACTGCTTGTCATATAAAGTTGAAGATAGCTTACTTTCTCTTCTCTTCTTTACACTGGATTTGCTTTAAATGATTCTTACAACTTTTTTTTTTAACAACCAATGATTCTTACAACTAACTAATCGATTTTGTTGGTTTGTGTCATACTTTAGGGATAATTAAAATATTAAGGGGCGTTTTGCTCATTCATGAGTTTGATAATTCTTCAATTAATTACCACCAAATACAAGTGTAAATTTTATAATTTATGTCTGAGAGCACAAATTGGGTCGACGGAAGTTCACAAGTAAACTTGTGTATTTCTTTTTTTTTTCTTCGTCTACAACAAGCAAGTAAACACACATTTATTTGATCTTTCTTCGTTGTACAAACTTGTTAAACTATGCTTTCAAACGAAAATAACTATCTTCATAATAAAGACTTTGACTTTCAAACACGACCGCGAGATTTTTGACTCTTATTACGTCCGATTTTTGTCGACAAGACCATGATGAGGCTTTTTCCAGCATTTTCAAGCCCAATTTTCGATCCAATCATTGATCGCCACGTAGATCTCTCACGTCTTGTTATCCAATCACAGAATGGCTGTGACGAGAGGACTACGCCGTCAGTTGCATTACCGATTCTTATTAAGACGGGAGAGAAACAGATTTTGAAACCCAAAAAAAAAAAAAAAAACTAAATACAAAGGAGAGTTTTTTCTTTGTCTCGCGATCGTCAATTTTGATTCTTTGTTCACTTCAAGCGCTTCTTCTCCGGCGCAATCATGGTATATCATGCGATCCCTATCTGTTGTCCATTACCCTTCTTATAGTTTGTTTTTGTCAATCGGATCATTGGGCTTTGTTTTTTTTTCTCGAGATTCATAATTTTATTGGCTAAAATTATGTTTTTTACATCCGATCTGATTCAGTGTGTGCGCTATTAGGATTTGATCGTCTCATGAGCTATTATGATCAAGGATTTACTCTGATGTTTGAATATTGAATCATGTGATATTTCGCATTACGTCAAAATTGATCTTTAAATCAATTAGAATAAATAAATGGTTGTTTTCGAAATTTGAGTCGGCATTTATGGTGTGTTGTTGCTTGATTTTGTTGCATGGCTAAATTTTACCTGGCATTGCCCAATTTCTCTTTTGATTTGCATAGTTATACATGTTTCGTGCCGATGGGTACCCAAATTGGATGTTTTGTTTGAATATTCCTTAATCCAGAAAGAGCCATTACTATCTATAGTCAGACATGAACGAACAATGTATAACAATGATTATTGACTCTAAGTTGATCTGATAATTGCAGACAACTTCAAAGAGACTCGCAGACAGGAAGATAGAGAAGTTTGACAAGAACATTACAAAAAGAGGGTTTGTTCCTGAGACCACCATTAAGAAGGGCAAGGATTACCCGGTCGGACCCATCCTGCTCGGTTTCTTTGTGTTCGTTGTCATCGGATCATGTGAGTACCTCTTCTATATTCCAATCTACTAGCTTTAACTTAATCTATGTTGAGGGCACCAAATAGCTTCTTTTAGTTATAGGCTTCTTGCTTCTTGATTATGTTCGAAGCATCCCCAAGTTTTGACTTTGGTTTCCAGGTCCGTTCTGGTTCTTTGTTATCCCGCTATTACTTCCACTTTCATACATCACCTGTAACGAACCATTATCTGGAGTATTCTAAATCGTTTGATTATATATTACGTGTATGTGTGTGTTCATATATTCACTAACCTTCTTATATGCTCTATTACAGCTCTCTTCCAGATCATCAGGACTGCAACTAGCGGGGGCATGGCGTAAAACCGAATCGCATTCAAGCTAGAAGAAACAGTTTTCAAAATGAATCTCTCTTCTTCTGACTTGTCTCTTTTTCTCTCCTGAAGAATGCGTCAACTTTCTGTTACTCATACTAAGAATATTTTCCCTTTAAATTATTATATCCAACGCTAAATGTTTTCTTAAATTTAGATGCCGTTGTTGTTACGCTTTGGTTCACGTAGCTGATACTAAATACAAAAAGGGTTAAACAGTTTTACTTCCCGAGCAGTCATCACACAACCCAAGTTATTTATTACAATACGAATGTTTGTATAATACAGTCCCGAAAATCAAAACAAAAATCAAACTAACCACGTGTAAACCGTACGATTCCAAAAGGATACAACCTCAAAGAAAGTCAAGGAAATTGAACCAAGAGAAGAGAGATGATCAAGCCCTAGCCGTAGGGGAGGGATGAAACGCTGTTCCGCAAGCAATCCAAAGTCTCTTTCTCCCACGAGGAACGGTACAGCCAGGGACCTTGGTCCATTCCCTAGTAACAGCATTGTAGGTTATCAGACGGTTCATCTGTCTGGACCTCAAGGACAACAATATCAGACAACCTTTGTTGCCTAGACAATTCATCCTCGTGTGCTTTCCGTAAAACTCCAAGCACCATATGTTTGGCATTCTGTCAACCTCCTTCCACAACAGCGTCATCTTCTGAAGCTCCCATATGCAAACGCATGTGGCAGCGTTTTTAGTCAGAAGACCCACCAGCATCAACCGCTCTCCGCATTCAGCTAGCGTGTGATCGCTCAGGTGTGGTGGACCCGGTATGATGTACTGCTTCCATTTCCCAGAGACTATGTCGTAGGACATTATCCCTTCGGGATCCGTTAACATGAAGTAAAGTGTGCTGTGGATAGCCACTGGTTGTGACTTAAAGTTGAGCAATACTGGGAGCTTTATGTTGGACGGGATGGTCCCTCGTTTGGTCCATACATTTCTCAAGGAATCATAGACTTCATACTCTCCTTCGCATCCAACCCACAAGACCTTATACCCATCACTGGTGGAGTTTCCATTTAAAGTCATTCCTACAGCAACACGAGACCATACCTTAAAAGACCTAGCGGGCAATTCTCTGAAAGACTTGGTCAGCGGGTTGCTCACATAGAAGTTCCGATGACCAATGTCGAGGAAGCACACTAGACCTCCCGCAGAAGCCATTGGCAAAACAATACTCTTCTTGGGCAACGCAGGGATAATTGGATTGTGCCATTTCTTCGAAAAAGGGTCGTACACTTGTCCTGAGTTGACATTCTCGTGGGTTATGGTGTAGAACCATGGGATGGTCTGAGGAAGCTCGGTGCAGTACCGGGAGAAGCTATCTGAATCAGTAAGAGCATTCCATTTGCGGCAAACTGCACGGAACTGGAAAAATGTAGCAATCGGCACTCTGGAAACAACAGCTTCAAAGAGATCTTGAGGAAATTCCTGCCAGATTTCTTGATCCATGTTTCCACTAATGCCATCTCCTTCCGTGCATGATTTTCCTTGATTTTTTTCTTTTCGAGATCGCTTGACAGGTTGCTTGACAGTCTCTAACATCTTTAACATTCCAGGTCTCTTTCCAGCAGCCATTACAATATCACAACAATCATCAGCAGAAGTTTCCTCAATAAAGGGCAAACACCATCTGCCATAATGGGGGAAAAATAACAATATCTGTCAGGAAAAAGACGCATTGTCCTCTTTTCTAGAAATGAATTCATTGCACTGGAAACAAAGACTTGACCTAAAATCAACCACAAATAAGTACACCAGGGGAAAAAAAAAGGAGCAGTAAACCAGCTAAAAGAATAACCTTTTTCCAGTTTAAGCATTGGCAACAAGTATGTATGTACTTATTCAGGAAAAGTTGCAAATAAACACATACAGTTAGATGCTTCAAGAAGAAGGGAAGGCCTCAAGTCAGGATTCACAGTAATTATCAGCAGGGGTGCTTTCAAATGAGACCAACCAAAATTAGAAGATCGAAGTAAAGAAAGTCTTGTTAACGCAAATGATGGACTAGTGTAATAGAGCCAGCACAAAATTCGATGAAAACAAAGAGAGCTTTCAGTGGCAAAACGATTCCCTCTATGACCAAATTGGAATCAATTCACAGATCAATTTCACCTCTTTCAGCTAATTCAAAAAGCAACTACAAAAAAGGAACAATCAGAGAGATGGCATGATTCCAAGGAACAATTGAAATTGAACCATAAGCCCTAAACGAAACACAGTACGAGGTTCCCAAATTGCAAAATAGGATGGAAAGCACCGTATATAGATCTAGCCAGAGAGAGAGGGATGCTCACCGGTTCTGATACTGAGGGTCGTGGAGAACTAAAAACGACGGTGAAGACGAAGACGAGGGAGGTGAAGGAGGAGAGCCGTTGTGCAAGAGCTCTTGAAGCTGGCCGATGAGCTGTCTGAGCATGGCAAGCTCTCCTTCCATGCCCCGACGAAAGAGACAAAAGAGAGAGAGTGTTGAGAGAGAGAAATCAATGGCAGCAGTCAAGAGCAGCGACAGCCATTCAATAAACCCCCATTTTAGGGTAAAACAGAAAAGGAAGAAGGAAGAAGGAAGAAGAAGCTTAACCTCCTCCGACCATCTCCGCCTCTCTCTCTCTTAAAACCATCTTCATCTCCTTCTTCTTCTTCTTCTTCTTCTTCTGCCTTAGAATTGTCTTTTTCTCTCTCTCTTTTGCTTCATCTTTTTCCATCTCTGTTGGCCCCATCTGATTATTTCTTCGCAATTATTCCAGCTTCTACTTTTTATTCCTCTTTTGCCCCTTCCTTTTTCTTTTTTTTTTTCTTTTTTTTTTTTTTGTCATCATAGCTCTCTCACCATGTCTAGAGATGATAAATATTAGTAGTATGTGCCATTGTTAGAAGAAGACTGCAAATAACTTGATTCCAAAAGTTTTACTATTTGTTGCTGTAAGAAAGTCAATGAATGTGCTAAGTTAAAAAAGGAAGAAAAATGAGCATCGGATGTAATTAAACTACATGTGCATAATTTCTCTGGCTTATCTTTTTCTTTTGGTGTAATAATTAAGTTTTCAAAATCATTCCACAGGGAATGTAAAGTTGGGGGTTCATTTTTGTCATCCCATCAATATGCTTTGGTCAATCATGTCTCTTCCATTTAACAAAGCAATTAACAATATGTTATAAGAAAAATGATGAAAGTAACTCATGATAATCTCTCAATGTTTCCTTTTTCTCCAACTATTCTTACATTTATATAGACGGTCCAATTGATATAAAGCAGTAAAAAAAAAAATACGAAATTTCATTTTTCAAAAGCATTATTGCTTCTCTTGGCTATTTGGACTAGAACTGTTCACGACTACTTTTGACTTTTGAGTAGTTGATTCTCAAAAGTGGCGTCTCGGATCCGACTAGTCCCCTTGATTGTCTATCAACCTCGATCTTTCGGTCACTAAACTGTTTGGCCGAGTCATATAACCCGGTCTGATTTGAAGGAAATTAGTTTGACCGTATGTGTATTTGGTAGCACATATGGCGAACCAACAAGAATACAAAAGCATAACAACAATGGCAACTAGATTGAAGACAATATTAAAGGTTGGATATTTTGTAGAAAGACTTTCAAAATTCTTAATAACATGTAGTAAACAGAAAGTTAAAGCATTCTACAATACAAGGGAAAAAGAGACAAGTCAGAAGAAGAGAGATTCATTTCGAAAACTGCTTCTTCTAGCTTGAATGCGATTTGGTTTATGCCATGCCTCCGCTAGTTGCAGTCCTGATGATCTGGAAGAGAGCTGTAACAAAGCATGTAAGAAGGATATTATATATAGAAACACACACATACACATGGTATATAATCAAATGATTCAGAATACTCCAGATAATGGTTCGTTACAGGTGATGTATGAAAGTGTAAGTAATAGCGGGATAACAAAGAACCAGAACGGATCTGGAAACCAAAGTCAAAACTTGGATGCTTCCAACATAATCAAGAAGCAAGAAGCCTATAACTAAAAGAAGCTATTTGGTTCCCTCAACATAGATTAAGTTAAAGCTAGTAGATTGGAATATAGAAGAGGTACTCACATGATCCGATGACAACGAACACAAAGAAACCGAGCAGGATGGGTCCGACCGGGTAATCCTTGCCCTTCTTAATGGTGGTCTCAGGAACAAACCCTCTTTTTGTAATGTTCTTGTCAAACTTCTCTATCTTCCTGTCTGCGAGTCTCTTTGAAGTTGTCTGCAATTATCAAATCAATCAGTCTTATACATTTGCCCATTATGTCTAGTAATGGTTCTTTCTCGGTTAAACATATTCAAATCAGAAAAAAAAACTCAGCAAAAACATCCACCGATTAAGCACGAGTCATGTCTTCATGCAAATTTAGAGCAATTGGGCGATGCTAATTGGGCAAGCATGTAAATCAAGCAACAATTAGAGCATAATGCAGATAAGAAAACTTCAGCTAATCCGACATAAATTTCGAAAACAGATCAACGTCTGTCATGATATTAGCTAAGTGAATTTGAATAATAGATTAAGAGATCAATTTTTGGTATGATGCGAAATTTGCCATAGAAAGAGTAAATCCTTGATATCTTACTCCTGAATCAGATCGGAGGTACAAAAGCATAATTTTAGCCAATAAAAACATGAATCCATAGGCAAAGATCGAATTATACCATGATTACGCCGGAGAAGAGACGCTTGATGGAAACAAGGAATCGAATTGAAGATTATGTCTTCCTCGTTTCAATTTCACCTAAAAAGGGATCAGCATTGCTATTCTCACAACGTAAATCGTCACAGCCTATTTCTGATTGGGTCAAGAGACGTGTGATATCTACGTGGCCATCAATAAGTGGATTGTTATTTTTAAGAGAGGTCTTGCCAACGTGTTTAAAAGTCAAAGAAGCTTGAGGATTCATGACTTTTTTTTTTTTTTTAATCCGATATTTTTTCGTTGAATATCTTCTTGTGGGTACATTTATTTTAAACGATTTACAATAAAACAATATTACGCAACATAATAATAGGCGAATAACAACCTTTTATCACGACATATTAATAACATTCTATCTTCCATAATAATATTTGAATATTAATATACGATCAATAATGTATAAATAATGATCTATCTTTACAAGAATAACGATTTCACAATCTACCGTGAATTTTAATTTTTTTTTGTTAACATAGTTTAGTGGCTTTAATATCCCCAATAATATGCGGGGTGCTATGTTCAAATTCCAGACCTAATGTAATGAATGCAGATGTGGCTATCATTATACCATATGATTCCTACACTGTGAATTTTAGTTTACTAAGCAGATTTTAACCAGAAATAAAATTATTATCTCGATAGTAATGTAGACGAATACGTAAAGAACTCAAATAATCAAACAGATTATTTTCTTTCCTTCTTCCCCTAATCACATCCTTTCGTACCTGCTAAACAACTTTCACAATGTTTAATGCAAAGTCATAATTCACATTTCTTAATCAATGTATATTTTCACTTTTGTCGATAATGGATTATTTTTCCCTTCATTATAGTTTATTATTCATATCAGAAATCATGAAAAATTGGAATTTCGGTCTATAATTTTCCTAGTATTCAGAATCAGCTATAAATAATGTTTTATTTTAAATAATAATCCTTTGTTTAAATAATAATCAGCTATAAATAATGTATTCAGAATCAGCTATAATAATCCTTTGTTTAAATAATAATCAGCTATAAATAATGTATTCAGAATCAGCTATAAATAATGTTTTATTTTAAATAATAATCCTTTGTTTAAATAATAATCAGCTATAAATAATGTATTCAGAATCACCCTTTTAATTGTAAATCATCATTGTCACCGTTATTTTGTTGTTTATGACTGGAATTTTTTAATCACACAAACAACCAATTAAAAAACATTTTACGGTAAAAAAAAATCAGTATACAATGGAATCTTTGTTAATAATATTTTGTTGTTGCAGAAATTTAAAATAAGATACCAAACGAAGGAAAGAAAAAGAAATGCCGACAAAAAAAGAAAAGCAAAAAACAAGGAAGAAGAAATAGAAAGGACTCCTGAGGCAGCTTGTTGTACTATTTCCCCGAGGCGCTTGTGTCGTCTCCTTCCATTATTCACTGTCGCTCTTAGTCACAACGATTCTTCTCCGATCGGTGACTTCCGGCGATTTCTTCGGCGGTGTCTTACTTTGTTTTTCTACTTCAGGTTTCTTCTCTTTACTCCTCCCCCCGTATTCTAAAGAGCTTCTTTTTTTTTGTTTCTTATCCTGAGATTTGGGATTTTATTTTCTTCACAATTGAGCTTTATGCTTCTGTTCCGCAAGAGAGAGTGAGAGATCGACGAATCAATAGAATTATTTCAAGTTGAATAATAGTCTTAGGTTTAGAGAATTTGTTAGAATGGCGAATCGTTTCTCACGTTTTTGCTGTGTCGCTTTGCTTTTTGTCTTCTTTTTTTTTTCTTGCTTTCTCCGTTTCCATTTCTCTACGAGAAGAAGACGTATGTGGTTTTAACTAAGCGAATTTGAATGTAACATTTTTAACGTTTTAATTTTATTTAGCCCTTCTCGTTAGTTAGATGAATTTATTGGTCTCGGGGACCACTTGCTTTCATTAAAAACCCTAACTGATGGTGACCGTGATCGGGATCGAAACCTAACTTACTGTCACTCTTTTATCATGTTTCAAGATAGATCCACTTAATGGCTGAGCTTTGGTGCCGTTTTCTTTGACATAAGTTTAATACAATCTGTGAATTTTGTAGACCCTATGATAAGCTTTTAGCTAGCCTTGGGTTTAGAGGAAATTAGTGAGGAACCTTCTGGAAAGTACTCCAAAGGAGGGAAAATAAGTTTTCAATTAAGATGGCTATAGGATTCCGTTTACATCGTGTTTCTTGTCAAGTTGCTGGATTGATATTCTGGGCCCAGTTGAATAAATGCCACTTAGTTTTTTGTGTGATGGAGAGCAGAAGAAGGGAGCCAAGAAAGGAATACCCTTTCTCTTACCCTTTTTGTTGGTCTGGGTGAAACATAGAATGCTTTCTCTTCCTTGAGTGATTTTCTTATAAAAAAAAGAAGCTGATGAGCAGTGTGTGGTGCTTGATAATTGACAAAGGTTTTTCTTCTTGCTTATGGTATTGGTAGTTGTAGGGTATCTTCTATAAGGTAGCTGTTTGGCTAGCCAGAGTTATTTGTATTTTACAAGATTGTCTAGTCTTCTCTTATTTGATGTATTTTCATTTTTTTCTGCAAACTTGTGGTTGTTGCAGGGTTTGTTTCTCTGGCGTTGGTGGTAGGTCTATGATATCTATCCACATCTTGAATGGACTGCAACATGAGATCTCCGTTTCTGTGGGACTTGGAGAATTTGATCTTGCCCAACCCGTCAAAGACTGAAAATGACAAGAAGCAGCTAACTACTACTGAGTGGGAAATTGAGAAAGGCGAAGGAATAGAATCCATATTTCCCTGTTTCAATGGCCTCGAGAGAGTCAGTAATTGCTCTACCACCAGTTTCTGGCACACTGCTGTATCGAAAAGCTCACAGTCGACCTCTACCAACTCATCATCTCCCAAAGTTAAACAATGCATGCTTGCATCAGAAAGTTCCCCTGGAGATTCTTGCAGCAACATAGATTTTGTCCAGGTGAAGGCATCCACAGCTCTCGAGGTATCTGTTGCCTCTGCTGAATCGGACCTTTCTTTGAAACTAGGAAAGCGGACATACTCTGAAGAGCTTTGGGGTAGAAACAATAATGACATTTCAGCCGTTTCTGTGAAGCTGTTGACTCGAAAGAAATCCAAATCGTGTGGTCAGAGCATGCAAGTCCCGCGTTGCCAAATTGATGGCTGTGAACTGGATCTCTCATCTGCTAAGGATTATCATCGCAAGCATAGAGTCTGCGAAAATCATTCTAAGTGCCCAAAAGTTACTGTGAGTGGCCTGGAACGTCGATTCTGCCAACAGTGTAGCAGGTAAAACCATTATTATGGTTCAGACCGGTGGTTATGTTCTAGTTTCATTCAATTTTCAAGTTGCATTCTCTTTACCGTAAAGTGCCATTTGATTGTCCAGAAGTAACTTTACATGCCTTCACGGTTGAGAGTGACATCTGTTGTCATTTACAGGTTCCATGCTGTCTCGGAATTTGATGAGACGAAACGAAGCTGCCGCAAACGTCTTTCTCATCATAATGCGAGGCGTCGCAAGCCACAAGGAGTATTTCCATTTAATCCAGATAGGGTGTACGGTAAGAACCGACATCACAACTTGACAAAATCGATGTTTCCGCAGGATCCTTCCATCTTTCTACTCTCTTATCTGTCTCTGTCACACACACACACACACACACACAACTTCATTTCAGGGAAATCTAATGTGAAATGTTTACTCCTGCAGATCGAAGACAGCATACAAATATGTTGTGGAATGGGTTGACTCTAAACACAAGATCTGAAGAAAAATTTGCATGGGATACAAAGCCTACACAGACGGAGAGCGGCTTCACTCTGAGCTTCCAGAGAGGTAATGGCTCTGAGCAGCAGTTGTTTGCTAGTAGCAACCACTCGTTCTCTGCGTATCAAACCTCAGGCGGGTTCTCAGCAGGGAAGTCCAAGTTTCAACATCATGGCGAAGGTTGGTATTTGCACTTCTTCACTTGTCCTTTTAATATAAGGTTCTAATAGATATATGTTGTTGTTTTTTTATAACTCTAGTCCTTTTAAATTAGTAGATACATGTTTTTTATGTTATCTCTAGTCCTTTGAAATAAGGTGAAATGTTTTGGCAGGTGTGGGAGAATACTCAGGAGTCCTCCATGAATCACAAGATTTCCACCGTGCTCTCTCTCTTCTGTCAACTTCTTCTGATCCCCTGGTCCAACCACATGCGCAGCCACTTTCTCTACTCTTTTCATATGATGGTGTACCAAAATAGATGAGTAAGTAATGTGAACTTTTTAAAACCGGTTAGCTTGGGTTAGTGGATACTAATCCAAACCTGTCAGAACAAGTTCATACTGTCTGCATTTGTATGCCGACTTGGGCTGCGTTCTTATCTTTATCCTTGTTTCGTTACTAGTTAGTAACAAAGTCAATTGTCAACAAAACACTAAACAGTAAATATATGATTAGACTTTGCAAAGTATGTCTTTATTTTAGGATGGTGTCTGCTGGAATTTTTCTTACCTATACATCCGATTTCGTTTTTGTTCTCAAATTGAAAATGTAGAAAGATCTTCCCCAAAGCTTCCACTCCGCATTTAGAATCGTAGTAAGCATCAAGCACATGATCTAGTATCTATTTCATGTTAAAATATCAATCAACATAGATAGTTGGTCAGTAAGGGAAGATGTTACAAGAGATGCTTCTGGTGGATCAAAAAGATTATTAGAATTACTTTATCTAGCCATGGGTTATAGGCTGGTTGGACGTTGGTTTCTCTATATGTAGCCCTTAGAAACCTCAAGATTCTTAGTCACAAGAGGCCTCTCATTTAATGAAAACAGTTGATATATGTTTATGAAACAGTACACATGTCTGAGAGAGTAACGAAGTTTGACATACAACAGAATCCAAGAAGACATACAATACAACAGGATCCAAGAAGAAGTTGACTTAATAGGTTGGGAAAAGTAGAGAAGACCAGAGCTAACCGTGTAGCCGGTTTATCTTGAGCAATGAACGTTACACGAGTTATAGTTTTTTGGAAAAGAAACTCCCATCGGATGCAACCTGATTTATAATCTAGTGACTTCCAATTCACTACTCATTCATATGAAATGGGTAGGGAAAGTGCCATGTATTGGCTGTGATTCAACCACGGGATGGTGTTTGGTCCCATGTGAATCCGAAGACGTTGACAGAAGAGAGAGAGCACTGTAGAAATCTTGCGTTTCATGGAGGGCTCCTGAGTATTCTCCTACACCTGCCAAAAGATATAACTCAGTTTCAGCATCAGAAATTTACAAATACAAGATGACCAGTCAAGAAGTGAAAATATCAACCTTTGCCAGGAAGTTGAATGTTGGACTTCCCTGCTAAGAACCCGCCAGAGGTCTGATACGCAGAGAAAGAGAGGTTGCTACTAGCAAACAGCTGCTCCTCAACGCCATTAACTCTCTGGAAGCTCAGAGTAAAGCCGCTATCCCTCTGCGTAGGCTTTGTATCATATGTGGTACCCCATGCATACTTTTCTTCAGATCTCGTGTCAAGGGACAACCCATTCCACAACATATTCGTATGCTGTCTTCGATCTGACAGGAGTAAAAATATCACAATAGAGTTCCCTGAATTCAAGTTGTGTATGTGTCTGTGTGTGATAGAGAGATATAAAATAGAAAGGTGGAAAGATCCTGAGATAAAATAGGTTAAGTTGGGTTGTAGGTTCTTACTGTACACCCTCTCTGGATTCAATGGAAACACTCCTTGTGGCTTGCGACGCCTCGCATTATGATGCGAAAGACGTTTACGGCAGCTACGTTTCTTCTCATCAAATTCAGAGACGGCATGCAACCTGAAAATTAGAAAAATCAATTCTCTACAGTATGAAATTACAGCAGGTAAACGCTATTTCTGGACAAGTAAACTGAATTAGCTTTTTACAGTAAAGAGAATGCAGCTTACTAATAAAATGAGGCCATGAACACATAAACACAAGTCAGAAAGATAATCATGGTTTGTTTACCTGCTACACTGTTGGCAGAATCGACGTTCCAGGCCACCCACAGTAACTACTGGGCACTTTGAATGGTTTTCGCAGACTCTATGCTTACGATGATAATCCTTAGCAGATGAGAGATCCAGTTCACAGCCATCAATTTGGCAACGCGGGACTTGCATGCTCTGACCACATGATTTGGATTTCTTCCGAGCAACAACAGATGGAGTCAACAGCTTCACAGAAACGGCTGAAATGTCATTATTGTTTCTACCCCAAAATTCTTCAGAGTATGTCCGCTTTCCTAGTTTTAAACAAAGGTCTGATTCAGTAGAGGCAACAGATACCTCGAGAGCTGTGGATGCCTTGAATTGGACAAAATCTATGTTGCTGCAAGAATCTCCAGGGGAACTTTCTGATGCAAGCTTGGTTTGTTTGACTTTGGGAGATGATGAGTTGGTGAAGGTCAACTGTGAGCTTTTCGGTACAGAAGTGTGCCAGAAACCAGTGGTCGAGCCAGTACTGACTCTCTCGAGGCCAGCGAAACAGGGAAATATAGATTCAATCCCTTCACCTTTCTCAATTTCCCACTCAGTAGATGGCAGCTTTTTGTCATTTTCAGTCTTTGACAGGTTGGGCATGATCAAATGCTCCCAGTCCCACATCGGAGATACCATGTTGCAGTCCATTCAAGATGTGGGTTGATTTCATAGACCTAACACCAAAGCCAGATCAACAAATCCTGCAAGAACCACAAGTTTGCAGAAACTAGGGATAGTAAATGAAAGCGAAAATGAAATTAGAGAAAGCTAGACACATCTGAATTTCAGCTACCTTTATAGAGGACACCCTTCAACTATCAATGCCATAAAAAAAAAGAACAAAAAAAAGCTTCTGAATTTCAAGCACCAGACACAGCTCATCGACGTTTTTCACTCACACTTTTATTATTAACTTCAGCAAGAGAAAAGCTTTCTATGTTTCACCCAGACCAGCAAAAAGGGCAAGAAAAAAAGTATTCTTTTTCTAAGCTCCCTCGTCTGCTCTCCATCACACAAAAACTAAGTGGCATTTATTCAACTGGACCTACAGTGCTCAAATATGATTGCCCAGAATATCAGCAACTTGTCAAGAAACAAAGTGTAAGCGAAATACTATAGCCATCGTAATCGCAAACCTTTCCCCTAACCCATTCCTTCTTTCCCCTAACCCATTCCTTCTTCCATCGTAAGCGAAATACAAGCTATGTCATAGCCTCTACAAGGATGTCAGAAAACGGCACCAAACTCAGCCATGAATGAATCTATCTGCAACGATTATTACTTTGAAGTAATAAAGAAAATGTGACAATAAGTTAGGTTTCGATCCCAATCATGGTCCCCCTTAGCTAGGGTTTTCCATGAAAGCTAATGGTCCCCAAACACCAATAAATTCATCTAACTAACCAAAGGGATGGGAACAAAAAGTTATGGATGCTACAATCCAATTAGACTTAGTAAAAAACACTGTCGTGTTTGTTATCTTTGGGAAAAACCAAACGGTGAAGCGAAAAAATAAAAGCAAACAAAAACGTGAGAAAACGATTCGCCATTGTAACGAGTTCTCTAAACTTAAGACACAATTTCAAGATGAAACATTTTTCATTCATTCAACTCATAATCGATCACTTTCTCGGACCAGAAGCATAAAGTAAATTCTAACAATAGAAACCACAAATCTCAGAATTTTTTTCCCTAGGGGGGGGGGGGGAGGAGTAAGAGAAGAAACCTGAAGTAGAAAACAGAGTACGAGACCGCCGAAGAAATCGCCGGAGGTCACCGATCGGAGAAGAATCGTTTGTCTAAGAGAGACAGTGAAGAATGGGACGAGACGACATAATCGCCTCAGGGAAACCGAATAACTTAGACCATTTGTTAAGAGTCCTTTTGCTTTCCTCTTCATTATTCTTTACCTTTTTTGTTACTGTTACTGTTTTGCTTTCCTTTGCTTTTTTTTTTTTTGTTTGTTATTTCTTTCCATTTTAATTTGTGTTTTTTTTTGTTCGCTTTCATTTTTGAGATTGGTATATTATTTTTACTTTCTGGTATAAAGAAAATTTATTTTACTGTAAATAGAAACACTGAATGCAGTAATGTTTAGGGATCAAATCTATTGAAAACAAAAGAATCACACAACAAATTTATAAAAATTAAAATGATCTAATATAAAAAAGTATGGTAGACTGTAAATCGTGACGAAAATGATGAATAATAAATTTTAAAAGCAAGTAAATAACAAGATTAAGTCAATAAGAGAAAGTGTTAGACATTAGTGAGTGAATCACAAGATATTGTGGATTAATTTATTGAATGAATTAAAGCTGATATATTTTAATAGATATATTTTAGAACTCAATTCAAAAATAAATAATTAACGTATTTCCGCAGAGCTAATTACTTTTTGTAAACAAGATAAATTACTGTTAACAAAAAAAAAAAACAACAAAAATTAGTTATCTCCTGCTAATATTCAAGTAGTTAAACATGCCTAGTTTGATATGTTCACAAAAGTTCTATAACTTTACTCTCATAAGTTATGATGCTTTGTTTACCTAAATTGATTCAATTAATATAACAACACTTTCATTGCGTAGCAACATGCTATAAACTCAAACTTAGTTGAAAAACTCTAAAGATAATCCCAAATCCAACAATCTAACAATCAATCATGAATCTCTTACCCAACCATGGAATTATTCAATCATGATCAGATATGAAAAACACATAGATAAATAACAATCATTATCAGAAATCAAAATAAGAAGCAAAAAGGGTTCATAAATACTCATTAAATTATAATACTATAAAAGTATGATGATTATTATGTTTTTGTAAAGATTTTATAAAATCTGAATCTTCCACTTGAATTCAATTACAAAATCTGGTGAAATTTGGAAAGTTTTCTCAAAATCTCATATTTGTGATCGGTTGATTACCCATAGTTATTGATCGATTATATTAAGTGATTTGAATTGATTAAGATGTTAGTTAGAATTGTTGTACAAGATATGATACACCAACTAATGGAATGGACCGAGATGAGTCCATTGTTTTAATCTTTGGATTTCCTTCAAAATATTTGAAGATGAAAGTTAACATTTTGTTTCCAAATTTTAACAAGATCTATGGGTAGCAAAAACTACAAGAGACTTGAAATTGTTACGAAAAGATGAACACATTTTCATTCACTGGTGATTTGACTGACATCATTTGTAGAAGATAATTAAAGTGTTATTTATATTAGTGATGAAAAACTAACAAATATTGGATAGACTTTGTGGTGTTTTATTTGCAACCGAATAATGTCTTACTCTTACGTACGACTAAGAAACTACTGCTTATTATGTAAATAGTATATGTAAAAAAAATGTAAATCAAAGTTGATTTTAGTTAAAGATAACAAATTAAAGCAGATGGAAATTGGCGAATGAAAAAGATGACAAGTGGTGGAATAGACGTCAAAAGTGGTCTGTGGGAAACCAACCCTATCTCCATTTCCGCTTCTTTTTTCTTCACTTTCCTCTTCATTTAACCTGGTCATATACAGAAATAAATGCCCGTTGATGTTGATCGGGAAGTGATTCATGTGTTGTGTGTTGTGTCTCATAAACATAACTAATATTGTTTATTGAGTATTCCAAAGAATCCTAAAGATCATAGTTATACTAAAATTTACTCGTCCTGTTAACTGTATAAATCGAAATAGGATCTATCATCTTTAGTTATTTGTGATTTGTAATTAAACTATTAAGTATATGAATTACGAGGTTGAAACTCATATAATACCATGCATTGGTTAGCAAAAACCCATATTAATTAGTGTTAAAATACCTCCTTCATTAGGTTAATCCATATATCTGATTGTCTAATGCATAAATTTTGCGCCAACAGCAAGAATGTCAATTGTTATAGGGAATAGCTATTATGAGGTTCAGTAAGACAATAAACATGGACAATGAGTAATATTATATTGTAGTTTGTTTGTTTCAGTAAGAAAAAAAAACAGTAGAAAATCTTGAAACATATTACTATTCTTCACTTGAATATAATATGGATTTCCTTTTACTTTTTATCCACAAAAATGAAATAAATTAAATACAATAATTTAAATTTTAACCAAATGTTGTGCTCCCAATAATTATAAAAAGAAAAAGAGAGTTGTAAAAAAGACATACGAATGAAATAGTGAGAAAAACTCGTGAAGCTTCGAATAATTTTGTGGAAACCATCTGAGATATTAGCACCGTTGTTCTGTATGTTCGTGTCTTCTTTTTGAAACAAGCTATGTTCATCACTTTCTTCTCTCCCTTAGAAAACCAAAAAGGATCAGAACATAAAAAGTTAGACAACAAATAAAAATAAGGGACGAAATGTAGGAGAAGGTACTCTTGATGAGCTGGTTTGGTTTCTTGTGCTCATGAGTAGCAGCCACGGAGATGCTGGATTGCGTTGAACAACCCAACGAAAAGGGCAATACCACAAATCTCTCAATCCGATCTTTCATCTCTTTTTTTTCTGGTTTTGATTTTTGTTACCCTCGAAATGTATGGTATACGATATGTAATGTGTGATAATAGCGTGTGTGAGCAAGTTAGAATCATTCATTCATTGATAATTCCTAACCCAATAAAGGAATAGAGAGATGGATAGTGTCATTATTGAGTATATTTGGGGATGCTTTTAGTTGGCCAACAATGCCACTTAACCTAATTTCTGGATTAAACATTCAGGATAATTCCACTTTTACTCCTTACCCAATTCGTAATTGTAATCAATACCATAAATAAGACTACTGTAATAAGCTCTCTTATTAGACACCTTTCCACAATTATGTGACTTACGTCTACTGTAACTCGGTTAAAACAACTTTTTCATCTTTATGAATTACACACTATTAGGATTAGTGTTTGAGATTCAACCCCGTAAAATTCAAAAAGGCTGACCAAGCCTGCAAACCGGTAAACCCATGACTAACCGGGTCAGATCAAACCATATCTTTGATATTTCAACCGTTTCTTTCTATATCCAAACAAGATTTAAATTACAGTGCGAGAGTTTCTCCTTTTTCTCAAGAGTCTGGACCCTCTCTTGTAATAGAAGCCACAACTTTCTGGGCATTAATCTTAGAACCAACTCCAACTCTATTTCAGAGAGATAAAACGACTTCTCCCACCTAAAATCAATATTTTTTTATTAAACTTTCTCCAATTATTCATTTAATATAATAATTGACGAATTCCCCTCAGATGCATAAGACAAGAAGAACGACTAAGTTGGTGTAAGTAAGCACGAATAAAATAAATGATGGCCTTACACCGCATAATTTACATAGTCGCAAAGGAAACGAGAGAAGAGGAAAGACCTTAAACCTATAAGAAGTATTTCATTCTTTCGTCTCTCCTCATTGCATTATACACAGCTTGAACCTGTCAAACCAATCAACACAAATTTTTTTATCACACTAATTTTCAACTCCAAACTTTCTCTCACCCTCTATGTAATTATGGTTTGAATCTCTATGTTTCTAGTGCCTATTTACCCATATTGCTTTCATATGTGTATGTCTATGTGTGTGTGTGTGTGTGAGAGAGAGAGAGAGAGAGAGAGAGAGAGAAGAGGGAAAAACCTGTTCGCTAGAGACAACTCGGATAGGGCCAATATTCACCGATACATATTTGCCTTTGCTTGATAATGTCTGCTTTACACAATCCTTTGATGTGGGAAAAAGAAAACAGATATACAGGATTAGTAGGATTCTTGTGTTCCCAGTATTATAAAATTGCTTGAAAGACATTGCATGTAAAGGTATCCTTATCTGATTCTTCAATGGAATATGAAGGAACAAACAGTTAGCAACTAAGCTACTGCACAAGACTAAGCATATAAATCAAAGTAAGCAGAGCAGGGTGTATACGGTTTTCACTTGTATACACGTTATACATGTAATAATCAACTCTGTGCATTCCAAGATATTGTATAGAAACCACCGGTGGAGCTTTTTGTGCACGTAAATAGAACAATAGTTGAAGCCAATCTCAATATATGTACAACCTCACAAAGTAATCCTATCCCCAACAATCCAATATTATTGATTTGACGTACTTAAGGAAAAGCTTGATGCTTTCTATACGCGAAAGAAGTGAGCAGTAAACAAAGAATTGGTGTAACATTAAGAAGCCCGATGGGTTCTACAAGCAATAATACGCCATGACTCTAGATAGAGAAATACTGATTCTACTTGAGATACCAGGTTTCCATCTCCAGATTTAAAATCAGAAAATTTGATATAAAAGTCTCTTATCAATCAACAGTATGATGTGTACAAGATACATTTTGAGAGGAAAACAAGTTACCTCTGGAATTTGCCGTTCAATAACAGATTCAACTGCAATGACCATAGCATGCACAAAGTCATCTCCACCAGTCCCGATTGCAGTAAACCCTCTATCTGTTGGGTATGTATTGACCTGTCAAGTAAAACGCCAGCCTCAAGGCAGCCATAACGACCAGCACATACTATTTGAAGAGCAAAAATAAAAGAACAACTCCACTAGAAACTGACAAAACAAGTACAAGGTTTTCTAAAAGAGATACCTTTTGGTCAAGTTCGAGCCACTCTTTAGTAGAATCATCAGCAACAGTGCCTCCGATAATCACATTAGTAGTTTTCCCAACCCTCCCATCAGTCTTTGACACTTCTGCATCCCATCAGCATGAAACAGGGGAAAGAAAAAGGTATCAATTAAGTAGTACTCGAGACTTTAACATCATCTGTTTCTTTCATCGCTCAAGCTTGATTGTTAACACTAAATAATCCAAACTCCTAAAGAATCATCACCACAAGTGAAGGATTAGTTAAAGTGACAAAAAAAGTAAATAGCCGTTCTGCATATCATAGCCATCGAAACATTTACCCAACACTAGCACGTCAATGGAAACTAAAATTTCGTTTCCTCTTCATTACAGATCGAAGCATTTCGCATCCGATGAATCAAATCCATTTCGGCCAAACAGCTAACAAAATCACTCTGGAACGAGTTACTAGGAAGAAATCAACGAGGCGCGCACCTGAAATCGCCTTGAGAACAGCTTCTTGAGGCGGACCTTGCTCGGATTGATCGTTATGGGTGCAATTGAGACGAGGGAGCCGGTCGGGAACAGAAGCAAACCCACTGAAACTTAGTCTCTTTGGCGCTGGGAACAAACCATGGACCGAAACAGACGCCGGAGAAGGAGGGAAAAAGAAGCATCTACTTGCGGTGGAAGTCCGACGTGATTCCGACAGGAAAACGGAGCGCAAAATCGTTTTGCAAGCCATTTTGCGGAGCTTCTCTACTTGGAGATGATGAGTAAGAAGAGCTAAACGCTGCCTCTGCGTTTGGTTGTTTATAAAAATCGTCCATGGCGTTGCCGAGGGACAATAAGTTGTAAGGACACTTATGCCCTTAGGCTTTTGTCAATGTCTTACCATCTCTAGTCATTTTAAGTTAAGTTTTATCCAATTTTGTGAGCTCCGAGAATTTGAAGTTTATAGAGATGGTAATCCTCCAAGAACACATAATTGCAACGAGAAAAATTGCACTTAACTCCTTTAGAGCTCCTCGGAGCTAATTTATAGGCCGTTTCATTATCTTCTGTAAATAAGAAACTCATATAGAAGAAACCGTGTACACCTTCGTGTTCGTACAACAAAACCAAAACATAGTTACCCTCTTCTCTTACCCACTAAATACGAGGATACGAAGAAACATACATCCTAATGTAATTAAGTAAACAAAACAATTTGGTGGACGTGTACACGATCTGGCCGGCAAACAAAACGTTAGAATCTCTTCAACTTGGAACCGCTCTGTTTGGGAAATCGAACTAGCAGCGTTATTTTTCCTCATGGAACGGCCTGTCACTACTAGGGCTTTATTTAACAGGAGGTGGAGGGCCAAGGGATTTAGCCATGCCAACCCAAGCAACAATCCCACATGCGAGAATTATCCAACCGCATACATCGTAAGTGAAGTCATTGTTCTTCTTCTTCTTCTTCTTCTTCTTACCACCCTGCACAAGCAAGGAGCATACACAAAAATATAACCCACAAATGAGAAATTCTTTCACTTTCTGCTTTAGGTTCTCAAAAACTTGAGACTGGTGAAAATAATTGTATGAAACAAGAACATTAAAGAACCAACAAAACATTAAACATGTGATAACTTACGCTAGCATTTGATGAAGCTGAGGGACCTCCTCCTCCAACTAGTGTCTGCTGCATTATTCCACCATGCTTATGTATCTCCATATGCAGTTCCGGGCACTATTTACATAGACAGAAAGGTTTTAGGTTACTCAAAGGAGGAAGAAACACAGAGATCGGGAAGTAAAATACACAAAGATCACTGAACCAAATGTCAAAACATCAATAGTCTCCGTGATTAATGTAATGACACAAAGATTGACCCGGGAAAATGGAAGGTTGAAAGAGTACCTTTGTTGCAACTTCCATGGACTTGCGATATATCTCATTACCTGGATCCTGAAAAACAAAACAAATAAGAAAATAACAAGTTGGTCTCACTACACTCATAACAGTACCTCATATTGAACTCAGAATCATAAAATGTGAAGATGAACCTCATTTTCAGCTCTTTGGTAATATTCAGCGGCTTTATCAAAGTGGCCTTTGGCTTCATCAGAATCTATAGTAAGAAACGCGTGGGAAGTGTAAGCGTTCCCAAGACACCAAAGAGCCTGATGCGTTCCGGGATTTAATGTCAATACCTCTTCCAACTTGGAAACAGCATCTACATGACCAATGTATTTTGTTATTTTCTGAGCAAAATGGATTTAAGCAAAACAGTAAGAACTCATTACCATTTAACGTCAGCTTCGCATCAGGAACACTCTGGAACTGAGTAAGTTCAAGCAATGCTCCACCCCACTTGAGCAAATTCTGTAGAAAATAAAATATCCCACAAAGGCGCGCTCTTAAAACGAATCAGAGAAACCCAAAGTATACACAGTGATTAGTATCAATACAGAGTAAACATTAAAAGAAAAAATAAACCAATGAAGACTATCAAGTAATACATCTCCATACAATAATCCTGAACGAAAGTAGAAATCAAAATGTCAAAGCATATAAAAATAAAAAGGAGACTAGTACAAACCTCGGAATCGAGAGGATCTTTAATGTACTGAGTCTCGCAAGCTTTGCGAGCGAGGTCGAACATCAGATACCTATCAAAGTCGGCGGCAGAGAATTCCATCGTGAGAAATTCGAAGGTTTTGGTTCAGAAAACTTGGGAAAGTAGAAGAAGACCTGGAAACGAAACAAGTAGTCCGTTGTCGACTGTATCCGAGAGGGTTTTAGCTTACATGATTGGGCTTTTTAATGGACTTTCTTATGATGTTTCTTTGGTCGAACTGGGCCTTTTGATGCTACATTCAACATTTGTTGAAAGAGGATGATGATCTACTGAAACGTTAAACAAGTCATCCATACAGATTTATTACACATGGAGCTATCACGTTGATGTTTGAGGTGGAGTATCCTAAAGAAACATTTGAGAAGGCAATGTCATGGGTCCCCATGTAACCAAAATTCGCAAAATAGCCCATTTATAAAGTGATGAGAATCGGCCCAGAAAGGCCCATAAAAGTTACACACATGCCCAGAAAGGCCCATAAAAGTTACACACATCACCTAATGTACTCGCCGTTTAGGGTTTCATATGTCCCTTATATATAAACAAAACTACCTCCAAATTTATCCAACCCCGAATCTCTTCTCCGTCAGTTCTTCTCTTTGGCCGCCATGGTAAATGCTTTAAGCACACTAGTTGCCAAGTTCCTCCCTTATAATATGTGCTTCTGTTGCTTATTCTTATGCGCCGTCTTATTGTATTTTTTTTCAGGTGAAGTACTCCCAAGAACCCGACAATTCCACCAAATGTGAGAACACTTTCTTGATTCTTTATCTAGCTTCATACTGTTACTGGGTTTCTGAAGTGATTTAAATCGTTTCGGTTGGTATGTTTTTGTAGCTTGCAAGGCGAGGGGATCAGATCTCAGGGTCCACTTCAAGGTAATTTTTTTTTTTTGTGTCGATATTGGATCTCGGAAATGAATCATATTAGGGTTTTCTATTGGGCATGAGCTTGTATTTAGGACAAACCTGATTAACAAAAAGCAGGGCTCTGTTTATACATAACAGACCTCACGTAAATGTCAGGAAAATCGAACTGGTCATCGTGATTGGGTGAACCTACGTTTCTTCTAATAGCTGATGGGTTCAGTACATGATGGTACATTTTAGTCCTTCCGTATTGTAGTATAGGCCATGATTTCATTAGCATAGGCCATGATTGCATTACTCAATATAAGTAGTGAGTAAATACCACATTCGTTCAATTGTTTATTCAAATGATTATTGCTGTGCTTGCTTACAAATTTTACATTTTGTTAAAAAGCTTAAACATCTTGACCGTCTTATACATTATGCTTGAGATGCTAAAGGTTGCGGTTTCATTTTTGAATAAAAAACAATGTCTTTTGCTGATTTCTATTAATCTCATAGTTTTTTTTGTTGTTGTAAATTGTGAACAGAACACAAGGGAAACAGTGCATGCCATAAGAAAGCTACCATTGACCAAGGCGAAAAGGTACTTGGAAGATGTGATAGCTCACAAGCAAGCTATCCCCTTCACACGTTTCTGTCGTGGTGTTGGACGTACTGCTCAGGCAAAGAACAGGCATTCAAACGGTCAAGGTCGTTGGCCTGCCAAATCTGCTCAGTTCGTTCTTGATCTTCTCAAGAATGCTGAGAGCAATGCTGAGGTGACTATGGACTGTTTACTTTTTTTAAAAATTTATTGATTTGGCGCTTTTCTGTTAAGTTACTAAAAACCGTTTGATGATTATCAGGTTAAAGGTTTGGATGTTGATGCCCTTTTCATTTCTCATATCCAAGTGAACCAAGCAGCAAAGCAGAGGCGGAGGACTTATCGTGCTCATGGAAGAATCAATCGTATGTTCTTTATGCTACTCTTTTTTTTTATCAACTTTTGTGTCTTCACGTTGTGCTGACTCTTCTCTTTTGCAGCTTACATGTCGAACCCATGCCACATTGAGTTGATATTGTCAGAGAAGGAAGAGCCTGTGAAGAAAGAGGTAATTTATTGATTTCGATGCCCCCTTTTGTAATCCTGACTTTGACCATCATCATTGATCTGCTTTTCTCATGTCATTTTTGGGATTAATAAATTGCAGCCGGAGACTCAATTGGCTGCCAAGTCAAAGAAAGGAACCTCGTCTTGAGCCTATACAAACAGTAGTTTTCGTGTGGTCACTTTGTGTTACAACTCTTGATACTCTTTGTTCACTTTTATTTCTGTAAGACGAAGGAGCCAATTTTAAAGACATAATGATGATTGGTTTTTGGATCCCCGAAGCTTTAGCTTTATTGACAAATCAATAAAAAAACTTGAAATATAGTGTGGATTGTGTCTACAATAATCAAGCTTAAAATCCCACAGTCGCTATCTTTGAAAAGTAAACAGTTGAATATGATTAGTTTAACAAGACACTGTGATTTAAAAGTTTAAAAAGAAAAAACGAAAATACTTGGTCAATGTAACCCATGTGATCGTTAAGTCAAGAGTGCTTTTTTTTATTTATATATATATAGCAATTTTTGAACATAATAAATGATGCAATGAGCGATTAATTGAAGTCGTGAAGAACAATTAAAATGTCATCGTCGTCGTCGATCATACCCGGCTTGACGGATGACGCAGCGGAGCTCTGCCTCTCGCGAATCCCGCGCTCTAGCTTTCGGATCATTTCTCAGGTCTGCCGGCGATGGAAGACATTCCTCAGGAGCGAGCATTTCTCGGCCGTTCGAGAGTTGACCGGAACAGTGGAGGAGTTTATGTGTGTTCTGATGGAAAGCGAGTGTGGCAGAGACGTGTACTGGGAAGTTTTTGACGGCTCTGGGAACAAATTGGGACAGATTCCTCCCGTCCCTGGGCCATTGAAGCGCGGTTTCGGCGTCGCGGTGCTTGATGGCGGGAAGATCGTGTTCATCGGTGGATATACAGAGGTCGAAGGCTCTGCAATCAACAGCACCACTGTCTCTGCTTCGGCCGATGTTTACGAGTTCGATCCTGCTACTAACAGGTCTTCAATCTGAATCTCTTTTCCATTAGGTTCTCTTAGAAATCTGATCAATATGTGACATCCATACATCTTCTCGGAAGAAACGGAGAGGTTTTCTTCAGGATTCTTACACAATTGTAGAGTGAATTGAGTCTGGTTTTCTTATTTGATTACTTGATATCTTGTCGGAATGATATCAACAGCTGGAGAAAACTGGCGGGCATGAACATACCACGTTACAACTTTGCATTTGCTCAAGTGGACGGCCTTTTGTATGTGATCCGAGGCTATTCCACTGATGCATATAGCCTTTCAAACTCTGAAGTATACAACCCGGAAACTAACCAATGGAGCCTTATGGATTGTCCAAACCGCCCGGTTTGGCGTGGCTTCGCATTCTCCTTCAAGTCCAAACTCTATGCTGTAGGTAGGAATAAGAAAATACCCGCTATGCACACTGGTTATACTAAGCTTCTTCTTACATAACTAATGATCATCTTTTCAGGCAATGGATCGAGGTTCATTGACATATATAACCCCAAAACGAAGACATGGGAAGAGTTGAACTCGGAGCAATCAGTGTCGGTGTATACCTACACTGTTGTGAGGAACAAAGTGTATTTCATGGACAGGAACATGCCTGGACGTCTGGGAGCGTTTGATCCAGAGGAGAATTTATGGACCTCGGTGTTTGTGCCTCCGAGGGCTGGAGGTTTCTGCTTCAGACTAGGGGAATGGAACAATAAGGTTCTGCTGTTTTCACGGGTTTGTGGACACGAGACCTTAATGTACGATCTTGATAAAGAGAACGGGTCCAAGTGGAGAGTGTTTCCATTTACCATTCTTGATTTTAATGCAAGTTGTCTGTTTTTCTGACTGTTATAACCAACCTTGAAAACTAAGGAAACAACAACTGAAATAGACCATATGATGTTATGCATGTGGTGATAGACATAAGATGATCTATGATATTATGCATAAGACGATGGGTGATGACAGGCTTTGGTCATGAATAGAGTAACGAGCCAGGAATAGCTAATGAGTCAGGAATATATAAGCTTCATCGTTTCCGCCAGATACAGGTTCATGAGAAAGGAAGTAAGTTGAACAAGCATGAAAACTTGATATGGTTTATATTTACAGTTGTTGGTTTGAATATTGGGCATGTGTAAATTGTTTAGTTTGTGTGATACATGATCTTTTTTTTGGTAAGTGTTGATCGTGGTCGTGGAGTAGTTTGTGTGTAAAGATTTTGTACAAAAAGAAGAAGAAAAGAAGAGTATTAAAAATCATCAGCGCGGTGAATCTCGCCCATAAGAATGCGATTGCTAGCGACTTTGAAACCGAGAAGAGCTGGATCAAGCTGCCTCCCTTTCTTCCCTTTCTTCTTCCCACCGCCTTTGTTTCCTTCGCTTGGTTCATAAGATGACTCTGCTGCCATTTTCTTCATGCTTCCACTACTACTCTTCTTCAGCATCTCACTGAACGACGTCTCCGACGTTGATGATCCTCTGTTTCCCACTGCTGCTCCTGTTTCCCGTCTCCCACCTCCTGATAATGTATTATTGTATACTACAAGCTGAGTCTCCTTTTCCATATACATAGACATGCGTACAAATTTATACCAAAGATCATTGAGATAGATGATACCTTCGATTCCAATATAAGAAGTAGCTGTCCTGTTGTTAGCTGCCTCGGACATATGCTCGAGCAGTCCCTCATGCGATGATGAAGAATGGGAAGACGGAGGCCTTTTCAGCAATACTGATTCCTGCCCGTGTGATTCAACTACCAACCTACAACAACAACAAAAAAAAAAACATTTAATCAGTATGTGAGATTCACGCTGCTTCACTTATTCTTATCTACTGCTACTAAACGTCAGAATACACAATTACCTATCCTTCCTTCTATCTTCTCCAACCAAGTTGTCACTGTATTGCTCTGCAGCAGGAGAATACCGGGATAAGCCCTCACAATACAAATCAACCTCCCAAGACATGATGATCTCAGGAAAAACGAAATCTTAAAAAAGACGCATACCAGAGATACTGAAAGAAGACTGTTTGCCAAGCCTAGCAACAGGAACCTCGCCTTGAACCAAGGAGTCCATTGCTGCTTGCTTGTCCATTCTATCTTGAGATTCAAATGACATCATTCTCGTTCCCTCTTTTTTTGGTGGCACATTGTTCCAATTTTTGATGTCATTCGCGTCTTTGTTCATACCAAACATACTACTGAAGGCTTGAGCTTCATTCTGAGTCGACTGCCCACCATCAATAATTCCAGAACGCAAGGAACTATTACGGTGCAATGATCCCATATAGTTGCCATCTCGCGGTAATCTGCTTACCTGTTCATCAGAAAATGCCTGCGACCCAAAAGTAGATGAAGCGTTTTGCCTACCACCTTGGTCTGCAAGGCCACGGCCTGGAGGAGCCATCCTGTCACAGGGTTCCCCACGGTTCATGCTTGGTGACTCAGCAGATTGATGGCCAGGTCTCTGGTGGAGCAACTCCATAAAAAGTTGCTTTGACTTGTCGTCTGTCGATCCATCTACCATCCATGAGTTGGAGCCTTCGCCCAGTCTCCTCATTTCTGACCTCATTTTATGATGTTCAGCATCAATATTTGATCGATGAAATTGAGTTTCGGCCCAGTCACCCACTACCTGTGTATCTGTTCCAGGCCAGCGTTCTTGCGCTGTTTCCAATTGTGAAAAGTGCGGTTCACCTAATGGTATACGGGGATTCTGATGACTGAAACCCGGGGTAGAATTTCCCAATCTGCCAGAAGATAGCATATGGGCAGTAGTATCCCGCAGCTCCAGACCCTGAGAGAGTCCAAGATCATTTATCGCATCCAGATTCAGCCCTGGTGCACTTACAGGTAATGATGCTGATCGCTCAAATGGAAGACCCTGCTCGAATAATTCTTGTCGAAGTTGTTGCTGATACAAAAGGTTTTGCTCATGTTGACCAAAATGATCCTCAAAGGGTGGTCTCTGCTGCTGTTGATGAAAGTCTAGCGGTCTAAATCCCGCAGAAGAGCTCGAACGGTGGATCCCAGGATGAGTTCTTAGACGCTGATCATTATGG
This sequence comes from Streptanthus diversifolius, assembly GCA_039880935.1. Classification (NCBI taxonomy): domain Eukaryota; kingdom Viridiplantae; phylum Streptophyta; class Magnoliopsida; order Brassicales; family Brassicaceae; genus Streptanthus; species Streptanthus diversifolius. Next base: position 23,674,021 of record JAXGFM010000014.1, on the reverse strand, counting down.
TCGGATGGCCATAGAGGGTCAATATGTCTCTGTTCCTCTAATAGTGTATTGTGCCTCACTCCATTTGCCAATTGCATGAGCTGCTCTTGCTGGAGTAGCTGGTATTCCAAAGATCGTATTGGTTCAGATTGCCGTTGTCCATGTTGAGATTGCATTTGTCCGTATTGAGATTGCAATAGCTGTTCAAAAAGCTCCTTCTGATGGCCTTCAAGAGGCAACTGCCCAAAATTTCCTGCAGCAAGTTGCCCAATATATGGTGCAAAATCATGTGACGGATAGCCAGAACTCTTCTGCAATTCATTCAATAGCTGCTGCTCTAACAAAATCTGATCAACACTTTTGGACCGAGGGAAATCATGGTACTGCCCAAACCTTGAATCAGAAGCCTGTCCTCGTAGAATCTGTTGCAAATGAAACTGTCGAGCATGGGACTGTTGTTGCTCCCGTAAGAGCTTCTGATGTAATTGATGCTCTTGTTCCAGTTGACGCTGTTGCAACTGAATCTTCTGCTGCTGTTGCAACTGAAACTTCTGCTGCTGTTGCAATTGAATCTTCTGTTGCTGCTGCAACTGGAGAGTTATTAAATGTTCCAGATCCTGAGCTTGATCACCTATATGTGAATGCGACAGCATATCCCGATTTTGGAATTGCTGTTGACGATGTTGATTTGATGGAAATTGATCCCCAAGGTTAAAGCGGTTAGATTCATGATCAAATTGCGGCATCCGGTTAGCAGCCAAAGCATCGAGGGACATGTTGGGGTCAATATGTGTATTTCTTCGAGAATCAATGGGCCAATTGTCTATTGAACCAGTAGGCTCCCCCATTGCACCATAAGAACTGTTAGGTAACAGATTAACTGGTGTACTACCGCTCTCTAGCTCAGACCACAACACACCAAACGGGTGCAGCTTGTTCTCATTCTGATTTCGAGTAGCAGCCTTAGTTGATTCATCAGGAATAGCAGAGCGGCCAGAAATATTCACTAAAGCATCATGCAAACTTGTAGAGGATTTTACCGATCCATAACCAGAAACTCCAGCTCTTCCTGGGAACACGATTTCTGATTTAGACACAAATACAAAAAGATTATTTAGTTATTGTGAATACAAAACAAATTAATATGGTTATGAAAGAAGGAAATGTATTCGGCTACACAAGCATACAAAAGAATAAGAAAGAAATGTGCTCGCCCACACAAATGCACACAGATGAGGAAAGGTTAGCAGCATAACAAACCTTCATCTTGAGCAGAAATGTTCACAAAACTTCGGTCATCAGCATGTGGTGGTTTCACAAAAACTTCTGACTCAGACTTTCTATGAAAATTATCGTGAGCTGAGGGGTTGTTATACACAGAAAACGAAAGCGACGAGCCAGTTATAGAGGATGAACCATTAGATTCTGCTACAGGTGCAACTGATAAACTAGTCTCTTCTCGCTCATTCTTTTGATCATTGATATGAGCATCAATACTTTCTGTCTTTAAATATGACATGACACTGCCTAGATCTTGAAAAGGAGTTCCTTCTGGAGCATTTGCCAAGCGGACCTGTAGGTCTGTCCCAAAAAATCCTTGTTCAAACCATGAGATAATGTCAGATCCAATGAACGGTCCCTGAATTACTCCTTGAGGATCAATATATAAGAACATAAACTCCTCAGGTGGCATAGCCCCTTCGGAGTGATTCACTTCAATATCTGGTTGCTGCAGCTTGCCTGTATAATCTTGCTCATAAGGAGCAACAAGGGGTTCGCTCGCATCAAACCCTGATGATTCAGTAAAAGCAGATCTAACTGCTTCAGGACTTCCATGCGAAACTTGATAACTTTCAGAGGCCACTGAATTCGGTCTTGAGACGTTTGAAGCACCCCACGGACCTCCATTATGACTACCAAGGAATCCTACAGCAACAGTTGTTCGGCTTTGGTTCAGGATATATAGGACATTATAAATGCTCATAAGAATGGACCTTAGTAAAAACTACATGAATTTGAAGACCCGTTTAACACCTATAATGCACCTACCTGAATTACTACTAAGCATGGAACCATTGTCACCATTCACAACCCCTAGCAAAGCACCATCTACTTTTGTCTCACCTGAGTCAGGTCAGAGAATCATTCGTTATATTATGATAGGTGGAAAGATAGAAGCAAGCAACGGAAGACAAGATTACATATCCAGACTGTTTTCACCTAAGGATTCTTCCCCAGATGAAGTGTGAACTTCGCTACTAGTGATACTTCCCTTCCATATGCCGCTAAGGCTTGCCTAATAGATAATATCCGTCAACAGACACATGAAAATTAGTTAAAAATAAGAAACAGAAACAGTAATGACACACTTCTAGGAAAGGGAGATGGAAGCAAGTTCTCAGTGGGGATCATACCTCTTCTTCAGCATCAGGTCTGATAAAAGCAAGAGGTTCGATCAAAGCCATTTGAGTTATGAAGGCAACTTCCTCCATCTCAATCGGCATCCTACCGAGGGAAGGATCAGGCTTCTGATTTCTATATATGTCAAGAAACTTACCCCTTATATACTGACACATAGAGGCTGGTTTACCAGGGATACTTTCATTTCTTAAGAATCCACCAGCACCAGTGAAGGTAGTTGAAGAACCCCTCCCAGTTACAGATCCCCTTCCTCGGCCAACGGTGAACCCTAAATTTGGGCCCTCGGTTCGTCCTTTATCAAGTCCAAACCCAGGTGCAGCACGATAAGAAGCCGGCCCACCAGACTGCGATTCCATCCTATGACGTGGCCTCCATTTGTCACGAGGGTCTGAGTCCCGTTCAGATGTTGCACGGACGCTGCCAACCACAGATTGATTTTCAAACTGAGGCTCTTCTTTGTCCTTGATATTATCTACCTTGTCACAAAGGGTTTCTTTCTCTTTGTCTTCAGGACCCCACCGAGATGACCACTTGTTGTCGCGCCGAGATTCATGTACAGCAGCACGAATATTAACATCATGCCACCTATCAGAAGAAGCAATGTTTTTACTGTCGCCGGTTTCTCTGGTTGAGAAATTTTCAATGCGACGTTCTGCTTTTCTTCGATCCCCTTTCCTAGGACCGAGTAAACCAGTTTCTCTTTCCTCTTCACGCCATTTGCGACTAGTTTCATTCTCCGGCACAATTTTCCTCCAGTCCTTTTTGTCTTCAGGTGCATCCAGGCGCCATACATCCTTCAGATTTGGGTCACTTGGATTTCCCATGGGCACTGGAGTAGGAGATCGAACATCCTACACCATATCAAGAACATGGAATGGACCATGAGAACAACGAGTAAAAGAAAAAATATTACAGAGAAACAGCATAACTCATTTAAGAACTTGTTATTTTGTGGACAAGGTGTAAAACAAAGAAGATAAGTGTTTAAGCCTGGATTAGGTATTACCATCTTGCTCTCGCTTGATTTCGTGTAAAGCCATTGGGGAGACAACGGAATGCTGTTATCGGACGCCAATTCTGCAGAGAAAAAAAATAATAATAATAACAATAGTCAATAGGTGACGAAAATCAGAGAAACCAAGCAAACACAAAAGTCAGAAAACCACTAGTGGCCGAAGTAGAGGCACGAAAGAACAAATCATTGGTTCATCTTTCCAGATCCCAAAGTATGGCATCGGCAGCAAAAGTAAATTCCGTCTAACGCTCATAATCCAAACATGAAGTTGATAATGCATCTGGACACGGAAAGACTTATAACCAGGAAGATAAGATAAATTGATATCGTAGAACCCTAAGCAGCACCTATTAGGCTAAAATTTAAGCTATACACGCCTGCCGCATCCAATTAAATTGAATTCAATTCAGATCCAGAATCTAAACGATTACATTTGTCTGTTGACATTCAAATCGGTCGAGAAGGAAAGAAATTCAACCACAAAAGGAAATCGAGTTTGAACCAAAAAGAGAAACAACTAGAGGAAAAAGGAGCGGGGAAGTACCTTTCAACTGATCAGACGATTTCGACAAGATCAGATCGTCAGGCAGATCGAACTTTTCTCCGGCCATGGCAGGATTTCACAACCGAGTTTAAGAATACGTAAAAGAGGGAGGAAGAAGAGGAGAAAGGGTTTTGGAGAGATTTGGCGGAGAGACCTTTATTGCTTTGGTTTTCGATTTGCCTTTGGAAGAGAAAGCTTTCGCGTCGAGATCAAGAGAGAGAGAAAGAGAGGAAACGAGAGTGAGTTTAAAGGGCGAGAAAGGAAAGGCTAAGAGGGCTTGCGTGGTCACAACCCCGATCCGAGTTTGCCCGTTTTTTTTTTTTTTTTTTTTTTTGTCAACCGGTATTTTTTATTTTTATAATAAGATTGTTACTGTTGACAAAAAAATATATATATATTTGTCAACAACTGTATTGTTAATTTTTCTTTGTTTACTGAAACCTCTAATGTACACCATTTATAGTTTCTAAAAATGCAAACTTTTATCAGTTTTTGTAAATTATATACGTTCCCAATTTTCTGACCAAGACAACTTCATTTTCTTGCAATACATATAGAGAGAAACACGTTGGGGTTTTTTAATATTATTTACATGAAATATGATTCTAGTATTTTCTTAGAAACTGTATTTATTAATTATATCTCTGAATGATTTTCTGTTTAATGATCTTCTGGCCGCTAATGTATAAGCTACTGAACAACATTTTATAACTTCAACCACTGGCTTGGCCCGGCTGTGTTTAACTCATCATAGTGTCATATAACAAAACAACAACGAGGTTAAGGATTATTTAAGTTGGTGTCTGTTGCAAAGGCTTAAAAAAGTATTTGAGTAGCTGAAAATTTTTTATTGATGACAAACAAAAGAGAGCATCATTACTCTAAAAAATACCTCTTCTTTTGTAAAACTCGTTGCAGATTCTACATGTAAAACCAATAACCCAACAACACAATGTTCAAATATTATTTTTGTTAAATCAGGTCAAGACAGAGACATCATCTACCATTATAAATTACTACGACCAAGTTTGCAGCTTCTCTTCCACCTTACTCATCTTTTACCGCACTGGTACAGCTTTCTGTGCTGCTAACTCCCGGCGAACTTGATGCATCTGATGTACCACACGCCCGTAGAACAGCTTCATTCTGCAAGAGACCCTCAAAACTATTAAAACTACTAGTGTTGAAGAAGATATAAGAGGGTTGGGCCTCAACTTTTTATATATTCTTGGATATTGGACAAATGTTCAAGAAATCAACAAAAACATATTAAGAGATTGACAAGCTTTGCATGATATATAAAAACACCAAAAGGAACAATGACTTCCAAGTCTAAATATGTTTTACTTTGGTTAACTATAACATCACTAAATCTTGACAGAGAGATATTTAGAAGCCTAATCAAGGACAAAATCTTGGGCAGCATAAGTGATTGCAAAGTACAAAGTTGGCCTTAAAAACAAGTCACTTGAACTAATCAAACCTGAGGAAACCAAATCATACAAACTGAACAAAACCTATAACCAGTTTACAATGAAACTCATAATATTGAATTAAATCCCATGAACATTTTCAAACCCATAAACCCTAAAAAGATGGAGAAGGAGAGTAGAGGAAGAAGAGAGTACCTGCCAAACGCGACGGAGGCGGGTTTTGGCATTGGCTTTACGAGTAGAGGTAAGTTTGATTCGCTTCCAAATGAGACCACCGGAATCATGCTTCTTCACAATTTCCATCACCCGAGTTCCCCAAAACGCACCCATGGCCGCCTCTCTCTCGCTCGCTCACTCCCTCCCCAGAATAGACGAAGTAAACAAAGGGTCTTAGTTTAGCTTCAGCTTTTAACTCTATCAGCCCATTTCTTAGTACACTAGGCGGCCCATTTATAATTATAGACCTTACCAATTTTGCTATACAGATAACTTCACCAGTTTTGTCGTCGTGTTTTTAACTCGCATTCAAATTCGGGTGTTATAATTCGTTAACAATGTGAAATTGTATGATCGACCAAAGAGATGGTATACATTCATCTTGATTCATGTATCTCGACTTCTCGACTAATGTTATCTACAAAAATAATCCACCGGAGAAGGAGTACTACTGTGTTTTAAGTGCTGAAAATAGAAACAACATATGCTCTTATCCCAAAAATAACTCTTAAGATGAAACCCAAGAAATACAACAAGGCAACACTTTCTGAATTTACCAAGGTTTAAGGTCACCAACCGGACCAGCGGTCCAGTTCAGTACCTTTTCACCTGCTTTCAAGTATATGCTTCTGTCATGGGGTAACTTCCGAGCTAAACCGTTGAGTATCTGATGGAATGCGTCCCCTGGTTGTGCCGGTTGAGGGAAGAGCATGGCTCGTTTCATCGAAGGATTCGCGAGGAGTCTCTGTTTCCTGAGGATCACTTCTGTTGGTATTGAGGTTAGGATCGTGTCTAGTTCAGGGACGTCTTTTTCCCCAACAAAGACTCCTATTTCTTCCCAGGGGATGGCATCTGCGAAAGGCAGTACTATGTCGTCCGCTATAATAACTGGAATGCACCCAAACACAACCGCTTCAACTAGCCTCGGGCTCCATGGAGCCCATCCTAGAGGACATAAACAGAAGATGGATCTTTGCATGTCTTCGTAGTATGTTGTCGGGTGGTCTGTTGAGATGTCGAATAGAGGGTTGTTCTTGAAATTTTCCCACACTGCTGCTCTTGCGCCTCTATACAAAGAGAGGAGTTAGATGCAGCAGATTTCAAAACAATTTAATCTTATATAACCTAGATTCCTAATGAGGAATGGTGAACTGTGATCTTAATAGGTAGATATTGATGTATATCTGCTTCTGTTATTGTATGATACTGTTTAGTTAGTCATTCAATTTCTAACGAAAGCTCATCTTTTATTGTATGATACTGTTGAGTTAAACGTTCAATTTCTAACGAAAGCTCATCACTTGCAAAGTCCACAAAATATGTACCTTGCATAATAGCCCCCTTCTGGATCGTTGTTAACATCGTAGAACAAACCACGGAAGTAGACAAAGATAGAGCGTGGAATGTCTGGAGGAATAAGATGGGCCTGCATCTTCTGTGGGGGTGCAAAAGGGGGAATAGTGATCGAGCCTTCGTCCAAACACACATGGTTCCTCTGACCAAATGTCTGAACCAAAGTGGCACGCTGGAGTAGCGGAAGAATCCCTCTTTCAATGGCTTTTTCCTCCTATTAAATGTCAAATCAAATCTTCAATTTCCACTCAATCACTAAACAATTTATGCAATAAGCAGATGCTCAGTTTCCAAGTACAGTAATTAAGCACTAAGCGATGATACAACAGCAAATCAGCAGAGGATAAATCTATATATGGGGCATTAAATACTCAAAGTGAATTCATGAGTGCCGAGTAAATCTACCTGATAATGGAAGCAAGCTCCAAAGTCATGGGGCACAACAAAGAAGTGATCAGCACCTTCAGTCCGATTCCAATAAGGCCAATTTGATGAGATTAGTTGTATGGCACTTCTCATCATACGCGGCGATTTAAAAGGCAATGGCAAGCCGGTAGGAGTGAGATCGCAAGTGGGGTAAATTGGGGTGTAAAACCAATCAGCTTCATCGGGATTACGCGTTCGAACAGGACTAGACAATAGGAACCTGTGCATAAAGATCTCGGCAGCAAACATGTGTGCAAGACATCGAGGGTCCTTTTGAAGTAATTTCTTGTTGTACTTGCTTGGGAGCTCGTATACATAAACCTTAAGCCTCCCTACTGGATTATCCTCCAATACATCACCAGCACTTCCTGCATTTTTTCAACACCTTTTTTAAGCTTTCTTACACAGTTCTTTCACTGAACTTCTTAAGCAAATCAAAAGACATGTAAACCCATTTGAACAAGGAAGCTAGTACACTGAAGAAAACCTCAGGGTGAGCGAAATTGACACAACGGACACACTAATTTCTCGAAAAAAAATGCCAACCTCAAGGATGAATAGAAAAAAATTAATCAATTCAACTCTACATTCCAATCTGGTGTACCAAGAACAAGTACCTGAAATTCTCTCCGTCCGAACATTATGCTCGGCGGAAGAAGCAGAGAAGAAGAAGAAGAGGAGAATGGCGGAGAGGCAAGAGCGATTCGTCATACCGGAGGGAGATGTGTGGGATTCCAGAGAGGAGAAGGAAGAGAAGGCATTTAAGGAAAGAGTATCGTTGAGAGGTCATCGGCGCAGTGGTTGACGAGTTTACTTCAAGATTAGGTCTTATTTTTAAAAAAATGAGAAAGGAAAGAAACGAGTTTGAAAATGAAACGGAGAAGAAGATAGAAAACGAAAGATCGGGGAAATAGCTTCAAGTCACAGATAAGTAGAATTTTTGCTTGTCGTCTACTTTCCCCTGAACTAGACGACGAAAGAGAAACTGCTACTCTTGGAGGAATGGACAACTATGGTTTGACTTAATGTCCATTGGGCCTTGTTTACGTCAGTTGGCCCATTATATAGCAAGTTTATCTTATCCTTCACGAGCTTAACGGACTGCTTACATAGCTCATGAGTCATTATTAATAATTTAGCTAGCCATACTTGTAATAGGAGCGGTTACTAAAGCAAAAAAAAATATTTTTAAGTTTTTATATCATGAAGATAAAGGTCAACTGTCGGAATCTTCTAAGTTTTTTCTATTCAATTGTTGGATTAATGTTAGTGGTCACCTCTAAAACTAATGACATATGTCATAGTATCCAACACTCTAATATTAAAATTATTAAATTAATTTAATTAAAAAAAATAGGTCAATTAGTGGAAGTTCATCTCTTATTGATCACAGAACGGATGGTAAACTGGTCAGACAGACTGTTTATGGCTGTTTAAATATAAGCCCGTTTATGTTTAACTCATGTCCGTTTAAATTTATTTAAATTAGAACTCATTTAAATTAGAACTCACTTAAATTTTTTTTTTTTTTAATCCGATCCATGTGAAGATATCATTCATATGTCATGTTAGATCAATAAATCAATGTTGGTTATTCTTCCAATAATCCAATCTACTTATCTATTTGAATTTTTATCTAGTCTCTGCTCATCCAAATATATATATGTTTTTGTGTTACCAACACCAACAACTACAAAAAGAATTATGTATTATGAACATTCATTTTAAATTAACAATTTTAAGATTATAAATATAATTATAGAATTATCTAAAATAAATACTTACATAATCATAATAATTTTCAAGTGGGGATTCTGCCAGCTCATAAAAATAGATGTTAATGATATATTTGAAACGGTTTATGATAGTTTTCATAAAGTTTAGTCAAAAATTTTCAATCTTTAAATTTGAAGTAGTATGATTCACTTTCTCATAAGCACAAAAAAATCTTCACACCGTTTACACCATTTCAAAAATCTTAAAATACTTTACAATTTTTGTACGTACCGGGGATGTTACGTGAGATGCCAGCAGAAGTGAGTTCCTTGGACATGACTTTGGCTGCTCCCTCGAATTGTTGGTTCTGAAACAAGCGGGACAACTGTTCGTCCCCTGCTTTGCCTGTTGAAACAATGCTCATATAAACAATATATGATCCGACCAATCCCACACGATGGCTCAATCACTGATGGAGTGAAAACCCGTTGGTTCTTCTCTTTTGAGATTGACACCATCTTCTTCTTCTTGACGCTCACGTTTTTCAAATTCCACTTTTACCCTTTGGATTCTTGCTCATTCATCGCCTAACAAAAACATTACACAAAGCATGTTCTTAATTCTAAAACCAGTACTACCATGAGACAAATTGAGAAGCTTTAATAATAAAACGATAAACTTCAGTCTGTCTTCTTACCTCCAAAGCTTCAACCTCATACTTCTGATTTCCCTTGATTTATCTCTTTCTTAACTTTCAAAACTGTCGAGCGACCGACATTGGGAAAGTAAAAAAGGAAAGACAAAGCACCCTAGGAAATCTATGGAAACATTAATTAAATTGAAATTACAAAATTATATAACCGGCTTAATTAATAAGAAAATTGAGAAAAACTTAAACCAAACGAGTTATCGTTTGTTTTGCCGCCAAAGACATCAAGATGCTTATGCATGCCGCTGGTTTGAAATAGACGAAAAAGTGAATTGTTTTCACCACAATTAACATAACGGGAAACTTTGGGGTTCACCCAATTTAATTTTGGGGTTTTAGATAATCTCTCTTTAATTATAATCATTTTAAAAAATAAAGAAGTGGATGTGTTGAACAAAACCCTCCATTAAGGTGAATGAAAATTCTAAGCCCAATATAATGAAGGATACTCATACGAAGATGCTCAGTTTCCATGTAACCAAGTAATAATGTGATGATACACCAGCTAATAATGGATCATGTATCATTATTAGATCAATTACATGGACCAAAGTATATATATATATCTATATCTAAATTTGAGGGTTATCTATTCGAAAAATATTCTCAAAATGTGTTGGTGAGAGCCAAGTAAATCTACCTGATAATGGAAGCAAGCTCCTAAGTCATGCGTGTCACAACAAAGAAGTGATCAGCACCTTTTGTCCGATTCCAATATGGCCAATTCGGTGAGATTAGTTGTACGGCGCTTCTCATCATGCGCAATGGCAATCCGGTAGGAGTGAGTTATAGCAAGTAAGTGATGTTAATGGGTTGTCTGTGTAATAATTCAAGATTGAGCATAAACTTGGCGTAGAAAAAACCAGGAACGTTTACTTGGTGTTGTTTTTATGTCGTTTTCCAGTTGAAAAAAGATTGATAGTGTGATTCCAAGTGAACGTGTTTTATATGTGAAAAATAATTAAAAACAGTAGCCACCAAGGACTGAGTTAGGTGTGCTTAGACTTGAAAAAGCGTTGATCACGGCCTTCGTCAACTACTCCGTGTATTACATTCTTTTTTTAATATCAACATTTTTTTTAATATTGTGGATACTAGATTAAAATTCGAAATATGTGACAAATTTCAAAAATAACTAAGATTGTGCCATATAATTTAGAGGTTCTTTCCATTTGTTATTTCCTTTTTAAACTTTTTTGTTTCCTTTAGAATTAGAGCAATAAAAGATATTTTGGTAGGTGGGGGCAATTCCGTCAAAGCGTGAAAACCATTTGGATAAATTGGTCATTTTTCATCACTATGTTTCTCCTATGAGTCTTAGGTCTGTGTTTGCATCTGACGACGCCTTTCGTTCTCTTGTGAGCACAGCAGCAGCGAGTCGGGATAGTGAAATGGCAACTAAAGAAGATGGGCAAGATCCGAGACTCCCCAAGATCGCCTCTTCCATTAGAGTCATCCCCGACTTCCCTAAATCAGGTCTCCCTTTGTACAAAGGCTTTTGTTTTTTTTTTCATTGTTTTTCTTCAACTTCACTTATAACGATGTCGTCGTCTCTTTCCACTAGTGTAAAATCTTGATCTGTGTTTCGATCTTATTGTTTTTTGCTCCTCTCGATTGGATACTTCAACAGGGATCATGTTTCAGGACATAACCACGCTTCTTCTGGACACTGAGGCCTTTAAGGATACCATTGATATTTTTGTTGAAAGATACAAAGGGAAAGACATATCTGTTGTTGCAGGTAACTTCTTCCATAGCTATAACTTATGTCTTTGTGTCGATATGAGGCTCAATTTGCCTTGATTGGATACCGAGTATGTCTTACGTTAAAGTGAAAAGTTGTTTACTTTTGTATGTAATGAATTGGTGATAGAATTGTTTCGTCTTTGACTAAATGGCCTCTATAATGGTTGTGGTGAAACGTAGGTGTTGAAGCTAGAGGTTTCATTTTTGGCCCTCCTATTGCGTTGGCTATTGGTGCGAAATTTGTTCCCATGAGGAAGCCCAAGAAGTTGCCTGGTATGTTTTTCTTTCCTCTAGTGGCTTACCATTTTGATATTGAGTTACGTCAGAGGTCCTCTTAATATGGTCGATAACATGGGATTAGGGAGTTGTTTATGTAAATGGCTTCTTGCTCTTAAGTCTACAATTATCGTTATTTCGGACTTGAGCAAGGTGACTTTTATCTTGCTATGCCTTTGATTATCCATGACGCTCCTCGTTTGCTAGTTCATAACGCACAGTAGCCTAAGTGGTTGTTGTTTGTTGTTACATATCGATGGACTAAGTTGTTTATCTTGACGAATTACGAGAAAGATGTTTGTTGAGTGAGTTGGACATTTATTGAACAGCAGCACCACGTGAATATCGCATTCCTTGTTTATCCATGGAAGTTGATTTATAACAGGGAAGGTTATCTCGGAAGAGTATTCATTGGAGTATGGAACAGATAAAATAGAGATGCATGTAGGTGCGGTAGAGCCTGGTGAGCGTGCTATTATCATAGATGACCTCATTGCCACAGGTGGGACTCTCTCTGCTGCAATCCGACTACTTGGTAAGTGCAAGATTTTGATAATGCAGCATTTGCTTGAAAAACAAAAAAATGTTTGACTCTCTTTCTATCTTTCTCTCCCGCCTATTGGTTGTGGTTTTACAGAGCGAGTAGGAGTGAAGATTGTTGAGTGTGCTTGCGTGATTGAGTTACCAGAGCTTAAGGGGAGGGAGAAACTAGGAGAGACGCCGCTGTTTATTCTTGTAAGCTCGCCTGCTTAACAAGAAACCTTAAGGAAAATGGGTTTATTGGATATCAAAATGTTATTTTGTCATTGTATGCTGAGACACATTTCGCTTTGTTGTTTTCAACTTATCATAATTGGCATTTTGCATGCCAGGATTCGAGTGCAGTTCCGATTGTTTTCCATCTAAAACAAAAACCCATTAATAAGGTGTTACGGGTTTTATTTCTAGTAGGATCAAATTTTTAATTGCAAATGAGAGGTTTTAGTAACTCATTCTTAGTTTATTTTGCCGCAAAACTCATAAAACTGTCTTGTAATCTCAACGTATGTTTTATCATTTTAAATCGTAGAAAAAAAAAGAAGAAACAAAATTTCAAATTACATTAAAAAAATTTTAAAAAAAGAAACAAAAAAGAAATCAGGTAGCCGCTGGCTGTTGATTGCTTACAGTGACACGAACAAGACGGAGCAAAATGACAAAGAACCCTTCCTCAATCTCTGATCGTCGCTTTTGATTCATCGATTCATCAAGGTTCCTGGGTTTTTTTTTTTACGCTTCTCCCTCCTAATTTTGCTTAAGCAAAGGATATCCACTTCCTATCAGAGCTGTTTTCATGGCTGCCATTCGCGTTTCTGGATGTCGCTGATTGCGTTTTCTTTCTACCATTTTATTGTAAGCTTCTTTCATTTCGCCATTTTTCTTCTGGGTAGTTTTGTTTCCCTTTCCTGAGCTTGTTCTCTCTTTTAGGGGTATGCTATATCCTTCACTTTGTGAAAGCAATTATTTTTGAGGTTAAAGGCAGCAGAATCTAATTGCTTCAGGATTTGTGGTTAGATTCTGAAAACCATTTCTTTTTTTCTTAGTGAAGCTGCGTAGATCTGTGAAGAGAGGGACCAAGAGATGTTGTGTGCTTGTTCAGGCGAACAATTCCGGTTCGAGGACCAGCCTGGGTCGCCGGAATCACTAGCTACAAGAGATTTCTCAGCTAGTGGACTTTCTTCTTCCAGGACTAGAGCAGGCGATTGGGATTCAAAACTGGAAGAGATTCAAGTAGATGAAGCTGAATCGACTTTAAAGGAGGCTCTCTCACTCAACTATGAGGTGGGTTTAGCTACTTCTGCTGCATTTCAAATTTGTTGGTGATGTGGGTAAACTGAAATCATCGATTCTTTCCTGATGTTGAGCTTTTTTTTTTTTTTTTCTCATGTGTTAGGAAGCTAGGGCTTTGCTGGGGAGACTTGAATATCAGAGAGGTAATTTCGATGCAGCGCTTCAGGTGTTTAAGGGGATTGACATTAAGGTCTTAACTCCCAGGATAATCAAAGCCATTGTAGAAAGAACTCGTCCATGTAAGCCACCACGCTCCAGAGCTGTTATTGTGCCTCCAAGCTCCATGTCAATGCATTCAGTCAGTTTACTTCTTGAGGCAATCTTGCTTAAAGCTAGATCACTAGAGGAACTCGGGTCTTGCAAAGGTATACATGAATATAACCTGTAATGCTCTCCAGATTTTTGCTTTCAAATGTGGTCACATTGTTCTGCTGTTTATTGTTTTACCAGAGGCTGCTGAAGAATGCAAACTAATCCTGGATATGGTTGAATCTGCACTGCCAAGTGCCATGCCTGACGGAATCAGCGGATTCGGTAAACTGCAGGAAGTTTTTCAGAAGGCCCTCGAATTGCTTCCTTTACTATGGACAAAAGCAGGGAATTTTCATGAAACTGTTGCTTCATATCGCCGTGCTTTATCCAGACCATGGAATTTGGATCCTCAAAGGTTAGCTATTACGCAGAAGTCCTTAGCTTTGGTTTTACTTTACGGGAGTGTTGAGGCATGCCCAAAAGACAACATGGAGGAAGCAATTGTGTTATTAATGTTACTTGTAAAGAAGATGGCGGTTGGGAAAATACAGTGGGATCAAGAACTCATGGATCATCTCACTTACGCTCTTTCGATGACTGGACAGCTTGAAGTGTTGGCGAGCTATCTAGAGCAGATTCTTCCGGGTGTTTACACCCGAGGAGAGAGATGGTACCTTCTCTCCCTCTGTTACAGTGTTGCGGGGATCGATAAAGCTGCCATAAATTTATTAAAGATGGCCGTAGGTCCTTCTGAATCACGACAGATACCACACACTTCTTGGTTATTGTTTGGAGCAAAGCTATGCTCTGAAGATCCAAAACACTCAAGGGACGGCATTAGTTTTGCTCATAGGCTGCTCGACTTGGCAAATAATCAGAGTGAACATCTTTTGAGCCAAGCACATAGGTTCCTTGGTGTATGCTATGGAAACGCTGCAAGAAGTTCCAAGTTAGACTCTGAGCGGGTTTTACTTCAGAAGAAATCTCTATTCTCTTTGTATAAAGCAGCAAAGAGGGCCAAGGATGATCCGGAACCAGATGTTGTATATAACTTGAGCGTTGAGAATGCATTTCAAAGAAACCTTCAGGCGGCTTTGGATGGCGCCGTTGATTATTGTAGTTTGGTAGGAGGATTTTCAACTAGAGGGTGGAAACATCTAGCTATTGTCCTTTCAGCGGAGAAACGTCTCAAGGATGCTGAATCTATTGTGGACTTTACCATGGTAGAGGCTGGTGACATCGAAAAGTTAGACCTTCTGAAGTTGAAAGCCGTGCTTCAGATGGCTCAAGAACAACCTAAGCAGGCATTGAAGACATGCAGCAGTTTGCTGGCCCTAATCCGGACGCAGGAGAAATCTGAACAATCCGAGGTACATAATTTGGGTGTCATAATATGAAAGAGACATATTCTCTGATGTTTGTGATCTCTCTGACTACTCTTACTCTATATTCCCAGGCTCTGCTACAGAAACTTGAAACGGAAGCTTGGCAAGACCTGGCCTCTCTCTACGGAAAGCTAGGTTCATGGTCACATGCAGAAACATGTCTGGAGAAGGCAAGATCCATCTGCTTCTATTCTCCCAGAGGCTGGAATGAAACAGGTATGGAGAAACGACATTAAGAGTCATAAACAAACTCAGAAAGTTTTCGACATTTCATTAGTTTCCCTCTTGTTGATAACAAACTCCATACAATTGCTTCTATGGTTGGGACAGGTTTGTGTTTCGAGGCTAAATCACTGCATGAAGAGGCTTTAATATCCTTCTATATGTCGCTCTCGATAGATCCTGACTACGTGCCCAGCATTGTTTCTGTAGCAGAGGTTTTGATGAAATCCGGAGGTGAATCACTTGCAACCGCTAAGAGTTTTCTGATGAATGCCTTACGATTAGACCCGAGAAATCACGACGCGTGGATGAAGCTTGGGCATGTTTCCAAAATGCAAGGCTTGTCACAGCAAGCTGCAGAATTTTACCAAGCTGCATATGAACTAGAGCTCTCTGCTCCGGTACAGAGTTTCATTTGACTTGCAAGATATTTAAGGCGAAATTACCAGACAAAGCTAGGTGAAACCACGTAGCAAAATCTTTCTAAACAAAGTTGCAGAGTGGCAGATTCATGACGATTACTTTTTTTATAAATAAAGTTTGAAGTTGTAGTTTGTGGGATGGTTATGTAAGACAGTAAGAGCAGCTATAGTTTTGCGAGCCACAGTGGTTTTGAAGTGTCATCCCACAATCTTACCTGAATCAGTGTCAGGTAAATTATGCTTTGTTTTACCCAATCATACTTGCCCACTTCTGGCTTATTTTGGTCTTGTCCGCAATACGGAATTCGTCCAGTCTTCCTCCTTGATAGTTTGCTCCCGAACTTTGTGTAGTTTAAGCTCCTTACAACGAGTCTCTAATCGCTTCTCGTTGTGTGATCGCTTCCATCCCAAATTATAAGGACAACATCAAGTCACTTTTTTGTTTGTTTATGATACGTGCATCAAGTTGACATTTACCAACGAAAATTTGAAAGTTCTGTTTCGTCAGAGATAAAAACCACTCGGAAAAGGAGTTAACTTGTCGTTCTTCATAGTGTATTTAACATCAGAAGATTATCACTAACCGATATTTACATATTCGCTACAAATATATATAATATCATTACGCTAAAGCAGTATAAAAAGAGCAACACGCATACTCCAAAACCTAATTAAGCATTGCAACTTGACGGACAAGTTTCTCTGGCGGTAGTGTGAAACCTCCACGTAAAGACATAATCCTTGGAATCGCACTCAAGTTTCATCACATCGCAGAACGCGTGCACAAACTCATCGTTACCGTCTCTTCCCCATTCTATCCTCACCCAGCATGAAAAGCCATTATTCTCTGGAATCTTGAATTCACAGAAATGGATCATCACTTCCCCGCATATCCTCTTCCCTCTCACCATTGAATCTAGCCACGAGCACTCGGGCTGCCCCATCATCTCCTTATATGCCGAGTTCACGAGCTTGACCCTGTTGTTGGAATCGGAGATTATAGCGGGTAAATCGTCGGATTCGACTTCTTCTTCCACCTCTTCTGGTGTTTTTTTGCTGATTTGAGATGGAGATGGAATGGTTAGTGGGTTTATGCATGCTACGTTAATCCTCGAGCAAACCGGTCTTATGGGTTGTGGTAATATGACTCGGCTTGTGGTTATGGTTGTATTTGTGGTGATGGGTCCTTGTAGTTGCTTCAAGAAATCCCTCTCTTGTATCACATCCGCGCTCTTGTTTAGATCAATAACAGGCTTTCGTTTGATATCTGGTTCCATGCATTTGGAGGAAGGAGGAGAGCATTGAAGAAGAGGCAGAGTCACCAAAGCAGAAGATCCACCATTCTCTAAGGCATAGCCAACTTGTGCGAGGTTAGGTAATCCAGCATGAGGGAAAGCCTGAAAGGACAGCGATTTAATTGGGCCAAATACGCGTTGTGTAGTAGTAGTGGAAGTTATAGTTGCAGAAGCAGATGATGACTTGGGTCTCTTCAGGGCAAGAGGAGACGTTGGACCCATCCCGCCTCGGCCTCGCTTGCGGGTTCTTGTAGGACGCGCTTGAAGCTGAGGCCAGAGGTTACGGAGGTAAGGAGATTGAGTGATCTTGTTAGACATAGAAGAAGAAGAGTCATTATCGTTTACTTGGGTCGTCCCGGGCTTAGGAGCAATGGGTCTATATTTGGATAAGATCTCAGCTGTTTTAAGAGTACTTGTGGTGGTTGAATGCGAGTTATGAGGGTTGAGTATCTTTATCATGGCGTGAAAAACAAACACTACAAGAAGAAGAAGAAGAAGAATGAAGACGATAGATGTTAGAGAGATCAAAGAGAAAGTGATGAGAGGAAGGTGATAATAAGGAGAGTGAAGAGCCAATAAGAGAGAGGCGAATATTAAGGAAGAAGGACATTTGGAGAGAGAAGGATGGGTACGTGTTAGAGAGGGTTGGGGATAGGGAGACGTGTGAGAGGATGAATTAATGTGCCGTTTTTACTAGGAGATAATTTGGGGATGTGATTCGGTTCACCAATCAAAGAGGTTGTCACCGCAACGCATGTTGGTGCTGGACGTCATGCATGCATACACCTATCACCTTTTTTTAACTTAGTTTTTGACTACATGCAATGTATATTCGAGCTCTGTGAAACGTTATTTTTTTTTAGTGTTAGGCGTTATTGGAGTCTTTGGTTCTTCG
Organism: Streptanthus diversifolius; assembly: GCA_039880935.1. Taxonomy (NCBI): domain Eukaryota; kingdom Viridiplantae; phylum Streptophyta; class Magnoliopsida; order Brassicales; family Brassicaceae; genus Streptanthus; species Streptanthus diversifolius. The sequence continues at coordinate 23,655,886 of JAXGFM010000014.1, read as the reverse complement.
GGATGTTTAGGGACGTGTGAGTAAGTGATTGGTCCTTGCGGAGTAACACGAGGCAGTTGCAGCGTCTGTCTGCTCCATGCAACGGTGGGAGAGGAGGGACACGTGGGGATTTCTTAGTTGACGTCTGGGTGTCTTTATTGCCTTTTTTTTTCTTTCTTGAAATCCTGCCTTTGCCGTTTAACATCTTATATTTGGTCGACACATACTCTTCTCTCGCCTCCAGTTTTCCGTTTTCGTGGTGCTTTTGATGTCTCTTTACTTTCTCTGATTCTGAATTCAGGGAAATAAAAAGTTGGAGTCTGTTATATAAAAAAAGTATTACTTTTTGTATGCGGAGTCTAACACTCCATGTTAAAGGCTTATTTTAGATTAGATTGCGAGATTTGTAATCGATCCAACCATTATTTCTACAAAATTGATTTGACTCATAAAGTGAAGAGAGAAAAAGAAAATTGATTTTAGGGTTTGGTTGCTACACCGTAGATTCTTCATACCTATAAGTCGCTTATTCCCATCACAATCCCATCTCCGAGGTTTATTTATTCAATAGTCTTCCAAGAACTTTCCGTTCAAGGTTGGGGCTGTGGACACTAAGTATTGTATTATGCCCTTGAAAAACTCAATATCCAACTAGTGTCATGAACAACAAGCTAAGTAAAAACGAAATGCATAGGAAAAAAAAAAGACTTATTAAGAGCATGTGCAGACTAATTAAGAACATGTGCGAGAGGTTCTATAAATATTATTTAATTAAAAATAAAAAAAAAATTTAGTAGGAATTATGTTGCATAATGGTAGTTATTTCTCCATTCATTACATCATGTCTGGTGTTCAAACTCAGTATTCTGCATGGATACTAAAGCTACTAGATTATATTGACAAAAAAAAAAACTTTACAAACTCAGAGATTCTCTCATAATATTATTGTTTCAATATTTAATTAACAATAAAATTAAATAAAAATTATTAAAATATTACTATTTTTAGAGATTCTAAAAATATTATTCGTAGGTAAAAATATTTATCACGCCATATTCGTTATAATTCGTGGGTAATATATTTAGCCACGTTTTATGAGTGGGTGTTCGTGGGTAAATATCTACCCACGATTTGCCACGAATATGGCGTGGGTAATTTTACCCACGAACAGCCACGATTAGCCAAAAATAACCACGTTTACCCATGAATAATTACGTGGGTAAACCAGTTACTGTTCATCGTGAGTAATCGTGGGTGTACATGGGTTTTTTGGTTTATCCACGAAAATATACGTAGGTAATTCGTGGGTATTTTGAGTTTTTTTACTAGTGTAAGGCTCTTGCTCGAAGCATACATTGCACAACATATGATATATCCTCACGCAGCCATCATCACAAGCAGCTGCAAGATGCCTATCCCAGCCCCCTGATATCTCGTCCAATGCTGAATCATCTTCAGTTCCACTTTCTTCGTCATCTGATTTCTCACTTATGTATCCATTCTGAGTCAGCTCAGGTCTTTTACCTCCTGCATATATTTTTTCGGAAATCGATTAACAGAAAAACCTGTCGATTACATTACAAGAAGCTGGAAATTTAAATTTAGTTATATTCACCTTCTGCTTCAGGTCAAAAAGATCCCACTCTGAAATTGTGCCATCGATGCTCGACGAAAACAACGTACAGGACGCTTTAGAACCAGCACCGAGCCAGGCAAGGTACGAGATTCTCGATTTTGGATCTCCATGGATGATCTAAACTCAATTGAGAGGTAACAAGAAAAAGAAAAATACAAATCAGCTGGACATACTTCACAATTCTTATCGAGTAGAACATTTTTAAAATCGGAAAAGAAGAATAAGACGCGGAGCGCGTACGAGTTGACAGTGCCAGGAGACAGCACCGGGGGAGACGAGCCAGAGCTCAAGAGAACCGTCCTCGCGAGCTGCGGCGACCTGAGAACCGTCGGGGCTGGTAGCAAGAGCTACAAATGGAGATGGCTTCCAATCGATGGAGCTGCAACGGTACTCAAACATGGAGGCGACGGAGGAGGCGAATTATCTTCTCAGAGAAAAGAGGAAGCAAATAGTCTTTAGGTTTTTCGAGGGGTTTTTGGTTAGGAGCGCTTGAGTGGCAGTTTAAAAACGGTCGGGTCGACCCGGTAACAGATTTGGGGCATAAAGCTGGCTCCAAGCTAAATACGTTGTCAATTGCCAGGTCATCAAAATATGGTAAGGAGCGGCAAATAAAAAATAGTTTGGGAAAGAAATATCTAGAGAGCCTCCAGATGAGACAGCGGCTTCCGTATCACCATAAGTTTTGAACATTCTGCTGATCTTAAAGGCTTAAAGCCATACGTTTCGGACACCACTCTGCTCTTTAATTTTGTTTGAATTACACTTTCCAAAATCGATGGACCTTTGCTCCAAAAATCCAGATTTATACAGACCCATGAGACTTTGTTTCTTAGAAAGAACATGAACAAACCATCTTCACGTTATTTGGTAGTCATAGCGATGCTCATAATGGCGACAATGACTTTGATGTGTCAAGCTACGGGTAACGTCCACCCACTTATTCTGGTTCCAGGAAACGGCGGTAACCAGCTAGAGGCACGACTGGACCGAGACTACAACCCCAGCAGCGTCTGGTGTGGCAGCTGGTTATACCCGATCCGTAAAAAGAGTGATGGATGGTTCAGGCTATGGTTTGATCCAGCAGTGCTATTGTCTCCCTTCACCAAATGCTTCAACGAACGAATGATGCTGTACTATGACGCCGATTTGGATGATTATCAAAATGCCCCTGGTGTTCAGACCCGGGTTTCTCATTTTGGTTCGACCAAATCCCTTCTCTACCTCGACCCTCATCTCCGGTTTAGTACTTTCAAACATTTCTTGTTACTAGCTTCGTTGTGTTGCGTTTTGGGATATTGCATTAACCGGACATTATTTTGTGGATGACTGTTATATCAGCTTGATAATAAGGTGTCATTTGGTGCAGAGATGCCACATCTTACATGGCACATTTGGTGAAAGCTCTAGAGAAAGGATGCGGGTATGTTAACGACCAAACCATCCTTGGAGCTCCATATGATTTCAGGTACGGCCTGGCTGGGTCGGGCCACTCGACCCGTGTAGCCTCGCAATATCTACAAGACCTCAAACAATTGGTGGAGAAAACGAGCAGCGAGAACAAAGGAAAGCCAGTGATACTCCTCTCCCATAGCCTAGGAGGCCTTTTCGTCCTCCATTTTCTCAACCGTAGCGCCTCTTCATGGCGCCGCAAGTACATCAAACACTTTGTTGCACTCGCTACGCCATGGGGTGGAACCGTTGAGCAGATGAAGACGTTTGCTTCGGGAAACACACTCGGTGTCCCTTTTGTTAACCCTTTGCTGGTCAGGCCGCAACAGAGAAGATCCGAGAGTAACCAATGGCTACTTCCATCTTCCAAAGTGTTTCACGACAGAACTAAACCGCTTGTGGTTACTCCCCGGGTTAGCTACACAGCTTACGATATGGACCGGTTTCTTGCAGACATTGGCTTCTCTCAAGGAGTTGTCCCTTTCAAGACAAGAGTGTTGCCTTTAACAGAGGATATGGTGACGCCGGGAGTGCCGGTCACTTGCATATATGGGAAAGGAGTTGATACGCCGGAGGTTTTGGTGTACGGAGAAGGAGGATTCGATGAGCAACCAGAGATTAAGTACGGAGATGTAGACGGCACGGTTAACTTGGCGAGCTTAGCAGCTTTGGAGTTGATACACAAAGTTGAAAGTTTGAAAACTTCAGAGATTGGTGGAGTCTCGCATACCTCTATACTTAAAGATGAGATCGCACTTAAAGAGATTGTGAATCAGATTTCGATTATTAATTCTGGATTAGCTAATGTTAATGCCAAGAGTGAACGAGGGAAGTCAATTAGTCAGGTTGAATGTAAGTAAAATTAGTTGGTTTTCGTTATATGCTTACATATATATCACCATTTTTAGTTGTATACTTATAGATAAAGAAGTAATATAAAGAACCTACAAGAGAAATGGAATATTTGTCTCTTCTTTATGAGATGAACATGAGTTAAATGTTCTCTAATGTGGTAATGATCTTCTCATTCAACAATTAAAACAAATATGTGAGACTGTTATCCAAAGTACACCGGATTAAGACAATGAACTTCCACAAACATAATCACAATGATAGAAAATAATGTATGCACATTTTCTATATATAGAAGAAAAGGTAACAGCATCTTATGTGTTAACGAAGAGCTGAAGAAGTCAAGAGATCGGAATCAATTAGAGTCTGGAGGGATTTAGCTTTCCTTCCTGTAACCTTACCAGCTTCTTTCAAGAGTTGGACCAACCTTGTCTTCTCCTCTTCTGTTCCAGGATTCGCTGTCCCGAGCTTTTCCTCCCGTGCCCCAACCACGTGTCCTAGCAGCGCAATTGCATCATCCAACCTATAATCACAACGAACCGCAGTTTGTTTGAGATGCAATAGGAGGATGTAAAAACAGAAATCAACACAAGTACCTGCCAATTGCATCATAACCTCCTGCAAGGTTGTTGTACACTCCAAGTGTTTCAGGGTGATACGGACCACATTCTTGTTCTAAAATACACTTGGCTTCCTCAAACAACTCCACAGCCTCTTCTATCGCGTCGAGCTGAATGCAAGCTAAACCCATTTGGTTAAGTGCAATCCCAAAAAATGTAGATTGTTTCTTTCCGGTCGCCCGTAATTTTGAAACAGCGCTCTTAAATGTATTGTATGACTCTATGTATTTCCCCATCATATAGTACAACACTCCCATTTGAGCTTCAATACCTGCAATCATGATTTTCTGACCGGGAGAATCAGCGTATATCTTCAGCGCCTTTTGCAGCAAAGTTATAGCTTGTTCCACTTCGTTCATAGCCTCACAAATCACAGAGATATCTGTAAGACCACTAGCAATCTCTTCAGGTGAAATCTCTAGATTATGTGACTCGTATATCCGAAGGGCATTTTCACAATAAGACTTTGCTTCTCGCACTTTTCCGGTTCGGTTATAGAGATCAGCTAAACGGATATAAACTGAACCAACGGCTGGATGGTTCTCTCCCTTTGCTGTTTTCAGTGCCGTGAGAGATTTCTGGTATGCACAAATCGCTTCATCAAACCGAGACAAAGACAAGTACGAGTCACCAATGCTAGTATCAACAAAAGCAACCTCAGATTCTTGCCCATTTGCCGCCATGGCCATACTGGCTAATACCAAATGCTCGAGGGCGTTCTCGTGATCTCCCTTAGTCTCACATATAAGACCCATCAGTCTTCTATCCGCCGCCTCTGCGATTGAAGCTGGTAAACCGTTTTCTCTATGTATAGAAAGAGCCGTCTCGCAAACCTGCTCAGCCTCGTCAAACCTTAATGCTTGTACCAGTGCCTCGGCTAAGTATCTGCATGTTTCACCAACTCTTGGGTCATTTTCTCCCAAAACCTTCTTCTGGATTTTCAATCCCTCGGTATAACACGATACTGAGTTCTCTAGCTGCCCCACCATGGCATAAGTGTCACCTAACTGCATCAGACCAGCAAATTTTGCTAGTGCGTGTTCTTCACCTTCTTCAACAACTGGAATCTCAACTGAGCGCTGCAGAACCGGGATTGCCTCATTGTACTCCTTTAACTTGCAATGGATTGCTGCAGTAACATGCAAACACATTATCCATTCTAAACACGGTTTCCCGTTATTTGCAGAAGCTTCAAACAGTTTAGCTGCTCGAAGAGATAGCTCGAGAGCTTTGTGGATATTTTCACCAGAAGAAACCAAGTTTCTCGCTTGATTTAGTAAAAAACGTGCCAGCTCTACATTTTCAGATGATGGTTCTTCATTTCCATTTTGTAAATTGGTTCCGGCTTTCTTCTTCCTCTTGCCGGTACCAAGTCCCACGTTGGATCTGTTCACATTCTTCTTAACAACTTGTTTCTCCGTATCTTTTGGCATGATCTCCAAATCCAAATTTGAAGAGCATGACTTAGTAGCACTTCCTGGTCTCGCCATATCAACCTCTTCTGGCTTTGTCACTTCATCCTCCTCTCCTTCATCTTCAGTTATATCTAAATTTCGCATCTCTCCTAAAGCAAGATGTTGGAGATCAGAATCAATCTTTGACTCATCACCATACGATCCAAAGCTCTGCCTTGAAGGAGATTGATTAGAACTCTGCAATTCACAGAGATTCTTGCATAGCTCCTCTATCGTTGTGTCAAAGGCATGATCGGCACTCGAATGTTCCTTAAAATCACCATTTAATTCGTTAACAGACCCTCCTTCCATTATTTCCTCCGAATAAAATAGCTCTCTCTCTGCACACGAAAAGAGACACAACTATAAGCAAGACATCATCCATGGAGCCAAAGAACTCAAATTCAGAAAAAAGGAAGCCTTTTTCGAAACAATTGGGGTATATGAGGGATTTGAATTTCGAAAACCACAAAGAATAAAATAAAAACATCTAATGAAGAATACAAATGTTAAAGAGAACGCATTGAAGCACATATCATAACCAAAAATACGCAAATCGCTCAGAGATTACACTGATATAATCATTCAGACCTTCATTACGACACATTAGCCAGCCATTGTAATACAAACAAGGAGGCAATACCTTGTTTTCAGAGATTACACTGATAAAAAAAGCAAAAAAAAAAAAAAAGAAGGGGACAAAGTGGGAAACATCCAAACAAATGTCTTACCCCTTTAGGTTTTTGTCGGAATGGGATTCCTCGGTAGGAGACAGAGAGAGAGAGAGAGAGAGAGAGAGAGAGAAATAAAGGAAATCTGAGAGAAGGTTAATTGTTGGAAGGAGAAGTCCAGAAATGGGTCTGAGGGTTGAGAGAGTTGAAATTTCAACTTTTTTCGGTGGAATGTCAAAGAGGGTTGAGGAGCGGGAAGAGAGAGAAGAGTTATTAATTCTCCTCCTCCTCCTCCTCCTCCTCCTCCTCCTCCTCCATGCTCTTCTATATTGCGCTGTCATTTCCTTCTCACGGGTACACCAAAACAAACTGCATTTTTAAGGTTATTTTACTTCAAACATCAAATCACGACTTCTCCTAATTTTGGAGAAACTGACTTAAAAAAAACAAAACAAAAGAGAAACACTCACATTTGTTCGAAGATTTGGTGGAATAGATTTTCGATTTAAATTAAGCGCAACTAAAGAATGTCAGCATGTATTTATTATATACACTATAAGCACAACTTTAGCTCGGTGGGTATTTTGGAAGTGGGCTAAACATCCCTGGCCCACTTAAATATAGGTAAAATGTTTGTTCGGCCCATTTGGTAAAAAAACTCATCAAAGCTCAACCATAATAATCTTTGGAAAGACTTACAAACTCCGGGAAATCTTCGGAAGAATGACCAGCAATCTACAAGAAAGCACAGTTTCACCATTTTCTGTCTCTCATCTACAGAAACACAGGAGAAAATTTGACATGTTAGTCTACGTCACATCTACATAGGACGACACTTTAGCTTTGATTTGAGACTTTTTTTTTTAAAAAAAAAGATATAAATAGAGGATTTTCTCACTGAGCAAAGGAGTGAAAAATCGTAAAACAAATAGCTCTGTTTATAATATCTTTCAGCAGTTAGTCGCCAAGAAAACCTGAATTTCCTTTTTTAATTGCCAAAATTTTGTTTTATTAATAACAAAAATCTCTCAAATCCCCTGTTTTTTACTTAACTGAAATCTACCATCAACAAAGCCTCACCATCTCAATCTTCAATTAATTGGCATTTGCGTGGTTCAAATTGATTTGCTTGTACTTTAATCGGCTTTGTAATTTTACCTTTACTTGTTGAAAAGCTGTGCGTTTTGTTTAGAATGCATCCACCTTTAACCACACACAAAAAATTATTAAAAAAACCAGAGAACTACATCGAACATCGGACTGAATATATAGGTCGTAGCAATATCATCTTGTCCAGTTAGCGAAACAAAAGATGATGCTTTCTTCCCATTCTAAACACCCTCGCAGGGATGTGGCTTTGAAATTGTAGAGGTAAGTGTATACAATAAAGCGACGGCTTATTAGTCACTCAGGCAGTCTCAGACGGTTGAAAACGACCATGAAACTCTTCTCAGGGCCAATATATAGAAACCCAAGATCCCCACCCGTCACATATGGTCCCATTCCCTGTTCAGGTTCAGCAAAACCCACACCATTAACTTCCAAGACAAAGAACTGATGGTTGGCTCTATTGTGTTTCTATATATTACCTTTCCATTGAGTTTTAAAAGCTGCCCCCCGACCCATCTTGGGTTTTTAAACCCAAACTCTGCGATTCTTCCTTCTCCCATGTAACTCGCAAGCTGCATACACGTAAACAGCTCTCTAGATAAGCTTTCGATTCACATGTCAACATGGTTGCACCATGAAATGTCTTTGGGCTATTGTTTCAATAAAACCGAAGCTCAGGAGATTAGGAAAGTGTCATTACCACTCCCATTTCCTCTGGGTACAATCCACGATCCCTCATGCGACTCCCCTTCCCAATCCTTGCACGAAATGTCACCTACCAAGAATTTGTGACCCTATTTTAAATTCTTTATCCCATACAAAATATGTCATAATACGAAAACAAAAGGTAAAAACATTAAAAATATAAATAACCTGGCCAGCCGGTACATTTGGATCTCCTGTCAACTTCACAGCCTCAACGTATTCGAAGAACTCAATATCTGAGGAGTTACTTTCCTCTGCATCATTCCAGTGCCCATACTTACGCGTAAGTTGTACTATCTCGGTACCATAAGGTCCGAATGCACCAACATATAGACCTGCACTTCAAATTCAGAACACATCCTAAGTTGAATTGTACAAATACATTCTGAACCCATATCAAAAGAAAGAGAATAACACTAATGCAAAACATGATTACCATCAAAAGGGTCTAGGTCGCTTTCAGGAGTTATGATTCTATTAAATGTTGTATACTCAGAGAGCCGATTTCCTTTTTGTGCCTGATTTATAGCAAGCTTCACAATCTCACGGACATTTCTTGATACCTAGAACAATGATCCAACGATCTTTATATCTAAGGAGTCAAGAAAATGGTAACGGTAAAGCTCCCTATATTTATTTAAAACTCTAGTGTGATTCTGAAAACAAAATCCATTCATGACAAGCAAATATATGCAGGACATCAGAATGCTACTTGTCAAAAGACTGCTAAAAACATTTACATGACATGATAAAGAGGTTTTAAAGAAGAAGAAACTTAATCTGATTGTAGAGTTCGGTCTTTATAAAGCGCAGTGTAAATTCAAGGTTTTCACCTTCAAAGAAGGTCTCTCTGGACCCCAGAACGCCTTGGCAACCTCTGCTGGCATCAGATCTGAAAGACCTTGAGCTGCTAGAGCTTTTACTTGTTCCTTGGACACTGTGTTTTTTCTTGTATCAATATCACTCTTCCTTCTCCCAAGAACATGCAAGGTAAAGGAATCTCTTTCGTTATCCGTTATATCTGCCGAAACACGGACAAGCTCATCCTTTATAGAGGAATCCTCTGTGTTATGTAGAACCCCTCCGATGAAAACCTTAGGGTTTAGAAGCTTTCCATTATCTGCACTATGCACAGATGCAATTTCTTCAATACTGTCATCATCGTCTTCTTCATCAGCAGCACTAGTTTCAGCAGCATCAGCACTGCCTACAATCTCTTCATTGGAGACTTCAACATCCATTACTTTCATCAGTCTTAGCCCTGGGATTTTATCTTTTAGAAATTTTATCACGTTTTGAATCCCTTCTTCAGTTGGTTCCTGAGCATTTAGTAGCGTATCTTCTTTTTTATCCAACTTCACATCACTTCCACCTACATCTAGAATTGACGGGCTCTCAACTGAGGCATTCGATGATTTCTGTGAACTTAAATAGGAATTCTCGGTAATGGATGATTTTTGCTTGACATGTTGCAAATACACCACCTGTACACATGCAGATATGTATATAGCAGCTCAAAGGGTTAATCGGTATTTACAAAACTTGAGATGGAAAAAGACTTAAGGGTGATTAGAATTGCAATTATGCAACATTAATGTTTTACAAGACATAGGTAAAAGGATATACTGTCACCAGAACCGCTAAATTTAATTTCTACAAATGTGATATGCTTAAGTTACCTGCATAACATATCCTCCGTCGGTGTCCTTAACAACAAAAATCTCAAACAGAGGTGTTCCAGCTGCTGCAGTCACCAGCTGTCTGAACGAAGCAGTTATGAGATTCAATTACCACTAACAATTGTAAAAAAGATTTAAGTCCTCAACAAAACATGCTCTCACCTTGGGCTGTAACTCTTGCCAATAAATCTACCAACACCTGGAGTTATGCGTACAATTCTGCCAAATGGTTCCTCGGAATCTTGAGGATAACAAACCCACCAACCAACCTACAGACATCAGAAACGTACGATGCTTTGAAATTCTAAAACAATCCGAGTCCAGATAAAAGCATAAATTCTCCACTACAGATTCGGGGAATAATATGAAGCCATTAAAAATGTCTTGCAATACTTAAAAAAATGTTTGTGAAATCTTGCACTTCTTATTTAATCTATGATTTTGGGCGTGGTAGATGTGACTAAGGACTATCTTACAAGCTCAACAAAGAAAGAAACAAAAATGTAAAGACAGACAATAAAATTACCAATCCACTTCCTGTCTGTCTACATAGCCTGGAAGCATCATGGTAACGCTCTTCCTGAATTGCAGTCTGCGAGGAAGCTATAAATATAAGTAAAGAAGATAAATCTAGAGTTTGATGTCATAAAAAAAATCATACCAACACATATCCTAACCTGTAACTGGTACATGATCTCAGCGACAGCATCATTCTCAGTGGCTTCTCCAATAGCTGTTTTCAACTTTGCTGCTTCTTCAAAGTCTTCTTTTTCGATGGCCTCTTCAAGTTGTAACTGTTACATAAGCTAGAAGACTCCAAAATCAGAAACTTACAATAGGCAACTGATATTAACGAGTAAAAAATCATCACCAAGGGATCGAGTTTAGATAGATAGAACCTTGAGAAGAGAAACTACGCCATCTATTTCTTCAATCTCGGAGAAGTGGCGACTCCAGCGATTCCAATCCCACTTATCCTCACTCGAACTGGTCTCAGGGCCATCAACGGCGGCGAAATCTCGTAGACAACTCAAAGATGACTTTTTAAGGTTCCGGGTTGATATAGAAGACGCGAAGGATTGTGGTAGACCGATGGATACGCAGAAATTCGAGCGTTTATTGGTCGAGAGCTCCTGATTTGGAGATTTCGGGTTGAAGAGGAGCTGAAATTGAGGACAATTTTTTTGTCCAATAAGACATGGATGAGTTGTCGCCATAAGTGGAGCTTCTGGTGTTGGGCTTCGCCGGAAAATCTCTTACCGAACGGAGAGGCTTTGCCTGGTTCGACCGCTCACGACGTGTGTGGATAGGGAAGTGGAATAGTTTGATGATTTTGTATCTGCCAACGCACTAGCCGATTTACCATGTTTTTATACCAAATATTAATAAAATTGAGGGTGTTTGAGAGACATCATCCCACCCATTTTGTTCGATCCATAATCTTTTATATCTTTCATGAATATCCTCTAATTAATATAAACCCGAAAATACATTTGATTTTAGCACAAAAACGAAAATATTTCTGACTTTGATATAAATGAGTTAGTAATATTTTAATTGTACCATTCGAGTATAACTAGATATCTAATTATACTCCAGTTATACCATTTGAGTACAACTAGATATCCTAGTTATATCCAGTTGTATCATTTGAATACAACTAGATACTCTAGTTAGTTGTATTGGACAATTAGGATATCTAGTTGTTCCTAGTTGTATTGGACAACTAGATACCCTAGTTGTATCACTCAAGTACAACTAAATATCCAGTTGTACTCGGGTATAACTGGTATAACTGGGTATCTGAATATTTGAGTTATTTGGGTTGTGTGAAGCGCGTTTTACCATATGCGCTAACGTGTTTTCGTTGGTATCATTTATAATCATAAATACAAAATCCGTTATAGGGGTAAAATAGTAATTTTGCCCATTTAATTTATAACGGGTGTATATAAGAACATAGATTGAACAAAAGGGGTATTCTAGACGATGTCTCGGGTATTTCGTTAAAAACTAATAAAATAATCTAAACTAAATTTAAAGCCTAAAAATTTATTTCTAAATCTTAAGAAATGGTTTGAATGCACAATGAACATCTACAAAATTAAAATTCATGACACAAATTTGGTGTTTTACCTAAGAGATATGCAATCAGTTTTCTTTTATTTGTAGACTTTCTACTTGGATAAATTTGATGTTTAGAGTAAATGATGCTGAACAAATCTTTGTCCAGGTATCTACTGGATCATCAGATTGAGGCAACCTCCGTTGAATATAAATCTCTATTTCATATTTGTGTTCGTCCTTTTTGCAGATCCATGGTACCTAGATGTTGGTGAAACAATGGTAAAATCTCTTAATCTGTACACGAAGGTGGCAGGGGGATTTGCAAGTGTTAGAGATGTGACGACCATGCAACTGGAAGACCATCAGCACAGTTTCTTTCTCGCTGAAACGTGAAAATACACGCAATTCTTTTCTTACCTATACAATGTCAGAACTCAGAACATCAAATTGGTTTTATCTCACATTTTCAGGTGCAAATATTTATATCTTCTCTTCGATGATTCATTTGTGGCCAAAAGGAATTATATATTTACAATCGAGGGCCATCCTATACAGGTTAAGAGCTCCTGGAATGAGAAACTACCATAAAGTTATTTCTCAGGCAACTGGACGTCTTCAAAGGTTTGGCTCTTGTTCAAGCTCTGATCATTTTGGAAGCAATAAGACTTTTATGCAGTGTGCTTGGGCGATAAGAAAGAAGAGCAGTGCTGTTTTTTCAGTTAATATACAGAAGGGCACACATTAAACGAATCAGATCGAGTCTTAATGCATTATCAGCTCTTTCTCTACTTCTGCTAAACTATAAATTTACTGCAGAGTGGAGCATGGGAAAGTCGAACAAGCGCATTGTCAGTGCAAGTCTGTCCATCGATAGCTCCCAACTCTATACGTCCTGAGCAACAGCGAGAGAGTGTTTGTCATGTTCCTGACGAGAAAATCGATCATAAGTGTTGGAGCAACAAAGAGTGTGGTGTTGACGCCACTACTTGCAGACAAAGATCCTGTAGCGGGGTTAGATTCTGCGGATTGTGGAATCCCTTTATAAGTTACAAACTTTTTGACTTAAAACAGAATACAAGGTAAGAGGTGGGGCTTATGAACAGAAACTGTAAAGTAATATGGAAAGACAAGTTTTGGTGGACAGAAAATATATAGTTGTAGTGTGATGTTGTCTTATCATTTCTTAGTGTTATCAGATATTGACATGGATTTTTATGTCTTTTTTAGTTACTATGGTATTGTCAACCTTAACAAAATAGTCATCAATTTACCATAGATACTCATGTCATGCATGGTGCGGAAATTCATCGATTAGTTCAGATGTTAGCAACGATATTTTCTTTAGACTACATGTTTCTATGACTTAATGTGTATGCTATCTGCCTTGATCAATGAGCCGGTTTGAAGTTAACATACAAACTGCAAAACCAGTCAATGATTTTAATAACTCTAAAAACAGGTTTCAATTTTTGTAATGTTGAATTTTGCTCATGATTCACCAAAAAAGAAGAAAAAAAAATCAATCACATAAAAATGTTCATAATAACAAAATCCACATCTTGCACGAACCAGTTCCAAAGTACGAATGAAAATCATGTATTCTGTATTCTCAAGTTGTACAAGTATTTCAAGAAAAAAACATTGCAATAAATTACATCTTTATTGGATTTCATGTAAGCGTTATATAGGGTAGACGCATCCGCCTCAATCATTTCTGAGTTCAGCTAATACTGACAAACACCTCAACTCTGAGATTGATAGACAGATCACATAGACTAAGATTCCGCAGATGAGGCTGCATCATCTTTGTGCTTAATCATGCCCGAGTCCACAAGAATTGGAATCTCTGCAGCAAGCCATGGAGCGAGCCCCAAACAAAGTGCATGTGCTATACCAAACCTAGGACTGCGTAAACAAAAAGTCACTCATCAATGCCAAGAAAACGAGAAATGTGCTCATATTCGTGATAGAAATAGATTGCATTAAACCCAAGCTCAGATTGGTTTCGTTTATTAGAATTAGATGTCTACTTCAAGATAATAACTTTCATTTCAACCTGCACAGATAGCTGAATAGTAGAGTTTGACGGCCTAATTGAATCAACATCGACAACAAACCAATCTAATTAACATCTTAGGACTGCGAATCCTTCTAGAATATCAATGGGAACTAGACTAAACTCATTTAAACCAATGCATGCTTCTCTAACAATGTCAATGCAGCTAGAAGCATAATGAACTTACCAGTTTTTAGCCCAGAGCGGCTTGAAATGCACAGTCAGGCAAATCTTCCCACCTCGATACATCTAAATAGAACAAACAAAAGAGAGATCAATAAAGACCAAATCCATTGGAGCAGAAACCACCTTCGAAAGCCCTAACCTTCTGGGTTTTGCCGTCAATTTCAGGCAGCTCAAGCTCGGGAGCAGTGGCAGGGTAGGTGATAGGGATATCGAATTGGAGATCGAATTCGTATTTGAGGAGATTGTGAACATACCAACACTTGCCAGTCCAACGCGTACCTTCAGGATTGGAGGCGGAGATACGGAACCAGTCATTGTCGTTGGACTTGTTCATCTGGGTATACGCAATCAGAGACTTGTACTCCTCCTTAAGCCTTTGCTTCCATGCATCGCCGTCTCTTGGCCCCGCTTTTGTCGTCAGAAGAGGAATCCTGGTTAACGTCGACTTCGTGCTCGGATCCCATACTTCCATTTTCTCTCTGTCTCTCTCTCTCTCTCGCCGATTTGGGCGTGAATTCTCAACCCTAAATGTTTTTCTTTTGCTTGATCGGAACTGGATGCTTTGATTATGATTCCTCTTTAGCTATTGTCAGAGGAGCATGAGGACCAAAAAGAAAAATGTAACCGAAAATATCAAACCGTTTTAAATTAGGCGACTTGGTTTGGTATTGGTTAAACAAATGTACACATCTAACATAATTTATGTATATAATAAGATCATGTACATTAATTTGCATAGAATCGATCTTATTTGGATTATTCAGTACAAAAGATCATTGTGCAAGATCAAGGGGAGTGAACCAGAGTCACAACATAGTGGCCATGGGGTTTCTTATCTTAGGTGAAGCTTTAGCATTCGCTAAGGAAGGCCTTCTCTCCGAGCTCCACGATCTATAATTGCTTTAACCAGTTAAGTGTGGGGGTTGAAAAAAGAAATATTTTTTCTTTCATGCCCACATAATTTTAGGCAAAATAATTTATGAAACAAACCCGTAAAAGATACATCTTAGAGCATGACTTAAACACAATATGTGCCAGAGTTTACGGAAATGGATGGATAGGTATGGTTTCAAGCGTTATTAAACTATTTATACTAATTCTACAACGGTTAAATATATATGTTTTTACAGAATATTTATGACTGATTGATCTGTATATAGTAACGGTTAAATAATAAATTAATGATATAAATAAATTATATACTTATAAAAACATCAAACACTATATTATTATAATAAAATATAAAAATTAGTAATTCAATATAATTAATAATAATAAATTATGTGTATAATAGTTATATTTAATTTTAATTTTTTTATTACAAAAGTTACAGTGTTAATAAAAAAAATTTTAGAGACTAATGTTAAATTAAAAAATTTTTGTTTGTTAGATTTATATTATTAATAATCGAAATAAAAACCTATCAAAATATTTTTGATTAAAAAATTACTAAATATAATTATAATAGGTAGTTAGTGAATATTAATTAGAGAATATTAATTTATTCATAAATTTTGTAATGATTATATCCAAATCTTATTTTTTTTAACCTTATCATATATTTTAGCTTATTATATTTTTAATTTTTAAAATCACGTGTTTTTGTATTTTTAAAAAATAAATTTTTTTTCTTACCGTAACTGTCAATAACTACAAATATTTGAAAGAAACAATCTTGATTTTGAAAAATTTAAAATAATACAAAATGAAAATAAAAATTATAATTATTTTCAGATACCTGCAACTATTACTATTGTTACTACCTGAAATCTCTTAGTTGCTCTCCTGTGTTTTTCTAAGTGAACCTTTACATTCATATGTAAGTACAAAGTAAACAAGAAGAATATAGAGACTTCTTGTGCACACAACCTCGACTAATGAACACAAGTACAAAGTTTTATTTCTTTTGATGTAAACTCATACATTCCAGATTGGTTTCCCGTAGAAAAAAAAATCTCTTTTCACAAGTTTAATGTAATATGATGTACTATGAATATACAAATAAAACAGTTTTTCTTTTTGCTTCTCTAAGTTTTCATATTGATACATGGTAACATCATTCTCTTTTTTCACTAGCACTTGTGTTTGTCTATGTTTTGCTATTATAACTCGTAATATCACATTTTCCAAATATATAAATTTTTAGCATGTTTTTCATCAATATATTAAACAAAATACTTAAAGAATCAATTTATAAATCTTTTAATATATATATAACCCGCGCATAGAATAAAACTTTTGTTTTCGTTTGTAACCATTTATGAACCGTGCCTCATTTATTAATTGTCAATGCATGTGATAAGGACCAATTAATCAATAAAAGTGTGTTTTGTATTAAAAAAGGTTAATTTTCTGTGCTAATATTGTGTTAGCTAGAACCAAAAGGTGTGTGCTGATTCAGATGTGTCTTAAAGAACCCTAAGCTGTGCTAATATTGTGTTAGCTAGAACCAAAAGGTGTAATTCAACTGTTTAAACCAGCATGGTTACGTAACCCAAACGGCGCCCATTGCAACTCCCGAGACGTAAAACAACAGGTGTTTTCGCGTCTTGCGGACCTAGAAATTTTTAGGAATTAATTGAAGCCATCTCGGTTTTTCAGTGTTGCAGCAAACTTTTTGTGCCTAAGTGCTCTGTGCTGCGTCTGTGTCGCCGAGATACTTCTCCTTCAACCTTGAGAAACCCTAGAAGACAGGCACAGTATTACCCCTTTTGGCAATTCCGTCAGCCGAATCTCGAATTCAGTAATGGCGACGGCTGCGGCTGCCCCGACAGGCAGGGCGCAGGCGCTCTCTCTCCTCGCCGCTGCCAACAACCACGGCGATTTGGCAGTGAAGCTCTCGTCTCTGAGACAAGTGAAGGAGATATTGCTCTCGTTGGACCCGTCTCTCTCTGCTGAGATTTTCCCCTATCTCGCAGAACTCCACTTGTCGCGTGAAATTCTAGTTCGCAAATCCCTTATCGAGTGAGTCCTCTAGCAATTCTACGCCTTCTACCTGGTTTTACTCTCTTCTTTCTCCCCGGCTGCTGTTCTTGCTGTGCACAAACTCGCAGAAGATTCTTTTTATTTTTTGGCGTGTTTAGGGTTACTTCTGCAGCTATTTATGACGATTAGTTTGTCTGACAAGGTAAGAAACTGGTTGATCGATTTTCTCTTTGGTGACAGGATCATTGAAGAGGTTGGTTTGAGGATGCTGGATCATTCTTATGTTCTAGTGACTGTCTTACTAGTCTTAGCAAGGGATGAGGATCCGATTGTTGCAAAGAAAGCTATTTCTGTTGGCACAACTTTTTATTGCAGCATCTTGGAGGAGATGGCAATGCAGGTCCGTACTATTTCTCAAGTTGGATATGTTGTCATTCGCATATATTATTTTGAATCTCTTTATTGAGCTCTTCGCAGAATAATACATTTGTTATCAATAATTATCAGTTTAAGTATTTTACATACTCGTAGTTGCCTTTGAGATTGAACTAAAACCCGTGGAATCAGTCCTCTTGTTTTCAGTTTCAAAAGCTTCGGTTGGTTTTATGTTGGTACTTCTTATTTGGCAATTTAGGATTGTGTCGTAAGGCTTTAGGGTAATATGAAATAGCGAAGACAATAATGTAGTGCTAGCTTCTTAATTTTCCTTTGAATTTTTTGTTGGAGTTCTTATCCCCCTTGCTTTTATGCTGAATAGGTGTTTATTAGTTAGTTTTATATGTTAGTAGATCTTTGAGATCTTTGTGGGTGTTCCTGTATATTCACCACAGCGATGGACATGATTTTAAGCATTGAAATTTCATTTGTCTCTCACTAATATGTGTTATTTTGATGATACAGTTTCATCATCGTGGTAAAGTTGATCGTTCGATTGGGGAACTATGTTCATGGGTGGTTAAGTTCAAAGATGCTGTCATTTCTATTGTATTGGAGGTATGCTGGCTGTGTATAGCTTCTTTTTTTCTATCTATTCCTCCCGTGAGGAATGGTCTTTGGTTGAGTATTTTCTGCTTCTCTGTCAATTTAAGGTTTTTTAACAGTCTGCTGTTTCGTTCATGATAGCCTGGTTGTGTCGGGGTGAAAATTTTGGCGCTAAAGTTTATGGAGACATTTATTTTGCTTTTTACTCCTGATGCATCTGATCCTGAGAAATATTCCAACGAAGGTATTGCGTTCTAGTCATGCAGTATGAATCTGGAATAGCACAATACATGATTTGTTCATTTTGTTTCAGGCTTGTCAACTTTTCCTATTCTTCTACAGGAAGTAGACAGATGTTTAACATTTCCTGGCTTGCTGGCTGTCACCCAATTCTAAATTCAGCAACGCTCATGTCTGAAGCAAATAGGACATTTGGTATCTTACTAGATCTCATACAGTCAGCTGGTCGTTTACCGGGTGCATTGACGATAGCTGTTGTTCGTTGGTATGTTTCTGGATGCATCCCACTCTTCTTGTTATTCACTTTTCTTTATATTCTTCATGATTTCAGTTTTGCTTAGTAACCTGCTAGCTAGATCAAAATGATTTCCCTTTTTTTTTTCCTTTACCCTTATATATTGTGATAAATTTCATTGTTCTTGCAAGTAAGTTGACATAGTAGCTTTGGTGCTCTTAAATTTTAGTTACTTATTGTTATGTTTCTGCTTTGTATTTATTTTTATATTGTGTAGTATGTAATGTGAAACACTCAATCTCACATGCATGTTGGTGATAAAACGAACCATGCAGAATGTGTCTTGCTGCACTGATATCTATTGATATGGGTTTGAACGATGGGGCATATTAATAGTATTCTTTTGCATAACGTTATGTGTGCCTCATGTTTGTGAGATACAACAATAAGCAGATGATCTTCCACTTTACGTAATTTCATAATCAAATAAGCTTTGTTAAGACAAATAATATCAGGGGGAATAAATTGTTGTTTTCCATTTTATGTGTCTACTAAAATTTTGGCTGAGAGACATAAAGCATGGAGACAGGTTATAGCACCGGTTCAACCCATATGATATAGTTGCAGCTAACTGAATCAAAGTCCGGGGGAAAATGGCTCGGTTGAAGCTGCATCAGTTATCGGTATTGACAGTTACCTGGGTATATGGCGCCCACACTTTTGGGTACTGTGGAGCTCCAATATAGAAGTGATAAGGACATCAAACAACGAATAGAATGGTCAGCTCTAGTAGTTAGAAATTCTGTTTCCAAGTCACGCAGAAACATGGTAGAGGAAAGTTTTATTTGGTTATGTGAACTGGATGTATATAATATACTTATGACTTATGTTGGGATATTAAAAATGTATACACTACAGTATTCCGGTTTACGCACAGTATATATTGGCAATCAGAGATTTCTTTATGCGGAATTCTAGCCTAACATTTACTTGCATTGTGGTTTTGTCATCTGCTATGATGAATGTTTCTTCTCCATATATTTTTTGGTGGATATTTGATATGGATGATGATTAGTTGATTATATTTTGCTATCTTATGTCATGGCTGCTCTTAAGATGCACGTAGAAGTTATCTCGGGGTTGTTATGTCCAGTAGGTGGCATTATCTCTTGTCGCTTTGAACTATCAAGGTTCCTTTATCTGTTTGGGAGCACCTTCAGCTTAACTTGGGAAACTATCTATGCTTAGCAGACCAATTGTCATTTTGTGACAAAATCTTTCAAAAACTACTAGTTACGTAGCAGATGATTGTTTTTGTTTGAACTGATATTACCTTTTAATGTTGGGACCATTATGTTTCTAGAAAGATCAATGTTAAACTCTGAGACGAAAGACATTGTCCGAATAGATGGTTTTGATTTTTCATTCAGTTTTACTTGACCTTTTATTGATGGAGTTGTCTTTAAGAATGGGAAATACATCATCTTATGGTAATCGGAGGAAATCTTTGGGATATGCTAGCTTTGCATAGATTTGCTTACGTTGATATGTTTCCAGAACAGAATTTCTGACTGCTCAAACTCGATAATGGGATATGTAAAAAGTTTGTCTGAGCAAAGTTTTATTCTGTTAAGGAGCTTATTATTGGTGTTGTATGCTGCAGAATCATGAGGAAGTTCTCACAGGAATGGTTGCTCAATAAATTTATATATAAACTAGTATCTTTTACGTTAGATAATAATGCTGCATATGTTATATGCAGCTGCTTGCATATGTTAAATGCAGCTGCTTGCATATGTTAAATGCAGCTGCTTGCATAGGAAGAACCTGAGGGCAGTTTCTTTGACGCAAGTATCATTCTTTTGTTTGCTGAGATGTGCAATGATCCATGAGGACATGCTTGTAGAAGCAAACCTGAACTATTTGCAATTTTATATATTTCCTATGTAACCACTGGTCTCTTATCTGACAGTAGCGTATCTTTCACAGTCTTGCGGTGATAGCAAGGAAGAGACATGTCCACTACAACACTGTCCTTTCTGTTCTGCTGGATTTTCACCCAAATCTTGAGACGGTCAAGGGGTGCCATGCTGCAAGCGTTAAGTATTCCATTAGAACTGCATTACTGGGATTTCTTAGATGTACTTCCTCACCTATGATAGAGGTAGAGCGTTCATATTTTATTGTCTTAATTCTCTCTGAAGTATATCTAGATTTGATTCATCTATTACTCCTCAACTCTTGCCTGTTTTTTTTTTTTCTGAATAACACTTGAAATTGTATTTAAACATCAATTCTAAGTATCTTTATGCTAATGAAAATATTGCTGTAGATTGGTTGTTTTTGTCATCTAATTCTCATTTTAGTCTTTACTGAAATCCAGTGCTCAATTTATTGATTCTTGATTTTTATTGACCGTTCATTAGAGGTTTCCATAGGTTCAGTAGTGTTTATAACCATAGCGATTTGTCTTGCATATAAAAGTTGGAACCAAAAAACACTTTTTGGGAATATTCAGTCATATTTCATGGAGTCAGGTTTCCTCATGTCAGAGACAGTGCTTAAATTTTCAGGCTTTCTGGTCAAAGTGTCAACCTGTTATGTTGTTATTTCGTTTGTGTACTCTAGGAATGGGCCACGTCTTTTTTCTGTCAGATGTGTCATTCATTTTTTTTTTCTTTAAGAGAGGGTTTTCAATGAGTACTAGAAAAAGACATGTTATTCAGTGTCACTCCATGCAGTGAGCCTCGTAATAGGTAGAACAGAGTTGAAAAAAGTGTTTGCTTTATCAGATCATATATCAAAAGTATCATATTCCTGTTTTTTTTGCTGATATTTGTTTCGTTACTGAGATAGTTTTTTTTTCATTAATAGTCAAGAGACCAGCTTCTTAGAGCGTTTCGAGCAATGAATGCTGCAGATGTTGCTGATCAAGTTCTCCGTCAAGTTGATAAATTGGTCAGAAATAATGAGCGCGCTGCACGTGAGAATTGGTCAGGCAAGGTAATGATTTTTATTCTTTCTTTCTATCCTACGCTTCTATACCTCTACATCAGCTTTGATCACTGTGACCAGTAACGTCTCATGATGAACCTACTTTCAGAATAACCAGGCGATTAATCATCAAAATTCTTGGGATTTGTCAAAGAAAAGAATAATGCCCCAGGGTGAAGATGATACAATTAATGGAGAGGTTGCTCCGAAGCGCTTACGCCATAATACTAACATGCATTTGACTCCGCAAGTTCAAATAAGTGATTCTCCACATGGACCTGCCTCTATCAATGGGATATCCTCTGGTCACCATGCTTCTGACAGTGAGTTGACTCCAGTGGGGCAAATGGTTTCAATGATTGGTGCTTTGCTTGCTGAAGGAGACAGAGGAGCTGCATCTCTTGAAATTCTCATTTCTAAGCTTCATCCAGATATGCTTGCTGATATTGTAATAACTAGCATGAAACACTTGCCTAGTTGCCCTCCTACATTGACAACTTCACTAGCTACTCCAGCAGATATTGGGGTATCTTCTTCTATAAATTCCATACGTTCTCCGACTTCTCAGCCACAACTTCCTTTTGATCCGACCCTTCCTGCGGGGTCATCATATTCCGATGTGCCTAGCTTGAATAGCGCCGCTGCCGACCCTAGACGCGACCCAAGAAGGGTACAAACTTCCATTTGCTGCTTGATTCTATTTTTGAATGATTTTTTTTTCTAGATAACTTACACATAGCTATGCAGGATCCCCGTCGCATGGATCCAAGACGTTTAAATTCATCTGTGGGACCAACATCACTGCCTGTAGGTAACGGTAAAGAAACAGTCCCAGTTCAGATGGACAGCTCGACCTTACCGACCAAGCCACTTTCGGTTCCTGCTGTCACGGCAGGGGCTAGTGGTTCAGTACATCCAACAACAGTAGAGCATAACCAAAACAAGGTGATGGGAAGTTCAGTAATCAGAAGAATTGATCAGCCTGATTTCAGAGAGGACTTGTTGACTGTTCCCAGCGAGTGTGTTTACCCCTCAAAGAGCAAAGCATCTTTAGATGTTCCACTATCTCCTTGCAGGGATGATGAAGCCATCAGAGAAAGAAAGTTTTCAGGTTCTGAAACAAAGTGTGATTTGGATCTGGTGTCTATCCCAGATTTTGATCAACATTCGCCTTCAGAATCAGTCCCAGATATCGATCTATACCCCCCTGCAGCGTCAGACATTACTGCACCAGAGGAAAGTTATCGAGAGTTGGCATCTGTTCCATCATATGTTGAACTTACCACAGAGCAAAGCCAACAAGTTGGAAATTTCGCTTTAGAAAGGATAATTGAATCAAATAGACATGTCTGTGGGTTTGATTCTAACAAGATTCGCATGGCATTGATTTCCCGATTGATTGCCAAGGTGAGTGCCTCTTTGATACTTGTTACGTGTGGTTTGGCCGTCAAATCTAGCTACCATTTCCATCTTTTGCCGTCAAATCTAGCTACCATTTCCATCTTTTGGCTTTATCCATATGGAATCCTATTTTAAGTTCTCCTTTAATTTCTTTTGTTCACAAGCATAAGTATTATATATGATACTATTTCCAGATCGATGCTGGCAATGATGTTGCAACCATACTAAGAGAGCGTATTATTGTGGATCATCGAGAATTCAAGGTACGTATTACTAGTATTTGACTGCGGTGTTCATCAAACTCAGCCATCATTCTATCATTTGGGTTTCGATTTTGAATCTCTTTTTCCATATTCGAGAATGTATTGGCTGTCATAAATATTGTATCATCTTAAGAGTGCACAACACTGTTACAGTGCGAGTTTTTTATGTGTCTGCATTAACTTTTTCCTCCCCAGCTCCCAGTAACCGAGAGTCTACCATATGTCTAGACGAACCCCTAATCTGTTTGCTTCTCTGCTTCTAGGGGCATGAACTTGTTTTACATGTTCTGTACCATCTGCATTCAATGGCGAATCTGGACACAGATGAATCTTCTTCCTATGCTACTATTTATGAAAATTTTCTCATAGTAGTGGTAAGCATTTATACAACTTTTTCCATGTCTTTTTTCTGAATCTCGCTTATTAAGATACTTTCTGTAGGCAAGATTATTTCTGGATGCTCTTCCTGCTTCCGACAAGTCTTTCAGCAGACTTTTTGGAGAAGCTCCACATCTACCTGATTCAGCCATAAAGCTACTGGATGAACTCTGCTCCACTCGTCATGACCCAATTGGAAAAGAAATCTGTGATAGTGAGCGTGTTACCCAAGGGCTTGGTGCTGTTTGGAGCTTAATTCTAGTGCGTCCAAATGAGCGAAAAGCATGCTTAGCTATCGCATTGAATGTAAGAATCGGTAGCCAAACTTTATTATTTTTGTTTCTTACAAGCCTTGTCACATTGGAGTTATATTATAGTCTCAGTGATAAAGAATATGGGAACTCAGATGATGTAAATTTTTAAGTGGCTAGATAGTTCCTTCCTCAGAATTTAAATCTCTACATATTGCCTATAATATTCCTAACTGAAGCCTTCTATTGACGAGTGCCACAAAACAGTTACAACATATTAGTTCTGTTGTTAGAATTTTGTCAAGTTAAGCTGTTTTTAGCAATGAGGATTTTCCAGCTCTATTTATCTCATTTTACCACTTAGAAGACCTCCTGTGGCTTGTTGTAAGTTTCTCTATCAGGCCATTGGTCGAAAATCTACCCTGTATGAAGTTCTGAAACTTTCATATTGCGATTATTAAGAAGAATGTGCAGAAAATTGCAATTACATAAACATTGTGTTCTGATCTCTAAGTCCCTGAAATGAATGTATGAGCTTCTACATTAAAAGAATGTTATGCTTGAACTTCTTTTTTTGTCTTCATACTTAAAATTCATGGTCATATGGTCTTATTGATTTTTCCATGTTCCTCACGCATGTCTTAATCCGGTTATGGCAGTGTTCTGTTCATCCTGAAGAAGACATCCGTGCAAAAGCCATCCGACTTGTAAGAAAATAAGTCCCAGATAACAAAAATGGCTCTTATTTACTGCTGGTACAGTGATTCTAATTTAATTTTTCTAAAATGCATGCACAGGTCACGAACAAACTATATCACCTTACATACATATCAGAGGATGTTGAGCGATTTGCAACAGATATGTTGCTGACTGCTGTGAACTCTGAGACAGATCTCTCACAGACTGGATTTATTGCAGAAGGAATAAAAACAGAGGTAATAGCATATAGTCTGATCTGGTAGTTGAGTGATTATCATTCTTGAAAAGGCAGTAAACCTCCAAAAACCATTAACAGTTCTCTTGAGGGCGTTTCGCTTAGTTCTCTTTGAATTATTATTATTATTATAATATATATATATATATATATATATATATATATATATATAAAGGCTTATTACAACTGTAGAACTTATTAGATGCCAGTTGCTTTTTGTGCCTGTTCTCGTAAGCCTCTAAATGTTCCCTTGTGAGGATTGCCTAGTCGATACAATGGGCATGCTTCACTTTATAAACCTTGACTTTTAGTGGGTTGGTTTGCTGACACTTATTTTCAGGCTAAAAATCAGATAACTTCAACAAGTGATTCTCCATTGTCTGGAGCCTCCGACATTCACTCTCAGCAGGATCTACAAACTTCTCGTGAGGTTTCTGTTTTATCATTTTCTGAAGCTCAGAGACTAGTTTCTCTGTTCTTCGCTTTATGTAAAAAGGTTTGCTCCTAATGCTCAAAATATTCTCTATTCTTAACTATTTCCATTGTTCTGGTAAATAATGTAAATTTTTCCAGAAACCTAGTCTTCTTCGATTTGTCTTTGAAGTTTACGGGAGAGCTCCAAAAACGGTAATCCAGGTGAGTTAGTCTCCCTCCCTAATAAATGCTTACGCAACTTATATGCATCACGTGTGGCATGATACAGAAAAAATCTCCGAGTTGTAATGCGAGTAAAAGATATTCGCAAACATCAAACTGATTTATTTGGTAACTTCTGAAATGGTTCAGGCTTTTCATCGACATATACCTATCCTGATACGAGAATTAGGTTCATCTTATAAGGAACTGCTCCATATAATATCTGATCCTCCTAAGGGAAGTGAAAATTTATTGACATTGGTAAGTGGCTTCTGTGTTTCCCTGTAGTAAATCCACGTTGGCCTCAAAAGTATTTTCTAATTTCAAATTATGCTCGTTGTTTATTTTTTATGTCAAGGTGTTGCAAATATTGACACAAGAATTTGCACCTTCGTTGGAATTGATTGCTACTGTAAAACATCTATATGAAACGAAGCTAAAGGTTTGATTTGTTATGAATAGCTCTCTCGTATATTTTTCTTGTGTGTATATATTTATGAAGATCAAGATTTTTTTAAAAAAAAAGTTGTTTACTGCAGGATGTTTCAGTTCTTATTCCATTGCTTTCTTCACTCACTAAAGACGAGGTTATTTTCTACATTCTTTCCATGGAATCTGCTCCTTCCATTTTCCACTACTTTTCCTTGTGAAGTGAGATAAAGAGGCTTGCAATTTTTTCGTTTACACCCTGTAATTTTGCCCATCCGAAAATGTGGAAATAAAGGACTAGTAACCAATGGAAGAATTCTGAAAACTGTGTAGTCCTTTATCGGTGGATGCAAAAGCGATGTTTGAAATTGCTCATCAATGGTAGCAATTCCTTATTTTTTATGACAGCCATTCTTTTTCAATGTCACAGGTTTTGCCTATTTTCCCTCCCCTTCTTAATCTTCCACCTGACAAGTTCCAACTTGCCCTTGCTCACATATTACAGGTTTATATTCTCGTGGTCCATTCTTTAATTGTTATGTTAGAACTACGTTGCATATAATTTGTTTAATGCTTGTGTTGCTTTTACTTTCATTTTGAAATTCTAACGGTGATCTTTTATGTCTAAAAAGTAGTGCTCTCTCTGATGGAATATATACTTTCCGCTGTAACAACTTGTCAGATCCTTTTTGTTATAATTGTGATAGGGTTCTGCTCACACCGGCCCTGCCCTAACACCTGCCGAGGTACTGATTGCCATCCACGATGTTGTTCCTGAGAAGGATGGGCCACCACTGAAAAAGGTATTCCTGATTTTCCATCTTGTTTGAAAGTACTCTTGAAGGGCCTTGTCGCCTGCACTTGTTTGCTCGAAATCAATTCTAGTGCTAGAGCTACACTGCTCTATACTTATGTACCTGTTCCTATTCAAATGCTTTCGTTACCATCCCTATCTTTTTAGTAGATTCAACAGAGGTGAGTTCTTCCAGAAATTAGTTGAAAAGAGGTGGATCAGGAGAGTTGGGGATTCTATGAAAAATCCCTTGATTTTAGGTTTGTACATCTATTAGAATAATTATAGGAGAATTTAGTCAGCCTTCTTCTTAGCTGATTAGTCTTGTTCTAATTCTTAACATCCAAAAAATGATGGTAGCGTAAAGCATCCCCTTGATGCTTATATCAAATACCCTTTTAATTTCCTGCTATTTCCATGCAAGCTGTTTATGCGAAGGTTGATGATGCATTCTCATGTCATATGATGCTATAGGAGGCTAGAAAACTAGCGGCAACTAGCAACTGACTAGTTATATTGTCAGGCTTGCTATAGACCTAATTAATCTGTTTGACAATGGACCCTTTATGAAATTTTGCAAGTTTGCTAGCTGTTCTATCTGCTTTCTCTCTTGTTATCAGAGTCTCAGTTGGCTGTGATTTGTTTTCAGATAACAGATGCATGTTCAGCTTGCTTTGAACAACGCACTGTTTTCACGCAGCAAGTCTTAGCAAAGGCCCTCGGTCAGATGGTATGTCAAAAGCGAACATATCATAGAAAAGAACTACTTGTTCAGATATTTACATCTGTGATTCTTTTTGGTTTCAGGTTGATCGAACACCTCTGCCTTTACTCTTCATGAGAACAGTAATTCAGGCAATCGATGCTTTTCCGACACTAGTAAGTGTCTTACTAGTAGAGTTAAGAACAAAGTGACGTAAAAACCAAAACGCTCTTTCTTAAAACTGAATCAAAGTAACATATATAGAATTTCGAAACACCCAGAGAACTTCTGCGTTCTTTCCCTCGCCTAAACCTATAAACCTCCATATCTCTCTCTAGCTTGGATAGGTCTCACATACGAGACTCATCCTCAGGTATAATAAAACTTAGAAGTGCACTCTAGGAAAAGGGAATAAGGAAATGTAAATCCTAAGTAAATTCTTAAATCAGAATATAGAAAGAAAACGTATCACGCACAAGATTATCTGAAACTCTTTGGTTACTATCTAAAAGGACTAACATGTAGCTAGCAAGTCTATTTGGCATGAAAAAAAAAATCTACAGGCAAGGCAATCAAGAGTTTAACTAGGAAAATACAACAAAATCGTTTCTCTAAAGTCTTTGGTTTAAGTTACAGATCAAAGTCTGGATTCTTTTGGTTAGAATAAAGAAATTTCTGATTTTTTTGTCCAGGTTGACTTTGTCATGGAAATCCTTTCCAAGTTGGTGAGTAGGCAGGTGAGTAATTTCAATATAATAGAAGGATCAGCTTTGGGATTTATTTTCCGTCTAGTGTAGGTATGATGGAATGTCTTGCCGTGTCTTTTGGATGCAGATATGGAGACTGCCAAAATTATGGCCTGGCTTCTTGAAATGTGTGTCTCAGACACAGCCACACTCTTTCCCTGTCTTGTTGGAGGTACAAGAAACGTGATAGAAGAACATATGAGTTTAGTATATTTACAGAAATTCTGATCGACTCTTTGGTATTGTTTTGCAGTTACCAATGCCTCAACTTGAAAGTATCATGAAGAAGTTTCCTGATCTAAGACCTTCTCTTACTGCTTTTGCGAATCAGCCAACTACCAGAGCTTCTCTACCAAAGTACGTCCTCGAAAGTCAAACAAACACTTCGTTATCCAGTCTTTTATAAAGTTAAAACAACATATGTCAGATACTGAATTTTGATGCATGTTTTACCAGTTCAGCTCTTTCAGTTCTTGGGCTTGACAATGGGCAAGATTCGCGTATACAAATGCACACTTCAGATGCAACTTCTTCTATTCATGGGGCAGCCTTAACGTGACCCTCTCTAGAAGAATATCGAAAAGTTGAAGTGCTTGGAGGAGACAAAGCACAGAGACTTAAATCTTGTATCAATGGCTCGAGAATGGCTACCACACGTATATCTGACTACTAACTACATGTTCGGCTGTGATTGCGATTAGTAGCAATACCAGTATGGTAGGCCAGCGTGTGTGGTCATTCATATTTTCTTATTTGTTTCCCTTTTTGTGTATTTATTTATAAATCTTCACCGTGGCCGTGAGAAGGGGGTCACTTGTAATGGATGTACAATCGCGTCAACGTTGTTTGCTATAAAGAGAAAGAAAGTTTTAAAAGGCCATATACAAAATTTAGCTATTGAGCTTACATGGATTTGAGGTGGTTTTGAGCCTATCTCAATTTAAGGACGCCCATCACAAGTCTGGTAAGGGAGTCGATTTGTAAAATTATTTGAAGTAAACCCAAATTATATCAACTTCAAGGAAGGACGCCCATCTGCATGTTCTCTTGGCTTACTGCTGTCTTTTCGGAAGCTTCCTTTTCATGATTAGTTCCTTTTGTCTGAGAACTACTTTTTTGTAATGTAGAGCAGATTTTGTTAGGACCAAAATGAAGGAATGTTTCCAAAAACTAACAGACTCGTTCTATTAGTTCTTGAATGTTTCCAAGGAATGTCGATCGCAGTTGCAAATGGACGAACGAACCATAAATGACTAGGAGTTTCAGGAGGAGAGTTGCTATTTAGAATTTACAGGTTTGAAAATTGCTGAGTGATTCTAAATTTATTTCCTTCCACACTATACAACCACACGCATTGCATTGTACTAGAATATCATTTTATTACTTCAAGTAACATTAGTAGAATGAATACACATTACACACTTCATAAAACAAAAACATAAATAACCCTCCTTGAATACCAGCTTGTCTTGGCATATACAGTAAGATGCATGGCAAACCGGCCAAGAAGCACCATTGTTTGAAGCAATCTATATCTTGAGACCATTCACTTTGATCTTATGGCCATGTTTCATATAATTATATTTTCCTAAAATGCACTCAAAATCTTTGCCATCCCACACCCCCGATCTTTGTTGCGCGCATTGAGTGGACAACATAATCACATTACAAGCATATCCTCCATAGCCAGAACTTAACCGTACCTGAAAAACTCCACATCCCGCGTAATCATCAAGTATATGAAAAATCTGAGAAAGATGCATGATGTGAGTACGTGTGAGTTTTATTACTCTCGGTAAGAAGATACAACTTCTGTGGACAACGAAATCGCATTGTAAATATTCATCTCATCCCAACGTACGAATCCACAAGCATTACAACCAAATGAGTGATTTCTTCGACGGTAGATGAGTGTATGCTCTATCTAGAAGAATATTCGAAGTGTTTGGGTGAGACAAAGAACATATACTTAAATCTTTGTCTCAACGCCTGAAAACTGGCTACTAACTACATGTGTGACTGTGTTTGCGATTAGTAGCAAGACTAGTAATGGTAGCCCAGCGTGTGTGGTTCATTCATATTTTCTTATTGTTGCCCTTTTTTGTGTAAATACTAACTAGTATAAAACTTCACCGGGGTCGTGAGAATGGGTTCACATGTAATGGATGTACAATCGCACAAACGTTGTTTCTTATAAAGAGAATATACAAATGTTCTAAAAGTTTAGGGTATATTCAAAAAGACTATATATCAATTAGCCTTCCAGTTTACATGGATTCGAGATGGGTATGAGCCCATCAGAATTCGAGATACCCTTAAGATAATTTACCGTAACAATTGATTTGCGATATTAAATTTTATAACTGAAAATACTTTTAGACCAAATATGGACAATTATGCAATGATTGTGATCGACTCGTTACTTTGTTCATTGTTGTCTGTACTCGATCAAATCGACCGTGTATTAGAATATGTCCGACGGAAAAATATAATTCCATCTCATACAAAAACACCAAATCCAAAACATACCAAATTTTCATGGTCTTGAACTTCACGTTTTGCTTATAAGTTCCTGAACACCTGACTTCAAAAGTTGAGAACCCTATAAATCTTTGCCAGTCAAAAGTTGTATCTTGGAACTAATTCACAGTTGTGAGAGCTTCGAGATTCTTCTGGATCACCCACCCTTGTGGATAAGGGACATCCCGAGCATCCAAGTGAAGATGCCAGTTCAGTATCCTCGAGCAAACTGGTGGAACACCTTCCATCTCGCTTTCATCTGCCACCACCTGCTCTATAAATGTTGTCTCCTGCATGAAAACACAACATGTCATGTATAAGAAGATTACAAAGACGGTTCACTGCGCACCAGAGAAATCCACAGATAAAGGAAAAACTCATACTTGGAAACCTTCCTTCACTGTGTCTAGTTGGCGGATTGGATGTGGAAAAGGACGTCGCCACCTTTTAGGGTCCCAGAGTATAGTGCTGTTGAAAGCAAACCCCGACATATCAACATGGAACCTTCGTAGTCTTTTACTCTTTTCATTAGTGTGCCATCCAATTACTTGACTTCCATTGCATACAGGACCCTCAAGGATAGCCTTGTTTTTGCTTGGCGCGAGCATCGCAACAGGCCAAATTCCAAATCGCCTACACAAATATAATAGAAAAGCATAACAGATTACAATCAGGGACAAATACTTCCAAAAGAGTATAAGCTTTTGGATATCAAGCCGTCAGCATCTACACTCAATTAAAAAAAAAATGGTACTGCTCAGAAACCGAGACCAGGTACACCGAGAAGTTCAATAAAACCCATTCGAATAACAAGAAATGAAATATTTTCTCATACGAACAAGACTGAGCACATGGAAGACCAAGCAGCAAAGCAGAGAGAGTAAGAATAGAGGCAGGCGGCCAAAAAATTAGATTTTGTGCTGAAACTTCATATACTCATCAGTTTTCAACATCAGAGTAACAGGCGCATGCTAGAGAAATGTTTAT
Organism: Streptanthus diversifolius; assembly: GCA_039880935.1. Taxonomy (NCBI): domain Eukaryota; kingdom Viridiplantae; phylum Streptophyta; class Magnoliopsida; order Brassicales; family Brassicaceae; genus Streptanthus; species Streptanthus diversifolius. Next base: position 23,624,006 of record JAXGFM010000014.1, on the reverse strand, counting down.
ATCGGATGTCGAAACACAGCACCAACAATACTAGGATCACTAAGACTGCACGTACCAAGGCACAAAAGATGCCAATAAAAGAAGTGAAGACAATAGAGTTCTGCTAGACTAACAACTTAAAATTGAAGCACAGTTTCTCAACAGAAATCAAATCAACGCTCTAATAACTCTATTTCTCACAAGTTACCAGGTAGAAGTGATCATACATTCCATCCATTACCACAAGCAAAGGTAAAGATCCACTCTTTTTTGACTCACCTGATTTGTCTCAAGCTTTGAAACAGCTCAAGCGAGTAGATATTGTCATCATCAGCGAAGTAGACAATTCCATCAAGCTTGTGCAACTCGATATGTTCCAACGCAGTGTTCCTCTGGTGAACACCTCTGTCCTTGATACTCGTCATGTTCCTCTTGCAAACCAAGTGTCTGTACATTACTCCCGTCTTTCTCAGAATCTCTGAGGTCTCCAACGATGCCGCATTGCCCTCCACCACTATCCACAGTACAGGCGGCTCCACTAGCCTCAGGGTTTGAGCAACCCTGTTCAAGTAATACGCCTGCATCGCTCGATTGTACGTTGGTGTGACCACAATTACGAGCTTCCTCGGAACAAAATTGAAATCCTCTTTCATCATCATCTCTTTCTTCCCAATCTCGGTTTCCGCCACGAAACTTACTCCATCTACGCTTGCCTCTTCCCGTCTCCCGTTTATTAATCGTTCTTCAACGTTCGGCGGTTTGATCTCGAAGGTGAACCGATCGGTACCGTTCACATCATCCATTTGCCAGTACGGTGTCATACCTAATAGAAATCCAATAAGAAAGAAAGCGAGAAATTGGTAAAACGGTCGCCGCCATGGACCTCTGCGCAAGCTTTTAGGATCAGTCGTCGCTCCAGAAAATTTGGTGAGGTATGAGAGAAACTGCGAGGAGTTATGTTTACTACTACCCTTCTGAGAGGGGGATGATATAGAAGAAGGTGAGAATGGTGCGCCTCCATTCTCGTAGGGACGATCAAGATACACCGGCGAGAGAGTTCGCCGGATTGAAGCCATCTCAGATTATTTTACACCTCACATGCCCTAAATCAGACATTGAAAGAGATTAAGAGCAATTTCGCAGATTTCAAGCTCAAGCTGGAATTAGAAATTTCGTGGGTTTGTATACTCTAACTTTAACTCGCCGATTTGGATCCGTCGCCGCCGAGATCTAAACGAAGGCTGGAGGGAAAGTTGCGGAAGAGAGAGAGAGAAAGAGTGGCGAAGAAATGAGCTACGCGGGGTCGTGGGACACGTGGCCTAGTTATGGCTGGGAAAAACAGTGTAAATTGTAAATTGTAAAATGGTAGGAATCATGATCTTAATTCTAAAGTCTAGTCAGATGATAAAAAAATTTATGAAAATGTCTCAATTATTTTTTTTTTTGTAAATATAGTCTCTTAAATATTTTATAAGAATAAAATGATCAGCTTTTACGAAGTTTGCAAATATTATCTATAAAAACAACAATCAAGATCTACCAAAATTTGGCAAATATACAACAGCCTGTTAAAGTCGGACTAATCGCAATTTTTTGGTAACTTGGGCACACTATCAATTTGATGTTGGTCAAATTAATGGTACAAAATAATGAAAAGGACATGTGAAGTTCCCGATTGTTACTCATTTCTTTTATTATAAATATCGTTAAAGTTTTTTCACATATGTTAGAAAAAAAACAAAAATCCTCTTTTTTAGTCCACTATATAATGTGATTTCACATGCAAATTCCTAAAAACAAATAGGGATAAAACTCGGCATCTAATATAAAATTAGGGAGTAAGATTTTCTAGGTTTTAATTTCCAAGAACAAGAAGATAGAAGTGTATAAGCTTTATCAGCATATTTGTTACAATTTACAAATACTATCTTCTTCTTTTTCAGGTTGTAAAGAGTTTTGAAAAAAGAATGAAAGAAGTTTTTGTAGAAGGATGTGGTCATATGAGAATTTCATAAAAGGTAACCCACACAATTGTAGAATCCTTTGTATCTAATCAAAGTATGCAAGTCATCAAAGAGAGCTCCAATCACCATTAAACCATAATTTGATACATCGTGCCTAACAAATCCAATAGTTGAGGTATTGCACCAAAGGTCCCACAAATTCTTAATTTGCCGAATTTAAAAATATCAAATTTGTTAAACGAGTACGGGTGCTGATTACTGCTTAATTAGTTAACCCTCCGGCTCAAGTTCCGGTTCGCACCACCACGATTTAAAGATATTCTGGTGAATCCTTCCGGCTTTTGAAAATCCATAACGTAGACTGTTGCTATCAATCTTTCTAATCGTATGTTGTGGAAACAACAAAATTATCTTGTTTTACGTACGTTAAGTTTTCATATTTCTTTATTACCCTTTGTATATTTATGTCTTACTCTTTTGTCATATATGTCTCTCTTTGTAATCTTGGGTTGTGAAGTTTTTTACTTATCTTGCTTTCTTTTTGTCGGCTATCTTGTTTTAACCCTACGTCGTGCTCTCATTTTTTTTTTTTTTTTTGTAACTTTATTAAATTGTAACGTTCTCTCTTTAATTATCTTGTGATCATTGTTTCATTACTTGTAAATTTAGATAGTAAAGTTTTTAAATCATCTTGTGTTATGTGTTTAGATTTTTAGCTTGAAATTTTACTAATTAGTTTGTAAAGTTTTTCTATTTATAATATTTTCCTATTTTAGAAATATGCTTTAAATTAAAATAGCATATCGGTAAGTATTCTAATATCGATCGTATGGGTCCGAGATATTTGAGGACTCACCCTGCATGTCTAAGCGGATTCCAACTATTACCACCACCTTACCTCTCCCATTCACATCTCTTATTTGCTTCTTACTTTCCCTTTCCACCATCTATATTCTCTCTTCTCTCTCTCTCTCTCAAAAACAAAAACAAAACAATCAGAAAAAAGTGTAAGATGCAAGAACTTCCGGATTGCTTGTACGAGGGAAAGCAACCAACCTTAATCACTCCTTCATCTCCAACATCAAATCACTCTCTCTACCTTTCTAACCTTGACGACCATCATTTTCTCAGATTCTCTATCAAGTACCTCTACCTTTTTCGAAAATCTCTCTCCTCTCAAACCCTCAAAGATTCTCTATCTAGGGTTCTAGTCGATTACTACCCTTTCGCTGGTCGGATCAAAGTCCCCCATGACCGGACCAATCTTTATGTTGACTGTAATGGGCAAGGCGCAGTTTTCGCAGAAGCTTTCATGGATATAACTTGTCTAGAGTTTCTTGAGCTTTCACCCAAACCAAACAAGTCTTGGAGGAAGCTCTTGTTTAAGGTTCAAGCTCCGAGTTTCTTGGATATTCCTCCTCTCGTCATACAGGTTCTATTTTTCCTTTTATCTTCCTATTTCAATTATTTTTGTTTTTCTTGCTTAGAAACTTATGATTTCAATATCAAAATCATCCATAACTCAGATCGTCTGTAACCATATAGCTGGAATATTTTAGATGTCATAAAGTAAGTTGGATCGACTGTTATGTTAAAAAAAGGTAAAGATATATGTAATCCTCAGGACAAAAAACTAACAGATTAGATTGGTTATTTTTTCCTGACTCCTAAATTGATTCGGCCACTTTTATTCTTTTTAAATAAGAAATGCATACTTTTCTAGGTCGTGCATAATGCATTTGATGTATGAATGATATAAAGTCTTTTCCTACCACATTTCTCCTTAAAATACGTGAACTTTAATAAAGAGATTTGATAAATGTCAAAAAATAGAATAATAAAAAATTAAAAGATATTTGATGGAGAAAAAGAAGGGCACAGAGAGAATAAACTTGTCTGTTCATGGTGATTGGTTGTTTTCTTGGTTAGAAGAAAACCAAAATCTCTTTTTCTTGCCTTGAATTAGTTGTTTTACAAGTCTTTTTTTTGCTTAACTCATGCTAATTTTGCATCGGTAAGAGAATTTGATTATTAACGCTTAGCTTAATGATATAGAAATTTTTAAAAAAGAAGAGTTAAACATAGAAACCTTACGTATTTGTTGATTAATGTTCAGGTGACGCATCTCCGTTGCGGGGGTATGATCCTCTGCACCGCGATCAATCATTGCCTTTGTGACGGCATCGGAACTTCGCAGTTCCTACATGCTTGGGCCCATGCCAACACCAATGCTCCTCTTCCGATCCAACCGTTCCACTCTCGACACCTGTTAGATCCACGAGATCCACCGAGTGTCACACACTCACATCCCGGTTTCACCCGAACCACCGTAGACAAAAACTCCACATTCAACATTTGCAAGTATTTACAGTCCCATCCACTGGCTCCCACCACCCTAACCTTCACACCGTCCCTTATCCTACGCTTAAAGAAAACATGCGCTCCCTCGCTAAAATGCACCACGTTCGAGGCACTAGCGGCTCACACGTGGTGCTCTTGGGCTCGATCTCTTGACTTGCCGTTGACCATGCAGGTCAAACTTTTATTCTCTGTCAATATGAGGAAAAAGCTGAGTCCAGAACTTCCGCAAGGGTATTATGGTAACGGGTTCGTGCTAGCTTGCGCCGAGAGCAAGGTTCAAGACCTTGTCAATGGTAATATTTACCACGCGATAAAATTAATACAAGACGCGAAAACGAGAATCACCGACGGATATGTAAGATCAACAATAGATTTACTGGAGGATAAGACAGTAAAAACGGACGTCTCATGCAGTTTGGTTATTTCACAATGGGCGAAGTTGGGATTAGAGGAGTTGGACTTGGGCGGAGGAAAGCCACTGTATATGGGTCCTTTGACGAGTGACATCTACTGTTTATTTTTACCCGTCGCCGGAAACTGTGATGCCATTAGGGTTCAGGTGTCGTTGCCGGAGGACGTTGTGAAGAGGCTAGAGTACTACATGGTTAAGTTTTTAGACGGAAAAGATAAGGAAGAAGATAATTTTCTTATGTAATAAAGTGTTTTTATTTAGGAAAATAATTTCAGTGCATGATCTATCTCTTATAAAGGAAGTCATGAGAGAGTAAAAAAATAATAATAATTTAGTGGATACGATAAAGAAAAGTCGTCCAGGTGTCGATTTTCGAGTGATTTTAAGTTTTTTTTGTTGGTTCATTGGAATAGTTACTTTATTTATAAATTCATATTAAGTGATTAATCCGAGCTCTTGCGCCGAATATGAATATTAACAAAATATCAAAATCGTAAAAGTTCTTTTTTTAATGTTTTAAGTTTTTTATCTTTTACAATTGGTATATTTAAATAATAATTAATTTTATATTTAATTGTAATTAAAATTATGCTTCCAAATTTAATTATTAATATAATCCAGATTATTTGTTTCAAACATATTGAATTGATTATTTTGAAACTTCTTAAAATTGAGAAGTTTAATTTCTTTTCCGTTTGGATCAAAGTTGCATATTTAATTTTGATTGAAAATTTTGATTTTGTGGTGATATGATAATGATTTTTTTAAAAAAAACAATATTTTTTTATTTAAAATTAAAACTTTCGTTTTTGATTTAATTTATTTTCGCCATCTCCACATTTTAAATTTAAAGATTATTTAAAAAATTAATACCCTAAAAATTATTTGCATTTTAAAATGCAAAAAAGTTTAAACACGAACATGGCTTCGTGTTTAAACTTTTTTGGCATATTAGTAAAAGAGTTGAAAATGCAAAAAGAAATTAAACAAGAAACCATGTTAATGACATTAGTAACAAAAAAAAACCATGTTAGTGAATGTTCAAAGAGCTTAAAAGATGTATTGACGTATACAGAGTCTTGTGTCATTGTAAACAGGTATATAATAAACCAACGTGTAAACAGTCTTGTGTCAATAGGATGGAAAATTTGAAAAATTTAATAAATTTCGAATTCAGAATATTGAAAAATTAACAGAGAAACTACACGGAAGCATGAAACAATGTTAAAACAGGAGTGATGTGGTATGATTAGCGAGAACAAATATAGAATTTGAGATTGATGAAGTTGATTTCTTAAAAAAATTGCACTTGACTATTGTGTACTTTGAATTGCTAATCATAAGTCTAAGCCCATATCCATTATCCATTGTATTTCATCGGGAAAATCTGGCCCATGTACTTTAGAACGATATTTGTAATATTGCATCTTTACTCTTTAGGTGATAAATCGCTTCACGCCTTCACCGCATAAGATATTTTCTGGAGTTGAGGGAAAAGAAAAAAATGCAGCAGAGAAATTTCAAACAAACGTGGGTTAGTGAAATCTCAAATCTTAGCTATCCGATTTCGTTTATCAAGTCGATTTCGTTTTCCTTTCAAATCATCACTTGAATCAGTCGACGAAAGCTTTCCCCTCTCATCTTCAACCCTTTCACGATTCGTAATTGGTCGATCTGTTTCCAGATTTCGCTTTTATTTCTTCTTTCGTGAATTTTATTAATCGCCTCCGTGTCTTTGTGATTTAATCGAATCTGTTTGAATGTTTAGCTAAACATGTTCTGTTGTTGCTGTGATATGCTTCAAAACTATATTTGAAAGCTGGGTTCAGATTTTTGTCGTATTATTTTGAAAAGCTTTTTAACAAAATCTTGTTAATTAATTCTGTTATATTTGATCAAAAAAGTCCTATAATTAAGATGTACAGATTTGTCGTTGCCATTACTTTGTCGATTCTTGTAACGATGGTACTTGCTATTTGCAGATATTCGTCAGCAAAATCAACAGCCGCATATAAGAGCTTGTCTTGTCAGTTCAAAGGTTGAAACTTTTTGATTAGTTGCTGCTGTTTCGAGGAAGAAGATTACAATGGGAGAGGAGCATCCGAGAAAGCGGTCTCGACAACATTTTGAAGCAGAGGCGAGACACATATCTTTGCTGGAATCTCCTCAATGCGAAACGGCTAAGTGGTATTTCAGCAGGGAAGAGATTGAGCGTTTCTCTCCATCTAGAAAGGACGGGATTGACCTTGTGAAGGAGTCGTTTTTACGCTCTTCGTATTGCTCCTTCCTTCAAAGACTTGGCATGAAGCTTCATGTGTAAGCTCTCTATAGTATTCTTTGTTTTTGATTTCTTGGGAGGTAGTAGTGTTTGTTCTCTGGTTGTTTGCTTCATAGACTATGCTTTAATCCTTCTTCTTTTCTTCTGATATGATATTTCTTGGTACTTTTTTTAGCTAAAGAGGGTGCCTAATGCATGACAATGGATAGCCTAACTGTTGAATTTTGTCGTAGGGCCACTGTGGGAGGTGGTCTGGAGGTTCTCGAACTATTAATTCTCCATTTTTGTCTACATATTTATCTCATGAATGGAGAATTATGTAATAGTAGTCAAAATTTGGTGTCCATGCATCATATATTGGCTTACTTCTCATCGGCAATGGGAGGCTTGCATCTGTCATGAATTTGCTTTGGAGCTGTTCACCTGTTTAGACATGCCCTTCTGATATATGTTTGTGTATTTGTAATTCTCTGCTGGGTTATCAAACCCTATGCTGTTCCTACCATTACCAACTGATGTTCTTAGTTTTCTGAGCGAGTGCACGTCTCTCTCCGGCCCAGTATCTTTGAATCATCTATCATAGGTACTTGTGTTTTTCGTCCTTTGCATTAATCACGTGTGTCGGAAAAGTTTCATGTTATAAATGCTGGTTGCTGTCTAGCTTTTAGTTGCTGAAGGTTTTATTATATTGAGCTTGTTGGTGATATGATTTTTGATGCTATTGATGGTTTCTGACAATCTCATTGCTTCAGGTCCCAGGTTACAATAGGATGTGCGATGGTGATGTGCCACCGTTTTTACATGCGCCAATCTCATGCAAAAAATGATTGGCAGGTAAGAATACTTTAATATTCATATGGTTCATCAATTGCATTCGAAAATCTGTAACGAAGAAATTAATACTTCAATGAAGAAATGGGTAGTATCAACATAATGTTGATGAAAACAATTCAAAGTGGTAGTTGTAAAGTTATTCATCTCGTGATTAATTAAAACTTTAGATGATATATGCTTAATAATTTCCTCATCCAATTCTCACTTGGTGATTTGCAGACGATAGCATCTGCCTGTCTGTTCCTCGCTTGCAAAGCTGAAGATGAGCCGTGTCAACTGTCCAACGTTGTTGTTGCATCTTATGAAATAATTTATGAGTGGGATCCTTCTGCCTCAGTTAGAATTCATCAAACTGTAAGTATTTATAATCTATAATATATTTTTTATTCTCTTGTGCATTGTGCAAATTTATTACTTTTTACTCTGTCTGTAGGAATATTACCATGAATTTAAAGAATTTATATTGGCTGGGGAGAGGCTCTTGTTGGACACAAGTGCTTTCCATCACCTAGACATTGAACTTCCCTACAAACCTCTGGCTGGGGCCTTGAATAGGCTGAACGCTTGGCCTGACCTTGCAACCGCTGCATGGAATTTTGTGCATGATTGGTAAAGACCCTTGTTAATACTAGCTTCTGCGCTTTTGTCCCAACATCGAGTTTGAATAAACTTATAATGGATTGTTTGTAGGCTTCGAACGACACTGTGCTTGCAGTACAAACCCCATGTTATCGCGACTGCCACTGTGCACCTAGCTGCCACGTTTCAGAACGCGAAAGTTGGCAGCAGGAGAGATTGGTGGTCGGAGTTTGGAGTAACAACTAAGCTATTAAAAGGTTTGTCTTTCAAACATTTTCTATTTCATTTCTGTGTTATTATTGCCAATCGTTTGATCAGTCCCATAGAGAGATGCAATATTTGTATGATGCTAGGTGTTGTTAAGATAGCTTCAATTCAAGAGCCATGGTAGGTTCTTTCTTACCATGTGCACATATTGAGCTTGGAATTAGGTGCACATATTGAGTTTGGAATTAGGTATAGTGGTCTGAATAAAAAAACTGCTACATGATTTTAGCGGTTGATTAAAATAATGGGGTGTTTCTCATCAATGGTGACAGAGGTGATCCAGGAGATGTGCATGCTGATAGAAGTGGAGAGAAGGAGGGCTATGCCGCCTCCAAGAAGAGAGGTAGCATGGGCAATACCTGCAGCCATAAAGCCGCCGGTCCATTTGGCTAGAGGCTATCCGTTTCATAGCTACCCTGTGCAGTCCTATAGACAGCCTGGCATCTGGTGAGTCATTGTTCAGCGGCCTGAAGATGTAATCTCTCTTGTAGTCTGAGTTTGGTCGATAAACAAAAGAAGATTCTGTGGAGTCTCATGAGGAGGCGGTGTAAGGTTATATAACAATCCGAGTGAGGTATTTTTTTTTTTTTTGGGCTAAGTTAAGCGTCTCAGGTTTGACAATCTCCACCAAAGTGATTCTCTCAAGATTCTTCTTGTTTGTTCGAGAGTATGTAGAATTGTTGGTTATACAAATGTCCGCTCCCTTATTATAATACTAGCAGACTCCATATCATTGTATATCTGGAATCTATATTTTGGGTTTCTTCAAATTATTTTTGACTTCTTTTCTCATTGCTAACTAGTTTGGTTTGATGAGATGCCATTAGCCTGTATGTATGAATCATGCATCATCTCGGTCCTTTTTGAAGCAAAATAGTTTGATCAAATTAGTCTTGATGTTTTACATAATCCTGAAGACCCCCTAAAACTAATATATTCGTTGAAAAACAAAATTGATGATCAATTAAATTAAATTAGTCTATATTTAATAGACATCTACCTGTCTTTTCTTTTTCTTTATCTTTTAGTCAATTAATTATAAAAATCCTCGATCTCCTCTCTCTTTCTCTTAAAGCAAACCCTAGATCATCAATCAGACGGAGACGGCAGCTCTTCGTCGGCGTTCTCTTCCACCGGCGGCGGCGGCTAATCACAGATCTCTCAGTCTCTTCCATCTCTGTAACACTTTTTACGCCTGCTTTCTCTTTCTGAGCTTTGGTTGTCTCTGTGCTTCTATGCTCCTTCGGACGATTTCATTTCTCTGTCTCTGCTTTTCTTTTGATTTTGCTTCTCGCCTGTTACCGATTTTTCTTTTCATGTATCCGATAATCTGGTTTGTTTATTTGGTTCTCTGTGATTATTTGTTTTTTTTCTTTCTAAGTTTTCCACTGAATTCAATAGCAGACTAAGATCTATGCGATTTATCTTCAATAATACTCGACCTCTTCTTTATATCGTCGCTTTCGTAACATGATTTATACTCTTGTAAAGAAAATCTATGGCTTTATAGTTAGTGAAGTTTCGTGTTGATACTACTCTTTTCAATCTATATCCATCAAAAGTTTGATCTTTTTTGTGGAGCCTTACATATTCTTTCTTGATTGTTGATTGAGAATCAGTTTGGTCGATTAATTTGTGTCTTGTTGATTATTGTAAATTAGGGTGAGAGTTTTGCGATGGCGGAGCATTTGGCTTCAATCTTTGGTACTGAAAAGGACAGAGTGAACTGTCCGTTCTACTTCAAGATTGGCGCTTGTCGTCATGGTGATCGGTGCTCTCGTCTCCACAACCGTCCCACCATCTCCCCAACACTCCTCCTCTCTAACATGTACCAAAGGCCTGACATGATAACTCCAGGTGTCGATGCACAGGGCCAACCGCTCGACCCGCGGAAGATCCAAGAGCACTTTGAGGATTTCTTCGAGGATCTCTTTGAGGAACTCGGAAAGTTTGGCGAGATAGAGAGCCTCAACATATGTGACAACCTTGCTGACCACATGATTGGCAACGTATATGTTCAGTTTAAGGAAGAGGATCAGGCTGCAGCCGCTTTGCAGGCTCTGCAAGGTCGGTTCTATTCAGGACGTCCCATCATTGCGGATTTCTCTCCTGTGACGGATTTCCGCGAAGCAACGTGTCGGCAGTACGAAGAAAACAACTGTAACCGTGGTGGGTACTGTAATTTCATGCACGTGAAGCTTGTTTCGAGGGAGCTAAGGAGAAAACTTTTTGGGAGGTATAGGAGGTCATACCGCGGGGGGAGCAGAAGCAGAAGCAGGAGCAGGAGTATAAGCCCCAGGCACAAGAGAGAGTATGACCGGCGTGATCCTCCTCACAGGGAGTTCAGTCACCGAGACAGAGATCGCGAGTTTTACCGTCATGGAAGTGGGAAAAGGAGCAGTGAGAGGTCGGAGAGAGGAGACAGGGACAGTTCAAGGAGGAGACAGGGAAGCCCTCCTAAACGAGGAGGGAGCCCTGGTGGTGGGAGAGAAGGAAGTGAGGAGAGGAGGGCAAGGATTGAGCAATGGAACAGAGAACGGGAGAAGGAAGAGGGAGGAGCATAAAAAAAAACGGTTTGGTTACTCAAATCATAACTTGCTTACAATGTGGTGGATTCTGGTCCTCTGCTTCTCTGCCTTTGCTGATTTATTCTGAAATCGGTAAAATCTGGTGATGGATTTTTCATTTGGTTATTCTAATTTGGGAACTTGAAATGAGAGTGGAATCAACTCCTTTAGATTATATAAAAAAATGTTGGGTTACTTTCTTGTAGTTTTGATTAGGAAAAACTTTGTTGCCTCGTGTCTCCTTGTTATTGATCTTCTTCACTAGTTTTCCTTAGGACTTTGTACTACCTTCTGTTGCTTTAAAAGAGTTTAGTTTCCTTTAAACATTTTTGTAGAGTATATGTGTGATGATATATTGTTGAATCCATATCGAAGGTTCACAACATATTTCATATTTTCTTTTATCTTTCTATGTTCATTACTAAATTTATGGAGTAAATCCCTCATTTTTGTTGGATAGGACACTGATGTTGTGGATTGATCATATGCCTCAGCAAAGCCGGCCCATATTTTTGGGCCTAAAGCAAAAATAACTGTTGAACCAACTTACAAACACAGTAGTTAAAAAAAAAAGCCATAAAATGACAAGATTAGGATTACAAACTGTTAAAACACAGTTCTTCGCTCCAGCCTATTACAGGATACACATATTACTTTTTCAAGTATCAAACAGAAAAAATGTATTTGTTTATTCTTACTCTTCATTGACTGGATACACATAACATATTGTCTACTGAATTTAATCAAATGATTAATCAATTATGTAGATTAGCAGACATATTGATTGACCACGTGGAGAAAGTCTTTGCCGTCTTCGTTAGGGTGGATATATAATATTAATACACCCATGCGAAGCTTTATTAAAACTTTTTCAAGAGTTTTCTTACATCTTCTACAAACACAAATATCGGGAATATACTTTTATGGATTTAAAAAACTCGTTGCTCTCTGATTAAAGGTTGCATCAACACATTGGTCGATTTTAAACCCCATTTCGGTTCAATTGGTGTACTAGCTGGTTATTAAAGAAGATATAATCTTCAAGATCACAAGTTCGAGTACCAAAAAAAAAAGCTTCTTTTAAATGCTCTGATCTGAAAATATGATGAGCTTAAAGCTCACAACTTCTTAATTCCCTAAAAAAAAATCCTAAAACCTTGCATTACCGAAAAAAGAAGGAAAAAAAAAAAACAGAATTCTAAAACTGTTCTGTTAAATGTATAATTGAATTTTAGTAATTTGCAAATATTTGAATTTTATTCATTTTGACCAAGCACTGTTTTTAGATATCTTAAGACACACAAATCTTAGCAACATTCATCATTTAGCCCTATATATATAGCAGAACAAGATTAACTATCAACTCAAACTATAAATGTTCAATATAGATAAGACGACATAAGAAAATTGATTATGAATTACTTAAATTATAATAAGACAAGACACACTCTTTTTTGTTACAAACCCCAAGAAAATAAATAAAAAAGGAATAAAAGACGGACTAATGAACACCGTTATAAAATCCCTCCCATACCATATTTAACCACAAATACAACACATGCGCGTGTCTGGTTGCGTTTCTGTATATAATTAGAACTATAATGAAACTAAAATTAAATAAATGATATTTTTGTAGTTGTAAAGGAAAAATATAAAGATGATGAATACGTAGAAGGGATGGGGAAAGTCTGTTGGACTGAGATGCCCTAAATTTGAGAAAGCATATATTCCCCTGCTCTAAAGCGTTTTGTCCTCTTCTTAGACAACTTTAAGATAAATATATAAAAAAATGCTTTACCATACTTTTTAAGGACCCTCCTTTTAAGGACTTTGTTCTCTGCTTCTTTTTTTGTTCTCAACATAATTAATAATGCATATGATTGACCAACCACGACCATCTTTTAATTTCTTTTGAAATCTATTTAATCATGAACATAGTCGTCACTCCATACCCTTGTTCGTGAAATCGTTATAATGAGCATTAGTTGATTTATCCTAACAAAGTGTATATACAAAATCCGTGTTTGTGAGGTTTTAATTTGAGGTATAAGTTTTCGTTGCATAACACATAATCAAACAGAAAAGAAAGTGATTAGTCGGTATGAAGAAAATATATATATATATGCTTCTATTAATGATTTTTGGAGAGTGTAATATGATTTACAAGTGTGTAGCTAGCGACGTAACAATATATTAGGTTTTGGCGATCAAGAAATGCCCCTAGCTCGTTGATCCTCCGTCTTCTTATGGTGTTCTCTGTCATTCGTTCCCCGTAATTAGTTCACAAATTCGCCTGTTTTGATATCTTTTAGGCTTTACGAGGTGGTTGACTCATAGGAAATATATGTATTAACAATAATGATTTGATTATATCTTTTAAATCTATAGAGAGAGTATCAATAGATACACTTTACAAACATGTTAATATTGATTTTTAACTTTCTAGTTACTCCCTATTTTCCTAACTAATATATAAGTCGGATCATAAACTATAAATAACGTTTTTTGCTCATATGATGTTCTCCTATGAAATAGACGTTAAATTTTGCATGGAAAAATACATGGTTAATGAAAAATTAATAAGTATTTAAATAGTAAAAAGTGTGATAAAGTTAATGATATTAGTATGTATCACCATCAAACTATGTGACCCATATATGAGAATGATCTTCACCAAGTGTTGACCAGTTTATGACTAATTAAAACGAGAAATATTTCTAAAGTGATGTGTTATGATGGCGATGATGGAGCCCTGATTGGTAACTGATGTAAAACAAACTTAGCTCTTACACCTAATACTATACTCTTGATATTAATACATAAATTTCTTACAAAACTTTTAAAAAGGCATACAATATATTAGATTAACACATGATAGCTTTTCAAGATCTAAGGTCAAGTTGGAGAGTGGACGGAGGGAGCCCATCATTTCTTAATCTTCTGCTATTTTTGGTGGACCGTTCGATGCGACATCGAGTGATTTCTTGAATTTTATGTTGGTTGTATTTTTCGTCCGATATGATCATATGATATCATTTCTAAATTTTGATGGATTCTACTATAGGTAAGTTTGTAAAAGGTAAGTAACTGTAGGGCTTTTTAGTTTGTAACTTTGGCTTTTTTTGGTATAAAATCTTAACATTAAAACAACAAAAAGTCCATAGACTTAATTTATTTTGGTGAGTATCGAACTTAAGTTTCTATTCTGCAAGTCGTCTCAATTAGTATTCAGGCTAGACCCTAATACAACTCCAAGGACCACCAAGATACAAATTGACATCACAATAATTTTTTGGTGACGCAAGTAGATATTGGAATAACCTTAGTGCTTATACATTAGATGGAAAAAACAAAGAGATTAGTGAGCTTGCAATTAGAGATAAAACAGAGATGATAAAGAAACATAAAAAAGTGAAAACAAAGTTTTTCCCATACTCTTTCTGATCTCATTACATTCCCTTTCTTCTGATTTGAGTCTTGTTGCTCTCTTTTTTCATCTGTTTTATCTTACTTGTTATTTTATTTTATAACTAAAAGGAATTAATACGAATTACTAACTGGTTGATCGATTAAATTAGTTGTTTTCCACACGATCAATTAGTTGATTAATAAAGCATTTATTTAGATGCGATCGAATTGGTGACAGCTTTATCAACAGTACGTAGTATACTAATTTTCTGAACGTATTGCACTTTTGAGTCACTAAATAAGAAATCCATTATGGACAATAAGTTGTTCTTGATAGTATTTGGATCATAGATCCGGCTCTTTCACTCGCTTACAATGAAAAGAGTGAGAGTGATTTAAATATGGAACCCAAACTCTAGGCAAAAAAAGCAAAGCTAAACTACAGAAAATATTCTTAAATGATCTTCTTTAAATAAAACATATTAACCATTCATCAAGTCACATAGGTTCCACAACTCACCAATTCTCTCTCTGAAGACATTCATTTCAACAACAAAAAAAACAGCCAATCATCATATATGAATATGACACATCTAACTACGTACGTTGCATGACATAATATAACAACTAATTAAACTTCGCCGCCGCTTCTATATATGTTAAAAACGAACAATCATTTTTCATAAATGTTATGCTCACTCTGTCTCTATTCTAATGTCAATGACTACTGATTGTAAGTTATTGATATGTCGATCCCTCCATGCTAATTAATTTTTGTAGGGTCTTTTTAGATCCATTAATTAAATTTTTGTATCATTTTAAACAACAATTCCCTTTTCTCTCATTTCATTTCCAGCTTGGCATAAATTCCCATTTGTGTAGTCTTCCCATGTTTTGTCCCGTTATCATCTCTAGCCTGAGTCAGGGATGTTACAAGCTCCTCTAGTCTTCCCATCATCCTTCTTATAGGTTTTTTATATATATATAAAAAAAAAATCTTAAGTCAAAAGTTATATCAAATTTATGAAAACCGGATCTAATTTGGAATTTTGGCTCGACTAAGGTCATCAGGCGAGCTGACAGGTTCGTGGTCATTCCGTCGACATATGATCTTCAAATTTGTTTTGCTACTATGGTTAAGGTGATTCAAGCTTGTGCCAATTAAATATAACGAGAGATAAGATTTGACTTAAACAAGTGCTCGTTTAGTAACTCCTAGTTTGGTTCTTTAACCATACTTCAAAATTTACATAGATCATTTTTTGTTCATTTAACTCATTTGCATTTAAAAATAAGTGGAAAATACAAAATCTACGGATATATGAAATTACCAATCGAAACTACCAAGAAAAACATTTAGTAACTTCAGCATGCTTTCGGAGGACTTGACGTCATCATGTCAGTGAGTGACGCCTGCTTTAATGTTTGTATTCTTTGTAAATTAATTTAGAATTTTTATTATTATTATTATTATTATTATTTTCTGATTTGAGCTTCTTGGTGATGGTTCCTGCTACAACAAGTATTCCACTTGAAAAAAAGTAAAAAAGCCTTAGAGATCATCATTTCCATCTCATAGCTATATTGCATCCATTTTAAAATCACAGAATGAGTTTCGTTGTTGGCTTTCTTAGTTTCAACCTCATACACAAACTTTGTTACTCTGATCCTCATACACAATTAGAAACTGTGACGTGTCGTGATAAGAGCGAATTACAAACATTGTTTTACATATCTTTAAAAGCTATGCAAAAGTTTTAATTTTTTCTCATAAATATGAAGGAAATTTTAACATGTAACGTACTTACTATCATGTTGTAATAAAACTAGATTATATTATATGTTCTATGGCAAAATTTATATCTCTAATGTACTTTTCTGATGTTTATTTTGTGTTTGGTAAAAAATACAAAATCAAAAAAATCCAAAAAACTTTAAAGTGTCCGACTTCTTAAAATGTCCAAATTACTAGTACATCCCCGTTCTTTCGTTCCTCAACCATTTTTACATCCTAGTATTTTGGATTTCCTGAGGTTGAAATGACGAATAACAATTGATTTCACTGATAATTGGATTTTATATGTATGGATACTTATGTGTATATACATGCATGTATATGTGCAAACACATGTGAGATATACTTGGAGTTGATCCACACGATATCAGTTATCATAATTACACATACACATGCATACTCATCCCAAATTTAAATTATAAAAAGCAATATGTATGTATACATATAAAGGGAGAGAGAGAGAGAGATAAAGAAAGAAATGTTGTATTGTGGGGGTGAGAGTAGACAGAGATGGATGGATGCCATCATTTCTAGTCTGAGACAACTGTTGCAAAGCCTTGGGATCGAAGGCAAGAGCTTCGGACACTAATCATGGCTTTCAGGAATTATAATCATCTTCTTCTAATTGTAGAGAGAGAGAGAGAGAGAGAGCCTAAAAGCTACACACGACAATATAAAATTATATACAGAGTAGTACCATATATATGCAAATACTGAAAATTAGAAAAGTAGGGCACTTACTGTAGAAAGAGAGTCCATGAGAGAGAAGAATATTATACATCTATAAATATATTAAATATAGTTTTTTGTTCTTGTATTATTGAATAATTTTTCTCCTCTTTTCTTTTAAAAGGTTTTATTGTTTCTCAGAATATAGGTACTTGAAATAGTAGCGAGAGCGAGAGAGAGAGAAAAGAGATGTGTCAAGCTTCAAAAAAGCTAAGGTAATGTTATGTGATGTGCTTTCGAAAGGAATAAGGAGCTTTGAGAGTGCACATATATACTACAACAATTTATTAATTACTTCTATCTATAAATCTCTTGGGATTTTCAAGAGAAACTCTTCAAAAAATCATCTTTCTTTACACACATATATATTATATATATATATATATATATCCACAAAGATACAGAGAACAGGTATAATAAATATATATATATATATTATCATCATCGCTCATACATATGGAATCTGATAATCTCCATCAGCTTCAAGATCAATTACAGCTTGTGGGGTCTTCTTCTTCGTCTTCTTCCTTAGATAATAACTCCGACCCTTCTTGCTATGGAGCTTCCTCTATCCATCAATGGAGTCCAGGAGGTATTTCTTTGTAAGTCTCCCACTTACACACTCTCTGTCCTCTCTAGTATCATATGTATATATATATATATAGATATCTATTTAGCACGTGTATGCTATAAATTTCTGCAGCTATTTGGGTGTTTTGAATATTCTTGGTATCAACATGTCATGAAGAATTTGGGATCTTTCTTCTTCTTCTTTTTTTTTCTGGTTTTTGAAAGATCAGTTTGTGAGGAAGACAACAAGATAGAATTTAAGTGGCTGATAAAATATAACTTTTAATTATTCTTATGTATATATATATATATATATATATATGTCTAATACTCATATATGGTACTCTGAATTTTGCATTGATTTCCAAAAAAAATTGTGTGCTTTTTTGGCAGGAATAGTGTGAGCTTGAGTCATAACTTTAACAATGAGATGTTAAACAAAGAAGATCACAACAACAACAACAATAACGACAACGCAAATGAATGTATGAGTCTCTCTTGCATCCACAATCACTCCTTGATCCAACAACAAGATTTTCCTATACAATGGCCTCATGACCAATCTTCCTATCATCATCATGAAGGGCTTCACAAGATCAAAGAAGAGATTTCCTCATCAACTACCTCAGACCAACAAGGCATGCCCAAGTTCACAGACATGTTAAACTGCCCAGTGATCACAAACTATTTGAAGATCAATGAACACAAGGACTTCACTGAAAAGCTTCTTCTCAATACTATATCTACTGGATTCCCCACCAATGGAGATTATTCCAACAGCCTTCCCTCTTCTTCTTCTTCTTCGTCGTCTCAGTCTCATAGAGGTAGTTTCAGTCAGATTTACCCAAGCGTGAACATATCGACCTTGAGTGAGTCTCGGAGGATGAGCAACATTCCAAGACCATTTGATATGAACATGCAAGTTTTGGATGGAAGATTGTTTGAAGGAAATGTCTTAGTTCCTCCTTTAAATTCTCAAGAGATTAATAATCTTGGGATGAGTAGAGGAAGCTTTCTTCCTTTTGGCCTCCCTTTTCATCATCATCTGCAGCAAACACTTCACCACCCTTCTTCTTCCCCTACTCATCAAGTAAGTTTATTTTTACTTTTTTTTTTTTCTTTATCTTTTTGCTTTTATGATTTTTATAATCATAAATGATGGCTTTGAATGATTAATCTCGTGAAGTTAGTGCATCTTAAAGCATTAAGTTTAGGGCTCTATTTCTATTATGTAAAATATTTATATACAGTATCATACTACAGCATGGTATCCTTTCAGCTTTATTTTCATAATTTTATGTCAGTTAGAAAAGAGTGTCTAAAAGCTTAGTTTTCTGTATATGTATTAATTTTTGTTTACGCATGCACCAACGGAATAGATTGCATTGTTATTAACATAAAGTTTTTGAACACGTGAAACCATATAAATAAGTAAAATAAATCTTATTTGCCTTTCGGAACGAACATATTGAAAGAAACTGAACTGAGAAAATAGCAAAAAGGAGACTAAAATACTATTATAATGAAGTAGAGTAGATTAATTAGATTAGGTAAAAGTGCGAGACCTTTGTGCAATATTGGGACTGTATAACAAAGTTTTGGAAAAACATAAAAGAAGATAGAATAATAATATATATATATATACGTAAAAACTTTTAATCATCTTTTTCTTTGATGTGTGGTTCTTGGTTGGAGGGCCAAAGCTTGAGCTATTAAACCTTTCAACATAATTCGTAAGCAGCTCTCTTTAAGCTGAAACATCAACCTTTGTTGTATCTTTTCTTTTCCTTTCTCTTTATTCCTTACTTTGTTTTATTGTCTTTTTATGAATCTCTTTTCTTAAAAAAGTTTCTCTCATTGTCGGGTGTATTATTGTTCTTTATATCAAAAAACAATTATGAACGATAATATATATTTATAACTATATCATATATATATATATATATGTAATTATGTATTACTAAATTGGATTGTATTTGTGTTGAAGATGGAGATGTACAGCAATGAACCTCGAGCAAGTGAAGGGAAGAGACATAACTTCTTGATGGCAACAATGGCAGGAGAAAATGATTCCAAAAAACCGCGCGTGGAATCACGCTCCTCTTGCCCACCCTTCAAGGTTACTACTTTTGTTTCTTAAAGTATTTATTCTTTTTGTTTTGTTTTGATAGTAATGAAAGCAAGCCTGATAAAATATTAGTCGTTAACAAATTTTTTTTTGGAAAAGTGTATAAGAAAGTGTCTAATGGATAACATTTATGTTAAATTGTAAAACTTTTACTATTTTTCAAAAATAAAGATAATCCGTTTACTAGAACAATATGACATTTTAAATAAAATTAAAGCAAAAGTGAGATTGATTGTTCATTGTAGTGATTATATGTTTGGAAATTGAAAAACAGGTGCGGAAAGAGAAGTTAGGAGACAGAATAGCAGCTCTGCAGCAGTTGGTTTCACCCTTTGGGAAGGTAATTAGCAAAAATTAATTTTGGCCAAATTTTTTCCACACTTTATTATATTCCTAGCTTATAATATTTATTTTTACTATCTAAACAGTTATAATCATTTCTAGCACTAAAATATGAGAAACAATTGAAATTTTCAATTCCTTACTTTGAATTTTCAAGTATTAGTTTTTTGTTGCAGTATTTAGTAACTGAATGTTAGATCTTTAGTTCATAACCTTTATAGATCTATTAAACTTTATAGATCAACCAAGTGTAATTCATGATGGGATATTTATATGAATGTGGTATTTAATTATTATAATAGAAGTTTTTATAACCATTTATTTAGATCGTATTGACTTTTAAAAACTTTCCCAAGTAGATAAAATTGTTTTCATACTCATATCTGTTATCTAGATGATAAATAAGCTGAGCTGATTAAAATGCTAAAGTGCAGACAGATACAGCATCTGTATTAATGGAGGCAATTGGATACATCAAATTCCTACAGAGCCAGGTCGAGGTAATTAATTTCAATGCATGCATGTCATACACATCCATACATGCTTACGTACATATATGTATAACTATCTTTACATGTACACAATACATAGATCATATATTTTGGAATAAGAAATATATAAGTACATATTATTTAAACAATAAAGTTGGAGTGATATTTACATGGTACTCAAACTATAAAGCAAAGCTAAATATATTTTAATTCCATGTTTGTTCCAGACATTCTTCTTGATCCTAGTTGCGTTCGTCAATTATTTTCAACTTTTTATATCAATTAGTTTTATATCGTCTATTGAGAAATTTAACACGTACTGAAACTTTAAAAGACTATAGAGTATGGGCTAGCTAAACCATACAATTATATCCAAAAACTAATATATTAGTTCCATAGGCTTTTAGCTTGCCTTTAAAGCAAGAGGTTAGCTAGAATTGATCATTATCTTATCATATCCTCTTTGGCGCACTACGTAGTAAGTACTTTTCGATCCCATTTCTTTGAATTTTAATGAAGAATTGGATATATGTTTGTATAAGCTGATGCTCGTGGTCTTCATTTAATAATATTAAAGATATATAGAAAGAAAATAGTAAAGTTGTTATAACTCAAATGATGAACATTCTTGTTTTAATGGGCAGACTCTCAGCGTCCCCTATATGAGAGCATCTAAGAACCGACCAGGAAAAGCCTCCCAACTGGTATACTTAAAGAACATACAATTACTAGTTTACATAAAAATCATTCCGATTTTATTCTTTTGTCCAAAAAAATGAATTAGGGCTCACTACCACAAGAAGGGGATGAGGAAGAGACGAGGGATCTAAGAAGCCGTGGGCTATGTCTCGTGCCATTATCATGCATGACTTATGTTACCGGAGATGGTGGGGATGGAGAAGGCGGTGTTGGTAGCGGGTTTTGGCCAACGTCACCTGGTTTTGGTGGCGGAACTTAGCCGTGGACTTAACAAACCGTAGGACTATTGAGTATAGTTACCGGATTTGGAGGTAGAGAAATGAAAAAAAAAATATTGAAGGTCAAGAAATAGTTCTTTGATCTCTTTTGGTTTTGGTTTATTTGTAAGTTTCGGTTTTGATAGTGGAGCAAAGTTGGTCGTTCTGGTTAAAAAGGAGAAGTAATACCAAGATAGACCAGCTTTGATCCATTTATGATTAGTAACGAGACTTGACGATATGTTTCTATTTACATGAAGGGTGACGGGGCTTAATAAAACATCAAATAGCTTTGGATTATTTTGTTATTCTCTATTTATGTCAATATTATTAATCAACAATGTATAACAAAATAGTGCATATGTTACAAGTTCTTGGAATATTTTCGCCTTACAGAAAAAGAAGAAATAGAGTGTGGTTAATAAATTGGATCCTCTAATATCGGGATTTTATAGTAAATAAGTGGCTCAAATTAACTTGTACTATATGCGATCGATAGTCATGTTACACGAATCCAGGGCATTCGAATATTATCAACTATTTTATTCTCTTTTATTTCATGAGATAAGCGGACGCAAAACAGTTACCTTCAGAATTCGTGCTCGTTTGATTTATGCTTTTGTCATCCGAAACGCCAATGTTGTTCGTATATGTTCATCCCGTAAAAAATTTTAAAAACATATTTAAGACTAATACAAATTTTGAACGTGGACAAGTCTAGTTACCCATCGAGTCTTATGTCCTTAATTAGAGGTACTTCTACATTTCCAAGAGTAAGGGTAAGTTACCTAACCTAATTCTCGATTAGTGAGACATCTCACAGGTCTCTTTCCGTAGAGACGTCTCACATTTCAATTCTATTTTTTTCTTTTTATTTTTTTTTCTTTAATTGTTGGATGAGACGAAACGTTCTAAAAAACTTAGCGATGCAAATGGTCTTAATTTTTTTTTTTTTTAACAAAAAAAATATAACTTATCGAGATTTTTCTATCCGGACTCCGCGGGCGAGTCTGTCGGCCGTGGTGTTTTGTGTTCTTGGTATTACTATGATCTGAATCTCTTCAAATAGACTTTTGCAATGTAGATATTCTTCCATATGAATCGCAAATACTGGCCAGTCCTCCGGGGCAGATACCATCTTCACCACATCCTGGCAGTATGTTGCAAAAATTGTTTTAATCCTATTGAATTGTATCATACATTTCATCGTCCAAATAAGTGTCTCCATTTCAGCATGAAGAGGCGATAAACTAGAGATGATATTTCGTGTTCCTAATAATTTTCCTTGTATTTCATTCCTTGTGCAAACCCATCCTTGACCCAAGAACATGTCATTTTCTTTCCATGATCCGTCCACCTGGCAATACCACAAACCATGATGCATATTCCTGTCACCAACCACCCGTATATCCTTGTTTTTGATATCCCTGTTATGTATACCGTTACCGTCCAATTGTGCTTGATACCATAGTTTTCCTTCCGTTTCTGCCTGTTTTAATAAATCCCTGGGGTCTTTATCCATGTTTTTAAAAATCTTTTCATTTCTACTTTTCCACAAAAACCATATAATCTAGGGAAAATATTCTTCTGATTCCATGTTCGCCGGTTTAGTTAATAAGTATTTTTTAGATTTGTGAAAATCGATCCTGCTGGAAAGATACTCGGATTAGACGAAATACTAGATAGAGCCCATGTTTGTCGTGCTGGTGAGCACTCAAACAGTACATGATTTATGGATTCTTCCACTGTTCCACACCTGACACAATGACTGTCGCAGTTAATCCTCTGTGCTTTCAACTTTTGTGTCACCGCCACACAACCTGATATCGCCTACCAAATAAAATGTTGCAATTTTGGGGGGCACTTAATATGCCATACCCTTGCTTGAAGCAATTTTATCGTTGGTCCATACCTCACCTGTTCGTTACCCGAATCTGGAAAGAATTGTTCAGTCCGATAACCCGATTTTACCGAGTACTTTCCGTTCCTGGTGAAGTGCCAACCTATACTGTCCAATCTCTCAAATCTACTTACTGCCATCGCCTTTATTAATCTTACATCATCCGGAGCCATAATCTCATTAAGCAATGGAATATTCCACATCTTAGTATGTTGATCTCGCAGCTCTTTAACTTTCATCGAATTGGGATAAACCCTATATTTGCAAAGTGCTGGTCTCGTGCGAGGGGCTGGAATCCAAGGATCATTCCATACTGAAATGCTTGAACCTGTTCCAACCCTTTTGATTAGTCCTTTTCTAACCAGAGATCTAGCGGATATAATACTCTGCCATCCGTATGATGGGGAAAATACTTTTGTATGTTCCAGAGGATCCGTGTTGGGATAATACCTCCCCTTAAAAACCTTTGAGAATAATGAATCTGGTGTATCCAGCAAACGCCATAACTGTTTTGCTAACATAGCCGTATTGAAATCCTCTAGTTTCCTAAAACCCAGTCCTCCCTCTTTCTTATGTTTGCAGAGTTTGTTCCAAGCCAACCAATGTATTCCCCGCTCCGTCCCATTCGATATCCACCAGAAATTAGAGATGGCTCCTGTTAGTTTTTTTATAACCGTTTTGGACAGTCTATAACAAGACATTATATAGGTAGGAAGTGATGTTAATACTGATTTAATTAATACCTCTTTCCTCTCTTGGATAGAAATTTAAGAGTCCAATTATTTCTCCTATGGATTAACCTCTCGGAAATAAATCTGAAAACTTGTGTTTTTGGTCCCCTAGACTTTCTGGGATTCCTAGATACGTTTCCATTCCTCCGATTGTATTTATACTTAAGATTACCTTTATGTCTTCCTTTTGTTTCATCTTTATCTTATATCCAAATTGGTCTTAATTAAGATATGATTTTTAATTTATCTTGATTTTTGATTTTTTAAAAAAAAACTCACTTAAGAAATTTTGTTGGAGCTGCCCCGCAATATTTTCGGACACAAACGAAGCCATTTTTTTCGTAAACTCTTTCGTAACTCCGGTTCCGAGAAATGAAGGTTTTAACTTTTAAGTAAAGTGGATGTATGATCAGTTTGACTTGTCTAATCACTAGATGTAATTAATTAGTTGAGGGGATTTTATATAGAGATAATCTTCAATTGAAAATTTTAAAATTTATTATGAATTAGTTTTTAAAGTTTTTATTTAAAACCTGTTTTTTTAAAAATTGGTTAAGTTTCTTATTTTTTTACTTTTTTAATGTTAAGAAAATCTGTTAAAATATTTTTTAAAACCTCTATTAGAAATGCTCTAAAAACTCTATAGTTGGTTGAATTATTGAAACCAATGGATATATCATCTATTTCTTTATAGTTTGGTCATGGAAATTTCATGACTAAAAGCATTAGGTGAATAAGTCCAATTTCAGAAGTAAAGAAAACTCATATATTATATGAAGAATTGGTCAAATTATTAGGGATAAGTTGAATAAAGTGATATATAAATAATAAATAGATACAAAAATGTGAAAAATGGTTGGAAAGAGTTAGCGCGTAAGAGAAAGGGATAATATAAGCACGCTTGTGGCCACGTACACCGCCGGACGAAACTTGACTCGTGTTTGTTGTACTGTACCCAATTATATTTTTGATATCGAATTTTTTTTGGATACAATTTAATTACTACATTTATTGTACGTTTTTCAAACAATAGAGTACCATAAGTGACTAGATTCATCATTTGATAATTTTCTTGCATTATTAATTTTGAAATAATAGAGTATCAGCGACTTGATTTTCGTTTCTTGAGCAAGATTTCAGTTGAAGTCGGATTCGTTCGGAGTTTTGACTTTAAGTCGTAGACTTATGAGCATAGCCCAGTCCTAAGAATGTGGAGGCCCCAAGTAAGAAAAAAATCATGGGTTATTAATTAATGAGTTAAGCATCTCCATAGATAAAATTTATTAAGAGGTTTTTATCAATATTTTATAAACATTTTTAAAAAAACTTTCTAAGAACTGTTTTTTAAAATTATTATTTAAAAAACAGTTTCTTAAGAAATTCTTAAAATTCTAATTTTTTATATTTATTTTAATGTTAGAAATTCTCTTAAGAAACTTTCTAAAATACTCTAATGGAGATATTACGGAATATGATTTTGGCCGCAAAGCCAAACTTAGCCTGTTAGGACTCATGGATAGGTTTGCTCACAAGTTTTAATTTCGGTTTTAAATTGTTGGTTCATATAGATTGTTTTAGTTTTTTTTTTCATTTTGATTGAGTATGTGGTACCAACTACGTGTGTTGAGAATGGTTTACACTAAAGATTTAAGTGGGCACCTGATGCATTCTCATCTTTAAGAGGCCATAGAGGCTCCAAGTAAATGATGTTGCACAAATAGAAATTTCTTTCACTGAAATCATTTTGTGATTCTACAGAACTTTACCAAGTATATAATTTATACGGAATCACTGTTTACAAAATTTGGTGAAAAACGTATTATATACGAATTTAATAGTGGTTGTGGTATTACCAATATTACCCTTACATATTGCTAGTTTCTGGTTAGTGATATACTCCTACTAAAAAGCAGGCTCGGTTTTCAAAAACCCTTAGATCTTTTTGTTTTGTTTTGTTTTTTTGTTTTAATTGCTTAGAAAAAATCTGAGGGTTGGCGGTGTTCTCGTCAGAAGATTCACGAGGATCATACGCATCACATTGTTTCTCTCTTTTTATGGTGGACACACATCAGCTTCTTTCTCTTTGATCTATTACTTTTTCCGTTTCTCGTCTGCCTAAAAGTTTAAGCTCACACTCACTTCTCACCCCACTTTTTTAGAGCTTTTAGGATGTTCCATTTGCACAATTAGTCGACTTCTCGATCTCTTTAACACTGTAAAATCGAATCCGTGTGTGAAAGGTTCCATTTTTCGATCTGGGTATTACTAAAGCTGATCTTTTTAGTTTCTGATCTACGGTCTTCTTCTTCAATTTCCTTGAGTTTTTAACGTCAAAAGTTATAGAATCTAGGCTGTTGTGAAAATATGGCGTCTTTCTGTTCAGCCATGAAGCTTCAGTGTACAAGTAGTCCCTTTGGTCTGAACAAAAAAGTTGTTTCTGACTCTGAGAGAGTTAGTGCGTTCTGGGGATCCCAAGTTGTCAAGGCCAATAATCTGAAGACACAGAGTGGACCACAAAAGATTCAGACAAGGCTCATTCGCTCCGTTCTTACTCCATTTGTTGATCAAGAGTCTCATGTAAGTTCTTACACTACCCAAAAAAAAGCAAGAAAATTTTAGTTTAATTTCTCTGTATTCTCTACGTGTAACTCTATTCAGTGGATTTTAGTTTATGTTGTGCTTTGAAATGAACTCAAATTTATGGCCACAGTGAAAGATTATTAGTTTTACTGGTAAATTTGTATCTGACTGCATCAGAGAGTCTCAATGTTGTATCCAATTTTAGCTGAATTTTGATTTGGAATATGTTGAAAATGACATGTAATGGTGATAAAAATTGCTGTTAGTCAGTGTGACTATTAGATTTGACCAAAGCTGGTGACTTTTGTGGCTGACTTATTTAGAAGTGAAGATTACTGATATTAAACCAAGACGCAGTGGATTTACTTAAAGAAGAGCAGCTGCTCAAACTTTAGCTACAAGTCCACTATAACTAGCCTAGGACTCAGTGTAGCAAAATGTAGCAGTTTTTATTCTTAGTGTTTTGGTTGGGCAAGAGAGTCAGTCTCTCATCAATCAAGTTTCTCTGGTTAAGTGAATTTAATAAGAAATGTAGTTTCTTAACAGTAGCCACTAAGTAGCTTTTTGTTTCTTCCAAGTCCTGTTTTGATAGAAAGAATGCATCTTCAGGAACCTCTGTTGAGAACTGCAAGAGCAGACCCAAAGAATGTAGCGTCTATCATACTAGGCGGCGGTGCTGGGACTCGCTTGTTCCCTCTTACCAGCAAAAGAGCTAAACCTGCGGTAAAGAGCGTTCTGTCTTGCCCATTGTTTTTGATGATTCTCTTAAGTCGTTGTCCCCATGAGGTTTCTAAACATGTTAATAATCTTAGGTGCCAATTGGAGGGTGTTACAGGCTGATAGATATACCGATGAGCAATTGTATCAACAGCGGTATTAGAAAGATCTTCATTTTAACTCAGTTCAACTCCTTCTCTCTCAATCGCCACCTTTCTCGCACTTACAACTTTGGAAATGGAGTTAATTTCGGTGATGGGTTTGTTGAGGTGATAGCATTGCCCACAATATATTAGATTTATCTTCCTTCGTTATTTTTTCACTTGTAGTGTCTGCTCTGGGAATGATTAGGTTCTTGCTGCAACCCAAACTTCCGGAGATGCAGGAAAGAAATGGTTTCAGGGAACCGCTGATGCTGTTAGGCAATTTATGTGGGTCTTCGAGGTACTCATTATTGTCTTTATTTTTCTCACAGTAAGTTTTATTGTCGGTGCAAAAGAGAGAGTGGTGGAAAGATAATTTGGTGGTGTTTATGCAGGACGCTAAGACAAAAAATGTGGAACATGTCTTAATCTTGTCTGGTGATCATCTCTATCGGATGGATTACATGAACTTTGTACAGGTGAGTTTTATTCTTCTTATTTGTCGATGCTGAGAGCTTCATGTGAACTCTGTTTCATTCATTGTTTGTTTTTGCAGAAGCACATTGAGTCAAATGCTGATATCACAGTTTCTTGTCTTCCCATGGATGAGAGGTGTGTCTGAGGATCATTAACTGTGTTCGTGCCTTACTTCTGTTTGATGAATTCATCCTTTTTATTCTCATTTGCAGCCGTGCGTCGGATTATGGGCTGCTTAAAATTGACGAGTCTGGACAAATCGTTCAGTTCTCGGAAAAACCAAAGGGAGATGACTTAAAGGCAATGGTAATGATTTCTTTTATTTTTTTCCAAAACGTTCACTACGCAAATTAAACTTAAACTAACTTTCTTGCTTGCAACGTTACGAGAACTTGTGTTATTCGTGTTTTCAGCAAGTTGACACTTCAATTCTTGGGTTACCACCAAAAGAAGCTGCGGAATTTCCATATATTGCATCGATGGGTGTTTACGTGTTTAGAAAAGAGGTTTTGCTAAAGCTTCTAAGATCGAGTTATCCTACATCCAACGACTTTGGTTCTGAAATCATCCCTTTGGCCGTGAGGGAGCATAATGTCCAGGTTTCTTTTCTTTTCTGTTTGGCATATCATATCAATCACTTCCTCTGTTTATTTTGTTATATTTATTAAGTTGCTGCTACATACAAAATCGTAATGGCCAGGCATTTTTGTTCAATGACTATTGGGAGGATATTGGAACCATAGGATCGTTCTTTGATGCCAATTTAGCCCTCACGGAACAGGTTTTCGCCCTCTGACTCTTGTTTTTAGTCTAGTGACTCTGTGAAATCTAATCACGACGTGTATTTCTTTTTTTGGCAGCCTCCCAAATTCCAGTTTTACGATCCAAAAACACCCTTCTTCACTTCTCCACGATTCTTGCCACCTACCAAAGTTGATAAATGCAGGGTACGGTTCTTGAATCTGTTTATACCGTTGTTTCATTTGATAATATCATCGATCCTAACTCGTTCAAAATGTATTCTTGAATTGCAGATACTTGATTCTATAGTTTCACATGGATGTTTCTTGAGAGAATGCAGTGTGCAGCACTCTATCGTGGGCATACGATCACGTGTAGAATCTGGAGTAGAGCTTCATGATACGATGATGATGGGAGCAGACTTCTACCAAACAGAAGCCGAAATCGCGTCTCTATTGGCAGAAGGGAAAGTTCCGATAGGAGTAGGCGAGAACACCAAAATCAGGTATAAACCTTTCTCTAATTCGAAAGAAAGCAGAATCCTTTGCTATAGCAATCATTGTCTTACTTGTGCTGTATTGTAAATGTAGGAACTGTATCATTGACAAGAACGCCAAGATTGGGAAGAACGTAGTCATATCAAATGCAGATGTATGTTGTTTTGATAATTTTTTTATTAATTTCGAAGAATATTTTTCATCGTATGATGTTTTGTTGTGTGGGGTGTGGCAGGGTGTGGAAGAAGGAGATAGGCCAGAAGAAGGGTTTTACATAAGATCTGGCATTACCGTTGTGGTGAAGAACGCCACCATTAGAGATGGTCTGGTTGTTTAGCTGTAAACCTCTCGTAGGAGCAGTGTAAATCTCTTCTTGTGACTTATGTAACGAGAGACGTTACGTTCGATTGAAATAATTTAATAAAACAAGAAAGAAAACTTATAAAAATATTTCCTATCAACGTACATAAAAAAAATTGTTTTTCTTGCAATTAGTAGATGTTCCTAAAATAAATGTATCATATCACCAAAACAAACATGGATTTTTTTGAAGATTGATTAAAACTAGGAGCTTTTGGCTAAGTGCTTCTAAGTCTTAAAAGTTAACTAAAGCCATCTTGTTGAATGCATGAGCTTTGTCTGTTCTATTATCTTAACCAATTGGTAAGAAAAATATAAAAAATTTCTGGGTTTGCTCTGTTCCGGGTTATGAGCTGACCACTTCGATATTATCTTCTACACAGATACTTATGATGCACTTGATCCAAATGGAAACATTACCATAAAATAGGACATCATGAGCTGGACTTCTGATGGCTATGTGGTAAGAAATCTTTATAACTTTCTACCTCTCAACTAATACGACTTTTAGAGCGCCTAGGAACAGGCACCAGGACTTGGTTACACTTGCTGGCCCGCGAAAACCGTGACGCAGAGCAAATTTATTTCTGATGATAAACGAAGAAAGACTCAGGCGTTGAGTAAGTTAAGTCTTTTGTTAGCATCCACTGAAAGGTTTCTAAGTTATGTTTGTTCTTGCTTCGAATTTCACATTTCTTGTTGTTAATTAGTGACATGGAACATCACATGTACATATTCGCAGTTTCTAACCTGGAAAACTCCTACTTGTTGTGTCTCACTCTCATCTTTCTACAAGAAAATAACTTCGGTAGTACCAGCTCTTTCAGGGAAGACCAACCTCGAACCGCTCTTGCAGTGTACACGCAGCATATGTGTCCCATCAAAGTTCATTGGCATGTTAAAACTAACTACAAAGAGTACCGGCACAATCACAAACTTTAACTACAATTGATATCAATTACTCGCAGCGGAATTTTGGTAGTCCAGCATCCCAATTTCAACAACGTCACTCAGCTTTAACTACAAACCGCTTAATCCTTACACTGGTATAAGTAAGTCCATAGCTGCTTATTTTCCAGTTCTTTATTGGTGTTTCTTTCTCTTGTTCGTATGCATAACTCTTGGTAGGCTTGGGGTTAGGTTCTAATTATGATATTATGATCAAAACCTATAACTTTTGGTGTGAAAACGGTATCTAATATTGTTTCCAACCAATAACTTACAACATTATTTTTTTATATATAAGTATCGATATGATCATGTGATGCATTAGTAGGCTCGGATATTCTTATGATCCTTATAAACAAAACTAAACTTAATAAGACTGTGATATGTAGGCTTTTTTTAGGTAATTAATTTCATGTGTTTGGTTAGCAATTAAATTAATCACACTTATTTAGCTTACCACGCTTTCTCTAGCATATTATCTATATCTTTCATCAATATCTTCTCATATTTATTTATTTATTAAATTTCCTTATGGATAAATAAATAAAAAAACAGATACAGAATCTTTGTTGAATTAGATATTTCCGTTAAGTTCTGATTCTTCTTCGTTTCTATATTTTCTTGTTAGTTTCTCTATTTTCTTCTTGGTTTCTCTATTGTCTTGTGTGTTTCTTATTGTCTCCTTTGCTTCTTCTCTTTCTATGATGTCTAACCAAAAGGGAGATATGCATCCGATGGCAGGCTCTTCGTCATCTACATCTCAGCAGAATTTACGGGAGACAATCAATCGCTATTTGGAACTTAAAGACACTCTTTTTTTTTTCCTTTGTCAGATTTGCAAATCCTAGAATCTAATTTTAGAATCTAATATTTTCCTTTGAACGGTCCAGATAGAGGTATGAATGTACGTGGCTATAACCCTTCGTATTATCAGGCGGTGCAGAGATTGTGGTTTAACAAGGATAACTCTAGGGCTAAACACACCACACTTTCACTTGCTAAAGACTGTGTGGAGTCTCCCAAGTTGCAAAACGTGATTGCTGAAGGTTCAAAGGAGACAATTGATAAGATATTTGACGAGTTGATATCACATGTTTGTGAGATGATGATTGACCCTTTTGGCCATCAAGTCTTTCAAAAGCTTCTGGTGAAATGCACCAATGAACAGATCACTCGGGTTTTGGATTTAGTTATTCAGCAACTGCTCTATCGGGATGTCTTGATGGGAACTACGTGCAACTCTCTTGTGACAAGTATGGGAGTGATGCTGTGCAAAGGTGTTTGAATAGTAAACAACTTAACTCGAGGAGGATCATAAACGAGCTGTTAAGTGACATTGATTCACTTCTTGTGAATCCGTTTGGTAACTATGTGATTCAAACTGCGTGGGTTGTATCTCCGGTAAGAAATAAACATATTTTCGTTTAGTGTGAAATCATAAAGTTAATTATGTTCTTTTTCTTTTGGTGTCTTGTAGGACGATATGCGAATTAGATTGTACTACCATATCAACAGGAATTATCCCTTGATGAGGTGCAACAGGTATGGGAGGAAAGTACTCGAGAAACTCAATCTTTGGACGTAGGAGGACATGTTGTGGCATTAGATGAGGAGACAAAAGATTTATTCGATTGTTTTTTTAACGCATCTTTTTTAATAGAAGAAGACAATTCGGTCAAATTTCATTTAACTTAAATGGCATTTTTAGAAATAAGTACCATTTGATTGTATTTTGAAAATGGTATTTCTGAAAATTGCCGCATTAACAATGACATGAAGAGTTAAAACAAATGCCGATTATACAATATGCATGGAAGGAAAACCCTTAATGCCGATTATTAAATTGATTAATATCCTTTGTGTTAAGTAGTGTCTATAGAAGATTATTTTTTCTATGTGTGTTTGGGTCTCTCAAAGATTGTTTGCAAAAAAGTTGTCATTATTATCAATGGACCAAACTCGCATGCTCAGCGTTTATCATCACCATTTATAATTACATATACCGACTCCTTTCATTTTTTTTTATTTATATTCTCAACCTCATGTCACCGTTACTTCCTCGCCTCGCGTTGATGATATATGAGAATACTTTATCATCATATGTCCTTTGATTTTTTTTCTTAATAGCTAACCATAAACAAGCACAAAATCATACAAGTTTTTTTATATGCACAAAATCACACAAGTTTTTCATAAAAAGCTATAATGATCGTCCCCTCAAGTGAATCATTGGTAATATATAGACTTCTTCTTTACTATTTAATATTGTATAGTGAACATTGATTAGCGATGCAATATATAGTTAGAATTATTTATTTTAAAATTTATTAATTAATTAGGATTAGGTTTTCAACATCTTTAGAGTTATAAATTTACACACACAAAAACGCATTCTAGTCTACAAGTACCATTGAAATTAGTTACTGTGAGGTTAGAGATGATACTGAGCAACAAAACAACACCGTTTTCTATTACTTAGTTCCCATGAATTATATTAGCCCACTCTTAACAAATTAAGAACTTCACAAAAGCAAGACACTTTTTTCAAAAATAAAATTGTGTTATGTTGGCTTTTGGTGGCTCATCCTCATGCTCATGCATACCATACTCGTCTATATATTGCTTTTTAGCATCATCACGCTCAATTGCTTTGTTCTGACTTTAATTTTCATCTCTAAGGGCATGCCTCTCGTGTACTTTAAGGCTAATTGCTCACTAATTTATGCTGCTTTTAGATAAATAATATAATGATGTATATAATAATAAAAATTATTTATTATACATATACCATACTTCTTTTCAATAAAAAAGTTCTATCAAAGTAAAAAAACTACTGAACTAACAAGTTTTTACAAAAAGAATAACTGGAAGATTTTTTATCATCAATTAATTATAGATTTAATCTATAGACTTGATACGAGAGAAAAAAAATATTTTTGATTCTTTTTAATGAATCCGAAATTGGAGAAGCTGTTTGAGAATTTTAAAATCTATTTCACGATTTTTCTGTTACGAAAACAAAGTCGTAATTAACGGTGATTAATGTTTATTAAACAGAACTTAATTAACTAAGTCAACAAAAGTTCATATAATTTTAGATTAATGAAGAATGAGTATTTTTATGACAATATGCTAATTAATTAAGTATTTTAATGATGGTTTTTCATTTAATAAATAATAATAGAAAATGGGAGGAAGGGGAGGGGGAAGAAAATTGGGCCTATTGTCTATTGATGATTATATGCACGAGCAGGAGGAGATTTTGAAGAATTGCAGTAAATGCAAACTCACACCATATGATATTTAGCAATGATAAATAAATTTATGGAAACTGATAGTTACAAAGTTATTTGTATTTTTAAATTAGCTAAACTTAACTGAGTAATATCAAGGCACATACCGATGAATGAACTCAACCTTTTAAAACTAACCAGACCATTGATTTAGCTAAATTTCATTTTATGGTTGTTTTCGTTGATACAATGCAATTTTTGTAGCTAAAATGCTTCAGTAATGGATGGATGGGGACATGGACTTAACGATATTTCAAGGAATTTTTCAAAATGCAGAAATTAATTTTGGTTGTCTCCATATATCTTAAATCAGAAATATGAACAGAGTTTGAAATCATTTAATACAATGATAATCACTTCTTAAATTTATAATACATATACAAAATTTAAATACAATATCTTCTCACAATGTTACAAAATATATTAAAATCATTATACAAAATTGATAAAAAAATATCAAGATTCCAACTTCAATTAATTTTACTACAAACTTGTGTTATTGACATTCAATCTATAAATGTTATGTAATATGTGGTGATACGAAAACTATGAATTGTGTAATATAGACTCAATTTTTTTTCTAGAGTCTTTAAATGAGAATTGTAACTGAAAACGATCCCTAATCAATGGGCATGCATTCATTACAGAATTGATACCACGACGATAACTATACAGAGCAAACCTTATTCTTAATAACTTGACTAAAAAAATAAATTATTTTAAATATATTGGGTCTAGTCTGTTTACGCGTCTATTTAATTTATTTCTCTCACTCAATAATAAAATATAAGTATATATTTAACTAAAAGACACTTACACCTGAAATTTTGCTTGTATTAATTTAATACTTTTGAAGTAGTTTTTGTCCGTAAGAATCATCTGGTATAATGGTAGTCACCTATGCATTCATTACACCAGGTCTGCACTTCACATGTTATTAAGGGGCGAAAAAAAAAAAGTTTTTGTCCTCAATATAACAATCGCTTTTCTTATTGTCCAATGTGGAACTAGACATGAGAGAAAGAAAACAATAATTGTTTTATATACATAAATGGAGTGCAAAAGTTTTAAATAATCTCAAAAGAAAATAAAACAAGAAGAAAAAAAAAAGAATTCGCAAAATTGTTAATTAAACTCCAAAAAAGAAAATGGTAAAATAAAAAAGAAGCGAGTAATAGCGAATTAAGTTAGAGATTTATTAGATGCAACCTTCCCTTGAACGCAACATTTCTCCGATTCCTTTTCTCCTCAAGCTTTAGCACACCAAACCAAATCTTCATCCTCTCTTCGTCTCCCTCTTCACACTTCTTCCTACCTATGGATAAGAAGCACGGCTTGTTCTCCAAGTCACATTCCCGCCGATCACGATCCAAGAGCCCAGTTAGAGGCGTCTCTCCGATCATCATTCGTCGCCGGAATGGTCGTTACGTCTCCCAACCTGACCGGCACATGTCTGAGATGCTTCCCCCGGTTAGAGAAGGTCCTGATCCAGACGGAGAAGACTCAGGAAGTAGTGTGGATTACTCGAGGTTCGAGAGACGGTGGTACAATTGGATGAAATGTCAGCTTCCGCTGGCTCCGCCGTCTGTATCGTCGTCTTCCGGCTTCAAACGGACGGATCTGAGGCTTCTACTCGGTGTTCTGGGCGCACCACTAGGTCCTGTGCACGTTAGTGCTCTAGATCTCTTTCCACACCTCAGCATCAAGAACACTCCTATGGTGAGCTTTAATTCACTGGTTTTTCCTCACTCTTATGAACTTAGTTTTCTTTTTACTCAAAATTAGGCCAAAGCGGCATGGAATTACTTCGAATTTGGAGGTTTTTTCCTGAGGATTTATTGCTCTTATATGCCAAAATCTTGTTTGAATTTCTGTTGAATCTTCGGACTGGGCAATAGATTGAGAATTGTCTCTGAAGTGTGTTTGCCTTCTCTTTAGTCTCAAGGGAGACTCACATAAATTGCTTTAGCAGCTTTAATATTCGTTCGTCCTCATACTCTCCTGAGAGGGGTTATGAGTTGTTGTCTCACTGTGGACGGAGTCAAGTCTAATGACGCTTACCAAATACTTGAATTTCAGGAAACCTCCTCTGCGCAGTACATTCTTCAGCAGTATACGGCTGCATCAGGTGGTCAAAAGCTACATAGTTCAGTGCAAAATGGATATGTTATGGGAAGAATCAGGACGGTGGCCTCAGAGTTTGAGACAGGCTCAAAAAGTTCAAAGAGCAAGAATAATTTGTCGAAAGCTGTTGAGTCTGGAGGATTTGTGCTGTGGCATATGAATCCTGACATGTGGTACATGGAGCTTGTTCTTGGTGGGAGCAAGGTCCTAGCGGGCTGTGACGGGAAGCTTGTATGGAGGCACACACCATGGCTTGGGCCTCATGCTGCAAAAGGCCCGGTTAGACCATTACGACGCGCTCTTCAGGTTTGGTCTCTGGTCCCAGGAAGTCTTCTCATGCATTTTCTTTGCTTGCATAACTAAATTGTTTACTATTGTGTACTTTCAGGGGCTTGACCCGAGAACCACAGCGAATATGTTTGCGAATGCAAGGTGCATAGGAGAAAAAAAGATCGATGGAGAAGACTGTTTCATTCTCAAGCTATGTGCAGATCCAGCAACACTCAAAGCTAGAAGCGAAGGAGCATCAGAGACCATACGACATACTTTGTTCGGTTACTTCAGCCAAAAAACCGGTCTTCTTGTTCACTTAGAAGACTCCCAGCTAACCCGAATCCAAAACATTGGAGGCGAAGCGGTTTACTGGGAGACGACCATCAATTCATACCTAGAAGACTACAAACCTGTAGAAGGTATCGTGATAGCTCACTCTGGTAGATCCATGGCTACGCTTTTAAGGTTTGGAGATATGTCATCGGGACATAACACTAAGACCACGATGCAAGAGGCATGGGTCATCGATGAAATTGCGTTCAATGTCCCTGGCTTGTCTATGGATTGCTTCATTCCACCTTCTGAGCTCAGATTCGATTCCCACGTTGAAGACTTGTCTCAAGGCCCCAAAATTAAGACATTGCAGGGATCAGTAGCGACCCGACAGAAAAATGGCTGATGTGGGAACTAGGTTCCAGTGAAAAACTTATGACGCAGGATATCAATGTGTATAACTCATTCATAAACAAACCCTAGATCGATTATTTTTCTACTCTGTTATTGTTGAAGCTAAAATTCTTGTAGGAAGTTTCGTTGAAGATGTATATAGAGCGCAGGAGAATTTACTTCTCTTTGCTGCATAATGTTAGGGGAATGTGTACAGTTTCTGTTCGAGGGCTATTTTCATTATCAACTTAGTAAAGTCAGTCCAATTTTATATAATAAGAATATAGTTTCGAATACAATGATAGAAGCAGCCATGTATTTGTACAAAATGTCTTTCTTTTCTTTGACCTAATAGCCCAAAAAATTACTTGGTCATCTTTACCCGACTGAATTTGATGAATTATACTATTACCCTTTGTTTCTGTTGTCGCACAAACTAACCAATCAACCCTTCTTTGTATGTAAATCAAAAAATGTAATGCTCCTAAATGAAGAAAAAAAAACTTATTCTGGTGCAGAGAGATTCATTGAAGAAGTAACACTAGTCTACCATATCCTTCCGAAAATGGAGTGTTTTGCCACACCATTCAAAGTCTAAATGTAAGTTTGGATTTCAAACATGTGGTAGGTTCAATCTTGGTCTTGTAAAGACGTGACATCCGTATTTCTCTTCTGTCGAGTTTAAAGATTAGAGTTGCAATTGTAACAACGCACAGGACAGATAGTAGAAGATGGACAACAAACCATTTTTATGCAAACCTACATAAGTAATTTAAGTATGAGAGAAAAATAGACCGGTCCATTAGTCAGTTTCTTTTTTCTTTCAAGTAACAGCTTAATGATAATAACCGGTTCATTAAGGAGGAATATTAACCGGTTTGGAGATAAACCGGTATCGCTAATTAAGCAACTTGTTTTTCACCTTATTCTCTATTTGGGAAGTTTGTAGAAAAGAGCAATATAGCAGATTCACAAACAAAACAAGTTATATCTGATTATGGTGCTCTCTGACTTCACCGGAGTCGGTGTCGGATTCGGTATTTCCCATTAGCAATTGTTTCTCCTTTTTTATTTTCCCCTTCGATTTTGTATTTTGTCTCGTAATTTTGTTGTTATCATTATGTAATTTCTAGGGTTCGGTGTTGGCTGTGGATTTGGCGTTGGATGGGGTTTTGGAGGTTCGTTCAAAACTTCTCTCTGAATTGTTTTTTTTTTTTAATCCATTACTTGAAATTCACTTAGCTGAGACAATTCCTTGAAGCCTAGAATTTTGATTATCCTAATCTGTTATAGATGGAATGATACAAATCACAATTTTAACTTCTGATCACAATTTTTCACATTTGGGTAAACTATTATTAAGGAGATCAAATCAAATCAAGATTTTCACTGAGAATCATTTCCATTGGTTACAATGCTCTGACTATGAGCTGTGTTCTTTCAATATATATATATATATTACTGTACAATGGCACTCTGCTCTGTTTGTTTAGTTTCTTGATCATACTGCAGAATGTCTGAGTAGTCACTTATCACTCCTACATATTAACACTCAAATGCTTCTTCTTTCATCATCTTACGTTGCTAATGCTATACAAATCGGTATTTTCTTGTGCGTGTTATCTGATGGTATACATGCCTAGAGTCAGTCCTTGCCATTGACGATAACAGCCATACAAACATATGTTAATATGGATCAGTGCGTACTGAACTGGAGATTTATGTTGCTTTCTTGCAGGAATGCCTTTGAATGTGTTAGGCGTTGGTGTAGGTAAGCATTTGAGACATCTTTGCTTCTGCATCTTAATATACTTCTGTGTTTCCTAAGTTACAAAAGTCATGCATATTGTATCTATAGGTGGCGGTTGCGGTGTGGGTTTGGGCCTCGGCTGGGGTTTCGGGACTGCTTTTGGGAGTCACTACCGATCATCTAGACTAACATTTCAAGGTATCGAGTTCGAGAAGGCGAATAAGCGTGAGGGCAAGGTTGAGAACATGTCCAAAACCACTTAGGCAGTCTCGAGTGCTTCCATACTCGGATTATAGGTCCCAAATCACTGAGAAAAACTCTGCTCGGATTGGTCGTACAAGAACATCTTTTATTTTTTCTAATGAAAATCACCTCAAATAATCGAATCAAAGATGTGTTTCTGTATCACGAAACTAACATTTTCACAATGTTCCACTCTAGATTGTGCTTACTCGAATTGGTTGTAACAAAGAGAAAGACAGGATTCTTTCTTACTTTCTCAATTAAACCGTTTCAAATAATCCAACCACAAATGCGTTTCTATGTTACAAAATAATCAATAACAGTGGAATTACTACTGTACAGTAAAAATGTAGACTTTGCCAAAACCGTCTCTTTCGCCAGTTGAACAACCCTTTACACAGAAGATGAATGAACTCTAACGTGGTCTTCAGTACCTGTCTTCTACATTGTGTGCACTGCGACTACCACTGCAATGACGAATAGGCCATCTCAAAACTTAAGCATTGGTTTCTAATATGCATGTGATCTTTGATTGCGGAGAGAAGCAAAATCCGATTTAGTAAATATTACCTATAAGAAAAAGTAAAAGAAGAATCGAAATTGCAGATTGAACGGATTTGCTATATCGCATTTGATACTTAGACCGTTGAAGTTGTCTCTGTAGAGCTCCATACCAACCGTGAAGCTGTTTTTCGTAACAGTCCTCCTCACACTCCATACAGCTTTTGTCCTTCTCAAAACATCCATTCATGACTTGCTGAGAAATAGGAAAGCCTCTTAGCAAAGATTGGTAAGCAGGAGGAA
Source organism: Streptanthus diversifolius (assembly GCA_039880935.1). NCBI lineage: Eukaryota > Viridiplantae > Streptophyta > Magnoliopsida > Brassicales > Brassicaceae > Streptanthus > Streptanthus diversifolius. The sequence continues at coordinate 23,584,099 of JAXGFM010000014.1, read as the reverse complement.
AAAATCTTGCGTTTGGAGATCTTACTTGGTTCGTTTGGATAGGTAATAACGCAGCATCAGAGTCTCCTTGACGATCTAAGGCCTTCCACTTTCTAATGCAATTTTTGGAGCCAGGTTCCATATAGTTTAAGAACCCAGAGAAGCTGGGAACTTTCCGTGGAGGCCGAACCAGTGGCTCACCAGAAGATTTCTGGAATAAACCGTCATCAGAAACCGTAATGTTCCAAGCACAGATATCAGCAGTAGCACTTGCCGTCCTTCTATGTCCATGCGGCTTTGCTTCTCCACTTGACACCTCTTGAAGCTGATTTACTTTGACACCATTTGTCGAAAGTTGTTTCTTTTCAGATTCAGATGGTCCAGTCAAGAAGAGGGCAAGCTCATTGCGATCATCTTCGTCCAAACGAACCCATCTTGGAGTTCCTTTGCCATCAGATTGAGCAGATTCCTTAAGAGATTTCTCGATTTTCGCAACCTGAGTCTCCATTGCAAAAGTAAACTCGCGATGCCTATCTCGAGTTTCGTCACTCAAACGATTGTCATAGCTAGATTGAACAGCTCGTTGGAATTCATCTAACTGCAACAAAAGGATACAGATTCACTTGAAAGATATCAATCAACATTTACACAAGAACAGAGTATGAGAGAAGAGAAGGGAAGAAAAAGAAAGAAACCTGCCATTTGGTGGTTCCAAGTGCGGCGTGAAGGTCCCTGTGAAGCTGCTCAGAATCCCAAACATTTGAAGAACCTTGTTTCCCATGGATCCACGTCCTGTAAGCTGACTCCATCCTGCACATCAATCCAAGATTAAAACTTGATTATCAGAATCCAAATCCCCAAATACGAAGCAATATACAAATCGACATTACATCACGAACAATGACAGTTATAATTTTCATAGATCCAGAACAAAAATTGCGAGAATCTTCACAACAAAACGAGGCAAAAGAGAAGAAGGATTCGGAAAACGCAACCTGTCAGCAGATTCCTGAACCTCTTCAGCAGCGGCAAAGAAAGGATCCTTCTCCCACCGATCCAAACTCGTTGTCATTTCTTGAGGGAAAAAAAACCTAATTTCCTAACAAAGATTAACCTAAGGGAATAATAATCTTCGAAGATCAGAAACCCAGAAAGAAAGCGACAGAGAGATTAAAATGGGGGAAATGACGATGAATCGCAATTTTTTTAGAAGAGAGGAACGTTCATCGAATTGACAAATTACGGCCTTTCGTTAAGGCACGTGCGAAAAATAGTACGTTTGGTTTGTTCAAGAGTCGAGACAAACCCAATACCAACGCGAGTTCTTAATAAACCGGTCCCTACTCTCTGTAGTTCTGTTTTATAATTTTATTTAATATCTAATTACGTAACTACACAGATTGAAAACAAATCTTGTAACTTAACACTTTCACTAAATAAAATTATTCTTATAAAACTTTTATACATTATTTTTAATTTTTAATAGATTGCAATGTCATATTGTCAATCGATATTCCATAAAATACATGTTTTTTAATCATAATTATAAACCCCAAATTTCTATCTAATTAATCTCGCCTCTAAGTATATGTCGGTGCATATATTAAATGTCATCTCCATTGTAAAAGGAAGTGTCATTGGTCCAAATCTCTGATATTATTCAAATGTTTATACTTTATAACACCAAAACAAAACAAAAAAGTCTTTATAACACGCTAAAACATTCGGAGGACTCGCTCCAAGTTAGTATCATTAACGAGCACATGATCAAAGACACATGAGATCAAGCCTCAAACAGCTAACAACTCAGCGTCAGAAACACAGCTCATGTTGACATGAGTCCCATCTACAGCTTAAATATAATTTTCTCGCTTTCATTCTTAACTCTATGATCAAATACTCCTATTTTCTTTTTTTTTTTGAATGGATGAGACTGAAAAATGAATAATGACAAAATGCAACAAAACCTAAAAGGGGTGGAAAAAAAAGATCATGCGAATCAGACTTATCACCTGAAACTCGTCTTGGTGAGCCACCATATATGCACCTCTCTCTACTGGCGCGCCCATGCTAACTATCACCTTGTACTGGGAGCATATATATAGTGATGTGTGTGTGGCTTTGTATTCAATCACAAGTCCTACTTTCTTTCTCAGATTCTAACAAAAACAATTGTGTAGCCATCATGGGCAGAGTGATGTTGTGGTTTCTTGTTTCCTTCTATCTTTGCCTCATTGGCCATATGATTGGTGAGGCTGCACGAGAAGGTGCGTTCATGAGGGGTGAAGCAGGATCCAATAAGATAGGAAAGAGTGACCGACACGTAACCGGATTTAAGGGTCAACTCACAGCTGGCGGCTATGGCGGGGGTGATCCGGGCTATGGTGGATACGGGCCAGGTGGTGGTGGTGGTGGTGGTGGGGGGTACGGGTCCGGTGGTGGTTTGGGTTGGGATGGAGGCAACAGAGGCGGCGGACCGGGATATGGGTCAGGTGGTATTGGCGGTGGAATCATCATTGGTGGTGGTGGTGGTGGTGGGTGTGGCGGTTCATGCGGTGGTGGTGGTGGTGGATATGGACACGATGGAGCCAGCATGAAGAAATCAGGCAAAAACTAGAAAAAAACAAGCAGCTTTCATTAGATCGTAGAAGAAGAAATAAGGATGTACTTCAGCATCTTGATCATGCTTAGGAGTTTGTAATGGTATCACTTTCAATGGAATAAGAAGAAAAAAGTGTTTAAAAAGACTGTCTTTGGTATTAAAAATTTCTATGTCTTCTCTTGTTGGGTTGGAACATCCGAGCAGATCATATTGATTAAGCGATAGAATAGCGTCGATCTGGACATCTGAGGCTCTTTTTCCAACACAGCAATCACATCTTTTACAGAGATTGACCGGACCACTTTTGGTGAACCATGGTACTTCCCAAATCTTTCACCAGCTACATAAAAATTACTCGAATCATCAACTTGGAACGCTAAACATAAATCACATAAATTTTAAAAAATCATGAAACAGTCACAAGAACCCAAAGCCATAAGTCGAAAACGCTTTGATCAGAATAACCAGCAACAAAACTGTGGAATCAGCCTCACCTGTTTCACCAGAAAGATTTTTGGACTTGCTTCCAAGCACTGAAGAAGGTTTCCGACGTGCTTCTGCCATAAGTTTCCATTTTGAAAACGCATTATCTCCTCCAATGGATGCAAGGGCATGAGCATTTGCAGCCTTTGCGTGACATTATTATAGAACCTCTTTGAGTGTACGTATGTATGTCCAAAGATTTATCTAGGTGGCTCAGTTTCTAAATACCTTCACTTGCTCTGAACGATTATATTCTTTTGCAATATCATTTTCTTCATTCTACATCAAGGAAAACAGAAAAACAAAGACGTTATTACTTTACCTGGTAACTAGGAAAATAGAATTTAGTTCAGGACAAACCTTAAGCTTTTCTTTTCCACCATGTTTCTTTTCCCATTCCTCTTTCGCCTTCTGATTCATATCGTTAATTTGTTTCCGGATTTCAGATGTGATACAAATCAGATGTTTATACTTCTCAGGATCAGTACGCTGCAAAAGTTCTCTTAAACTTCACAAACATTTTGACACAACAAGGCTTAAGAAAGCTGGAAAAGAAAGTACACTAACCTGCTTTGACATCCGGATTATATTACACAACAGTTTACGCATCCTTTCCTCCACACACTGAATACGCAAAGCCATGAGGAAAACACAAAAGAAACACGAAAAATCAATTGTAGGCTAATAATTCACAAAAAAATAATAACATCTAACCAGCGACAAGCACCGCTCAACATCATCCTTGATATGCTTTATACCACTTTTTGCCACTGTCATATACGAAAGTATATATAAACCTCTTCGCCAAGTGATTCCAGGGAAATATCTAAGAAGCATCTAAGAGATGGTTAAACCCAACTAATTTCTTTCAGCTTTCTCTGCAGTGGAACTTTCTGCAAAATCGTTCTTCCTTTTTCTTCATGCACACCTCTTCGAACTGAGTTAAAATCACGACTGTCCTTTTTAGGCAGAGAAGATAATAATTTTCTTTTCTCTTCCTGGAACATGTGCAGAAAACAAATTTGGTATATTCGTTTCTCTGTATCCCGGTTCAAATGTAGCTACCAGAGAACATACCATATGATTGATGCCACTGAGTTCAGTGACATCATTGAACTTCTCATCACTTCGAGCGAAAGAAGTTCCACGTAGTCTTTGCCTCTTACTGTAAGTTAACCCATGCTATAAGAATTAGATAATAACTATAAATTGCAAATAAATGAGAAGGAGGTTATCAAAAAGTAAATATAAAAAGGAAGAATAACTTCTGGACACTGAAAATATTTTCTCTTTCACAAACCAGCCAGCTTTATTACCTCGATGGTGGCAGCGAAGAACCTTGTGCCTCCAGTGGTTTCTTCTGACCCACACAAGGCATTTTGGGTGTCTTCCTAACGATAGATCCTGCGGGAATGGTCCCAGATGGGGCAGAAAAATTAACCTGATGAGACACAAAACAGCTTTTCAGTTAGATAGAGAGTCCATTTACTCTTCACAGGAAAAGTTCAAATCCATAAAACAAGGATAAACAGAAGCCAGGTGGTGGCAACATTAGCAAAACGGAAACCAAATGCAACATCTGTTGAAGAGGGTAATGAGGGACTAACGCTATCTAAGAACAGGAAAACCATGACTAATCAGCCTAGGTGCAAGTCTGGTGAAATCTGCTAATAGAGAATCTCGCTAGCAGAATATCTTGACTTTTCGTTGTGATCATAATCAGCTTTCTGCTAGATTTTGTGGATTTTTCCTGGCTCAGCATGTTATTCAGCTAAACAGGCTACACAGAGATTTAAATAGGATTTCATAACATCCATTGAACTCAAAGATTGAGGTGAATCAGCTTTAGACATAATGGGGAAGGATCCCATCCTGAGAATTGAATTTCCCAAATATAACACTTTGGGACACCATATATATCAAAATAATGACCCACATAACAAAAACTTGCCTTAACTCTAATAGATGTTAACAGAACGTCTAAAAAAACCTTTCAATAAAAGTATAAGCTCAAAAGGTCTCTTAACTGAAGCAATTACCAGTTACCCATCTTAATACCATAATATGTGCTTACAAAGTAATTATATATGAAAAACTAAACCCTACTTGCAAGCAGCTAAATGAAAATCATCGAAGCATCTATAAATGCTAAGAAAATTGCAAGGTTCTTTCATCACGAAAGAGATCATGGATACAATACCAACATGAATTTGAAAGACATAATTGTACTCTAATATTTAGGTATTAATAATTGAGCCGCACAAAAAAAAACTGCCAAAGGATGATGATACCTGTTTAAACTGTGGCTGTTTGCTCATTGCCAATTCGGTCGTTCGATTACCTACAGTTTTCCTCACTTGTCGTAAGAACCTTTCTTTTGTAATTTCTTTACTCTGCAAAAAAAGTATGAAAAGAAAAGTATTGTAGTGAGAGTTTCGATGAGAGAGCCGAGTCATTACATGGATGTAAACAGGGTGCGAAGCTGCTTCCCTTTATCTTTGTCAACTTGGGGTATCAATAATCGAATCAATCTACAGAACTGTACTTCCGTCGGACCAAAATTTACAGCGACAACAGGCTGTTCCACCCCATGAGTCCGTTGACTACTCACTTTTTGCGGGCTTTCTGGTTCAGTAGTAATAGAGCCAACAGGCTGACTCGAAGAATGGTTTCCTCCTTCAGAAATAATAGAATGTCTGTTATAATCAAAGTAATTCAACATCCCAAGTGAACAGAAGGCCAAAAACATGAACTAACAAACATCTTTATGATACTAGTGCATCCAAACAATCCAAGAAATGTAAGAAGTTTGAAGATGGTGTTCGTCGTAGAGTATCAAAAGACATTCCCCTTTTAATATTTTCCGCAGTTTAGCACACTAATTAGGTTTTGAACAAACCTTCGATTTCTAGAAGCATAGAGGCCTGAAACGCGTCCACGTCGTCCTTCGAAAGCGTAGATTCATCCTGACGACACAATTAGCGGGAATCAAGATCACGACGATCCGGCCACAGAGCAAGACAGCACGTAGATTTCCGCAGAGAATATACGGAACTGAAAAGGAGAGTTTTAAATTGGAAACTTGACCTCGTCTTCTTCTTCTTCGAGGAGCTTGAAAATGGAGGGATCCATAGAGGAAGCTCGTTGTGCCAGCAGCAAGAGCAGAAGCGAAGAGGGATTTAAAAGAAAAATTGATTTGCGGCATCCAAAGTTTCCAAATTGCGGCTTTGTTTATATAGACGGTGATGCTGATGAGAAACATTGTGTCGTTTTGGCTTTTCGTTGAACACTGCGCGGCGTTCCACTGAATTTTTCTTTTTTATTGATAAAACAAAAAAAAAACAAAGGCAGAAATTACCCCCTAAAAACATCGATTTTGCATTGCCCTTCAATGATATTCTGAGCATGCATCAGGGTTTTACGCAATTTGGTTTGAGCATTAGGGTTTTATGCATTTTGGTTTGAGATTCTCTTATGTACATTTTGATCATTTCAGCATTTCTAAACCACAAACACACTTATGAGGGTAGAAAGAAAGACTGTTCTATATAACTCGTAGAGTAATCCATAACAGCTTGATCATTCCTTGCTTGGCTTTTCTTTTTTCTTTTTTTCAGGATGGTGTAGATCTATTCTGTTTGTGGAAAGTGGAAACTGAATGGGAATTTTTAGTAGATACAAACAAAGGAGGATCACTTTGGGAGGTAGATGAGAACGTTACATTCGTACATTTAGTTGAGATGACTATCCAAGATTTTGGTCTTGGTTGCTTGGTAAAAAATGGAGACATTACGCTCAGCTATGAACTTCCATTGAGGATGAAATCGAAGGTCAAAGATTCTCCACCGGTGTATATGCGAAACGATCGCCAAGTAAGAACTTTCATCAGTAAGATCATAGAAGATGATGACGGTGAGTAACAAATGCAATTGGATAGCTATTCTTACACAGTGCATACTTTTAGTATACATTCTTTTATTCCTTAACCATGTAAGAAAGTTCTCAAAATATTAAATTTCATGAAGGATTTTAGAAAGGTTACATGTCATTTTTGTTTGCTCAGTTACTACTTTTTCGATATTAATTTTTTTTTTGGTTTAGGTGAATCACAAATGCAACATGATTAGGGTTGAGAATGTTGGCAACAAGATTGGCGATCAAAGACCATACACAATGAAGAGAATTATGATGTAGAAAAAACTCGACGCACACATTTGGAAAATTTAGATGGTGGTTCATATGTAAATGAATCTAATGTGCATGAAGAACAACAGGTAACTTTTTATAGTTTTTCTTATAACTACTTGCATAATTTTAGTGTACATTCCTTTTTTCTTCTTACATTCATGAATATTTAGGATATAACTGGTGACAATTGGAGGAATAATATGAATGATAAGGAAAATAATAAAAGGGTACAAATTAATAGGAATATTTGTTCCTTATTATTCCCTAAATTTTATAAGGAATATATTAGTAATATATTCTCCTTTAGAAGAAGAAATGAGAAGGAATCATATTTTAAAAACATTACTTGTATATTTGTTAGAAATGAAGAATGCACTATTCGTCATTGTTCCTTAGGTTACCATTTAGAGCCGTAGTAAACTTTACTAAATGTTTAAAAAGTCTTCCTAAATTTTGGAAATCTTCTTAAAATTTGTGGAAAGCTTTACTAAATTTTTTAGGAATGTCCTCTTCTATCTAACTCTTACTCTTTCAATGTTAAACATGTCTTTCATATGGTTTATGTTTTTTTTATCCGCTTCTATTTATATTTCTTTGTAGGAACTTTATAGTGCAACTAGAAGTGACATGTCAGTTCATGCAACACACAACGACATTTGTTCTACTACTGAAAACGAAAATCATCCATTTCTTTTGCATCCTTCTCTAGATCCTTGTCCGGTTTCTTTAGGATGTTCACATTCAACCCGAGTGACTAACGATTTATATGTGAACAAATACTTCAAAGACAAGCAAGAGTTGATGCTCAATATGAGAAAATGGGCACTAGAGTGGAAGTTTGAGTTCAAATCTCTTGGGTAAAATAAATCAAGAGTGATATTAGGGTGCATGGATGATAAATGCATTTGGAGGATGCGTGCAACTAAGCTTGTTTCTTCTGACTTCTTTGTGGTGAAGAAATATGTTCATGAGCACACTTGCGATCCAACACAGAGAAATGCAAGCCATAGGCAAGCAACTGCGAAATTTCTTGGATCTTTAATCTGCAGCAAGTATGGAGAAAAGAAGGATGGACTTAAACAAATTATTGAGCAAGTTAGAAAGGAACATGGTCTACATTTCAAGTACAAACAAGCTTGGAAGGTAAAAAAAACATGCTCAGAATTTGATTAGAGGGATTCCCGATTCTGTAACTGAATCTTGACATGCACCTCGAACTACTAGGCAAAGCAGTGAGAGACCGTAAAAAAAAAAAGGATGCGATCAGTTGGAGAGTCTGGTGCACCAAATTCAAAATCTCAGAAACACAAATGCAGCACATGTGGCATAGAAGGACACAAACAAAAAATACATGCAAAGTATCAGAATGATGAACTTTTAAGAAGGTAAGTGTTTTTGTTGTTATTGTGTGCAACTGGTTACCATTTTGAGAAACGTTTATATCTTTTGTAGCAGCTATGGCAGAGGAGAATACCGCAAACATGCTACAGAATTTCAATATGATGGAAAGTTTAAGAAGGTTTTTCTATATAAACACTACATGTACTGATTTTTAGTTTCTTTGTTGTTACTGTCTCTAATTAGTTAACATTTTTTAAAAGACACTTTAACTTTCGTAATTATTATCTAGAATACACTGAAGTAGCAGATGATTGAACAATTACAAATTAGTAAAAAAGGGTTTCTTCATTGAGAACCTCGAAAAGAAACAGTTATACCAGTATCTGCATCGTTTTGCCAACATAAAATGGGACTTCTTATACATCTTAACCTAGGACGATTGCTCTCCATCTCGAGATTGGGTTTATGATTAGGCTAATTGGGCTCCTCTTGTTTGGTTATTGCTTGGTTCAAGTTGCTATTTAGTGGATTTTCCTTTCGGCTTATTTTGTAAAATTTGGTGGCTAAACATAGAGAGAGTAGCCACCAAACTCGTGAGCATATCCAAGTCCATGTCTTTGATACTTCTCTCTAGTTTCTATCACAAGTCTACCAACCACATACTAAGCAAAAATAAAACGTGACTTTTTTTACATAAGACCGACAAAAAAATCGAACTCCTAAGCATCAAACAGAAAATGCTTCAAGAGTTTGATTATTTTATGAGATTTAAAATCAAAACTAAAAACAGAGTTGTAGCAAGATGTATGATTTTTTTAATTAAAATAAAAGTTAAAAACTCAAGATTTCTAACATGTATCAGTCTAAATATTAAAGAATGAGTCTAATATTAGTAGTAACTGAAGAATAAATAACAAGAATTGGAATGAATCAAAGTCCGAAACTTGTATGTACAATCAACAAATTCCTATAGAACTCAAAAACAGAGCATATGAAAAATCTGGTCGCGTAATTAAGTTTTCCTCAATTTTGGAGTTTCTCCGAGATGTCAAATCGGGGCTTCTTCGCCGGCATCGGGCTCATCACTTCGTCCTCTCCGTTGACGGAATAGAATTCCGGTACCGGAGGGATATTAAGGTCAAATCCACGGTGGCTGCTGCTGACGTGGCTGGTGGACCCCGCTCCTTCGGAGTTAGACACGCCACTACTGTTATTATTCCCTTCGTAGTGGCACCGCTTGTGTCCGCCGAGAGCTTGACCTGAAGGAAACGACTTGTGACAGATCGAGCAAACGTGCGATTTCTGACTTCCGGTTGTCACGCTGGATCTAGTTGTCGCTGTCAACGTCGATTGATCATCTCCTCCGCAGGGTTGAGTCTGTGACAAGTTTTTCCGGTGGCTCGCCTTATGTCCGCCGAGAGCTTGGTAAGAAGAGAACGACTTGTCGCAGACGCTGCACTTGTAGGTGGACGACTTCTCAGCCACCATCACCGGAGGAAGAGGAAGAAGCTGACGGTTGGTGCTGCGATCGCCGTCGCGAGCGAGGAGCATAAGGCAGAAAGCGAGATACTCTTCTTCAGTGAGGTTTTGGTGGCGGAAATCGGATCTAGATCGTTTAGATCTCTTACCTTTGGTCCACTGTTCGACGCCATGGAATCTTGAAGAATCTTGGAACAGAGGAGGAATCGGAGAAGCTAATCTCGGTGAACTTAGAGCCTCGAGCGCCATTAGAAACTGAAGATCTCTCTGAAATAAAGAAGAAGGAGAAGTTGAGTTTTTTTTTTTCTTTTCTTCGTTATGGATTGACAATGGAAGAATTGTTGTTGAAGAAGTAGAAATGAAAGAGTGTGTAAATATATAGTAGGTGGAGTGTGGTTGCGTGACAAGTGGTGGGAAAGTGTGAAGAGTGAAGGTGGCAATTAGATAATTACTTCTTTTTCATTTCTTTTTGATGAATTTATTTATATATGAGGACCAGAGTTGTAAGGAAAGTATCTCAACGTTTTTGTTAAAAGGACAAAAATAATTTGGGCACGTTTAGTTTGACTTAGTACACGTGTGCAAAGAGTGTTGAGATAAAAAAAAAGGAAGAGGTCGGCTATGAAGACTTTTTCTTGTGATGCCGCCATGCAATATCCTAGAGTTTCTTTTGTTTTATATGGTCCTAGTCATGGTCTTCCTATGCTACACGTTTCGCTTTTTTTTTTCATTAATTTGAATACTTAGAAAAGACAGAAACTTCTCCAACTTAATTATAACTACTAAACTAGTTGACCAAAAACAAAAACTACTAACCAATATTGATTTGGAAAGCTTCGGAAATATCTACATATACACAGTAGTTATTTGAAACGGACAATGTATTTTAGTTGACTATTATGTATTGATTTCACTATTGTTAAATTTAAATATAGAAAAATAAATACCAACTTTGAACAGTAAGGTGGAGGTAGGAACAAAAGAGCCTGAGACGGTGCATGAATCAAGAATAGAAGACTATTCCAAGTCTCGACGGCCAAAATCCAAAATAAGAATAAAAGTATATATATATATCGAACGAACCAACTTTATTGGTCCAACTTGTGTTTTTTTTTGGAAACGAACTACATTTGACTAAAACAAAAACATCCCATCTTCCGGTTTGATTACGTTTCTTTGACGCAAACACTTAACCGGATGACGTCATTTTATTTTCCGATTGAAAGTAACTGATAATGATCGACGTATAAATCTATACAGTGCACATGACGTGTCACGTACTGTAGGTTGAATGATTAACTACAAATAATCTCAAACCTTTGATTATCACACAATAAACGAATGGTTTTGTCGCTATTTTGGGTTTTTTTCACTATGCAAGTGTGGGGCACAAATTATATTTGGTCACGTTTTGATAATGTTATTGTTTTTTCAGTTTGTCTTCAATTTCGATTGTAAAGTTCCTCACTGAATTACATATATATATATGTATATATTGGGTGTGCTTTATTATATATCTATGGAACCAAAAATTAGACAACATTTTTGTTACATTTAGTGGAACTCACAAAAGAAAACCATTACATTACATTAAGAAGAAGTGAGTTGAACCGATTTGATTAAGAAAAACCATTACATCACACAAAACCAGGATTGGAGCAGATGGCGAGACTTGTAAGGATCGTCTTTTCTAAGAAAATTTAGTTAGAATTTGGAGAACCACTCTACCTATTTGCTAACACGTTATCCCATAATTTTGATTTCATATAATGCGTCAAGAAATATCCATAATCTTGAATATAGCTGCAATAAACTCTCTTGGGAGGCTGCTCAAATTTTACTTTGGCTTCAGCCAAAATATGGTTTATAATAATTGATGATAACACAGGTATAAAAATTGTGGTTTTACAAAGTCTCGTTGTGGTATGCGTCCCTGTTCTGGATGGTTTAGAGCACTTCCAATTGTAAGAATTTCTAAAGATGTTTTACCAATATTATATGTATAAATTTTAGAAGAATTAGTATTAGGAAACCTGCTTTTCAAGAAGTTCTCTAATGAGATAAAAGAGAAATAAAAAAAAAGAAAAAGAAAAAAAGAAAAAAAAATGTTGGAATCATGTAGTATAATGGTTCGAACCCAGCATCCCGCATAAAAGTTACTAGGCTAAGTTAATAAAAAAAGAAAAAAACCAATCAAAAACTAATACAGAGGGGTCTTAAACATTTCTTATAACTTCTAAATAAGAATAAACTCTTACTTAAAACTATTTTTTTACTTATTTTTATTTTTTAAAATGTTAAGAAATTTTATAAAAGAACTCTTTAAAATCTCTCTGCTCTTAGATCCATGTTGGAGTCAGTCCATGAGACACACACATGAAATATTGTAATAAAATAATAAAAAAGAGAAGCTATTTGTGTTTACGTATGAAGGAAAACTTGAAACTCGTGACTTGTGAGGCAAATATGTGATGCAGAGAACCAAAAATGTATCTGTCGGCGTGTCATCATGCATGGGTCACGCAGTGCCTTCTGGAAAAAGCTCTCTCACACTGAACTTCCAACTTTCTAACATGTAAAAAGTTCAAAGACAAACTCAAAAAGTGATTCTTATTAACTCCACTATTTATTCTTTGGTAGGTGTTTCTTTGGATTAGTTTTGACTTAAACGAAGTTGATATTAAAGTTGTACTTATTAGCGTAATTCACAATAACTGTTTAGATACCTTGTATTATCGATTATGATATTTAGAGAGAATTTTAGGAAACTGATCAAATTTTGACTCAAAAAGTATAATTAGAAATTTTAGTAAACTGATCAATTTTAACTTAAAAGTAATGTATAACTAGAAAATTTGTAAATTTTTGAGGTAAAATTGGAAAACTTTTACTTAATTAAAAGAAAGGCTTTTATCCTACATTGCGTTAATAGTCTTAAGACCTAACCATCACTATGATTGTTTAAAAAATATTAAAATTAAAATATAAAACTAGGAGAATGAAGTTGTTTAACTGAATATTACAACTAAATTCACCTAGAATCATATGGAAATACATAGTTGTAAAAAGAAGAAACGGTCATGGAAGAAAAATTTGGATCTAGAGTAATTAAATCAAAGTGAAGGTAATCGTGGCATTTAATCTAAAATATTTTATTTGGCCAATCTCTGAAACAGTAATCATATATATATATATATATTAGATAATTTGCCAATCAGAAAATGGAAGCAATGACGCATCAGAGTTTTAAACTTCTAAGTAGGGCCTTGGGGTCGGTGGAGTTATTATTTGGGCAATACGCGTTGGGCCTTAAATGTTTGGGTCTATCTGGGTCCACTCTTTCCTTTTTTTTGAACAACTTTTTTTGTTGGCCAATTTTTTATTTATATGAAAAGCATCCACCTTTTTCTTGAGAAATAATATCTCTCGTGTGTGTAGTCTTATGCATTTTCAAATCGTTAATGTTTGAGGATAAAACATTACGGTCTGAAGTTTAAACACACGAGAAAGCAGGTTTTTTTTTTTTGTATAAATAACTGATAAAAATTCTAGTTTAATCAAAAAATAAGTCTTTAAATTACAAATCAAGAGACCCTATATATTAACCCAAAACCTTGGTCACGTACAAGACTAACAAAAGATCTGTTTGTTTCATCGTGTAGCTCTCATTTCTGTCTCTATAAAGAAACTTAAGGATAGAGATGTGAGGATTGAGAATTCAAGATTCTAAAGGACACACAGTTAGAGCTTGAGTAAGAACTATCATTGAACTTTCTAATATCTTTTCCGCAAATGAGAAAAACATAAATCCATGATCTTAACAAGGGACTTTATAATTAATCTCAAAAGAGAAATAATATTTATTAAGTTAACTTGTTAGTTTAATCAGTTAATCAATAGTCAATCATACCTTCTTCTTTTTTCAGGCTCGATAGTTCTAATTATACCTAAAACTTAAAAGTACGCCTTAAGTCAACACCTTGATGGCGTAGGGATAATTAACTCTTTGATCTTTGGACATCAGCATCCCTGATACAAAAGAAGTTTCATAACATATGATATTTTTATCAAATGTTTCTAAAGTATGTGTGTAGAGAGACGTCTCATACAAAAAGGTGATAAAAAATATTTTTTTAATTTTTTTTTAATTTTTTTGATGAGTTGATACTATCAAAAATATTGAAAATGCAAATGGTCTTAGTAGATAAAAACAATAAGTAAACGCTGCTAAAAGTACTGACTTTCATTTTAATTTGAAGAAAGTATATTATGATAACTTTTTTTTATCACATTGAATTCTTTATTGCTTTAATGTATATATAACGAAAAATCCTTATAAGAAAACAGTATAATTACAGGTCCAATTCTGATTGTAGAGATGTGTACTAGCTAGTGTCTTCCACCAAATATAAAAATATGTATAGTACTATTCGTTGTATTCGATGTTCAATTAATCTACGAAGCATACTTTTGTACCTTTCAATTCTCAATTTTATAATCAACATTCTCATACGTCGGATCCTATTATAATATCAGACCACAACTAATAACGTCGTAAATTATTTATCCTCCATTTAGATGGAATACGAATATATATATATATATATGAGCATTCTGAATATAAGAGAGACAAGAGAACCAGCAGTGATCATGCCACAACAATTTAGTTTCAAATGATTGTAATTAAATAAGCCGGAGAATCAATTAATTTGGTAACTAAATAAAATATGTGACGACTATACCATTAAAAGGGTATAATGTAAACGACACATTAATTCCACGAACCCGTGTGTACATGCACGAGATTCAATATTTTAAGAGTAGTAATCAGTTTAAGAAGGAAATAAACAGATAGGCAAATAAGATGCAATGTACATTAATCCGTCCTCTAATTTTGAACCTTAGAGACAACTTAACATATCTTCAAGCTGTGATTTTATTTTCTTCGATAAACTTATTAAAATGTTTTGTAGAAGATTTTATGTGGGGATGATCTTAAGACAAAAGAACGAGTTTGAATCTCATCTTGTCGGAATCTCCAACTCTATTTTGTGCCGTCCTTTTTTAAATATGTTTATTTATCTTTTATCCGATGTACATACCTAACTTGACTTTTTTTTGTAACTTATTACTATGTTATAAGACAATTTGCCTCCCAGCTCAACCAAAAAGATAAGAAGCTTATACAGCTTTTTAAAATTTATCAAACAGTCAACTATAATACATACAAATTAGCTTATTCTTTTGGCATGCCCATACCAAGTTTAATTAATATATACATTTATTATATATATATATATTTATAGACCATCGATAACCATGCAATTATATAAACATATAATATAAAGTGTTGAATTTCGTCTTATTTGCATCTAAAAAATGTTTAAGTTCTTCTAGTTTACGGTCTTTATCTAATGTATAAAACTTAATACATACAACAAAGTTCCTGTACTTTATGGCTTATATTTACTTCTTTTGTCTGGTTTTGTTTTCTAATGCTTTAATCCAACACAAAACCGAAAACAAAAAACATAAATGGTAACATTTTTGCCTCAACAATGAGCTAGAAATGTAACGCAAATGAAATTATTGATTCATATTACCAATCATATCCATAATAATTATATTTGAGTTCTGGTATTGTATCATAAATGACAGTTACAAGAAATATGCAACATATGTATTTTTTTGAAAAACAAAATCTGTAGGACTTCCAAAGTTTATGTCTAGTAAATTTATGAAAGTAAAATGCATTTATATCAATTTGCTTAAAAATTATGTTTCACGCTCCATATAAAGCTAATATTTTATGTAAAAAACAAAGTTGACTCGAATGAAACATTCTTTTAATCTATTACTATCTACAATATAAAATAGGAAAAACACAAATATAGTAATCAATCCTGATAATTAAAAGTTAGTAAAGGAAAAACAAAACTTACAAGCATAAAAATATACTGTATTTGATTGTAGAGAAATGAGTATAGTTAAATGATTTCTCCATCAATTATACATTTCATTATCCATATTAATAATATGTTCTTATAGACTATAGTTTATAAATATATTAAGGCAAATATGAGTATAAGTTTAGATCATTCTTACGAATGAGTTTTTCTTGATATAATATATATATAATATATATATTCCATAACAAAAAAAGAAGCTCACAACCTCAACCAAATATGTTATCGACGGCAGATATATCATTTTGCATCTTCTCCCAAAAAAATAAACCAGCTAAGAGAGACCTACCGGATAATTAGTAATTTAAGGTTTAATACGGCATGGATAAAAAAGTTTTTTGTATTTTATTTTTCTTCTTCTTTTAGTGTTGTTGAAGTTGCGATAAGGATTCCATTAATCGTGCATTGGCGTGGCTATATCTTTATACTTCACCGCTTCTCTTATGTGGCCAATGTAAACTCTCTCTCATTATTATACTAATATCTTTCTCTTAAACATATATATGAATGGATTTTTACTAGAAAAAAATAATATATTAATGTGTCGTGAAGGAACAAAGCTGGTCTCATCTCTCATTGTCGACCCCACAAGTTGACTGATCGTGTTCATCATCATGCATGGCTTCACTTCATTTATTTTATTGCGACTTGTTCACGACACAAATGATTGTACTAGTTTAAGAATCTTTTGATTTCTCTTCATCATCACCATATCTTCCTCAACTGAAATATTCTCTTCATCATCATCAAGTGCATGTCCAACCTATATATAGTTGCACAAGATCAAGAACTATTATAACAACAAACGAAACAAGGAGCAGAAGAAGAAGGAGAAATACAAGAGTTGAAGGTTAGAGCGATGGACGTTTTTGTTGATGGTGAATTGGAGTCTCTCTTGGGGATGTTCAATTTTGATCATTGTTCATCATTTAAGGAGGAGAGACCGCGAGATGAGATTCTGGGACTCTCTAGCCTTTACAATGATCATCTTCATCATCATCAGAACAATGTCTTGTCTTCTGATCATCATGCTCTCTTAGTTCCTGATATGTTCCCATTTGGCGCAATGCCAGGAGGGAATCTTCCGACCATGCTTGATTCTTGGGATCAAAATCACCTCCAAGAAACGGCAACGCTTAAGAGGAAACAACTTAACGTAGAGAATCTACACAATACTAACTTTAACTGTGACGTCACAAGACAAGTAAGAGCCAGATCAATAATGTCTATAAACATTACTTTTATTCACTATTACTCTGCAATAAACTAAATACAATATCATTCACACGATACAGGAGCTAGTCAAAGCCAAGAAAAAGCAGAGGGTAAGCCCGGAAAGCAATACAGTCGACGAAAACAACACTAACTGGAGAGATGGTCAGAGTATAAGCAACAGTTCAGATGATGAGAAAGCTTCGGTCACAAGTGTTAAAGGCAAAACAAGAGCCACCAAAGGAACAGCTACTGATCCTCAAAGCCTTTATGCTCGGGTAAGAAAACGTGTTGAAATTTCTACGACTTCTATCTTAAAACCCATTCACAATAACTAAAAGTTTTAGTGGGATTCTGATTAATTATGGTATTGGTTTTTGCAGAAACGAAGAGAGAAGATTAACGAAAGGCTCAAGACGCTGCAAAACCTTGTACCAAACGGGACAAAAGTCGATATAAGCACGATGCTTGAAGAAGCGGTACATTACGTGAAGTTCTTGCAGCTTCAAATCAAGGTATGTAAATTATTTTAGGCTTTTATTTTTGTTAAACCCATCTTTGTATATATAACATCTATGTTCTAAGTAAATAAAATGCAATATATATTATAAAATGTAGTTATTGAGCTCGGATGATCTATGGATGTACGCACCATTGGCTTACAACGGACTCGACATGGGATTCCATCACAACCTTTTGTCTCGGCTTATGTGAAGGACTTATAAGTTACAATGTAATTGTAAAGAAACCGATTTATAACATATTAATCCCTTTAATTGGGCCCTACCAGAGAGGTCTTCTTTCGGAACGTACCATTTTCTCTTGTTGTTGTTCATTCTGATATTTTTGTTAATTCTTTTAACTTCCTTTTGTCTTCTTCTTCATTATGGTTTTCTAAGAACTTGGGGTACCTTTTTAATGTAATTATATTATTATAACATGAAAAAGTCAACTGGGACTAATAAAATAACAGTCTTTCCTCGCACCTTTCTGGAAAACACAAATATATTTGAACTAGCTGTTATAAAAAGAAAAGAAAGACTTTATTTTCTTATCAAATGCGCAAATTTGAAAACAATGTTACATAACTGAAGTATTCCGCCGACAAAACCCTTCGTACCTAGCCAAAAAACCATTTTATTTGCCAAACGAAAGACGCCATGCCAAAGTTAAATAATATCAAGCTTTCGTTTCTACTTAGTACTGACTAACTTGATGAATCGCCTTTAAAAAAAAAAGAAAAAAAGTTGATGAATAACTATTCTTTATCTGTTTGAGATGTGGAGTGGAACTAGAGACAACATCATCTAATATATTAAAAAAAAAAACTGAATTAACTTTCTTTTACGTGTTATTTTATAAAAATGCTATTATAAACTAATGAATTTTAAGATTTCATTAAGCATAATAAATCAATTTTTAACTAATTGATTCATAATATATTTTAATATATTTTCTTAACTTTTATAAATATTTATTTACTTTTTATTATAAAAAAATCTCATTAAAAATTTCAATATTTTTTTTAACTTTTTGTAAAATATTATTTAAATTCTTAATTATTATTATAACATTTTTAATTAAAATATAATTTTAATGAATTTCAGTTGATTCCGTAAGTTAGTTTTATTTGAATTCATATAATTTTGGTTTGATTAAGATAATTTGGTATATAAATTTATATTCTGTTCTGATTATTTTACAATTCAAATTGGATTCAGGTTAATGAATTTTGGTTTGGTTCGGTGTGTGAAGCTATATATCATGATTGGTAAAGACTATTGTTTTAAATTTTGATTTTAGGTTTTTTGTTGTAGAAATTTTAGTTTTACAAATGTGACTGTTATTTTAAATATTTTTAAATTTTTAAAAAGTAATTTTAGAAAAATATGAACAACCTTTTTAAAAAGAAAATAACTTTTAAAACTTTTAGAGTTTTTAAATTCTTTAAAACTAAAAAAAAAATTAGATTGAAATTTTTTTAACTATTATAACATTGTTTTAAAAAACGTTTTAAGCAGCGCTAGACGTCTAGAACCTTATCAACCGTGATTATTATCTTTTAAAATGTTTTAAAATTTAAAATTTATAATAATAAATTATTTAATATATATTATATAGAATTATGATAATATATATTATGTTATAAATTCTTATAATAAAAGATGATATAAAATTTTATTTATGAGTTAAATTATTTTATTTTATAAACGTTTAAACAATCTTGAACACTGGTATAAGTCATAACTATACAAAAACACAAAGCTCTTAAAGCATCTGCCCCGATCAGGGCCGTAGACATTCTCATTTCGGTTCGGTTTGATGTTTTATAAAAGCGATTTCGGCTTAGTCAAACCAAATCGTATCGTGATCGCCCCGTGGAGCCTCTCTGCGACGTAGAGAGTCTTAAAACACTTACAAAAGAGGGAGTGATCACACCAACCGCGACTCTATCTTTCACTCATCTCTCTCTCCGTCGCTGTCATGGCTTGCGCCGAGCAGCCTCTCAAGAAGCGTCGACTGTATGAGACAATCCCTGAATCGCAACCTCCGCCACCGCAACTAGAATCCCGGTCCACTACTACGCAGGTGAGCTCGTTCCCCGCTCCGGTGACACCGCCGCCTCCATCTCAGGAGGAAATTCAAACCAGAAGCAGGAACAGAGAAGAGATTCAAAAAGTGCATGAGTGCTATAAGCGTCTCAAATCTTGTATTGGTCAGAGAGATGGCAGCCGCTCCGCGACTCTTGAGCAAGTGTATCGCTCCCTCATCTCCGCCTCAAGAGGTTTGTTTTCTCGCATTCTTAGGCCTCTTTTTGTGTGTTTTTTCTCTTCCGTTCGATTCATTTTTACCGATTGGATAATTGATAATCTGCCATTTTTCGGAATCGATGGAGCTCTTTTTTTGTGTGTTTTTCCATCGGAGTTGTAGATATCTACTTCTAGTCGGCTTTTCTTAACTGGATTGCGTAAAGATTAGGGTTAGGAATCGAAATATTTTAGCTTTCAAATTATTTCACCATAATCCATTTGCTCTTAGCATTATGACCTTTGTGTCTGTACTCTTAGTTGTAGAGCAGAAGAAACACGAACAATAACCTTTAATACGCCTTTTTTGGTAGAGTCTGATATTGTTTCTTAGTACGCTACACTAAATTGTGTATATGTAGTTAGGATATCACAGGTTATTGCTCTAGACTCTCCTGGCTGGAATTAGGATTTCTCCACCATTCTTGAAGTTTGATAAAGCCATTTATATACTGATTCGGACGTCTCTTTGTTGCCCATATTACACTGTGTAAGCTTTCATGTGTTCCTTTCATTTATGGCCTTCCATAGATTCCTTATGTATGCGAGTGCCTAAAAGTTTCAGTACTTAGGGTTATATACATTTCTCAGTGTGAGAATAGCGTGCTCTTGTGAGGTTCATTGTATATGAGGAAAACTAGCGCAATGGATGTCAGTTACAAAACTGTAGTCGTAAAGGTAGAATTTGCACTTGACCTCCGGAAGTTTCAGACTTTTTGAAATTTATACTATATTTAACGAAAGGATGCAAACTCTCTGTTTCACCTCCTAGAGTTATTTTCTGTAAAGGAATAGAAGCATTATAATGAATTTTGCTGGTGTAATGATTTAGTTAATTGCATATACTTGCAGGTTGTACTAGCGTTAAGCGCCTTGTGGCTGATCTTGTTCCTCGATATGCACTGTACTGCCCTACTGCTATCGGTGATGCAGTGCAAGCTGTCATCGACTTGCATAACTTCAGCATGGAAGCATTAAAGAGAGGACAAGATGCTGATGGTGTTGCTTTCCAAACTGCTAAAGCTTGCATATTTGGTTTAGTTGACCTATGTTCTGCTGCTTCTTCAAACAGATCATCATCACCAGGGGCTCGGGATATCTGCTCTGCTGTGTTCAGAACTGTATTAACCTTCTTTGTGCTGTCCTTTGAGGCGAAAGATATCTTCCAGATAGTTTATAAGAGCGATTTGAAGGTGCAAGACCACCATGATGAATTTTTGTCTCAGCTGATGCAAAAACTTTCAGATGGAAACTCGTTACCTTTGATCAAACTATCCCAGTTCCGTGTTTTAGCTTTACTCAAAGTATTCTTCAACTTCCCTAAAAATTCAATTGCCACTTGTTTTGGATTCTTCAATTCGTCGTCAACGGAGGATGTAGCCACGGGGAGGTATCTCATTACTCATATGACAAAAAAGATTAATGACATAGATGCGGCTAGTAATGAACCTGAACCAGACGAGAATTCTGGTCAGACATTGTCTAACAAAATAGAGGCTACTGGAAAGAATCCAGAAGGGTTGAGTGGGATCCAAGAAGCATCGCACAGTCTAAAGAGCTGCTTGTTAGGAATGGTAATACTTTGAGTAGTGTAGAATCAATTATAAGTTGCATTTGCCATTAGTTATTGACTCACTGTTATTTCTTATCTTGAGCATCGACCGTGTCACTCATTTCATTTGCTTGGCTACAGTGTTATGGGTGTATGCTGCTAAATATCTTATAGTTTCAAGAATCCTTCATGCAGGTTCTTAGGAAAAGTCCCTCTATTGGTAGGTGGGCCTACGTTAAGTACAAGAATGTATGCAGCTTGTCATCCTTCATGGATACATCCGGTGCTATTCCTTCTCTAGAGGAAATCTTTGGACATGTCGGAAAAGATGTCAAGTTAGAAGATTATCAAATGGAGAGTGACGAGGATGATAATGGACAATTTTTAGCTTCACATGTGAGACCTCACAGTTCTGCAGAAAATGATGTTCGCTCTAGTGCTGGATCGGTTTATGATGCTGGAGGTTCACGATCTATGGATTTTGAGACTGTTGACCAGAGAGACTTGTCATGCGGTAGATCTTCGGTACCAAGGGGATTAGTAAACCATCATACACCATCTCCTTCTGCAAGACTGCCTTCAGATCTAAGGAGTAACTCTGCAGATGGTAGGAACAATTTTGTTCTTGGAGGATCACCTGTTTATCAAGCAGCACCCCGTGGCCCTTCATCAGGGCAAATTGTTTGGTATTTGGATGGAGACCCCACCGCATATGACATTTTTCCGGCTTCAGGGCAGCTTTGGTTAGGGTATTTAGGACCAGATGAAACTGAAGGTCATCTAAGGTTTCAGCTTGATAGGTACGGTCCAGTAGATCGTTTCTTTTTTGAACCAGTGAAAGGATTTGCCTTAGCTGAATATAGAAGTATATTTGATGCAATCAGAGCTCGAGAATATTTGCGAGCACAATTTCCTTGGCGCATTAAATTTATGGATATAGGAGTTGGTGCAAGGGGATCTTTGAACGGGGTAGCATATGGTTATTGTACTCATTTGTATATTGGAAGCATATCTAGCCAGTGGGAGAGGGATGAAATTGTGCATGAGTCACGGCAAGCCCTCTATAAGGGACCTCGAATGGTGACTGATCTGTACTATGAACATGCCCTTCTAATGGAGTTTGATACACCTGATGATGCTGCCATTGTTATGGCCCATCTCAGGTTTTATCGCGGAGAAAAGAGTAAATTTCATATGGCATCAACCAATCGTCCTTTGCTTCACGAAGATGGAGGAAGGTTTGTCTCTGCTTCTTCAAGCTATGACTTCTTTGAAGATTTTGAACTGTTGGCGTTTTTAGTATAGTTATGCACTTTTTGTCGTTTTTCTTTATCTCTTTGGTTTGACGTGGAAGTTTCTTGTCTCAACAGTCATTCAGAGAGGCACCTTCAAATGCCTCCCACATCAAAACCGGAAAGTGGATCAGGGGAATATGTGTCCCCCTTAATGAGTACGGATAACCACTGTAATTCTGTACCTCCTGGAGCTACCTTTCAGCAAAATTGGCCTGCTTCTGGTAGCACTTTTGTGAATATTGCACAAGGAGGTTAGTTTTGTATCTTAACGCTCCTGAATCATGAATGGTTTTTTTGTGACCGCAAAGATTTGTGTATGAATTTAAGACCATCATTACACAGTCTCAGGGAATCCTTCATTTGTGCCCATGCCAGCTCCAGGACAGCCTGCTACACCGACATCTCAAATTCCTCCATCTCCGTTTGTTCAACAACCCATTTACCCTCCTCCAAACACCTCTTGGGATGCAAGATCTCTAGGCCACCAAATCTCTCCAAGTGGTAATGCAGTAACATCATCACAGACTCAAGGACCTCCACCGCAGCAGGTTTCAGGTCCATTTGTGCCGCCTCCCGTGCATCCAGTCTCTCAGTCACAAGGACCTCAAGTTCAGCATTTTGATCAGGTGTATCCACCTCCGCCTTTAGGACATTCATTACCCTCTGCGGCACAGCCACCGCTACAAGCTCAACCTCATTCACAGCCTCCAGAAATGATGCCGCCTCCGCCTCAAGCTCAACCACCTCCTTTGCCTCAGGCACATCCACCTCTGGTTCCTCCGCCTCCTAGTAAACCACCATCTCCTCCGCCCTTACCTCCAACGGTCATACAGTTGTCTGAACCGGATGCTTCCGAACATAACGTAGAGCACCATTGGCAGGGTGCTTTGTCCAAAAGTGGAGTTCATTACTCCACGATCATTGCACAGAGATTGGAATCAGACATTTGCAAATATACCAATGGATTTTCAGAGCCTGTGCAGTGAGTAACAACACCCCATTCTTGTGTGATGCAGTATGTTCATCTTATGTGTCTGTCTCTATAGATCATCAAGTGATATGCTACAAGGACGAACATTCGTTTCCTGTCTTTTTACTTCCTGCAGATGGCCAGTTAAATTGGATATGACCAAGCGCACGGATATGAAGAACGTAAAATCTACTTTTACGAACATTCCACCACACAAAGTGAGTTTCTATTCTCTTTGGTTCTCTCCCATCTTCAAATTATTGACTGGTAGCTATTTTCTTACGGTTTGAGGAACATTGTTTTGCAGAGAGAGGTTTGTCAGTTAATTCCCGCAAATTTCAGCGATCGTAAAGGGGTAATAAATATTAATTTCACTGCATCAATTAAACCTACGTAGCGTCGTTATGTCTTGCTTTGTAATATAACTCTCCAAACTCACTTTTTTTCTTGCGCAGCTCCAAGAATTCATATCATACTTGAAGCAGAGAGATTGTGCAGGAGTGATAAAAATCCCTACAACAAGCCTGATGTGGGCAAGGCATCTCTTCATTCTTCCCTACTCTCAAGAGACATGTTCCTTGCTTTCGGTTTCCCCGTGTTCCTCTGAATGCTTGATAGGTTTGGTTTTGCCCAAGGAACCAAATGCTGAGTGCTCGTGACATATCCACTGATGTATCCCGGGACAAAGTAGAGTAAATGAAGATTGTCATTGCTTTTGTGTTTAAGATTGTTCGAAATCACTTTGTAAATGATGAACGTACTAGTAGTGTAATCTCACTCTTTGTTTCCCCCCCTTTTAAGGGAACCAGTTGTAGATTTGTGTGAACTATTAAAAATTGTTGCAGTTTTGTTAGATTTTGTCAGTACGCGCTTGGTTCTTGACGTTCTTCAACTAACAATTAACGCTCAGTCGCAATATAGTTGAACGCAAAAAGTTTAAATCGTTCATAGGTCAAACGCAAATTTTTAGCAATAATCTTGCAAGCGCAGGGAATATCAAACGATTGAGTGAGAGCGTTTACCTGCGGCTACGCCTTTGTCCCTCCCTCTCCCTCCCGCCTCGTCTTCTGAATTACAGCTTTTTCATCCGCCGAAGCTTCTCTTTCCTTCCATCGGCGATCTTCTGATAGAAAGAATCATGTCTCAGCGACGATCGAACCGGCAAGATGAGAACGCTAGATACATCCCCAAGGGGCAGCAGAAGTTTGTTCCCAAATCCTTGAATCCAACTCCTACATCTAATTCTACCCCTTTCCCTGTTTCTCTCTCCTCTTCGCTTAGGCAATCGGATTCCTCCGATGTGATTTCCAGAGGCTCCGTTACGGCTGACAGTAGGATTAGGATGGGTGATCAGGGACAGTGGGTATCCAGCAAAAGTCCGGCTCAAGGCGGTGGGAGATTCGTGAATTACTTGCCGCAGGATGAAGCCGTAGCCGCCGGTCTCGGCCCCGATGATGGAGGTTTGGATCCACTGGTGTCTCAGGGAGTGGTGGATCTCCTCAATAGAGAGCTCAAAAGGCTGCTCAAGCTTAATCCTAGACAATTTTGGAGAGAAGGTCATTGACTAACGTTTGTTTTTGCACTATCTCTTTCAGTTTTACATCAGACTGGTTTATAATGTATACGAATTCAGTTCAGCTCTGGTCTGATTGATTTACAGTGGCCATTGAGGCATCGTTGCACGATTTTCTGGATACCTTCCTGCAGTTTAGAAGCAGATGGTATGATTTCCCTTTTCATGGTGTCAAGGGAATTGTTGCCGGCGTAATTGTTGGAGAACTCGAGTTATGCCGCCGTATCTTCATGGTCTTGTATAGAATGTGAGTCGCTGCATGTTTCGTAACCTCAAGTCAGTTTCTTTACGAATAGTCTTGTTCGAAAAATTGGATACAGTGACAATTCGTTATTTCCGATTCTTTTGGGTCCTGTGAGCTGAGGAGTTTGTATAATGGTTGTGGCAGATCTTCCAATAGGGATCCTGGTGCTCGAGCTGCTGACTGCCTCAGTCAAAAACATCATCAAGGTGGCCTTTTGCTCTTTGTCTATGCTAATTCTATTCGCTTGCTGTCATTTATTTCGTTCTAAAAAAGGAAATGAACATAGAATGAAAGATTGACATGCCTCGCCCTTGGATTCATTTTCGCTTTCCACTCAGATTTTGGATGAGCATACAAGTCTTGTTTGTAGATGTTTTGTTTATTGCTCATGTGTATTTGATTGTATGTTAATTAGCATAGTCTGTCTGTAAAAAATGGTTTCTTAGACCAGTTCGGCATAGGTAACTGACTAGAATTGGTTATTTTTGGGCAAGGTTAAATAGCTCTATCAGTAGAGCATGTGGTTCTTCTTGTATATTGGGATTGGTTATAAGAATTAAGTAGTGAGAGAAGTCGTCTTATTGATCACGAATTTCTAGGATGATTTGAATTCCAGATTATCAAGACAATCTTCTTCTTTTATACTTTTTGTTGTGTAACGTGTCTTGTGGGTTTTACTTTAGATTGTTTTCTAGCTTACAACTGTTCATTAGTTTTGTTTGTAGCTCTCTTGCAGGAAAAGAAGTTACTGGACTTGCCAAAGTTATTGGATATATGCGCTATTTATGGACATGAGAATGCAGAGCTAACAAAATCTTTAGTAAGTCATTCCAGCAAAAATTAACTTGGTCCGAAGCTGAGATATTCTCATATCTCTGGGCTACGATTCTCTTTTTTTGTGACATTAACATCATGGGATTCCTATTTACCGCTGGATGTTAAAGCTGAGATAATCTTCTACTCTTCATTTCTTCTGCTAATCTAATTGGCCATTTTTCCAGATTGAGAATGCTGTGAAATCACAAGTCGGGATTCCTGATAGTTTGAATATAATGTTGTCTCATTTCTTGGGCATCCTGCACACAATGGATCTCCGTTGCACCTCATCTTTGGAGGTATGTTATCTGTACTTGATTTCACAAACTTCTCTTTGGGATAGATTAGGAAAACTAAAGGTGTGTGTATACTATATACACATTAACATTAAGTGTAAGATCACATCAAGTGTTTAATTTAACACTCTTGGTTTGAAAATTCTTCTGTCTTTTATATATTTATTTCAACTGCCCCTTGGATCTATATTTTTATTAACTTTCTCCGCAGACCTTGTTTTCGAGTGCAAATAGTGAAGACCATGGAAGTAGACAACTCCATTCTGACCTTTTGGAGGTGAATATTTCTCTGTTTTTTTGCTATTTATGACTCTGTTATTAAAATTGCTTTTTTTATGGTGCGAGTTAGCTTTTAATTCTGATGGTACATCAGACTAGTTGCATACAAGTTCCTGGTGCTGCGGTGCTTTTCATGTCTTATCTAGAACGATTTGTAACAGAGTTTGGGAAATAATTGATACATTGGCATCCTAAAATTAAAATCTGAAACTATCGACTTCCGCATTTAGGATATAAACAATAATATCTTCCTTTGCTCGGGAAAATAATTTCGAAATTAATATTACTTCCTAAAGACATAAATTTTGAACTAAACAAGGGTACATTTTTCGCAGTTTAAATTTTTTTAACGGTTACATTTAAACAAGCTTGATACATCCGGTCAAGATATTGGAGATGCTTCCCTTCTTTCAGATTGTCATCTTGGATACATGAAAATCAGGAATGTTTTGGTATATAAAAGTAATACTAATTTCTGTTATCAGCCTATTAAAACTCACACTTCTAAAAAGAGTGGAGTGACATTGGGAATGTTGAACATACCATAATGTATCTGTTAGGCTATTACTAGAATGTGATAATCAAATCTTATCAATGGCAAATGAAAGATCAGGTTTCATCGCTGTGTGTAACAGTTTCCAACAAAGATTATGTACTTTAGTTAAATATTTCAAAACGTCATGCTTTTACGTATCCTCAGTGACATGCTAATATGTATGGCTTTTGAAAACTCTCATACTTGCCTTCTTTTTCGCCGGGTATACATTCAAAAGTTTAGGTCAAAGCGCATACAGTTTAAGTATATAATTTATGAACGTGATACATGACTTGTTTGTATAGATTGTTTCTCTTTTAAGATTTTTTTATCTAAGGCCTCATAAGAGTTTCTTTGTTAGATAGGACATACATATGAACCCATTACTCTAGGTTAAATGAAGCTTGATTTAGGAACCGATGTTAACATATCTTTCTCTTTTAATATATTTCATCTTTAGTATGTTTGTGGCAGAAATTTGGGTGAGCTTCCAGCCGCACTTGCATGAGCAAAATGCAAGTGTGCACACACTAGCGCACTCAAATAAATATTCAGAATATAACATGTCAAATAGTTTCTTCTCTTGTCATTTATAAAAAGAACAAAAGATTTTGCATTTTAATAGTGTGTGGGGATGTGATGCATCTGTGCTAATGATTTTTCTATCTGATTAGGTTATGGACTTCATTAATGATGGAGTCGTGTCTTTGGATGCTTTCATTTCTGCTTATTACCCAGCAGCTTTAATCTTGGCATCCCCTGTTGAGACAAGGTATGCATCATCTTCTATCTAAACCTTTCAATTTCTCTTGTGATAAAATGTAGGTCAGAGAAACATTTATAAATACAATCTGAGTAGTATCCCCAAGTCTTGCATCTATGACACATAATTTGTTGACGGAGTTACTGGATTTGTGTTGAATTGTATTCTGAGTTTCTCATGATTGATGAACAACAATAATAATAGTGGAACTTTATTTTTTGCTATTAGTGATCTATATTTTGGCTTGTTTTGGATTTGTTTCGATCACAACCTAAATCTATCTGTGCAGTTATGGGAGCGATGAACTTCTCCGCAGCCTTGTTCGGTTGCATGATTTATTGTTTCCATCACTTCATCGTGGCTTCCAGGTCTTGTTCAAGGATGGAGACCATGATTCTCGTTCAGACATATCAACGAGTTTAAGCATGTTGTCAACACGGATAGGAAGTTTATGTTGGAAAATCTTAGATATCTGTTATCTCAGCAATGATTTGCTCGATCACGAATCTTCAATTCCAGCTGTCACAAAGATGTTCCCCTCAAGAGTTGAGGACCCTATGGTAAGGGCAGATATACTGATCCAAACATTCAGGGAGATCAGTGGAGTTTCCGAGCAGTCACTGGAAAGCAAGAATCGATTACTCCAAAAGATTGAGAAGTGTTACAAAATAATTAACAGACTTAAGAGTTTACAGAATGCAGGTATTTTCTTGCACAATCTGGTTCTGCGTGTTCTACTCTTCGTATATTAAGATAGATCGTGTAGTTCACTAAATACTAAATAAGCATCACATTACTTCCACTGTTAGCTAGTGCAATTAATGTGTAACTTTCTGCAAAAGCTAGTTCTTTGTAATCATATGAGGTCTGTTTTCTTAATGCCATGAGTTATAAGCAGTATGGTCTAAAGCAGTTTGCTGTTGGTTTTTACGCAGGATGGATATCAATGGAAGATGAGCAGTTTCAATATTTGTCGATGATCATGTTGCATTCTGCAGACACAGTCTCCATGCAGGAGCCGCCGCTTCTTCTAACTGGTGGTGGAAGCACCAGAGAGCTTATGGATGAAAATGCTGTAGTTATGCAATCCAAGATCAGTCAAATAAAAGACATATTCCCTGAGTATGGGAATGGTTTCTTAGCTGCGTGTCTTGAAGCCTATAACCAGAATACAGAAGAAGTTATACAAAGGATTCTTGAAGGAACACTCCATGATGATTTGCAGCGATTGGATACTTCGTTGGAGACGATGCCACAACCTAAATCGGCTCCAATTCTTAGAAGCAATGACAAAGGGAAAGGAAAGCTCATCGAATCTGACACTAGTAGCTCTGGTATCTACACGGAGCAACCGATCACACGTCCTTCACTTCCAGCTTCATCAGCCTCATCCACAACGGTTGGCAGATTTGTCAGAAAGCCAAAGGATGACACTCCAAACTACAAAATTCTCGATGCAAGAAAAGAAACCGACAGAGAGAGAAACGCCGCTTTACTTGCACAATATGAGTACGACGATGAATACGATGATTCTTTTGATGATCTGGGTTTCAGTGTTGGGGAATCAGGTACCGGAGAAAGTGAGTCATTTGGTAACGGAGCTGGCCCTGCAGGACCCGAACCTTCCGCTGCTTCAAATTGGGGAAGCAGAAAGAATCCTCAATTCTATGTCAAAGATGGTAAGAACTACAGTTACAAAGTGGCAGGCGCTGTTGCGGTAGCAAACGCAAACGAAGCTTCACTGGTAAATGAAGCTCAGGAAGATATGATCTTTGGGTTGGGACGTGGAGGAAACATTCCTCTCGGAGCGGTTAGAAAGCTGACAGAGTATCAGGCTCAGAGAGATGAGAAGGGTCAGTCTAATATGAACGTGAACACAACGGATGGAAGAGAGAATGGTAGAAATGCAAGAGGAAGGGGTAGAGGAAGAGGAATCGTGAAAGAGTCTAAGGGCATCTCCATCTAAGGTTCTTGTAGAGTTTCTTAATACTTTTTTAATAATAAAAAAATGAAAAGAAAGAGAGAGAGTTAAGAAACAGCTCTTAACTAAGAGATTCAAGAAATTTTGTAGAAACTGTCTCTTACAGTTGTCATCATGTGATTGGTTTATATTTTTAAAAAGATTAAAATTTAATTATTTAATAAATATATATTAAAATAATATATTTTTAATAAGTAAGATACTCATTTTGAATATCTTACCAATGGAGGTGCTCTAACAGAGAGCAGCCGCAAGAGAAGAGTAATGAGAACAATAACAACTCAGAGGCTATTACAGAGGCGGAAAATGGAGGAGGAAGGGGTCGAGGGAGGGGACGAAGAGGAGGTGGAGGAAGAAATCATAATCATAAAGATAGAGCTATGAAGAAACACATTGCTAGTGTTTCTGGTTTCTAGAGGTTGAAGATGTCAATTTTTTTGGGGTTTGGTTTTTTTTTCCTTTGTAGTACGGGAAACAAATTTGTGGATCCCTAAAGAATGGCCTTGCAATAGAGCCATATTTACAAGTAGGCCTTTTAGTAGGAGAATACTTATTTGTACACAAGATGTTTCCCATATCCAAATTATATATTGGACCATTTTCCAAAACTAAGAGTAAATTATATATTCAGAAAGTGGGTAAAACGGGTAATATTTTACGTTTGTTGATCTCCAGAATCAATTTCCTTCATTTTCTTCATTTATTTGATACATTATCTCTTCTTACTTCTTTCTCTGTTCTTCTCTTCGGATCCTTCCACTTGTCTTTCAATTAAACTGTTCCACTTGAAATATATATATTTAATATAAATAGAATTAAAACATAAATAATATAATCATAATTAAAACATTAGCCCTCTTCATCCTCTTGTTATTCATAAGGTATGAACCAATATTTTATTCATAACTAAAATATATATATATCTTAGTAATTGAGCAAAAGAAAATAAAAAAGAAATCGGCAATTGAGGATCGAACGGCCAAAATGAACCACGTGCGAGAGCATATTCGGTAGATGTGAATGGGGTTGATTCTTCTTCGATTTCACCGACTCGATTCCTCTTCGCCGATTTCCTCCTCACGTTTTCTTCCTTCAGCAAAGACGAAAGTCTGAAGTTTCTCGACCTCTCTCTCTCTCTCTTCTCTTTCCCTGAAAACATTCGCTCTTTAATGGATATATTGCCTCTCCGATCTCATTCCTTATCGTTTTCTTCCAGAGTTTTGTTGCTCTTCTTTTGTAGTTTTCGTGCTTCGATTCCCTCTTCTTCTTCTCTTGTTTTCGAACGTTATCCGTCTAGTTTTCGTTACTCCTTTTGACGTTTTTATTTTTTTAATTTCCACAAAGAATCAGCCGCCCAAGACAGCAACCATGGGGAAAAGTAAGCTTCTTTTCTTCGATTTGAATCTTATTTATTGAATTTAGTTCAATTTCACCTGGATTCGAATTGGGTTCGAATTCATCTTCAATTTATGAATTTACTTAGTTTTACCGTATTTAGTGCTTTAGAAATCGTTGATATTTCCTTTTTTTCCTTGTTCCTTTTTCGAGCTTCATTAGGAACAGTGCTTCCCTCTTCGATTATGAGAAGGAACACTTGCGTTTGAGTATAAATAAAAAAAACCTAAAGAGTAGTAGTTGATTTGTGTTTGATATAGAATGGGTAAGAGTAGATTTCTGTTCTTGATTTTGAATTATATGGATTTGTTTTCGTTGATGCGGTTGGGTAAGTTGATTTCGTTTGACATAGGAAACTAAGATTCACTTTTGCTGGAAATATTGCAGAATCGCAGCGTAAGAACGCCCCGATGGATTTGTTTGATAGTGACGATGATACAAGTAGTGTAAGCTCTTCGTCCACCATGCGATCTGAGAAACCCGGCATGGATGAAGTTCAGGTTCACAAAGATGTTATGTTGGATCAATCCCTTGATGCTCTCTATGAGAAAAGGTAGGTTTCTTCTGCCCATCACTTTTTTTTTTTAATTTTTTTGTTTTTATCCTTGTTCAAAACTGATTTTTAATATGCGTTTGCTTGATTTTCATGCAAACTGATATTTCGATTCCTTTCTGGATGTGAAGGAGTTCAACGAGAGAGCAAGCTTTGGCCTCAATTGTTGACGCATTCAACCGAGACTTGCAGCATGAGTTTGTGGAAAAGAAGTAACCATCGCATACTCTATTCCTTCTTCTAAAATCTTAGAGTTCCGATGTAGTTAATCATACATCATACAGAACTTATTGTGGTTCAGTATTGATGACACCTGATTGTTGTTTAATGTTTCTTCTTAACGATTCAGATTTGCCACTCTATTGCATCAGTGCTTACACTGCACCAAGAAAGGGTCCAGTAAGGAGACCTCGTTAGCATCACATGCGATTGGTTAGTCCCGAGTAAAAGCAACTTATGCATCATCTTCAGCAGTTTTTTTATTGAGCTATAATAACAGTTAATGTGGCGTTTGCAGGGTTGCTAGCATTGACTGTTGGACTCGGGGATCAAGCACAAGAGATTCTGGAAGAATCCGTCACTCCTCTTTCCCAGGCCCTTAAATCTAGTCGTGAAGCCTTGAAAATAACTTCGGTATGCATGATTTAATAATTGAGTAGCTCGTTATTCTGTTAAAGTTTCTAAATCATGTTCATCTTGGATTTACGCTTGTTAATATCTTGCCATTTCATTGCAGATTCTTGAGTGTTTAGCAGTCATAACCTTTGTTGGTGGGGCCAATGCAGAGCAAACAGAGAGATCTATGCATATTATATGGCAAATGATTCACCCCAAACTAGGTTCTAACGTATGCATCTTACTCTTTTCTCATATTAAACCGAGAGATCTATGCAAATATATCAGCTATTTCATTCCTAACTTGGTTATAAGGAAAGTAGGTTGTTTAATCTAAAGTATGTAGTAGACTCACATGTAAGTTGGCGTTTTGTGTAGGTTGTTGCAACCAAACCTTCACCTGCTGTGATAACTACTGTTGTCTCTTCCTGGGCGTTTTTGCTCACAACAGTTGACCGATGGACCCTAGGTCCCAAAATTTGGCAAGAGTAAGTGGAGCTTCGGGCTATTATTTGACCTAGTGTCACTTGTTAATGGATTTGTAAGGTGATTAGATATTGACATCATTGCAGGATCGTAACTTATCTCTCCTCACTGTTGGAAAAGGATGACCGATCTGTACGGATAGCTGCTGGTGAAGCGCTTGCTCTTATATTTGAGTTGGGAACTCTAGAGAAATTTGCTGCCGAAGCCAAAGGGTCTGTTAATGGATCAGTGAAAGAAGGAAGCATTTCTCAGGAGGAATTGATAAACATGCATGGCTTGAAATCTAAAGTCACTAATCAAGTTAGAGACCTCGCTGCAGAGGCAGGTGGTAAAGGTTCTGCTAAGAAAGATCTCAACACACAACGAAGTTTGTTCAAAGATCTCGTTGAATTTCTTGAGGTATGCATCCACCTTTTGGATGATATATATGCTCCTTATGAAGTTTATGGTCGACTTTTCTCGTCGGATTTTTATATATGATTTTGTTT
This sequence comes from Streptanthus diversifolius, assembly GCA_039880935.1. Classification (NCBI taxonomy): domain Eukaryota; kingdom Viridiplantae; phylum Streptophyta; class Magnoliopsida; order Brassicales; family Brassicaceae; genus Streptanthus; species Streptanthus diversifolius. The sequence goes on along the minus strand of JAXGFM010000014.1, from coordinate 23,550,201 downwards.
GAATTATGATTAGAATGGAGTCGCACCTGAAACCTCTACAAAGGTTGGAGGGGATTTTTTACAGACGTCAACGTGGTATCAGATGATACAGGTTTCTCTCGACTTGTTCTGTTGTTTTTTTTTTTCTTGTGATTGGTTTTTAACATATACATGTTGCTTTTTCAACAGTTGAATTTTTTGAAGCATTTCCTTGGGGGTGGCTTTATCAAGCATATGCAGGTCTGTTTTCTTATTTTCATTTTTCCAAGTGTTGACACTCTCTTAGGTTTTCTTTCTTTAAAAGCCGACTCTTTGCTGTTTCATTCAATTTGGCAACCCCAGGAGAATGAATTCCTTCATGATGTATTTAGTTTTACTCCAAAGAAGATTGGTGGACGAGGTTCTAGTATGTCTAGTGAAGAAAAGGTTTGTTTGTGACTGCATATGCCTCTTTGTTCCTTGATGATTTCTGGTTTTAAGCATGAGCGGCCTTTAATGTTCTCATCCCATTATTTGCTATTAATTATGGCAGAGGATGTTTAAATCACCAAACTCAGCTCTAAACAAAGCAAGGACGCTATTCCTGAACAAGCAGAGGATGTTAGCTAAGGTATTATAAATTGTGGTTTTGATTCGTCTTCTCAAGATATCTTGTTGTGCAGAGAATATAACGAAAGTGTGTTTTGTGATTGCAGAATATGAATGTTGGGCATTACGCTGCGACGGTGGAGAATGAATGATGGCTTCACTATTTGTTTACCTTTAGAATCAGTTTTGATTATTGGTCTCTTCATTATACTGTATTTGTACCTCTTTTAAGTCTCTTTTCCATTAACAATTTTCGGATGTCAAGTGTTGTTCCTATGATACAACAGGTGTTTCTCTTAGAGAGCCATTGACCAATTGTACTTTTTAGTCTCAAAATTGGAAGACTTTATCACACAACTTTAGTCTCTGTGTAACCATTTATCTCATGATTCTGATTCGACCATACAGAACAATCAAAATATAGAGCAACAAGTTCCATATCATTAATATTTACGAAGCAGATGAATCTAGAAATCACTTACACCGTTTGCCCACAAGGAAAAAAAAAAAAAAAAAAAAGCAGGGCCATTTGGGATATCAAACTTCCATGGCCCGAGAAAAATTGGTAACTTTCACGGCTAATAAGGATATACATATAATGCAAGACCTAGTGTGAGCCAACGGGAATCATCTTCAACGCAGCAGCTACAGGCATGCCAAGGAACCCTAGCGCGATGCTAACGAACCATTGACCCCAATTTAGTGGTGTTGTATCTGCAAATGTTCCCAGTAGCTCAATTATGATGACTTGGAACACCACCGTACACGTTAGAACCCCTACGAATACGTAGTTCTTTAGTATCCCCTTGAACACATCAATCTTTTCCATTTCCCTCGAGCTTATCTCATTGAATACCTTGGGAAAAGAAAATATTATATTATAAGAACGTGGTTACGGTCAATGTTGGTTGTTTCTTTCTAAAATTCAGAGATTGAGGGAAGTTTACATGGCAGAAGACAAAGGTGTTGAAGATAAGGGTATTGAGTGTTAAATCGGAGTTGAGGTGATCGAGACCAAACATTGTCTTTCCCTTTGTTTGAAGACACCATATGATAACAAGCTTGTATAGGGACTGACCAAGGATGTTTCTCCACATTACATTACTTATGAAGTTCCCTTTCCTTCCCACTGGAGATCTCTTCATCAGATCGTCCTGTGGTGGTTCAGTGGCTAGTGCGAGCGCTCCAAGTGTGTCCATTATCATGTTAACCCATAGTAGCTGGACAGCTGTTAGAGGCGCGTTTCCTGAGATGCACAGTAACAATCAATTCAATCGAGAAGTTAGTTACCAATCCCTGAGGACATGATTGGTCTTTGGAACAGTGGAGAAAGAAATGTGGTTAAGAACTAACCAGTAAGGCAGGCTGATAAGAAGTTGACAATAAGAGCCACAACGTTTACTGTCACCTGGAACTGAACAAATTTCTGAATGTTTATGTACACAGAACGGCCCCACTTGGCTACTGTGACAATTGTAGAGAAGTTATCATCAAGGATAATCACATCCGCACTCTATTTTGCCACCTACAAAATTGAACAATAAAGTATGACAACTCTATTTCATCTCTGAAAGGACTGGAGCTATGTAAACAATGATCTTCCATGGGAATCTAGACTCGACTTTTATGTGCAGTGTGTACTGTAAAGATTATTATTTACTAGGGAGAGGTTTTCTCATAAACCAGATAATGAAATAGTGCAAGGAAGATTGAAGACACACCTCAGTTCCAGAAATGCCCATTGCAAGTCCAATATCAGCTTCATGAAGGGCAGGAGCATCATTTGTTCCATCACCAGTCACTGCAACGACTTCCTGGAACATTGTACGGAGGTGTCTCACCAAAGTATGCTTATCCATTGGTGAGGATCGAGCCATCACCTGCAAGAAGGAAATTAATGCTTGAATCCCTTTTCGAAGAGTATGTACTAAACAATATGTTAGAACGCGGAAAATAATGCAAATGCAATTTGGAGTTCGTTTCCTGTTTGCATATCAATTGGTCTGAACTTCCAACACAGACAGCAGAAAAGAGTATAATTAATACTAGTAACTTGTGTTTGGAAGACAATCACCTGTAAATTTGGGATTAGCTTGAGCAATTCCTCTTCACTTTTTTCCCGAAACTCAGGGCCTTCGATAGCTATGCCGTCATCAGTCAATATCCCGCACTCCCTGGCTATGGCCTTTGCAGTAGTAATGTTATCTCCAGTCACCATTCTGACAGTGATGCCAGCAGATCTACAAATCGCAACAGACTCCTTGACACCAGTGCGAGCAGGGTCTTTGATGCCCACTATACCTATGCAAGTGTATCCTCCACTGGGAATAGGAGCTTCTAATGAGAATTCATCTCCGATTTCCAAATAAGCGAGGCAAAGAGTTCGAAGTGCTTCACTAGCAAATTCTTCGATTATGTTCTTTAGGTGACTAGTAGATTCTTCATCAAGGGGAACAACTTCACCATCTCTGTTGATGTACTTATCACAGGCATCTAAAACTATCTCAGAAGCACCCTTACAATGCACCCGGAAATGTCCTTCAGACAGCTCAATGACAACTCCCATTCTTTTCTTTGTAGAGTTAAAGGGCTCAACTTTCACAACATTTGAGGCTTGTCTTTCTTCTTGAAAGTCCCCTCCGAGTGACAACCCAAATTCTAACAAAGCAGTTTCTGTGGGTGATCCCAGTATCTCGGTTTTGTTTCCTTTGCCGACAACAATCTCACCACCAGTGTTGGTGAATATAGATTGCAGTAGAACTTTAACAGCAGACTCAGGGATAGTAGAGGCGAATTTCATAACAATTTCAGAACCATTAACCTCTTTGGCTTGTCCACAGATGCAGGCTTTTACAACTGTCATGTGATTTGTTGTCAGAGTTCCAGTCTTGTCGCTACAAATAGTTGTTGCAGATCCCATCTTTGTCATTCATCATCTTTTTCATGGCAAAAGCAAGACTTAATGTCACAGCCAACGGCAGACCCTCTGGGACCGCAACCACAACAATTGTTACAGCAACAGCAAAATATTCCAGCACCGCCATCAATTCTTCACCAGTCCAGACCCAGTGAGAACCATCTTGGAGCTGCCGAGTAGCCAATCCTTGCACCAACACAGCAAACGTAATGACAGCAAAAAAAAGACCTATTTTGCCAATGATGGTTGCCACACCATTTAGTTTTACTTGCAAAGGAGTCTCATCATCGCCGCCTTCACTTAGTGTAGCCATCAGTTTACCTCATTGAGTCCTCATTCCAACTGTAGTCACCAACATTTTGCAAGATCCATCCTGAACCTTGGTACCAGAAAGAAGAAAGGGGTGTTCCACACTGACACTAATAGGTTCACTTTCTCCCGTCAAGCTCGATTCATCTATCAGAACAGAAAACCCTGAGATAAAAAGTCCATCAGCTGGAACTTGGTCTCCAATGCCAAGGTGAACAATATCGCCATGCAGTAGATCATATATCGAGATCTTTTGCCTCATTTTGTCTCGAGTAACCTGAACCACAATCTTTTTTCTTCTCTGCATCCAGGTCCTTGAACTGCAAGGATTGCCTATAATCACTCGTGGCGGTGACAAACACAACAAGCAGAATACTCGCCACTATACCAAGTCCGTCATGGGCACCAACTGGCCACCCTTCCATCAGTATCCCAACTATAAGTGATACAAAACCAAAAGCCGCGAATGGGGCTTTCTGTGAATTGGTTGATTCCATAGATATCTTTTCTTAGACTCAGCAGGTCTTCAGATGTACCAATGCCACTAGTAATTGACGTAAAGAGTTTTTCTGTGAGGTCCTCAGTTCCACCATGAATTTTCAACTTTTTCACATCGTGACCCTCTACAATCAAGTCACTGAAAAACTTCATTATATACAAAGGAAGAACCAGTGAAGATTCATTCGATGGAGCTTTTAACTTTTAGTTATTTATCTTACTCGTGAGGAAAAATCGATGCTTAACGCGTCGTCTCGCACAAGTGAGCTTCTGCGAAGTTTCCTCTGCGAGCTCATTGACATGGGTCTTTCTGAACTTAAATGGAAACTCGTTGACTCGTTGTACTTTATTGGCAATTATTACTCATTCTGACGGATGTAGTTACATCAATGAAAGATGAGTTATGTTGAGAAAAAAAAAACATGTAGATGTCGGAGCGTCTAGTCAATGCCGTCGGGAGAAAGATCTGAGATAGGTCGACTAGGTGAAGGAATGGAATTTTAGAACATGTCATTTAATGCCAACAAGAACAGTATATCAAGAAAACATCGTTACAATGATACTTATATCAAGAACAGTATATTGGCATTGTAATTAGAGTGGTAGAAACTTATGGTAAGAAATTAACTGAAATTAAATTAGTATAATATATATAATTAACTAATAGTTGTGTCTGAAATCATTACTTTGACTAGTAATAGAGAATGTAGATAAAATTTTACTGATCAACTGCCTACTTCTGTGCTATTTTGTTTTTTTGGCAATTTCACTAACCAACTCAAAAATCATTTGGAACGTTAAAATCGTAATTTTGTGCTCTAATTGAAACTTGGAATACTATATGCAATATTTTTTTATTCGGTTCGGATTGACTCGGTATATCCAAATTTGAACACACTTGCTTTTGTTTTCGATTCGAGTTTTAATCTTCATAGTTTTAGTAGTATGAACAAACTCTATCTTAACTAGCAAACATTTCGGTTTACAGTATAAACCCATTAAAGCCCGCGTAGAGTAATATAACTTTGTGAAGATTAAACTCGGTACAAGCCACATGGAAATTCGCAGATTGAGAAAGAAGACTGTCTGAAACTTTGTTTCTTAGTCGCTCCAGTTGTCTTTATCTTCGGCTACTTCTTCATCTTTCACCTGCCATCGACACAATCTTGATCAGAAAGACATCCACAACAAGACGTGTTGTAAACTCCAATACATAAACAATTTGAAGTAGCTATCAAATTTAGCTCAACCATTTCGCCTTCCATGGTTCCACCTGGTGACCACACGAGTATTTGTCTATCTGCACCACTTGTGTATAGTTCCTATGAGCAAGCATAACAAGTCATTCCGATTTAGAGGTGTCTTCAAAAGTCAAATGACTCGGGAGATTTAAGAAGATTCTAATGATTGAGTTTTACCTGATCACTGGAATTAAAGCAGCAAGTGTTCACGCTTTCGTAGTGTCCACGAAACATCAGTGTTGTTTTACCCGACCACATGCCAAAAGCCTTACATACAATCGCAGCACGGCTCATTAACCAATAATGCAAGTAATGGAATGAAAAAACTTGCTGATCAAATTGTGCATTGGTGACTACCTTCACAGTCTTCATGCACAGAACAAACTTCTGATTCTCTTTAAATTTTATCAGACTGTATGTCCGAGTTCGAATCTCCGCTCATGGTCCAGCTCCAAAGCCCTAATGAAATTTCTGACGATTTTTTTATCTTCTTCTGCAAAGTTTCTTTCCGCCAAGTAAAAGATAGACCAAGAACCTCAAGCAAATCGAAACGAGGAATCAAAATCTGAAACCTTAAACACCTCAAGAAAATACCACTTTTTTAAGCAAGAAAATAAATATATAAAATATACACATAAAGGTAAATATATTTTTATTGGACTTCCCATATATTTAAAATTTTAAAAACTATATATATATATATATATATTTAATTGTGGATATAAATGTCAAACAGAAAAAAGAAAATAAAAAAATTCATTAGCGTTTGGATATTTGCAGACGAAGATCCAACCCAAAATCGTAATTTTTTAAAGTTAATGTTCATATATTTGTCGGTGAGATTTTTGAGCTTTCTTCGTAAGACAGTTTCTTCGCGCGCAAAAAAAAAAACAAAATAAGACAGCTTTTAATTTTGCATATAATTTAGGTAACGAGAATTTATAATAATTCAAATTAACTGGCAATGAGAACTTGATGCAAGTATCTTTACGTTTTACACTATAATTCATGCAATTAGGCCCAAACAGCAATATTATGTGATAAGTCAAGTTTTGAGACGTCACTAGTGATTAACCAAAAGACAAATGTAATATTCATTCGTGTTTAAGGAAAGAACAAAAAAAAAAATAAAAAAAAGTTGACATCTCAACAAAGAAGGTAGCCACATGATTGAAACATACATTTGTCAACTAACACCATTCCAATTGCCAGAGACAATCATTTGTCACCTTATTTTATTTATCAGTATTATTTTATGAAAGATGTGTTTTTAATATGTTTTACACATAAGCTTAAGTTTAATCATCAAGTGGATTATCATACGGTCATTACCTATAGCGATCGTGTCGACTTTTAGATCCGACCCGGTTCCCCATGTATACCCGGTAAGCTACTTATGATATTGACCTTTAAATTCTGATCAAGTAAGACAAACATCTCTTTGTGACGTCGACTTTCAATTTTTTTTTAAATAAATGTAAAGACTTGTAATTTTTGTTTCTTTTCGTGAATCTTTGATTCGTCTTTCCTCTTATGCTCTGTCACTAATTTTTTTATTCAGATTATAACGATATGCACTTTTAATTATATGTTGTGTGCAATTACACTTAAATGCTCCTGAGAGGATATGAACGAATTCGAATTATGTTAATTAAACTTGTATTTTGTTTCAGTAATGAAAAAACCTAAGAACTAAAAACCGAGTTGCATAAACTGAGGAAGCCGAACCCAAATCGTTAATCTGATTTCTCATTCTTTATTAATATTATGTTCTTAATTCTCAGTAATCTGCATTATGTGATTCTAAAGATAAAATAAAAGAATTACACGTCATATTATTTTTATATGTATTTTAATTTCAATTACTTTAGTTCACGAGTATCATTTTTTCTATAGTTCAGTCAGTAATTTCTCGAAACTTACCAAAATTGTCAACCAACTTTATATATCATAGTATATTGGTATGTGTATTAAGAAATCAACAGATCACACAAAACTTCACATTTTTCATATTTATGGAGTTATGACAAAAATAAGTTTCCCCACAAGTCCAAATGTCAAATGACTCAAACCCACACATAACTATTTCTTTTAACATGTATTATACGAATTATCAAATCATTTTTGTAAGACTTTTTTTTTTATCATATGTATATCAATTTTCAGAACTGAACTGTTATAAAGGAATTCAATATATAATGATGAAAATTGTATAAGCAAGTTCTAAATAAATAATGATAATAAGAATCAACCATAAATACGTTGATATAATTTTCTTTATTCGAAATGACGACACTGATTTGAAATATATTTATATGTTGTTACTAATATATATATATATATTATATTTCTTTACTACTTAGTATAGTTTTATTATTATCATATTTCATATATAAAGAATTTAATAGTCAAATTACGATAAACCAATATGGTTCATCAATAAAACTGCCATAAACCATTAATACTTACTAGTTTCTCCAAATTTGCCATTTTCAGACTAATAAAAATTTAATATTAAAAAATATTTATATTTACATAATTTAATCTATATATATAAGTTTAACTAACTAAAGATTAAGTCGCAATGGGTTGCCAAAAACAAAGTCGCAAATTCGCGATGGCGCAGATAAAAAACCTAACCATATAATTTTAATTGTATAGTCAATTATAAATGCCGCCATTATTAGACCAATAATAAAAGAGATAAGATCCATAACTGCGTATTAGTGAATCTTGACCTTATTAATTGAAGTCAGTTCGTTTAAATTAACGTGGAACATAAATAAATGACTGGAGCAAAATTTAAGTCACCTGAAAAAGTTCCATGAAAAAGATACTCCATTCTTGCTCCATTCTTGCAATGTTTATAGAAGAGCCCCAAACTTAAAAAAATGGAGAAAGAACCCCACTTGTTTGATATGAAACAAAACCATAATGTTAAATAAATTGGTCCGAATCCGGAGCAATATATACGTAATGCCTTCATCACTCACCAACTGCATATGATTATATCAACGATTCTTGCTATATTATAATAAGGTCCTTTGTAATAAATATAGCAAACATAGGTGCAAATACTATTAAGATTAATAATGCATAAGCATGATTTTTATTAATTATCTATGATCTCTTTACATATCATGGTTAAATAAGCTTAAGAGAATGCAAATTTAATATTGATTTTTTTTTTGGTTCTTGATAATCTCTTTGTATCAATAAATGTTAAAAAAATACATTTTTAATAATTTAAGATCCCCACTTAGAATAATTGGGTTTCTTTGTAGACATTTTGCAGGTCATGTACGATTTAGGAAATTTACCAAGTTTGGGGGTTTTACGGTAATTTTCGTAAGAAATAGGAAAAAAAGTTATCAGAATGAGCTCTTTCGTCTGCATCCAAGCCTCTGCCTTTAATCAGAGCTTCGGTCACGGTTTCCAGGAATAATTACGATCACATAAACACAAAAGCCCCAAAAGCTCGAGAAAAGAGAAGTCGGAAAAATTAGAGAGAGAGAGAGAGAGAGAAGGAGAGAAAAGGAGAAAGAGAGAAGCCAGCTTTGTTCCGGTGCAAAGAAGCAAATCTGACAGTTAGCAGAAACAAGAGAGAGGAAGGAATCGAAGATTTGGTTGTTCTTCCAGAGGAAGCAAAGTAAATGCTATACGAATTTAACATTTTCTTCACTCGCTTTCACTGAGGAGAGAGAGAGAGAGAGAGAGAGAGAGAGAGAGAGAGAGAGAAAGAAGAAAGTGCGAGAGCAATTTCCGTCGGGGAAGGAACTGAATCGATCTCACTCGGGTCTCTGCTCTGTTGATCTGTACGGAATTAGCTTCATCCTTGTTCTCTAGTTTCGGCTTTTGAGGACCTGGGTTTGATCCTTAAGGCCGAGATCTTTCTTTTCCTTGAAGAGGCTTCTGGTTAATTTCTGGTAAGTTTCAAGCTTCTGCAAGTGTAGAATTTGGCGAGCTCCAGTTGCAGTTATCATAAGATTGGAGCTAGGGTTTCTATTCTAGAACAATCTTACTCTGTTTACGGGGTTGTTTAGTTAACAATTGTGAACAAATTTAGGGTCTTTTGGTCATGTTTCTGGGCTGTGTTAAGATTTGACTTTTCTGTGACCAGAAGCTGATCCCATCTATCTATTTATCTATTGAGGTGGTTCAGTTTAAGACCGTTGAGCTTGAGGGATATATGTTTGGCTTCATATGTGATCATAAAGACGCGGCGCCTATTGGCCAGAAGTGAATTGTGGTCTAACGGGCTAGCGTTTTTTCGAGGTTGTACAGTCTTGAGTAGTTAGGACAGTACAGATGCCTCCTTCCCCGGCATTGAGATGCTCTCCTGGCAGGGAACTTCAAGGGAAGAAACATAGACGAGGACACAGCATTGAATATGGGATACTGTTCAGAGATAATGACGAAGATCTTGCGTTGTTTAGTGAGTTGCAAGACAAAGAAAGAGATGGTTTCTTGCTTCAGTCATCTGATGATCTTGAAGATGCATTTTGTAAGTTTTTTTTATGCTGGCTGAAAATCAAGGATATTTTGCTTTGATGTATGGGCTTAGTTTGTTTCTGTTACCTGTCTCAACATAATCCTTAATGCTTTACTTCTAATTTTGGACATTACTGTAGCTACAAAATTGAAGCACTTTTCGGAGTTCACCATTCCTGTTCAAGGACAGAGTAGCAGATTGCTGAGTGCAGAAGGAGATAAAAACGACTATGATTGGTAGCTTTCATATCCAACTTGGATCTTTTCTTATTTCTTTCTGGTTCACTGTTACGAAAAAGTCATATAAATTACCTTACAGCCCAATCGATATTGAACTTCAATTGGTATCTTTCTTACTTTTAGTAATACTCAAAGACATCTGCTTCTGATTCCATAAACTTATTCTTGGCAATACTGTTGCTGTTTTTGGTAACATTACTGTAGTAATTTGTCATAACTTCTTTGTTTTGCTCTTTTGGATGCCGATATTTGTTCCTATTGTTTCCACTCGTTTTCTTACAAAGCTTACTGCGTAATCAATGAAAGGTTGCTGACGCCTCCAGACACACCACTTTTTCCGTCATTGGATGACGAACCGCCAGCAGCTAGTGTTGTGAGAAGAGGGAGACCGCAGAGCCAGACTTCATTATCTAGATCTTCCACGGTATTCATATATACTAAATTGAATGTTATTTTATGTATAACACTGATGATCTCGAATCATGTCTTGCTGCACTTCCTAATTCACTGTGCTGAATATGCATATAGATGGAGAAGAGACGCCGTAGTAGTAAAGGCAGTGCAAGTCCAAATCGCATGAGCACATCACCTCGAGCGGACAATATGCAGCAGATAAGGGGAAGGCCATCTTCAGCACGCCATCCTAGTCCAGCGTCTGGTCAACGATCAGTAACCCCAGTTAGGAGGATATCTCCTACCCCAAGGAAACCCTCAGGACCTGTATCAAGATCTTCGACCCCAACTTCACGAAGGATGAGCACTGGGTCAACTACCATGGCATCACCAGCTGTCAGGGGCATCTCTCCTGTCAGTTCTAGTCGAGGCAACTCTGCTTCACCCAAAATAAAAGTGTGGCAGTCAAACATTCCTGGTTTCTCCTTGGATGCGCCTCCAAATCTCCGAACATCTTTGGGTGATCGACCGGCATCCTATGTAAGAGGTTCCTCACCAGCATCCAGGAATGGCAGGGATGCAGCTTCAACACGCAGGAGACAATCTGTTTCTCCGAGTGCTTCCAGAAGTGTCAGTTCATCTCACAGTCATGAGCGTGACCGGTTTAGTACTCATAGTAAAGGCTCTGTAGCATCATCTGGAGATGATGATCTTCATTCTATACAGTCTATTCCCGTAGGTGTCTCAGAACGTGCAGTTTCAAAGAGAGCTAGCCTTTCTCCAAATAGTAGAACTTCGAGATCTTCAAAATTACAGTCACCTGGTTCAGCACCGAGAAGGCCGTTTGAGTCAGCTCTTCGTCAAATGGTACATATTGTTTGCACTCGTGACTTTTCTAACATATCACAAGCAGTCTATGAGAAACATCATAGAACATTGTTGTCAGTCTGTCATATCTACCACAAAATAGTTTCCTCTAAGTTGCCATTTGTGTTCTGTTACATTCCTTTCATTCCAAATGCTCTCCTGCTTAGATTACGGATAGCATTCATAAATTTCAATAGAAATTCTTGTAGATTTCCCTCGTTGAATCTGCAGAGATATGTGAAACTTTGTTCATGGTCTACATTTTTCATGCAGGATCATCCTAAAAGCCATCATAGCATGTTTAGGCCTCTTGCTTCAAGCCTTCCTAGCACTGGCATATATACTGGGAAAAGTAGTTCGTCTTACCATCACATAATGTTGCGACATTCTTCTGTAACAGCGGGGAGCAATTCAAGTTCTAGCCAAGTTACAGGGTTCATGCCAGATACTAAAGGGAGAGATCCAATCCCTGTTTTCCAGTCTGAAGTAGAAAAATTGGCTTATCCTGATAAACATGGAGAAATTACTGCTTTTGGCATGGTGGATTTAGTGAATGATGGTAGCAGACATGAGAGTCATGAGAGTTCTTACAGTGATCAACTTGGTGATATGGATCAAGGTTATGCTGTTGAATGCGAGTCTAGTGTGAATGAGGAGGTGAACCACCATGTTTCCGATGTTGAAAACAGTTCGACTCATGGTAGTCTTCGTGTAGGCAATGACTTTTTGGAAGGGGTCGCTCTTGAAACTATGGAGGTGTGTTGTAGATGTGGTTCCCACTATCGTGCCATTGAAGCAACTAGAAGCGAGATAAACATTTGTACAGATTGCAGGGATGAACACAATTTCGTGGACACAGATTCCCCTGGAACAACAAAAGCTCTTGACGAAAATTCCCCAAAGCAGTCTCAGGAATTTTTCGATGAAAAGAAGTCATTGGCTGAGAAAATTCCCGCCATAAATGTTCTAGAATCGCTGCCTTTTGTTAAGGAGGCAGAAATCGTGGAGACACGAGAAAACATTGAGCAGTGTGATCATTCCTACGACCAAGGACAAAAACATGTGCACGAGAGCTCTATTTCCCTGGATTTGGAAGGGCAAGATGTGGAAACATTCAGTCACCATGATGAAATTCAGTCTTCCACTGGCTGTGGTCTATTGAGTGCAGACACAAAAGATACTCAAACTCAGCTTTCTGTTAAGCATAATGATGTGAAGATTGGTTCTTCAGAAGGTAGGGGCATTCCTTTGCTTATAAAGAGATCGGTCAGTATGAAGTCACCCATCACTCAAGCTAGTAACTCCAGTGGTTTTACCAGATCTTATGAGGGATTTTCTTATTTAAGGGATAAAAGTATTAGTCTTAGAAGCTCCACAGAAACCACTTCTGCATCTTCATCTTGGGATTATGGTTCCTCTATAAGAAAGGGAAGCCATGTGCGACATCAAAGCGGGAGTACACTTGACATGGAGACTCATAGGTATGATACCACCTCCAAGTCCCTGAGCAGCATGTCTTCCTCATCTGTCGTGTCAAGCCACACCTGTCAGGCTCTAAATGTCATGCCAACGGACAGTTTTGAAGTGTGTGCTTCTCAAATGACATTTACCCACGACGAAACTCATCAAGAATCTCATCCTGAAGTCCAAGATTCGGAATGTAAAGAGACCAGTGTGATGAATGCTGATTTTGGTGAAAGCGATGAATCAATTGGTCTTTCCACAAATGTAGCTGGTGCTCTGGTAGAGCATAATCTGGTTACAATGGACAATGGTTTTTGTGAAAATGGAGATGATGTAGCCAATACCGTGATGAGCAAAGTGGAGATAAGCGAATCACCAGCACATGTAAGGAGCACATCAGGCATAGAAGCATCACCTGTCACTGATGACTGTTCTCTTGATGATCAGTCTAGGCTACAGAGAAAGGATGGAAACGAAACTCCACGCCATGGTTCATCCACCACGACAGCCTCAGAAATAGAACCCCAGGGTTGTGAACCCGAAACACCTGGTTTAGAGGATCATGAGGAAATTCCAGAGTCAGAGTGCAACCTAAATGCAGTCGATTACTGCTCAGAGAAGAGTATAGGACATGCTTTGGTGGATCACCACAACTCCTTGGCTCCTGTAAATGAAATTTTAGGTATTTACTCGATTTCTGATACTGGCATCTCACTGTTTTTCTACTATTGTTTGTTATATGTATCTTCTTTCAACCTTGCGAAGTTTAGACATGGTTTCTTGCTCTCTGCAGATGAGTCAACCGTACTTGTGGAGTGTTCAGGTCGAAAAGAGCCGAAGAGCCTCACACTTGAAGAAGCCACTGATACAATACTATTCTGTAGCTCCATTGTTCATGATTTAGTTTATCAGGCTGCAACGATGGCAATGGACAAAACAAAGGATGTGCCAGCTGAAGAAGAAATATTGCATCCAACAGTGAGAGTACTTGGAAAGTCGAATGCGAACCGGAGTAGTTACGCACGGGACGGTGGAACAAAGACGAAGAAACATAGTTCAAAAATCATGAAAGCAAGTCGGAAGCAAACGGAAACAGTGGAGAAAACAGAAGTGCATATAGAGAATGATGAAAATGCAGGCGAAGCAGCGATGATACGGAACGTTGGAGTTCCTAATATTAAAGGACAGAATTTGAAACCTCCTCCTAAGCTGGAGAACAAATGCAATTGCTCAATAATGTGATTTTTTTTACTAGTAAATTTTTATGCTTTTTGTTCATAAAGTTTGTGGTTGGTTATGTTTTTGTTGTTGTTTGGGTTTGGGTTTCTTTGTTTTAACCTTTAGAGTATTTACGTTTGTTGCAGCTAATTTGTGAGAGGAAAGTACGATTTGCCGGTTAGTGATGAATTGTAAAGTTATTTTATTTTGATTTGATTATTATTATCTTGATGTCTACCAATAAACCCTTTTTTCCTTTTCTTTTCCAATAAACCCTTTCTACTCAAATTTCGTTTATATTTATTTGAACGTCAAATTATCATTCTCTTACGGTCTTACAGTGTTAAACCATCGTGGTAATATTTTTATTAATCAAACCCAAAACAAAAAGCATTCCAATCGATTGAGCTATAAGGTCCGGTTCTCACAAAAATCGGACAATTAAATTTGATATATCGGTTCATGAACAAAAGAATAAAAGGCTAAATTTTTATTTTATCGCTGATATTCTAAGAATATACATAAATGGCGGGAAAACGAGAAAGAGGGGCATGGACCATCTGAAAGTTTAAATGGTCTAATTTCTAGGAGAATTAACTGAATTATACATTTAGTTCATGTTTTTTGGCAGTGATTCTAACATTGTTTGAGTCTATTTATGGATTGTTTTTAACCTAATTTTTAAATTGTATTAACCTTTGTAAAACTAAATTATCTTATTTTTAAATTATAATAGTTTTTTATAGGTTCGGACGTAATTAATCAAAAATGGTATTTGCATTAAAAGAAAAAAAAAGTAAAACCCAAATACTCAATTTTTCAAAATGATCATCGCAAATGTAAATTTCCGATAGAGTCCGATTCAGACTCCGACGGTTCTCATGTCTCCGCCACTCCTCCCCGAGACCCGTTTCCGCCACCGCCTTTAAGGATTCCGCAGCCACGGCCGCCAAAGCAGGTGCCTCCAAGGCTGGTGCCTCCGGTTTCCCGGAAAGTTGCGTCTTTTTCTCCTCGCTCGAAGCCCATAGTACCTACACAGCCGCAGCCTCCGGATCACTCAGAGGAAGCTCCAGTACTATCTTCCTCTTCTCCTCCATCTTCATTATTCACCGATCTCCCTTTCCGGATCTGCGAACCCTCGAATCGATCCCAACCCGCTGGGTTTTCCTCTTCTGTTTCGTCCTTCTATAGACTTCACAGAGTTTCTCTCGCATCTGAAGATATATTGAAATCGGAATGCCAATCGAGTGGCGTCAATCATGTGCCAGAGCTCCCAAAGGTAGCAATCGTTCCTCCAAAATCCGTTAGGAGAAAGCCTCCTAATCTCATCACGGATTGTATAACTTCTCCGCCGATGAAAGCTCCGGTTTTTCGTAGTGGCGGTGAGGGTAATTTCGTGAAATTAAACTTAAATGGCAAGAGGGGAAAAAAATTTCCCAGCAAATACAAGAGCGCCTCCAAATCTAGAAGCAAATTCGCATACAGATGGAAGAGATACAAAAAGTCAGAAGCTGATGGTGAAGAAGGCGAAACCTTGTTGGTGGAAGAGTCTGATTTTCAGAAACAGAGAGAAGAAGAAGCTAATGGTTTTATCAGCTCAGTAGAGGATGCGATTCTTGCAGTGAAGACTGAGGCATCTGATGAGAATCTGACAAAGCTGTTGAATTTAGTGTATGGTTATGATTCTTTTCGAGATGGGCAGTTGCAGACTATCAAGATGGTTCTTGCTGGGAGTTCAACGATGCTGGTGTTGCCCACCGGTGCCGGTAAGTCTCTCTGCTACCAGATTCCGGCAATGATTCTTCCGGGAATCACGCTCGTAGTGAGCCCTTTGGTTTCGCTGATGATCGATCAGTTGAAGCATTTGCCTTCAATTATTAAGGGTGTGTCTCTTAAGCTGTAGCCAGGTGCGTGCCTCAGTTTGTTGCATGTTCTTTATTTTTGGGTCATTTCTTTGATTTGTAATGGAGTCTGCTTTGGGAATTTATTTCATTAGAGACCTGAGGAAGCAACAGAAACATTGCGGAAACTTAAAGAAGGCATAATAAAGGTATGTTCTAGAGGGAAGTTTTGGAGCTTACTCCTGATAAGACTACTTCATATTGTTTAAGGAAATCCGATAGGGGATAGCCTTATGAAAGTATTGGATTTGGAAGTACATTCATTTGTGTTGTTTAATTTCAGGTTCTCTTTGTATCTCCCGAGAGACTTTTGAATGTAGAATTTTTGTCATTGTTTCGCATGTCTTTATCTGTGTCACTTGTCGTTGTGGATGAGGCACACTGCGTATCAGAATGGTGAGAGCTTCGTGGCATCTGATAGATTAGCCTTTCGCTGTTGGCTGTAGTATCTACTGCTTTTCCTTGTTCTTTTTTTCTTTGGTTCTTAAGAGCTATTCTGAACAGGTCTCATAACTTCCGCCCTTCATAGATGAGGCTTAAGGCATCAATGCTGTATTCTGCACTCAAGGCAGATTGCATTCTTGCAATGACTGCAACTGCCACTACAATGACTCTTCAGGCTGTCATGTCTGCACTAGAGATACCGTCAACCAATCTTATTCAAAAGTCACAACTGAGAGACAATTTTGAGCTTTCTGTCTCAATGAGCGGAGCTAACAGGCATGTGCTTTGTTTATATTTTTCACCTTTTTTGTTTTTCCTCTAGTTGTAACTGATTGAAATCTGAAATCTAACAGACTGAAAGATCTATTGATTTTGATGGAGTCTCATCCATATAAGGAGATTTGGAGCGTCATTCTGTACTGCAAATTTCAGGTAAGAGTACTTATTTAATTATCTACGGCTTTTTTCTCACACATCAAAATACTTTCAAACTGTCTTGATTTCTTACTGAATCATTCATGATGCGAACTTAAGAAACTTTGGGATGTGTTTTGCGCAGTATGAGACTGACATGATAAGCAAGTATTTACGCGATAACAATATCACTGCAAAGGTTGTTTCCATTTTGGAATCTCCGATACACGTTTATCTATGGCTAATTGCACTCTAATCAAGCTTAGCTAGACCGATTATCCAGGGTTATCACAGTGGTCTTCCAGCGAAAGACCGTGTTCGCATACAAGAGTCATTTTGTTCCAACAAGATTAGAGTGGTGAGAAAATAAGTTCAGTGATTTCATACACCCTGTTTATACGTGCAAACTCTCACTGAAAGCTGAGTAGATGACAGTACTCCAATATTTTCGTTTGTTCTGGAAGGTTGTTGCAACTGTGGCATTCGGCATGGGACTTGACAAGGGAGATGTTGGAGCTGTAAGTTTAAGGCAAACCCGTAGAATGCTTGAAAATATCTTCACGTATTCGCATCTCGTGTAACAATATACATGCTTCTAAAGTTTCTGAGTCTACTTTAGGTAATCCACTTCAGCGTGCCAGGCAGTTTGGAAGAATACGTTCAGGTTCATAACTTTTTTTTTGTCGTTCCCAGGATCCTTTTTAAGCTAAGTGATCAGTTTGCATATACAGCTCGAAACTAAATCTATTTATTACAGGAAATTGGACGTGCTGGTCGCGATGGGCGGTTGTCTTATTGTCATCTCTTTTATGATGAGGACACATTTGTAAAGCTTCGGAGTCTTGCACACAGGTGATTGGTGTGGGTACTAACTATCATCTGTCCTGGCTTTGCATTAAAAGGCTTTTCAATAACCTACCTTTTGTTTTCCCCCCTTCTTGTTCAGTGATGGTGTCGATGAATATGCAGTTGGAAAATTTCTCACCCATGTATTCTCATCTGAGACAAAGCAACATGAGAAGATATGCTCCATAGTCATTGAATCTGCCTCTCATAAATTTGACATGAAGGAAGAGGTATTTTTCTGAAACTTGATTCTTGAACCCATTGTTTTCTACCTTTATATCATTAAGTGCCTGCTCTTGTGAGATAGTGTGGGCAGGAAAATTCGTTTTAATCAAAAATTCTCCGCCTTCTCACTGCGGATCTGTCAGGTTATGCAAACGATTTTGACACATTTGGAGTTGGGGGAAGTGCAATACCTACGTATGCGTCCACAGGTTAACGTATGTTGCACTTTGAATTTCCACAAGGTAGGGAAGCTGTTAGCTGAATAAATTCCCGTTTGGTGACAAGTTCCTATATTTTTTGTTTGTGGTGTATGCTCCAAGCTTCTGATGCTCAAAACATTGTTATGCTACATGTGCAGTCTTCTCCAAATACTCTGGCTGCATGAAACATCATAGTTGCAGCAATCCTTAAGAAGTAATCGTCTATTTATTCTCTTCAGCATTACAAGTCGAGTGATTCTGAAAAAGTGTTATAGTTGCAGCAATGCTTGAGACTTTTGTGTTGTTTTCAGGTCTCACGTGAAGCAAGGGTTATATGTCTTCGATATACCAGCCGTGGCCTCTAGCACAGGTGTTGCAACAACAGATGTCTTGGCTGAGATTCAAACTCTGAAGGTTGATAACATTTTTCTGGCCTATATGAATCTGTGGCTTAGTAATATATCAAGTTTCATTTCATCTTCCATAAGAATGTTTAACTAAACAAGGGAATCATGATTGAATTGCAAGCATTAATTATGAAAAAGAAGCTTAAATCCACAGAACAAAAGGATATATGAATGAACATAACTGATGGACACATGAATTATCTTCACGAATATGACTCTAGTATGTTATAGAAGAGATACTTAGTCCGCATCATTTTGTGATTAAGTTTGATTTTATCCATATGGATTATTGATGTAGAGGCGTTCCTGAGAAAATTGATTACAACTCTAGTGAGAGAAATGTATATAAGAATTGACCATGTTTCGTTGTTTGTTCAATTGCTGTGTTGTGTTAAGAACTGTTTTGCATGAGTTCCGCTTGAACTCATAATGTTAAGTTATCTCTATGTCCCCTAATTGACGATGCTGAGTTTAAAATTTGATCTTGAGGTTTCTTTTAATAGTTTCAAGCCGTTTTACTACGTTACTTAGATTGTATACTTTTGAAGGCTTTGTTCGTTGATGTCCATAAAATCATTGTAGATGAAGGGGGAAGTAACATACGAGATGAAGGACCCCGCCTTTTGTTACACAATCTTAGAATCTCCAAAGGAAATATGTTCAGTGTCCAGCCATCTTACCAAGTGGCTCGCAGAGGTTGAAACTTGCAAAGTAAGTTCTTCAATTGCAGCTAACATCTCCTCACCCTCTCATGGTTCTAGTTACAATGCTTGTCCTTATATGTAGCCATAATTTTGCATTTGAATTAGGTAAGGAAACTAGATATTATGTCTAGTGCAGCCGTGGCTGCTATAAATGTCTCCAACACTTCAGAAATTAGTTCCGGTGCCAAGCAAACTCTGAGCCTGCAAAGCAGAATTTTGGATTACTTTAATGGAGACGAAATTTGTGACATTCCAAGCAAGCCGACTCAAAATTGGTACACTAACAAAATGTTTCATTTATAGTTTCCTCCAAATTTCAATTAGTGCCCACACTTTTCTTTGTTTGTCAAAGTCGTCTTTCCATTAAAACTGATCAACACTTATTGTGGATGCAGCTCCTTTCTACGAGCAGACATAAAGGTGAAGATCCAAGAAACACTTCTTTATTTTGCTATATATCCAAAATAAAAAATGTTCATCTGATGTTAAAAATGAAAAACAGGTGTTTTTGCAGAGTAATCGCCAGGCCAAATTCACTCCAAGAGCCATAGCGAGAATAATGCACGGAGTTGGAAGTCCAGCTTTTCCGAATTCAATCTGGTCCAAGACTCATTTCTGGTATGATCATCATCGTTATCTAAGCCAAGCCATGCGTATGATTGTTTCAGTTAACTTGATGATATGATACATTTGATTTTATTGAACTATGGTGTTGCAGGGGGAGGTATATGAGCGTAGACTTCCGAGTGATAATGGAAGCGGCACAAACAGAGCTAATCAATTTTGTTGATAGAAATGCGGCTTTAGCTACATAGAGTGGACTTATACATTTAACACCTACGTCAATAGAATGTTCTGAGTTGTGCATTGTCTATTACAGTGTTTGGGTTTACACACCTTAAAGATTTGCATAGAGTCCGAGTCAATCACACTTGTGCATTGTCTCCGAGGTCAGGAGTTAGTAAAAAGATATTTTGAGAACTATTGAAGAGAATGTTTTTTTTTATTATTATTTTTTCTTGAGCTGCAAAGATGAAAATTAATATTTGTATTTACAAATCTAATATATACATAGTTGCATTAACGTAAAGAAGGTCAATGTTTTTCACATTTCGTTTACAACTTGTAATTTTACCGTTGTTGGGTTTTGGTAATGAAATGGTTTGCCATCAGAAAAAGAAGAAAAAAAAATCTTTCTGGTAGATGCCCGGGAGAGAACTAGAAATCAATTGAAGTAGAAATTAAGTTACAAGTGAAAATCTTCTTAATCTTAGTCTCTTGTTTCCAAGTACTTAGTAGTCCGTTTAACAAGTTAACTCCAAATTGAGTGAGATATATGTAAAAGAGATAAAACCAGAAGAAAATTGAGCTAAGTCAAGATCTTGAACTCCGCTTCTCTGTTTGAGACTCTGTTTACATCATTTTATTTCTGTTCTTTACCAGCAAGAAAGCGTTCTCTGGCTGCTTCAATCCTACTCTCGACATTTTCGGAAACTGCAGGTGTTTCTGCATTGTTGATGTTCCTAGACAACTCCGTGTTCTTTTCCTCAAAGAAAATGGAGTAATTTACCTGCATGCCATTTTCTTTGCACCATTCAATATCATAATTATAACGGTCCCAACATTCAAAAATCTTTAGTAGTTAAATGTGGTCACCAAATCCGGATCCATCAGGAAGATTATATTCATCATGCTTCTCTTCTTTTCATTGGGTTTACTGTCATACAAGCACAAACGAGTTAATGCATCTGTTGTCATTTGAAACATTTCATAATCTGACTCAGGTAACTGTATATTACAAAAAATCTAACCTTCTAACAGGAAGTAGAGTAGTCTCTGCTGACAACATGGCAACTATTGTTAGAGCTTGAGATAAGCAACCATTTTCGTTTGCTTCTATCAATGTTCTTGACAATGATGGCTCTAGTGGAAGCTCTGTTGAACCACAAATATGTTCAGTTTGAGATAAAAGATCAACCTAAAAAAAATCTACTAAACAGTGGAATAATGCGCTTAACATACCAGACATCGTCCTTCCAATACTTGTGATTGCTCCATTCTCATCAATTGCATCAATGAGATACAATTGCTTCAATGCATCTTCTAATGACTCTGCATATTATAGGTAGGAAACTTCGTAACATATCTCGAATGTGAAGAACATTTCCCAGGTCTCGTTCTACCAGCACGTCCAGCACGTTGGTTAGCTTGCACTCTGTGGAACACTACAGTGAAACAGAAAGAAATCGAAGTAAGATAAGCATATAGGATCTTGGTGAAACCAAAGTAAGAAACCACTGTTATTCCTGAGTAAGCATTAGTTATGTATATGTGCTGAGGTCCTACTTAACCACTATTAGTATTCTTGTTTGAGGAAATTGCAGACATTTTGTACGTACAGTTATATATATCATATGCCACATCAGCCACAAGGTTCATTTTATGCATCAATAGATAAATCCAAGTTTCATATTTATCTGATAATTGAAATGAACCAAGATATCTGAAACAATACTCATTTGCTTACTTGCTAATTTGAATAACATCAAGATAGTACATTCCACTTGATGATGGGTTATATTGTCTTTGCTTCACATACCCCAAATCAATAACATACCTGTCATTGAAAAAAATAGGCCAATCTGAGAATGCTATCGATCTCCACATTTTCAAAACATAATCTGAAAATTTGCTTAAAATGTAGACATGAAGTCATGATGCGTCGTAATAGGACTTTTGGCAACAGTAACATAAGAATCAGACCAAACAAGCAGATTCAAGAACGCAGTGTAAAAAATATTCTCATACTAAGTTCATTTTTCAACTAATGTGGTTATGAGCAACATGTACTGAAATCTAAAGTGAACTAAAAGTAGCGAGGAGTAAAAATACAAAATTAAGACAACAGCAAATATCTGATTGATTCGATTACTGGACCTGATGACACAAGTTGCAGTTTTTAATTAGACTATTTAAGTTAACATCAAATATTTATTGAGTTGTTTCCTGGACTAGACTAAACACCCTCGCAATGAAAGTATAATTATGTTCTGCCGTAAATGGAAAACAGTAGATATCAGACGTGAAAGCCAAAGATATAATTTAAAAAATTAGGTTTCAGGTTTCAGGTTTCTTACACAACACCGTCCACAGTAAGGGTTTGGAGGAGGTGGACTAAATACACGAACCTGCAGATATGGTGAAAGTCAAGAAAATTTTACCAAAACCTTTTAGACCACCAGGAGATAATGATTGCAGAAACAAAATTTAGAAATCGTTACCTGCATTTCAGGTGGCAGAGATCCATGAAGAGGATATATAATAGCATCCATACATGATCCTTCTGCTAAGCTTCTTACTTTTTCCTCCAGCTTTGATACTAATTTTTCTATATCATCCTATTTCAAACCATATGATAAGAGTAAGAAACTCAACAATCGGAGATGGTTCTGCCAAGTTTCAATGAACAGAGTATAAACAAAAGAACACATCACCCGACCATGAACATACCAATTGCTACTTTCAGAGATGACTCAATATAAGATTTAAGCTTCCTAAAGAATTGCAGGTTAAATTCAGTGATTGGAGGGTGTAAATAAGAGATATTTCACATTTTAAGCGACGATGGCAATAAATACAGTTGTTTTGTATAAAGATGAGTCAAGAGGTCTTTTTAATAAAATCGTCCCACATCGAGAATCAGAGAAACTTTACCCATAAGTTTTCTGGTATAAATAAAGAAGCTTAGCCACCTTTCCAATTCATACCTTTCTCGGCCTTTTGGCTAAGATCAAGTGTAGTATCTGTTCTTATCAGTTTAATATCTGATATGTGGGCCATCGGTCCACACGATATTAACTCTATTTTTTAAGGGAGAAAGCCCACTATGATAGCTTGCTATCTGGGTCTTCACGAGTCGCCCATGCGTTGCACTACTGTATGGGCCTGGCTCAGCCCATCAAATAATCAGTGAAATTTTGGAAGATCAATTGAAAAAAACAATTGAAAAGCCATTAAAAACTAAAGAAAAACGGTTAAATCGTTTCATGACTCTCATACTGGGTCTTATGACTTTTGTTATATATTTTTTAATTTGTTTTGCTCTTAAAATAGAATAAAAGGGAAAAAGAAAGAGAAAAGAAAAGTCCCACATCTATATTTCTGCTATCACAGTTCTATAAATTAAAATAGATAACCAAAATCATCAACAAATGTCAGTGGAAGAAGTGATTGGGCTATGGGCTTGTGAAAGCTCGATTCCAGGAAAATCGCCGGGCCACAATTCCGCAGAGATGCGGACTCGGCAACGAGGGAGTCTTGTGCTTGAGAGAGACATAACTGAGACGCATGTGTGGAGCCTTCATGGTCTCTCCGACAAAGATATTATGGCCAATGAAAAACAGTAATTCACTTCTCTAACGAGATTTAACAGAACGGGGCTTACTTTCAGTGACGAAAAACTTTTTGTAGTCAATTCATTTCAAGCAAAGAGCAGCCATCCTGTCGTTTTTCCTTTTCACCATGTTTGTTTGTAAAAGAGCCTCATCAAGAGAACAAAGAGTAAAAAATACATCTATATATAACAGTCAACCAAAAACCTATACAAAGCATTATTTTTTGGTCCTCCAAGACTTTCAAAAACAAGTACAACTTTACATCAACTAAAAGGTAAAAAACCGACTATCAACACTGGTAAACTGAGAAACTCTTGCTTTTCCATATAAAACTGAATGCTCTTCCCATTTTCTTTCTCGAGGCTGATTTACACTGTGGTTTTGACTCTGTTACAGCGGCTGCAGCGACAGAGAATCCGCCCTCTTCGGGGCTTCCGACCTCTGTATGCGGTTCTGTTGTAAGATGGGTTTGGTCCCTCTGCCTCAGTTCCCTGAATAGTGTCAGCAGCTTCTGTGCCCTCTCTCTTCCCCGCTCAGTCCCGTTTACGGAAATAGATACCAAAGAAGGTATCACTCCTTCTTGTAAAACCATCTGGCTACAGATCTCATTGTGATTGCATAATATCAGAAGCAAAGAAACTGCTTGTTCTTGCTCATTTGGTTCACCCGTGTCAAGAATGGTGGCCAGATTGCTCACAAGTCCAGGTACTGAAACCATCTCGTCTTTTCCTGCCTCGTTCACAACCAGATTTAGCAGGACAGCTAAGGACTTTTCCGTCCACCGTTGGTCATCACTAACGGTGAGTGATTGAAGGGCGTTGACAATGTCAGCAGATAGAAGGCAGGGAATATTGGGAGCATAGGTGGAGAGGTGAAAAAGGGCGTGAAGGGCATCGACTTTGC
Source organism: Streptanthus diversifolius (assembly GCA_039880935.1). Classification (NCBI taxonomy): domain Eukaryota; kingdom Viridiplantae; phylum Streptophyta; class Magnoliopsida; order Brassicales; family Brassicaceae; genus Streptanthus; species Streptanthus diversifolius. Next base: position 23,525,558 of record JAXGFM010000014.1, on the reverse strand, counting down.
ATTGGATTTCAGTCTCTGTCCAAAGAAGATTCACCATGAAAGGAACTGCCAGACTCGAACCTATTACTGGCTTTGCATCTTCAAGACACGAGAGGTTCAGATAAAGAGCTGTCACTGAACCATGGGAATGTGGGTTACAGAGCATTTCCTCCAGCAGAGGAATAATTCCTGATACTAACATCAACTCCTTGTTCCTGAACCCCCAAAAAAAAGGAACAAAACCAGAAATGAGATCTTCCAGTTATACAAGACAAGATAACCCAATTATGCAAAACGCATTGGTAGTACAGCGCAACGAATGTATAGAGCATATGAACTTATGAGCTTGATCATAAGTGAGGGATAGGGATATAGAAATCACGGAGTACCTATTGTTGTTCACGGCCAAGTTAAAGAGAGCCATTGCTCCAACTTTCTGGGCTGAAGCATTTTTTTCATGGAGAGCTGCTCCGAGAAACTGAAGTAAAGCTTCAACACAACCATTTTCCCCCATGAGAATCCTGGCCTCCTCATCATCCTTTAGTAATACTCTTATTTGCTCAACAAGTCTGCATTTCTTCCTTAAGTTATCCACTTCACTCAAAGTTGTCAACAACTCCGTACATCTTTCAACAAGAGTAACTTCAGCTTCCTGGTATTCTGATTCACAGACTTCCTCTTTAATAGTTCCACTTTCTTCCAAAGTAACCACCTTCACATCTTTCAACTTACAAGAACCAACACTTTTTGCTGTTCTCGTGTTGGTGGACTCGGATACAGACAACGCCAGCCTCCAATAGTTAAGGTCCAAAGACTCAGGGGGTCCATCAGGGACCTGAACGCCATTCTGTTCACACCAACTCGAGATTAGAGCCTTGACACAATAGTTAGGAGTCAAACATAGATGAGACAGCTGCTGGTGAGTTTTGGGACATGTGTTATGTCCATCGCTAAACCATTTCTCAATACAGATTCTCTCATATGTTTGTCCAGACGCGATAATAACAGGGTCGTACATAAGCTGCAATGATATCGGACACCTCAATTCTTCTGGCGGAACGGACATCTGCACAGGTCTCCTATTGTTATTGCAAGGTTTGAAGTTGAAGGAACTCAGTTTTGAAAGCTGTCGGTCGAAAGCACGGCCAGGGGCATCGTCAAGAGAACCCTGAATAGTTGGTGAACAAGGCAATGAGCTACTACCCTGTGAATCATTGTCATCCCAGATCTCACTTCTGAATAGCTTTGAGTACTTCCTCATGAGATGTAATAGATAAGCCACAATTGATTCTTTCCTCTTGTCATCCTCCATTCGGGCCCTCTCAATGAGTTTTTTGAGGCATCTTCGCTCTGTTAGAGCTGCTCTTGAAGAAGTGATACCTAGTCTAGTAGCAGCTTGATGGAAAACCTCAAGTTCATTATTGTCAGATGAGCTCTCAAAATTGCCCCCTTGTTGCAGCAATACAATGATTTGATCGCCTATTTCCTTCTCTAATGGATCAAGTGAAAACTGACTGTTCTCTAATTCCATCAAAATCTCCAAAATCTACAAAGTAAGATATACAGATGTTAAAAAACAATGAACTATAGAGATATCGCATCCCTGTTTTAACTTTACTTTCACTTGCCAACACATAGAAAGCCAGAGTACTAAGAACGGAAACATAGAAAAGTCACTACCTGAGATCCAATGGACTGTTGGACTATATCCTCAACACGTCTAAGGCTATCTATAAGAGAAGATTTCACCTTCTCAAATTTCAAAACTACTGAATCCCCTGTTATAGCCTACATGTCAAACCAGCTGGTTAGCGAGAGTCTACACAAGAAGAACTGGAATCTTTAAGACATACAAAAAGAAATCTTACCAAATATAGTTTACTAGATTCAGTGCAATGGCGTAGAATGTTCTTCACTTTTTCTAAAACCACGTGAAGTAAACACAAAGCTTGAATTCCACATTTGCTTCTCGGCCGAGCAGCCTCGAGCGAGGGGAAAATAGACATGATCTTGCAGTAGATCACTGAAAGGGCATTGCACATTTCTCCATGTAGCTGAAACAAGAATCTGTCAGAAATCCTTTACATTTACAGTCAAAGATAAGACATATCACACTTCTTATTAAACTATGACAAGGTCAAAACAAGGTACGGTTTTTCTTGCACATCACAGGATAATTCAAACAAACTAAGAACCAAAAGTACAGCTTGGAAGTATTAATTAAATCAATACAATACAAGATGTGAACCAGGTGAAACAAAGAAGGATACAGATCAGACATTTTAATCTCTCAGGCAGAGATCTCCACAAAAACTGTCAATTGTATTACTGGGAAAAAGAAATAAGAGTCTGATTCAGATACCTTGGCATCACCAGGGGCAAAGAAACTTTCTTCCACTTCGTTAGCATCCATTGTTTCAATAACTCGCTGTATATATCTATGACAAGAGCTCTATGTGGGCTTAGAATTCAATACTACAAGAACAAAAAGGACCTGCATCAGTGAGAAGTGAAAGCAATCTAAATCTATAGAATACAACCAAGGTCAGTGTTTTCTCAACAGCAATGTGTTGTGCCAGATAAAAGACAAAACCAGAAGAGAAGTAAATATGAAACACAGCGAAGAAGATAAAAAGACAAGGAAGACGAAATAATTATAACAAACAAATAAGATGCAGAATCATCAAGATAGCAAAACCCATAAATCGACAAAGAAGATTCTTGGATGTCAAGTAACAGAGGGAAGAAACAACAAATCGGAACACAAGAACAAAAATCAAAACCCAGATGAACATAAAAATCTGATTAAAATCCCGAAAAAAAAATACCCAGATGAAGATAAAAATCTGGTCAAGTGAAACAGAGGAATATAGATATACATACCCAAACATGAATCGCTAATCTGCAACTGATAGAAGTTGGCAGAATAACAGTGAGTCGATCATAAACAAAGATCGGCAATCAAAAGAAGAGCGTCACATCAGGCATTAGTATAATGACTATTTCTCCTTGAGATGCTGTTTCTGGGTAGTTTCTACGACGGTATGATTCACAGTTTCCGAGAGATTCAATGAAAATTTCTCGATTCCATCAATCAGAGAGAAGGAGTTTTTGGCTATGGCTAATTTTTTGAAGAGAAAAATAAAATAATAATAAGTGAAAAAAAGAAAGGAGAAGTTCTTCTCAAGTCAAAATAAAGCCAAAACTTGCGAGTTGCAATTGCAAGGTCGCAAGTACAGACACAACACATTTGTTTTCTTTTTCTAAATTATTCTTTTAGTGGAAAAAAGATTCTGTTTATTGTTTAATCAAAAAACGACTCTATTAATTTTTTCAAATGATTTTGAATTTGACTAGATTTGCATTAGCAACGGTATTATTAGGGAACATTCTAATTATTATGAAACAAAAAAAAAAAAACAGCTTCTTCAAGATACTCATAATTTCTTTTAGATCATTGTCGTCGTCCAAATTGATAATGTAATTAGTGAAAATAAAATGCAATGTAGTTTTCAAAGTTTCAAATGAAACTAACGTTGAGGTTTCTATTCTTGACCACTACTGACTAAAATAAATTTATTAGAATCTTCAAATTTATAATTTTATCAGATAGTTTTTTTTTCTGGCGTTTGATAGATTTATTTCTGTTATTGTCGTCGACTGATAATTATATGTGATGTAGAATAAACAGCTTTTGACATATTGGCTTAGGTCGAAGTACAGTATGGTCAAGCCAACGAGAGGTCCATTTTTCACCGACATTCATATTGTAATAAACAAGTCTTTGTTTCAAAACTGCATCTTTTTTTCTTATTTTGACATTTTTTTATTACTTTCTCTAAAACAACTACACAAGCATTATATAGATAGTTAAATAAATGTCTAACTATGTTTTGTTTATTACCAACTGTCCTAGTTTTATTGATTATAATGACAATACATATGATGGTATGCTGTTATTTATCTTAACTGTTGGCCACAAGAACTAATCAAAATTTGGATGAATCTATTTAGATAATAAGTATTCTTAAGATCTGATTGTTAACATTTGACGATTTTTAAGAAAGATTTTTTAATTATATATAAATTTTATGCTGTTGACTACTGGTTTAAAAAATTGAAGAAAAATTTTGATTTAAAAAATAGTTCTAATAGATATAATTTGTGAAATTATGTAACATAATAATGAATATTTTTTGAAATTCATCACACATATTTAAAGTTCAAATTCAACATTCTTGTTAAATGAGATATTACAATTATTATGCTAAATTAAAAAAATTAGATTTAGTTTTAGAAAATTTCAGCTACTATATAAATTACAGATTTGAATATTTAAATCTGTAAATTTGAGTTTATGGCAGAGTCTTTAAAATCTGCAGATACAATCTCTATCAAATACAGTTATAATTATAAATAATGAAAGAATTAATTAATTACTGTCTTAAAAGTTCGATATAGTTAACGTTACTTAAAGCAAATAATATAAGAATAAAACAAATGTTTAAAACCTATTGGAGGGGTTTGCCGACTTCGACGGCCGACACGCGCCGACATTACATGCATATGTCGGCTATTTAGATCTACATTAAATATATTAAATTACAATAATATATCTCTCAATGTTCTTTGAATCACCTTTATTAATTTCCTTTTTATATATTTATTTTGCTAATTATTTGTTGTCAACCATGTTCGCTTTTTTCGAATTATTCTTTTTTTTTAGATGCCAAATTTGTAATGATTATAAATTATTTTTCAGTTTTGGGATATATTCCAAAATGATTTGAAAACTTTAAAAGCTAAAATTGTCGTTTCTTTATTTTTAATTAAAATTTTTAATTATGACCTAATAAAAGCACCAAAGTTGATGTTTACCAAAAAAAACTAAAAAGGAAAATCAAAGTGTATTATCTTACAAATCACAATCCATATAGCTATTCATTTCACCCAATTATATGATTGAGGACCAAATCATAGTTGATCAAAAAAAATTTCGGGTCAAAAGTTTATCAACATAATCTTAAGTTTGAAAACAATAAGGAATAGTTTTTTTTTTTGGGAAACTCTTATTAGACACTTGCGTCAGAAAATTATGTAACTAATCAAAAATAGAAATGATTTGAAATAATAATTTTAATGGTTTAAATTGTTGTGTAATTCAGTGGACATCTCTGAAATAGGTTGAGTTCTGGAATCAAAATAGGAAAACTCGATGGGAGTTATATATCCACGAATGGGTTTTTGTCGAAGTGAGAATATTCTTTTTTCTTGTGCTACAAGAAGAGAAAAGCTGGAGAACAAGAAGAAAGGCATAGAGAAAGTAAGTTAGATCAGACTAACTATACCCATGACTATCATGTTTGATTCTTTTAATGAAGAGAAGAGATTTGATGCCAAGTGCTGTCTGAGAATAGACAAAGGAAACAAGAGTACTGTGTCTCTGAACGAGTCAAGGATTGAATTACTCAAGTGTCTGATTTTCAACTTTCAAACATAATTGAATTTGATAATTGAATCATCTTTAGTAAAAGACTTGTATCTTTGAAATATAAGCAGAAATAGAAACGCTTAAGCTTGAGTTTACACCAAATATCTCTTAGAATTTACTAACTAATAGTAGTAAAATAATGGAATGGGTCTTGGGGCAATAGAAGCTGAAAATCTATTGAACTTTGGTGAAGTCGTCCCTCCGAGTGAAAAAAAATATTATTATATTTTGGATTAGTTAGTTGAGGGTCTTTCTCTCAACAAATTTATATAAGAGACGTACCAAATAAGTCATTATAAAGTATAATTGTCCACGAGTAACACTTTAAAGAAAATATAATTTTAAAATGCAAAACATATTAAGGACAGGTTGATCTAGTTTTAGAGTTCATAGTGGTTTAGAATTGAGATTTAGTCGATTTTTATTTATTACAAATCTATAGGTCAATATGGTGGCAAGAAGCCTTCATATCGGTTCGCCATATTGATAGAATTATATCAAAATCCTTGTAAGTATATTTTTCTTAGTGTAGACCTAAATAATCTAGAAACTTTTACATGTCTTCAGGTTTGATGTTCACAACTCAGACTATAAAGTACTGAAGGAGGAAATCAGAAATCTAAACACTTGAAAAATGGTAAGAAAGCAACTTAATAAACAGACAAACAAATGAAACTGAATTAATCATATGAGCATCTCTATCTCTGGTACTAAAAAGGGAAAAATCACAAGAACTTGGTAACCAAAAAACATTACCTAATTCACAAAAAAAAAAGGCAAAGCTAATTTGTAAGAACCTACGTGCTGAAGAAATCGACAGCGATTTCGATTGAGTTTAGATAAAACAGTAATAGGCAAAAGGTTAAAAACCACCAGAGCTTGCTTAGGAATCAAGTTTTCTGTCATATTAACATAAACATAATGGCTTTTCATACAGCAGAACCAATCGCATCCGCACTAAAGCGACTTCCAAACTTCATCAAGTTTAGATAAATAAAAATAAGTTGAGAAAAGAGAAAGAGACCTAAACTGAAGAATCAGAGAGGAGGAGGGAGATGTGGAAGAGACATCATTTAAACAGGAAGTTTCTGTAGCAGAATAAGTGTCACTTTCACTCTTGTCTTCAAAGCAAAACCAGCACCAATGCACAAAGTTCATACCTCAATTTCCTCAATCCCAACATTGGAGACTTCATCCATCAAAAGATGGGTTCCCTTCAGACATCGATAGGAATGAGAAGCTCCTCGTTGTTAGATACGTCCTGCGGATATTTGCTGAGAGAGTTACAGGCAAGTTTGTTTCATTATGCTTTTTTGTTTCTTTCGAAGTAAAATGGTTCATAATTAAAGAGTATTGTGATGGATGGATGCTCACTGTTTTGTACACAGATGATATGGGATGAAGTTGGAGAAGATAAGTTTGAGAGAGAGAAAGTGTTGCTTGATATAGAACAGGAATGTGTAGAAACTTACAGGAGAAAAGTTGACCGTGCCAATATTTCGAGGTCTCGTCTACACCAAGAGCTGGCAGAATCTGAAGCTGAACTCACCCATGTTCTTTTGTGCCTCACTGAAAGATCAGTACCTGTAAGGGTAATTTTCATTCTTTAATATCCATAATGTTAGCAATGAACAACAATCCTCTAGACAATTTGTTATGTGGAAGTTGCTAAACAAAGCCAAGACTCGCCCACATTTTGAGACAACCTATCATAGATAATGTTGTTGTTGTCATTCTCAATACAGCCGGAGAAAAAGGGAGGAACACTGAGGGAGCAGCTGGATTCTATTGCGCCTGCACTGCGTGAGATGAGGCTGAGGAAAGAAGAGAGAGTGAAGCAGGTCCGATCTGTCAAAGGGGAGATTCAGAAAATTTCAGCAGAAATAGCAGGTATATCGACATATGAAGACTCATTTACAAATATAACCATAGAAGACAACGATCTTTCTATTAAGAAACTCGAGGAATATCAGAATGAACTGTAATACCCAAATGTTTTGTGGAAATGGCTTGCTATACCTATATAAAGACAGTTTTGGCTTATCCATCGTGTTGTCTTTTAATTGTTTTGTCACACAAGAATGAAAGACAGCAGAAGGTTGAAATATATATATATGCGCCATTGGGGATCTATCAGCAACCTTGGAAACAGAAGGATCCATGATCATAACAAAGATTCACCCAAGCCTGAATGACCTCTATGGAATATCCAAAAATATCAGTGATGATATCTTTAAAAAGCTTAATGGCACTGTTGTGTCTCTCGAAGAAGAAAAGCAGAAGCGACTTGAAAAGGTGAAGCTAACTTAGACATGTTTCCATACATTTTATAGCATCTTGGGCGTACCTGAGAAAATAGTTTGACAGATAATTTAAAACACACATCAGTAGAGAGACTTACCTTTATCAAAGAGAAAAAAGGTGGAACCAAGATATTGTCATCTAACCTTCTGAGAACATCGTACTAATGGCAGATTCACCATCTTGGTAAAGCTTTATCGACTCTGTGGAATCTAATGGATGCATCTTACGAAGATCGTCAAAAGTTTTCTCACGTCATTGAATTACTTTCATTTGAACCATCAGACGTGTGTGCTCCTGACAGCATTACATCGGCCATAATTAAGCAGGCAAATATATAACGCAGTACAAAGGTTTCACACCAATGATAGATGATGTGACTGCCTTTTCTTTCGTGCAAATATTTCCCAAGGCTGAGGCTGAAGTCAAGAGACTAGATCAACTGAAAGCAAGCAAAACCAAAGAACTTTTCCTCAAGAAGCAAAAGGAACTAGAGGCGACATGCAACATATCACATATGGTGGGACTAATTGTAACTTTCTGCAACTGCTGTGTGTCTTTATTATATATGTCAAACTCATTGCAGAGTTTTCATACACTATTTTGAAGGGGAAATTGACCATGTCGACCTTCTCAACTCCATGGATGAAAAGATAGCAAGAGAAAAGGAAGAAGCAGCAAGTAGAAAAGGAATAATTGAAAAAGTTGATAAATGGATGTTAGCAATTGATGAAGAGCGTTGGCTAGAAGAATATGACCAGGTTTCGCTCTTCTCTTTTACGAAATTGGCTGCATTTTATCTCTGCAGTCCAAGTCATGCAACAAGCCCTTATGTTGGTACAGGACGAAAATCGATACTGAGTAAGTAGAAATGCTCATGGAAACCTAAGGCGAGCGGAACGGGCACGCATAACAGTCAGCAAAATAACAGGTAATAGAAACAGTTTCTTGGGGATCCAACTTTCAGAAACCAACTAATAAAGAGTTACAAATGACATTGGGACATAGACATGCATCTTCTTTAAGTTGTACTGCAACTACAGACTGATCCTACTATGATTTTCAAACCAGGATTAGTGGACTCTGTATTGGGAAAGACCAAGATCTGGGAAGCAGAAAGACAGAAAGTCTTCTTGTACAATGAGGTGACACTATTTTATTCCTATGTGAATTAACAATAAGAAAACTCCGAAAATTCTCACTTGTGAGCTGCTTTCAGGTACACCTCTTGTTGCAATGTTACAAGAATACAATAAGCTGAGGCAGGAAAAAGAGGTGGAGAGCAAAGGCTCAGGGTTAGTCTCCCTCACAAATCTGAAAATTCATGATTATCTTTACTTGAGCCTGTTTTGACTATACAAAATGGTTCTACTATGCAGGAAATGAAGAAGATCACTCCACAACCTGTAGCTGAGCCAGATAACTTTTACGTGGCAAGGCCGAGTAGCAGCAACCGCCGTATCTCGAATCGAAGTATCAATGGTGGATTCGGCGGTGCCAGTTCAAATCGAAGCATCAATGGTGGATTCGGCAGTGCAAGTCCCGAGGATTCAACAATACTAATCACACACCTCTTGGCACATCTAATAAGAAGAGAGTTAGAGATCATCAAAAACACATGTCCTTAGGCACAGTCTTGCGTCGTAGCATCTCCGTGATGAAAACAGCTTCTGTCACTTGTATCATTGTCTCTTTGGCTTCGTTTATCTTTTTTTTTTAAATTCAAAATAAAATAAAATATATCACTTTCGAAAGTTTTTTTAGCAGTGGTAAAATTGCGACTTCCAGGTATTGATATTTTTTATGAGAGATGGAAGCTGATAAGGTCAAAAAAGTGCAAGATTGATAAGAAAATGAAGAAGAGAAAGCGTTGGAGTTGAGTTGAGATTCAAATAATTTGGCTAATGCCCAATTTTAAGGAGAAGAGAGATGAACAGATGGATGATGATTAAACCTGGAGTCAGTTTGCCGGAGATCATTTCTCACCGGCGCGTGTCTGACGCAGCCATCCACAGGAGATTCTAAAGGGGTGATTGTTAAAATAGAATGAAGAGACTTAAACAAGTGGAGTTGGGTTTGAAAATTAGAGATATAGCTATAGTTCAAATATATATATATATATATTTTTAAAAAATAATTATTTAAAATTAAAATATAAATTCAATTGTGTTTAGTGATAGATTGTTTGCAATTTATAAAGTTTTTTTATTATTATTATTAATTTTTATTTAAAATATTATACAAAAATTAAATTTTTTATAAATAATCCACATTGCTAACTTTTCCTTTTTTTGGTTACTTTTGGGTTTTGATGAAAATTCAACACACAATCTAACGAGAGATTCTTGTCGTCATATCAATTTTCCTTTTCATATCATTCATATGGTAAATTACAGAAATAATTTATGCAAAATCCACCTTTCGTCAGAAAAAAAAGTCTTGCCCATTTATAGTTTGAATTAGACTGGTAAACAAAAAAAAGTCTTTTCGAGTGAGACTTATTTAGGCTGATGAAAAGTCGTAATAGAGTTGCCCGATATAATCATACATGACAAATAAATCTCATTTATATATATATAGATTCCATGTATAAATACAAACAAATGAATGTAATTTATATAATCATAAATGACATTAATGATTCCACTTATATACATAGACAAATAATTATATATTATGGTGTAAAAAAGAAAAAAAAATATATATATATATAATCATAAACATAATAAGCAAATTGTGTTAAAAAACATAATAAGCAAACATAAATAATCATATATATATAATCATAAATTGTCATCAATCATAATATGTATAATCATACAAGCCTAATGGCTCTTGTCGTGATTATATATATAATCATATATATAAATATATTCATATATAGTCATATATATAATCATAAATTGTCATTTATATAATCATAAACATATACTATATAGCTTCCACTTAAGATATAAATGTCAAGTAATCATAAATGACAAAAGTATGATGTAAAATTGCCCTAAGTTTAACGGAAAGTCCATGTAACTAGCAATAAAGAGACTTAGCAAAACACGAGATGTAGATCCAAAACTGTCGGCATCAAATCAGATAACAAGTGAACCCTATGTGTAACAAGATCCCTCAAGAAAAAAAAAAAAAAAAAAAAGGGCAAAAGATGAAAAAACAGGAGACGTGTCACAATCTTAACAAAACCTGTAATCGCCACCGTCAATTGTAGCGTTTGCAGCCACCGGAGGAATCGCGAAATGCCATAACCTCCCGGCGGCATGAACTCTGTATTTTCGACATAAAAACTCCTCGGCGTAAGTCTTCTCAACCCTCCGGTTAACGTCGTGCAAGAACACGTGAGTGACTCCAGCTTTCTTCCGATTCCTGGCCATCACCGCCGCCGAGTAAATCGCCGCCATTCTTCCCGGAGCTTCGGCAAAGTAACCCTTAGGAGCATCGAGCATAATTAGATCCCACTCTGTATCGTAGAACTCACTAGGAAGTCCTGTGAGAGCGAGCTTACAACGTTCGTTTCCTCGGAGATACGATTTCGCCGGGAAACAGTTGGGTTCCGTTTTGTACGAGCGTAGAAGCTTGTCGGCTTCTTGTAGCTGCGTCCTGTAACGCACGTGATGCGCACGGAGGAAAGGAGAGTCTTTGGTTACTTTCTGAAACCACTCGAGATCTTCTTCGAGGAATAAGGTTTTGCCACGTGGATTAAGAGAAGCCCACATGAGTGAGTCGCGGCCGAGACCGAAGACGAGGAAGTTAGCCGGAGCTAGCTCTTTCAAGACGTTGAAAGAGATAGAGATCTCAGCGATGTTCTGTTGTGGGACCACGGTAGTGGTTGCGTAGTGGACGATCGCTTGGAGCTGGATCGGAGTCGCTGAATAATCCGCCGCAGCGGCTACCGCTCGGCTTTTGGCGCTCGCGGTGGAGCAGAGGAAGAAAGCATCGTCAGCGGCTCGTAAGAAGCTTGTGAAGAGTAAAGCGCCGCCGATTAGACCGGCAAGTAAAACGACGGTGATTATCGATCGTTTCTCTGATGGGATTAAGTTGCTCATCCTTTTTTTTTTAATCTCAGATCTGACTGTTTTTTTTTTTTTTTGTGTTCTCCAGTCCACACCTCGAAATGAGGAAATAGAGATGTGAATAGGATTGTTGATTGGGGGACAATGAGTTGAAAAATATTGGGATATTTTTTTTTGGAGGATGGCATCTGAATATATGACACGTATTCGTATCCGACCATTCAATATGTTATTTTACTGGAATAACAATTAACAAGATCGTCCATTGCCAAATTTAATAAATAAAACAAGATTGTCCCGTATCATCTCAATTATTTTCATGTCATAGCATATAGGGGTTATCAATCTTATGAGCTTATCAATGGATTATGGATTTACCGTTTATTTGATTTGTTATGGTTTAAGCTAATCTGTTAGTTTTATTTTATATTGTTAAAATGCTAATCCATGATTTTAAAGACCAAATGTGTTTCTAAATGTTGTTTTCCAATAAGATCCGTTTTCTACAGTATCTGGATACCGAGCTCAAATTTGCCATTTATTAATTTTATGTTCATAGATGATGATTTTAAGCTCGATATCAAGATGTCATCTGAAGTTTTATATTGGTGTAGTGGCTTTTTGACTCGATTAGTAGAAAATCAAATCAATAAAAATATCTGACGAACCCAAAAATTTATCCCTGACATATCTTTTTTTAGCAGTGTAAGAAATCATATAAAAATGAAAATTATGCACATGTTGGGAATGATTTTTTGGGTTCGCTAGAAAGTTGAATCGTTATGATGAGTAATGTTCATTGAAAAATGTCAGTATTGCCGGAAGTGAGCTCGTAGTGACCACAACTGGGGAGTGAAGAGAACTTCATCCTTAGAGTTCAAGGAATCGGTTTTTGGCTTCTCTTAAGCTTGATCAGAATTATGTATCACATTAGTTAGTGCAAACAAAAGTCTACAATAAGAAAGAAAATGAAGAAATTAATTCTGAAATAACACAACATATATACAATCTATTCTTAACATATATTTTCAAGCACGCCCATTTTAAAGAGCCAATAAATTATATTCTCTAATACTTTATTTACCTTTAATGTTTACAAAAGTGTATGGGTCCAGATATTCCTTGAATATCAATGATAGTGTTTGTGTATACGCATAGTTAACAAAAAAAGGCAAAAGAAACTTCAACGATCGTAGGTCAAACCACTTCTTGAAGAATTGTCAACTGCTTATAAAAACCGTCAGATATAGAAACAAGCTCTCTGTGACTTCCCTTCTCCACAACTCTTCCTTTGTGCAAAAAAGCGATGGTGTCTGCTTTTCTTATGGTCGAGAGCCTATGAGCCACCAGCATTGTGGTTCGTCCCTTCATCAGCTTGTCTAGCGCCTCTTGGACCAGTTTTTCAGAGCTCGTGTCCAAAGCACTCGTTGCCTCATCAAGGAGGAGCACTGAAGGATCCTTCAGAACCGCCCTGGCAATAGCCACTCTCTGTTTCTGACCACCTGATAACTGCACTCCCTTTTCACCAACGTGCGTCTTGTACCCTTCTTCCATCCTGCTTATGAATTCGTGCGCGTTCGCAGCTTTCGCGGCTTCCATTATCTCTGCCTCGGAAGCGTTCTCGTTCCCATACTTGATGTTTTCATGTATGGTTGTTGAAAACAGAGCTGGTTCTTGCTGGACTAACGCTAGCTTCTTGCGCAAGCTACGTAGGTTAAGGGTTTTTATGTCTTGCCCATCGATGCATAGTTTTCCGTTGTTTACATCGTAGAATCTCATTATCAGTCCGATCACCGTGCTCTTTCCCGAACCACTGGGTCCCACAACCGCAAGACTTTTCCCGGCTGAAACTTGGAGGTTTAGGTTTTGGAAAATGGGGATATCAAGTCTCGCGGGATACGCAAAGCTCACGTTTCTAAACTCGATATCTCCTTTGATCTGAGTGACTAATCTAGAGTTAGGCTGGTCTGGAGGTATCTCGGTCTCTTTATGTAAAACCCTAAAAACTGACCCGAGTGCTTGCGTGCCCTTCACGATATCTGGGGTCAAAGCAAGCGTTTCTGCTACTGAGAAAGCCGTGACGATCAATACCATAAAAGATTTGATACTATCCGAAAAATTCGTCTCCTTGTGTTTAATCAAAACCGAGACGTACCAGAGACCAAGAGCGTAGGAACAGAACGCGAGAAATTGAGACAAACCATAACCAATTCCAGAGATATGACCTCTGATAAAGGCATTCTTGGTGGGTTTGCTTAGCTCACAAGCAAACTGTTCGGAGATCTGTTTCTCAGCACCAAACGAAGCCACAGTTCTTATATTTGCAATCGCTTCACGCGCCACTGAAGTTGCTCTAGAGTAAGCCCTTGTGTAATCTCCTCCAAAGCCTTTTAGAAATAGTTGCTGTAGCATAACACATTTCATGGTTTTTCAGATTCAAGATTCAAAATATGGTTGAGAGGATCTTTGATTTTGCGTTACCTCGGTAAGTGAAGCGGCAATGAGAAGAGGGAAACAAGCAGTTACGACAGCTGCGACCTGCCAACTGTAGAAAAAGGCAATTGCTAATGCTGTGACTGTAAGAGAGAGGTTTTGGACTATTGTTGAGAGGCGATCTGCGAGAGCACTCCTCACCAAAGTTGCATCAGCAGCCAAGATTGAAGTGAGTGAGCCAGTGTTGTTCTCATCTAAATCAAACCACCCAATCTCATTTGAAAGAATCGCTGTAAGAAAATATAAACATTCAAGTAACAAATCGTTCTCAAAACAAGGATCTTTAATATATTTTATTGGTGTTTACCTGAGAATAAGGATAAGCGAACCCGAGAAGTAAGACGCTCTCCCATAAGTGTATAGAAGTAATGTTGGAGTAGATATATAGGAGCTGTTACAATTGCAATTCCAACAAAGACAATAGCTAGCTTTTCGACATCGCGCTTGATCACATTAAGAGAAGGCGAATAAAACGCGGTTAACACATAAGCAATCCCCATGGAGAACAATGGAGTTTGTGCTCCAGCAAGAACTGCACCAATTGAGCCAAGTAACGCATATGGCCACTCTGGAGCATTCAGCTTTATCAGTTCCCGTATCATTGACGAGGACCTTAAATCTTCGCCATTAGAATCATTTTCAGTCTTCTCTTGGTCTTCCCTAAAGCTTGAAGTCCTTCTTGAGCTAGAAACTCTTCTTGAACTAGAAGATCCAGGTTGAGATTTACATGTTTCCGACATAATTGATTGAGGGTTTACTTGAGGCTCTGTCTCTTGGAAATTCACAAGAGTCGCGTAATCTCCTCCTCTTGATATCAGTTCTGAGTGGCTACCGGTTTCCATGACCTGACCATTTCTCAATACAACAATCTTGTCAACATTTCGGATGGTGGATAATCTGTGTGCAACGACGATTGTTGTTCTTTTTTCCATGACATTTTCAAGTGATTGCTGCACAATCTTCTCTGATTCGGCATCAAGAGCGCTCGTTGCTTCATCTAAGAGTAATATCTTTGGATTTCTTAGAACCGCTCGAGCAATTGCAATCCTCTGTTTCTGTCCTCCTGAGAGCTGAGTTCCTCCTTCTCCAACCTGTTAGAGTGGTTTGAGCAATAAAGAAGTAAAAATATGAGATGATATGATTTTGCAAATTCAGGTAATTTACCTGCGTATTGTAACCATTGGGTAATGATCTAACGAAAGAATCTGCGTTGGCTGCTTTAGCAGCTTCAATGATCTGAGCCATATTCGCATTCTCTTTACCAAGAAGAATATTGGAAGCTATGGTAGTGGCGAATAATGCTGGTTCTTGACTCACTAAACCGATCTGTTCTCTCAACCAATTCAGCTTCAGGCTCTTGATGTCATTCCCATCCAAGAGAATCTCCCCTGAGTTGGGTTCATAGAAACGTTGAACCATTGATATGATTGTGCTTTTCCCTGAACCGCTTGGACCGACAAACGCAAAAGTCTTGCCTGAACATACTGTGAAACTAAGATTCTCAAAAACCATGTTTGGTCTCGTAGGATATGCGAAAGACACTCGATGAAACTCAATCTTTCCAGCTACGTTTTGCAGTGATGTTCCGTCGTTTAATCTTTCAGAACTTTCAAGATTATTGTTCCCTATCATTCTGAATATATTTTCTGCAGCAACTCTGCCTTTAAAAATCACGGATAAGCTAGGCACGGCTTGACCTAAGGCGCTGCAGATGCAAACAAAATTATTTGTATTATGCAATTTGATGATATAACGATATATCAGGCAATAGATGTCAGGTTTTTGCACTTACAATCCGCTAAAAATGACATTAAGGATAGTTGTGAAGGCTTTTGCGCCGTTGGTTTTGCCGTGGCGTACAAGAAGACTAGCATACCACAAAAGCAAAGCCCAAGCACAAAACAAGAGGCTATATGTTAATCCAATTCCTAAGCCTTTAGCAAGACCGCTCCTTTTACCGAGTTTCAGAGCTTTCTTGAGACAATTTGAGTAAGAATTTACTGCTTTCTGTTCTCCTACAAATGCATACACTGTTCTCACCTGTGACATAACCTGAAGATCCATAGGGAATTATGTTTTCTAGATAGGATCAATCCAAGTGTTAATAATTGGATAAGAAGAGACTTAGGTCGTGATTGTTTCTCTGTGTTTGATTATTTGCTTAACCCGCAAGCATGTTGTACAAAACCCCATTGTTAATTGCAAGCAAAAATACCAAACGCAAGTGGAGGCGCTTGGTGTTTGCCTTGACATGTTATTTTTTTTTTATGAAAAACTGAAAATGTAATTATATCTTCTACCAATAAATATTTTTGGTGAGAACGTTTTTGACAAGTAAAAACAGAAATTAGTTTTTGAAACAATCTCAGCCTTAGTACATAAACAAACCTCTTCGGCTACTTTTCCTGCATCAGCATAAGCAGCTTCACTCTTCTCTGAGATTGTAGACATGATTATAGCATACCCTCCTCCTGCAATTGCTATCAATGGAACTACTGCTACCGTGAGCAGCGTAAGCTGCCATACCGACAAAAAACCGATCACAAATCCGGCTATGAACTGACATAGGTACCGCAGAACATGTCCTGTCTGATACAAAGAAAAACATTTCGTCAGTTAGATTTTTTATTTGTTTAGTTTTTAGAATTCATTCATATATTTGAAACAGTACTTTATCGCCAATTGCATCTTGAACCAAGATAGCATCGCTTGAGATGTGGAAGATGAAATTCGAATCTCTAGCTTCTGTATCGAAGAAAGTAATGTCTTTTGCTAAGATCGATTTGAGATAATTTATACGCATTCGAGCTGTTTGTCTTTCCCCTGTTTGCATCCAACAAGAAACTCCTGCCAATAAAACGATCCAACTAAAAACATGAAAATTTCAGCTATACAAACAGATCAATCAATGTAGCTAGAAACGTACCGATCCAGGCTGATACAAAAGTGACCAATCCTAAGTAGACCAAGTGCAGAGCATTCTGAAAAAGACAAATCATGAACTTATGACAAGAGAAAGAGAGAGAGAGAATATATAAAGATTTTCATTGATAGTGGTTTCTGAAGAAACCTGTGAAACGCGGGAAGATATGGCTTTAGGATCTGTAGAAAGATTGCCAAGAGAATCTAGCATTTTCCCGAAGAACACGAAGAAGAGTGGAAGCGTAGCGCCATGTGTACACGCGCCTATACCGCCTAGAAACATCAGAAAGCAATCAACTTTATCTGCTGCGCCAAACAAACCCATCAATGACACTGATTCTTTCTTCATCTCTTTCGTTGATTCCGTCTCGGTAGAGGATGGTTCTATGTTATCCATTTTCACTAAAAACAGAGAAGTAACAATAGATAGCGTAGAGTGGAGTGAGCAGAGAGGGATTTAGCGTTATGGGTTTCTTGTGAGGAAAGCGAAGATTGAGGGTAAATTGGGAATTATAAAAAGAGACATCTCCCTCACTTTATTTAATGTATAGTGTTAACAAGGGAGTCTAATCTCACCTAAAAAGCGATCCTTCTAACTGTTTTTTCACAACTCACAGTTAAAGCTTTCCCATATTCATATTAATGGGGAAGCTATGGGCAAGCATAATAGGTTGGTGATCGTACATAATCATTGTGGAGCCGGTCACTTTGTATCGCGTTTTTAGACATTTGGTAGCTATTATAGTAACATTATGGTGCATGGATCTAATGTGACTGGTTTGAAACTAATGGTGATACGGACGCAACACGCGGCTGCTATTGATCCATTAAATTTACATTACTTATAATTTTTTGGATATTTATTTCATGTGCACTTGCTGGTTGTTAATAAAGTGTGTAGAGTTTTAACTCACTTGGTAATTTTAGCGAAAATTGGTGTGCACTAGTTAAAGAGTAAACGAGACGAGTCTTCTAGGTATTCCAATTTCGCCGGTGTGGTTAAGTCTAGGTCTCGCCGGAATAAAAACGTGATGAGCGAACAGGGAAGAAACACACCAAATTACCAACAATACTGACAATGAGAGAAAAGACAAAACCCTAAACCGTATGTATGCTGCTAAATTTACAAAAAAAACGAACATATGAAATGTAATCGAGTTTGCGACAAGGCATGTCTTAGCTAGATGTATTGGGAAAAATTCGATTTGTGGTCATAATTTACTAAAAATGAAAAACCCTATATAATTGTTGTTAAATTCCTAACTCTTGGTGAATTGGACGTTAAATGTAGTACTAAAGATAATCATGGTCTTAGTTTTATTGTCCACCATACAAATCGTAGCAAATCCTTATGAAAACAGTAACTTTCAATCGCTGGTCTAGTGATGCTTTGCGAATATTGTGTCTTCATTATTATTGTAAACCCTACTTAATTAATTTGTGTGGACCAAATTTTGTACATGTTCTGCAGACTGCAATGGACAATGAGTTGAAGGCTGTTAATTCGTGCTTAGTTTGCATGTAAGCGTCGGTAGAGAGCTTTGTTAGGATAGTGTAGAATCTCTGTTTATTACAACTTGCAGTATCAATTTTTACTTTTTTTTTAGTTTAATATAATAGTTTTAAAATTTTATTTAACATCTCCTATTCGATTTTTTTTAATAAATTTTATAAACAATAGAAAAGGAAAAAAAAATCTACTTTTGAATATATGATAATTTTTAATAGCTAACCCATTTATAATTAAATCAACTGATGTGGGCACGGACGCGGAGACCCTGATGGAAATTCTGGGACGCGGACGCGGGACAAGCTTCAGGAGAGGCTCGACCGAAGACTGGATGGACGCGCTGGACGGGAGAGGCTCGACCGGCTAGCGCAAGATGAGGTGGAACGTGTTGGACCACGCGGGTGTGGAGGGGAACCGCGATACACCAGTGAGGACTTGAACCCGGATGAGGTTCAAGTCGCAAGCTACCAGGCTCTAAGAGGCTAGGCGGCTACGGTTGTAACAAGTAGTGCTAGGGTTTTTAAATTCTTGTGTAAAGTCTGTGTATTATTGATAAAATGACTTGGCTTATATAATGCCTAACCTTAAGGTTTTACCCTTACAAAACAACATGTAGTTTAGAAATAAAATAACAAGTACTTAAAAGAAAACAACAAGTAGTGTAAATTAAGGACTTGGATCGTGGGCCCTATGGGCTGGCGCTGGCCCAAGTTCCATACTTAGAAAAAAATTAAGAACAGAAGAATGGCTTAAACCATGGGCTTTTTGAGAATGAGCAGACCCAATTCTGCATGCACATCAAGGGTGTTGCCTCGTTAAAACCTCCCTCGAAAAACCCAATGGGACAAAACCGAAGGTAGGAAAAAAAGTACAATTCCTTAGCGCGTCTTTGGCATCCTTATCCCGGGGTGATGGTAAGGATGCATGAGTCGGCAATCCGACGACTAAGCAGCTCCCAAGGTGGCGCGGCGATAATGAAGGGCTGTCCTTGGTCTGATCCGTTGGTGGGCGCATGTTCCCTTGGAAGAACCTCAATACGGCGTTCGACATATCGATTGATCTTGGTTCCTAATGTCTTAGACCTTGATCGTGTCAAGGGTCCAGTCGGTACAACAAGAACTGCCTCGTCCGGGTCCAGTCCACCTGGGTCGTCTGCTTGGTCGACAATGCGGTCGATACGGTCTGGGGACTCATCACCAACTATATTTTTCTGATTAAGCCTTTCGTCCGCATCCTTAATTAGTTCATTACAATCAAGTTCACCATAATCAACATTAATACATTGTAGTTCTGTGATGAAACACAAACGAGCTGAATATGATATTTTTTTCAAAAGAGGAAAGCTTAGATGAGGAATACCAATATGAATACGGTTCTTTAATTAATATGATGAAAGGAATGAGGAAAGTTGTTTTGTGGTAATTCTCTAGGTTAACTTACATTAATGCTCATAACACATACATATATATATATAGATACTTACTCAAGACCTAATTACATGGGCTAAAATATCATGATGGGCTTATAATGTCTCAAAATATTGGGTGTGTGGAATTGTGATTGAATAGGCTACAAAAAGCGTCGACCGATGAATTGTCCGTCTCTTAGTTGACATTTTCTTTGTAAAAAACCTCTGCTCAAACCAATGGAGCCAAGTAATCGACCACTATTAGAAAAAGAGATAAAAACTGATGGACTTTTTGATGGACTTTACTGTCATCGAAAATTTTGTCAGTTTAACGTTGGTTTATCGCCGATTATCTATTTTTTTATATTAATATTCATCAGTTTCCATCAGAAAAATAATGACAGATTCTGACAAATTTTGATTTTTCATCAGTTTTCATCAGTAACATACTGACAGAAACCGACAGATTTTAAAAGTTTAAATAAAAAATTAAGAAAAATTAAAATTTATTCGAATTTTCAAATTCTGTCGGAAAAATTAAGAAAAATTATTGACGGAAACAGACAGTTTTTAAAAATTTGAATAAATTTAAGTTTTTAATTTTTTTAATAATTTATGTCGGTTTCTGTTAGAAAACTACTGACAGAAACCAACAGTTTAAAAATTTGAATTTATTTTTAAATTATAATTTCCGTCAGGAAATTACTGACGGAAACTGACAAATTTTAAAAATTCGAATTGATTTTATTTTAACTTTTTTATAATTTTTTATAATTTTTGTCGTTTTTCCTCATAAAATTACTGACGGAAACCGACGACCACCAAATCTTCTTCCTTACGATTCTTCTTCATCTCCTTCTTCTTCTCTTTTTATTTTCTACTTCTTCTTATATTCCTCCTACTCATCCTCCTCCTCCTCCTGATCCTCCTCCTCCTCCTCATTCTCCTCCATCTTCTTCTCCTTTTTCTTCTCCTCATGCTTTCCTTTTTCTCTTCCTTTTTATTCTCCTTTTGATTATCATTTTCATTTTCCTTCACTTTCTCTTTTCTTCTTCTTCTTCTCCTCTTTCTTTCCCTCTCTTTTTTTCCTCTTTCTCTCCCTCTCTTTTCTTCTCCTTCCCTCTATCTCTCTCTTCCTCTCCTACGACCACCATCTATTCCGCTCCAATCACCACCGGTCTAATCCGCCCCGATCCATCTAGATCCGCACCGTCCGCGTCGATTCTGAGCGGATCGGAACGGTTTGGACAGGCGGTGAATAGTGCAGAATTTTTTTAAAAAATTTTTTCCAAAAACTGACGGATTCAGACGGTCCTCCCGTCACAAAAGAACCGACGAATTTTGACGTTCCTCCGCTCACCGGAATTTGACGGTCCTCCAACCACAAAAGAACTGACGGATTCCGACGTTTCTCTAGTCTCCGGTAACTGACGGATTATGATGGATTATGGTTAGAATCCGTCATAAAATTTATCGACGGAAACCGAGAAACTTTCTATTATCGATGCTGCAAAATCGACGGTAGAAATCCATAAAAAAATTGTTGAAAACAACTATTTTTCGAGTTTCCGATGTGTTTTCTTGTAGTGGATATTGCATAGGAAATAAGAAAGATATCAATGTGGTTGAAATAATGTTCATTAAAGTGATTTAGAAGCCAAAGGATTATTCGTCTGATGAATTAGCAATGTTGACGTCGCCATATCAAGCAGCGTTAATCCTAACGAACTTTCATTTTTCCAACATTTATTTCTTCACCCACTTTTCCAAAACCTCTAAAATAAAGTATGTCTTAGCGTCGGTAGCTACTAGTTAGCTAAGTTAGTAAGATCCGTATCTCGATAATGAAACTTATATCTTTGATTGCACCATTGAAGACTTCGATGATAAAGATGTTTGATTTGTGACAGTGAGGGCCTTTGATTATAAAGATGAATCTGGCGGTAACAATAACTCATAGTAATGTAAGATATTTACAATCATTAGATTTCGATGATAAATATGTTTTCAATCCGGCGATCTTTTTTCTTCTTGCCTAATTAGGTTTCAATTTAGATTTATTTCTGGTTAAGCTATCATCCAGAAATTTCTGAGAGAATGTCAAAGGTATATATTTGATATTTTTGATCTTGGAGATCTCTTTTTATTTGTTTTAATTCTAAAAGTTTCCATATATACCTTTGACATTGTCTCAGAAATTAACATCAATATAATAAAGCCTTAGAATATATGATTGATATTTGTGAGAGAGTGAGTTAAACCTTGCGAAAAAACCTAAGACTTCGATAAATTTTGTCGTTAAATGTTAAAATAATAAATGTTAAATACTATTATTTTTTTGGGTAAACACTTAGTGGAATTTTCGTCAAAGAGTCTTTTCAAGTTTTCGGATTTAGCATCCCAATATGAGAGATTGATTGAGAATGGACCCAACATAAAAAATCACATGCACATAGTTAACTGATACAATGAACATACCCGATTATATTGTTCTTAAAAATTATATAGCTCAAGACATTTTTGTATAACCAAAAAAGCAAAGCAAGGAATGGAAGAACCAGCAGGTCCTATAATTGAATCGTATGAAATGAAAGCGACAAAATTACTACAAACTAAGACTTTTTTTTCATATTACGTAAACGAAAAAAAATAGTAATTCCTAACCGCGTTGTAGCAATTACTCTGGCGTCAATAATACCACATGCAAACGAAAGAAAGGTCAAAAAAGTCAACAAGTATATCAGCGTCGTTAATGTTAATGTGTATAGGTGTCGATCTAAGCTCCCAACTACATACACCACAGTGGCATTTAATACATAACACACACATCAAAGTCATTTTTGCTTTTAAATACAAACAAAATCCCCAACAAACAAAAGAAAGCAAAATCAGAGAAAAGAAAAAAAAAGATCTGATAATGAAGGGTCTTCATTTCCACCTCTTCTTAGTCACTATGACGGTCGTTTCCTCCATCTCCGCGGCTACACCTGCGGCTCCGGCGGCCGGAGGAGCTTTGACGGACGCATGTAACCAAGATATTCAAAAGGTGACTTTATGTTTGGATTTCGCGACCGGGAAGGCACCAAATCCGTCTAAGAAGTGTTGTGACGCTATCAAAGATATAAAAGAGAAAGATCCAAAGTGTTTGTGTTCCATGATACAACAAATGAAGTCAGGAGGACAATCTTTGAAGGATCTTGGTGTCCAAGAAGCGAAAATCATTCAACTTCCAACTTCTTGTCAGCTTCAAAACGCTAGCATCTCCGACTGTCCAAGTACGTTTCTCTTTAATGTGACTCCTTTTCTTAATATTACTCTTAATTATTTTTAACTTCATATATATCGCGCTTTCTTATCTCGATCTGCTTTTGATTACTTTCATGTGACTATTATATGATCAAACTTGGATATGTTAATTAGTTCGATATTGAGGCTACTTAGAGAACAAAATTTCTTTTTTAGGTTTTGATGATTATAGACTGCACAACATATGCTGACAAAAAATTTAATGAACAATCAATAGTGATGAGTCTGATGTCCTGTTGGTCGAAACTATATAATATACGGTTTCAACCATAACACATACGTATGGGTTAGTATATGTTGTTGATATATATATATATATATATATGGGTTAGTATATGCTGTTGATATATATATATATATATATATATATAGGTTAGTATATGTTGTTATTGATATATATATATATATATATATATATGGTTTTAGTATCTCAGCATTGGACTTTTGAGGAAATATATAACTGAAATGACAGGATCTTATTAAATTTTATCTTTCATATTAATAATGAAGTCATTCTTAAGCTATATCTAATTGGAGCCATGTTGGTCCGTGTCACAAAACTTGCTTTCTGAGTTTTGTAAGTTTTTAATGTTCCTAGGTGATTGATTTTTAATGAGTTTTATACTTTTAACTGATTGTTCCCTTGTCATATCTACATACAAAATTATTTTCGTATTCTTATACTATTAGAGAACCAGAAACCAACCAGTAACCAATTTAGCTATAATACTTTAATGCGACAGGTGCCTCGGGTTACAACTATATTTATAGAATCGCATTTAATTTGTAGCACATTTATAAATATAACCTACTACTTTTTATACAGCCATTTTTAATTTTCGAAATGCAGCCAATTTGTATCTAATAATAGTTGCAATTAAATAAGAATTCTGCTGGTCCCTTCTTTATTTACTCCGAAAGTAAATATACTCTTCTTTTCACATTGAATTGATCATTGTAGTATGTTTAAACCATACATATTTTAATAACAATAATAATGCATTGGGAAATGAAGATGCTGAATGTTCGTTGAATTTTCAAGAGTATACTTCTTGTAATAAAATCATCTTTGGTCAATATACATATTTAAGTGACGCTATATGTTAAAATGTGCATGAATGAACAGAGCTTCTCGGGATTTCACCGAGCTCACCAGACGCAGCCGTATTCACAAGCAATGCCACGTCAACAACAACACCAGCGGCGCCAGCAGGGAAGTCTCCGGCAACTCCAGCGACGTCTAAGGAGACAGGGGGTTCAGCTTCCATAAGAGATGGTCACGCCGTCGTGGCTCTAGCCGTCGCTTTGATGACCGTCTCCTTCGTCTCGACCTTGCCTAGAATGGGTTTGGCTTAGATCGTAGGCACGTGACATTAGGGATGTAATCTTTCTTTCTTTATTATGTGGTGCTTTTGTTTCAAAATTTCAAGACCATCTTTTCAAGTGTGTTTCTTGGTTCGTACCATTTGTTGTAATGAGTGAACATTCCACTTAATCGGATCTCTTTCCGCACATAACTAAAATTATCCAACGTTCAAAAATTATCTGTTAGGTTCTATTAGTTTGAGCATTCACATGCCCTCAAGCAACATTTTTACAATAAATATCATTTACAAATTTTTAACTCCATCGAACTTTTATATAATTTAGTCAAATTGGAAGCTTTTCTCAAGACAGTAGAGGCCAATTTTTAGAACCTTGAGTTTATCTTACAACCTAAGCTCCTTAAGTATGTGGTCAGTAACTCAGTAATACAAAATCAAGAGTATAAAACCATAATATAATCCCCTTCCAATACAAATCCTAAAAGAGAAGATAGGTAGGGTTTTAACTTAACTGAGTTTGTGTTGCAAGATCAAAGCCTCTGCAAAGCTTTGGGACATCTCCCTTACAAAGTCGTCGTTGAGAGAATTTGTGGGATGTGTTGGAACAGAGGTGGGAGGAGAGAGTGTGAGATTCTCAAGAACAGCACGTTCTCTGGCTTTTCTGTCTTGAATCGCTCTCTGTCGCACTTCGTAGAAGCTAAAGTCATCGAGGATCGAAGAAGGCCTCTCGCAGCTATTGAATATGTTTAACACAAATCACTATACCTTGTTCCAGCCCCACCTGCAGATATAAAACACAAATACTATTTCATATCTTATACTTTGAAAGTCTGCTAAATGTGCTGAAAGTAAACTTCGAAGTTGAAACTTTTTGTTCATGGATCTTGGATACGTTTCCTCGAACATCCACACATTTTACTACCTTGGATATTGTTAAAGTACATGACAGTTTATCGGGTAAATAATATAAGAGTTCTTTGATTTCCAAGATGACAGATCCACAAAGACTGGAGATATTGTCCTTGTATACGGGTAAATGATATGATACAAGATTCAAAGAAGCATCAACTTCTGGTGCAGTGACAGCAGAATTTCATTACACATGCAATTTGAGAATGAACATACGACTCGCACACAATGCTCAAATCTATACGCATGAAATGGACCCTCAAGAAAAGAATGTACAAGACCAAAAGAGTTTAGTTTACCTCTTGTGTGTCTACTGTTAGTGACAGGCTTATTGTCATTGTCTTCAATTATGACGTGACGAAAGAGACTGTTGGGAACATCTTTGACAATCAGCCATTTGACAGGGAAGTGTCCTGACCATCTATCCTGTTGCCAGTACTCCACACTTGTGTTGAAATCAACCGGTCCAAACATCTCGGCCACTCCACAAAACTGGGCACTGGCATTTACCTGAAGTTAAATATTTTTAGCCCTTCTTCTATATGGAGTTTAAGATCAAAACTCAGTTGATTGAATTATAGATACACAGATAAAGCATGAGATGGATTGCTGTAGTGCCAGTCAATCTAGGAAGACAAAGGCCTGACAATGAAGCTTCATGGCTCAATAAACAAGCAAGTGTAAACAAATTTCCAGGGAAATTATCACAGTCGCAATGAACAGTTTCCAAGCAACTTTTGATTTGTAATGAAGAACATAGGCAAATTTACCGAACACAAAAGAAAGACTGGGCATGCCGCTTCTTTCTTCTTTGCTTCACGATAGGCAGCATCCAACTTTTTGTTTCCGGTTTTAGTGCTTGCCCAAACACAATACTTTATGCTCTTGTGGACATTATCCTCGCTATATGACTTAATAACGAAGAACTTTGCGTCCCTGAACTGGGAGAGCAGATCTTGTTGACAAAATGATCATGTTAGTTTATAGTTTAAGAACTCTGTAAAAAAACTGGTTTTCATTGCTAAATTGAAAGGAAGATTACATGAGCTTATATAAGCTTTTAGGGAAACGATTAAATCCTAAAATAGCAATAACATGTAGATACATGATCACCACTAAAACAGAACACTAACATGATCTAAGTTACTTCCTAAAGTCTCGGACTCCACCACCCTGCACCACTACGTTGTCTTAGACACTCCTGCTCCAGCTCACTTCTAACAGATCAATGTGATCATATGTGATCATTTTACTTTTACCGTTTTGCCTGGAAGCCCTAGGTCCTCTGTTCCTCTCGGTAAGCAAATCAAGCATGGCAGGGCAGTGGCAGAAGTCGCTTCTTGCTTCATCAAGCGGTGGCAAGTTATAACCAAGCTCCCAAGTTGGACTTGGAGAAGAAGAAGCAGAGGAAGAGCCTTTTTTGCATTGATTATAAGCTTGCTCTCTGTAACTTAAGCATGCAGCAGATTCAAAAGCATCATGCAAAACTAGATGTGGTAGACCCTGCGTAGACGTCATCAATTAGATCTTCATAGAACTAAGCTTTGTTCATTAATAAGAGGACGGACATAAGCAAGTGCCAGAGAGATGAGGATAACGAGAGGATTAAAGGTGTATAGGTTGCAAGTAACTGAAATACGGAAATGCTATGAATTGTAGAGGCAGTGATTACAGAAACTAACCATATCGAAATCATTTGCAGATAAGTTCGCTGAACCAGGGTGCTTCATACTTCTTCGGGTAGATTCCACTGGAAGAAACATTTTTTTCTCCACTAAAGGGGTTGAGATTTGGACCCCCAGGTTCTACGAATATTTTATATCTTAAGCCAAAATTTCCCTTAGAGCGCATCATATAATCAATCTCGCTACTGTTTCTTTCATTCAAATGCCTATCAAAATCTCTAGCGTTCGCCGGAAACATGTGAAACTCTGGAGAAACATGAATATGTTCTGGGACTGGATACTGCTGATTTGATGAGTCAAAAGGAACAAAATGTCTTGAATCATCAGCATAGAGGTCACCATAATGTTGCGGCAACGATTGATTTCTGGTAGGATTAGATGGCCTATGAAAATCTGAGGGCACACCATTACCATGGTAAAAAATGTCATATCTCATGCCCTATATCAATTGAAAAAAAAAAAGAACTGAACACATCAAGAACATCAGAAAGCAAAAGCAACTAGAGAATAAGGGGTATGTTAGATAATATACGCACAGGAGAAACTTCTTCAAAGCTTAGAATATCCGTATGTGAATGGTACGACCTTGGGGTATCAGCTGCATTTTCATAGCCTGAAAGAAACAACGATTTAATGAGCAACAAGGAATTCTCAAAATTGTACAACAATAACAGCTACGAATCTCTAAAATCCACAATTTTGGTCACGATACAAACATGGCGAGGCAGAAATAAACGAGTGGTGAAGATTTTCATGGCATGTGGCAATGCTTCATTGTGTAAACAAAACAAAGATAACAATATGGAATAGCTAGCATTAGTATGTGGATTTCAGTGTAAGAAAGAATAAGCAGTTCTCTGATGAAACAATATGGTCTAAGAACATGATAAACCAATAATCGTTCCTGGTTCTTCTGTAAAAGCGCGATATTGGACAGAAAAAACACAATTTCATATGAATATGCCAAAATAGACCAGCTAGGAATATCATAACAAAGAGATAAAAACAAAAACAATGAAGTTCACAACAAGCAGAAGATTAGTTGGTAACCACTAAACTACAGTTAAATGTTAGAGAACTTATAAAAGTATCATAGAGGCCTAACCTCCAATGTGAAATGATTCTGTGTTAAAGCCGCAGGAACTTGGAGAAAAAGCATTACCAGTACCACCCAAAGGGCGAAAGCTATTCGTGTCCTGTAAAATCTGGACACGGTGTCATATTAGAGCTAGCTTACAGAAATAAGACGAGCAATGGCATTAAATCAGTTACCTGATCTTGGAGAACACTCTTGTCAGTTGATAGCCTCTCTACAATATCCATCTCAATCATGTTTAAGGCCTTAACTGAACCTAATATCCAAAGGAACAGTCGAAAAATCAAAGTTAAAAAAAAAAAAGCAGATAGACACAATCACCATCAAGTAAAAGCTAAAGCTATAGAACAAACAGTGATGAAACCACATGCTAAAAAGGGCGACGCTTTACTAATTACAACCAGAGTGTTTTCTCAAAAAGGCAAAAAAATCATCAACGGAATGGTAAATGAGTGAGGAAACAATAAAGAGACAAATTCTAAAACACTCCTCCCGTTTAAAAAGTGTTCTACAACACTCCTCCCCTATTTTTGTTTTATTTTTGAATTTTTTTAATATTGAAAAATAGCAAAATTACTAGATAACCTTTGCAATTTAAAATAATTACAATCCATACCATAACCCAACGGATTATCCGCTTACCCGACCCGACCCGAAAATTTTAAATTTTAAAAAATTAAATTTCGGCCCATGGGACCCACCACTCGTCGATTATCTCCCACTCTCCTCTCACCCCACTCCTCCTCCGGAATCTCCGTCATCCCTCTCGCCCTCTCCCCCTCCGTTTTCTCCGGCAAATCCGCACGAAAGCTTAAATTAAGCTTCTCCTTCTTAAATTGGAGTGAAATCCTACACCTAAAAATGGTTCCTCCGCGAAGTGGGAAGAAAACGAGTACGGATAAGCAACCCGCGAAGAGGAAGAAGGCACCGGCGAAGAAGCCAACTGCGAAGCGGAGGAGAAAAAATCCTCCTCCGGCGAGAGAACGAACTCCATCTCCGCCGAGAGAACTTCGGATGGTTGTTTGGTCGCCTCGTCCTCCATCTCCACCGACTCCTCCATCTTCTCCGAGCCTCCCATCTTCTCCAAGCCCTCCACCTCCAAATCCACGGTCTCCTCCAACTCGCACATCTTCTCCAAGTTCTCCATCTTGTCCAAACCCTCCATCTCCTACAATTCCGATGTCTCCTCCAAATCGGTCATCTCCAAATCCGCCATATCCAAATCCCCCATCTCCTCCGCCATCTCCAAATCCGCCGTCTCCAACAATAGACTCCACTCCAACAAGTGCGGCAGCGGAACCAGCGGCAGCAGAACCGTCGACAGCGCAACCGGCGGCAGCAGAACCGTCGACAGCGCAACCGGCGGCCTCTGACACATCGGTGGATACCGAGGTAAACCCTAATCAATGTAGCTTATTTTAGATAAAATTAGGCGGAATTAGACCATAGATTAGTAGTTGATTTGAAGAAATTTGGTATTGTATGATAGTAACCGTAATACAACTGAGTATCAATCGGTACAACTACATGCGTTTATATAACTGTGTATCAATCGGTACAACTACATGCGTTTATATAACTGTGTATCAATCGGTACAACTACATGCGTTTATATAACTGTGTATCAATCGGTACAACTACATGCGTTTATATAACTGTGTATCAATTTGTACAACTACATGTATTTATGTAATTGAGTATCAACATATATGACTACTAAATGAAAATGTGTTTGGATTGCAGGTTCCTGAGCCGCCTGGTCCCGGAACACTCTTCTTTAAAAACACAGATTATGTTACAATCTGCAAGATAGCGTCTAAGTGTGAGGATTATAACACGCTGAACGAGATTGCGGGTCTTAAGAATGGACGACAAGTGGCACTAGAACCGGGATGGTTTGCAAATCATCATCAGTTCCAGCACATTTGGCATAAAGAGAGAAGCAATAACCACAAGTTAATGGGAATGTGGATGCTACTCTTACGCACAGTCCCAATGGAGAACCCTAAGATGTGCTGGTTTGCAGTTAGTGGTGTCCCAGTGCGGTATTCGCTGAGAGAACATGCGTTGATCAGTGGATTAGACTGTCGCTCCTATCCTCCAGCGTATGAATCACTTGGGAGCTTGAGGTTTGTGAAGCGACACTTTAAGAAGACTGAGAAAATAACTGTTTCTGAAGTGAGAGCAAAACTGAAGACAATGGCACCCGATAGAGAGCGACTTAAAATGGCGGTTCTATTGTTCCTGTGCACCATCATCAAAGGATCAAAAAGCTATGGATTTATTGATCCTTTCCTTCTTCGAATTGTGGACGATCTCGAAGCATGTAGCACATTTCCATGGGGGCGATACACCTTTGATGATTGTATTGAAGAGATTTTCCATATGATGGATCATTTCAAAGGAGTTGCTAAACCCACATGGTGCTTTCCGGGATTCATCATTCCGTTAGAGGTAAACTTCTTCGTATAGTTTATTGTATTTGTAGAAATTTCATTGTTGGCTTAATGGAAGTGATTTGCAGCTTTTGGCTTGTGAAGCCATTCCAGACTTGGGACTGAAGTTTCGCGAAGATAACCCCACAGCTGACCGTGGATGTCCGAGGATGTGTAAACAAAGGTGGCGGAAAAAAAGACGTGGGAATTATCTCAAAGGATTTCCGTTAGAAGAGATTAATGAAGCACTTGGATCAACAGAGGTACTTAGTTGTATTTAGTAGTACCTATTTGTATTAATAATGTGTGGACTGACTATTGGTTTTGCAGACTGATGCACAGAGGATCGTAAGCATCTTGGAACCTGATGTATACGAGCAAGACCTCCTGTCACACATTTTTGAAGATAACTTTGATGATGAAGGAGATTCTTTCTTATCTCTGAGCTGGAACCAGTGGTTGGTTGATGGTAAGAAGATTTTCTGGAAAGACATCTTCGAGTTAGACAAAGCTGGTCGAGCATTGACTGTGAGGAGAGAGGAGAAACTCCCAGAAACAATTGAAGTGGAGAAAGCTGGCGCTGAAACTGAGGAAGTGATGGAGGGTTATGAAAGACTTATGAAGATGATGGAAGAAGGTTTTGACAACATCAACAAGAGGTTTGATGCGCTAGAGGTAAGGATTGATTTATTGGAGAAGAAGATTGGTTATAGTGGTTATGGTGTTGGTGGTGGTGGAGATGTAGGCGGTGATGGTGGTGATGGTGGTGATGGTGGTGATGGAGATGATGGTGGTGATGGTGGTGATGGAGATGTAGGTGGTGATGGTGGTGGAGATGTAGGTGGTGATGGTGGTGGAGATGTAGGTGGTGATGGTGGTGGAGATGTAGGTGGTGATGGTGGTAGTGGCGATTTGGGTGGTGGTGATGTATATGGTGGTGATGGTGGTGATGGTGGTAGTGGCGATAGTGATGAGGACAGCCCTAGTCCATCTAAGAGGCTGAAAAGGAAAAAATGTCCTTCTAAATTTCGGCAAAGCCCTTTTGTTAATGCTTGAACTCTTATGTGTTGTTTATGTACTTGTTGTTTTGTGGTTTTAGACTTTGTTGTTGTTGTTTTGTGGTTTTAGACTTTGTTGTTGTTGTTATGTGGTTTTAAACTTTGTTGTTGTTGTTGTTTTGTGGTTTTAAACTCTATTGCGTTATTTTAGGTATTAAACTCTATTATGATGTTCTTGTTGTTTTGAGAACACAACTACTTTTTTATAATACAACTGAACATAACTGCATACAACTACAATTTTATAATACAACTGAACATAACTGCGCACAACTGTATACAACTTGTGTTGCCTCACCCGCGTGTTCACACTATGGCCAGCAGGCCCCACCCGCGTGTTCACACTATGGCCAGCAGGCCCCACCCGCGTGTTCACACTATGGCCAGCAGGCCCCACCCGCGTGTTCACACTACTGTTCAATTAAAAAATAGAAAATATTCTGCGTTCACACTTGTTCACACTAGAGCGTTCACATTATAGTTGTACATAGTTATAGAAATAACAAGTAGTTGTATAATTGTCAGTTTTTGGGCTTTTCAGTTATACTGATATTTCTAGTCAATTTTATTAGTTGTATCGACTCCATTAGGTTAACAAATTTCATATAAAAAACTTTCATAGGAACATATTCTCGAAATTAAAAATTTTGAGCAATTCGCATGCTTTTAATCAAACTAGCTAACAACACACATATATGTTTAGGATTTATTAGATTAGAACATGCTATTTTCCACATTTTTTTCTTGATTCATAACTGGATATCATCATAAATAGACTAAAAACTGGTTTTAGTATCCGAAATACATGATTCAAACCATAAAACCTTAAACCCTAAACCCAAACTCTAATCCCTAATCCCTAAACCCTAAACCACACCCTACAACATAGTTGTACCAGTAATACACAGTTGTACGTTCTATTACATAGTTTTACGAGTAATACCCAATAATACATAGGTGTATCAATCTCTCACACCACTACCACCACTACTACAATCAAAGTACGAGTACAAACCTCCCCTGGACGTGCTTTTTCTCCTTCTCCGATATTCTCCAACTGATGGAAATCTTGTTACTTGGGGTCTTCCTCTTTTGGTGACATAATCTGGAGGATGGACAACCTTATCAGCAATATGGTCAGGAATTATCCACTGAGACATATGAGGTACTGGATATATCGTCCTGCAATAAGCCAATGCCCAATTCGTCATCCAATAATACTTGGAGCACAGATCATGTATTTCAATTTCGGTGTACTTCTTCTTCTTTGCTTCCATAAGGGCCGCAATAGCATGGACACATGGATACTTATCAAGATCAAAGCGCTTGCATGTGCATTTCTTCATTCTCAGGTCAACCAAATAAACATTACCATCTTCTCCACACACGCTAAACTCAAGGAAATAACTGTTTAACACTGTCACCTTTAACTTCTCCGCCGCAGCACACAAAGGATGCAACTCTTTCTCAATAAAAGGCACCAACATCCCATCTTTGAGAGAATTCTGTCGATTCTTGTTGAACCACTCAGCAATCTTTGAAACAATGACATCAATCATCGGCAGAAGAGAGTACTTCCTTGCTTCTCTCAACACCGCGTTAATAGACTCACATGCATTGCTTGTGTACATGTTGTACATATCTCCCGGGAAATAACATCTTGCCCATTTCCAAGTTTCAGGACAACTTTTATGAAGATAATCTCCTGCCGCTGGATACCTTTTAATAAAAGCACTGTACTGCTTTTGAAATTCACACTCCGTGTACACTTCTGCCATTGCCCTGAACCATTTTGCAAGTGCTTCTTTGTTGACGTAGGAGCAGCTTCCCTTCACGTTCTGAGATAAGTGATAAGTACAATAGCCATGCAGAGCTAGCGGATACACCTCAGCTATTGATTTGATAAGACTCATGTGTCTATCCGTTACAAATACTAGATCACCACTATCCGGTAATACTGATTTCAACTTACTAAAAAACCAAGTAAGACTTAAATCTTTCTCACCATCAACAACACCAAATGCAATCGGATAGTGGTGATGATCAGGATCTTGTGCGGTCGCAACTATTAGCTTTCCACCAACTGCATTCTTAATGTGAGTTCCATCCACAACAATCACTTTCCTCATGGCTGAAAAGCCTTCAATGCTTGCTCCCAACGCGAAAAATAAGTATAAAAATTTATTTTCTTCATCAAGTTCCACATAAGTAACAGTACCCGGATTCATCTTCTCCAACATGTACATATAAGGAAACAACATCTTATAGCTATCCTCCGGAGAACCTCGTACATCTTCACAAGCTTTGTTTTTTCCTCTCCGCGCGGTACTACGGGATACTTTCACTCCTACTCTTCCTTGTACCAAATCAATGATATTCTTTGTACTAGGTGTATCAAGAGTTCCTGGGTAATCATCATGCAAAACAGAAGCAACTAACCGTGTTGTGCCACATCTTCTCCTTGTACTTGTACTAGAAGATGCACGCGAACACGTATGAATGTTGTTGTACCTTCTGATCGAGAAGAAACTCGAATCAGCATGTCTCGTAGCCCGCAAATACCACTTGCAACCTCTCTCAGCTCCACAACATTTGACCACATACCGTTTTGTATCGGTATTAACAACAGCATATTGAAAACAATTTAAATGTCCAGCTCTCTCTACTAATTCTTGCACGTGTGCCTTGCTTTCAAATTGTTGGCCAACTTCCACATTCATACCATCTTCCCATTCGAGATTTGCAGCCTCATCTCCTTGCACCGAAGGTGTGACCTCAATGACTTCATTCATAAACAAGGTATCCATGTCTCTTCCTTCCTCATCGTGTACAACAATAACATTATGTTCCGATGGCTCACTTGCAGCTTGATTCGTATTGCCATAATCTTCCCTTGCACTAGAAATCATGTCTGAATTACTTGCAACAAATTGGCTCTGATTACTGACAGCTTCCACATGCAGCACACTTTTCGCATGATCTTCATAGAGCTCCAAGTAACACATAAGTCCTTCATCATCCAAGATATAGATTGGCTTCTTAGGATCCACTAGAAGTGGGATGTAACTAATTTTAAGTTCAGTCCTAACTTCATCCACTCCCATCTTCTTGCATATATCTTCAACCAAAAGCACATACGTCACCTCATCACTCTTTTTTTTCATCACAAGAGCGTGATGAACATCTTGTGCTGAAACCCATACAACATCATCTCCCTTCTTTACATAATTTCCACCGTAGTCAATGTGTACCAGAGTGCGCTGCTTTCGATTCATTATAACCTGAAAACAAAAAAATTCAACATTATTAATACTCGGTTGTTTTCAGTTGTATATTTTAAACATAGTTATACTCAGTTGTATAATGTAAGCTGTAGTTGTATACAGTTGTAATCAGTTATACATTTCCAACTAGTTGTATTGAGTTGTAT
Source organism: Streptanthus diversifolius (assembly GCA_039880935.1). Lineage (NCBI taxonomy): Eukaryota > Viridiplantae > Streptophyta > Magnoliopsida > Brassicales > Brassicaceae > Streptanthus > Streptanthus diversifolius. The sequence continues at coordinate 23,490,188 of JAXGFM010000014.1, read as the reverse complement.
TTTTCTAACATTCAGTTATACGTTCTGTGTAATAAATAAAACGATATACATTACAAATCCTATCACTAAACTACATCTAAAAACTGAAACTGACCTTTAAATGATGCAAAAAACCTGAAATCAAGAACCAGAGCTCCAATCCCGCTCAAATTGACTTCAACAACCAAAATTACAAATCATCAAAGTGGAGCTACACGTTAATGGCGGAAATGAGTTTTCATAGTTGCAGAACAGACGAACAAGCTTTTCTGGATGAATGTACACAATTTCTAGGTATAAAATGAAGAGAAGAGAATCACAGAAGAAGAAGAAATTGAAAAAAAAATGAGCATGAGGAGTTAGGTACCACGTTAATGGCCAAGGAAGAAGAAGGATGGTGATTTTTGTGGGTCCCATAAAAGTGGTTGAATAAATTAAATAAAAGAGGAGAGAGGGAATGATTGAATTGTATATAAATTAAATAAATTAAAAAAGGAAGGAAGGAAAGAGAAAGGGAGAAGGAGAAGGGTAATTGATGGAAGGAAGTGTGAAAATTATGGGTGGTCCCACATGGAGAGTATTTTAGAAGCATAGAGAGCACACTTGACACACTCTCTCCATGTGGAGAGTGTTTTAGAACTTCTAATAAATCCCTTTCAACCCTCCCAACGAGAATAATATAAAAAAAAAAAGATTTAAGATTTAAACTTTCAGGAGAATCCACGAGGGTTTACCAGCGGAAGGGAAATAGTCGGTGCTACGGAAAGAAGCGGCAACGGAAAAACAGTACGGAACAGACAATCGGAGGCAAAAACGAAGGAGAGACGATGTCAATAAGTAAGAGACAAGTGTTAGAATCTGTTAGGGAAATGGAGAGAAATAGAATTGAAGGAATAGTCGAATTTTGACGATTTGAGTTTGAGTGCATGAATCAATCTTAGCATATGATTAAATTAGATTCAAATAGACGTGAAAAAACTTTATCTTAATTTGTATCTCAAAATAAAATATAGAATTAGTCTGAAATTTATGTTGTCATCTGTTTTTTTTTTAAAAAATATAGATTAATACATGTGACTTATATTTTTTATTTCCGTTTTTACATAAATAAAATTTTGATGAGTATTTTCCTTTCAGATAGAAAAAGTTGAAAATGTATGATATAAAATTGATTAGTTTGATGCTAATAATATTCGTATTAAAATGATACTCATAAACTTAGGTAAGAAAATAAGCAGCGTCGTTGCAACGCAGAGTTTAACAGGTGAGAGCGTCTCTCCAATCTGATAAATACAACAACAAAAAGTCAAAAACCCTTTTTCCAAATACTCAGCCTCTTTCTCTTTCTCTCTCTAATGGCGCAGATGGATCCCGATGCGGTGTCAAAGGCCTTCGTCGAACATTACTATTCGACTTTCGACACTAACCGAGTCGGTCTAGCCGGTCTCTACCAGGAGGCTTCCATGCTCACCTTCGAGGGTCAGAAGATCCAAGGAGTTCAGAGCATCGTAGCCAAGCTCACCTCTCTCCCCTTCCAGCAGTGCAAGCACAATATCTCCACTGTCGATTGTCAGCCTTCTGGTCCCGCCTCCGGTATGCTCGTTTTCGTCTCCGGCAACCTCCAGCTCGCCGGCGAGGAGCACGCCCTCAAGTTCAGCCAGGTCTCTCTTTCTTTTGATTTTTTTTTTTATTAATGATTAGATCGCTAGGGTTTTAATTGGCTGATAGATCTGTAAATCTAGCTATTCCCAAGTCTAAAATTTGGTTTCCATGGATGACAATCTTTACATCTCCCTCCGTTTTGGTCTCGATTATTCAGTAAACACATTTTGTTCTGAATCTTTGGGATTAGATTGAAAGAGAAAATGATGGATTCTCTAGTTGATTACCTGTTTGACATCTTCTTGTTTTCAGCCATTCAAGTTATTGTCAAGTTTCTTTAGTTCAAGACTTATTGATCTATCATCTTAAAATTCTGATACACACTTCACAGACTTTTGTTTTTTTTGGGTACCTTTGATCATGTCTTATTTGTTTGGTATCCTTTATCTTGTTCTAACACAACTACAAACTCTCTTCACTTTGTGCTCCAGATGTTTCACTTGATGCCGACACCACAAGGAAGCTTTTATGTCTTCAACGATATATTCAGGCTGAACTACGCCTGAAAAAACAATCAGATTGTTAGCATACATCAAATGTTGCATTCCTATACTACTATTTGAGCAATCCTTCTATCATATCTCGTCTTTTTTATTTTTCTTTATTCCTTAGATGATTTGTCTTGAGAACAGAGGAAAACTCTCTCTCTTGTATTTGGTTTCGATGGTTTGTTCATTTGTCATTTACAATCGATTGACATGATTAAGACAATTTGAAATGGTTTCCAATGTCACTTGCGTCCCTTTTTCTTTTATGTGATTTTGTTGTATAAGAGGCCCTCTTATCTGAGTTTGGTCGAGTTCTTTGTGGGGTTGCAGTTGGAGACCGAGTAGAGGAAATAGTGTTCAGGTTTGGCATCTCAACTCTCAAGGTATCAGTTTGGTTTGACGTAATTTTGGTTTGGTTTAAACAAATAGAACGGTTTTTCTTTACTTTTTAAGTTGGGTTAAAGAATTTATTCGGTTTAGTTTTCTCCAGCCATCTGATCTGAGTGTGCCGGCACACTCAAACGAAACACAAAGCGCCAAAAAAAGAAAAAAAAAAAAAACTTTGGTCGCAATCTCTTACTATTCGGACGTTGCACGCGATGACCTCAACGACATCCTTGATCGTTCCATTACTTTCTATATTCCTTTTTCTATGTCCAAAACGATTTACTTTTCTCCCCATCTCAATTTCCAGAAACCAAAAAAATGGATTCTTTGTCATATTCTTCAATGAAATCCATGTTGAATCAAGCTCGAGGCATACTAAATTCGCGTTTGTCGGAGTTTGAGCCTCTGGCTCTGCTCTTAGCCCCGCTTCTCACTCTTTTAATCGCTCTGATTATAGGATCTGTCTTAGGCGTTGTTCACAAGAAAGGCCTGAAAGCATGTCTCGTGGGGTTAATCATGGGATTCCTCAAGTCAGAATCTTCAAGTCCCATATTTTTATTTTCTTAAATCCCAAGTCTTGTTTTTCTTTTGGGGGTCTTGACTGGCGAGACTAACGATTCTGTGGAAAATGAAACAGAATGATTCCTGGAGTTCAAAAGTACATAGATGCCGAGAAACAAAAGGTAAGTTGTGTTTGAATCTGCATATTGTTCTTCCTGTGCTATTTAAGTGGAAACAATGCCTGACAAGTCCATTTAATGCTTTACTCTTCCTAATATTTTGGTAAAAGTTTTTAGTTTTTTCTGTTATAAATGTTTGCATCGGTAGTAAGGATTAAGATATTATGTGGCAGAGAAGCAGCAGAATGTCTTGGACCCATGGTTATTTGTAGCCTTGAGACATGAAAGTGGTGAAGTTAAGATTTAACTAAAAGTCCTCAAGAGTAGAAAATTACTTGGGATTTGACACTGTAACTGTACTAGCTTCTTTTTAAGTGTATTTCTTTGTTTCTTGGTTAGACTTCGATGTTTTATGCATTTTTACCGTGTCTTTTTCGTATGGGAACCTAGCATTGACGCTAACTAATTGATGGTTGTTTCTCTAAATCACAGGTTGTTGATCAACTACAATCTGGTTGGCAACTCTAAGAAAAAGACTCGGGTTGAAGAACTGCCTGTAAAAGGTCTAGGAGTCCAAGTTCTAGAGAAAATGGAGACTGAAAAGAGGAATGATGCTATTTGGCAAGGAAAATGCTCTGGCACTGTGTATGTCTGTGTTCGTTGATGCTTTTTTATTTGTACTCCGAATTATCTTTGTGGTTTCTGTGGAGATTTGTTTAACTTCTACCACCTTTTCTAACAGGTACATAGGTGGAAGCGAGTCTGAAGGACATTTTGCATTAATCAATCAAGCATGTTCAATGTAGGTTAATAGCTCCAATTTTCGTGGAATATGACTTCCGCTTTTGGTTATTCGTGGGCCTGAAAGTGGCCATTAATTGTTTATGCATGTATGGATGATGCTTTCCAGGTTTGCCCATACCAATCCGCTGCACATAGATGTATTCCAGAGCGTGGTGCGGTTTGAGTCAGAAGTAGTCGCAATGACTGCTGCTTTACTTGGGAGTAAAGAAACGGTTTCAGGAGGACAAATATGCGGAAACATGACGTCTGTAGGAACAGAAAGTATAGTTTTGGCTGTGAAGTCATCTCGTGATTATATGAAGTATAAATAGGGAATCACACGGCCAGAAATGTATGTTTCCGACCGCATTTTACATCGACCAATTATGTATGACTTAGCTGATGGAACATTATTACATATGTAAGTGTAGGATTATACTTGAAATCGGGTCATTCGGCTTATGATAAGGCGGCCCAGTACTGTAACATCAAGTTGTGGCGAGTTCCAGTAGACAAAGACTTCCGAGCTGATGTGAAGGCAATGGGGCGGCATATTAACAGAAACACTATCATGGTAATGTTTTGAGGTGCCAGTTATAATATGTTTAGATCTTTTCCCTTTCCAGGTTCCATGGTTTGATTTCTTGTACTCTTGCACATATCCAGCCGATGCCTATTTGTATTTCCATGGGTTAAAAACTCAATTTCACAGGCGTAATTACCTTTTATATATGCAATGGTCAAGCAGCTTTAAAGTTTAGGTGTGTACTTTGGTTTTTTCATGATCTTTTAAACCATATTGTTTCAGATTGTTGGATCAGCACCAGGATTCCCTCATGGCATCATCGATCCTATTGAGGTAAACTGGTTTCTCCCCTACTGTAATATTTAGGACATTTATGGTCTTTTATATGCAATGAATGTGTAGGATATATTCCTTTTTTTGTTTCATTACAGGAGCTTGGTCAACTGGCTCTTCGCTATGGAATATGCTTTCATGTAGACCTTTGCCTTGGTGGTTTTGTGCTACCTTTCGCTCGTAAACTTAGGTATGTGTAACTGTTTTTTTTCTAGCAACTTATATAGGCCTTGCCTTAGTCCTACAAAAAGACATGCAGATAGTATCTACTTGATAGGTTTAGGACGGAAGAAGCTATGTTCATAACTTAGAAAAATGATAAATTAATTTATGGTATGTATCTGTCTGTTTTATTGCCACTTCTCTTTGTTTCGCATTGGATTCAGGTTTTGCTTTTCATGGTACTATGTAAATTAACAAGGTGATAAAGAGTGATTTAATCTGTCGACGCTTATTTTTGTTTCCTCACTGTTCCCAGGTACCAGATCCCAGCTTTTGATTTTACTGTGCAAGGAGTTACTTCATTCAGTGGACGTGCATAAATATGGATTGGCTCCTAAAGGAACTAGTACAGTTCTTTACAGAAATCATGAGATCAGAAAGATAAATTACCAGTTATTTTTCCACTCTTATGCAACTTCTCCAGGCTCATTACCGAGCACATATGAATTGGTTTTATTTAGGTCCTTTGTTCTGATTCTGGCATGCTTGTTGTGTCACAATTCGTCTACACCCACAATATCACTTACTTTGTTCCCTTGTCATCGTTCACACTGTCACAGTCCTCTTATATAGATTTGAAATCTTCTGTTTATTCTGTTCAGGCTATGCAAAGTGTAGTAGTTTATTATATATATATAGGTTCATATATGATCTTTATCTGACATCTGGATTTTCTGCCTGCAAAAACTCTGCTCCTACATCTGCAAAACAGCACCAATTTGTTGCTGGTAAGTGTGTTTTGTTACGTCCATCTTTAAGAGAACAGGGGAATGAAAGAAACAAGAAAACTGTTGAATTCATGCAAATCCTAACTTTGGCGTTGCCCTTAACTGTTCGGAACTGCTTTATGCAGTAACTGAATGGTCAGGAGGTCTATACGTGTCTCCAACTATAGCTGGGAGTAGGCCTGGTTCTTTGGTTGCTGGTGCTTGGGCTGCAATGATGTCTCTCGGCGAAGAAGGGTTCACATCATTTATCTTATTATCTCAAGCTTCTGGTCATTAGAGTGTGTTAAAGCTTTAAATGGTTGATTCTGTTTTCTTCTGTTGTTTCACAGGCTATCTACAAAACACAAGCAAGATAATGGCAGCATCAAAAAGAGTAGAGGAAGGGTTTGTATTATTACTTTTGACCTTTTTACTCTTCTTCAAAACTGGATGGTCCTTGTCGTTTCGATTCTTATAGCTTTGGCTATCATAATACGCAGAGTAAGAAATCCATGAACTATTCGTCGTTGGAAAGCCAGATATGACAATCGTGGCGTTTGGTTCTAAAGCATTAGATATCTTTGAAGTTAATGACATCATATCTTCAAAAGGTTGGCATTTGAATGCACAACAGAGACCCAACAGGTAATCTGAAAGACCAAAACGTCGGTGTTTCAACTAGGTTAAGACCAAAACATTCTTCTCTTCACTGTTCTGAAACCATTCATTTCTGCTTTTTTTTGGATCAGCATTCATATCTGTATAACTCGTCAACACGTCCCTGTAGTCGATGACTTCCTTCGGCATCTGCGTGAAGCGGTAGAAACTGCAAGTCCACTGATTAAAAAAGTCGTTTGATTTTGCTCGTTCCTCTTACTCAATTAATCCCTCGTTATTAATGTTTTGGTCAGGTGAAAGCAAACCCAGGACCGATTACAGGCGGCGTGGCTCCAATATAAGGAGCAGCAGGGAAGATGCCGGACCGAGGGATGGTGAACGAGCTTCTGGTTAGTTTCATGGACAGTCAATATTAAGTCTCTCTAAAGGTTAAAGCATCATCAGGTGGGTAAATTGATATCACATTATCTGTTGCAAGAGCAATACTTTGTACATTTAGAACCGCATTGTTTCATTTGCCCTTCTAACATTTCATCACAATCTCCATAATAAACAACTTTCGGTACATTATACATTCAAAAGAGAAAAAGATGATCAATCAGATTTGTGGTCAGAGGGTTTTGATCTAGGAACTTGAACCGGCTTGTCTTCTTGGCTTTTAGCAAAGATCTCGTCTCTTTCTCTGTAGTAATGGTCAAAAGCACGAGGTAGGAACCTAGGGATCAAGAAACAGAGTAGATTCACTCCAAAGTATCCTAAATTGGCTATCGCTAAATACCGTCCAAACCAGAACCACGCAGCGACCTACAACAAACGCTTTATCACGGTTAACTCAAACCGATTCTAAACGGCAAAAAGACTTGTATTGGTTATAGTGGTGGGGATGATTATTACATTTGGTGTAGCATTGACTGGTAAAGATTTGTTGAACCAAACATCTTTAGACCAACCAATGATGACAAAGATTCTCCAGACTGTGTAAAGCAGTGGCACGAGAGCTCTTACCGGCGGCGAGAACAGAGATAGGCCACTTATTACATTCTCTGTCAGGATTTGACATGACAGTAGAAACAAGTGTGGTGTTGCTGATCTTACCGCACGATCGTCTCCTCTTGCGAAACCACCTAACACGTAAGCTAGAGGCAAGAACAGACCAATCGTTGTCCCCGAAATCACGTAAATCCTTGCGTTATCGGAAAAAAATGGTTAGAATCTTTATCAAGAAATTCTAAAAAAGGTCAAAATCTTTATCTAGAAAGTGAAAGAGAGATGCTTTTTTTTTTCGTGTGGTGGATTTGGAACCTGAAGAGTTTACTGCCGTGGAAGACTTCAGGGGACGCGGTGGAGACGCCGTGGGAAGGGAATGCTAAACGCGAGAGAGCGATTATATAGACAGACGCAAACGCTGGAAAGAGCATGTCGAGTAGCGGTACGAGACCGCTCGCTGAGAAAACTAGTATGAACGCGACTAGCTGTAGCTCTATTACCCTCAGTGATCCCATCAAGCCGCCGCCACCACCGCCGGCTGCCGTCATCCCCGACCACCGTCCTTTCTCACCAGACGACGATGTTTTGTCCACGTCGGTTCTTGGACCCACCGCCAGAGATACGCCTGACATGATTCTGTTCTTTTAACAAAATTTGGTTTACTTGACCTGATGATGATTCAAACGGATAAGTACTTAACTGTGATAACGCAGAACCTGCAGAAGTATTATTTATGAAGAGAGGATCTCTCGTTAACGTAGTTCCACGTGAAGCTTGGGTGATGCACACGTGTCAAAATGAAGACGTGAGTGTTCATTGCCTGCCTTTCAACGTGTCATGTCATATGTTGCAATATTGTTTAATTCTTGCATGTTCAATTCAGATCAACACTTGAAAAAAAAAAAAAAAAATCAAAGCCGGTCATATGATCCTAATGGCCAAAAAGGCACAGATCAAGTTTAATAATTTCAGGATGAATGAACTATTTGGAAATAGTTTTTTAGTTTTGTGTATAGTGGTGATTTTTATAGGACTGGTGGATAATATATGACTAAATCTTGAAGGTTTTCGAAACTAAGGGAACATCCATTTGTTTAACAAATTCTCAGATAAACAGCATAGAAATCTAGTTCAAAGGACGATGAATTGTTCCTAATATGTAATCTGATAACAATAGAAAAAAAAAATACAAATCTGCAGTTAAGTTGATTATTAAAATATTGATAAAAGGATCAATAAGAAAGCTAAATCATAATTAATATTTTATGATTTATTTTATTATTATAAAATTGAAAGATTAAAGAGAAAAGACAGAAATGATTCAAATGAGATAAAAATTTAAAAAACCGTTTCTGTCATCATATGCATCTTTGAGATTTTAGGTGATAGTAAAGTATGAGTGTATTGAGACGTTTCATGTCTAAATGAGCTACTTTTTATTTTATTTTTATTTTTTTATAATATAAGAGTATAAGAGCACTTGCATCTATAATACCGAGAGAATATCAAAGATGAAAAAAAAAAAAAAAAAGTAACATACTTTATTATGATACGTCTCATTGCATACTTATTTTAGAGACGTATCAACTCATTTTTCTTCATATATTCTCTTTCTTCTCTCCTATTTTTTTTCTTTTAATATAATAATATTAAAAATAATAATAAAAAACAACTTATCATACTTTGTAAAGACTCTGCCATGCTGATGCTCTAAATCTTAGGGATGCTTTCTAATTTCGTCTTCTTCCTCTATATTGTTATTACATCGAGAACCATAACTTTGCATTCAACATTATAACCAGACTCTTTAAAACGTAAGCCATAGATCCGACTAGAATCAGGGTCCAGCGAATGGACATAAACTGTAAGCTAAACTTACCCATCAGTATATTGGCGTCCTTTAATTTAGCTGGCCTCTCTGCCAATAAGCAGACACCATCATAACCAAGATTCGGACATCAAACTCGAAGGCATCACCCCACTTATTAAAAATTTACGTTCCCCTTTGGTATGATTTCATTTCAGTAAGGAACTAAGTACTGATCGATATCTCTCGTTGTCCTTGTCCATCCAGCTCAATTGGTACTCTGCTAATAGCAGCATTTTAATGTTTAACGTGTGATTATCTAGCAATTGCAGGACAAGATGTACACCACGATCCGTGCGATTAACTTGTGATTAAAAATTGATTTGACATTTTTGTCCTTAATAAAAATCTTAATTTTTTTAAAAAAATTATTGACATATATTGTAAATAACATATAGGAGTAAAGTTAATTTTATATTATGCTTCTGTTAAATAAGATAATATATATATATACACCAAATTTCTAACATAAATGTTGATTGCAAACACCAATAAAATATATAAATCTATCATCATTTAAAAAATTGATTTATAAATCTACTATTACTGAAACAAATATCTTTCACAAACAGTAGTCGTAAATTACAAATATAATTTATAAATTATTATTTTTCAAACATTAATCGTAGATGTTGGTCTCAAAATCATAAATGCAAATTACAAATGTCGGTAGCCAAAAAAAAAGAATAAATTTTTTTTATTATTATTAAATATTATTAATATTATTTAATTATTATATTTATATTTTTTATTTTAAATGTCAATAAAAAAACTTGTTATCAAAACAAAAAATAGGCTTAAACTTTTTGCATTAGTTTAGTAAACTAGTTTTCTAAAATATTGTTCAAGTAATTTAGGTACTTTTTAGCATTGTTTTAATAATTTTCTCTATTAAAAGTTCATAATTATAAACTAAAATTTTATCAGCCAAAGTGTAGATTTCAGAATTGTCCCAAAGCTTACAATGTCAAAATCCAAATCCGAAACTAAATAGAATAAAAAACATGTTTTTTAGTACAAAAAAAACAATTCGAGCTAGGTCAGATTCCGGAAGCGAAGTCAAATCCATTATAAGTCTGATAGGTGAAGCCGTGATGGACTGAAGGAATCGGTCCATTGTTTTCAGGTAGGAATTAGACTTCTGAGGGCATAGTTGATAAGGATCGACCAATTAGATAAGTGCACTAGCCGATCGTTTTCTTTAAGATAAGTGGACTGATCGATCTGGAGAAGTGGGCCAGTAAGTCCCTGCCGCTGGAAAATCTATTCTCATCAACATACTAGACTGAGTGGTCCAAGGATATAGACCGATTGGTCTCTTCCAATATCTCTAACTGAAATGACTCGAATGAAACGTAAATTACTGCCAAAACAACTTATAAACTCAACCAAACTCATAAAAAATAAATCGAAATATGATAAAACGCAATAAATTAAAGTGCCATCATACTAGAGTCATCTACGCATCACCACAGTTTCTAAGTACCATCAAACCAATCTAAAAACCCCGTATGCTATTTTTTCTCTATCTATACCATTTTCTCTTTAGGGATCTATTCCTCAACTGGTGGCTAATGTATGCTTAATCCTATTTCTCTCACTCTACTTTTTTAAACTGTATGATTTTCAAAGTTATAGCTTGTAATATTTACTCTGCATTTTAAATGAAAACCCTTTAAAAAAATAAAAAAACTAGTGTCATCTAAATAAATGGTCAAAAATTGAATATAGAAAAAAGTAGAGAGAATACCACGTGTCGGAATCATGGGGCATAATGGTAGTCATCTCTGAAATTCATGACATAGGTTTGAGGTTCGAACCCATCACCTCTCGATATTACGAAGGATATTAAAGTCATTAGAATATGTTGACAAAAAAAAATATCACGTGACCCTAACAATTACTAGATTCCACGGTACAGTATGAGCCTACGTGATTCGTAGAGTAATTGTAATGAAAAAAATCACTTTACCATTGACCTAATGGTGAATCTCGTTACGTATATTCAGAAAATTAACTATATATATATTTAATGGCAAATGGCTAAAACAAGGCTTTTAAGAAATCAATGAAAGAAGAAAAAGGAAGAAAGCTAATATCTGAAACGAAAAAACGTAAAGATAACATACAAACAAATAATGGAATATGATATGAGAGTTGAACTTGGAATGGGCCAAATGTGGAAGTGGTTGCAGCCATTATAGTTGAAGGTGTGGTCCCTCAAATAGAAAGTTAACTTGGCCTAAAGGTCAACCATACGTTTCATGTGCCTCAAGCGACGGGTCTGGCATTAATTATGAGTTGTCAGATACAGTTTGAACGATGGATAGATTACAGTTACCTATTAACTCTTTATACTAAATACAACAGGAAGCGAGCGAGATAGCTCTTATTACTAAATACTTTAGTATTTTTACTCTTCACCTTCCCTTTCTCCACAAGAAACCCAACACCCTAAAGCCTTCTCTGCTTCATCTACGCTCTCAAGTACCTCTCTCTTTTTGATCTCTGTGTTCATTGAGAATGGAGAACATAGCCGGAAACATCCAGACCGAGAGTGAAGCAAAGAAGGAGGAGAAGAAAAAGATTAAGAAAGAATCAGTTTCCTTGATGGGTTTGTATAGCTCAGCAGATAAAGTTGATTGCATTTTAATGTTCCTTGGCAGTTTAGGCACGTGTGTTCATGGCGGTACGCTTCCGCTCTTCTTCGTGTTCTTCGGGAAAATGCTAGATTCTCTTGGCAATCTTTCTACAGATTCTAAAGACATATCCTCCCGCGTTTCACAGGTTTTTCAAAAAATCCCGCGTATCAATGAAAGTTTCTGTAGACTCTTTCTTGATCTTGGTTCATAACTATATGGTGATTTTTATTTTCCAGAATGCTCTGTACTTGGTCTACTTAGGATTGGTCAATCTGGCATCAGCCTGGATGGGTACGTTTCCAGCTACATTGATTGATCTGCTTGTTATAATCTTATCGAGTTTCACCAGTTTTTTCATGTTTTTAGTTGGAATGGTTTATTGGCAGGAGTGGCTTGTTGGATGCAAACAGGGGAAAGACAAACAGCACGATTGCGTATAAATTATCTCAAATCAATCTTAGCAAAAGACATTACTTTCTTCGATACAGAAGCTAGAGATTCGAATTTCATCTTCCACATCTCAAGCGATGCTATCTTGGTTCAAGATGCAATTGGCGATAAAGTACTGTTTCAAATATATGAATGAATTCTAAAAACTAAACAAATAAAAAATCTAACTGACGAAATGTTTTTCTTTGTATCAGACAGGCCATGTTCTGCGGTACCTATGTCAGTTCATAGCCGGATTTGTGATCGGTTTTTTGTCGGTATGGCAGCTTACGCTGCTCACGTTAGCAGTAGTTCCATTGATAGCAATTGCAGGAGGAGGGTATGCTATAATCATGTCTACAATCTCAGAGAAGAGTGAAGCTGCTTATGCTGATGCAGGAAAAGTAGCCGAAGAGGTTTGTTTATAAACTCTGTTAAGGCTGACATTGTTTCGTACGTGCGTTTGCATTTTACTTGTGAAAAACGTTTTCATAAATACATTCACATTGTACGAAAATACTTTACAGCTTTTCATAAGAATATTATTACAAAATGTAATCCAAACGCAAAACACGTTCTGTTTGTGTTTGGTGTTTTTGTTTTCAACAGATATTTTGCATGCAAAAAATTTTTTTGATTGCTGAGAAAAAAAAGAAGAAGAAATAATATATATAAGCGCAAAATGAAGCCACAGGCAAACAGACAATCAAAATAAATCTCGAAATTTTTATTCAATTCTTAACACTTGGATCTTCAGGTTATGTCTCAGGTGAGAACTGTGTATGCATTTGTAGGAGAAGAAAAAGCTGTAAATTCTTACTCAAATTCTCTCAAGAAAGCTCTGAAACTCGGTAAAAGGAGCGGTCTTGCTAAAGGCTTTGGAGTTGGATTAACATATGGCCTCTTGTTTTGTGCTTGGGCTTTGCTTTTTTGGTATGCTAGTCTTCTTGTACGCCACGGAAAAACAAACGGTGCAAAAGCCTTCACAACGATCCTTAATGTCATTTACAGCGGATTGTAAGTCGAAAAACATCTGATACATTTTGCTTGATAGATCATCAAAATGTTTAGTGTTAATAATTTTGTTGCAATTTTGCAGCTCCTTAGGTCAAGCCGCACCTAGCTTATCCGCAATTGCCAAAGGCAGAGTTGCTGCTGAAAAAATATCCAGAATGATAGGAAACAACAATCTTGAAGTTTCTGGAAGATTAGACGACGGAACAACTTTGCAAAATGTAGTTGGGAGGATTGAGTTTCATCAAGTGTCTTTCGCTTATCCTTCGAGACCATACATGGTTTTTGAGAATCTTAGTTTCACTATACCTTCAGGCAACACTTTTGCATTTGTCGGTCCAAGTGGTTCAGGGAAAAGTACAATTATATCAATGGTTCAACGTTTCTATGAACCCACATCAGGGGAAATACTCTTGGATGGGAATGACATTAAGAGCTTTAAGCTGAAATGGTTGAGGGAACAGATGGGTTTAGTGAGTCAAGAACCAGCATTATTCGCAACGACAATAGCTTCCAATATTTTTGTCGGTAAAGAGGATGCAAGTATGGATCAGATCATAGAAGCTGCTAAAGTAGCCAACGCAGATTATTTCATTAAATCATTACCCAATGGTTACGATACTCAGGTAATTTACTAAAATTTACATAGTGATATTTTCATATTGCCACTTTCTTATTGGTCAAACCATTCTAATAGGTTGGAGAAGGAGGAGCTCAGCTCTCAGGAGGACAGAAACAGAGGATTGCGATTGCTCGAGCGGTTCTAAGAAATCCAAAGATATTACTCTTAGATGAAGCAACAAGCGCACTTGATGCCGAATCAGAAAAGATAGTTCAGCAAGCACTCGACAATGTTATGGAAAAAAGAACAACAATTGTCATTGCACACAGATTATCCACCATCAGAAATGTCGACAAGATTGTTGTGTTGAGAAATGGTCAGGTTATTGAAACCGGTAGCCACGCAGAACTGATATCAAGAGGAGGAGATTACGCGAGTCTTGTCAATTCCCAAGAGACAGATCCTCAATCAATTATGGTGGAATCTTGTAAATCTCTATCTGGATCTTTTAGTTCAAGATGGGTTTGTAGTTCAAGGCGGACTTCAAGCTTCAGGGAAGACTATGAAAAGACTGAAAAAGATTCAAATCAAGAAGTTTTAAACTCATCTTCAATGATATGGGAACTTATAAAGCTAAATGCTCCGGAGTGGCCTTACGCATTACTTGGCTCAATTGGTGCAGTTCTTGCTGGAGCACAACCGGCATTGTTCTCCATGGGGATTGCTTATGTGTTAAACGCGTTTTACTCGCCTTTTCCAAACGTAATAAAGCACGACGTCGAAAAGGTAGCAATTGTCTTCGTTGGAGTTGGAATTGTAACTCCTTTTATATATCTCCTCCAACATTACTTCTATACACTTATGGGAGAGCGTCTTACTTCTCGGGTTCGCTTATCCTTATTCTCAGGTAAACACCAATAAAATATATTAAAGATCCTTGTTTTGAGAACGATTTGTTACTTGAATGTTTATATTTTCTTACAGCGATTCTTTCAAATGAGATTGGGTGGTTTGATTTAGATGAGAACAACACTGGCTCACTCACTTCAATCTTGGCTGCTGATGCAACTTTGGTGAGGAGTGCTCTCGCAGATCGCCTCTCAACAATAGTCCAAAACCTCTCTCTTACAGTCACAGCATTAGCAATTGCCTTTTTCTACAGTTGGCGTGTTGCAGCTGTCGTAACTGCTTGTTTCCCTCTTCTCATTGCCGCTTCACTTACCGAGGTAACGCAAAATCAAAGATCCTCTCAACCATATTCTGAATCTTGAATCTGACAAAACCATGAAATGTGTTATGTTACAGCAACTATTTCTAAAAGGTTTCGGAGGAGATTACACAAGGGCTTACTCTAGAGCAACTTCAGTGGCGCGTGAAGCAATTGCGAATATAAGAACAGTCGCTTCGTTTGGTGCTGAAAAGCAGATTTCGGAACGTTTCGTTTATGAGGTAAGCCAACCCACCAAGAGTGTCTTTCTCAGAGGTCATATCTCTGGATTTGGATACGGTTTGTCTCAATGTCTCGCGTTCTGTTCCTACGCTCTTGGTCTCTGGTACATCTCGGTTTTGATTAAGCGCAAGGAGACGAACTTTGCTGATAGTATCAAATCTTTCATGGTATTGCTCGTCACGGCTTACTCGGTAGCGGAAACGCTTGCTTTGACCCCAGATATCGTGAAGGGTACGCAAGCACTCGGGTCGGTATTTAGGGTATTACATAGAGAGACTGAGATACCTCCAGACCAACCTAACTCAAGATTGGTTACCCAGATCAAAGGAGATATCGAGTTTAGAAACGTGATCTTTGCGTATCCCACGAGACCCGAAATCACCATTTTTCAAAACTTAAACCTCCGCGTCTCAGCCGGGAAAAGTCTTGCGGTCGTGGGACCTAGTGGTTCTGGAAAGAGCACGGTGATCGGACTGATTATGAGATTCTACGATGCGACCAACGGAAAACTCTGCGTCGATGGGCAAGACATAAAAACCCTAAACCTACGTAGCTTGCGCAAGAAGCTAGCATTAGTCCAACAAGAACCAGCACTGTTTTCAGCGACTGTACATGAGAACATCAAGTACGGGAACGAGAATGCGTCGGAGGCAGAGATCATGGAGGCGGCAAAAGCCGCAAATGCACACGAGTTCATAAGCAGGATGGAAAAGGGCTACAAGACGCACGTGGGTGAAAAGGGAGTGCAGTTATCAGGTGGTCAGAAACAGAGAGTAGCTATCGCGAGGGCGGTTCTGAAGGATCCTTCGGTGCTTCTCCTCGATGAGGCAACGAGTGCTTTAGACACGAGCTCGGAGAAACTGGTCCAAGAGGCGCTAGATAAGCTGATGAAGGGACGAACCACGGTGCTTGTGGCACATAGGCTCTCGACCATAATGAAAGCAGACACCATCGCTGTGTTGCATAAGGGACGAATTGTGGAAAAAGGAAGTCATAGAGAGCTTCTTTCTAAGTCTGATGGATTTTATAAGAAATTGACGAGTCTCCAAGAGGTGGTGTGACTTATGATCGTTGAAATTTCTTTTGCTTTTATTATTATTTTTATTTTTGACAGCAATTACAATTACATAGCAAATAGAGAAATCAAACAAGGAATTAATGACAATGAACGAAAACTCAATAAAGATTAGAAGCATTGGGTCATAGGTTAATTACTAGGGATTTAGAAATCAGAAGCAAACAAATCATCAAAGTAACAACAAGAGGCTCGTTCTAGAACTCAGAACAAAGTATTTTATTAAAATCCCATTATAGATGGTGTATGTCAATTCATCCCTTCGATTAGATTTTTGAGAGAAATTTGTTGTAAAAAAAATAGTAATCTCTATGCCTACAATCATGAGCTATTAAACCGTAATTCGCAATAAAGAAATAACGCACATTAATTTTAAGTTTGATATGTTCACATTATCCTTAACATATATTTGTATTGGTTAGGCAGAAAAACTATCAAACACTTCAGAAATGTTTTATTTGATGTTTTATGTATAAGTTTTATTCGAAAACGCGGGCTCCGTGGCTGCTGAGGCGGCGGGTAAACGCTCGGCGGCTGAAGGATTTCACTATAATCGGTTACAACTTAGAGAATTTGAGAAAACTTGAAGAAAAGAAAAACATGATGAACACGATGAGAAATACTAGTGGCGGTGGTTATTGGTTGCAGCCCTTAATGAGAAGATGAAACAAAATTTACAAATATTCATTCATCTTAAAGAAAATTGTAAAGTAAACCAAAAATCCTGAACTAGGGTTTCAAACTCCTGTCTGAGCCGTTTAAAAAAAGCACTTGAACTAGTACACCAAACCGTGTTTTCTGTTATTTTTAAATATATAAGGTATATTAACCAAACACTTGATAAAAGCCCTAAAAGAAATCTCTGATTAATATTGTTTAGACTCCTATTAATTGATTAGGCGTTTGGCCCACCGTCTAACCATAAAATTCCAACCCAGCCAAACTAAACCAAACTAAGTTATGTTAGAGAACTAAAGTTCACTTAAAGTTATCAAAACCAAACTGAACATAAAAAGAACTGAATCCGAACGAAAAAACGAAATGCCTACCTAACATAATGCTATAAATGAAAAAAAATATCATAGTTTTGTTATTTCATCTTAATATATTATGTGATGTGATGTAAGAGATCATTTTCATAATATTTAACTATAAAATTTTAGTATTAATGTCTAATAACTGATATCTAATATTTCATATATTGAGCAGTTTCACATTGATTATTATGTAATGAAAAGATTATATGTTCACCTACCCATTAATGATTGCCCATAGTTCCCCCCCCCCCTTAATATTTATATTTTAAAGCTTATATTACGAGTAAGTTGCCATATATAGTTAGAACGATGGGGAGATTAGAGTTTCCCCATTTAACACTTATTATCCCTTTTGGAGGAAAAACAACCGATAATTAAATGACATATTCAGCAAAAATATAAATAAAAAAGAAGTAAAATGAAAGACATACTTATTAGTGCGTACAAAACTATTTGTACTCTTTTACAATTTTTGCGTTTAACAATTCCCTTAGTAACGGACCACACATTATGACACTCTTAAAACAACTAGTCCCTTCACTTTTTGTCTTCCTCTTCCTCTTCCCTCTCCTACACGCATCAAACCCTAAAAAATGTTGCTCTTCCTTTTGGGGATTGTAATCAAATACATGTGAACAATTCGGGGTCTCCATCCGTTTCCTTTCTGCGATTCAGTCTCCACTGCACCAACCTCAATAAGACAAATCATAGAGCTTGCTATGTCTGGAATATTTTCTTCTCCAGAGAATCAACTACATAAAGCAGCAGATTTCTCTGAACTGATTGGTTAGTAGGCTTTTAACCTTCAATACTTCAGGATCTTCTTTCTCTCCTCGCTTCAATGTCTACTACTCGTTCTTGACCTGTCGCAAGGAGGTCGTGAAGCCGTCCTATTATCCGTCCATACCTTGCCTAAGCAATTCTACTTCCTCACTCTTCTCCACGTCTAATATGATGCTGCAAATTGTGAAGAGATTAGCTGTTCGAACAAATGTGCCGTTTGACGATAACATGTAGGCCTCTTGCGGGAATGGAGCTCACCGAATTGCAGAGGTTGTGAAATGGATTCCTTGAGATGTGGTTTTAAGAACAAGGCCTCCCTCGAAATCAAATGCTTC
The DNA here is from genome assembly GCA_039880935.1 of Streptanthus diversifolius. Lineage (NCBI taxonomy): Eukaryota > Viridiplantae > Streptophyta > Magnoliopsida > Brassicales > Brassicaceae > Streptanthus > Streptanthus diversifolius. The sequence goes on along the minus strand of JAXGFM010000014.1, from coordinate 23,471,682 downwards.
GCTGATAAATCCTGTACGATATTGATTTCTTATCTTCGTCGTCTTTTGTAATAAAAGAAAACTTAATTATTGGTAAGGCTGAAAATATTTTGGTGGAAATCTTCAATTCTAGGTAGGTTTAATTTTCTTTTGAAGTAAATTATCTACAGATTAAAAAAACGTAGACCAACTTTGGAGACCAACTTTGGAGACTTAGTTTTTTTTTGTTTTCTCAATCAAATTAAAATCCTTTCCAATATAATGAGATTTCTATTGAACATGTGTAGTAGACATTACCAGATGCTCTAGCATCCATGTCATTTTTCAGCGTATGTTTGAGGATTCAATACTCAAACAAAGAATGTCATTGTTGTTGACTACAAAAGAAATGCCACAAGACAGAGTGTTACAACCAAAACTTAATTAGCTAAGGCATATGATATAGCTCGTGAGATATCCAAATCGCTTGCTTCTACAAGTTTAAGACACAATCCTTTTTCAACGAGAGAAGTTTCCAGGGTACATAAAGGGGCCAAATACGACAAAAAAAAGAAGAAGACAAAGGTGGCCAAATGAAACGAGACCGATCTATATGCATTTCGAGGCAGGGGAAGTAGAAAAAAAAAAGTTCCTAACTTTTTAAGCTAATAGGAGACCTATGTAAAGACACTTTTAAGGATAAGGAGCTTCACTAGCTTTCACAAATCTGCCTTTGACACGCAACCTTGTATCAGCTCTTGCCTTCCTCGATTCATACCTTATAGTCTTATCATATCTGCTGGCACCCAATATCCAAGATACCGTATTAGATTTTCGAGTGGGAGATGGTCTATAGAAAATTTATCTTAAGGGGAAAGAAAAAAGCAGTATGTACCTCCGAGTTTTCCTCTTTTCCTTGTAACGCTGCATTGCATTGCCTCTGTTCTGAGCCAGTTGCTCCAGATCAGCCTTGGTTGCCACTAGTCTCGTGGTCTTACAACTAGTTCCAGCAATTTTTTCAGTGAAACGTAACTCACTGGAGGAGTTCGAACCTTTCTCGGAGCTAAAGGCAATTGGAAGATTGTTGCTCTCAGATGTTGCTGGTACCTGGCCTGAAGTTGATCGATTGTAGTCATCCTGCAAAAGAATCCTAATGAGCATAACAATTCACAATACGTGTATGTATGATTACATTTATTAAATTGCCTAACACATAGATATCACAAGCCAAAATGTTGGCATTGGTTTATTCTTAAGGTAAAAGAAAAAGAAAAGCAAAACAACTTGTAACTTATTTTCTAACTAGGTTTGAAGTTCTGAGTCTGTCACTATTCACTAGAAGAAAACAGTTTTTGAGAACAGATCTTAGCACAAAGGCTTCTCAAAAGGTTAGACTGTAATAGATCAATGCGAAAAATACTTAAAATCTCTTAATGACGTTGTATGAGAAAGCTGAAGCTAAATGTTACCTGGCAAATCTCTTTAACACCTTTCAGTTTAGTGGAACAAGTATCATTCATGAGGTCAACAAAGCTGTTGATTGTGAATGACGCAGCATCTTTTGTTACATATGCATCTTCCGTTCGGCTAGTGTCCTCGGGTTCTCTTGACTGTCCCAAGTTAAAATCCCATATCTGCGAGTTCACGGCCGTACAAGTTAAGACAACCACACAGAGTGACAATAATCTTGCTCATTAACAGAGAGAAACCTAAACTGTTCAAAAGGCCAAGAACCAAAAGAGAGATAAATTGCACAAACCTGAGTACTCTGGCCACCACTAGGATTAGCAGCATTCAACAGCAAAGATGTAAACGGCGTCGTTAGAGGCTGCTGGATAACTTCTCCACCGCCATTGATTTCCTCTGCATTTCTTTCCCATCCCAATCTCTCCCGCATCTCCGGAACCATAATCCCTTCCCTTGCTTCTCCTCCTTCTCCCTCTCCGTTGCAATCTCCGTAACGGTCACTGTTACCATCACCATCGTTGTCACCACCAACGACACCATTCTTGAGCAACTCCTCCAGCTGTTTGCACAACACCTGCTTATACCTCCCACAGCTAGAGCTACGCGTCTTAAACGTCATATCGTTGGGGACGGGTACGATCAGTTCTTGTACAACGTTAGATCCAGAAACCCATGAATCCAACTGCATCCCGAAATTCTCCATCATCATCATCGGCACTTCGTTATCTTCTTTCCTCCCTTCCAGATCGAGTCCCCATAAGGCGGCAAGTTCCAACGCCGACGGACAACCGGAGAACCCTTCAACGGTCGAGCGGACATGAGCGTCGGAGACGGAACAGCTTCCGTGCACATCCCAATCGCACTCCTGACACAAGACGAGGTTGTCGGTGAAGCAGCTGACGGAGACTGGCTCGTTACCGCAATTATCACAGATCTGAGATCGGACGTGCTTCCTCGACAGGAGATTCGCCGTGTGCACGTGCTGGTCACAGGGCAAACAGAGCTTCGCCGTGTCGGCTCTACAGAACAGAACCGCCGTTCGCTCGCCACAGAAATCGCACGGAACTCTCTGGGAAGTACCCATGAATCCTCCTGAAAAACCTTAAAAGCCCTTCTTCTTAAAATCCGAATTTAAAGAGAAGAAATTCGAATAAAATTAGCAGAGATTATGGCCGGTGGGAATGTTGATCAAACGAAGAACATGACAAATCCATTTCTCACGTTGTCCATTTTGATTTTGTAAATTATCTGCAAATCTTTGTAAAGTAATCAGGACAAAGAAAAAAAGCTGTTTTTATTCTCAGCTTAAATGTATCACTGTGGGGTTTGGGATGTACTCCTCTGTGTTGCGATGTATGGAATGGACTATTTAGATCTAGCGGTGTGATGAGGGAGTCCCCATTATTAGACTGCGAGGCTTAAGTCGTGACAGAGAATCTTTGACAAAAATATCTAATCTACTTTATCACTTCTTTTTTTTTTTAAATTCTAGTCATTTTTGTACTTACAAAGGGGAAAGTTAGAGCAAAGCACATGATTTTCTAGAATTAGGTCTTTCCCTAAATAGCAATTACTTTTTTGAACCCGTGGAGTTTTCGTTTACTATTAAATCACTACCGATATAGTAGTAACGGCTTGAATCTTATTTGCTGTCTTAGCAAAAATTTGTATCCTCAACATAATATTAACTATACCATATATTATTTGCATTATATTCCGAAACGTCACCGGGTTGATAAAAATTTTTTACAGGAGTAGATAATATCATCCTCTCTGTAGGGCCGGTTCTTGACAAAAGGTTCTATATATGTCCTGAAAGCACTTGTCGTAATTCGTAAGATATTTTCAAGATATTTTAAAACTTAATAAATGTAAACAAAAAGTGACGTCGATAAAGAAAAGTACATGATATTAAAATAAATGTTGAGTATTAATAACTTGATTTTCCAAGATATCGAATCCATAAAAACCAAATGATAAAACAAATAATTTTTTTGTCATAGAAGCTACATTAGGAGTCCCATAACGGATTAATTTTAAAGTGGAAATTAAGAAATGGGCTTAAGCCCATAATGGAAGCTTGACAAGTGGTCGGCGATAGATAGATCGTTAGATTCTTCGTTCGTTGTCTTAAGGTTAGAAGTCTATTCCAGAACTTGGTTTCGATTTCTGCATTTACCCAAGTCTCTTGTTTATTCCGGTTGTGGGGTTGTCGGTTATAATAGGAATCGGAATGTTATCCGTCTGAAACAATTTCTCGTGAGGAAGAAACCCTAAATCGCCATGGATAAGGAGAGATACTCCAGGAGCAACCGGGACGATCGTGACCGTGATCGTGATTCGAGTGTGGATCGTTCGCCGGAACGAGAAGGCGGACGCCGGCATCAAGTCCGTGATCGCGATGGCGATTCGAAGCGTCGTGATTCAGACCACTACCGGTCATCGAGGCGCGACGATAGGGAGGATGAGAGAGATAGGGCTAAGGATAGAGCTCGGGACAGGGGGAGATCTGTCGAGCGAGGCGAGAGGGAAGGGAGTAGAGATAGGGAAAAGCATCATGATAGGTCTCACGAAGGAAGTAAGGAAACGAGGAGTAAGAGGAAAGAGAGGGAGGAGGAGAATGGGAATAGGGAAGGAAAGAAGAAATCTAGGTTTTCTGACGGGAGTGATGAAAGGAGGAGCAGGTTTGAGGATGTGGCTATGGAGCATGAGAACAAAAATGCTGAAGTAAGTGAGGGTTCTAGGGCCATGAAAGCAGCCAGTGGCGTCCCGATTGTGAGTTTCTATGCCTTTTTACTTTAATCTTTTTAGTTGTGACTGTCTATATCTGCTTCTGATTTCTCAAACATCGTTTTGTTTGCAACTTGTGCTTTGTTCAAGATAACCTCTATGTTAGCTCAGTTTCAGTAGATTTGTGGTTCGTTTTCAGATTTCCCAAAGATATTCGAGTGGTGTTTGAAATGCTCGGATCTTCTTGTCTCTGTGCAGGGCGCCGATACAGATAGTTCTACTGCCTCGGAGACGTCTTTGGCCCCTAGTCAAACCCTGCTCACTAAGGTATCTTCGATATATACAACGGATGAAAATAAGGGAGTTAGTATTGTCAGATCTCATGAGGTTCCTGGAAAATCTAGTACAGATGGAAGAACGTCATCAACAGCTGGGAAAAGTAGTGCACACTTGTCCCTTGATGCATTAGCCAAAGCTAAGAAAGCCATACAGTTAGGAAAGGGATTAGCGGACAGATTTAAGAAACTTTCTTCGGTAAGATCTGCAGATATTCTGGACATGTGTATTCATTCTTCTCTTGGAACTTTGTATTTTGATATACTGCTTTCTCTCTTCTGTTCGCAGGTGAACCAGGGTACTAAGTCAACTTCAGAAGGTAGTCCACTTACCAGAGTTCCATCATCGACTTCTGCTTCAACACTGCCACATACTGGCTTTCCTGGCCTTGAGAGTATTGCAAAAATTGAAGCTGTTAAGAAAGCTCAGGAGCTGGCAGCTAAGATGGGATACCGTCAGGATCCAGAGTTTCCTACCCTTCTTCATTATTTTCCGGGACAGGCACCCACAGAGTCAACGGCCGTTCCACAGAAACCGGCAAAGGCACCTGTTCTGCGTGTGGATGCACTGGGAAGGGAGATAGATGAACATGGAAATGTGATTAGTGTGACTAAACCAAGCAATCTTAGTACATTAAAGGTCAGTAAAATTAATTTGAATTTTAAGCTTTCTATTTTTATTTTCTTTTTCTGATCGAGCTCCTAATATGCTTGGATATCTACAGGTTAATATCAACAAACAGAAGAAAGATGCTTTTCAGATTCTTAAACCTCAACTGGATGTAGATCCAGAAGAAAATCCCCATTTTGATCCTAGGATGGGTATTGATAAAAACAAGATTTTGAGACCCAAGCGTATGAGTTTCCAGTTTGTTGAGGAAGGTAAATGGACAAGGGATGCTGAGAGTTTGAAGTTAAAGGTATGCATAGTCTTTTCTGTGATTGATTCTTTTAAACCATTTCATTCTTGTTGGCCTTTACAGATGTCTCAGTGTGTGTATTTTTTGTCTTTGATTTATAGAGTCAATTTGGTGAAGCAAAAGCAAGAGAGCTGAAGGTGAAGCAAGCGCATCTGGCTAAGGCCAAGGATGATATAAATCCAAATTTTATTGAGGTATCCGAACGTGCCCCGAGAAAAGAGAAGCCTAAGGAGCTAATCCCAGATGTTGAGTGGTGGTACGTAAATTTTCTCACTTTGCCTTTTTGTGTTGATGCTGAGTTGTTTTTTCGAATGTTCATCTGATGACGTTTACATGGCATAGCCTTGAGGAAAACAAGTCATACTACAATTATCAAACTAAACTTGTAAATTTTTGGGGTATTGGATGAAAGTGATGAATCACCATAGTAGTAGCTTCTGTTCCTGTTGTTTAGTGTTATTCGTTTCCTGTTGTTCACCATTGTGCTGTTTTGGTTTCTTTTTTTCTGTATATGTTCATGATGGGTTATCTTAGCTCATAATTTTACTTTCTCTTTCAGGGATGCAAATGTTCTCATCAATGGCGTATATGGGGACATAGCTGATGGTACCATTACAGATAGCGATCTGAAGATAGAAAAACTCACACATTACATTGAGCATCCCCGTCCCATAGAGCCACCTGCAGAGGCAGCGCCTCCACCACCCCAGCCTCTTAAACTGACAAAGAGGGAACAGAAGAAACTGCGAACTCAGAGGCGTCTAGCAAAAGAAAAGGAGAAACAGGAGATGATCAGACAAGGGTTGCTTGAGCCACCAAAAGCAAAGGTGAAAATGAGCAATCTGATGAAGGTTCTCGGATCTGAAGCAACCCAAGACCCTACCAAGCTTGAAAAAGAGATACGCACAGCAGCTGCCGAACGTGAACAGGCTCACACGGACAGGAACGCAGCAAGGAAACTAACTCCTGCAGAGAAACGTGAGAAGAAAGAGAGGAAGCTTTTCGACGATCCAACAACGGTGGAGACGATAGTGTCGGTGTACAAGATCAACAAGCTTTCGCATCCTAAAACGAGATTCAAGGTGGAGATGAATGCAAGAGAGAACAGATTAACAGGATGTAGCGTGATGACAGAGGGAATGAGTGTGGTTGTCGTGGAGGGCAAGAGCAAATCGATAAAGAGATATGGGAAGCTGATGCTGAGGCGGATAAACTGGGAAGAGGCGGTGAAGAAGGATGAGAAGGAAGGAGAGGAAGGAGATGAAGACGAAGAGGAGAATGGCGGAAACAACAAATGCTGGTTAGTTTGGCAAGGAAGTGTTGCGAAACCGAGTTTTCATAGGTTCCATGTACAAGAGTGCTTAACGGAGTCTGCTGCCAAGAAAGTTTTCACGGATGCTGGTGTCGCTCACTACTGGGATCTCGCAGTCAATTACACAGACGACTAAATCATTCATTCCTCCACTTCGCCATATTCTGTGTCAATTGCTATAATGTCTCTCGTACCCTACTCATCTTATCACCTTGAGATGCTTTAACTAATGAACATGTAATGGAATTTGCGGTTCTCCTGGACAGTTTTTTGTGTTACTCCACCAATGCCTTGCTGGTATTTCATCTGTTTGTTAGTCAAGAAGGTAAATGATACAATATGCATGATCAGATTCACCTTCTACCTCAGTTATACATAAGAACAGAGTTAAACTCTGGAACAAGTTTAGTATCATTGATAAAATCGTAGACTAGATTCGCGAACATTTTCAAAATTATTTGGTTCGTTTGCTTGTTCAGTATTTTCTAAAGATTTGAGTTCTTATCCGGAACATTCAAAATTTAGTTTTAGTTAAACTGGCCACTAACCGAAACCATGATGAATATCTAATGCCACGCGCATAACCCGCGCGTGTAGAAGTGGTCATACGTTCCTTTTACAAGGACGTGCGACAAAACGCGAGCCTCAGTGGCCATTGTGCGCCTGACAGCTACGGCCTTCAGCTTTCTCTTTACCCAACAATCCCCACGCGCTTCACCCATACGACGCGTGATTTAATCCCCTGGTTTTGTAATTCCGAAAATACCCTTAAAGTCTTTTTTTCTTTTCCCTTAATTAAAGAGTGTTTCTTCGTTTTCGTTTTCTACCTTAAATCCTTCCAAAACTCTCTTCTTTTTTTTGTTCATTTCTTCCTTCTCCTCTGGTTTGGAAACATTTCGGTGAGTTCGATCGAAGAAAACAAAGTAGCGGGTTATAAAATGGCGGCACTGGATATGGCGACAGTCACAAAATATCTGGAGAGATCGATGCAGAATTGTTCATTGAGTAACCGGAGAAGGAGTTTCGGAGATGGGTTTGGTATGACGGAAGAGAGCGAAGAAGATCATATCCCGATCTCAGATAGAACCTTGGAGCTCAATTCTCATATCTCTGTTCCTTCTCATTTAGAACAGTGTCTTGATCTCAAGGTAAAGGGAACAAACGCGAAACCAGAAATCTTTTCTTCTGCCTTTCTTTTTTTTTTTCTGGGTTACATATTCTCTGCATGAATTTCGATTTTGTGTCGTTTTCGTATTTACCGTCGGAACAAGGAGAATCATTTGTTGGTTTATTATGGAAGGAGAGATAGCTTCTTTTGTGTTCCTTGTAAAATTTTTTTGTTTTGTTTACTTGTGTGTTGCATTTATTGCTTCAACCCTTGTCTCTATTGTCTAAAAATGCCCACAAGGTTTGGTTTAAATCTTGATTCTAATAACCAAAAGAGAAACCCTAGCTGAAATTTCAGGTTGTTTCTTTATTTTTATTTTGGAACGGCTTCACTTTGGAATCTTCGGATTTAGAATGTAATTTCTGTTTGATGATTTTCTTTAATGGAACAAACGTTTTTTTTTGTATATAACCAGAGAGATTTGCATTTAAAGTGTAGTCCAAAGTTGTTTTGTCTCAGGACTTGGGTGCATATTTGCGTTGCATTACATTGCAAAGAAAGAAAGTAGAATCATTACGTCTCCTCTTTATCTTTCTTCTGGAAAAAGAAGAAAAGATGAAACGTTACTTGTGTGGATTTGGCTATTTAGCCTTAGCAGCAAAGTAGTTTCTTTTGGACTGAAATCTGGAGGTGGGTTTTAATGTTTAGACAGGAGACGTTTACTACATAAACCGGAACAGTGGAATGAGAGTGAAACAAGATCCGAGGAAATCAGTCAGCAGCAACAGTGCTGATCAATTCAGTGGAGACTCCGATATAACTGTGTTTTCAGAAGAAGATAGCTCGTATTATGAGAGCGAAGAGTCTTCATCAGAGTTATCGAGAGAGAATCACAAAGAAGAAGAAGAAGAAGAAGTTCTTGTGGTAGCTGGTTGCAAAGCTTGTTTCATGTATTTCATGGTCCCTAAACTTTTAAAGGATTGCCCCAAATGTGCAGCTCAGCTTCTCCACTTTGATCGACCACACTCTACTTCTCCTTAAACCTCTTATTTCTTTGTTTTTTGTTTTTTTTTTTACTTTTTTTTCATTTTTATTTTCTTCACATAGATTTGTAGGTTTCCTTTTTATTTCTTCCTCTCCTTTTTTTATCTCATAAACTATTGGCCGTGTTGCATCTCAATCGCATTAACACGAAGTTTGATGGTAATGTTCCAAACAATAGATGGGAAAATAAAAAACACACGAATTAGGATGATAGCTGAACACAGATGTATGCTTTTAATTAATGCGAACAAGCGAATTTGGACGTAAGAAATGAATGTTTTTAATTGGATTTCATAGATTTGTGCGATTGATAAATTTGATTAGCTATGAAAGGGAGAGAGTTTGGAGGGGATGTCTGTTGAACTCATGATTTAAAGTTGGTCAATGAAAATAAGAGCCCTTAAGACTCGCGCGCTGCGTGTCTAGAAAGAAATTAAAAAAAAAAAAAAAAAAACATAATGATTGCAGCATGTGAATACCACATTTTCTGTTCCTTTTGTTTCCCATGTTAATTCGTCAATCAAAATTTTGCCCTCTTTTAGTTTTTTTTTTTTAATTCTATATTTTTTAATTTTAATATTAATAATCCCAAAAAATGGACTTTACAACATGAATTTCAGAAAAGTGAACCGGATAAAAGCTTGACAATGGGCCCGTAATGGGCTAGACTATCATGAAATCCATATCTAAATCTAAATACTAAACGTAAAACGCAAAACGCAAAACGCAAAGTTAAAAGTAAAAAAAAAAACGCAACTGTGAAGAAACGCAAACTTCACCGTCTTTAGTTTTGACCAAAATAAAAAACACTACAATAATTAAGATGGAACTTTTACAATACTTTTAAATTTCAACTAAATTTGCTCATAAATATCAAATAGAATCTTTTCAGCAAATTTCTTGTTTTAGAATATTGTATTTCTATATCGGATGAAAGCGGATCAAATTGAGAGTGGATCAGATAGATTAAATGAAGATCAAATGTTTCTGACAGAATAAATACGGATCAAACAAATTGGCAATCCAAAATATATATCGGCAGTCCCAAATTAATATAATATTATTTTATAATTGTTTAACTATTTTTATACAATAACATAATAATAAAAGTTTATATTTACATAATAAATTATTTTCTATTTATAAAATTTGAATTATTTAAAATTAATTTATAAGTATAAATTAACTAATTAAAATGCTTATCCAAAATTAATATTTGAAAAAATATTACATAAATTAATATTTAATATAATATTACAACTGTGTGGAGAATTTTTCTTGGATCAGACAAATAATTTTAGTTTTTAATTTGTAATTGAGATTATATAAAAATATTACAAAGAAATATGATAAATATGGGACAAAAGTTTGACGTAACAGATATTAATTGAATAATAGATTATATTTGGATAATATGTATAAAATAATTTTGTGTTTTCTTAAATTAAAATGAATGAAAAAAAAGGGAGAACCGCTTTAAACCAAAGAACTGCCATGTATTTGATGCGTTTTTACTATTTATATCAGATCTTAAATTTTACTCATCATGAAATTGAATTGCATTCGGATAAATTAAACTTGTGAATCCAAGCTTCAAAGCGGACGAACCCCTCCTGCATTTGGTCTGCATTTTATCCACTATCCATTCAAGGCCATATAAGTGATGCCTTGATGATAAAAATATTTTTTATTTAAACTGTTATTTCAGAATTGTAATGTAATTTTCATAATAAAAACTATTTTGTAAAAATTACTACTAAAACATATGGAATATAACATAGTTTCAAGAGACAAGCAGAAAAATGGATTGTCAAAGCTAACAAGATTATATATAGATATATTTTTTCCACTTTCCATTCTTGACAAATCATTAGCTGTTGCAACCACCTTTGATCATTTATAGACACTTTTTTCTGCTCTCAAAAAACTTTACGATCTACATTTGAAGTTTGGGTGTTAGATCCATATTCACCGTACTAATTTGATAGAATATAAATCTAAATCTTTTTCATTAAATGTCCTTCATCAACCTTCCAATGTAACTAACAAAACATGCATTGATCTCATAGCAATCAATATTGACTCATAACATCAATATGAATTGTTAATTACACAAGACATGAAATAAATAAAAATAAACTATATATATATATACAACTTTCTTTTCACATTTAACGCTACCTCTACTTCTTTTATATAACTCAGCAACTCATCTTTAACAATTTCTTTTGACTTTTTCTTTCTATAATAGAATGATTGTTCTATCAAAATTCAAATGGATTTTTTAGTGATATTTTTTAATATGATAAAGTGTCTAGAAGATAATGAAAAAATTACTTAAATTATTAATTAATATAGATAATCAACAATATTAGTCATTATATATAACTAAAGAGGCTTACTATTGTCTCATTAAATTCTTGATAATAATAAGTAAACTTATGAGCTAATTTCAGTTTCCGAACATCTGTGTATCTATGTAATAATATGTATTTATTAGTTCATTTTGTTAGAAAAAAAATTATATATTTAATTAGTGGTAAATATTATGTAAAATTTAATGTTTTTCTTTGTATAGAAATAAAGGAACTGTACTTCAATCTTCACTATTGATATAGAAAATTATTCTATTTTTATTCTAAACAAAAATAGCATGCATTTTAAGTTCTTATCCTAATTAATATTATGTTTGAACAATTTATTTAATAGCATAATTGAGGTGTCTTGCTCTTGCTTAACATCTTTTAGTTGTTTGACATCTCTTTTTACCAGTTCTACATACTTTTTGTAGCTCTAAATATCTCATGATAAATTTACACACCCACACATAATTTCATTAGTAGCTTGATAATAAATTTATATAGTAAAATTTTGATACTCAGATTTTAGTCCACATAATTATAATATATTAATAAGAGCACATTAATATAGGACTTATACTTTTTATTATTCATTAGATTTTATTTTTCTTATAATCATTTTTTTTATGAAAAGTTATATTTTTAACAGTTATGACTATTCAATTTTTGTTTATTTCCTTTTATATAACATCTTTTAAATTTCTTTATTTTTTGAACAAATATTGTACCTGTAAAAAAGAATGGATCCTAAAAGTTAACAAAATTGTACATACATATACTTTTTCCACTTTACATTTGTGAGAAATCATCAGCTGTTGTAACCACTTTTATAGAAATTTTTTTCTACTCCAACAAATACCTTAACCTATACATTTGAAGTTCGCGTGTTTGATCCATATTCATGCGTGTTTTCTCAACCTTCTAATGTAACTAACAAATCATTCATTGATCTCATAGAAATCAATATTGGCTCATAACATATATGAATTGTTAATTACAAAAACATGAAATCCAAAAATAATGAATAAACATACTTATATATTTAACTTCCCTTTGACACTTGCTCTCGCCACCTCAATTTTTTTACACAACTTATGAACATTAATATTTTCCAATGTCATATAATGTCATATCATCTTTAACGATTTCCTTTAACTTTTTCTTTATATAATAGAATTTGATTAGTCTATTAAAATTTTAATAGATTTTTAATGATATTTTTAATTTGCTAAAAAATGTCGAAAGATAATAAATAAAATACTTATATTATCAGTATTATATTAAAGTAGATAATCGGATTAGTCATCATATATAACTAATGAGGCTTACTACTATCACATTAAATGCTTGACAATAATAAACTAACTTATGAGCTAATTTCAACTATCCAACATAAACTATCACATTTCTCTATATGTTTATTAGTTTTTTGTTAAGAAACACAAAAAACCTTATATTTAACAAGTTTACTTTTCTGTTTTGTTAGCTACTTTCAGGTAAAAAAAAATGAATAAAAACTGATAAATATTATGTAAAATTTCACGTTTTTCGTATAAAAACAAAAACAAAGGAATTTACAATATTCAAAGAAAATTATTTTTTATTTTAAATAAAAATAACATGTGTTTTAAATTTTTATTCTAATTAATGTTAAGTTTTAAAAATTTATACAATAGCAAAATTGAGGTGTCTTGCTTTTATTTGACATCTCCTTTTACCAGGTATAGATATTCTGTGTAAGTAACATTTTTCTTCTGAGTGATGAGGTGAAGACACTGAGTCATTTAGAAGCTTTGTTGAAAGTAATCTCTTGTGTGCATTACATGCGTGGAAGGATGAAAGTGCCACAAAATATGAAACATATCAATCTCACACAAGTGAGGAACATAACCTAATGAGAGACTTGGCCCAGAAAATTAAGATGGTGTGGTCAGGAAAAACAGAAATGTTGGCCTATTAACTTAATTAAGAGTTTGTGTATGTGTGTGCATATATAACCAAAAAGGCGTGAAGAGACAAAAGGACCATAGAGTGCATGTCACACGCATATGGTAATAGAATCGTAAGGCCGTCCTATATGATTGAAATTATTAGACTTGTCCAAATATGCGTACATGATAATGAACTAAAAAGGTCGGTTCGAAGGAATTTACAATCGTATTATAAAGTGTGATGTAAAAAAATTGGAAGAGTTTAAAAAAGAGAATAATAAAACAGTGAAAATATGTTCTTCTCTCCTATATTCATATCTCTTCGCTGTTCTGCATTGGTTTATAAATATATTTTACATGGTATCAAAGCTTTGAAGAGAATTCCATAAACTTTAATTTCCAGTTACTATATACACATTTTGTTAATATATATCATAAAAATCTGAGTGCTTTAATTTTACCAAAAGAAAAAAAATGCTATACCTAAATGAGTTACGATCGCATCTAATATGCATGTTAAAAAAGGTTCTTTACTACACATCTATCTTTTGTCTGTTTTACAACCTTTTTCTTATATTACTACATTAAATTACTGAGGTTTGACCACGGAGCAGTCAATCAGTTGGGTATTATGTCACCATTTCGTCAAACATTTGCAACTAATTAGGATAATTTTCTTAAAATATTTCACTAATTTTATTCAACTACTAATTAATTTGTTTAATCAACTAATTAGGATAATTTTCTTAAAATATTTCACAACATTAATCAACTACTAATTAGTTAGTATATAACCATATCACTGGTCAGTAGCATTTAGCATCCGTATAGTCACCCATTGCACTCACTTGACATCCAGAAGGAGAAATCGACTCTAGTATATATAGGCCTGAGCTAGGCTTTTGTAATTTTGTATCTCATGCTTTGCAATAGAATATTTTAATTTACAGGGATGTTTTGTTTAAATCTGAAAATATTTATTACTTGATATTTTAAAAATAAGCTATGAATTTTCTATATATAGACACTTTTCTTATATTATTGTAAGGGTTATTTGTTTTCTATTTGAATTATGGAGAAGTTTCAAATTATTTTTAAGTTAAAGAGCATACCAAATTAAAGAAGAGTAACTTCAGTACTAAATGACCAACAGTTGGTCATCTATTTGTGGATGGAAAAATTGTAAATAAACTTTTTTATTAAGTTTTTCTAAATTATTTATTTGAAATAAAAAACGACAGATGGAAAAATTGTAAATAAATTTATTTAATTAGCAGGAGCTAATTTACATGACATTATGCATATTTTTTTTTTCAATCACAGGCAATAAAAATAAAGCATATCATTTATTTACAATTCCGCCATCAAATTTTTTGGTTGCACATTTTGGTTATGCATCATACATATAGTAGCAATTTCTCCCATTAAATTACTTCCTTTCTCACCGTCAAAACTCAAAGTCGTTGTTTCAAACGATTCTCGTTTTAGGAGATCTGTTATTGTCTATCTTTTTTGTCGACCACTGTTATACGGTATACTATTTTCTGTGGTAAAATTTCAGTTGATATTAACCAAAAGGTTTACATAATCATCGAAGGTAAAAAGTGCCAGCAGCAGCAACGACTACACCCAACTATAGATAATCTATGTGAAAGATATTAAGATATAACCAAAAAATGTAACAAAAAAACAATCGGAGTAAAAAGTATATATGTGCATGTGTTATGTGTATATTATGTAGCAGAATTGTGGGGGTCACATGGAGTTCAGAGAAAGAGCAGAAGAGTCCCCACATCGTCTGTGGTTTGGGTCCTCGGGCTCTGCGGATACCAAACATCATCATGCATGCCCAACTCTCTTTTTCATTATTTTTTCCCTTCTTTTTTTGGATTTTTATTTTACCATTTTAGGGTTTTCTTTTGTATATTCATGTCCTCCTACAACTATCATATATATAATATCCACATTTTCCCTCGTATATATAAATAAAAAGAATAAATGCTTTATCAATTTCTACTCCTTACATCATTTCTTTATTATTAGCCTTTCATTCTTCCTTCACGCTCCCTTTTTATGGCTTCGTTTTAGTTTGGTTCAACTTCCCATCATGCATGTATACATATTTTATTGTATGTAATATTCCAAGTAATCTATCTTATTATTGACATTTTGACAGGTATTGTCATCATATTCCTCTCCACTCTCTGCCCATTCCACTTGCCTCATTCCTAATCTAAAAATTATAATTTATTATTTAATCAACTCGTTGATGCACCCTTTCTCGATATATAATATGCATATATGTCATTAAGTGCAACTATAGTACTTCATTTTTCCTACATATTTTTTTTGAATTTTTCTTACAAAAATAATCAAGATGCACGTACATTCATTTTACACATTAGTAATAACATAACCATCAATCACTACATGCTGAGTAAGTGTCGCAGTAAAACAAGAGCAGTTGATATAAATTGATTATCCATTTCGATAACCACAAACACTTGTTTAAGATATTACATATGTGTATGTGTGCATTATATAAAAAAAAATTTAGCAACTAGTAGTATTACTTCAATATATCAATTGTAATCTAGTTTATCATTTATGGCCAAAATACTTTCACATACAAAATTTTTAGTTATAAATATTAATTATTAAACACTAGCCTCGATATTCACAAATTCTTTTGTTAGGGTTGATACACATGATTAACTTATGATGCTATTTTTCGCAAGACTTTAGTGAAAAGATAAAGTTGTAAGACTGTTGAAATATTCTAGGAAATGAATGATTTTTATAGGAAACAAAAAGGAGATTGCAATGATCGTAATTGAAGATCAAATTAGTTGACGATCATTACCAAAAGAAATGGGTCTTGACATATATATGATCTTGTTTTACATGTATGCAACATGGTTTTCAATATACATTCATGAACTTATGTGCATAATTAAAAGTGAACAAGTAACAATTGCTTTTATTACTTTTGACTAAATTTGTAAAAATATATGTCGAAAAATTTATATGGAAAGAGGGATGTAGATGGCCTCTACTGACTAGCAAAATAAATTGACTGAATATCATCGAAATTAAATTAACATGGATTACAGACTCTAAACATATACAATGAAGAATCAAATACGACAAGACCACAACCGTAAAGAGCTTTTATTATTACAAATAATCAAAGGAGAAAACTAAATTGGAAGAGATAAATTACAAGCTAATTACAGATAAAAAATCCCATAAAAAAGAAGCAACCCATTAGGGCTAAAAATAAACTTTATAAGAATATTAATAATTTAATTTCCTTGAACACAAATTAATAACCCTAGCTGTCAAATTTTTTCGTCCTCGGAACATGGCCTGAAAAAGCAATTAGCTGGATCGATCACACCCCAATTCATCCTTTTTCCTCGCACAGGCATACCTTTCGTCCTTTTAAAGTCAATAAAACCCAAATAAACTTTTACATAAATAATGAAAAATTTTAAATCATTTTGAGTACGAAAAAGAAAAAGTGTACTCCTAAATTATATACGCTTTTACATTACGTATATATGATCTCTACGTACATGAAAAAATTCATAAATTTCAGATATTTCTATTGAATTTAAATCTGACAGGCAGAGAGACCATCACACTCCTCTCTTTCTTACATTCCCACAAGCTTCCAAACAAAGAGAATTAAAGGAAAGTAAGATTTGCAAAGGAATAATTCTCATCCTCGTCCTCTCTCACTCACAACCCTACACGCATATAATATCATTTTTAAAAGTACATATAACATATTTATAAATAAAACCCTTATCTTCTTCATGAGAATCATTTCCTCTCCACAAAACCATGCCTTCTTTAAGCTCCCTTCTCATTTTTTCAATAATCCCTCCATATATGGGTTCATTCTGAGATCATATGGCCAATATGGCTCCTCCTGAATCCTCACTGCTTTTCGGCGTTTTCAGCTACGGCGGTTGCAGCAGAGGCGGAGACGGTTTCACGGAGGCGATGATGATGAGAGAAGCAATAATAAACAATCAAGATTCTAGTGGAGAAGCATGCTCCGTCTCCGATCCAACTGCAGTTTCTACAAACTATTATAACACTTCTTCCCCTCCGGCCAACAAAGACGACGGATCTGCCTCAAAGAACGACGTCGTTTCTTGTATTAACATAGAATATGATAATAAAGACAAATCTTGGCTCCGCTTAGGTATAGGCCCTGAGGAGAAAAGCAACAGCAACAATACGGCGTCGTATAAGCTCCAGCGTTGTTGTAGCAAAAACGCAGGTGGAAGAGAAAGTTCGTTAGAGCTCAGTTTGTTCTCCTCATCCTCAACCGCGGCAGGAGCGGCTAGTAGTACTGTAGATCACCCGCAGCCGCCATATTCTCATGATCAATTGCTGACAATGCGCCGAGCGTCGTTGGTTTACAATCACCAGTTAATTCGATCTCAAACGTTACTAAATCGTGGCTTTTTGATTCCATCTTCAAAGCCATGGATACCTCAATATACGGCGCCACTTAGCCCGTCATCATTAGGGATGATGAGTGAGCGTGACGTCGCTAACAATAATAGTGTTACAAGGAGTTATTGTGTGGAGGAGGGAGGAGCTGGACCAAGCTCGGAGTTCAGGGTTCTTGATCCTCCAAAAAGATCACATTGTGGTCTTTGGTTTCTACTTCAAGCTTCACAATTTCAGTAATTAAGACCTCTCTTATTTTTTCTTTTAATCCTTTCTCAGTTTGGTTCAATTTAAATTAGTGGGTAATACTCGATCTTTTAGCATATATGTGTGTGTGTCTGTGTGTATATATTATAACATTGGATTTGTAAACGCAGGGAAAAGGAACCGTTCTTGCCTCAAGTAAACAAAAGCTACTTGAGAATCAAGTAAGCCTGGTTTGTCTCATGCATTATTATTTAAACTGTTTTTTTGTTAATGGAAGTTACTAACGATTACTTTTGTTATATTCTAATTTTTTGTTTTGGATTTGCATGGATAAGGGATGGGAGAATCACAGTTAGATTGCTAATTAAGTACCTTATGAAGAAGCTTCAATTGGATAGCGAATCTGAGGTAAATATTCTAAACGACAACTCGTTGATAAGCTTTTTATTCTTCTAATTAAGATTTGTGATATGAAATGAAAATGACATTAGAACTAAATCTCCAACTTAATTAGGTTACACGTCTGATGTCATCGTGTCGTATAGTCTATACCTTAGTTTAGTTAAATCTTAGCTAGCTAGACAAACACAAATCGTAGTAATATAGGTGAATGAAACCACTTTCTGACTATTGAAAGCCACACGACATCCTTAATTAATTAGGTTCAAGTCTAATTACTACTCATGAATAACTTAATGTTCGAATTTATGAACTCGATACCTTCTGTGTTCAATCAATCAGTTTAAAATGAACTATTAATTCATGATTTTTGGCTTAAAGATTAATCAAAAGATTTGTTTTTTAAGTAACTATCTAATAAGAAACTTGATCACCCAAATTTGTTGCTTATCTCATATGCACCAAAAAGTGTTTAATTAGGTTTTTGATTGATCGTTTTCTCGAAGTACCCACACCTTATCAATAATTATTATCATTATTGTTGTTATATTAATATATTCTCATAGGAAACTGGAAAACGAGAGGGGAACTATAACTGGCCTTTTCATTAGTTTCAGGCCATAATAATATAGTTATATTAAGAATCATATATAATAATGTTATTTCTGGAATAAAACAAGTCTGAGTCATCAGGCATGCTTGCTTTGAGAATAGTAGAAAACAGAAAGGAAAGGATATCTTAATGCAACCTCAAAAAGCTTACATGCGTATTTGTATGTGTAGATGCTCTCGTTAATCATAATTTACAATAATCAAAGTATATTGCATATTCCTATGGAGTCTAGATAGGCTCACAAATACATGTTCATGCGATATGAAGTCTTGTGCCTTACAAGAATCAACTGCATGTATAGGTGTTTGTGTGTGTGTGTGTACACACACATATAATGCATTCAATCTACCTTCAGAAAGCGACCGCTTAGTCATTAGGTGGTGACAATTTTTTTTTTTTTTACATTTCGCCATAATTGGATGAGTCTAGTTAATCGACTCTGGTAGGTATCTGATTAATAGATTACCTCTCGTTGATTTATTATATAAATGATTTTATTCTAGATGACAAAATGAATGTATTATATAACGGCTAACACTTACTAAACACTAGCCGTCGTCTTGATTGTTATGATTAGCGATCCGTTTCAACTAAGACGCATACGACATCATATATAGTTTAGATAATAAGTACAATGACTTTTAGATTTTACAATAAAAGACTTCAATATTAATTATCTAGCACCAATAATTCAATTGATGTACGGCATGAAGAAATTATTGACTAAAATAATGGTAATAAGATAGCATGACACTGACATGAGTTTTATTCATTAAAAAAATTTATGAAAGTTGGATTTAAATCAATTATGAAGAAGTTAAAATACAATTAACCATGAATATTTCTTTTTCTGTTTAATGCTTAAGTTCCCATGTTTTTACTTATTTTCTTGAGAGCATGCATGTCTTCACAAGAATATATTGATATTTGGTCCGACTTATTAATGCATGTGAATACAGCATATCACCATGAAAGACAAATGGATGACATATAATATTCTTATCCAAATAATCATTTAATGAAAAACGTGATTTAAAAGCATTGATGCATGCATGGCTAAGTTTATCTTTTCCATCGAGCCAAAAGAATTGTCTTTCCCACTCACAAGCATATCAAAGTTTTCCTAATTAATATTTGGATAGTTTAATACTTTTCCTAGTCAGTTAATTAGTTGATACTCCACTTAAAAGTCAATCCAAATCGGAATTCAAGCATTTTGATTTGACTATTTTAATTAAGTGTTGGTACGTAATTTGGTGCTAATTATATAGAATAGCATCTCTTCGGACGAGGGGGGGGGGGGGGGGGGGGAAAGGCTAACCTTGTCGTCACGCTTATGCTTGCTAAGGTCAGCGATTCTCTTAATTGCTGGTCGATCGAATAGCATATATAACGTCACATATGTAGATTTTCAATAGGGGGCTTGAAGTTACGTGCAAAATGTCGCATCATAATCTCAAGTGGTGCACTTTGAAATTACGTTCCAACAATAGAACACTAAACAACGTATTTCTTAATAAATAGATATAGAGCATTGAAAATAACCTTTGAGCGCTTGACAGCTGAATAATACAAAACTTTATCTGCTAAAATAACAGAACACTTGCATCTTTTTTTAATGAATTAAATAAATAATGTATAAACCTTGGTGTCATATCATTTTTTTTCTTTAAATTCCACAAAATCACAAACATTTGAGGCATATAATTCAGCTATAATATACGAACTATACAAAAATGAAGCATATAATTAAGTGTTGAAGACGGTAGCTTTACCGGCAATTTATCTGATTCCCAATCCAAAAATATGTATGAATTTAGGTCTGTAATTTTGAGGTTTAAAGGAAAAAAAGCCTAGGAGGGGAATAAAATCAAGCCTAGATGAAGACGTGCATGGAAACGTGATTTTGAGATTCGACCAATATAATTATAAAATTGAAATCTTGTTGAATTACTATTCTAGAAGTATATAGAAGACTCTAGTGATGGAATAATTTTAGATTTTTTACATTATAAGGCAAGTCATGATTAAATTAAAAGTCGGGCATGTTTTACACCGTAGTATCATTAGTTGGACAGCCACGGTTAGTCTCTCGGAGCTGACCAGATTTTTTTTATTATTATTATTTTTTAATTCTTTCGTTTTTTCACTTCGTATCTTTAGCGTCAAGTGGAGGAAAAGTGAGATTTTAGGGTAAGTCACACGTGACATTAACTAGGTCAACAAACAAACCCAAGTTTCTTCAATGTTAACAATATTAAAGACGCAAGAAAAAAAATACGAAGTTAAGTGGTTATAGTAGACTAGTAGTCATACACGGAGTGATGTTTTCAAAACCTATAACCGGTCAAGTTTGCAGATCATGTCATCATGTACTCTATAACCTTTTTAGTATATTCCCTGTCACACACACACACACGTACGAGAATATATGGATATTTATGTGATTTTGACTCTATTCGGTTTGTTTGATGGATGCAAATTATTGAAACAGATAGAAATAAGATGCAGAGGACAACAATTATCGCCGTTGTTGACGATGCAGCATGTAAGAGATACCATTTGGAGCCCAAAATCATCATTACCACCATCATCATCTACTTCTTTCACTTTGCTTCGAGACTCATCAACTAGTGATCATGTCATGATTTTGCATTATGGTAGGACTAATGTTTAATTTATTTAATAGTTTTTGCTCTACTTGTAACATTTTATCGATCATTGTGTACCTATCGAGTTTTATATATCCCTCTCTTTTTGTTTGGGTTTTCGATCGATTTTGTAATTAATTCGCTCCTTTTTCTCAAGATTATATATTTTTCTCTACTTTCTCATCGTAGGGGAAGTGGAGTGTGAACTCTAGTTGTCGTACGAGCCAACTAACTGGTCTAACCACTGACCTATAAGCCCTAGACACGTTGTTAATACTTCAGGTTCCTATATTTGTTTGGATAATTGTCATGACTATTTTTCTATTTTTTTTCCTAACTAGCTGTAATTATTAGGGGCATTACTAAAGTAGTCTATTTTTTATTTTTTTTTATTATTAATTTTGTGAAACAACACCTTTTGACTTTTCTATTAAAAAGTCTAAGACCTTAAAATATTTTTGAACATGTAGAGTGTATGATAGAGTTTTTCTTTCTTTTTTTTATTTTATTTTTAGTCATTGGTTTTTAACGCCATAACAAAAAAAAATTATAGTATTGAAAACACAAACCGCTACTTAGTATAACATGATGTTTGGGTTTTGTTCTAGTAATGTTTAATTTGGGAAAAACCAAACCGATCTATTTAAATCGAAATTTTTATGTAATTAATTTGAATGAAATAAAATAATTTGAATTGAGTTCTAATTTTATTTTAAAATGTATTTGATTAATAAATACCTGAATCTGATTGAAAAAAACAAAATTTTATCACACTGATCCATACTCCATCGAATTTAGTTTGGTAACTATTTTTTTAAAAATTGAAAATCCAAAAACCTCCTGAGAATTGAATCACTAATTTGTCTTCTTTTGCTTATTATTCTTTTCTGATGGGCTATAACCTTTAGATGGGCTTTAAAGGCCTATATCATTTTTCTCGGTAGTATCTTCTCACCCAAAGGCATCATCTCCTTCAGATTCCATGCCTCTGAGATTCCGATCTCTTGCTTCTTCTTCTCCGACTCGCAATGTCGTGATATGTTGAATAAGCTTACTACAATGGCGTATGGCCCTTTTGCTGTCTCATCGAAAGCTCTAGTCTTTTGCCGTCCTTGTTATGGTTCCATTAGAGATCTCACTTTCTCCCTCCGAACGACTACTGTTTCGTCTCCATCTCTTTCCTTTCGAAATTTTCATCTTCTTTGGTTTTCCCTTCACGTTCGCTGAAAGATGGAAATTTTCAGATTGGACATTGCGGCTGCGTTGGAGCTATCGCAGCACCCAGAAATCTGGTGAAACCACGCAAGGAAGAAAGCCGTGGTGATTATCATTTTTTGAAAGTTCTGATTTAACTCAACTTCACAACACCCAAAATTTGATTCTTACGAAGCGGGAATTCTTGTGTTTTTGGTTTTTCATGTTAAACGATCGAAGATTTTAGTGGAGCACGAAAAAGTAAGGATAAATCGATACCGTGGAAGAAGTTAGATGCTAATGAGATTGGTATACAGAGGTCCATGATCCCAGAATCTACACGGATGGTTCTCAATAAGCTGAGGAAAAAAGGTATTTACTTCTTGTGAAGTTTAGTGCAAAGCTTACATAGGCATTGAGTTTGGCGTCTGATTAGTTTCTGTCAACTCTTAGTGTGTCTAATTAACATACATTAGCTTTGGTTGGAAAAAGCACGAAGTTTATTCGATTTTTTTTATTGTGCCTGAAATACTGTATTTTTGTAGCTTTAATAAAATGTGAACCCTCCCAAGCTCTTGAGATTGCTTAATTCAGCTTTTTTTTCTTTTATTGAGTCATGTATGGTGTACACTGGGAAAGAAACCTTTCGCCAAAGTCTTTATTTTGTGTGAAATATGCATATTTGCTTGCTGTGATGTTTCAGGATTTCAAGTTTACCTAGTTGGAGGTTGTGTTCGGGATCTTATACTAGATAGAATCCCCAAGGATTTTGATGTTATCACTTCAGCCGAACTCAAAGAGGTTAAACACAGCTTATGGAACTGCACATTACTTTGTTATCCTTTTTATATAATGAACCAAGCCACCTTCTGCCAAAGATCTTGTCTTTCCTTCAAAAAATTTATTTGTGAATTGTCTCTGTGTGTACAGGTTCGGAACGTATTTCCCCGCTGTCAAATCGTTGGAAGACGGTTTCCCATCTGTCATGTTTATGTCGACGATATTATTATAGAGGTTTGTTCAATATTACACTTATGTTGTATCTACCTACCATTTAAGTACGCTAGAGCTTAAAAAAGGGCTGTCGGTTTCTTTCTCTATTGTTCCCCAGGAAAATTATTCTCAATCAGAAAGAACACTTTCTCTTACCTATCTTCCCTCAAATTCTTGAAAATTGTGTCTCAAGGCTTAATGGAGTTGTTCAATTTAACAGGTGTCAAGCTTTAGTACTTCAGCAAGGACTGGTAAAGCGCCAAATGAAAATTTCAGAAAGCCTGTGGGCTGCAATGAACGTGATTATATACGTTGGAAGAATTGCTTACAACGTGATTTTACAGTCAACGGGTAGGCACTACCACTATCTGTATTTCACATTAATTTGTGAATTGAAATCCATATGGCAGCATGCATTAACATTCATAAGTTGGATTTTTTCAGGTTGATGTTTGATCCATTAGAGAATGTAGTGTATGACTATATAGGAGGAGTTGAAGATATAAGGAACTCTAAAGTAGGCTTTGCAATTTAGGCTATCATTCTTTATAGAAACCAAGTGATATGTGAATGAAATGGTATCTGCCCTAATCAGTCGAGTTATTCTGTAGGTGAGGACAGTATCTGCGGCGAAGCTTTCATTTATCGAGGATAAAGGTCAGTTTTAGATGCAATGGTATGAAATCTATTAGTTTGGAAAGGCTTCAAAAAAGGTAACGGTGTTCACTTTACAGCTCGCATACTACGTGCAATTAGGATTGCAGCGAGGTTAGGATTCAGCTTGACTAAAGACGTTGCTGTTTCTGTGAAGGAGCTTTCTTCTTCATTGCTGAGACTTGACCCTGTATATCTCTTTCCTATCTCTTGTTCTCCCTCCTTTTACTTTTTTCTTGTGAGGTTTGGACTGAACATCTTCTCTCGTGTTCTAATAATTCTGCAGTCAAGGGTCCAGATGGAAATCAATTATATGCTGGCGTATGGGTCCTCAGAAGCTTCGTTACGATTATTATGGAGATTTGGTCTCATGGAAATTCTTTTACCTATCCAGGTATTGGTGAATCTTCTCTAGCAAAGGTGTCATTTGTAGTGCATATCGTGTATCTTTTCATAGTTGGTCTGAATCGCTTATCTATTCGCAGGCATCTTATTTTGTTTCCCAAGGGTTCCGGAGGCGTGATGGAAGGTCCAACATGCTTCTGGTACACAATTCTGCTTTTGCCAATTAGACATGGCACCTTTCTTTCTAGTTTTTGTAAACACTAGAGACTGCAATAAACGGCTCCATAAGGCAAAGCGATTAAAGACTCTCTCCCTTGCAGTCGATGTTTCGCAATCTTGACCGACTTGTAGCACCTGATCGACCATGCGCCGAGCTCCTCTGGTGAAAAATCTAACCTTTGGTGCATCTGTCTTAGTAAATGGTTTTGCCAAGTTAACAGTTTTGGGAACTAATAATAACCTCAGGATTGGGATCTTAGCATTCCACAAAGCTCTGGTCGATCAGCCTCGGGATCCCACGGTAGTAGCTTCCTACTGTCTTGCCATCTACAGTGAAGTGTCTTTATCCGAAGCCATCGAGATTGCAAAGAGCAACTCTAAACAGCACAACTCAAACTTCCAAGAACTGTCCAGTCACGACGAAAAAGACATTGTTGACTCAGACAGCAAATTGTCGCAGCAGGTCATGAGCTTAGCAGAGTCTGTAAGATCAGCTGCGCGAAAGATGAATGATCGAGACTACATAGCTAACGCGACGAGCAAATACCCGCAAGCACCGGGCTCTGATATGGTACAGATATTGTGATATCATTGCTGCATCTACTGAAATGTTTTCATGTTTTTCATTTCGGATTATTTTGGGTTGTTTTCTTCAGGTGTTCATGTCGAAACCATTGTTGGAGAGAGTGCAAAAAATGTTTGGAAGTGTGAGAAGAAAGGGAAACGAAGAGAGGGGTGTGCCAAGTTTAGACTGTAGGATAAACTACAAGTCTCTTGCTCTTGGGGACTTTCACGAGACACGTCGTGTATTTGCTAGGATTGTTTTTGATACCGTCTACCCTCCGACCACTTAAAAGCCACCAATTTTATTTTTCTTTTTTTCTACATTCAATTTTAAGGTTTGTATCAAAGAATTTTTTGTATTATCGGTTATAATAATCTGGAACATTCAACCAAAATACATAATGAAATTTTAATTCCTTGGAATTGGATCAGTTCATCCTCTCTAAAATTTTCCTCATCTCAAGATCATACATCATCACTAATATCAATAAAATTGAAGCCGGTTGGTAGGTTAGTTTTGAGTCATAAAGATAATATTTTAACTTATAACTTGTTACTATTTTCGTAATATTTTAGTTTTTTATAATTTAATCTAATAATTTTAATATTCTTTTTAACATAATAGATTGTTAGTAGGAATCACGTGGCACAATGGTAGCCACCTCTGCATTCATAACACCAGGTCTGGGATTCGAACCCAGCACCCCGCATATTATTAGGGATATTAAAGCCATTAGAATATGTTGACAAAAAAAAACATAATAGATTGTTGGGTTCAAATCTTAAATATGATGAATTTCAAAAGTTATATGATTACCACCATAATATTTTAGTTTAATCAAAACATTATGTAAGCAAATGACTATGTAAAGACTCCATGGAAAGATTAATGATGTTCTGTGAAAAGCCACTAGCTTGTAATTAAGTAATTTTGCGATTAATTACGAACACTCATTTTTAATGAAATTGCAGAGATAATAACTCCAATCACCTAAATTTTTAATAAATCATCAACGAATAGAATTTACATTTGTATAATAAAAAAAATATGGAAAGACTATCATTCACATCGAGTGCCCATGGATATGATTTTAGATAGCATTTTTTCCATCTATTTTGCTCCAATTCTTCTCTTGGGAGCTTAACTCAATGGTTACAGGATTTCTTTGCTGTAAAAACATTACATCACAGAGTCTGAAAACTTTGATGTAGAAAAGAGTCGTGGGATGCTAATGAAGAAAAACTGTTGGAGGCCGACGTGGATAAAAGTTATGGCGAACATTTTGTCATGGCGTATCGTGATTGATTTGAGCTTCATGATCATGACTTTCTTCTTCTTCTTTTTTGTCTACGTGGGGACTTCTACGGCTGGGCACAGGTACTTATACCCACTCGACCCGTTCAACTCGCTCCGTACCCGGCCCGTTAAGTCAAGTACTTGTTTGGGTATCAAGCCCAGTTAAAAATTACCCGCAAGTAATAAGCCGGGTATCAAGTCTTCAAAAAAAAATTAATACCCGGCCCGTTACCTGCCCCATACCTGTTACTCGCAAGTACCCGCCAATTATCTGGAAAATACCCGCAAAATACTCGTAAATACCTGCAAAAAGCCGTTAAAATCCGCAAATACCAGCAAGTACCCGCAAAATTTGCAAGTACCCGCAAGTACAAGTCAAGTACCGAGACAGCTCAAAAAAGCGGGTACTTGTTTAGGCAAGTACCCGTTCGGAGCAAGGCAAGTATCAAGCCGAAAATGACATTACCCGTTCAAAACAAGGCAAATATTAAGTCAACTCAAAAAGGCGGGTACACGCCCGTGCCCAGCCCTAGAAACTTCCTGATCAGATAACAACTCCTTGATGTTTAAAGTTTACTTTACGCGGCTAGATCATGCGTTAATACGATTATTTCTTTCTTATTTTTTCTTGTGAGCACTAGTTCATTTAACTTTTTATAAAGTAATATTTAAAGTCCTCTGATTTTATTTGGATTGATTATGCATGATGTGTTTATAGAATATAACTCGTTTCAAAAGTGGGTTAGGCTTCCATATAATTTGTGCTCAACGGATTTATATATATAATGCGAAAATATTTTAATGTAAAAAATAAAACTCAACATGGGCAAATCTTTCAATGTTCTGACACGTATAAAATGAGAAATTTACTAATTTTGTAGTCCATCGTAAGCAAATCTTGAGAGTGACACTAGTCGAACCTAGCCGTTTCGCTAAATTCCAAACCATGTAATGTCGTTACTTGTTTCTAGAAAACAACTACTTTGATTTCATCATCCCATTGATTAAAAATCTAAATATCGATATTCGCAGGATATACTTGTGATCAATCCCAAATTTGAAGTGTGGCCTTCCTGTCCTACGAATCTGATTACTTGAAAAGTTATATATATTTTTTTGTCGTTCTTTATTTTATTTTTATGTTAGTGCTATTAAAATAAGATTGTGCCGGAAAAAGTTAGGTGTACATGAAATATGCAGATCTTGATGAATCTCTATGAATGGCAGATTGTGAGATGTTTTCTAAAGTGATTGCTTTAGGATATACAAAAATAGAAGATCCAAATATATTAAAGTTCCACTAGCTTTGTTAATAGACAAATGATAAAGCTGCAGCTTATGCAATCACACCACTGTTCCGAAAATTGTCTCCAAAGTTTTGATTTATCAGTGATCCACGAATCTATATTTTTTCCTTCAGCTTACGGTTTTTCTTTTAATTGGGAGAATTTTAAACCAAATCTCAAATTAATTTTTGGAGGTTCATAAAAAATTGGGTTTTGTTACCAGTACAGTGAAAGCGTCTACGTACTTGCGATCAAGGATGATTGAAGTCACAGTGGATGACTCAAATTCTACCCAAAAAAAAAATTAACAGTCGTTTTTTTCATTATAATACGTAACTATACAAGTTACTGCAAAAAATAGATTTACCGTCTATGTAGGTTTATATATTCTTTTTTATTTCATTATAATATATATATAGGTTACTTGAAAAAAAATAAAAGGTTTTAAATTTCACGTAAATTTATTTTCAGTTTTAGAAGATGTTTTTGTGCTGTACTAGTTGAAAATTGATTTTTTCAAATTTTAAGATTTAGGAAATTATATATTATTTTAGTCATCTCATGCATCATGTAATGATGACAAAGATCAAAACAGATTTTTAAAAGTACATCAAATAGAATGAGCGAAGAAGTCTTAAAGGGGTCTAGTTTGGTATTGAGCTTTGAAGATCGGATGCTGCTCTTTTGCAGCAACATTTGGTACCCTCACAATGTCCTCCATATTTAAAGCCAAAGCCTGAGCATACAAAATTGCATTCTTTTGTACATGGTCCAGGACTATACTTGCACGAGTTATCATCAGCATCTACATGTCCTGCATATTCACAACACAACTTAGATTATATAATCAGTTCTTCTAGGAATGTTTTGGTATATCAGTAAGAAACGGGACTTAATCAAAATAAATATTTTTTTCATTTTGTTTCGGATGTCCATGTGAAGCAACAATCTTACACAATTGTGAGAAAAATATAAACAACTGAATGTAGATATTCATAGGCTGTAAATTTTATGAAAAAAAGATCGAATATATGACAATGTTTTTTGATCGTTTAGGTTGACTGACCTGAAATCAAGAACATAGCAATGATTGAGACCGCAATGAAAGCATGTAAAGATCTTTTGCAATCCATTTGTTTTCTTATGATATTACCACTATTATTGTTTGTTTTGGGTTTATTTTGTGATTAGTTATGATGACTTGTTACTTCTTTTTAAAGTCAATTTTTGTATGTTTATCTGTTGAATATAGTCTACTAAATTTGGTAGTAAATGAATTAGCTTTTGACTGTCTAATTGTTCTATTATGATTTTGGTTAAATTTCGAGTAAAGTTTGGTGATATATTAATGGTCAAAAAAGAAAAATTTTGGTGCTATATTTATGAGTCAACTAGCTATAAGATAACATATGAAAGTGTAATTAGCTGAGAAATAAAAACATCATAAATCTGTAATGAATTACTTGCATTCTGTAGAAATTTGTCAAAAATAGCCTTCCACATTTGCTCTTATCATTTTATTTTTTGCTTTCTCCTTTATATTTAATTTCTCTCCTTCTTCTATTCTTTGTAACAAATCGTATTTTGTATTAGGTAAGAAATAAACCAGGAAAACTTCAAAAATTCAATTTTCTTAGATAAAATTTGGTAAAAATACAGTGAAAAACCAGCAAAAGTACAATAAAATAAATTCCTAAAAAACCGTCCCATACAAAACAAATCCTTAAAGAATCATCCTATACAAAATATGGATGTTACATTCCATTATTTAATCATTCAATCCATAAACATTCTAAATTAGAAAATACAAAAACATTTAATTAATTTGTCAGATTTATGAATGTCAACAATGATATCTATATCTAAAATTCATGATACATATTTGGGGTTCAAACTCATCACTTTACAAGATATATATATTTTTTAACATTTATCCCGATTGTAAAGTGATATTGGGAATTGCAGAAGTAGCTTTAATAAAATGTGAACCCTCCCAAGCTCTTGAGATTGCTTAATTCAGCTTTTTTTTCTTTTATTGAGTCATGTATGGTGTACACTGGGAAAGAAAACTTTCGCCAAAGTCTTTATTTTGTATGAAATATGCATATTTGCTTGCTGTGATGTTTCAGGATTTCAAGTTTACCTAGTTGGAGGTTGTGTTCGGGATCTTATACTAGATAGAATCCCCAAGGATTTTGATGTTATCACTTCAGCCGAACTCAAAGAGGTTAAACACAGCTTATGGAACTGCACATTACTTTGTTGTCCTTTTTATATAATGAACCAAGCCACCTTCTGCCAAAGATCTTGTCTTTCCTTCAAAAAATTTATTTGTGAATTGTCTCTGTGTGTACAGGTTCGGAACGTATTTCCCCGCTGTCAAATCGTTGGAAGACGGTTTCCCATCTGTCATGTTTATGTCGACGATATTATTATAGAGGTTTGTTCAATATTACACTTATGTTGTATCTACCTACCATTTAAGTACGCTAGAGCTTAAAAAAGGGCTTAATGGAGTTGTTCAATTTAAACAGGTGTCAAGCTTTAGTACTTCAGCAAGGACTGGTAAAGCGCCAAATGAAAATTTCAGAAAGCCTGTGGGCTGCAATGAACGTGATTATTTACGTTGGAAGAATTGCTTACAACGTGATTTTACAGTCAACGGGTAGGCACTACCACTATCTGTATTTCACATTAATTTGTGAATTGAAATCCATATGCAGCATGCATTAACATTCATAAGTTGGATTTTTTCAGGTTGATGTTTGATCCATTAGAGAATGTAGTGTATGACTATATAGGAGGAGTTGAAGATATAAGGAACTCTAAAGTAGGCTTTGCAATTTAGGCTATCATTCTTTATAGAAACCAAGTGATATGTGAATGAAATGGTATCGGCCCTAATCAGTCGAGTTATTCTGTAGGTGAGGACAGTATCTGCGGCGAAGCTTTCATTTATCGAAGATAAAGGTCAGTTTTAGATGCAATGGTATGAAATCTATTAGTTTGGAAAGGCTTCAAAAAAGGTAACGGTGTTCACTTTACAGCTCGCATATTACGTGCAATTAGGATTGCAGCGAGGTTAGGATTCAGCTTGACTAAAGACGTTGCTGTTTCTGTGAAGGAGCTTTCTTCTTCATTGCTGAGACTTGACCCTGTATATCTCTTTCCTATCTCTTGTTCTCCCTCCTTTTACTTTTTTCTTGTGAGGTTTGGACTGAACATCTTCTCTCGTGTTCTAATAATTCTGCAGTCAAGGGTCCAGATGGAAATCAATTATATGCTGGCGTATGGGTCCTCAGAAGCTTCGTTACGATTATTATGGAGATTTGGTCTCATGGAAATTCTTTTACCTATCCAGGTATTGGTGAATCTTCTCTATCCAGGTAGTGCATATCGTGTATCTTTTCATAGTTGGTCTGAATCGCTTATCTATTCGCAGGCATCTTATTTTGTTTCCCAAGGGTTCCGGAGGCGTGATGGAAGGTCCAACATGCTTCTGGTACACAATTCTGCTTTTGCCAATTAGACATGGCACCTTTCTTTCTAGTTTTTGTAAACACTAGAGACTGCAATAAACGGCTCCATAAGGCAAAGCGATTAAAGACTCTCTCCCTTGCAGTCGATGTTTCGCAATCTTGACCGACTTGTAGCACCTGATCGACCATGCGCCGAGCTCCTCTGGTGAAAAATCTAACCTTTGGTGCATCTGTCTTAGTAAATGGTTTTGCCAAGTTAACAGTTTTGGGAACTAATAATAACCTCAGGATTGGGATCTTAGCATTCCACAAAGCTTTGGTCGATCAGCCTCGGGATCCCACGGTAGCAGCTTCCTACTGTCTTGCCATCTACAGTGAAGTGTCTTTATCCGAAGCCATCGAGATTGCAAAGAGCAACTCTAAACAGCACAACTCAAACTTCCAAGAACTGTCCAGTCACGACGAAAAAGACATTGTTGACTCAGACAGCAAATTGTCGCAGCAGGTCATGAGCTTAGCAGAGTCTGTAAGATCAGCTGCGCGAAAGATGAATGATCGAGACTACATAGCTAACGCGATGAGCAAATACCCGCAAGCACCGGGCTCTGATATGGTACAGATATTGTGATATCATTGCTGCATCTACTGAAATGTTTTCATGTTTTTCATTTCGGATTATTTTGGGTTGTTTTCTTCAGGTGTTCATGTCGAAACCATTGTTGGAGAGAGTGCAAAAAATGTTTGGAAGTGTGAGAAGAAAGGGAAACGAAGAGAGGGGTGTGCCAAGTTTAGACTGTAGGATAAACTACAAGTCTCTTGCTCTTGGAGACTTTCACGAGACACGTCGTGTATTTGCTAGGATTGTTTTTGATACCGTCTACCCTCCGACCACTTAAAAGCCACCAATTTTATTTTTCTTTTTTTCTTCATTTTAATTCAATTCTAAGGTTTGTATCAAAGAATTTTTTGTATTATCGGTTATAATAATCTGGAACATTCAACCAAAATACATTATGAAATTTTAATCCTCATCTCAAGATTATACGTCATCACTAATATCAATAAAATTGAAGCCGGTTGGTAGGTTAGTTTTGAGTCATAAAGATAATATTTTAACTTATAATTTGTTATTATTTTTGTAATATTTTAGTTTTTTTATAATTTAATCTAATAATTTTAATATTCTTTTTAACATAATAGATTGTTGGGTTCAAATCTTAAATATGATGAATTTCAAAAATTATTATTGTGTCATATGATTACCACCATAATATTTTAGTTTAATCAAAACATTATGTAAGCAAATGACTATGTAAAGACTCCATGGAAAGATTAATGATGTTAAGTTCTGTGAATATAAGTTACTTAATATATTTTTTTCAGCAAGAAAAGCCACTATCTTGTAATTAAGTAATTTTGCGATTAATTACGAACACTCATTTTTAATGAAGTTGCAGAGATAATAACTCCAATCACCTAACTCATTTTTGATAAATCATCAACGAATACAATTTACATTTGTATAATAAAAAAAAATATGGAAAGACTATCATTCACATCGAGTGCCCATGGATATGATTTTAGATAGCATTTTTTCCATCTATTTTGCTCCAATTCTTCTGTTGGGAGCTTAACTCAATGGTTACAGGATTTCTTTGCTGTAAAAACATTACATCACAGAGTCTGAAAACTTTGATGTAGAAAAGAGTCGTGGGATGCTAATGAAGAAAAACTGTTGGAGGCCGACGTGGATAAAGGTTAGGGCGAACATTTTGTCATGGCGTATCGTGACTTTCTTCTTCTTCTTTTTTGTCTACGTGGGAACTTCTACGGCTGGGCACAGGTATTTGTTATCCGCCCAACCCGTTTGACCCGCTCCATTAAGATAAGTACTCGTTTGAAATAAGTCGGGTATCAAGCCCAGTTAAAAATTACCCGCAAATAATAAGCCGAGTATCAAGTCTTCAAAAAAAAGTTAATATCTTACCCGTTATCGGCCCTGTACACGTTACTCGCAAGTACCCGCCAATTATCCGTAAAATACCCGCAAAATATTTGTAAATACCCGCAAAAACCCGTTAAAATCCGCAAATATCCGTAAGTACCCGCAAGTATCCGCAAAATTTGCAAGTACCCGCAAAATTTGCAAGTACCTGCAAGTACAAGCCAAGTACCGAGACGGATCAAAAAAGCGGGTACTTGTTTAGGCAAGTACCCGTTCGGAGCAAAGCAAGTATCAAGCCGAAAATAACATTACCCGTTCAAAACAAAGCAAGTATCAAGTCGGTTCAAAAAGGCGGGTACCCGCCCTGTGCCCAGCCCTAAAGACTTCCGGATCAGATAACAACTCCTTGATGTTTAAAGTTTACTTTACACGGCTAGAACATGAGTTAATACGATTATTTCTTTCTTATTTTTTCTTGTGAGCACTAGTTCATTTAACTTTTTATAAAGTAATATTTAAAGTCCTCTGATTTTATTTGGAGTGATTATGCATGATGTGTTTATAGAATATAACTCGTTTCAAAAGTGGGTTAGGCTTCCATATAATTTGTGCTCAACGGATTTATATATATAATGCGAAAATATTTTAATGTAAAAAATAAAACTCAACATGGGCAAATCTTTCAATGTTCTGACACGTATAAAATGAGAAATTTACTAATTTTGTAGTCCATCGTAAGCAAATCTTGAGAGTGACACTAGTCGAACCTAGCCGTTTCGCTAAATTCCAAACCATGTAATGTCGTTACTTGTTTTTAGAAAACAACTACTTTGATTTCATCATCCCATTGATTAAAATCTAAATATCGATATTCGTAGGATATACTTCTGATCAATCCCAAATTTGAAGTGTGGCCTTCCTGTCCTACGAATCTGATTACTTAAAAAGTTATATATATTTTTTGTCATTCTTTATTTTATTTTTATGTTCGTGCTATTAAAATAAGATTGTGCCGGAAAAAGTTAGGTGTACATGAAATATGCAGATCTTGATGAATCTCTATGAATGGCAGATTGTGAGATGTTTTCTAAAGTGATTGCTTTAGGATATACAAAAATAGAAGATCCAAATATATTAAAGTTCCACTAGCTTTGTTAATAGACAAATGATAAAGCTGCAGCTTATGCAATCACACCACTGTTCCGAAAATTATCTCCAAAGTTTTGATTTATCAGTGATCCACGAATCTATATTTTTTCCTTCAGCTTACGGTTTTTCTTTTAATTGGGAGAATTTTAAACCAAATCTCAAATTAATTTTTGGAGGTTCATAAAAAATTGGGTTTTGTTACCAGTACAGTGAAAGCGTCTACGTACTTGCGATCAAGGATGATTGAAATCACAGTGGATGACTCAAATTCTACCAAAAAAAAAAAATTAACATTTCAACCATTGAATTACACCATTTAGTTTATATAGTCTATTAAAAATCTCACAGTCGTTTTTTTCATTATAATACGTAACTATACAAGTTACTGCAAAAAATAGATTTACCGTCTATGTAGGTTTATATATTCTTTTTTATTTCATTATAATATATATATATATAGGTTACTTGAAAAAAAATAAAAGGTTTTAAATTTCACGTAAATTTATTTTCAGTTTTAGAAGATGTTTTTGTGCTGTACTAGTTGAAAATTGATTTTTTCAAATTTTAAGATTTAGGAAATTATATATTATTTTAGTCATCTCATGCATCATGTAATGATGACAAAGATCAAAACAGATTTTTAAAAGTACATCAAATAGAATGAGCGAAGAAGTCTTAAAGGGGTCTAGTTTGGTATTGAGCTTTGAAGATCGGATGCTGCTCTTTTGCAGCAACATTTGGTACCCTCACAATGTCCTCCATATTTAAAGCCAAAGCCTGAGCATACAAAATTGCATTCTTTTGTACATGGTCCAGGACTATACTTGCACGAGTTATCATCAGCATCTACATGTCCTGCATATTCACAACACAACTTAGATTATATAATCAGTTCTTCTAGGAATGTTTTGGTATATCAGTAAGAAACGGGACTTAATCAAAATAAATATTTTTTTCATTTTGTTTCGGATGTCCATGTGAAGCAACAATCTTACACAATTGTGAGAAAAATATAAACAACTGAATGTAGATATTCATAGGCTGTAAATTTTATGAAAAAAAGATCGAATATATGACAATGTTTTTTGATCGTTTAGGTTGACTGACCTGAAATCAAGAACATAGCAATGATTGAGACCGCAATGAAAGCATGTAAAGATCTTTTGCAATCCATTTGTTTTCTTATGATATTACCACTATTATTGTTTGTTTTGGGTTTATTTTGTGATTAGTTATGATGACTTGTTACTTCTTTTTAAAGTCAATTTTTGTATGTTTATCTGTTGACTATAGTCTACTAAATTTGGTAGTAAATGAATTAGCTTTTGACTGTCTAATTGTTCTATTATGATTTTGGTTAAATTTCGAGTAAAGTTTGGTGATATATTAATGGTCAAAAAAGAAAAATTTTGGTGCTATATTTATGAGTCAACTAGCTATAATATAACATATGAAAGTGTAATTAGCTGAGAAATAAAAACAGCATAAATCTGTAATGAATTACTTGCATTCTGTAGAAATTTGTCAAAAATAGCCTTCCACATTTGCTCTTATCATTTTATTTTTTGCTTTCTCCTTTATATTTAATTTCTCTCCTTCTTCTATTCTTTGTAACAAATCGTATTTTGTATTAGGTAAGAAATAAACCAGGAAAACTTCAAAAATTCAATTTTCTTAGATAAAATTTGGTAAAAATACAGTGAAAAACCAGCAAAAGTACAATAAAATAAATCCCTAAAAAACCGTCCTATACAAAACAAATCCTTAAAGAATCATCCTATACAAAATATGGATGTCACATTCCATTATTCCATCATTCAATCCATAAACATTCTAATTTAGAAAATACAAATACATTTAATTAATTTGTCAGATTTATGAATGTCAACAGTGATATCTATATCTAAAATTCATGATACATGTTTGGGGTTCAAACTCATCACTTCACAATATATATATATTTTTTAACATTTATCCCGACTGTGAAGTGATATTGGGAATTTCAGAAGTAGCGACTTACCAACTGCACTACTTGTTCCTATCACCTAAAGTGCTATTGGAGACTCGAACCCAGGTGGAGGGACCCCCACCTCCACTTACCACTGGACTACGAGCTCTTTCCCTCACTCCACAATATTTAAAAGAATACTAAAGTCAATAGGCTAAAATGATAAAAGAAAAATTAATTTATTTCGACTAATTTATATGTATATATATATATGATTGTGTTATACTTCTCTTTATGAACCATTAATATGTTAATTTAAAAACAAACTAAAGCCTTTTACCTATTCTATAATATTTGCAAATCTAACCTTTAAAACACTTTGATTAATGTTAATATGTTTTACAGGATACTCTATAAAAAAAGATCTTAAGAAAATACCAAGATGTTGACCAATGGTTAATTAATATTTTTATATTAGATATGACTTTTGATTTTTTTTTTAAAAAAAAATCATATAAATTATTAGAGACAAAGATTTTCAACATAATGCATATGGAATCGTTTATTGTAGTCTAATATGGTAATGATAAAAACTATCCATCGTAATTGTGGTACAGGTTGAACCTAGATATTTGTAATACATACAAAAATGTCGGTTGTGGAATTTCAAGTGCTGCACAAAAATTTGATTCGTTAGTTTTGATTGAGATAATAATTTATAATAAAATAACAAATGAAAAACTATCATATGATAAGAAGGAACAATAAGAAGAGCCATAAATATAATAAAAAAATAACTAATCATATACTTTATGATAAATCATCTAAATAAAAATGTTTAATGTGTTTCACATTTTGGTTAATATGAAAAAAATCTCTCATTGCCGCATTCAGAATTATCATATTTTTCTAATTCAAGTTATCTTTCTCTTAAAGTTTAAAAAAAAAAAAAAAAAAAGAGTTCAAACCTAATTATTCCTAATTTACTTAATAGACAAATGAGGACAATATTAAAACGAGCAAATGAAAGAAGGTGGAAGATGATGTTAACTTCGGATTGGCGCGAAATAAGAAAAAAGCTTGAAAAGAGGACAAAGTCTCTCTGATTGGTCAAAGAACCAAAGCCTATCCACTTCTCCTCTTCTTCTTCTTATTACCAACGAGAACCTTCACACCACTCTCTGTCGGTTCCTCTTCTTTTTTTTTTTCTCTCTTTTTAATTATTATTTTAATTCACATAAGAGAAAATCTCTTTTTTAATTCAGATAAGAGAACATCAAAGTTTTGATTTTTCTTATAGAACTCTGCTCAAATACACACCGTGCGATCTCGTGAACCGAAACCTTCGCTCGTATCTGACTCTTCTTCTATTAGAATCGGCTTCAAGATTTAATTCTCCGGAGGGCTTTGGAACGAGGTTTGGATTTTTTCTATTGTATTAGCATTTCTAGTTTCTTCTCAATTATTATTTTTGGATTAGCATTTGTAATGTAGCAGTTCTGGGAATCTACTTGTGTTACTCACCTTACATGGTTATCGATTTTTGGGCAATCGCTAGATTTAATTTTGATTGTTTTATTTACACATGAATGCAACAGTTCTGGGTTACACTCTGTTTGATAAGAGATTCCGTCAATGGTTTTGCTGTTGTTGTTTTTTTTTTTGCTAATTGTTTATGAAAATATCTTTGAAAACCCACTTTATAGTAAATAAACGGCTAAAAACCCACTTGAGGAGAAAAAATTTCAAGACAAAAAGTGCCTCAATCCCTTGTTTTTGGTTTTGATTAATTCGAAAGAGAAGACATTTTAAATCTGTGTCCTCAAAATTCATTTTTTCCTTTTAAATGATCATAGTGCTTCTTTTTCCTTTTCTGAGATTTTCATTTCCTAAATTTTTCTTGCAAAGGAAAATATTCCCAAATTAGAATTTACAGTTAAAAAAGTTGGCAGCTTGGATTTGATTGGGTTATCCGCCATGTGGTTGAGATTCTCTCCTGATCTTCTCCATGGTTATATATGTAACCTATTTGCTATAGCTTCATCATTTGAATGTGGTGCAGATTGTTGATGCTTTGATGTCAATTTTAGATCTTTGCTAATTGGTTAAAATCTCTAGTAAGTTTTGATATGAGCAAGCTCCATTTACACTCAGGTTTTGTCATAACTTGTCTCCTAAGCTATGTTTTTTACTATCTCTGGCATAGATTGCATCACTCCATGGACGTTGAAGAAAGGAATATTTCATCTGGCTATGCTAAGCCTCCATGGATATTCAAAGGAAGGCAAGAAACTCAAATTGGTAGCTTTTCAAGAGTATCCCAGTCTTCTTCTAGTCACTGCTTTGCTTTTAACTTGGTTTTTTTTGCTTTCAGTGCGTTGTACCAGATTCATCTTGTGAAGGCTTCTACTGCTCGAGCATTCATCCCAAAGGAGTTTCGACTAGTTGAAGCTTTTGGGTATAAAAAAAAGCTTCTACAGGGCTCCTTTTCTGTTTAAATTATCTTCTTCAAAAAAGCTTAAACCATTATCGTTTTTGTATGGGATTTTTTCTTCAGATACACTCTTGGCGGTTTCTTCCTCGCTAGCTACGATGATAGCCCCGCTGGTGTCTTCGATGAGGTCTCTTCTTGACTTTCCTTTTTTCCCTACATACTCAATCTTTATCATCCCATAACATTCTTTGATCAACTCTGCTTCTTCTATGCCTTTTCTTTTTCCAGCTTGTCGTGATTGCAGGGATTGTATGGAACCCTCCTACATCATGCGCGTATGTTTATTCTTCTCCTTCTTGCACTAATATAATATTCTTTAGTAAAGTGACCAAGTGAGGGAATATTCTGTTAATTAGATTCATGCTTATCAAAACATGAGTTTATTAAGTGATTTTCCTCACCCATTTGGCAACATCTTTCTTCTATCACTTTAGATGGGCCGCGAGAGTGCTTGTGAACAGCAATGAGGCTTGTCATCACGGACGCAAGGTAGGTGGGTCTACTTTGTTTTCGTCGCTCTACATTAATGAAATGTTTTGAGAGATTGTAGGATAATAATGCATTATTATATAACATTGTGGTGTTGCAGGAAGTAGGACTCCCAAGCCAAGTTGCAAGATTTTCAAAAGTTAGTGCCTTACTTTGGGTCTTAAAAGTGATTTACCTTTTAATAATTACTGATTAGGCTCTCAATAAGTTCCTTTTTCTTCAAACTACCAAACGATGAAAACAAGATCAACTCTTGTCTACATAAAGTGGAAACATTGCAATTATTAACTACAAAAAAAAATCTTCCTAAACTCTTGGAGAATGGAATGAAACATGTGTCTTGATCATCTTTTCTATTCTGCTTTGAGTAAAAGTGATTTTTTGGTTGGGAACAGAAAATCACTGCAGTTCCAAAGCGAAAAAGGGGAAGAGCTTTTGGTTTCTTGGACCCATTTGGGTTGGGAACTACTCTGTCTCACCCTGAGGATTTAATGGAGGTTAAAGTTAGTGAAGTTGATAGTGCTGCTTCTGCAAATATCTGCAACATCCAAATTAGATCAGACGGTGAGTTCTTTGCTATTTGGCCTAACTTTAGCATCTGTGTAATATATTCTGAGAGAACTCATTTCATGTTTTGATATCTAACTATGGTCTAACTGGTTACCTCAGAATCAGAGGCCAAACTCGGAAAATGGATGGGACCAGCAATCAAAATGTCGCTTCCGAGTTTTAGGTAAAAGTTTGGTTCTTTTGATTGTTTTCATGGGAGACTTCTTGGTTCGTAAGCTCATCTAGAATGTCAACTAATGGCAGTGGCAATACAAAGTACAACCCAAACCTGCTCAAATACTCTTGCCACATCCACTGCAGGTGATGCTTCTGCTTCTACTTCTACTTCAGGTCAATCTCTTAATAGAATAGCGGACAACGTTTATTAGAAGGAATCTATATTGAAATCTTGCAGGGTGAGGCCGGTGAGTCCTGCGGTAGTATCAGATCCTTTCGCGGATGAGGCAGAGAATTTGTCAGATCGGTATCACACATCACAAGAGTCGCTTGAAATTGAAAGACGCTTAAGCGT
Organism: Streptanthus diversifolius; assembly: GCA_039880935.1. Classification (NCBI taxonomy): domain Eukaryota; kingdom Viridiplantae; phylum Streptophyta; class Magnoliopsida; order Brassicales; family Brassicaceae; genus Streptanthus; species Streptanthus diversifolius. The sequence goes on along the minus strand of JAXGFM010000014.1, from coordinate 23,431,040 downwards.
AGCTGTGATGCTATCAAAACCAATAATAGCTCTTCAATTTAAAGACTTAACAATGCAAGTAGAAGCTCCTGTTGTAGTTTACCCTTCAATGTAAACACACCACTCAAATTTCAAGAACATACACTTCCTGCCTACAAGGTTTCACATCTTTACAAAAAATACAAATCTTTCCACTTTTCTTTTTCCAACCGATTAATAAGCAATTCTTAGCGATAAAACTTTTGCCAAAATCTATCATTTTATACTTACATAAGCTCAACAGATCATGGTAAACATCAGAATTCTTCAGGAAGAGCATGACCGTCCAAGAACGCTTTGAACAGCACAAGTGATCTTTCAGGCTGTGAGAATGGGACCTCGTGTGAAGCTCCTCGCACCGTTGCAAATGACAAGACATTTCCATAGACTTGAGTCCACCCACCGACCTGAAACAACAACCCCAATGTGTTAGTTTTATTTTTATCTTTCTTTTCTTTACCACTGGAGAGTGATGTGTTTTTACTTGTTGTCCTGCAAACCAGACTCGATAAGGCACACTTGTTGTCAGTCCCAATCGTTTGGCCAATCTGCTAACTAATGTTCTACTTCCTGTCAATGGGATCACGGAATCTTGATCTCCGCTGTTCTTGCAAGAAAATCATCCACCGTTAATTCATCAAGAAAAGTGAAAGCTTAATAGAGAGACATTGATATATATACCTGTAGACAAGAACTGGAACTCCAGCTTGAACAAGGCTCCCTACGATATTAATCGTTGGTATTTCCACATCAAGCAATTGGTAATCAAGCACACTGATTTCATCATGAGAAAACCAAACAACAAAAGAACCATTTTTTGTTCAATAACTACTAACATCAATAGCAATCATCTACAAACTGTTAGAGAAGAAAGTGACTACTAACTTGCTGCAAACTGTCCATTCACGTACTCCGATTAGCCGAGCATGAAGAGCTTCCTGCACATCTCTTCGGTTTAGATATTTCACTGTCTCATCTTCCACACAGACATCCACAGATTCTCCCACTTGCTGTCCATTCCAAAGAATCAACAAAGTTCATAAACACAGCCACAGAGCAAATAACAAAGTTCAAATATTTATGTTTGAATGTTTATTGACTTGTGACTCACGTTGGGGCTTACGACTTTGGACTGAGATAGCACAGAGGGAATGCAGACATCAAGAGTGACATCATATTTGTCGACAAATCGGCTCGTCTCAGTGCTAACTTGGCTCATCACCTTAGCGCACATACTACTCATTGACCCTCTATAGTACTCACTAACATAGCGTGAGTAATTACAGTAAGAAGTGAACATTTTGTAAGTCGAATCTGATATCAAGCCGTGAGACCAGAAGTATTCAGCCCGCGAATTGAAATCTGTCGAAAACTCTAGAACCGGATTGCCAATCTACAATATTAGAAACGGATTACAAACAGAACCATAATAACCATATTGTAATGAGATAAGATAATTGAGGAATGAGATCATGTCTTAAACTTACAGCAATTCCTTTGAGATTGAACAAATGGTGCTTCTTGTTATAATGAATCATAAGCTCAGCTAATTGGGGAACATAATGGCCTACATTTCCATCGAAACTTTACAATTAAGAGCTTGAAATTATGGAAAGAAAAGTGGATCGTTAAAGTTTTTACCAGCATAGCTTTCACCAGTGATGAAGAGACTTCGATTGAGATAGTGAGGGAATTTGAGGAACCATCTTTGCAAGAACACAAGGTTGTCTTTTGCTGAAGTGGAAAATAAAAAGACAAAAGAGAGAGAATGTTTAAAGACAAACAGAAAGAAACAAGAAGAAGAAAATAATAATCTGCAAAAAAGATTGAATTCTTTTGTTCTTTTTGTCAGTCATGAGACAGAACAAGAAACAAAAGTTGTATTTAGTTTCAGAAAATATAAATAATATTCGCTTTCCTGTAAAAAGGAGAATAAACAGAGAAATGGCATTCACAGGTCACTGCATCATCATCATCACAAAATTTGTAATATTTAAAATAAAATAAAACTAAGAAACCCAACAATTTTTGACCCTTTTATGTAAAAGATGTCTTTTTTTTTTTCTCTTCTGGTGGTTACAAAGTCGTACTTTTGTTTTTCTCTGTTTTTGTTGTTGCTGAATTTAGAAAAAGGAAAAAAGACACAACAGTACGAGTTTCTTTATGCAAAGTCTAAATCAATAGATTCAGCAGAGTTTATCTCTGAAGGATTTTGGCTTACTGTGTAATAATAATCGTTTCTTTTCAAACAAGAATTAGAATTCAAACTTAATTTAGAATTAAGAAAACAAAGAAAGGGTTTAGTAAGATTAACCAGTAATTTTATCATCCACACTCTCATACGAAGAGCTCTGAGTTGAATAAGAGAATCCAACACCAACAGGTGTCTCTAGATACAACATATTAGCCTCTGCAACCACCAATAAAATTAAAATTTTCAAGAAATAATCAAAACTTGAAAATGTGGAATAAAGAGGGTTAAATTAAAAATAATTACCTTGGTTCCAGCTATGCTGATTCTTGACCAAAACCGGTCCTTTTGGTCTAAATGGTCCGTTCTCTGAGAATGCACCAACACCCAAAGATGAACATCCAGGTCCTGCATTCAAACCCAATTTATATAAATGTATTCTCTGGTTTTTTGTATAAGATATATGTAAAGATCGAATTGAAAACGAACCTCCATTGAGCCAGAGGACTAGAGGCTTAGAGGAGGGATTGGTTTCAGCTTCGGCGAAGTAGTAAAACAGAGCCCTCTGTTTCTTTTCGTCGACGGTGACATAACCCGAATATTGCTGGAATCCGACCCGGGGTTGACCGGGTAAACGGGTGACCCGATCAGAGTGGGAGAGAACAGTGGAGGAGCTGAGAAAGAGGATTAGGGCAAAGGAAAGGCATTGGAGAGGAGGAGACATGTCACTGTTCTTCTTCTTTGGTGTTTGGTTGTTGTGCCAAGAAGAAAGGAAGAGGAAGACAAGTTACGACTTTGGGTCTTTGTTTCCCCACTTGCTTCTTTGCATTTATATCAAGATTCACCTTTTTCTTTTGTATCTTTTTTCTTGTTTATGAATTATTTTTTTATCTGATTTATAATTACTTATCCTAAGTTTCTAACATCTATATTTTACTCTTTACTTGACTTTGGGGATATTTTAAAATAAAATAAAAAAGAGAATTCCAAATGGTTATATTTGAAAGGTTATGAATGGTGAGAAAACAAATGGTGATGCGCTCTAGTTCTCAACTGCTGCATGTGCACTATATCCATTGTGGGACGGTGCAGTGCCGTTTAGTGAATGGTGCAAATTTTAATTTATTCTCAGCATGAATGATATTTGTTTTAATTTTTGTAAGTTTTTCATTATTTTATAAAAAAATTATTTATGAAAGTTAAATTTTAAATAATACATAGTTATTAGATTAACAACTGTGTATTATTGTAAAATGAAATTAATCTAGTTGAAATGTAAAGTAAACACATTTTACAATAATACACAGTTGTTTAATTCGACTCAATAAAATTAACCAACGTCTTTAGATATAGATCAGAGACCACATGTCGGTCGTCAGTAGTATTAGAGTGAGAACGATTATGATTCATTTGTGTGATATATACATATATATATATATTCACGTGTTTGTGTGTGTTTGTAAACTGCATAAAATGTGTATGTCTATATGTAAAATTATAAAACTATAAATACATAAATTATATTATTTACTTCAAACTTAAACGCAAAACGAAAACAAATAAGAAATATGGTTTGCATGATGAATTTTAGGTACATTATGGGCATGAGAAAACGTTTTTTTTTTTAATGTCACACCATCTCCAATCCGATGATACATTATGTGCACAATCACGGTCACACGCCTTTCATCTAATATAATAATTAAAACAAAACAAAAAATGAGTACGCTAACAAAATTGCCAAAAAGTCTGAAAGTAACAATTCGACTGTTATTGTGTTTTGTATCAATGTTAAATTAGCTAACTGAAAAATACATACAAAACATAAACTAAAAAAAAAGCTTACAATAAAACAATAGTAGATCTAGAGGAACATGAGTCTGGCCCAGTTATAATTTAAATTTTAGCTAGAGGCATGGTAAAAAAAAAAAAAAAAAAAAGAGAATTACAACGACAAGAGTTGTATGGTATGCGTGTAAAGGAACTTTTAACAATGGCACTCGCAGAGACCACTGCATGCAATTATGCCTTTCTACAATTTTATAACTTTAAAGAGGTTACTTTTTCAGCATATAAGATTTTTGAATTATATTGTTCTTGTGGCTTTGATATGATTTTGGCTCCAATAGGTACATTACTCCGAAATTCGAGTATGTGATCTTCATCGCATTAGTTCCATGGTAAGTTATAGATACGAGAACCAAAACATACCAAAAAACTTTTCTCTGCGAGTAGTTCCATGATAATGTTCCAAAACAAAAACAACAAATCAAGAATTGATATTTCACTAGATTAATAAATAATTCCTATAACAAAGGCCAAATTAAACATAAAAAAAAATTGTATGTAAGATGTAATATAACATCACGTAAATTTATTCGAGCTAAAATACTTGAATCAAGCTCATTGCTAATCCGAATGCGTGTTCAGTACTCAGTAGTACTCAAATTGGGATGGTTCATAAGAGGGACTGGTACCCAATTCTATCATAAATTTTTACTTTTTAGTCATTGTAATACATATATATATATGTTCATTTGGTTAAATAATTCAATCTAATCCTAGATTAATAAAATCATGTTATTATTATGAACAAAAAAGTATAATACTATATAAGCAAGACTACGCGATAATCAAAATGGATAAACAGAAACGAACAAAAAGGGGATTGCTTACAGCCAATTTGATGCTTCACGCCAAGCTTTCTCCATCTTTCCCAAGGCCATAATCATTTCTCTTTTTTTTTAAAAAAATTGTTTATTTTATTAAATTAATTTCTCTTCATTCCACCACGCACCATTGTTCATTTCTTTTCCATCTTTCGACCCTTTTATATTTGAAAGAGACTTACCTTTTTTTTCTTCCGACTTGTTTAAAAATATTACCTTAAAACTTAAAAGGTGTTAAATATTTATTGATTCTATTTTTGTTTTTTGGGGAATGTGTATTGAATAATAATGTTTAATATGCTTTTGGGAGCTTTGTGTGTAAGCCAAGTATTTTTAACCTTTTTCTTATTCTTCGTCGAAGCTTTTAGATGTATTTTTTATCCAATTATAATTCTACGAAAAGCTAAATAACTTTCTGATAAAAATAAGGACAAACATAAAAATAAATAAAATACAATAATCTTTGACGTCAATATTTATAAATATATATTCTTTTTGTAGGCATTTAAATAAAAATTGCAAAAACTCATCGAGCCACATGTGTATTGATTGATTAAGGAAATATCACCAACGGCTACGTCTTCCAATTGTTTTATCCAAATGGCTAACGAATCTTTCCATGAAAAAAAACACACTAATTAGAAGAAAAAAAAGCTGCATCAAACATATATTCTTAACATTTTAAGAATTGTTTGATTTAACAGGGATCATACCATTCTTACATTTGAACAGAAGACCATGTCAAACCATCTTTTTGAACAATGGTCAATGCTTTGTAAGATGATTGTCAAAAGAGATATAATTTCTCATTGAGACACGTAAGACTTATATGAACGTAGCCATCACGGAGAGAGAGAGAGAGAGAGAGAGAGATATATGATATTGATGATGATAATGGGGGCAAGTTAACAATGTTCCCCACTTGAGAATGTCGCCGGAAATTACTCCTATCATTCCTCTTATCTAGTGATCACCATATCATTTTAATTTCAATATTCATAAGAATCTTAATGATTATAGAACCTTACAGATAAAACTTTCTATCACGTCCATTCTTCGTTTTCGACTTTGGTTATGACGACAACATCATTTTTACAAACTATTAATTTAATGTAATCTTTCGATACGTAGTCGATTAAAGTTTGTTTGTTCCAAATTGATCATCCGCGTGTGGTAGCGTGGGGGGGATTGAAAACCTAGTATCTCATCGCATAAATTCGCATAAAGCGAAATGGCCTTGCTCATCCATCAAATTACGCAGGTTAGACCCAAATTACTGACGTATAGGGGCAAAAAAAACATCATACTCTAGTGGAAGTTGAGTTTGAACTGTTACATGCGTCTTTGACATATAATGTAAATCATTAACGACAGACAAAACGCATATATAGCTTTTGTTTTACGAACAGTTTGTGTTACTATTTTTATTAGTCATTTATTGAAAAAAAAATATGAAGATATGTCACCTTAACAACTAACTCTATCAGCTAATTAATTAATAAACATCGTATCATCATGCTTCAGCTTCCGTAGAGAATTATATCATCAAGCTTAAGCTTCCGTATTTGAAAAGAATCATGTTTATAAGAAGCTTTGGGTTGATGAAAATTTACATTTACTAAAATGAATACACGATATTAAGGAAAGAGTTACAACTATCTGCTATTATTTTCTAAAGAATGTATTCTGATATATATACTTAAAAAATTAATTATTTCTTTGATTTTAAAATGTTATCATTTTATCTCCTATTAGAAGATTTTTTACTCCAAGTGGCAGCACAAAATGGCACCAGAACATGCGGAAGAAAACAAAAAAATTGGCCATTACTACTAAAATACGTTTGTTGCGATAATTTTTAACATTCATTGCGATAGTGTTAAGTTATTCGTTCTAGGATATACAAACCTATACAAGAGGTATTTATGTTACTTTATAGGTTGGGTTATTGGATGCAGCCTCCAAAAGTAACAGGAGAGGTCTCATGTAAGCTCTTCTTTGAAGCATCCTAAAGTATACGTAGGGTTGTTTACTGATGGTCACTTAGTTCACGCAAATGTAAAAAAAATATGGTCTAAGAGAGTGGCTAGAGCCCCCACGGTGAAAGCATTACTAAATCGGGGAAGTTTGAGCTTGCTGGCCCTCTATATAATTTAAGGAATCTAAAAGAGCATATATGAGTAATATATTATGTAGAATGTCGTTCTTCCCTCCTTCCGATCCTGGTGTTCAAATTAGTCATTCATGGTAGGTTTCATGTTATGCAAATATCGACATGACCTAAATTATCAATAGATTCTGACTTCCAGCGTATAAAACCCCGAATCATATTAAAATCGTTAGCAAGCGTTTTGACACACTCTTTGAATAGGTTCTTGCCTCAAAACATGATAGTCGATTTATTACGACCAGCACGAGTTTTTTCTATTTCATTATCTTCTTCCTTGCCCAACACCTTGGTAAATCAATATTAAACAAAAGATACAAACTTTTTATGAATATAAAAACAGAACTTGATGGCAATGAATCACATATCAAAATTTGGATTGTGTAAATATTCATATATAAATAAATAGTCAGTTTGTAGGCAACTGGAAATATAAAAAAAAATTAAAAAAAAAAGGGAAGGAGACAGACTCCATTTGGTCTGAAACTGAAAAACAACTTTTACCTTTATGGGTTGGCTAAAGGAGTGGGAATGGCCCATCCCCACCCTCTCACGTCTTGTCTCTTAATCCTTATTTTACTGTTTTTTTTCATAATAGTTACAAATGGAAACACTAACTAAAATCCAAACCTCTCTTTGTGCCTTCTTCTCTTGATTTGTTGTCTTAATGTCTTTTGGCTTGGACTCACACTTTAGTTTACTTAAAGTTCATTTAAACTTTTGACTCTCCATCGTAATTTGTATGTCAAACATGTAAGGCATATAAGTATATAACCTATACTAAGGTAATTATGCTCTAAACAAAAAATAGCATGATTTATGAACCATTTGTTTATATGATTACCAAAGAAAAGCACTCCAAAACAGTTTAAACTTTTTTATATGTACCAGATGGGTTTACACTAGGATTGAGTATAGAGGATATTCATATTTTCTTTGGTGTGATATTTTCACTTTGGATCAAAACGTTTAAAATATAATATATATATATATATATAATATTACTCCTGACTAGTTGGATATCCATTTTTATCAAAATAAATCATCTTCTATATTTTTTTTTTGTTTTTTTTTGCATTTTTAGTTAAACCCAACTTATAATATTTGTTTCTGAGCAAGAAATGCATCACAAATGAAAAATATAGGTTTGATTAAAAATTGGTTTCATATTAGTTAAGGCTTTGATTGGTAATACTTGCGTAATTGCGGAAAATTAAAAAAACTGTGGAATAATTTAAAATCTGCGGAATGAGAATTGCGGAATAAAATTTTTGTGTGATTGGATAGATTTTGCGGAATGACGGAATCTATTAAATATTATTAGAAATTATAATTAAATTAATTATTATAAAATAAATCTGTTAAATATTATTAGAAAAACTTAATTTTCTTATTGTAATTAGTCAACTTATTTTTAGTATATTTATAATAAATATATTTATATCTTATGACGTTGAAAAATCAAATATCATAGTTTTATTTATTACTCTTTCAATTATATTATATAAGATGTTTAAAAGTTATTTTGTTCTACTTTATTTGATTTTCTTAACTTTTATGATTATTTAAGAAATAAATATTATAATTGAGCTAATTAAATATTATTAAAAATTATAATGGAGTTAATTATTATAAAAATATATCTATTAATTATTATTAGATTTTCTTATAAAACGTTTATTTTTTTATACTTTATTTGATTTTCTTAAATTTATGCAAATTTGTATCTATTTAATATAGTGTGACTATTAATTTTTTTTAGTAATTAATTTTTTCTAATATTTATTTAGAAGTATAAAATATTATTATTTTGTAATTAAATAATTATATTTATAAAATGTTATTATTATATATTGTAAATAATTATATTTATAATTAATTTTTATTAGTATTTATTTAGAAGTATAAAATTTTATTATTACATAATTAAATAATTATAAAACTTTGATTCCGCAAAAAACTACTATACACTCACTTTTCTGATTAATGAAAATTTCTTTGTATTTTTTTTCAACCAAAACGCAAACTTGCGTTACGTTTTTTTTCTATTCCGCAAGTTTTTATGATTTACAAAATTATTGCGTTAAACGCGATTTCGCGATCCACAGATTACCAATGATGGCCTAAATCTTCCGGTACATCTAATCTGCAAAATGGAATGTTTAGACATCTTCGGTCATCATCTAAGTGAAGATCTTCGGTGGGACCCTTTTGTAACACTATTCAATTAGTGTTCGTTTCAATAGTTCAGTTAGAGGAACTATGGAGTTAAGTTTGATCTTGATATCATTTAGGATTATATATGGATTCTCTTTGTTTGGGCAAGCTTCCAAAGAAGAAAGTGACAAACAACAAAGGACATATACATTATATTTACTGAATCTCTACAGTTTAGTCTTTGGAGGGTTGTGGACAGATAGGAAATACTCCCTGGCTCGAAACAGCCAAGGCCAGAACAGAAGCATAATTACTACTTTACTAGACCTAAGAGAGTTACAGTAACACTTGTCTCTTTGGACTCTTTTACATTTTTTTGGGGGATCTAATTTTTTTTTATATTAGCAAGACCAATAATAGTCCAAAAGGTTATTATTTTTTTATCATGAATATATTCAAATTCAATTTAGAGACTTTAATCAAGCCATCGAAAACTTAGACTCTTGTCTTTGGTTATATGGCAAACCCTTTGGTTCAATTTGGTACATTGCAAAGGAGACTTTCATGAATATTAATAAAAAACAAAAAAAGTCCTTTCTCTGATGTTGCAAAAGGGATTTTGATCATAATCAAGGAGCAAAGAGATGATGTAACTAATGGTTGTTCCACGGTTTCATCCACATGAATCCATATTACCACAATTTTGTAAACATCCCCTAATCGGTTTTCAAATGTCAAATGATCATTTTTCCACATTGTCCAATACCTGTAACAACACAATCATCAACTTAAAACCAGGTAAAAGCTAAAGTAAGAGAGGTTATATGGCGATTAATTGTCTATACCTTACAAGATGGCTTGGGGTAGAGGATATCGTAATGGCCTGGACGATACAGCAACGTTATAAAAGGAGCTTCTTTCACATTATTGCCCACAGGAACAAAGTCATGATGGTTCACAGTGACACCTCCACTATCACATGAGCTACGGTCAAGATACACAACCCGGATTGCAACACCAAGCGCGTCTGACAAAGCGGTTATGTGGATATGGTCACTCTCTTCTCCCATCGGTTCAACCGATGACTTGCAAAACTATGATAAAAACAGTGTAAGAATTTTGCTTTCACCTATGCACTAATAAGCTACTAAGGGGGATTCAAAGCTTTCCATAGGATCTTCAGTTTGAGCATAACTGCAATGGACTACATATCTCACAACACTGAAAAGCCCCATAAAGACAAGCAGGTTTGGTAGAATCCAGCTTATATGAAGTCTTCTGCATTGAAAATGCATCTACAAACTAATGGAGACCATCTTTCTTTTTATATTGAAAATGCTACAGTGTAAAACTGGAAACGTTCCAGTAGGACAACTTTTCAGAGGCCACATGAGTAGTTCTTGTTGCTAAAAGACTTTAAATTTGACAGAAATATCACAGAAGTATGAAGAAGCTTTTATATATGTATAGCCAAGGGGCATTTTAAGTGTGTACAAACCTGATCCACTGTTGTGTTTGATAATCCTGTTATAAAGGGCTCGAAAAACTCTGCACGCGTTCGTATTTCACCAGCAGTAACAAACCTGAAGAACATTACAACTGAGACACAAGAATTTGTCAAAACTACGTTCGGTTGGGTACTTGGATATACGTCATCATAGAGATTTTTAGAGTGGCTTACTGTAGTCAGAGACAGACTGATCTCTACTTCTGTTAACCAGCTCTTCGTTTCTGTCAGAAAAAGATATTGGCAAAGGGATGATGTAATATGAGAAGAGACGTCTACCATTTTATGGAATCCAGAACTTATCCAAACTCAAATGCAAATTAAACAGCACTCTAGATAGACAGTCCTCTACCTTATAGACTCCTCACTTCCCTGGAGAATGTCATCTAGTTGCTCGAGGAACAACTGTATCATTTAAGAAAAATGAAATTGAGCGTTTTCAAATGATCTTACCAGATTTAAATGGCAGTCGCAAAAGAAAACAAATCTCGAAAACAAAACAAGGTTGGTTGTTTTACCGCAAAGAAGTCCTCAAATGTAAAATCTGTATAACCTAAGTTCTGCAGAGTCTTTCTACAATTCTCAACATTGACCTTGATACGATCAACTTCAGCACGATCTTGTGATTCAAAAATATGCTCCTAAAAGTAAAGAAAAAAGCAACTTTAGCTAGAGATAAAATCCAAGTCTAAGCAAAAGAGCACAGTTCAAAACCGCAACTATAGAACCAATAGTTAGACATAACTAAAGACATTCTGAGAACATACAAGGTAAGAGAACATAAAACTTCGGAAGAAGCAATTTCCATCGCCTCTTGTTCGCCTGATTGCAATATATTGATTGTCCAAAATCTACAAGTATTGAGAACATGATAATTTTAAATTAAATTTATAGAGAGACTGAAAGCTAAAAAAAAAAAAAAAAAAAAGAGGAAGAAGAAGCAGAAAGACACGGAAAGAACAAAAACCTTTATCTTCTCCAGCAAAATGGGATTCCCTGCTTGGTATTCTGCAGATAAACTAGAGAGAGGTTCCTGCACAGTAATGAACCAAAAACATAGTCTTTCTAAGTTAAATACAGGAAAAAATTGCTCTTTCAGTAAGATATTCCACAGAAATCAAAGATTTGAAAAAGAAACGAAAAAGCAACTCATAGGAAGTGTTTATCAGTTGGAATCAAATGCAAGACACTAGTTCTTTCGACAGAGTACAGAGCAAGAAAATGTAGATTCAATGAAACAAATAAAACCGATAGATGAGCAAAACGCAACAAAGACAGCCGCAGATAAAAGATGTGATAAAGAGAAGTTCATTCATCTAAATTTGATTTTCTCTGACCTTATCACCAACATAAGGAACTTTTGCAGCTTCTTCTTCACGAAAAGATGCTTCTTCCATAACATTTTCCACTGAACAATTTCCCCATTCTTCACCTTTAATCGCCGAAATGGATGCAGCGACTTCCGCTTCATCCTTCACCACATCATTTTGATTCTGCATCGTCACTACACCACACACACACACACAAAAAGACTAAACTCTCTCTGCAGCATAGCCAAAACTTCACAGTACGAAACAGTGAAAGGGTTTCTTGTTATTCAACTGATCCTCGATAAAGATAATTCATTTTAAGAAAATTGTTCATCAAAGAATCCACAAATCTGACAAGAAAAACTCCGAATCCACACTCAAAACGCATACTCCAAATCCAGAAAAGAGAAACGGAGATGACAAACAAAATAAAAGAAAATAGAGAAAGAGAGATAGAGAAGGAAACCGATTTACCTGGAAACGAAGATCGATTCAAAGAAGCAAAATCTGATCTTCCGACCTAATTTCAATCGGTTTGGGAACACTCTGCAATGTATATAACAAAAAGAGTGGGGAAAGAAAAACCAAAACTTTTAGGAAAATTTCTGAAATTGGGGAAACCAAAATATTTCATCAATTTGATTAGAAGGGCAAAAAAGGTAAGAGACGTTTCGCTTTTTCCCAAAGTACTCAATTGGATATTTTATTATTATTATTTTTATTATCTTCTGTGGGCCATAAAGAAACGACGTACATGTGGCTTCGCTAAAAATGGAACGACAAAAATGTAGAGCTCTAAATTGGGCCAATAATTTGGGCCCTTTACGTGGATTCCGCTGAATAAACAACTAAATCGGGATTACTCGGGTGGACTTTCCAATATAAAAAAGCTTTTGGTTTTTATTTATTTATTTTGTTTTATCAATTATTCGAGAAAGCTATAGACAAACCATCTCCATAAGAGAGTATCTAACAAAAATTTCTCAAGATTAAAATAATAGAAAAAAATAAATAATATGGAGATAAAACAAGAAAAGTTTCCTAAAGTTTTAATTTAAGAATCGATTCTGGACAGTTTTCATTTAATGATTAGTTTAAAATTTTTCAAAAATATTATTTAATAAATATGTATTAAAATATTAGTTTTTAATAAACTAGAAACTTAAATGGAGTCTCTCATCGATTGAGATGTCCTTAAACGGACGACATACTGTTAATCAACATAGGTGGATCCAACTATCATCATAATATCTAAAGAATCGACATGATTCTAATACCAATTGATGAAAGGACATATGTTGTGCTATTGACCCAACATTTGATAGCTTAGAGGTACATTTCGACTAGTAAAGATTTTTCATGTGGATTTGGAACAGAAAACAAATTTAATTATCTTTTAATCTCTCCTATTTATTTTTTTTGTTTATTGTAGATGCTTTAAATAAAAAAAAACTTATTTTTTTATATAAATTATACGAATTAGTCTAGATTTCGGTTTAAGATATTTTTAGTGATTAAAAATAAGGTTATTGTATTACTTCCTTTGATTCTCAGTAGAAGAAAAATTGTGACAATTATAGTACAAATTTGTGAAAGTTTTTATTCTAAAAGAAGAGTCTCATAAATGTACTTTAATATGTAAAAATATTAAAAATCACCAAAGGTGATTAACTTTGACTAGAAGAATATCAAGGGTAGCTCAGAGATCTATAATATGAATGGCATTTGAGAGGAAACCATATTACATGCTACTTTCTAACTTTCAAAAATTATTTAATTAAGAGGAACGAAGTCAGTCGACTGGCCAAACAAAGAAGTTCTCAGTCTTCTCTTTCCATGGCCGGAGTTATGTCAAAATTGCGATAAACTAAATCTTATCACCATATCGTAAATATTGTAGAATATTTTAGTAGGAAAATGCTCATATAAATACTTAGATTGGATTTTACCAAATTGGCCGAATACAGTTACGTTTCTTTGTTACTAACAAATACTCCATTATATTAAAAAGATGTTAGAACCTCCAGATAAATCGAACATAAATCTGGTTTTGTGTTTTTATGACACTTCCAAGTGATTCCAAACACTAAACAAATCCGATCGGCCGGGTCAAACAAAGTTCCGACAAGCAGATTTTTAAAAATGTTGCATAGTGCATGAAATCAATAATTTTTCTTAGGGCGTAGTGACCAATAATTAGTTGGGCAGTGTTTATAAAAAGAAATGTGGCATAAGTTTAAGGTTATTTAGTCCTTAGGCAAGGCGCTCCATCATGGAAAGATAAGAAAGAAAGGTAAAACTAATACGGTTTTCTCCTTATATTAAAATCGTATGATTACTTTGTCGTCTAACTTAGACGCAAATAAGTATAAAATAGTAATCTTGAATTAGGGTGCATGTGATAGATATATAATTTGGTTGACGAGATTTAATAGAACATGTTGTTTCGGTTGGCCTTTTAACATCTCATAACCACAAAATGAATTAAAATTAGACAAAACTAACATATATTACTCTATTTGTAGAGCTCTTAACTTTTGTCATAATGCAAAAGTTAGGCAGGAGTACTTTCCGCATTGTAGACTTTGTGGGGATTTCTTTAATTTGCTGGACTTTAATTAAAAAATAAATTGAGAATTGCACCATGGACATGATTTTAAGTTTTCTTCTTATTTGTTGTTTCTTGCGTTATCTGATTGCTAGTCATTGCAGATAAGCGAATCACCGGCACATGTAAGGAGCACATCATGCATAGAAGCCTCACCTGTCACTGATGACTGTTCTCTTGATGGTCAGTCTAGGCTAGAAGGAAAGGATGGAAACGAAGCACCACGACAGTCTCAGAAATAGAACCCGAGAGTTGTATGAACCCGAAACACCTGGTTTAGAAGATTCAACTTAATGCAGTCGATTACTGCTCAAAGAAGAGTTTAGGACATGCTTATGTGGATCATCACAACTCCTTGGCTCCTGTAAATGAAATTTTATGTATTTTATTCGATTTCTGATACTGGCATCTCACTGTTTTTTCTACTATTGTTTGTTATATGAAACTTCTTTCAATCTTGCGAAGTGAAGACATGGTATCTTGCTCTCTGCAGATGAGTCAACCGTATTTGTGGACTGTTCCTCCCACTCGAAGAAGCTACTGATACAATACTATTCTGCAGCTCCATTGTTTTATGATTTAGTTTATCAAGCTGCAACGATAGCAATGGTCAGTGACAGTACTTGGAAAGTCGAATGCGTACAGGAGCAGACGCACGGGGTGGTGAAACAAAGACGAAGAAACATAATTCAAAAATAACACTATTTTGCTACTAAGAAGATGAATATATATAAATATATATCACTATTTTTATAATAACTTAATAAGTTAACATTGAAAATTACACAATTGTACTAATCTACATTTAAAAATCAATTTGAAACTGAAAATTGTATTCACACGTTGTGATAACTACAACCTCAAGATTTTTATGATATCGAACTATTTATCTGTATATCTTCTTTGAAGTGTCCTATAAGTTATAGACTAAAACTATCTTAACTGTGGATTTAGATGTTTAGGGCACATTGTTTTTATACAAAAACAAAATTTGCATGGCGTTTATGTTAAAATATTTGAAAATTTCAAAAGAAAATGCAAAGTGCATACACATAATAAAAAAATATCGTACTTGTAATCAGTCCAAATTGATCATGACCTTGACATTATTATCTTATATCGAATCATCCGTCTGTGGTTTGTGTGTGTTGGCATTGGCTGCGTAGTCACGCATAGCTCGTCTTTTCAACATACACTTGAGCTAATCACTATAATTAAAATGAGTTGAATAATATAACACTTTGCTATAACTTTTTTTTGTTCCTATTTCCTCTCCTCATTTCAAGACTACATGTGCCCTCGTAGAGACACTTGCTTTTGCATTTTACATTATGTTAATCTGAGGATAAAAGACCTCTAAAGACCAAATCTAAGCAAATCCCTGAACAAATGTCCTAATCAACAATTTAACTAATAGTATATAGTTTCTTTTCACTCTCAATGCTTTTACCAAAAACCAAACAACTCTTTATACAAAACTAATCTTATTCACTTTGGGATTGGTGATGTGCTTATTGTTATTAACTATTCCATATAGTTTTAACTTATACTATAAATGATCATAGTCTCTTCAATGCCAAGCAACGTATACCACTTTGTTAATGTGGTGCACCATTAAATTAAGTTGCCTACTCAATAGAAGTTTCTCTTTAGATTTTGTTAAACAACCCATTGATGGTTGAGCTCTTATAGATACACAACATATAGAATATTGAAGTGGAATCCTCAGGATCTAAGGTATTGCTTTCGATAAGTACATAGAATAATGAAACCAATATAAGTACAAAACAAACTACATAAAACTATTCCGATCAAGCTGCCAAATATAAAGTTTCGTTGAGTACAACAAACATATGTTGAATCAATTATAATGACTGAGACTTTAAAAAACTCAGACACGTAATCAATTTGCTAAGTCATTAGAATTGCCAAATAAGTTGAAGCCTATGAAGTCTGTCATCAACTTTGAAGATCTTTACTTCTTTGTCATGTTTGTTAAAGTCGTATTTTGTTTCATCACGAATCCTAATCTAACTAGCCACTTTTATCTTCATCTAAGCTATCCACATCAATATAATAATAATAAATAATAAATAATATTTAAAATATCATTTAATGCATATTAATTTATATAATAATTATTTTTATAATATGAACTTTAACAATAAGAAAATTAAGTAAAATATAAAAGAAAACTAAACTATTACTAAATAAAATATTCAAAATTTTACTGCAAAACAATAATATATAGATTTTCAATCTAAATTTTATTTAGAATTTATTATTCTAAAATATAAGAATGTGTTTATGATTTTAAAAATATTATATTTAATATAAAGATAAATTAGTAACTGACATTATACATCTTAAATTTCAAATTTTAAATCTTTATATTTCATTCTCAAATTTGCAATATATTATGAAAACTATTGAAAACCTTTTCTATTACAAGATGAAAATCTTAATGAAATCAATTATTTCACCATAATTTTTTTGGCAATTTGGTCTAGTGGCTTTAATATCCCTCAAACATTGTGGGGTGCTGGGTTCGAACCCCAGACTGTCATGAATTTCAGAGGTGATTACCATTATGCCACATGATTCCGACTGTTTCACCATAATTTATAATTTAAATATAAATATATCCTCTATGTATATTATTATTATTATTTTGGGTTCGAACCCCAGACTGTCATGAATTTCAGAGGTGATTACCATTATGCCACATGATTCCGACTGTTTCACCATAATTTATAATTTAAATATAAATATATCCTCTATGTATATTATTATTATTATTTTATATAAAAATTAATTATAAATTGATGAACATAATATAAAATACATAATTATAACAAATAATAATGAATATAATGCGGCAACAAACACATAGATCTAATTTTTAAAGTTGATTAATTAAAATATAATATTTAAATAAAATATGTGTAAATAGAATAAATTTGATTGGTAAATAACAAATTATTTCATCAAAAACACATATAAAAATGAGTTAGTTTAAAATGATGAGTATGCTTAAAATGACATAAATATCTATTGATTTATTTTGGAAATTTATTTTTTAATTTTTTCATTAATGAATTATGAAAAACTTAAAAATAAATATCTAATGTTATTTACATCATTTTAGAGTTGAAGAAATACTATAATTTGTGACTAAAATAAAATTTGATAATTACATTTTAGCAAGTAAATAATATGTAAAATAAGAAAAAATAAAATAAAACAGATAAACAAAATTATAGATAAGCAATAATATAACATAAATAAATTTTACAGAAAAACTTAAATATACTTTAATCATTTTTAATCATTTTTCGCAACACACTGATTACTTGTTTTAGTTAATACTAATATAGGTTATTTGAGCATAAAAATGAAATTTAAACATCTTATTAATGAGTAAAAATTAAGAATAGTAGTAAGTGACCATATTAAGTCGTTCATTATAAGTTTCATTTTATAAAAAAAAAAATCATACATTAAATAATTACAAAAGTTGCTACTACTATCCTTATGAATATACTAAATAATTTTATATTTGTAAATAATATTTTAAAATAATAGCATTAAAATTTGAACTATTTAAAACACTGAAAATTACAAAACACATTTTTCGTGTAACGAAAAGTAATTCTAAACCACCATTCATTACGAAACAGATGGAATAATAACATATACTCCAACTTCAATATAAAATTTTAGTTTATAATTCAAGCTTTGTTTCAAACCATATATTGTTTTGTATTTTCATAAAAAAAAATTAATTAATTTTTTATATTTATCTCTATGATTTTATTTTATTAACTAACAAGGTAGGATTCTATTAATAAAATTATTATAGTAATTTCTATATGTTTTTATCTATGGAAATTAAACGAATGGAATAACAATCTTAGAAGTACGTAGCCTAATTAAAGTACTCTTCGTCTTAATTTGATATGGACTACGGATTTGGTTTATAAAATTTCGTGTGACCACTAGCAGCCAAAAATCATTATATAATATAGCAACATTTAGCTATTATTAGTCCTTTTTATTATTTTCCCCTTTTTAGGGTATTACCAGTCTATTTGTTGATTAATGTTGAAGGAAAGTGGGAATATACTTTTTGGAAGACAAGAATACAACATACATTATTTTATTTTTTTTTGTGAATTTCTAGATATATATTTGTTTCTTGAAGGGAAACAAAGTATAGTTTAACGATTTAGAAAATCTTTCTTTTCAAAATTTTGAATCTAAACTTTTCTGTTCATAATGCTTTAAAGCATTAAACTTAAATTTTGCAAAAAGCAACATTATATCTTCATTGTTCTAGTTTTTTCTATCCAATTTATGTTTCTTCATCTTTACACGAACCATCTTTCATTATCTTTTCTTTTTTCTATTTACAACTTGCACACATACGTACTGTTGGAAAATAACCAATTTGCGACACTAGTAGGAATATGTTACTAATTAAAAGCCAAATCTCGTGATTGATATACAAGTTTCTCATAATTACATTAATGTCTAATCTTTAGTATTTCTTGGCCAATTTACCGCCTACGTCATCTGTTAGTATCATTAAAAGCTAATCCATATGGCTTCAGCATAAATTGTGATTAATTGGAAGTCCTAATACATATAAGCTTGCGAAAGATGTTGGTGATATACTTCAGCTGTGGTTCGTCACTCTCTTCTTAAACCACTCGAAACAAAGTTCAGACTTCAGAGCATGCTGATGGCTTGTCTTACTTATTTGACTGAAATTTAAAATTTGTAATTAAGTCTTTTGTGCCCTGAGTAATTTCAAACGAGGATATTTTTGTTTAAACCCAACTAGACTATTTTTGAACTTGGGGTAATTTTAAAACAATACTTAGAACTATTAGAGTACGAAAACTCTGATCATATTCTTATTAATTTTAATATTTAAACTGGTTTCGTTGAATTTGAGATTTCAACTTCTACAAAAAAATTAATTTTTTTTTTTTTTTTCTTATTGCATATTTATGTTTTTTTATTGCCATTAATTAATTAATCTGGAATTTATTTTACTTATTTTCTCATAAGGTTTTGTCGTGTATCTGGAGTAATTAATTCACGTCGTCATGCACGATTTGATTTCAATTTGAATACGTTATCCCAGTCCATGAGAAGTAATTGTGTTGTGCGTATTGGTTTGAAGTAGTCCACCCAAAGAGCAATAATTGCAATGCTCGTAACTTTGACCTATTTTTTTTGTCCTATTACTCGATTTAATTGTTTTTGCTTTTTATTTTGTCATTTTTATACACTATTATTTCTCCATTTTCCAATATATAAATTATACTTATACAAGTTGTCGTCAACAAAAGTATTCTTAAAACAAAAATTTTCTTTGTTTTTAATAATGATCAATTACAGTTTCTAAACTCATATGTATTTTCAAATGCAAATATATATTTTAGTTTTTAGTAAATTCTAACCTTGTTTTTTTAAAGGAAATTAATCCTAACCTTATTTTTACAAAAATAATCGATTAATTCACATTTGATAGATTTAACCTGCAGTGTACGAGATGGTTGGAGAACATTTTCTAATCAAAAACCAGCAACTACAACATTTTCTACATACTCTAGGGTTTTTTGGTCAACCAGTCTGGAGAATATAAAAGTGAAATTTTAATTGCAAGTTTTTTTTTTTTATCTTTGTCTTAACCGTACGTAAGCAATATACCAAAATATTTCCACCTTTAGAACCACGTATTTGAAACCCAAGTCTTATACGAACTTTCAGCTTTTTAACTCATTGTTGACTTTTGAACTGATAATAAACTTTTGTGCGTGTGCATAGATGACTTACGCTACATCCAACGTTTGATCCTTTAACTTATACCGTGCTTGTAATTTCCAATGAAAATGCTTAGAATCCCGTTGACGTATATCCTAATAAAGAGTTGGAAGTTGGAACAATTTAAACAATATATACTTTTCCTTTAACAAATTCTTTTACTGAAACGACCAATCCGGATATATGTATATATAAAGTATTACATATGTTAAGTAGTTCACTGTTCCACGAAGAAACACATATCAGACGACGATATATCATTTACAAGGTTTCCTAAACTAACACTATCATATGAACTAAAAAAGAAAAAGAAAACTACTCCTTTCAAAACAGTGATCCTTATCAAATCAGCATTAAGTTGATTTGCCCTAAATTAACTAAACTAGGAGAAGTCTGAATCAACCAAAATATCAAAAGTTTTCTTTTTTTTGCCAACAATATCAAGAGGTAGTTACGTTTCAGGATATATATATTATTATTATTATTAAAAAAAACAAATAATAGACAATTAACTAAACTAGGAGGAGTTTGAATCAACAAAAATATCAAGAGTTTTCTTTCTTTTTTCTGCCAACAATATCAAGAGTTTACTGACTTCAAGAAAACAAAAATGGTAAGGTTAGAAAATATTCAAAAGAGTGCTTATCTTTTAATCGCATTCCCTGCATCTCTCCAAAACTTCGTGGACCGGTCTATATATTTGTGGAGTGAAATATGCCAACTTTAACTAGTGTCGCTCTTTCATGCCTGTGAGTGGAATAGTTTTAACAAAAATTTATATACACAGCTCTATAGATCATAATATTTTAAGTGAAATTTTATAATATGAAATGTATTCATTTTTTTTATATACTAAACATAACAACCAAGGGGATTAGTGTTAAATTTATATTTTCCCATTCAAGATCAATAAATAATGAATAGATTAACTCATATCACTTATATATTAATTACTTAAGGTTTCATCAAACTTTCAATTTAGAGTTTTTTTAAACACATCCCCTCGAATAAACGTGTAAGACATATATTGTAAGGACCATTCCACGGATTAAAGATCCAAAATGTATGCTTATCAGAGAACAATCAAATTTATTAGTGGTAAGACAAGTTTTGAAAACATCAAATGAAAACTATATGTTAATAAAGAATTGATCTACACTAGCACAAACTCATAATTTGCTGTTAATGTGTACACATTATAAAATCCATTGCTTATAGAGATCATCAATTCATAAACTTATTTAAAATGAAAAGTGGTAGAGGAGCTATATTGTATATTTGATACAAAGAAAGCAATATAAAAAAGCCTAAAGCAAAGGAATTAACGAAACATGCGTAAAATGTATGACATAGCGTATTTGAATGAAATTTGTTCACGAGAAAAATATCATCTTCTTCAATATCTCTCACGCCTCTTCTCTCTGTTCACATCTGTTTCCTTGTCACCACAAGACTTATACATTAACCTAATCCAAAATTTCCACGTTATTTATATTTTTTTCCAATTGAATTAAGTTGATGCATATTATTTAATGCTGTAATTTTCATCATAAATGGTTAATTAGTCAATTGATCAATTTATATTATATGTCTATCAACGTAACGACCTCTCATATGCATTTGGATCTGCATCACCAAGATGATGACTTTATCATCCAAGAGATTTAACAATCCTTCTCTCTCTTAATCTTGATTGCCATAAGTCAAACTTAAGATTATTTTAATTACTATATGGAGTCCAATTATCGCACATAAAAGATGTTAATTAATTAATTTATATATGTACATACATTTATATAAGCATATATAAGTATATGAAATTCCAAGATCGAGTTGGTGTCATTCATAGCAATGATATTGCTATAATACATGTTTCAAACGACGTGAAATTGTTAAAGAAAATTCCATAGCCATATATATGAATAATCTGTTAACTGAAGCTATCATACTTCTATTTATATATACTTTTTTATTTAACTTTTTTCTATATA
Organism: Streptanthus diversifolius; assembly: GCA_039880935.1. Classification (NCBI taxonomy): domain Eukaryota; kingdom Viridiplantae; phylum Streptophyta; class Magnoliopsida; order Brassicales; family Brassicaceae; genus Streptanthus; species Streptanthus diversifolius. The sequence continues at coordinate 23,408,587 of JAXGFM010000014.1, read as the reverse complement.
TATATGCATGTGAGTTTATAAAGGGATGCAAGTTCCTAAATAAAATCTAAGAGCCAATAAAATCATTACTAGATGAGTTTAGTGAAGACCAAGTGAGTATATCTTTTGGCAGACATATGCAAATCTTGTGAATATGATTGGATTGATTATTATTCAACGGATCATAAAGAAAGAGCTTGATTGGAGGAATAAACAACATATAAACAAAGATGATAATAAACAAAATAACACATAAAATAAGAGGAAAGCCTGCACAGGTAATATTGACCAACAATAGCTTCATTCTAACTAGACAAGGCCATGTGTGTTGTAGGACCTCCCAAATATATTTTTTATAATAATTATTTCATCAAATCCCAATTTATTATATAACCATTTCTTCTTCCTTCTCCTCATACCACTAAACCAACCTTCAAGAACAGAGAAGAAGCGATATCTCTCAGCAAAAAAAATAAAAAATAATAGTAAAAGTCTCTCTTTTTTTCTCTGAACTCATCATTGTAACACAAACATAAGCTTTGTTTGTGTCTGCTTTCAGACAAAAAAAAAATACAATGATACCAAGTTACGACCCAAATGATACAGAGGCTGGTCTCAAGCTTCTCGAGGATCTAACCACAAATGCAGAAGCAATTCAAGAACAAGTTCTCCACCAAATACTCTCTCAAAACTCTGGAACTCAATATCTCCGAGCATTTTTTGATGGAGAATCTGACAAGAATCAACAAAGTTTCAAGAACAAAGTCCCTGTGGTAAATTACGACGATATAAAGCCTTTCATTCAACGAATCGCCGATGGAGAATCATCTGACATCGTCTCCGCTCAAACCATCACAGAGCTCCTCACTAGGTAAATATAATTAATATGTAATATCAGTGTTCTAAACGCGGCCTAGACAGCCGTCTAGACGGCGCTTGGGTGCTACGGGGTGTTTCGTTTTTACATTATACAATAATTTAGGCGGTTTATAGAAACCGTTGCCTAATACCGTTTAAGCAGACGTTTACGCGGTCTAGATGGGAGTCTACACAGATTTTAAGCGGCCATTTTAAAGAAAAAATCCAAAAGAATAATATAATTATATATATTAAGTCAATTAAGTTGTTTTTTAAATATTAATTTTTCAGTTTTTAAGATATAGACCTACTAAATTAAATTTATTTGTATGATAACTAATAAATCTATACACCATACATTTATTTACTTTACATGTTTTAAGATTTATGTTTTTTTATCTACTTCTCATCTAAATCAATTTACATATTATGAACTTATATTTTGGTATACTACATAAAAGATTATTAAATTTAATATTTAAGACTATTTTTTAAAAACTGAAAGATATATATGTTTGATCTATTATATATAGAACATATTATATATATATATATATATATATATATTTAAAATACTCGCGTAGACAACATCTAGATTCTTGCGTAAATGATTATGTACTAGGCGTTCATCTACTACTGTATAATAAGCGCCTAGCACGTATTAAAACACTGTAATATAACCATTCTTTACAAAAAAAAAATATTTTTGTTACTTTTAGTATTTTATTTGGCTATACTTTGGATGCAGCTCGGGGACTTCTGCAGGAAAGCCGAAGTTGATGCCTTCTACTGCTGAAGAGTTGGAGAGGAAGATATTTTTCTACAGCATGCTTGTGCCTATCATGAACAAGTAATAAATGAGTTACTATTATTTTATCTTTTTAGCGTCAATTGAAAAACTGAGTATTTATATGTTGATTTACATATTTTTTTAGTTTAAGCATATTTTTTTCTCATTTGATTTTCTTTCGTACATTAATCTCTCTTTTATTTTAATTCCGAAGAATACACCACACACACAAAATAAAAACTTTGATCATATATACATTTTTTAAAAAACTTATTTTTATCTGGTTTTTTGCTCTCCAATCGGGAATAAACATCATAGCAAATAATCAAAATTGTCTTTGTTACAAAGGGGTTTACCTTGTAGATTGAAAATGTAGGATCGTAGTTTAAAAGGGTTCCCATGGCATTTCCACTAATCAGAGGGGAAAAACAAAATTTAAGATAAACTTTTGTCTTTTTTTATTAGTTAGTTTTGTCTTCTTTAGTCGAACTAATGAAACAGTGAAGAGAAAAAATTTGTTAATAAATTGTGTTACATATATAATTGCAGATATGTGAATGGGCTAGATGAGGGAAAAGGGATGTATCTTCTATTCGTAAAACCAGAGATTAAGACTCCTTCAGGTCTAATGGCGCGTCCTGTGCTGACTAGTTACTACAAAAGTCAGCATTTCAGAAACAGACCATTCAACAAGTACAACGTCTACACTAGCCCTGACCAGACAATTCTCTGTCAAGACAGCAAACAGAGCATGTACTGTCAACTTCTCTGCGGTTTAGTCCAACGATCTCATGTCCTAAGAGTCGGAGCTGTCTTTGCCTCTGCCTTTCTTCGAGCGGTCAAGTTCTTAGAGGATCATTACAAGGAGCTTTGCACAGACATTAGAACTGGTACTGTCACTGGCTGGATCACTGACTCAGCCTGCAGAGACTCGGTTTTATCGATCATTGAAGGACCAAATCAAGAATTGGCTGATGAAATTGAGGCTGAGTGTGCTGAGGAGTCGTGGGAAGGAATTTTAAGGAGGCTATGGCCTAAGGCTAAGTATGTTGAGGTGATTGTGACGGGTTCGATGGCTCAATACATTCCGACACTCGAGTTTTATAGCGGTGGTTTACCGTTGATTTCAACCATGTATGCTTCCTCTGAGTGTTACTTTGGTATCAACCTTAATCCGCTGTGTGATCCTTCGGATGTTTCGTATACGCTTCTTCCTAACATGGCCTACTTCGAGTTCTTGCCCGTCGATGATAAATCCCATGAAGAGATTCACTTTGCTTCGCATTCTAACACAGACGATGATGATGCTCTCAAGGAAGATATTATTGTGGATCTTGTTAATGTCGAAGTCGGCCGATACTACGAAATTGTCATTACTACATTCACAGGTTAATTTCTCTCTACGAACATAGTCTCATCGCATTTCCGATGTAGGATTCCTAACAAAACTAGAAACTTGTAACACAAGTAACCTGTCGGATTGTTTATTCTTGATAGGTTTATACAGATACAGAGTGGGCGATATTCTAAAAGTGACCGGTTTCCACAACAAAGCGCCTCAATTCCGTTTCGTGCAGCGAAGAAACGTTGTATTAAGCATTGATACCGACAAAACGAGCGAGGAAGATCTACTAAACGCGGTGACACAAGCTAAACTCAACCATCTCCAACAACCTTCAAGCCTCTTGCTCACGGAGTATACTAGCTATGCGGACACGTCATCGATCCCAGGGCATTACGTGCTCTTCTGGGAGCTAAAGCCACGTCACAACAACGACCCACCTAAGCTAGAGGACAAGACAATGGAGGAATGTTGCTCTGAGGTTGAGGATTGTTTGGACTACGTGTACAGGAGATGCAGGAACAGAGATAAATCTATTGGGCCATTGGAGATAAGAGTTGTGAGTTTGGGGACTTTTGATTTGCTGATGGATTTTTGTGTCTCGCAAGGGTCTTCGGTGAATCAGTACAAGACTCCAAGATGCGTTAAATCTGGAGGAGCTCTTGAGATTCTTGATTCCAGAGTTATTGGGAGGTTCTTCAGTCAGAGAGTTCCTCAATGGGAACCACTTGGTTTAGATTCTTAGCTTTTTTTTTTTTTTACTTTACTTATTTTTCTTTTTAATATATAATTTTAAGTAAGATCCTGATTTATTTTAAGTTGCTAATTGGTGTTTTTAATTTATTATTAAGTGTTTTTGCTCTTTTGTATCTTTTGTAACAAACTTTCAGCAAAGTCCTCTTATTTTGTGAATGTATACTTGTTGTGTCTCTTTTTATTATTTTATTCTGTCTGCCTTTCTTTTTCTTTTTTTTTATGAAATTTTTTGAAAACATGAAAAAATATTATGATATTATTTCGTAAGGATATACTTTACAGTACTAAATTCGTACCGAATCCTTTACATAAACTCTCATCTTTGGGGAAAAAGAAGTTTCATCTTTTCTTCTCCATCATATTTATTTATTATTACAAGTCGACAACATAGACAATACAAAAAAAACAATATTATTTGTGTAGTTGGTGCATTAAAATGTTCGATGGTAAATAAAAGAGAGTTCATTTAAATTACAATTATAATTCAAAAAGAATAACTAATGCCAACAATATAAAGAAAGTGGCAATATATGTCATATGAATTCTAAATTAAATAGAAACTTGAGAAAAATGAAAAAAATATAATAACGAAATAGTATTTCAAAATATAAACTTTCGTAATTCTCTTTATAGATAAAGATGGAATTAAAATGAGGAGATTGAAATAATTGGATAGAGAGGTGTTTAGTGACGTATGGATGCACATGAATATGGTGATGGTTTTAATTTGCCAGCCAACACACAGCCACAACATTGAGATCCACATTTTCTTTCTTACATCACTTTTTTTTCAACTCTCTCGTCAACGGATTCACCTTCTTTGTCTAAATCTTGAAAATAAGTTATGTAAATCATCGTTGGTTGTACATATAATAAGTTTTGTTATAAAAAAATTGATTCAATATCAGTTGATTTATGCAGAATAATGGTTCTATATGGATTTGGAAACTGTTTCGAATTTCGGAGCAAATTTCTTCCATGTTGACATTTAACAATACTTGTATATGTATTTAGCAAAAAAATAGGTTAAACTTATAAGTAAACCATGTGCCTCAACTTGTATTGTAATGTAAACTGCAGAAGAATATTCTAACAACAATAAAAGATGTATGGTCTTATAAAATCATTATCACATGTATAATACGAAACGCAAATTCTTTATTCCAACAATTCACAATATACAATCATAAATTATAATTTTTTCAAATGATATAATTAAATATACAAACTATATGAATATTTTGTAGGACTACTAATGTAGCTAATATACTTACATCTAATGACTGATTGATTAATTGTTGCTGTCGAATATATTAATCGCCCTAGAACTTAAGGCTTTAATTTTAATTACATTTTGGAAAAAGCTCAAAACATATCAAATTTACAGTTGAAACTTAAAATTTAACTGAAAGGTTTTACCAAAATGTGAGCTTGAAATGCAAACAATCGGTTTGTTCAAAATAAATTAAAGTGAATATGTTGATAGGAATGAATGAGAAAATATCCAAGGAACAAGATTCGTGTCAAGTCAGCAAGTCTTAATTTAACACTAACTTTCAGAAATCTTACCAAAATTCTATGTAAGTATAGAAGATTTGATGGGTTTCTCATTGATCACCAGAAGGTATATATACACAGTATCAAATCTAAGTATATCAAGAGTATCTTAAAATATTAACAATACAGAGATGTTTGTGTATATCCTAACTAACACTCTGCAGACGGAGCGGAGGTTCTTGAACGCTCAGGCTGGAACGAAACTCGATGAACAAAGGAGTGGTAGTCCCTTTGTGAATATATCGCCGTATTGCATTGCCGACGGGACATGAAGAACGCGAACCTGTCCAAGAGAAACTCTTTCGCGAACAAAGTGAATATCGATCTCAACATGCTTAGTTCGTTGGTGTTGGACATGATTGGACGAGAGATAGACAGCAGATATATTATCACAATAGACGATCGTCGCTTTTGCAAGGGGGCAGCCTAGCTCCAAGAACAAATTTCGAAGTCAAGTAGTTTCAGCCACTGCATTTGCCACGCCACGATACTCGGCTTCGGCACTAGAACGAGACACCGTTTGCAGACCAAGATATGAGACTATCCCCAAGAAAGACACAATATCCGGAAGTGGTTCGACGAGTAGAAGGACAGCCTGCCCAATCAGCATGAGAGTAATCTACAAGGTCGGTGATGTTGGACTGCTGAAGCTGCAAACCATGAAAGATAGTGCCTTTGACATACCGGAGAATATGTTTGAGAGCCTTCAAGTGATTCTCACGAGTGTCATGGATAAATAAGCAGACCTGTTGGACAGCAAACGAAATGTCGGGACGTGTAAACGTCAGGTATTGTAAGGCACCTGCCAAGCTACGGTAGAGATAGAGATCATGAACCGGAGGGCTATCATCCGCAGCAAGCTTCGACTTGGTGTCAACTGGAGTAAGGCAAGGATGGCACATAATTGTATATATGTGCCATCGTGAGCTTGACTCGAGAGGTCCAAATGTCAGAGTGTATAATTTGAAAAGAATATGTAATAGCAGATGAAGATGAGACAAAAGGAAGGCGAGAGTGTTTGTCCACACGGCACGCATGACACAGGGACGTCATGTCGGCCTTAATGCTGAAAGAAAACCCCAAAGAATTTAAAGATTACTGACTGGAGCTACCCGGATGACCCAAAGATTGATGCCAAAGAGAAGTAGTGAGATCGAGCGGAAGGGAAGGTGGAGTGGAAGGTGTCACCGAGTAAAGCGGTCCGGAACTGTCACATCGGGGGATTTGATTCCTGGTTTGAAAGTCTTTAACAGAGAAACCAAAAAGATCAAATCCGACAGTACAGTGATTATCAATGACAAAGCTACGAACAGAGAGGTAGCCGATGGTGATGGTACAAAGTTCGTTCTCCAATTGCAAGGCACGATTCTCCTTATTGTCACGAAACAGGTTCTCAAAAGCGAGCCATGTAAGTGTAGAAGACTTGATGGAATTCGAATCTAAGTATATCAAGAGTATCTTAACAGTTTAACAAGACAGAGATATTTGTGTATATCCTAACTAACATTCTACACATCACCGTCTTGATACAAAATGTTGTTTGAAACTCTTTTGCGTGTAGCATTTCATCGTTGAGATAGCCAATATAACACCAAAACTATTAGAAAAACACCTCATCACTAGTGATTCATCTAATATTCACTTTAAAAAAAAACCCTTAACTGTGTAAAAATGCCTTAAAATTATCTTAAAAAGAGACTATCTACAATTTTAATCAAATTATAAATATTAATAAATATATCGGTTTCTCAAATTCAAAATTTTTAACATGTGTACCCTTATCTGTAGCCAAAGGTTTTTGTTTGTAAACTATTCGTATCCATATTCAGATTTTCCAACGCCCAAAACAATAAAAACACAATGGGATTGATATCGAGTTGAAACCGGTAATATAGGCTTAGATAACCATCTCTCTGATCATAAGAATTGGCAATAATGAATGAATTACAAGCATGGTTAATGTAGGATGTGAATAAACTTTGGATTTAATGGATGTGTTTTAATATTTGAGTAAATAGGTAAAAGAGACAGATCTATGACCCAAAATAGTAAAGCAAAAGAAAAAAGGGAACACACTTCACTGTTCACTTGAGAGAAACGATGAGTTTCCTCTCAACTGTCCTGTCATGTTGCTTTCCGCATACCGTCTTCCAGAAGAAAAAAACACTGTCGTTTACGTCTTGCTACCAACACAAAACCATGCCAACCCCATCTGATCGTGTCTGTTTCTTAAATATGATTAAATAAACTGTTCATTTTTGGAAATGTATATACATGTATTGTCAAGTTAATGACAGATTCAAAATAATGCATCCATATAGATAATAGAATCTATCCACAATAGCTTTGATTAGACACAAAGAACACTAGTCTGTGAGATACCAACCGTTTTCAACTTGCTCTCCTAACGACACTTGGACGTATGTCTATCTCGTTAATAATTCATTAATGTTTTTTTCTTTTTGATAAATAGTTCATCAACATTTACGTTCCGCATTCAGAACTCGTTTATAGAAAAACAATAAAAAACCAAAATTAAATAGGGTAATGAACATTATAGAAACCTAATTTTTATTATAAAATTAGGTATAAGTCACACCAGAAACCAAGGTTTACTAGATTATGGATAATTGGATACAACTCCATTATTTTTATTATTTTGGGAGCAATTATATAATTTTTACAATATTTAGTTAAGAGCAGATGCTGAATATATATTACGTTGTTTCTTTTTTATGGTTTTTGGATAAATGCTTAATGATGATGTATATATAATGACGTTGTTACACACATGCAAAAGAAAGTACCATGTTAACAGTAAAACGTTTTAATAATTAAAGAATCGTCGAGAATTCGAGATGCTTACCTAAGAACTAAGTAACCAAGAAATTCACTTCACCTCAATATTACATCAAAAGATGCTTACATGGTTGAAACAATACGGATAGATGGTTAAAAGAAAAGTGATCTATTGTCTGAAAAGGTAAAAGAAGAAAAATGTGAGCGTGTGTAAGCCGTGTGTGGTGTCAATGTAAATGGAGAGGTTAGAAGAAGGCCACGAGGACAAGAGGGAGCAATAGGAAAAAAAGGGAATTAAGACGTTACGAGGGAATAGGTCTGGACAAAATATCTGGATCCAAATATTCGAACCGGATTCGATTCGAAAATATCCGAATGGATAAATTTTTTTAGTATTGAAAAACCCTAATGGATCTTGTCTTTCAATATTTTGGGTATCGGGTAATATCCGATCCGAACCGATACCCAAATTAGTATTTTTTAGAACCGAATTCAATTTTACATATATTTATATTTTATGATTAATTACTAATTTCTTCGTGTTGTAACTTCAATTACTTGGTTTCTCACTTACGTATTAGTTAAGGAGTACTAATTTGACATGTATTTTCTATAATATGTTTTATGCTAATAAGTGTATAGTTCATCTAACATTCAGACTTTAAAGACAACTATTCATATTTGTTTTTTTGTCATTTTTATGTTTTGAATTCTAAATACATTATGGAATGTTAGATTATGTCACATTTGCTTTCATTTGTCACTTTTACTTTTTGTTTAATGAATGTTACAATGTTTTAATGTTTCAAATTTGATTTATATTATGGTTGATTGTTGTTATTTATAAATATATATTAGTATTTCTGATAAAATTCATATATTTTTGATACTTCAGATAATATAATAGTCGGATATTTCGGGTATTTCGGATATTACGGGTTTTACGAATATTAAAATAGAAACAGAAATCATACAATCTAGTATCGGATAAATTTCAGATCTTTTATCAAATATCCGAAAGAATCGCATCCGAACCAAATCAGATCCGAAATAAAAAACTACTCGAATGGATCCTGAACCTCAGATCCAAAATACATGAACCAAACCCGACCCGATTATCTGAATGCCCAAACCTAGGAGGGAAGACTAAGAAAGGAAAAAAACAAATGAAAAGAAGAGACAAAAGAGAGACCCACGAAAGAAAGACACACGATTAGAGAGATGATGCATTTGACACTCCTCCTCCTTTTTCGTCTGCACGCACTTTGGAGTTCGTCCTCATCTTGGTGTGGTAGGCTCTCTTTCCCTCAGTTTTTGTTCGAATTCGCTTCATCACACACTCTCTCTCTTATCCAACTTTTCTTTGTCTCTATGCCCATTTCTAAAGAAAACAAAGCTAGATTAGATAGAGATTATATAGAAAGATCGTGTTATATAGAATCATTATTGGTCGTCGTTATTGCACATAGCTGTATAATATTCACATTTTTTGTCAAACTTATACTTTGGTCCATCTTGGACATTTATGAGGTATTTTGGGATAATTTGTAGTTATTGTTCCGAATAAATGCAATACGCTTAGAAGATTGCGACAGAAAGCAATAAGAGAGAGAGAGAGAGACAATATTATATAGTCTTAAGAGTGGACCATATTAGTCTTACTCTGTACAGCACATTTAATACCCCACTCGTGTGTCCTGTCTTTCAATTGATTGTCTCGATTCAATTTCAACGACAAAACCTTGCTCCTTTCCTAATTTCACGGTCTTTGTACGCAAAGCTTAACATCTTTCTTCGCATTTTCCTTGCTCTCTAATCCGGAAACCCACAAAAATAGCAATCATTGTAGGCCATCGTATTGCCGAAAAACACGCAAAATTGACTGATTTTCCACATGTCAAAGTGCATTAATACATTTGCCTGGACTGCCAAAAGAGACCTATATTCGTCTTCTTGCAGAATCGTGCGTCTTAATTGAGGTTTTAGTTTGAACCATGGTCCTCTCAAAAGGTCTTAACACGCTTGGATGTCTCCTCGGTGAAAATGCAACTCACAAGTAGCGATATTGCGGTTGAAAGCCCACGGACTGGACCTGAAGGCATGGGCTAGACCGTATGTTATTTTGTATAATCAGGATTGAACACCTTTTAGGTCTAAACCCACTTTTTTCTTTGTAATTCCCGAGTAAGGCACGGGCCGATCAGTGTCCCAGAGACCAAAATCAAGACAACGCTAAAAACTCAATATCATGATTAAATCAGGACCAGACTACTAAGTGCTGGGTCAAAATGAGCCGGGCCAGGTCGGCCACAACACACCAAGGGACAGAATTACAAAATCTCAAAATTAAAAGAACCAAGGGATGATCAAATCTTAATACTGAAATCAAGGCCATATCAGAGTCCCACTGGGTCGGGTTTTGAAAGCGTTTGTATTCCCATATATACTAATCACAAGCTACAAACTGTTTTATGGTAGCATCTCTCCTCATTGGTATATATAATCTACGGATACAAGATATTTACCTGTTCTTAAAGATACTTGAAACATTTTTGTAATCATTCAGAGCCTTACCCAGAATTTTCTTGCTCGAGTTTTGCAATTACAGCCTTCTTCTCATCTTCCGAAAGAGCCATGAACATGAAAACAGATTTATCCCCGAGATCATCCTTCAACAACCAAACCAGATTGAAGATTATTAGTATTATAGCATTTTGATGATACTTGTATAAATAGCAAGACCTCTTTTGAAACTCGCATATTCAAATCTTCAGTGAGCAACAAGTGTACCTTTATAGGCTGAGTGAATTTTCTTCCAGCAAATACTACAAAGAGTGCCATCCATGTTCCTAGCAACACCAGTTTTGCCTCATCATTCATCAGACCACTCTGCAAATACAATTTTCCAATTTAAGGCCAGGCCAATCAAATCCCAATTCCATGAGAAGTGAAGCTCTCACTCCAGAGAAATGAATGTATCAGATTATTCGCTATGTATGAAATGTTCTTATTTGATCTCAGGAAAAATCGCTTAACCAAGTGTCAAGGATGTGATACTGAGGTAGCTAAAACAGGACATCTTAATCGAACAAGATACTTTACCAAATGTCCAAGAAGAACTGAAGGTATAATGAACGTAAGAAGGCCAGCTTCTAGCTTTCCGTAACAGAGTCCTGCAGACGAAAAATGCAAATCAAGAACATTAGTATGGCTACAAATAATGAAGCCCTTAATACATGAGTAAACCACATTATCCTCAACTACCTTCTTTGAAAACGAGCCCAGTGAGCGCAGCGAAAAGAGGACCAACAAACCAGACAGCAGTTGGATGATCAACGACATAATGAACCAAGTTATCACTAGCTGGTCTAGCAAGGGCTGCGTAAGTGGCTAACGAACCACAAACACCAAGTGCCCATAAAGCCTGAAGAGTCCTCTTGATCTCCGTTACATATATATGAATTAGAAACAGTGATAGCCCCAAACCACCAGCACCAACAAGGTAGAACAAATCATGGTTTTGCTTGATGATATCACTCAACCAGGAATCTCCTGGTAAAAAGGCTGCAGAAGAAGCGGCTACAAAGGACGCAGCAGCAGTTACCAGTCCTGATCTGTACAAAATGACCTGAATATAAAAACAAAACAAGCAAAGGTATCATCAAAAAACTTCCATCGAAACTCACAAGTAAGTTACAGAGTAACATCAACAGGAATTAGGAAGATAATCAGAATACAACACACTCCAATCATTTCAAAAGTTACAGAGAGTATGAGAAAATTGGCCTAAAACTATCAACGTATCAACTTGCACGTCAAGATTTTTAAACAAGGAACAGCAGGAAATACATAAACAACTGAGCACATGCCAATGAACCAAAATCTTAAGTTTGAGGAACCGACGCGAAGCAAACAACGAAATTAGTACATATTGAGCAGATATTTGAAGCATATAAGGGAGAGAAGAGAAAAGCACCTCTTTGACATCGGCTTGCTCAATGGTCCACAGACCGTAAACACCTTTGTATACGGTTCCATCGACGGATCCTCCTTGAGAGCTATCGCTCACTGCCCTGAAACTAACCCGCCCTTTTCTCACCCCAAGTCTCGCCGGAAACGCCTTCAAACCCGCCGGCGGTCCGATCAGTGTAGTCGATAACAAACGCGAGGCCATAGTGACGAATTTGAAAGTAGAGAACTCGTACCGGTGCTGTCTGGCATTGCTAGATGGTCCAAGTTAGTGAACAAATTCTCAAAACGCTGTCGTTTCGTTATAACGTGGTTCGATTGATTTGGATGAAAAATAATCTGTGGTTAGCAATCATTTAATCAGTAGGGACAAAAAAATTCACCTTCCTCCTCAGCAAAAAATCTTAATTTATTATGTAATCGCAGAGATTAATCTGGATTCAGTACAAGAATCTGATAATCCATACACAACACGAAAGATTGAAGACGTATAAACACAAATATCAGAACTTTGAATCTTTGGTATGTGAAGGAGTATAGTGATTTTGATTTAGAGACTAGACTATGGATGATACATAAGAGTAAATGTAACATTCTTTGGGTTTTTGTTTCTTCTTACATAAAGAACACAAGGTTACAAACACACACAAGGCAACCTACATTTCTCCTTGAAGATGGTAACTGCAGAACCACCATATCATTGCGATCTTAAGGATAATGATAAACGCATGCCTCATTCGATCTCTATCTGTTGAGGAGATTCTTCTTCATTCGAGGCCATCCCATCTGCATCAACTTCTTCTTCTGTAATACCTGAGGCTTCAACTGTTCGCGTCACCCATTCCTTGAGCGGTTCTTCGTTTAGATCGAGTCTTAGTAGTCCAGCAAACATCCCACCGACAAATGCAATTGGCTCCTAAAGAAAGGGTTAGGCCATAAAAGTAAGCTCATCAAATTTGAAACACATGTGAGGATATATGAGAACAAGGGAACCCTCCAAGATTTGATCAAGAACACACAATCATGGCAAAAAAACATCAAGAATTGGTATATAACTCATCGCAAGTACATAGATTACTGAAACAGTCGATTCTGTCATCATACAGATAACATTCACTAATCTGCATCACTAACTTTATCTGTTTTCGAAAGAAAGCCACGAGTTTTAGGAAAGTAATTGGGATAAAGAGTACCTTGAGAGCCTCCGAGATAATAGGTTCTTGAGGGAGATTGAAACAACATGGTTTCCCAATTAGGGTTCTACGGGTTGGAGAAATTTGATGACAAATCGGAATTTCACTGCTTTTGATTCCGGTGGAGAACTGATTGATACAAAAATTGTGACCACCGACAACAGAGCATTATTAAGAGACTGGAAAGACAATCAGATTAACAGTTTCTGAAGGAGAAGAACTAAGACATACCTGATGAAGCTGAGAGACGAGGACGAGCGAGGAAGGGGGACAAGAGGAAATTAGAACGAAACCCATCGCTTTTTCTTCTTCTTCTTCCTCGGGTCAGATAATATCAGACTGAAGCATAAGCACAGCGAGATTTCTCAGCTTTTCTGCATATTTTTATTTTTTTTGATTTTCGTTGTCTTAAAGAAAAAATTACCTAATTTTTTATTTTCTAATAAATTGTGGACTTGCACTTTTGCAGGAGGATCAAAAAAAAATTTAGATTGCAAAACTGTAATTAAAAACTATATATATATATTGTAATAGTTTATACGGAACGTGTTTATGTGTCACTAATAATGCATGTTATTAATTTTTTAGAAAAAACCTTTAAAATATTAAAATTAGTTAAAATTACAAGCAATGATCCAAAATAGCTGAGTTTTAGACCGCCATTTATCAAGCGTCATATCCTCATTGGTTTTAAATTTTAGAATTTTTTGTTCTCCAAGAATTCGACTGTGTTCTGTCAAGTATTATTTTGAATAGTATCTTTGGATACCCAACAATCTAAGTTTATACATTTAGGTAAATTTGTTTGATTTGGTTCGGTTTTTCCTGTTTTTCGGTAAAGGTTTATGTTCAATTTACAAACTGAATAAAATTTAATTCTTTTAATTTTAGGTTTTGTTTAGATAAAAGATATAAAATTGGTTAATAATTAAAAAATGGATTCCATTTAGTTAATTTTTTAGATAATTTTGATAAAATATTGGATAATTCAGATAATTCAAATAAAACAATTGAATAAAAATATTCAGATAATTTTGGATAATTCATTTTTTTGTAATAGCTAAATAAGATCATATATATGATTCTTCTAGATATGACAACAATTTTTTTTTTTTTTTGACATAAATAGATTACAATGAAGAAAGTTACAAAAATAACATTCATTAAACAAGAAAAAATTATTTGATTCGGTTAGACCACCTTAAATGATTTCTTAAATATTTAAATATTAAAAAAATAAAAATATGAGAGAAGGATCCATTCTCAAATCTTTTGTATAAGAATCTGTTCTCCACAAATTTATGTACATATGTCCATTTATAAATGGTTTACACTTTTACAACAATGAAAATTTAATTATTTTATAAAAATATATAAAAATAATATTTTTAATCAGTTAAATACTTGGAATGAGTTTTTGGCCGATGGAAGCGTTCTTACTTGCTAACTTAGTTTGATTTAGTTCGATTTTATTTGCTCTTGGTAATTTGCCACGACCTACAACAATCATTTATCACCAATGAAAGGTCTAATTCGTAGTTAAGTCATGGTCCTCCTAATTAATACCAAACAACAATGTTAACGAATAGATTGAAGAGTCATGAACAACTTCCTTTACGTTTTTTTATAAATGTCTCATTTTTTTCTTTGAAAGTATTTGAATATCTAATACTACAACGGTATTGACATATTACACACACACACACATGTATATGTCATCTGAATGGTATTCAAACTTGCGAGAGGATTATAAAGCATGTTGTCAAAACGAACGGTACCAAAACCAAAAGCCTAAACAAAAGAAACACACTCCCAAAAAAGGAAGACTCATAATAGCAACACAAACTTACATCAAGATCACCAAAAATTCAAAAACTAATTAAGACACACACAGCGGCCAGCATTATCAAGATCACCAAGCCTCAATTCTTACTTAGAAAATGGATATTTCATATAAGAAAGACGAAACGATAAATGTATTTATTGTCAAGAAAAAGAGTTGAAACACACATATCACTTGACTGCAATACACAAACCACCTGACAAAGACGATGAATAACTAAAGGAAGAGAATTACAAGTCGCAAGCTACTGGGCGAGGGAAAATTTGCCTGGAAAACAACTTCTTCATCGAGAAAGTGTCAAACATAATTTGATTACCCATGTCTGTCTAAATAAATAAAAAAACCACAATCCTGAACCAAAAACAATTCAGAAAGGACCAAAATAGGACTAGACAAACCGTATGCATATATATATATATAGCCATTTATTAACTATGGAAACTAAAACTTAAAAAAAAAAAAAAACAATTCATGGATGAGGAAGTGTTTTCCACAGCCAAAGATTTATCCACTTCAATGTATGACTTAAGAGCGTGAAAAAACCATCAACCACACGTTTAATGCTTTGATGCGCAATACATCATTACAACATTTCACTGAACCTAACGCACACGCACGTTTTCTAGCGATCGAAGTTTCATGTTACCTTATATTTAATCGTGAATTGTCTGCATCCTTAGATTTGGTTATGGACCAACAAATTTGCTATCCAAATCCAAAAGGTATGGCGTTATTGGCCCTGTAAATTACTCTGAAGCTGACTCATTCGGATTTTAGCAGAGAATATCAAAAATAAATATTTTACGTATAATTCACACGCTGATTTAAGCGTCGGAAATCACCACATCAATGTCCAAAACCTTTTTGAACGTATGCTATTTTACGTAGAGTACTCTATTCTCGTGACTCGGGAGGTTGATACTCCTCCGACGATGATTTTGATCCTTACTCTTTTAAGAAAGTAACCAAAAATCTACATGAACATCAACTATTATACATTTTTTGATTAGTTTTTTGTTTATTAACTTAATCTAGTGGTTTTAATATCCTCTTTAACATTACGGAATGCTGGATTCGAACCCCCAAACATATTATGAATTTCAGAGATGTCATGATTCCGATCATTTTTTTCATTAGTTAAATATTTTTTTCGAACATATGTTTAAAAGAAAATCTAATTGCATTTTTTATTTTAAGACCTTTATTTTTTTAGACCTGATTCCCTTAATTCTACTATATTAATGGGTATCAATAAGTCTTAATCTATTATTACAAGCTTTTAACGTAGAAAAATGTTTTTTATATGAAAGCGTGGATAAAGTCACTAGAGAATGATAATACGTCCATGATTGAATCTATGCTATTACATACGTTTAATTGAAAATATATCGAGCTTTAAATTTTAATGCATGCGAGGACTTGGCCAAATTCAAAAAATAACCAGAAAAAGACCATTGACAACAATTAATGACATTAGATTTTACGATCAATTGAACCAAAATCAAACATAAACGAAACTAAATCGAACTATTTTGTTTGGTTTGATTTTGGTACATTTCTAACCCAAAACAAAACTTGATTTTATGCATAAACCTATGCATATATATATATATATAAGTAGTTAGTTACTATATGTACTAAGTTTATTACTTACGTTAGTAACATGCATATACTATTTTATGTTGTAAAATCGGTCGTACGTATAAGCGAAGACATAATAATAATAATACACAATAATATCATAGGATATTAGGATGCATCTGTAGTTTACTTTCTTTCGTGGATGTAGAACATGTTCAAGTTCATGCGACTAATCATAAAAGCATTGGGACAGTCATAGGAAAACGCTACAAATTAAAATTAAGAAAACGAGAATAAATAGTTTTCTATAGCAAAGTATCTATAATATTGATATAAATTGCTTTTTTAGTTCTCTTGAAATCATGTAAATAATTAAATATCGAATAATTCATGATTATGAAAATAATCATTTGGATCCGAGAGATTGCAGGGCTTGCAATTATGAGTATTGTAAAGCATGTGATTAGTCCATCATTAGATCAAGTGGCACATATATATTGACAAGGCAACTCGGTCTATTACTAGAAAAACAAATGACGCAAAAAAAAAAATTAAGGAAGTTTACATATTAGTTCTGTTATTAAAAAGAACAAGAAGGAGAAGTTCGCATACTAGTTTTAGAGTCAATTTGGTAAATGGCAAAAATAGATGACAAATTATGTAAATATCAATTGAAAGGAGAAAGTAGATATTTTGTTATTTAGATTTATTCTTCATTTAACTTACGTTGTTATTTTATGTGTATGTCTGATATATCAAATTAACTATTTAGTAGAACTAAACCCTTGATCTGAAATCCTGAACTCTAACTTCCATTTTAATCAATTAGATGATATTATATGTTGTAGCATAGTAGAATTGATAAATCTTTTTCAAATGTGTGTGTTAAAGTTAAGCACGTTTTACTTAAAAAGATTCAGCCGGAAACTCACCAGAAAAAATCAGTTAACATGCATTGTTGACCATCGTTTTGTATGCATGGTGGTCATGACATTAATTCAGTTTGATGGAAATATGATTTTACGTGTGTAGATGTACCACGTGGTGATTAAGAAAACAGTCTTAGTGTAAGTGACATGCATGTAGAACTCAAATGCCATAGTTAAACAAAAATGGAGAAAGATAAACGGATTTAGGATGGCGAACGAAAACAAAGCAAAAAAAAAAAAAGAATAAAAACGATTTAGGATAATTTCAGACTGTAAGTTGATTGGAAAAATCTCTGTTATCAAAGTTCATGATTGAAAACCAAAACATGGTACAACTAAAAGTGATCATAAGTAGGCACAGAGAATCTCACGTTTGCAAAAATAATAGCATGCGTAAAGGTAAAAAGAAAATAAGAGAAAAGAAGGAAAGAAATAAATAAATATTAAAAAAAAGAAAAATCCATTGCAGATTGGCTCATAATCTTACATGATTTACTTGGGCCAATCCTAAAAGCCACAAACTCATTTCACTTTCAATCATATGATTAGATGGTGATGATCATCTGATTTTGCACATTTCCATGTGACCCACTTTTTTGTATCTTAAAAATTCCCCAAAGGGAACTTTAGAATAAACGAGAGGGTCCATATAATGAAAGTGACCTCATCTATTTAAACAGACACATTTTCCATTGTTTCACATAACCAAATCCATCAATTCAAATTATCTCCCTATCATTTCACATTTCGAGTGTAAGCAAAAGTATACTAATTAAATATGGATTTCAATGGTAATTCAAATGTCGGTTCTTCCTCTAGATCAAAAAAGAGTCATAAGCAAAAGCAACAACAACCGCAGCAACATGAAGAAATCAAGTATGTAGGAGTGAGGCGGAGGCCGTGGGGAAGATACGCAGCTGAGATAAGAAACCCGACTACAAAAGAGAGGTATTGGCTAGGTACTTTTGATACGGCCGAGGAGGCTGCATTGGCCTATGATAGAGCCGCACGGTCCATAAGAGGCTTGACTGCTAGGACCAACTTTGTCTACTCCGATATGCCTCGTGGCTCCTCAGTAACTTCCTTCATCTCTCCTGATGAATCCCAACGTTTCATTTCCGAGTTATTCAACCCTCCAAGCCAACTAGAAGCTCCTCACAACAGCAACAACAACAATCTCTATACATCTACCAACAACCAAAACCAAAACTCTATTGAATTCTCATACAATGGGTGGCCACATGAGTCTGAATGTGGTTATCAATCTATAAACACTAATGATGAGCATTGTGATCATGAGCTCCCACCTCTTCCTCCAAGTACTTGTTTTGGAGCTGAACTTATGATTCCGGAGACCGATAGCTACTGGAGCGTGGCGCATGCTAGCAGCATGGATACGTTTTCCTTTGAGCTCGATGGCTTTGTGGATCAAAACAGACTTGGTGAGAATGGAACAGAAGGGTTTGACTCTTCATCCTCTATATTCTTCTATCAATAATAGTAAGCTGTCCAAGTTTGTGACTTTCTTCGTTGATATTTAATCCCCTTTTGGTTTTAACAATCCTTTTCACCTCTATTATGGAGTGGAATGAACGATATCAGGTGTCTTTCTCTCTCTCTTGTAGTGTTTTATGTTTCTCTGAATATTCAGCAAATGTTTTTGTTATTGTGGCTTATCAAATGCAAGATTTTCTTGATCGCTTGTTACTTTCCGATAACGCCTTACGGTTGTAAGTTATGAACTCGAGGAAAGTGCCTGTATTGTTCGAAGTCTCTTTATATGTCGGTCTATAACTCAATTTAACTTTGTGGCGGTATTAGTAAAGACTAAAGAGCAGAGTTTCAATCTAAATATTTACTTTTTCGTCTCGCATCCCTTTGAAAAATATTTCGTAGAGAATATGCACTAACTAACCTTAACTCCAAACTTTTTAATTTAAGTAAATAACCCCAAGTAGATAAATCTAAGATTACACTTACATTTAATAATTTAATGGTTTCACGCGGGTTTTTGACAAATAACATGCTATTTTCTCCGATATCACGCTACTCTGCATGGTAACTATAGGTTCCTGCATGTTTTAAACAAAACAAAAACATGTTATTTTATCCGATTTCGATATCACGCTATTTTATCTGAAAAGACACGGCTATTTATAATTAATTTCTCATATATGTGATTGCTATTTTACTTGATGACACACCTTTTTCTTTTATAAGATACCACGCTACTTATGAAATAGCATGCTATTCCACGTGAATATTGGTGGTATGGTGCCATATATCGATATTGTTCTAATTTTATCAATGATTTAGTTCATACGATGTATTGACCAGAGAAATTGCCTCAATTTCCATAAGAATTAATTGATTTTTAAATGCTGAGAAGTTCCCGGATTTTGTTTTTGTACATAATTACATAAGCCTCGTATATGTAAAATTGTAAAGTGGACTTCTTTGCAAAAAAAAAGGCATACTATAAAGTCTTTATTTTCATATATCCGCATATTTATTCTACATCGGTTACCTACTGATGGACAACTTGTTCGACTGTGATTGTTGACCAAAAAAAATCGTATTTTAATAGTTATATTCATTAATTATTTCATAATCGTTAAAACGGCGTTATCAAAGCAACAAAACAATAAATAATGATGTTTGTGATGCGATCATGGGTACGCACATGTAAAGCAATACAAAAAAAAAGAAGAAAAAATGGCTGTGAATGAGATCCCAAAGAACCATCAGAGGGACGAAAAAGAAACCATAAGTCTGATCTCTTCGCTTCCTTCGGACATAGATTTCCATGGCACCAAATTGTTCAAGTACCAAGGATGTTGGTACGACAGCAAAACACTGCAAGGAATTCTCAATTTCCAAAGAGGTTTCGAGCCACAAGAAACCGATATAATCGTCGCTTCGTTCCCCAAATCCGGCACTACTTGGCTCAAAGCTCTCACAGTCGCTCTCCTCGAGAGATCAAAACACTCTTCTATTCATCCTCTCCTTTCTGATAACCCTCATGGCTTAGTACCAGTCCTAGAGCTCAGGCTATACACCGAGAGCTCGAAACCAGATCTGACTAGTTTCTCATCATCCCCGAGGATATTCTCGACACACGTGCCGTTCCACTCGCTTCAAGAGGCTCTCAAAAACTCTCCTTGTAAGATCGTGTACGTTTGGAGGAACGTGAAAGACGCGTTGGTGTCGCTTTGGTATTTCGAGTGCGCTAATTTAAAGATAGACGAAGAGAGAAGCATGTTAGAGTCAATGTTTGAGTCGTTTTGTCGAGGAGTTAGCTACTACGGTCCTTTCTGGGAACATATCTTGAGCTATTGGAGAGGAAGCTTAGAAGACTCTAACAATGTACTTTTCTTGAGGTACGAGGAGTTGAAAATAGAGCCTCGTGCCCAGCTCAAGAAACTTGCCGAGTTCTTGGGTTGTCCTTTTTCTGTGGAAGAAGAAGAGAGTGGATCTGTGGAAGAGATCTTAAACCTTTGCTCCTTGCGTAACCTGAAGAATTTGGAGGTCAACAAGACTGGAAAAACGGCTAGAGGCGTGGAACACAAGAACTTTTTCCGTAAAGGGGAAGTTGGTGACTCAAAGAACTATATCACTCCTGCAATGGAGAAGAAAATTGACATGATCATTGAGGAAAAATTTAAAGGTGCGGGTTTGAAATTCTGAATTACAAAGATATATGTGTGTTTTTGGATCTCTTTGATGGAAGTACTCTCCGTTGTTATACTCTTTTGGTTCATGGTTCATAATTCATGATGTGATGTCTATCTTTTCATTTGTTACTACTTTGATGTATTCTAATGTATGACTTTGATAATACTTTGAAACCATCGCAAACCAGCATTATACTACTTTCAAAGGAGTTTAATTTAACTCTGAGTAATGTTTTTGGAATTCGTCCTTGTTCACACAGGTATTAAAAATCAATATTCCGGTTTAAGAATTCTGATATATATATATAAGTTAATTGGCACATATGAACCTAAAATATAATTGATATTTTGATCACAATTATCATCAAACTAATTGATATGAAGAAATATAAAAATGAACCTACGTTTACATTACAGTATACTATATTACTCGAAGTCTCGAAGTAATCCACTACATAATGATTGGAACAGTTTACTATCTATGATAATGAAAATACGAACGTCCTTAAGTCTCTTAAAAAATTATTAATTGTATATTTGTCTTAGTATTTTTTTTTTGGCTTAAAAATTTGTCTTAGTATTTAATGAAGTCATCCTTAAAATAGAGTATATAGCTCAAAATGAAATCGATCAATAAAGACGGTGTCACTGTCACTGTCCCTTGGAGTTGGAGAAACGATCAAGAACGCGCGGTTCCTGGTTTTAGGCTTCATGTCTCGCAAGTTCAGGTGGCACCAAACTATTACATTCAACGAGCTTCTGCTTCAGACCGTAAAAACAAATCTTTATCATCAAGAGTCAAGAACGTTGTCGCAACACCTCTCTTCCCTTCACCTCCTGTTCGTCCAACCCGATGCGTATACGTCTCCATATCGTTTGACATAGCGTAATTGACCACGTGGACGCCAGTTACATCAAGCGCACGGTATACAACATCTTTTGCGACGAGAACGTTGAATCTCTTATTTTTGAATCCTTCTAAGCTGATCTCTCTCTGTTCTTTTTGACTTCCCTCCGTGCAATGTCGTCACACGACACTTTCCAAAATTTTCTAGATTCTTAACAAAGGAATCCACTTTATTCTTGGTGTTCACAAACACAATCGGCTCATCGATTTAGAGATTTAAGATGGCAAGGTGCGTATTTATAAGAAACAGTGAAGCTTTTGTACCTTCAAATATGAAAACTCAACTGAGCCAAAAATCACTAGGCCCATTAGCTAACCCCATCTCGAGGCCTACTAAAATTGTAGATCATATCTTTATCAAGTAACACATTAGCCATTAGAGGAAAAAAAAATTGATGAATAAAATTAAGAAAGACATATATAAATAATGAGAACTATTATTATATTGTCGTTAAAAGTATTAAAAATCCGTCTGCTATTGTAATATAGATATATCTGTAATTAAATTTCTAAGACTTGAAACAAAACTGTTTTGTTATCGCCAATGCATTATAAAAAAAAAACTTGTGATCATTCGGTCATTTGATATACAATTATAAATGAATATATATATATATACTAATTTTATATTTTGAGTATATATTATAGGTTATGAATTTTATTTATTTATTTAAGATCGTCATTTTGTAATTATACAAAAATCAATTGGTCTATAAATTTTGATTAATAATTATCAAATTCTTTTGTAATTTTACAATAGTTATAACTTAAATTTTAATTTATATTATATAGTTAATATTTACCAATCATGCATTAAAAAATACAGTTGAAATCGTTATAGCAAAAACTTTATAGCCATTTTACGGTAAAATTTTAAAATTACAGTCGTAATCAATAAAACATAGTATATTGATAATATTTTTAAGAAACAAACTTTATGATTTGCGATGAATAAAAACATATCATTCAATTTACATTTAGAAGAAATATTACGGATGATATAAGTGTTGTATGAATAACTTTGTATAGAAAGAAACAAAATTAATGGAGATCACAACTTGTAGAATTCCAAAAGAAAAGTCTCCATGAATATAGGCAGGATCATGGAGTCAATGCCTCTCAATCCTCCCCAATCTCTCCTCACATTCTAGAAGATAATTGGTATATATGTATGTTTTTATTACAATAAACCTAATTATAACTAATATTTAAATTGTTGGGGGTTGTCATCGTCGCAATTTGAAGGCGACATTAGATTCACTATTATATACTATTAAGCTAAGAGAAAAGAGAGATGTCTTTGGGTGACTTTCTTTGACTCCTCTTTTGTCTCTTTTTCACACTTTTTGTTCACAAAATCAAAAAACGAGACTGACACAACACTCCTACAAACACGTGCTTCTCTATCTTTCTTTCCCCTCTTCCCCATGTATTTCTCATTCAAAGATTTGTCACAATTAGTAAATACGACTACGTTTTTACCTGTTTCTCGCTTTTTTCTATTCTTAGTTTTCGTCTATTTCTCTTCTTAATTAATGTATGGATTATGATTTTGTGGCTTCCGTAGGATATATATATAACTTTCTAATTTGGTTTTGTTTTTTTTGTACCTTATTATTTTAATTTTTAAAATGTGAAGATAAGTAAAACGAAGAAACATCAATTTCTATTTAGTTTTTTTTAAAAAATTATTCTAATATCTTTAATATTTTTTTAGAGATGAATATCATTATACCAAATGATTCTAACATTAATTTTTTTTTCTTTTTAGAAATAATTTTTATGACATTTTTCTATTTGAAGGTCTAATTCCGTCAAAAATATCTTATAGCTTATTTTTTTATATAGAACTAATAAAAAATTACGTAAGACATTAAAATTGTAACCTAATCAAATTATTTTGTGACAAAAGACACCAAATTCGAAAGAAAAAAACAGAGAATTTTTTTTCCAAAAGATGCAAAGTACCAAAATAATTGAGTTTACATAACAAAAGACAAACTGAATAAATCTTTTGATTCCTCTTTGGTTAATATATTTGCTAGACAACAAAAACTTAAAACCCATTAAAACCAAGTTGCCAAAATAGAAAGAAAAAGAAAACTCCTTGTTTTGTCGTCTGACAAAACAGAATTCAGAAAGTTTATCCATTGGATGTTCAAACTTGTATATTTGAATGGTTTATTCAACATTCTTCCAGAAAAAAATGATATTTTTAGAGTACCATATCAGAAAAAAATGAAAAAGATAAATAAAAAAACAATGAGTTTTATTGTGAGAATCTCAGAAACTTTTGAGACGTTTCATAGTTTTTTCTTCATCTTTTGTCTTTTCTCTTTCTTGTTTCTTATATTCTAATAAAATAATAATATAATTAATAATATAATATTTATTATGATACTTAAACAAGTTTTATCATTGTTGATGCTCTAGAACGTTCAGATTTAAAGAGTATCAACTCATAAAAAGATAATAAAAGTGTTCTTATGAGACTGTTTCTTTAGTTTTTTTTTTTCACTTTTGGTCTTCTTTCTCTCCTCTCTCTTTTTTATAATATAATAATAATAAATTTAATAATAAAATAATATTTATTACATTATGAAGAGTTTCAACGATACTGGTGCCCTAACGTTTGTGTACGAATGCAAATTTTTTTTTTTGAGCAGAACGAGAGCAATTCATAATTGTCATGCAAAAAACAATATTTGACATAATTAGTAGTAGTTTACAAACATATTGTTTAGAAGTTGATTCGTTGATTCAATTATCAACAAAACTGCAGAATCCAACAATTTTAGAAACAATTTGTATCCTTGTGGTTAAATTTTTCTCAGTTTCTTTACATAATTTTAACAATTTACTTCTATGTATCAACAAACACAATCTGCTAATTTCTTTAATAAAAAATAACAAAAATTAAGCTATTTTTCTCAGAATAGTTTTCTTGGTTTTAGGCTTGAATTTGGATTGAAGCTTACGCTTCGCACATGAATCAGTCTGAGAAGAATCTTTGCATGATCTCTTCTTGAGAACAAGAAACTTCTTTCTCTTCTTGTTCTTCTTCTCCACCGTCGCTTTCATGGCCTTCGTCTCTGTTATCGTCTCTAACTTTGGCTTCCATTTACGCAGACCAACCAGTTGAACATAATCTTTCTTCAATTTTACCGTCGTGCAAACTCTCCCTTCACTGGCTCTTTCTTCCTCCTCTTCCTTTTCCTTTTCTCTGTTTTCTCTTCCTTCCATCATCAACTCCGACATGAAATCTTCAGAAACTCGAATCCTCAGCTTCTCTCCTGTTCCTCCCTTTTGTATCAGAAAAGGCTGCTGATGAGTCCCGGCGGATTTTCTCACCAAAAAGCCTCCGCTTTGAGGGGATTTCAAGGCAGCAATGGTGAGGAACGAGAGATCGTTCGTGAAGAAATCAGAGGGAAGGAGAAAGTAGTTGACTCCGAGCTTAAGCGTGTCGGTTTCAGACAGAACAGGGGTTTTCTGTCCGATGTAGAGTAAGTCCGATCTGCAGATTCTGTGCTTCGGGAAATCTCTCGTGAGCTCTAAGACCGCCACGGGACGGTCGTAGACTTCTAAGGAACCGTCGGATCTTACGAGCTTGATCCGTCGTTGATTTCCTCCGCCGATGGCGTTGCTTTGTCGGTTCGGTCGGGGATAGAGACAGAACCAACCCGATGGAGTTCTTTGTAGCTTTACAAGTAGACTCGCGAGCTTCGCGATATTATCATGACCCATTTAATATTAACTCAATTCACGTTTTACGGATTTTTTGTGAACAACAAAACGAAAACTCTTCTCTTCTCTGTTACGAAAAGAAGGTCATGAAGAAACTGTTGGAGAGAGAGAGAGAGATAGAGCAGTTTCATCAATGAGACCAAGTGTTGTTTTGTATATATATACACTATTTACGCTTACACCGACTATATATTTTTTCATATTTTCATCGCCAGTCCAGTGGAGAAGAGTTTCTTAACAATATTTTATTAATAAATTTTAAGAAATTTATTAAGAATTGGTTTTTAAAGTTTTTATTTAAGAACTATTTTTTAAAAAGTTAAAAAAAATTTTTGTCGGAATCATGTGGCACAATGGTGACCACCTCTGAAATTCATGACACAGGTCTGGGGTTCGAACCCAGCACCCCACAGTATTAAGCGGGATATTAAAGCCACTAGGCTATGTTGACAAAAAAAAAAAAAAAAAAGTTAAAATTTTATTTTTTTCATTCATTTTAATGTTAAAAAACTCTGTTAAGATACTCCTAAGATCGGTGGAATAAAGTAATTATCAAGTATTTTTTTTCTAGACATTTCAAGTTTGGTTTTAAGGTACTTTAAGTTTAATGGATTATGACATTATGTTATGTCTTCTTAAATATTTTTATAGCCAGAAAACTCTATAATAGTTATTTAGTTTATTAACTTATTTTTTTTATCTATTGGAAATATTAAAATTATTGGACTATGTCGACAAAAAAAAAATATATAATTTTTATCAGTTGTGGACCCAATCCCTACTTGGTTACTTAGTTGAGCAATGATCATCCATGGATTAAGTTATGAGATGTTAATTCTTTTTGGTTGTTCAACTAATATTTGAGATAGCGTTGATACGAAAAATTAACTATTGATGTTATTATCTTTGGAGATGGATAATTTATTTTCGTAAGATTGAATGTTCACGTTATATATTGACTAACTGGTTTCAGTCTCGAAAACATATGAAATTTTTCAAGATACAAAACGTTATATATATATGACAGATTGATATAATTGATCGAACGTGCTTCAAATCCAAATACTCGGCGATAAATGTCATATCATATATTTATCAGAAACACACAACAGGCTAGAGAACTCGTATAACATAAATAATTCATTATAATACGAAACATAAGTAGACACCTCTCATTTGGGTCTAACTTAGACCCATCAGTTAGTGTACGTAAATTAACTATGTTATTGCCTTACTTTGACTCTCTTCTTCCTTCCTTTATTTGGTTTTGAATTGCCACTCCCGCCTTTCATTCCTTTCCTTTTCGCCCTCTTTTTCTCTTGCATGTTTTCCTTATTTTCCTTTCATTTCGAAATTTATGATAATTTTTTTGTAAATAATGGAAATTATTTGACACAATATTGCTTTTAAGTTTTAACCGATGAAAATTGTGATCCCACAAAAAGAATATAACTTTCATGATCCCACGATAACAATATAATTTTTTTGATAAAAAATCGTTGTTTTTTCTTAAGCTAAGTTGCGAGATACCTTTTTAGTTGTGTTATCGACATAATATTTGATCCAAGTATAACAAACTTATGTGGGAAATACATAAACCATACATGAAAATATTATATGCACAAATTCGTGGATTGTCCAAGCTTATAAATATACATAAACATCCATCAAGTCCTAATACTATAATAAATTTTATAAAACTAATCAGTGTTTTAAATTAAAAAATAACGTGTTTGAAATTTTCAAAAAACCAAATTTTGATTAAACTTAAATGTTATAAAAATAATTATAATAAGCATGTTATGGAACTGATATTGAAAATATTGAAATATTTTGCATTAACTATATGGAAATGTGAGTATTTACAATTTAGATATGACATAATGTAGTGGGCATGTGTTGGATAATTCATGACAATGGTATTTAAAATTGTGTATTTTAGATACTTCGGATAAAACAAATCAAACCAGAAATTAGACAGAGATGGATAAACCATCGAATATTTGGATATTGCAAGAATGACTATGTTCAATTAACACAAGAATAGTCCAAATGCTAAATCTTAAAATTTGGTAGGCATGAGTCATAGCTTAGCTTATATGCTAACAACTGTAATAAGAAATCCAAACGACGTACGTAGTTTGTTGATATGCAAAGAATAAGTCGACAAGGAGCTTTGGGCTGTAAGTAAGTTCAAACTTCAAATCCTAATGACGATTCGCCGCTAACTTCTAAAGTTGGTCTATTCATAAGAATGATACAATTTAATATGATTTAGATATATTGCATACAACTAACGCAAGTAAACAAACCATTAAGGTGATTGCACAACCCCACCATTTAGATTTGTTTCCATGTACTCAATATCACTATACTCCAAATCTCATACCAAACGACTTGTTTCATTATAATTCTCAATACATTGAACCTCTATGAAGACACTTCACAATCGTCTAAAACAGAACATTCTCAAGAATCTGAATTTGTGGGAAGATGTGAAATTTGTTGCCTTGCTGGCTAACTTCGAACCTGGAGATGTAACATTCACAAGTACCATGTTGCATAGTTTTCTCGTTCTTAAGTTAAAGAGATTGCATAGCTAAATTTGAGCTATCTTGCATAGTTCTCTCGTTCTGATGAGATTATTGTTGTACAAATTAGCCATTGACCAAAGAGCATCATTGCCTAATATAAAGAATCATCAAGGATCAATGATGGAACAATTATTATCTCTGGATCTGAATGGAAAAAGATTCAACGAAATTATATATTTGTAAATAAATCATACAAAAGTAATGTTTCTGATCAAACGCCAGGAGTACAAAATCTACAACACAAATTGAAATGGTATCAAATACTATAAAACACACTGTTACTTATATAATGCACAATACTACTAAGAGCTGCATTAACCAGAAGACCCTCATGGAGCATGTGATTGCACAGCTTCTCGAAGGCTCTTCACGGCGCTTTCATAAGTTACAAACCCCATAAACCAGAACTCGTGGTTGTCAACGGATATCACTTGTATATACTTCTCAGATGTGTTAACTCTGCTCGTTGATGGGTTCACCGCCTTCAGTTGGTTCACCGGAAGAACCACCTGATAATATGAGAACCTCAGATCAAAATCATCGGTCATAGAATAGACTTTAAGGTTCTCAAAGAACCACCCATAGCAACTAGAATGCAGGGATCGTTTTAACAAGAAGTTTTCCGCTTGGTTGGATCAGATATTAGCTCATGTTTAGCGTTTGGTATTCCTTCTTAAACACTACATTTGAAACTGTCAAAACTCTCAAACCAACAACTCTTTGGTTCCTTTAGTTTGTTCAGGGCTTCTATAAGATTTAGTCTATGAAGATTAAGTATTAGAGCATATCTATGTATACAGATGGACCGGAAATGTATAGAAAATTCAGTAAGCCCTTTAACATATTATAAACAAATAATTACAGTTTTGAATCTTTGTTCTCCAATTGTTTTCTTAAATTTAAATATAAATATATCAAAGCAAACAGCAAGGAAAAAGAAAAAGGAACCATAGAACAGACAGAATACCTTGTAATAGCTCCACTGGGTCTGATCACCTTCTTTGTAGGAAAGAGGATTGTCACTGCAGAATGCAAGCTTGTGTGTCGAAAGATACATAACTCCCATAACAGGACCAGCAGATGTAGACAAGTAGCAAGCATAGGTCTTACGTAGTTGCTCATCAGGAAGACAATCAAATGTTTGCTTGAAGACCTTTTCATATCCACCCTCTGCAAGTATTTTTGTTCCCTGAGCAATTCGAGAAACAGCAGCATCGGCTACACTTGGGCCTGTTTTCACTGAGAAAAAGAGAGGAAAGACATCAAATGTACACTCTCAACTGAAAAAAATATCACCCAATCATGTCTTTAGTGTTCAAGACTCCCATATATGTATATAATACTAAAGACAAGCAAGAATCTTGAATTCAAGTCAAGCAAATTTATACTCGAAAGATTCAAGAGTCATAAGGAATAAACCAGCGACAGAAAACTTATGAATGAAAGTGATCTTTCGCATTTTAGGAGTGTTTTGGATAAAAACTCAACAGAGGACAAAAACTCAACGATTATTGGCTGGATTTTGTGTCGGTGGTGAAAAATTCCGGCGTTTATATCAGGAAGAAGCATGATTTGATGAAAGCTAAATTTACCAGAGGACAAACGAAGCAAGACAATCTATCTTTCTCCCCGAGAGACAGTTACCAGAGATTTATCATCAATTAGCGATTCATCTGATCGAAGAAGAAGAAGAAAGGGAGCTTACAGTGCTGCCAAACGTTTCCGGCGAGATCTTCCGCTTTCTTGGTAGCATCCGCTGCCATCTTCCCCCATTTCCCAAGGGTATCCTTGACAGAGTCCATCGTATCTGCCCAAAAAAAGATCAATCAATCAAACACAGAAATTGGATGGGATGCGAAATCGGATAAT
Source organism: Streptanthus diversifolius (assembly GCA_039880935.1). Lineage (NCBI taxonomy): Eukaryota > Viridiplantae > Streptophyta > Magnoliopsida > Brassicales > Brassicaceae > Streptanthus > Streptanthus diversifolius. Next base: position 23,378,203 of record JAXGFM010000014.1, on the reverse strand, counting down.
GAAAAGTAACAAACTCTTGGGGGCAGGGGAAGGAGAAACATAAGGGTTGAACTCCGGCGGCATGGTGGTGGCGGCATCGCCGGAGATGGGAGCAGGCGGAGGAGGAGTGACTTCGTTAGGATCGAGCTTAGGGTAAGGAGCGTAATCAGAGGAGTGAGGAGCTTTGGGCTCCGACGCGGCGGGAGTAGAGATCCGGCCATCATGATTCTCCTGTGCACTCATGATTTGATTTTTCTTCGCGATTCTTCTTCTTCTTCTTCCAATAAGAAAAACGAACTAATTCTTATTTGTTTTTTTTTTCTTTTCTTTTTGGTTTAAGTAAAGAAGAGAAGAGAATGGTTCGAGTCTCACCAGTCAACAATAAAAAATGAATTTATAGTGTCGCAGAGTGATCGTTGTAATAATAATTTTTATTTTTGTTACAAGTCTATTTCTACAAGTCGGTCTGTCATTTTATCATTACAAGGCATGAAAAACACATATTCATGTTGTTTGTCTCATAGTTAATCCAGATTAACATATATGAAAGACGGAAACATGTGAAACTCTGTTTTTTAGCATCACACAAGTATCAATCCAAGGATGATGATCCTGAAAACAAAATTTGTAAATCTTCAGTTTTATTTTCGAAGTTTTATTACAAAACCGTTTATTTGTCTCAGGCCCGACTTATTAACGGTTGTTTTATAACTTACATTGTATAATTTAACATCCAAAAATATTCGAGTCTGGGGAAAAGAGTTAACATTTTACACAAACCAAATCGTTTCATAAGAGCATTATGATTTTAGTCTCCAATTTCGGATCCTCTGAGGGAGGAAGAGACTTAGACGAACTGGGAAAATGCAAACGATTTAGCAAAACGTCTCCTCTGTGTCTCGGCATTTGCGTAGGGTTTAACTGTAAAACCAAAAAACCTCTCCTTTTCTGATTTGAATCCACAGAATCATGCCAAGATTCAATTGGGTTTGCTTCCTTCATCACTCTCTCGATTCCACGGGGTTTGTCCATTACGAACTGATTCCGTTAGAGAGCTTAACCTTTTGTTAATTCATGCTTATCCTTTCTTCTTAGGTTCTGCGGAATTTACAGGCACGAAGAACATTTGACTCCGCGTTCGGACTGCCACCAGGTAATTGAGTCTTCTTTAATCTCAGGTTATTGTTATCGATGGCGATCGTGATTGTTTGCTTGTTTCAAGAGATATCAAAACTAATATTCCATATTGCTATTCGAGATTTATGGCCTTATCTGAGCTGATTTAGAGGTTTACGGGCATAGTATAATTCCAATGTAGTGATAAGCTTAGCTGAAATGGGGCTTTTAAGGGCTTGTCAGGATCAAAGTATTGGGGGCACCATTTTAAGGTAATTCATAGGTTGATTTAGCAGAATCGAAATGTATTGTGGAGGCGTTCGGGAAAGTTATGTCCTTTCTGATTTGCTGAGGGATATAGTGAACATTTAGGGAATTTCAAATTGATGTATGTGTTTACCTATAGGAAATACGCATACATTACTTGGAAGTCTTGACACTTTGCAGGGTCTCAGAAGCCGCTGTTGTTCGAGCGTTACATTCACGCTACAGGTCTTGTTTTTTAATTCCCCTTTGCTTTTGTGTTGTTGGAAACTGTGTTGTTTCTTTGGCATTTTATTTATTAAATCACTTTGGTTTCGCGTAATGCTTCTCAGGAATATCCTTCTCCAGTGCTCGTCATTACTATGATGTTCTCGGTGTTTCTCCAAAAGCTACCAGGGAAGAGATTAAAAATTCATTCCATGAGGTGAGCCATTGTCAATGAATGGTTCTTCAATGTTTCATTTTTTTACTCCCAGGAACGATTAGTTAATTGTCTGCTCAAATTAATGTACAACTTTGTCGTCATTACATAACGATTAGTTTATGTACAACTGTGCAGCTTGCAAAAAAATTCCACCCTGATACAAATAGGAATAATCCTTCAGCAAAAAGGAAATTCCAGGAAATAAGAGAGGCCTATGAGGTACTTTTTTTTTTAATTTCCTCCCACTAATCTCCCCCATCTGCGAGCATCTGTGTATTTTGAATGTATTTTCTGATATATTGTTTTGTTTGGATTGAAAACTGCAGACACTGGGTAATTCTGAAAGAAGAGAAGAATATGATAAAGTACGCTTGTGTTGTTACTATTATTTATCTGGTGGCTAGATCACTAAATAGATCTCCTGCTGTTATCACACAATACAGCTGCGTTATCGGAATTCAGATTATGTAAATAATGACGGTGGTGATGCAGAGAGGTTCAGACGTGCCTACCAGTCCAATTTCTCGGATTCGTTCCACAAGATTTTTTCTGAGGCACATTATTTTGTTCTCGATTTGCCTCATCTGTTTATGTGACTAGTCAAGTCTCTAACATTAGTACACTTTATTTAGATATTTGAGGACCAAAATAATCAGCTATCACCTGATATTCGGGTCAGTTTCTCTGATTCTCTCTTTATTTTCATACAATGGGAAGCTGGTTTTGGCATATGTAAATCTTGTTGTGTAGGGCTCTTAAGTGAATATGTTTTTATTGTTGAAAATTGAATAGTTGGAACTGACGCTTTCTCTTTACGAAGCTGCAAAAGGATGCACAAAGCGTTTGGATTTTGATGCATATGTCTTTTGCGATTCCTGTGGTGAGTGGCCCCAGATTTTTCAGATATCTGCTGCATTACTAATATTGGAAAGCCAGTCATGGTGCGCAAAATTTCCTGTAAAAAATACTTGAGAATATAGACATTTTGCAGGAGTCCTAACTCGTTATGGTTCAGTATATTTATGCTTTTGTTCAAAATGGTAAACAATAAAGGAGAATGGTCTTCTGGTAATTGCTTTCATCAGCTGATGTTAATGTAAATGTAATGTACAGTTTTGTGCCTCTCTTGTTTCTGTTTTCTTGCAACATTTACGGCTCCTAGTCTTTAAAAGTCTACTGATTCCAAGCCAACTTTGAAAGGATGAATGACTCACTTAATTGACAATACTATTGTTGTAGACCCATTATTCCCGGTCTCTCATCATTTATCATTTTACAGATGGGCTTGGCCACACTCTTAATGCTGCCATGAGAGTTTGTCCAACATGCAGGGGCGTTGGACGAGTAAGTTCCAACGAGGGAATAAAATCTTTGTTTTATTTGGAGGTTTAATAAATGATACAATTTATATTCACAGTATTATGCCTTCTGTCTCTTTAACAGGTAACTATTCCCCCTTTTACAGCACAATGCCAGATATGCAAGGGATCGGGACACATTGTTAAGGTCTGAAAACAAGAGCTCTGTTATTGATGGTTCAGTAGTTATCTCTCGGTCACTGCTTACAAGCATATATATATATATATATGTCTATCTCTTCAGGAGCACTGCGTGTCTTGTAGAGGATCCGGTGCTGTGGAAGCCACAAAGACGGTTGAAGTTGTGATCCCTGGGGGTTTGTCTGAAATCTTCATGCTTTTGTCTATCTTTAACTTGATTTTGGTTTTAAAACATGTCAGTTCTGCTATGAAATGAGTGGCAAGATTTTATTTACATTGTTACGTTGCTTTCTCTGAGGGTTTGTGGTTTAGATGTTATCCCAATTTAAATATTGGTCACACTTAGAGTTGTGTTTTTGGCATAGTTCAAAGTTGTTAAACATCCTCTAATCTAATAATAGGGATGAAATGAAATAATGAATACTTTATGATGTCTTTCTAAGCTCATGCGTTTAAGTTTAACACTCGCTTCTGGTTCTTCTGAGCAAATTCAGTTGTGTCTCCTGCTGAATTCTCTTCTTATCCTTGTCGGCTTTCATCCCACCATAAAAATAAGAGACAAAACCCCAAAGGGAGAGAGAGCAAGAGAAAGACCCTTCTCTGGTTGGAACTTTTCATGGTAGAAAATAACAGCTAAAACTTTTTTATGGGCAAAAGGACTGATATCATAATACCCTAAACAAGAGACGATGCGCAGAAGATCAATCCAATGGCTCCTAAGAAGAATCCTTGCCAAATTAGGGCTGAAACTACAGCCACGACATAGAACATTGCCGCACCAAGCTTGAACTGTCTTGCTTCTTTTGGTAAGGCCTGCAAATAAAAAAAAGGTGAAGGACTCAGTACTTGAGTCAAAACATCTCTCTGTTTTAGACTCTTTTGCTGGTTTTAAGTTTCAAAGAGTGACATACCTTGAATCACCAGCGATGAGCATACCGTTGAGGCTTACTAAAAGAGCAAGGAAGCACAAAATCAACTGAACCTAGAACACGAGCGTAAAGCTCATGGGTTGCTTAGCTTTCTGGTAAGCAAGTTCCACTAATGGCAAGAGAAATGCATACATAACAGCTGCTGCTACAGTCACAAGAACCCAATGATGTATTGCTTGTGAGTCTCATGAACCGGCTTATCAGTTTCTGTATGCATACCCACTACCGCAGCTCCAACAGTCAACAATACAACAGCATTGATTGTAAAAGGAGTGAACTTGTGGTTGACCATGAAATATGATAAAGCTCTGAGAGCTAACTGTGAAGCAATGATGAGAGCAGCTGTTGAAACTGGAAGATAAGCTATTCCATATGCATACAAATCGATCAAAGCCTGAGAGAATTCCTATCAGAAGGAAACGTGTATTCTCGCTTCCGTTGTTGCTTCTGCGCCGGTTAAGGTAAGAAAACAGCAGAGGAATGAATATAATTAGAAAGCCTGCGGTTTCAATAAAAATAGAGAACCAAATCCTGTTGCCACCATTGTTGAAGTAGAGACGCATGATCAGAGGTCTCAACAGTTTCCTATGGCCAGAATTATGCAGTTTATGATCACAGGAGCCCTCGCCATTCTTATCTGCTTGATTCTTCAAAACGATATGGATGGTTATGGTTTCTGTGAGTAATTAAACTTTAGGGCAGGTGTTTGCAGGAGTTAGTTATAAAACAAACAACACAAATGACAGAACCTACTTACTGTCTTTTTCCTCAAGATGATTCTGTGTTCTTTATGATCTTTTTGTTTTTTCTCTTGACCAGCTATGATTTTTCCTGTTTTATCTCCACAAATTTTGTTATCAGTTATTTTACGTATCAAAAACGTTACAAATATCTCATGGCGCTGATAATATTTAAATTTAACATCCTGATAATACATACATTATTTTTCTTCCAAACCTACAAATGTGAAGGTTTTTTTTTTTTTTGTTGGACATAAAATCTCTCTTTCCTAATTTAGTGGAAGGATAACATAAGAATCATTCTCTCTATAATTGGAAGATTTGTAATGAAGAGCTTATTTATTAGTTCTCTGACTTCTTATCTTTCTGACGTCAATACAGATCCTCTGATTTAGATGCAAATTGATTGATATCAAAGGTATTGAAAGTTTATCTTAATATAATGATAAATATGTAGAGATTTTCTCAACGTTTATCCATTTTTTTAATGATGTATGACTTTTCGTCACTTAGAATTCTATCTTTGACTTTTCATCATTTGAAACAGAATATCAGTTAAAAAATAACATTGCCTGTTATTTATGAATATGACACTAAAAATTAAAGTTTCATAAAGGATAATAATATTAAATCACTTATAACTAATTTAATTATAATATAATTCAATATATTTTCTTTATTTTAATATAAATATATATTTTGTTTTTCTGTTATAACAAAATATTATTTTTTATCTTTCAATATTTTTTATAAAATAATAAATTTTAATTTTAATTACTTAAAAATATTATTATAAACTAATATTTAATCAAATTTGATTTATTAAAAACTAAAAATGAAAATTCTGTAATATATATTACGTAAATATATTTAAGTTACTTAACTAAATGATAATTACAATTAAATAATTTAGTAAAAAACTTATTAATATATATATATATGTATTTTCGTCAACACATACAAATTATATAATTAACATAAATTAAATATACACAAAATAACATAAATTCATGAAAATTTGAACATAATTTGAAAATAAATATTATTAACAAATAAGTTTTCAAATTGATATTAATTAAATTATATTTATCAAATAAAGATTCTAAAAATTAAATCTATATTTTTAACTTCATCAAAATATTAAAATTAGTAAATATTTATATTATTCGATTATATGGTAGCATAGATTGGAATTTGAATATAATAAAACAAATAATCAAATATAGATTAATTAATTTAATTTTATAAATAAGATATTTAAATTTAGATATTATGAATTATATTTATATATTTTTAGATTGATAAAAATATTAAAAATAAATTTATATTTATATTATTTGATTATGGTAGAATGATCGGAATTTAACATTAATGTATAAAATGGATATTTTGAAGTTAAAATATTAGAAATTATATCTATATAATTTTAAATTAATACACAAATTAAAAATAAGTTAATATTTATATTACTCGGTTATATATTAGAACTGGTTGGATTGATGTATTTACTATTTCAGTTTTTTACGGATTATTCCATGAAATGTGTTTAATATTTAGACCATTGGATCAAACATATTTAGACCAATAAAAAAATTAGCTAATTCTAATGGGTAAAAAAATATAATTATAAAAAATATTAAAGCAAAATAAAAACTTTGTAAATAAAAATATTTCTGCACTTTCAAAAAAGTAGATTGAATAGCAAAAAAAATTGTTAAATGTTTAAAAAAAAACTATTATTCTAGAAAATGAATTTTTTATAAGTTATTAAAAAAATATTAATTAAAGAAATGTAAATTATTAACAAAATATTAATTCAAAATAAAAAATTTCATGAAAAAAACAACCGCACTTTTATAGAAATTAGATTGATTATCTAAACAAACTTAAATTTAAGATAATATTAGTAAAAAAATTAAATAATCTGTTAAAAAAATACCCTCACTTTGAAAGCTCAAGCCAAAATCTAGTTTCTATCTTAGTAATTATGTGTTAATTTATTTTAGAAAATGATTTCTAAATTAAAAGTTAAGAAACTATTAAAATTTTTTATATATTTTAATGTTTTTAAAACAACGTGAAAGATTCTATAAATCTACTTTTCTGTTGTAATACCATAATACTATTAACACTAAAAAGTAATAAAATCATTGCAACTAGTCGTCCTATCTAACCACAATATCTTGAATATAACAATTAAATAATATTAATAATAAAAAATAACTTTGTTTAAAATTAAAAATCTATTATTTTACCAATTTTTTAATCTTTGTTTGTCCTTGATTTTGCAACTAGTTGGCGACATCTAAAAAATCATTTGTGATTTATGACAGATAGTTTATAATTTGAGTTTGTAATTTTATCACCAATGTTTGCGATAAAATATTTTTGAGAAAATATATTCATTTCAGTGATAGTTCTACCACCGAAAAATTAAATCTACCACTTTATAATAAATTTAAATATGCTGACCAAAACTTTATTACCAAAAGAAATAAATATACCATGCATCTTTAATCTACTATCAAACTAAATAAATTTATCAATTGATAGCCATAAATCTACAATTCAACCAATAAACCTATCACTCATAAACAAATCTACCACCATTGAACAGTCTATCATTCTACTATTAGATCTATTGTTCTTGTAACAAATCTACTAAATGAAAAATAAATCTATCATTCCTTAAATAAGTTTACCACTCTAAATCTATCTACTTTAATTAGAGTAATAAACTTATTTTTGTGACACACTTATTTTTCTCAGTTTTTGCCTATATATCAGAAAAATAATAATGATATTTTGTAATTAAATTTTTGTCAACAAAACAAAAGTAGAGTTAAAAATCTTTTGGACATTGTTTTAATAATTTTAAACGTTGCGCTTTTTTTTATTATTTTAGTAGTTACTTAACATTTTTTAAAAAGTTGTTTTAATAAATTTCCCTTTCCTTTAATTATCATATATTTTTATATTTCCACTTACATATACAATTATTGGTTTTTTTTAACCAAACACATGAACAGTTAACAAAATAGAAAATGAAAAAAAAAACGAACACACATAATAGAAAAGTAAACGATCTTTAAGCAACAACAGAGCCACTAACGGGAAGTGGAGTCAGTTCTGTCTCCTGCGGCTGAGGCTTATCGATAATTTTCTTGCCGGATTTAAACTCGCCGTAGAAGTAAGAGGCGAATCCCCATAGAGAGAGAAGGAGGGCGACACCTTTCTCCGCCTGAAACTTCTCTCGGAAACATACGACAGCCAAAACTTCCGTCACCGGAAGAAGAACACTGATGAGAACACCAGAAGTTAGGGATGACGCACAGAACACAACCGCTATGGCTCCTAAGAAGAATCCTTGCCATACTATCCCTGTGATCACAATCAACGTGTAGTAAAACGCAGATCCTCCTATCTTGAACTCTCCTGCTTCTCTTGGTATAACCTACGAACATATGTATCAAAAATGTGTTACACGATGATGATTCGAATATATATATATATTTATATATATATATGTAATCATTTATTTAAAAAGGAATTTTGAAGGATGCTATCCGGTTGCTCAATGCTCATCTCTCTCGAATGATAGAGAAGGCCATACGCAATCGCATCAATAAACTTGTTATGTAAATTATATTCTGTTAATGATTTTTTTCGTAATTCCGTTAATGATTTTAATTTGTACACTCTATATTTAATTTTCCTTTTAAATTTATTAGAGGACCGTCAAAATGAATAATATAATGAATATTAAGTGAATTAAATGAACAAAAAAATTTAGAGATATATATATATGAATTTTTTTTTCTGAACAAGTTCTTAAAATGATTGGTAAACATATGATAAATATAGTTTTCAAATAAATAAAAATTAAATAAAAAAATAAAAACGATTTAAAAATATTCATTACAAAAATGTAAATATTATTAGAAATAATTTAAAATTATTTAATTAATAAAATAATTTTAATTTACATCGAAATATGCATAACTAAAATTCTGATTCTTTAACCCTTTCCAACGGAGAAAAACCCCAAAATTTCTCTAAAAAGTATTAAAGTTTTAATATAATATAATTTAATAATTTTTTTAAAAAATTAACCTATGTTTAAATGACTTGTCACATGGATTTCTTGAGTGATTTTTAAAAATCTATTCTAAAGTTTTAGAATTTTTATTATGTTTTTAAAAATTTTACTACCTCCAATGGAGGTGCTCCAACCAAGATCCATCCAAAGGGACCCTTATGCACACAAGAAAAACCATAAAAGATCTGATTCTTTGTTTTACCTTGAAGTCGCCTTTTACAAGCATCCCAGCCACACAGAAGCAAGACGCTGCGACGCACATGACCATCTGCATCTCGAGCACAAGTGTGAAAGTGATTTCTTGTCGAGCTTTCTTGTAAGTGAGCTCAACGAGCGGCAACATGAAAGCGTAGAGAATAGCTGCAATCAAAGTCATGAGGAACCCAACCACATACTCCTTGTGGCTCACGTCAGCCGGCCTGTCTCCGTTGCTGTGTAAGGCCAGGATTCCCGTGCCGACCGTTAACAGAACGACGGCGTTTATAGAGAAAGGAGTGAACTTTTGCTTGACCATGAAGAAAGCGAAGATAGCATTGAAAGCTAACTGACTTCCGATTATGAGTGATGATGTGGAAACTGGCAGATAAGCTAATCCATATGCGTATAAGTAGTTGTCAAGTCCTATGAGCAACCCTATGAAAATGGATGCGATGAACAGAGGAGTTTCGATGAGGAAAATATCGGTTTTTTCTGCGTTTTCGGAGTTGTTTCGGTTTCTGCGGCGGAAGAAGGATAAAGAGAGAGGAATGAGTATGATTGGAAAACCTGCGGTTTGAAGAAAGCTCGTGAACCAGATTCGTTTTCCGCCATTGTTGTAGTAGAGACGAGCTAACAAAGGACCTCCACATGTTCCTATAGCCAGAAAAATGCAGATTATGATTAGCATACCGTTCTTCATCTTCTTGCTCTTTTTGTTGTCTCAAAGTAATTGTAACGGCTTGCTTTATTCATGTACATTAATATGCGTATTTTATACACATTTTTATACAGTCTATATGAATATTATCTTAACATATTTGAACTTATCAGAATATTATTCTCGTTTTTTCTAATACTGTGCTCAGTTTTCGCCATTTTGGTGATTTCTTATCAGCTCAAAAGGGTCAAAGAGCCATCATATGCGTCTTTGTGTTTTTGTGTGTTTTGTTTGTTTCTGGTTTTGAATCGTGTGAAGCATTACTACGTAGCGGCGCGTTTGCGACTTCAAAACGCTATATGGTCCTTTTCTCGTGATAAAAGGAGACGTGTTAACACATCTTGATCGTTGACACAAAAAAATAATGAGCACGTTTTGATCTACACACATTAAGTATGACAAAACAAAGATTTGAAATCTGCAAGTCATCGAAGCCTATGTGTTATACGTTAATTATTTTCTATTATTTTGAAGATATGGTTGTGTATGAAAAGCAAAAAAAAAGAAAATTCCCACAAGAAAAGGCGAACGGGATTTAATTAAAGAGAACATCGTTATATTAATATTGGAGATAACTTGAGACTTGAGAGCAAGATATTGTCTGGCGGGTCAGATATTGTTGCTATGTGATTTTTGAAACCCAAGTTTATTTACGTACTCAGGTTTTTTTTACTGTTTCCCAGTTTAATTTTGAACGTAAGATAAGGCTATTAAACGGAAGTTAGCTATATTAAAACATGATAGGAAAGGAGTGAACATAATCGTTTTGGCTCTTAAAAGTTAGAATTTGTTTTTAAAAGGAGTAACTTGATCAGCCTCATCATCATTCATCACTTAGACTATGCAGATTCCTGATAAGTAAAACTTTTCATCCCTTTAAAAAAAAATAATAATAATAGTAATAAAAAATGAAACTATAGAGATTTTAACATAAAATGTTAGACCATCAGCAATCCTTATACTATATGCGTCTCATCCATAAAAAAGAAAATAGAAAAACAAATAAAAAGTAAAAAAACTCAGACTTCGAGACAAAACGTCTCATTCCAGCGTATGTGTTGAGACGGGTTCTTATTTTTTCCTTCATGTTTTATCTTCAGTTTCTTATCTTTCTCTTTCTTTAATATAATATTAATAAAATAAATAATAAAATATTAATATGAAACTTTAAAGAGGATCAGCGATACTGATGCTCTTAGACCATCCGTATCAATGATACTGAGTTAAGTATCAAAACAATATAATAATAATATATTTAATAAAACTTTTAAAGAAACGTATCACTACACCTATCTTTGTGAGACGTTTCAAGTAGGATTTCTTTTTTTTTTCTTTTTTTATAAATAATTCACACGTACGAGACAAGCTCCGTCTCTGCGATGCTGGTGCCCGTAGGAATCATCTGCTTGAGACGGTCTCATTTCCTTTTACTTTATATTTTGCAATTTTATTTTTCTCTCTCTCTTTAATATAATATTAATAAAATAAATAATAAAATACTATTAAATTTTTTTTTACCGTTTTAGCGATGGTCATGCCCTCAAGTTTGTATAATAGGAAACCAATCTTGGTTCCTAGTAAGAATTTGTTTGTCTGAAAAAGAAGTAGTTGAGAGCAGAATAAACCCTGTTATGTTTTGTCTTTTTTTTTTGCACTTTCGTCTGGTGGTTATAGACCATCTGTTAACTTTCTATTTGCAAGTTCGAATCCACTCTGTGATTCTTGGTGACAAAAGAGGATTTTTGACATTAAAACTTTTTTTATGGTTTTATGACTTTTATGTTACAATTTGATGGGAGTTGTTACGTTTTTAATGATTGAAGTATTATGTCATAATTGAGCAAACGTTACCTCAAAAAGAAAAAGAAAAATATGTTATGACAGTTATGTTATATTATATATAGCTATAAGACAAAGTCAAAATTGGTGGTGTTAGTTCATAATAAGCCAAATAAAAAAGTCGACGTATTAGGAATAAAAAATGAATCTGACTGAGATAACATTCTTCGAGTCCAAATTTAAGTGAATTATACGCTCACAGACTTCAAAAGATGAGGCTATTGATTTTTAGCCTTGCGTATTGTGTACGTACGTAAATAACAAAACATAATTATATGCATGGGATAATTTGCAAACTAATCTTATTGTATTGTCTGAAACTAATCCTTTTTGGTGGTAATTATTATTGTGTCCTTGGGCTAAAGTTTTTCTTTTGTAAAGTTATTATAAGAATGAAAAATTAAAATTACCAAGTATTGAATCGAGTTAATAATAATGGTATGAATCGAGTTCATATCCGGAAAGTTTTTGTTTCCCAAAGATAATTCATGATGTGAATATCTGATGACAAATCATGAACTAATATTTGTACCTCACAATAAATAAATAAAAATTCCTCACAATGAATTTTATTTATAGTGAGTTTTAAAAATACACTACAAATACGGATGATGAATGGGAAGAGATTAAGGGTAATCACATACTGCCAAAGAACATCGATCTCCTACAAGCATCCAATCTTCCTTTTCATCTTCAAACGTTAAATGATATATTCTGCTGGTGTTTTAAATAGAATGGACAAGAACACTTTGTTGCTCTGAGGATTTTGAGTTAATGTCTCCGATAGTTTATTTTGGTTACCCTGCCTTGTGTTACTTTAATTTACGTCTGCTTATTAATTCTTTGTCTGTGTATATTGTTGGTTCTCTTGTCTCATTCATGTGATTTTGTCTTAATACGCTTTTATATAGTTATGTTACGTACGTGCATAATTTTCGGAGTTATCAGAATTCATAACATATTTCGGATTTTCTGGCATGCATATGCTTTTGTTTCCTGTATATTCTCTAGTGAAGTTAAGCGTAATATAGTGGAAGAGTTTTGCAAAGGAAGAAATCAACAATATGAATTGAGTGGTTCTGATGAAGTTGTTTTAGAGCTTTGTCTTAGAAAAGCAAAACATGTTTAACTATACAAAAGACATAACAATTTAAAAGAAAAATCAAAGACACAAAATAGATAGAAACAGAAAAAAAAATACTCTATAACTTTATCAAAAGTCCGTAACCATAATGTTCTGCTATAGAAAAGCAAAAGACCTTTAAGCAACAGAATCACTAATCTGAAGAGGAGGTAGTTCTGTCTCCGGCGGCTGAGGTTTATCGAGAAGTTGCTTGACGGATTTGTTATACTCGCCGTAGAAGTAAGAAACAAATCCCCATAGAGAGAGAAAGAGAGAGACACCTTTCTCCGCCTGGAATTTCTCTCGGAAACAAACGACGGCCAAGACTTCCGTCACCGGAAGAAGAACACTGATGAGAACACCAGAAGCTAGAGACGACGCACAGAACACAACCCCTATGGCTCCTAAGAAGAATCCTTGCCATACTATCCCTGTAATCACAATCAACGTGTAGTAAAACGCAGATCCTCCGATATTGAACTCTCTTGCTTCTCTTGCTATCACCTACAAACATATCAAAAACGTTTTAATGGATGGGTGATATTGAAGTTTAATGAGAATTTTGTGTTATTCGGTTAATGGTTTTTACATGGAAATTATATTTTTATTTAAATCAGTGATTTGAAATACAAGATCAAATCATGTGTCATAAATTCACATATACCAATGAAATAAAATAAAATACAAATGGATTTAAATACTAGCTCTTAAATACATATACCAAATAAAATAACATATTCATGAGATAAATATATATATAGTTATTATTTTATGGATTTTTTTCTCTTTTAAAAATAGAAAAGAACAAAAAAAATTAGTATATTCCTCAACTTCTGGAAATTCGTACTAAATTTTTGATATATCACAGAATCAAAGAACAGTATAATTTTGAAAATAATTTAAAAATACGAATCCAAACACTCAATTATACAATAACTAGAGTTTACATCAGAAATCTGCTCTAAATCAAGATCCATCCAAAGATATTATGCCCAAAACAAAAAGACCATTAAACATCTTTTTTACCATGAAATCGCCATCGATGATCATCCCAACGACGCAGAAGCAAGTAGCAGCGAGGCACATAACCATCTGAATCTCGAGCACAAGTGGGAAAGTGATTTCTTGTCGAGCTTTCTTGTAAGTGAGCTCAACGAGCGGCAATATGAAAGCGTACAGAATAGCTGCAACCACAGTCATTAAGAACCCAACCACATACTCCTTGTGGCTCTCGTTAGCCGGCTTGTCTCCATTGCTGTGCAAGGCCAAGATTGCGGTGCCCACCGTCAGCAGAACGACGGCGTTTATAGAGAAAGGAGTGAACTTTTGCTTGACCATGAAGAAAGCGAAGAGAGCATTGAAAGCTAACTGAGTTCCGATTATGAGAGATGAAGTTGAAACTGGTAGATAAGCTAACCCGTATGCGTAGAAGTAGTTGTCAAGTCCTGTGAGAAATCCTATGACGATGGATGCGATGAACAGAGGAGTTTCCATGAGGAGAAGCTTTGTTTTTTCTGTGTTTTCGGGATTGTTGCGGTCGCGGTTGCTGCAGCGGCGGAGATAGGAGAAAAAGAGAGGGATGAGGATGACTGGAAAACCTGCGGTTGAGAGAAAGCTCATGAACCAGATTCGTTTTCCGCCATTGTTGTAGTAGAGACGAGTTAACAAAGGACCTCCACATGTTCCTATAGTGAGAATAATGCAGTTTGTGATTATCAGACCGTTCTTCATCTTCTTCTTTCGTCTTCTTCTTGCGGTTTGATGTTTTCTGTTTGTGTTGTCCTCTGTTTTGGCGCTTTGGTTGATTTTTCTTACCAGCCCAAAAGGGTCAAAGAGCCATTAATATATGTTTTTTGTGTGTTTTGTCTGTTTATGGTTTTGAATCGTGTGATAACATTATCGACTTCAAAACGCTGTATCCGGGTTTTACTTTTCAACCAAGCATAGTCCTTTAATTTTATCGTGATAAAAAGAGAGAGTTGAATTAGCAAATAATTTCTCTATGTGTTCAGTTATTATTATTATCACTTTACAGTATTAACTCATGAAACTCCCTAATGATTTAATTTATATATAGAGGTTCTAAAAGTTTTGAAGTTTTAAATGAAACCAAGTTTTAATGAAATATTAAACAAATTTAATGACTCACAACTAAATTTTTAAACCCCTGAAACTTGATTTACAAATGTCATATCCAATACAACCAAATTTTACCAAATTTATTGCATAATTTAATTTAAAACAAGCGACCGAATAACAACATTGGGCAACATAATTTACTTGGGTTGTGTTCTGTTATTATAATTCATGATTAAATAACACCTCTAAATATTTGGTGCAATAACATGGATTTTTCTCTAACACTTTAAATACGTTTACGATTAAAGGTTCTAAAAACAAGTTTTTTTTTTTGTTTAGCACTTAATTCAAGTTCTTATATTCAATTCTATGAGATAGATCATAGAAGTCTAACCACATCCACTAAAATTAAACGTATGAGTCACGCTCCTAGTGGCCCAAAAAGTTTGGATAGAAGTGAAACGAAGATTTGATTGATTTGGACTTTGTCTCAATCCGACGTTGTATAGATTGAATTTCATCAAATATTGGCTAGTGCATGCACATGTTATATTGGCATACAAAAAAAACTCACATTTTTCGCCAAGATAAATATAAAAATAAAATTCAGTAACCAAATAGCCAATTTTCCACCAAAGAAATAAAACATATATACTTGATCTTTTGAGTTGAAATGAAAGAAAAATATAGAGAGAAACCCCTATGTGATTTTTCAAAACCATATTTATTGGCTTATTCAATCGGGGTTCTCCGTTTTCTTATTAAATTTTGAACATAAGATATAGTTATTAATTTTTTTGGTCTTCTTTTTTGTTAACTTAGCTGTGAAACATAATATACTCATAATTGTTGTGAAAAGCAAAAAAAAATTATCATTTTGGCTCTCGTCATCATTCACCAAGTAGAGTAGAGCATTTATTCGAAGGAATAACTTTTAGTTGTTGGTTCGTTGTAAGTAATTGTTGGTCTAAAATGGAACTTGAGACCAGATCAAACTTTGTTATGTTTTTTATTTCCCTTTTTCCACTTTAGTGTTAGTGGTTCTAGACCATCTTCTAACTAGTCTACTTTAAAGTTCGAATCCACACTGTGCTTCTTGGTGACTCCAGATTGATGTGATCTCTAAGCTCACTATATTCCAGACTTTAAAATAAATGACGCTACTGATTTTGACTCTATGTAGCGTGAGTCAAATGTATTTCAAAGTGTACTTAAGTAAGATAATAGATTGTCGACCAAAAAAAAACACTAGGTCATTATTCACCAACAAGTTGGTTTCTATTTATAATTGAAACCTATAATCATGGCCCAGTAAAGAGAAATGAATCCTAGTCTATTTATGATAGAACCAATAATTATGGCCCAGAAAGAAAGAAAATTCATTTAATTCTAATGAATTGACATAGTGAGTGGTATGCATGCAGGGAAAGACCATTATTTCAAGATCGTCAAGTCCACCAGATAATTGGTGGATACGCACATGACAATATATTATAAATTTAATATTTTGTTAGAAAATTTTGAATATAAATTTAAAATTTTGCAAAAAAAAAGTTGTGCCAGAAGTACGTTTGTTGTAAAATTTACATAGAAGTACCTCCAAATAGTAGATAGTCTTTTAATTATTTTAAATTTTTTTATAATTTTGTAAGTACAATTATACAAAAATTTGTGGATAATGATCATTAAGCTGAAGCCCTAACGTTTATGTTGGTTGACCAAGACTTGCTCGCCGTAAACCTTATTATGAGATGATGAATAGTATAATTGATGATTTTAAGTATTTTTGACAACGCTTAGTGGTGGTTATATCTGTATTTTTTATTTTATTTTTGTATTCTGGATAAACCCATGAATCCACAAAGACGAATTACCAAAGTTTAAGGCATTAATGTGTTTATGTAAGAGAAGACACGATGTCTGACGAATATATTTTTTATACATTATTGGATTTTGGTTCGAAAACTACTTTGATGTTTTAAAAAGTATTTCATAATGCAAAATTCTATTACGAAGGCTAGCCAGATAAAGCCATTTTGACTAACTCATTTGTTGTAAAGTTCAATATGGAGAAGTGACGCTCCCTTGTGACTTTGGAGACCTACCAAAATCTATAGATCAATTTTGTAGTTGCAAAATTCTAACCCCACACTATTTGTTGAAATGTTACTCTTTCAAAATCTATCAATTTGACATGTGAAAATCGATTGTTCAATTTTGTAGTTGCAAGTTCGAAAGTTTTAACAGAAAAAAGTTTTATCCATTAAAAATCTTGTCATTACGTGATTTTCAAATGTACTAAATTAGCAACAGAGCCATTAAGTGTATATGTATATGCAAAGGTTTTATCTCTTTTAGATATGTATTCTTTTACATTTTATGACAGAGAAACGAAAATAATTTTTTATATATATTTCACAAGACAAGTATCAGTATTTTTCAGAAGTGGATGTTTATCTCTAAAAAAGATTTCGATAACACTCCAAACCAAAACTCGAATGGTCTCTTAATACGGATTTTATAACTTTCTTCAAAAATTCGAAACTATTATATATTATCCAAGTACAAAAATGTCCGTGTATATATATATATATACATTAAAAAATTGATTTTGAATCCTTAGAATCAATAGAGAAACAAAACAATAAAAGGAACATACTGTGTGATAAAATTTGAATGTGTGGTTGGTGATGAGAGTGACCATGAAGAAGAACCCAACTCTTTGCAAGGGGCTTTGTCTCTTTCAGTATTACGGTGAATCTGGTAATCGTACAGGCAAATTAGCTTTCCTGTGTCCCCTTGCACCGGACCGTCTGTCTCTTCCACGCCTTCTAGGCGGCGATGTGCTAACCACTCTTCCACTCGAGACTTTTCTAGGCAAATCGATGCTGATTAAAACTGGTGTAGGCAGTGACGGCGGTGGAGGAGAAAAATTAGGCACTGGAGGTTTTTGCCTTGCAAATCTCTCTTGTTCTGCTCGATGATATCTCTGCATTTGATTGTTCGATAAAGTCAGGATTCTCTTACTATTTTTGCTTAGGCTAAGTCAACATGAAAAGAAGAAATTCACCTGAACTACAAAATTACGTCTCTCGCAGTCAAGGAACATGCTTACTGTCCAGTTTGTTTTTGCCGCAATCTTGTCTCTTACTGTTGAGAAACTGATTTGATCTCTTGAAGTGAATCGGTCTACTTCGTTGAACCAAAGACAAGTGAAGAGGTTGCTAATGGGAACATGCTCTCTTAAAATGACACAGCCCTCCGGAACGTCTGCATAGCCCGACCATATAGTTGTGTCTAAAACATGCGATTGATCCTGTAAAGGGGATTTTGGAAAGAGTAAGCAAAAGAGACATACCGCTTGTGATTGGGAGCTTTGCAGCAGAATAAGGGGTTAACCCTTCATTCTTGTAGAAATCCACTTGAAAGTCGATAGATGCATTATCATATTTACCAGCAGCTTTATTTGCTTCAGCCTCCACAAAGACATCAAATCGTTTATAATGTCTAGAGATCGCAAACGTAGCATTTTTCCTCCACAAGAACCTGATGAAAGGAGAGGTCAATCAGATTGCTGGGGCCCAGAAATCGATTCACCAAGCCTAAGGTCTTCTAAACTAAAAGCGTGAACTTATTTAAAACAATTGAACATTTTAAATTTACTGGAACATTAAGCACAAAGTGCTAGCTGGTTCAGGACACTTTATCTGAAAAAATAGGTGTAACTAGCAGATCCTTACCATAAGAACTTACTAATATGAATAGTGTAATGTTTGTTAGTCAGTAACTGCAGGAAGCAGCATAGCAAACCACAATTCAAGATGGTCGCAATAGAGTATTGGGAACACTACATACAGCATATCACTAGAGATATCCTGGGATTGATCTAAAGGATTAAATATGATAGGCTTTACCTTTCAAGAATTTGATATGGATCGACGACAAGCTCAAGCTTTCCGTCAATCCATAAAGAATAGCGAGCATTTGGAAACATCCTATGAACAAGAAGCTTTGGCACCTACAAAGAGAACGAGGTATCCAGCATGTCACTACATTCATGTTTTAGTTTCGCGTAACTGAATGTATAATGTCGTCAGTCGAAAGAGAAGACAGGTACATCTACCTTTCCATTGCGTCTTCCATCGGAATAAGGGAGATTATGAACAACAACAACTCTCCATATCCCTACTTTCTTGCTGTCGTTAAGGCCTCGTTCTCTCTTCAAAATTGATTCAGTTTCTTCATCAACAAACATGTAGAAGCAAACTGTTTCCTCCGAGTATTTACTGATATTTTGTGGGTCTTTGACATCATCAAAAGCATCTGAAAAGAGAAAGATTCTTCATCGGAAACACATAAAAATTGGCAAACCGACTAGAACGTTAAATTACAACATAAGATAAGTATCACGTGAAGCACTACCAAATACAGCTGAAGCAACAACTATCCCACGGCACTGCTTCATTTCAAGAAGATCAGCCTCATCAATGTCAAAACCTGTATTTCGACCAGGTTGAGGCCCTTTGACAAACCTGATAAAGAGAGATCGATAAAAACACGAAAATTTACTAAGATGAGATAAAAAAAAAAAACAGACAAGGGGAATAAAAAAGACCACAAAAATACTTACCCACAATGTACGCCCATTCTTTCTTTAATGTCATAAGAATCATTCCGATGTTTCAATGTAGGATAACCACCAAAATCTGACCCTCCAAACTCTGTCTCTCTGTTTAGTGGTTCTTCATATATATACGTTAAGTTCTTAAGAACAGGGGAAAATGACGGGGCATTTGGCATCAAGGCAACTGCTTCTTCTACTGGAAGGTAACATACCGGGCATGCTGAAATCAAAACCAAGCAGAACAAACCAAAACACTGCTTACAAAACCTCTCTACGACCGTATATCTCAGATCTTTTCAGCATCATCACAACAACAATAATCTTGTAATAATTTCAGAGAAGAAAAATAACCAAAAAGAAAAAAAAATGGAAAGAGACCAGAACTCAAGACTTTATATCTTACGGCGAGGTCCTGTTCTTTTTCTGTCGGCTGGTGGGGGAGGTAAGGTGAAACTGTTACAAGGATGTCCCTGAGGAAGCGTATAGCCAAGAAAATGCATAGGAGGAGGGGAAAATACAACATTTGTTCCCAGAAAAGATATATTTGGAATGTTGGTGTTTTGCTCTTCATTTGTTAATAACATGTTGGAATGATGTACAACTGAACTGCCATTGAAATGTAGACTCGGAGGAACTTGAACTTCCTGACCATCTTCACCTGATTACAAATGCAAAAGGACGCTCACAATAATTTCAAGTCGAATGTTCATAACTTTGAAGTAAAATCCACCACATATGTTCGAGCTTTAAGTAGTAGATTCCTGAAGTAAATTCTAGCTCGAAGTACCCTTCTCAATCATTAAATGAATACATTACAAAATCTTAGCATTACGATCACCACTCTACACAACATTTACTCCTCAATTCTAAGCCAAAACAGAACCCATTGGTACAAAACACACAAACCATACTCCTGTTTTCTAAGATTGTTCAAGCCAAACCAATACGAATCAAACTTACTCCAAGTTAGTAACTAAATCCACAAGCTAAAACCTCAAATTACTATATACCCAAATTGCCGGAGAAAGAAAAAACGATCTGACATAAAATCTGTTACCTTTTCCGACGTAAAGGACGCGAACAAAGACAACGGCGGAGATTAGGAAGAGGAGCAACATGCCCACCTTCTTACGACCTGCGAATTTGCAGATCCAGTGTACAATACCTTCCCTCTCCTTCTGCATTTTAGATGGTTTGGTACGCGTCGTAGTCGTCTGTATAGGTAAAACGACGCCGTTGAGTCCCGTCTTCTCCAAGGAACCATAGCTACTGGATCGAACGCCCAACCCAGTCATCGTTCCCCTTTTTTCTCCTTAATTCATTCCATCAAATCTCCCCAGGAAAGAAAAAAGCACTCAAAACTCAATTCGAATGTTTCACTCAATTTCAGATCAAGAGTTTAAGCTTGTTCAAGTTTACCCAATTCGATTTTGGGTCTAAATTGCAATCTGATCTACAAAATTGAGCTCAAACAGAATCGAATCAAAAGAATCTGCACCTCCTTTTCAATAAATGGAAACAAAAACAAACAAAGAAATAAAGCTATGAAACGAATTGGAAGGGAGAATCCGAAGACAGATCAAGAGAATTCGAGAGTAAGAATTGAAAATTCAGGGTTTGTAATTGGTAAATAGGGTTTTGATTTCATAGAAATTTCAAATCAGGGAGAATCTCTGAAGCAAAAACAAGGCCAAAAGGCACTCTTTCTCACCCCCCACACACACACAAACAAAAAAAAAATTCACGAAGACATTTATATTCTCCCAAAAATGTAAAATCATAATACATTATTCGGCGTGAAACAAAAAAACAAAAGAGGCAATTTGATAAATCTTCTCTCCAATTTTTGTCTATGTGTAATTAATTATGTTTTATAATTTAATGCATTAAGATTATAAGCCATATTATAATTCAAAGTTAAGATCTTTATTTGTAAACGAAGATTATTTGTAAGAAACAAAAAAAAAAAGTAAGATTGTATGTGAATGAAAAATTGTTAGTTTTGGGTAAATTTATGTGAATGAAAAATTGTTAGTTTTGGGTAGGAATCATGTGGCATAATGGTAGTCACCTCTGCATTCATTACACCATGTTTGGGGTTCGAACCCAGCACCC
Organism: Streptanthus diversifolius; assembly: GCA_039880935.1. Classification (NCBI taxonomy): domain Eukaryota; kingdom Viridiplantae; phylum Streptophyta; class Magnoliopsida; order Brassicales; family Brassicaceae; genus Streptanthus; species Streptanthus diversifolius. The sequence goes on along the minus strand of JAXGFM010000014.1, from coordinate 23,356,457 downwards.
CACATGTTATTGGGGATATTAAAGCCACTAGGCTATATTGAAAAAAAAAAAAAAAAATCAAGGAAAATAAATATTTTTTGTGATGATTAGTGATGCGTCCATTTAATACAGTTCTACGAAAATTTAAGCATGTTGATTATTTTCTTACAATATACGTACAAAATTTGATTATTGAAAAAGGAAGTTTAATCTCTGTCTTTCTGTGAAATTTAATACTAAAGGACACATGGCGACTTGTTATTGCTGCGCGTGAAACTTTAACATGTAATTAAAGTATAGAAAAATAATAGGCTATTATTATTGTCCAAACACTCATGTAAGCATCATTACAGAGTTTGTGACAACTAAGATTTTATATAAATGAAACATTTATTTAATTCTCACCTAGCAGCCATCCATGAATCCTGTCATTATTGGTCTCATCTGTCGCACTTAATTGTACGAATTCGTTGAATGTGTCATTTTTTGGGTAAAATACATCCGTTTCGTTATAACTATAGTTATAATTTCTTTATAAATTCGTTTCGTTTATCACATAATATATTCTTTATATTATTGATAAAAAGGATACAGTGTTAATTTTATATTGATGTTATATTTTTTTTGTCAAAAAACACTCTAATTATATCATCCAGATAGAACTATTATTTTCTACAGAAATCTGATCCATTTTTTTTTCAAAGTTTGAATATTCGAAAGATTTATTTATCTGAAACTGAAAGTTGATTTGAATAATTATATTTCAAATTTGGTAGATCCGGATCCATTCCACGGTTTATCGTTAACATTCTATTGATTACGATAACTAAAATTTTAGTTAAAATATAAATTAGATTTATATGATATATATAATATTAGATATGCATATGTTTGGTAAGAAAAAAAAAAGTAAACGTATTTTTTAACAATAATCAAGATTCAAGAACCAAAAAAAGATGTATAATTAGAACATACGTTCCATTCATCCACTATATTTGCTATTGTGTATCTCTCTTTTATTTCCTTCTTACATTTTGCTTATTATGTCTCGTTTTGTATCAGTACATACTGCATTTAACTTATTTAAATTATTTACATTTTCTATATAAAACGGAAAAACTAATGAAATGTCAAAATAAAAACAACCAGATATATTAAAGAGTTGAGTAAACAAACAAATAGAGAAGAAAAAAATGTGTAAAACTATTCAATTGTAATTCGCGTCAATGATATAAGTAAACTACAAACCCATATGCCAACTGTAGGGCCTTATGCCTATTGGAATTTAAGAGAAAACTGATGTAATGAAACAAAAAGTCAACTACATACGAATAATGCATGCACCGGTTAATTATGACATTTCGCCGACGACTACGCAAACACAAGGGTCACAGCCAAAGCAATGCGACCATGTAGCTTGGGGCTATTCGTAGCTTTGGCGTTATTGGATTCCACGTACCGGTGTAAGTGAATGCACCCAGAAAACATACCTAAAGTGAAAGAACTTTGTCACCAGAAAAAATCGATAGTAATGTTTCTTTTTTTGTAGATTTTGAATTCAGACTCTTTATCCATAATTTTTGTTCCTGGTTTGGTCTAAATGCATAAAATTCTTTTCGGGTGAAGTGAATTGAAATTCTCAAACCTAAAATCTACGAATCGAGGTATTTAGTTTGTCATGTAACTTATTTTTTCTTAAATACATTTATTCAGAAAACTGTAAGTGTCAACTATATAATTAACCAGCAATAAAACAGGCTTTTGGATGCTAAGATCATGACTCATGACCACATTCTTGGAATCAAATAGGGAAACAACACTAATTCAGATTTTATTTTAAAAGAATATAAAGTTCGAGTCGAATAAAATACATTAAACCATAATTGATTTGTTTGAAAATATATGAAATACTATATATATTTTAGTTTTTAAAAAATCTCAAAATCATAGCAAATTTAGAAGATTACAAAAGAAAAAGAGTGATTACAAAGTCAACAAGTACAAATACAGAAACCGCAATAAACCGGAAGGAACCGTTTCGGTTTGACATAATCGCTTCTAATTGTCACTTTCCTTTGGAACAACCAGATTGGATTCTGTGAAGAAAAAAGATGGAGAAGAAGGAGAAATCAAAGATTTCGTCAACGGAAGCTGTTCTTCTTGGAGCTCTAGCTCCAGGCGTCAATGTCAGTAGAATTCTCTCTGCGAATTCTTCTTCTTCTATTTCTTTTGGTTCTAAAACCCTAGTTGGATCGGATTTTTATAGGCTCCAACATGGAACACTCTCAGATTCGCGTTTCTTCTGCTGGGTCTCTGTCTCACTTTCATGCTCTCCATAGCTTTCACCAGTGGCCAATCCATGTTGCTTGTTCATGTTGGCTTTCTCATTGTAATCGCATCTTCTCTCTTCATCCTCCTTAATTGGTATGTTCATATTGCTTCTCTTATCTCAATTTTGTGTACCATATATGGTTTTGATCTGATCCAATTCTTTCTCCACTGTCTTATCGTCGCTTATCAAGGATTCAAACATATTTCTCTGCATTGCTGTTATCAAGTCTCTGTTATTTTCTTTTATCATATGGTCTTTGATTGTGTGTGCACAGATAACTAGGAGCTAAAGCTGTCCCTGTTTCATGATTCTAATGAGTACTTCTTCATCTTGGTCTTTGTGAATTTAGGTTGGATATCATTTTAGGGTTCTCATCTTTGTGTCATCTAATTGTGACCTAGTTCTTCTCTGAGGTTTATGAGATTCGAAAGGTTTTATTTTGCGGGTTGAAAAATATTTAAGGAACGAGATGATGAATGTTGTCGATAATATGGAGTCTTTTAGCATCTTGAAGAGCTTATAAAACCTTCACCTAGTTGCTTTACCAAATACATTGCCTTTGTTCTGCAGGTTTCTTGCTCAGACAGGCTTAGTACCAGTGGAGACACAAATGCAGGAGTTGAACTTGGCACCTACAGATAAAAGCAAATGATCAAGCACCAAGTTACTTTGTTAGTTACTCAGACGCAGTCACAAAGTAACACAACATACAGTAGTAAAGAGATCAAGGAGGACTGCATTGGTGTCAACAAGAAAATCCAGTTTCTCTTGGAAGTAGACATCGGCGTTTGCTTTCACAAACTCTTTCTTTGATTCCCTCTTCTTGTTTTATTTTCTTTCTTAGGCTTGAGTAAGCAGAAGCACAAATAGCAAGGGAACTGAGACAAGAACATCGTCTTGATCAGAATTTGGTTTGCTCAGTATTCCAACATTGGTTCCTTTTTTCGTTTCACTTTAATTTTTTCTGCTTCTCGGAAGCTAAACCAGACTAAGATTTTCCCTCCAATGTAAGAAGATGATTATTACTGACCGCCGATTTGTCTCATACTACCCTCATCTAGTTCTATTCTCTCCTCAAGAAACAAAAGAACTAGATTGATTTAAAAACTTTTGAAGTTTTCTTTCTTTGTTTGTGTATGTACAACCAAACCTTTTCTTAATGTGTTTTCATTCTCTTGAAAAATTGTACAACAAACACAAGGAGACAAGACGATAATTATAGGTTGTTACAACTTGCCAACTTGAGACAGTTTCTCGTAAACACACTCACTCGAGCATCTCTAATTGTTCATGTATGCAGGAGAAGATTCTCTTAACCTCTGACCATTCTCATTCAGCGACTCTTTCTCTCTTAGGTATCGAAGAAACGGTCCAGGATCACCGCTGAAGCCATAAGCGTCTGTTGTGCATTGTTGACCGTTGTCGAGCTTCTCTCCTCTAGATTCATGGTCTTCCATGTAGAGCTGAGGATAAAACGTTGAGTTTTCGGAAGAGATCATCGATTGATCATTTGGTGTCCCGTACCTTGCTAAGAGACTGAACTTGGAAGACCCATGAGCCAAGATATTTCTTAAATTGTTTGGTCCCTGAGCTTGATAGGAATATGCTGGTCCAAGATTTCGACTTTCTCTGTATCGACGTAACCACTCAGAAGAAGAAATCCCAACAAATGGTGGGTTTTTGTATGACTTCATGAAACCAGGAGGTTCCATATATCTTGTCTGGTCACAGAAGCTCTCTGCTTTGTTCGTACTAACGACATTATGAAACCAAGAAGCGTCTTCAGGCAGTAATGGAGCAGACGGAGTAGGAGGTGAATACGAAGAAGCAGGATGCTCGGTGCTGCTACTAACTAAGAGACTATCAAAGGATGTGACAGGACCTGTTTCATCAATAGGACTCAACCCATTTGGTTTACTTAAACCAAACTTTCCATCCTCTTTATTTTTGTCAACTACCCACGCGCTCAGCGATGGAGGTCTTCCTGAGACGGTGGCTTCTTCTAGATGCGTATCTGTATTCTTAAGACCTTGCATGAAACTGAAGCTTTCAGAGTTAGTATCCTGTGGGCTATGGCTCACAACGAGTGATGAGGTACGTCTTAGGCTTTCATCAGGTGAAGTTGTTTGATTTCTTGAAGTTGTGTTATCGGAGCTGAGTGGCTTCGTTGCAATGCCAGAAGAACAGATTGGAGCAGATTGACACCTTACAAGCGGCTTGAGAAGAATGACTTCTTCCTCTTCTGCAGGGACAGATCTTTCATTCCCACAAGGAATGATCTCAACCGTTCCTATAGTAACACATTTTCTGTTACTTCCGTTTTCATTTCTGCAAAAGAGCTCTTCTTTGCATTGCAATGCACCTGAAGTTGAGTAGAATCGAGTGCCTTGCTTGTCAAAGAATAACCACTTTTGAGAACCCTTCCTCTGTCTACTTGTGATCCTAATAGCGGAATTAGTAATCCGTTGAAGACGAAGCTCCTTCCCTCTATCAGAACTCTCTCTTAGATCTATATGACTTGAGAAATCTAGAAGCAGATGTATAGGAGCCAGAGGATTCAAGGACCTCAGTTCATGATCCTCCCAAAGAGCTACCATCATTTTAGCAGAGCAGTTTTCGCCTTTCATTTTTAACTGGTTCAAGAAATCAACGAGCTTGCCAAAGAAGTAAGATATTGCAATCTCGCTCTTCTCATCAAACCTGCATTCTTTACCTTCTGCCTTGTGAAGCAGAAAAGGCAAGTAGTCTAGAAATACAAGTAGAGCAGGTAAGAGAGGACAAGAATCCAAGGGACTTGTCTTCAAACATTTCTCAATAACTCTCCCCATCACGATGAACACCATTGTTAATGCTAAGTTTGTTAGCTTCACTTCCTTTTTAGCGTTGTCTGATTCATCATACTCGGCTAAATTGTGCAAGACAAAGATGAAAACCGCAATAAGTTGGAGGATTCTATAAGGTCCCTTTCTCGCCGCGTCCATAACTTGATAAGACTCCAACATAGCTCCTAGGTTTCTATCATCTGTTGCAAATGCTGCATCCAATTCTCTCATAGTTGACGCAAAAACACAACCAAACTCATCCATACTGAAACAAACGGAAAGAATTAAAGAGAAGAACAGTCTCAAAAAAGATTTATCAAGCACTTTAGCTACAGAAGAGAAAGTGGAGAACTTCATTCAAATGTTACTCATGATATAAACTGACCTGGATTTAAGGAAGAAGAAGCTAATTGTTCGGACAACCAGTGGCCATAAATCAATCCCAGCCATTGATTCTCCTTTTGCTTTCACAGTAACATATCTCTCCGATGGTTTTAAGAAGTTAAACTCTGCATCAGTAGACAGAGACTGTAAAGGAGAAGACCTGTTCTGCAGTAGTTAAAACAAGCATTTTGATCAATGTAAGGCAAAAACAATCCAATTGCAGGTGATAGAGAAGTATGCGTGAATTAATCACCTTCTCAAACAACAAAATAAGATTGTTCGAAGCACCAGGAAAAGGTTCTTTAACAGCTAAGCTTCTCACACAGTGGTACAGAGCCAAGAACTCATCACCAACATAAGTGGCCAATACAGCTAGCTAGAGAAATGCAAGACAACCACTTAGAAATGACGAATAAAAAAGAAAAGAGAAATGGAATAAGAATTAAGTTACCTGGTTATGAGGATTCCCACTATGAGGCCAAGATTTTGCAGCGTCAAGATAGTATGTAGCTGCAGTTGACCAATTAGAATGCTCATGAGTTTTCAGATATTGCTCTTTATACCTTTCAAGATCTCCAAGACAGATATAGAAACGATGGCATAAGAATCTGCTTTTTTGTTGTCCAGATTCCTCAGAGAGTCTGACTTTTGAAATCAGATTCTTGTAAAACTCAGCCGCTCTTAACAGGAACAACTTGAATGCTTTCATATGAGTGCCTGGCTCGGCAGGATCATCTGTTTTGACGCCTTTACGAAACTCATCGATGTGTTTATAGTGAAGTTTCCAGAGACAGAACTCTACTTCTTGAAGCTCTTCTTGTTGGAGATTGCTTTTAAAGATTTGCTCGTAGGTCGAACCTGCTTTCGCGTACAATTCTGAAACATCGGGATGCAATATACCCTTTGAGTGGATTAATGTCCATAGCTGTTTCTCAATGTTGTTTAGCTGAGAAAAAAACATCATTAATTGTGTCAACAGTAACGATTCTTCAAGCAAAAAAAGCAACAAGCTGGTTTTACTTACCTCTACAAGAAAATTAGGATTTTGTTTCTGGTTAGCTGAATTGGCATTACTCTTGGATAATTTTCCAGTAGAAGCTTCCATCTTCTCTCGAATCAGATAAATTGTTCGAATTTGGCGACAGAGCACAAAAGCATCCTGAGAAATATTGAAAACTAACAAAGATTAAGAATTTTCTCATACAACAGTAGAATAGGAAGATTAAGAACCAGAAACTGTAGAAATTACAAAGTAACAAACTCATGAGTGTTTGGTCTAGAAGAAAGCTTTCATCAACTTGAAATGAGTAAAGCTCAAAGTCACAAGCTTTGAATGAATTTAATGAAACCCAGAAGATAAAATCTCAAAAGTACGTTAAGAATTACAGAGACAAAAGCATCAAGAGAAAAAGAAAGAAAGAAGAACACACATCAGATCAGCTTAAGAGAGATCAACATCACAGAAGAAGAGTAGAGAAAGGAGGAAGAAAATCGGAGGAGAGAGTGAATCTTTAGATGGAAAATGAAAAGACGGAGAAGAAGAAGAGGACGTTACCAGAAGAAACTTTGACGTACAGACGTTGAGACGGGAACAGCTAAAGGCAGAAGATGCCAAGGGAAGTGTATCACATGGAAGAGATAGAGAGAGAGAGAGAGAGAGAGAGAGAGAGGATATTGGCAGATAGATTGCTCAGTTGTGAAACGGACAAAGTAGAAAGGTAGCTGATGGTGATAATGATGATGATGATGGTGCTGCTGAATTGATGATGTGATGATGGAGAAGGAGATACAGAGGTGGATACAAATCTAATCCATGATTCCACTTCTTCTTCTTCTAAGTGCCCCACAATTTGATTTGTTTCTCCTACAAAAATTTCTTCAATGATTTTTTTAACCATGCTAATATATTAATAAAGAAATATAACAGGAAGTCCGGAGGAAATCAAAGTTACCCACTTTTATATATTCCTTGACGTTAAAGCAATATTTTAATTATGATGTCATGACTTAAAAGCTAAAATCAGACCTGATAAACGGATTAAGTAAAAATGAGGACCTCTACGGCTATTATTTTTTATTTATTTATTAAAATATATTATCTATAGAATATTTAATATAATTATACATATGTTTAAAAACTAATATTCTTGAGATTTTTACTAATAAAGAGCTATGTACTTTTTTCTTATTCGGGCTATTATTTTCATTGGACAATATTGAAAAAGGAAAACTGATAATCACTTTATATTTTTCCCAAAAAATCTCATAAGCTTACTATGTACTTTATAGTTTATAGTGAGCTTCCACGGACCTTGGCATTAACCTAATGTGGTTAATGACTTGTTTTTATTTTGTCAGACTACAATTTGGATATTATTACGATTGGGAAAACCTAATTCGTGTCCAGTCTAAACCAAAATATGTGAATAAATACTAATTAATCAACAAAATAATAATCAATATTTCCGGTTATCAAAAAGATTTCTAAAAATTAAATAAAAACAAAACATAATTTTTAACAGATCCCATGTAATAGAGACAACCAACCTTGATATAAAATCGATAAATTGTCTTATTCTAATTTGATAAATACATTAAATGATTTTCTTGTTACAAAATAAATCTTCTTATCCTAGTTCGATAAATTCATTAAATTTTATCCATGAACCATTGATTTCCAACTTTCAAAATTAATAAATTACGAGTCGAATTTTTGTTGTGTGATTTCAGTTTCTTTATCATTTAAAGTTCGGTATCAAAGTTGAAACTCTGAACTTTGATTGTATGATTTCAGATTCTTAGTTTTAATAATAGGTTATTTTGATATTTACACTATATAAATTGTGGAAAGGAACTAAGCTGACATAAAAACATAGATGACATATATATATATATCTTATCAGTTTTGCAATAATAGACTGAAACAAACTCTTCACTTAATATATATAGGCTCGATCAATCTCATATATTTTGCATATAGTTTCCTATATTATTATTATTATAGATGGATTGTGGAAATCGCATGTTTTTCTTGTCAGATTTCCACGAACAATTGTATTTGATTTTTTCATGTTTACTGTTTATACTCATGTATGATAATCTAAACTATGTGAGATTAAGAGATGATAAAAAAAAGTTGTTTCCACGAAATGTTCACCTAAATCCTAATTTTTATATTAGACAAGCTTAATTAGAAATTGATATTCCACAAATCACAGGTTAGCTTATAGTATTTGTCACTAGACATCACCTCCAAAAAAAATGACGTGTCTCTTTTGTTATAAATAGACCCATTCGAATTAAAAACAAAGACAAACTGTGCACGTAATTGAATGGAAATTTACCAGCACAACTTCTCTTCGTATTTTTTTAGTCAATTAAAATAAATAAAGAGAGGAAATATCTTTGATGATTGTTGTCGATGTTTGATGATGTAAGATACAATTGCGTTATTATTTATTGACTTTAAAAAGTTAGTTTTAGGAATTATATTCAAAAGCACCCCATGATGGTGTCTACGTACAAACTACAAAGTAAGCCTTCGAAAACTATCAAGAGACATTTGAAAATTTCCCATTTATTTCTCTTCGTAAGTCTATTATATGTCAATAGCTTTTCATTGCATTTCATATATATTGTTTGCAGAAAATATGTATCCGGACACGCCTATCGTACACAGATGTCTTAATTTCATCTAGCTCAAAGAATATATTTCGGACCAGCACAATTTCATCTTAATCTTATTACAGGAGTTGGAAACTCGATCGATTTGCCTTGTAATATACTTTATAGCAGATTTATTTGGCTGTTTTAAGATTATTAATTCTCTTATTTTTGGTAAAACGTTTTACTACATCAAAACCAATTAAAGAAGACAACCAAAACAATGCAAAATCACACGAGAACAAACACAGCGTTAACCAATACAATATATTGGTAGATCTTATAGGCACATTCTTCAAAATTACACTTCTGTTTTGAAGGAAGGGAATGCCCAATAAATGCATTATAAAATGCAATATCGAGTTTATTTACATGGATTTCATCCAACAGATCCTTGAGATGTATTAACCTAGCTAGGTTAAACAGAAACGTAAATGGAATGGATAAATTCTTTTTAAATATTCTATAAATACATCACGAAGCGATTCTCTTGCACTCAGAATGGCTGTGATTCCACATAAATCTAACCAGGTGCAAGGACAAAGCTTTCCTTCGTATCTCGGATCGAGATAATTTATAAACTATGTAAGAACGTCTTGTAGTTGTTCTAACGCGGACAGAGTAGTAGTTAACACAGTGAGTTCCGAGGATACGTTCTCCTCGTGGCTAGCCAAATGGGCTACCAATGTCTCCTAGCTTGTTCTTCCGACCTTGTCTAATACCTCCAGAAATATTCTTTTGGTCTCAACAGACGAATCCAGCTGAGCAGGAATATCGATCTAGCTAGTTGTTTTCTCCAGCCTTGATCACTTTTTCTGCTTTGGAGTTGCAAAAATATGATGAACTTGATGGTTCGTAAACTGATCAGGGTTAAAGATTTCGTTTGATCAGTACAAAATCGAGCAGAACAAAACAGAAAAATAATACAAATATATAACTAAAAAGGGATTACAAAAGGTGAATAGTTTTGGTTTTGTCTTTTTGACAAACAAAAAACAAGAATGTTTGTATCTTCTTGTCTACTGTGTTTAGTAAGTAGATTGCAACGAAGAGTATAATATAATTTTTGGTATTGACTTTTTCATATTCAATCATAGACTCGTTGTGTTATTAACTTCTTAATGACAATAAACATCTTATAAAACCAACTACACATGGACAACGAACGTCGTAAACTTATAGTTGTTGATCGATACTTGATTTGACCCATATAATTGACCGACGTCTTATACTCTCTTTATTAACTACATCCCTATTGTTTGTCGTAAGCTCAGCTCATAGCTCTTCGTGGCATTTTATTGGAATACCTCATCGCGGACCAATTTGATGTTGTACCTTCATAATGGAACATCTTTTTATGCGGTGAGATTATAAATAGTTTTACAACAAAAATGAAAAAATGTTTGTGATCAAGGGTGAGGACTAAGGATCGAAAGTATTGTGTAGCCAATGAAAATAAACTATATTCGTAAGTAAAACTTTTCCCTAGAGATATAAAATCACATGCATATAGAAACAAAAATAAAAAAATTATATACAGAATTTGAGTTAGTCTTAACTGTTATCAGTAGTATATCATCAACATAAACTAGCTAGTAGATATAAATTTTTCACCATCTTCTAAAATTTTTCATACAACACACAACCATACATGCTTCTTTTATAACCATGTTTCAACATAAATTAACGTGTGAAATTTTGTTCGTTTTTACTGTTTTGTCAAGTGTTTTAAGCTAAGACATTTAGCTCAGGGCAAAGGCCATGCACGTTTCCTCGAAAATGTGTGAATAACGTTGTTTTTATTTCTTTGGTCAATGTTTAACGCTAAGACTTTTAGCCCATCCAACTACTTACATATGTAGAAGACATGCTTCATCTTCTGCATATTTCTTCTAAAAATTTTATATCAATCGTGAAAGAAAACAATTTTGACATCCATAAGTTCAACTACTAAAATTCTAAACGAGTACGAGAGGTAGATTAGATATAACAAAATTGTATTGAAATTAAGGCATTTCATTACTGGTAATGAAAACATAAGATCAATGGATAATATATAGTCTAATGAAAATAAAAATTGAAAACATAAGATCAATGGATTATATATAGTATCTAATGATCCAAGGAGTCTAAAATACGTACTAATGGTGAGATTCATGAGAATCAATGAAGTTTTGGAGATTAAATATCTCTCTCGAAGATGTGCTAAAATGCATGAGAATTTGAGGAACCGACGCAGAGTTCTGCATTTGACGGATCAAAAGATCCAAAATATTATTTTCTGTAAACAAGATTCAATAGATCCACGCGTTATGCTACTCACTCTTAAGCTTCTTGAAATTGGTTACAAAACTGATGATAAACGTTTACATGCTAATTTGAGCATCTAATTAATATAACATAATAATAAAGTTAGTTAGCCGATCAAAGAGGAGAGCCAAATATAACTTAACAAATATAGATCTAACCACCGAACGAAAAAAAATTGACAAGATCAGACCTGAAAAAGAGGTTAAAACCCCAATTTCAAAGTAACAGAATTAACGACCACAAAATAATTAAAAACAAAAAAACAAAACCGCACTCTATCTGTCTAACCCTTTTTTAATGCTCAACAAAACCAATCCCTCATTTGTTCTGTCTGCACAATCTCTCACACTTCTATTTCTCCCTCTCCTTTCACAAGGAAAGGGCGTAGAAGAAACCAAAAACTAAAGCAAAAGAGTAATAATATAACTCTTCTATACACCAAAAAAATAAAAACAAAAAATGGGTGGCGTCAAGTTGATATTCATCTTTGGCCTATTGATCTTAGCTATGGTAGCTTCATCCGTCAATGCGACCTACCCATTGACTAAATCTTGCATCAACGAGCAAGGTTGCATCGGAGAAGACGATGAACTCGAATTTCTAATGGACTCAGAGACAAACCGTCGTCAACTCGCTAGAGGACGTCGTTACATTGGCTACGATGCTCTTAAAAAGAATAATGTGCCTTGTAACAGACGTGGCCGATCTTACTACGATTGCAAAAAGAGGAGAAGGAATAATCCTTATAGGCGTGGATGCAGTGCGATCACGCATTGCTATAGGTACGCTAAATGAGAACAAATTGATAGAGAGGACGATTTTGTTCAACACTGTTCGATCTACATTCTTCATTCTTGATCGTTAATGATTTTTCTCTCTTAACGGGGCCTTATATTATACGTATTTATGATATTTTTTTATAATTTTTTTTGTTCTTTTTTCCTTTCTTTATTTGATCATCATCATGATGCATATAAGCTTTTGGTTCTTTGATATATCGCCTCTTGTCCTTCGTTGTTGTCCTTTTATTTCGTTTCGTTCATATATTAAGTTCCGTTTGTCTATATATTACATATACATCATCATGTTTTAGTATATTACAATTTACCATTTGTTTTTTAACGAGGGCCCAAATTGGACCTCTTTTCTTTTTTTAATCTCTCCTTTTGTATTTTATCTCGAAACAAACACAACAAAGCTTTAGTTACTTAGTTGATATTGATCATTTATGGATCCAACTCGATCGGACTAGTAGCTGGAAACCTTTTTCTTATGCTATCAAGAAAATGTGGTAGATAACCTTGGATTGATGTGAAATCATACGAGGGTTTCATGCTTAAATTTCCGAACCGAGAGTAAGATTCTTGGATCTATTCACATGAAACTTTCAATCATGAAAGTTATTATGAAAAATCACAAATTTGCTCTGTCAATTGTTTCTATAGTTACATATCAAAACAGGATTTTTTTGACGCAATAACGTGACAATAATGAAAAATGCAATGATTAAGGAGAAGTATTTTGGGTTTTAATTGGGATCTAAAATCAAAGTTGATTTTGAATAGAAAAAAAAAGGCCCAAGTTAAAGCCCAAACCAAGCTGCACCTTCATGATTAAGGAGAAGTATTTTTGGGGTTCAATGTAGTACTTAAATCAAATCAAACCTCTTAGAAACATCATTTTTCATAAACAAACCGAAGAGTTCATAAGATTAAGATCCGTTCTTTAGTTTTCACATCGGAACTAAAATGGGTGACAACATAATTTGGATATCATTAAAAATTAATAGTCACTTCTTTAATAGTTTAGTATTTCAACACTATAACGTAGTGTTAAAGTATCATTGAAAATGAGAAGGATAAATCACTCACTCCAACTATTGTTATTAGCAATTAAAAGCTGCTGAAGTAAACGCACTTACCGCGTTTATACCATACGAATTGGGTTTTACTTGAAATTTAATTTTGATTTTATTAGCGGATTGACATACAAACTTGAGAGCCATAGAAAACGTATAATGTTAGGTCCATCCTGTGTTCAAAGAGACATAGTCTTTTATACCTCTCATTAATTTGAAATGTTGTTAATTAATGTAAATCTAAAAATATTCTTTATTTTAGTACAAAGATAAAATTGATGTTAGTAATATTCTAGTTATGCAAATCGAGTACTCTAATACAACTAATATAACTAGGTACCCAAATTATTTCAGTTATACTACATATTTAAATCTCAAATCCAAATTATTTAGGTTGCACGAATCGATTTACCATCTGCACTAAAGTGTTTTTGTTGATATCATTTACATTTATAAATATATAATCTGTTATAAGAATAAAATAATAATTTTACAATTATAAATTTATAATAGGATAATTGAGATCATGGAGAGGTATATGAGATTTTGTCTAACTCATTTTCTTGGTGTATCTTTTTGTTTCTGTATGTTTGTCTGAGTAAATGTGTAGTTTCATGGTCACAAGACGTCAAAATCCAACTGCACTACTACTACATTCAGCACTGTATGGTCTTTTTCCAAAGTCATTAAATTAAAAGAGAGCCAAAGAAGACTTTGAAGTGAGATGAGAACCTAGCTTTCAAACATTATTGCTATTCACACCACATCTCCATTACCTTTTGACCTTTCTTCCATTGCTTTGATTTCAAAACCACAAAAGGAAGAGTTAACTTTTAGTTACTTAGTAAATGAGATTTTACACACTGTGTATAGGCTTTTGTCGTTTTTCTTTTCTTTTCTTTTGTTGTTGTTGAGAATCTATTCGTATTCTTATTTCCATATATATATATATATATAAAAAAGCAATTGGCATCTAAATCTTGATATATAATGTACATATATTTAAGGAATTTAGGTACAAACATCATCGCAAAAAAAAAGGATTGGATTCTAGTGGGTAAGATTACCAATAGAATAAAATTACCAACAAAATTGTTTTCACTAAAAGAGTGAAAAAAAAGGATAATACTAATATTTTTCTAAAAAAGGAAAGAAAAAATTGTAAATGGGTCAACCGCAATCGCTCTCAGTGGCACCAGCAATAGTGGAAGTGGGACCCGCAACATCAACTCTCTTCACATGAGAATTTTCAACCCTTTGTGAGAGAGAGAGAGAGAGAGAGAGAGAGAGAGAGAGAGAGAGAGAGAGAGAGAGAGAGAGAGAGAGAGAGAGAGAGAGTCAAGTTTAATTTAATTTGTGCTACCAATTATAACACCTAAATTTTTGAAAGTTTCTAATTCTTTTTATTATTCCACTTTATTTTCTAAACCAAAACCTTTTGACCAAGATAGATTCAAAGAAACAAATCACTACAAAATAATTAAATGGGGCCATTTTGCATATGCCCATTACTCCTCAATCCATATGCCTCTTAGTCCAATTTCAATTATATTTGAAAATTAAATTTAACCATGACTTGACCCAATCTATTATATTCAAACAGTCACCAAATTTAGACTATACTCCAATGTGTCAAACTTATATAACCCAGTAATTACCATAAAAGACGGTTTTAAAAATGTATAGTTGTTGATTATCACTATGCTAAAAATATAGGTAAAATGGGTCATAAATATCTCAAAATGCAATCACATCATGAAAATGAAATTAAAGGAAGTCAAAAGATTCCTTACTCCTTAATTTAATACTCTCTTTTGTAGACTCTTTCTCTTCCTTCTTATCCAATTTTACTCTTTTCTTTGCTTTTTCAATTGTTTTCTCCTTTTTCTAAGGAGAAATGCAAAAAAATCTTAACTTTTTTTTTCCCACTCATTTTCCATTGTTACGATTTTATCATCAAATCCTTAGCAAAAGAAAGTTGAACCAATTTGGTTCTCTAAGACCAATCTTCATACTTGTTAACTGTAAACAAAACAAAAAAAAAAAAAATCCAAATTGGAGGATGCAACTGGTTGTGTATTTTTCTATAAGTTATATAATTGAATAATACACTTTTATAATCTCAGTAAAATTTCACCATTGACAGTAAAAAAATTAAAAGTTTTCACCAGGATCTTTTAAATAGGAACAAATTCCAAAGCAAAATCTTCCACAATTAATCTAATTTTCATATTCATATCTATTAGTAATAGACTTTTTTTATTCCAAGCTGAATGGTGATCGTAATTTTTTTTTTTCAGTAATTGTAATTATGGAGAATCACCAAAACAAAAATGAAGTAAATAAGTCAAACAAGCGCAATCAAATCAATAAAAACCATAGAGATTAATACATTTGAAGCGATAACTTCAAATCGCAATTGGCTTTGGCAAACATCTCATCTCAGCATTACAAATTCTTTCGTATTTAATTCTCATCAGGATTCATCTCAATTCTCATTATAATATATATAAATTAAGATCACAAAGGAAAATTAAATTGGAAACAAAAAAAAATTAGGGTTTTTTTTCAATTCATGAAGTAGAAGCTGTGGAAGAACCTGAGACTCGAGGAGAAGTCACTGGAAATAGAGGAAGAAGACGAGGCTCTGGATCCATCGGAGTTGTCGCCGGAGACGGATGCAAATAAAAGCCTTTCTCTTTCATCGCTTTCTCTTCCGCATCTGCGCCCGGTTTCGAGAACCCGAGCTCGTTAGGGCTCTGATTCGATGATCCGGATCGATCAAACGGGTCGGGTATAAGAGGAGTGACCGGGCTTAGAACGAGAGACGGGAAATCGAGGATGCTTGGAGAGAGGATCTCGGGTTTCCGGGGCGAGAAAGCTGAATTAACCGGGTTAAAAACCGGGTTTAACGGGTTAATTTTGAGATTCTTCATCGAATTACGGCGCTCGTAGAGACGGAACCCTGAGGAAGAAGAAGAAGAAGAAGAAGACTGTTTCTTGTTCGGGACGGCTTTGATTGGAGGGATTGAGAATTGGGAAGGAGAGGATCTCGGGTCGGGTTTAAGAGAGGAGGCGTGGTGTTGTTTGGGTCTCTCGGAGGATCCGGTTAGCATCTGGACGACTTGCTTGAAAGAAGAAGTATCGGCTTGGACGAAAGTAGTCGGGTACGGGTTTCCGGATTCGGATCTAGTGGTTACGTGTCGGGTCGGAGTTGTGGGAGGTTTGTTGCTCGCAGTGCTGCTGCTCATACTGCAGCTGCTGCTGATGCTGTTGTGGCATCTCGGCGATGGAATCAGATTCGTTGAACCGTCTCTGTATCTCGGTGAATTCTCCATTGAGATGATATAGAGAGAGAGAGAGACAAAGAGATTGTGTGTTTTTGCTAATAAGCTTTTGTTTTGGTTCGGTAAGAAAATATGTGAGTTTTCGGTGGGCGCTTTTAGTCTCTTTTTTTTTTTTTTTTTTTCTTTCCTCTCTTCAAATTTTTATTAGTCTTTCTTCACGCGCTTAACGTGGAGTGTGATTCACACGCCCCGTCGTCAAATATACGAAACAAGAAGAAGACAAATTTTATATGAAATATTAGCAAATTGTTGTTTTATTGAATAGTGATCTTTTGCGTTTAAAATTATTGACCTATAAACTAATGCGACTGAATATCTGATTCATCGTAAGTATCAATAAAATGTTAAGCATGTTATAGTTACCACACACAACAAAAATTTGAATATTTTTTTCACACCTCTCTTTAGAGTTGTGTTGTAGTAGCTTTTTTCTTGTTTTGTAGGTAAGATCATTTCTTTTCTGGACTTGTGTGTGTGACTCATCATCATTGCCTATGGTTCTAGTCTCGCAATAAATGATACAGGTAGTGACTAAGTCTTAACAACGATATATATAATTTCCCAAAGAACATTTAATTTCCTCAGAGGAAAATGTTGAACTCAATAACCAATGATATTTTAGATGACTTGGACATAATGTGACCTTTTGGTCAATATATTAAATACTCGAAATGATCTTCAGGTAAAATATACTTTTCAAGATATATATATCAATTGAAGAAATATTTTCTTAGAAACAATCTAATCATTGGGTTGACTAAGTAAAATACAAATCTATGCATAAACAGTCCAAATGCTCGCTGGAGAAACATTGGGCTCATAATGTTTATTGAAACCTTTTACCAATCGAGCTCGGTGGAAGTTAAGAAATCCAGCCCGTTAGTGTGCACTAATCTTGGGCCGTGTATCATGTAATTTGTTTTTTTTATGGTATTATGAACAACTGAAGACAAAAAAATTTAGGGTTGGCGTATTCTTGATTTGTTTTTCCAGAATTTCATGTTATTCGGATTGTAACAAGTAATACTATTACGATATATATTATGCTACATGATATATCCCTTATTGTTATAGGATCTATCTTCTTTCATTTTCTATTGGGATTTACCCTAACTCTTTGTACTATAATCATTAAGATCATCTCTTCTCTCTACCTTAACATGGTATCAAAGCAGCAATTATGGTGGCTACTGAAACTCCAACAAACAGCACAACAACTCAAAACTCGGGTAGTGAGACCATCACAAGTTCGCCGAATTACTTACACCCATCCGATCATCCCCATCATGTTCTTACACCAAACATGTTGAATGGGGACAATTATGTAAGATGGGCAAAACTGGTTCGAAACAATCTTTTTGCTAAACAAAAACTTGGTTTCATTGATGGTACTGTACAAAAACCATTATCAACATCGAAAGATTACGAAAAGTTGGCTACCATGAACTCTATGTTGATTGATAGATTCTCCGCAGGTAACACACCACGAGTACATCAACTCAAAGCGGATCTTGTGGCATGTCGACAAAACGAACAAGATGTTGCGACGTATTTTGGAAAACTCAAAGATATGTGGGACAATTTAGACGACTATGAACCTGCAATTGGCTGTTGCTCTGATCATTCGATGTGTGAGGTTCTTCTCAAACACAACCACCGACGCGATCATGAACGCATTCATCAGTTTGTCATGGGTCTCGTTTTGCCACAACTCGGAAAAACCTCTTGAGACGCTTGACTCGTGACAAAGATCTTGGACTGGATCAAATCTATTCAGAGCTGGTTGCTGAAGAAAGACAGCTTAGCGTTTCCCGCAGTAAAGAAGAACGCATTGATGCTGTTAGTTTTGCATTCCAAAACGGAGTTAAAGCAATCGCTTCAGCCACACGAGGAAGAAACAATCTGCTCTGCACACATTGTGGTCGCACCAATCACACCGTATGCTTAACATACCGTAAATCTCAGTCATATATAAATACTAAGTGCCAGGAACCTGTACAAGTTTAGGACCATTTATGACATTTTTTAAAAAAAAAAAAAAAGACCATATGCGTAACATGAACCGAAATCTAGTGGCCTAACCAATGCGTAACCACCTGGTTAACTTATTTAAATGAGCCAATGTCCAGCACACGAGAAGCTGAGCTAAGTCGAAACCCTTTGATAACCTTTGAAACTTTCCCAAGCATATAGATCCCTCCCGAATAAACATTTTACTTGTCCTCCTTGAACAATTTGATCGATTTCCACAAATTGAATTAATTTTGGTTCATTTTAGTTGTTTTTTTAAAAAAGAAAATGCAGTTTGATTAGGATTTAATTAGAGTTTAAAAACATATTTTTTTTCCTTCATGTGCGATGACTCTTTTCTTAAAGTGATGACAACAAATATAAAACATCATATATTCTCCATCCTAAAATATATGATGTATTGTATTTTTGTACATTCAAAGATACATATATTAAGGTTTTAGTTTCGATTAAAAACTAAAAGATGTTAGCCGGTTCTATGATAGTACAACGATTATACTCACAATTTTAAAAAGAATTCGGTGACTTGCATTCGATCCATGATACCAAACATAAAAAAAAAAAAAAAAGCAATCCTTCGACCATGAATATAACAAAGAGTGAGGATAGCAACTGAAAATGATTATCCATCGTGAAAGTGCATCACTAAATCGTCCCGCCACAACCCATATACTCTTATTATTGTTAATCACTTTTATTTCAATGAGTCGATCAACTTAATCTATTTTTTTTGTTATCTTTAAATTATCTTTTTGTCTTTTAATTTTGAGATGTGATGGGAAATTATGTCAGACACGTGGCCGACAATTTCACAGCTGATTTTTCTCCCAATCCAAGACCTGACTACAAAGTAGAAACTCTATTCGATGATTCCCACTTCCTTTCGACATTATCACAGTTCTTCGTAATCATATTTTTTTGTCTGCAGCGTAATTATATTTATCATTTTCATTTGATAAAAAAATAGGAAATAGAAGTTGAAAACAATACTACCAAAAGTTACTCTTTCTTTGCAATGATAAATCTCTATAGTTAACTAGTGCCTAGATTTATATGTATGCCTCCGATTATATAGGCTTCGAAACACACATGGCATTTAATATTTTCTAATGTTCTTTTAGTCTATCATGAAATGATATCATCCCGTTTCGGTGCTCTTCTCAAGCTTTTAGATAAAATCGATTTTTTGTTGTTGCTGTAGCTGGCTATGTTTATTCAAACGAAACTTAAACAACGTCACTTAAAGGACACATTCATAAAAACACAAGCATTAAACTTAGAACTAGCTAACATTACAATTCCAACTCACAAAGACATAACTCTCTCTCCTTTTCACTTCTTTGAAAATGACGTAATCAAGAAACTAGTAGAGCATCAATCTTCTTCATTTGGGGCAGACCGGGTTGAACGCAAACGGACCGACGTTAAAGATACCGTAGATGAGCTTGTTAATGACCACTGCAGATTTTCCCGGCGTTTTTACCGGCTTGAGTACGGCACCGACATCTCCACCGAAGAGCGTGGAGACTTTGTTGCATTTGTAGTCCTTTGAGTTCACAAGATACGCACGACATCCTCTGAAACCGTAGTTCGTCACCGTCTTCGGACCCAACAACAAGAAGTATCCGTTCTTGTCCGTCTTCGTCTCTGTGACAATGTCCTTCTTGCCCTTACACAGTAGTCTCACCACAGCACCTAAAGAAATAATAATAATAATAATAATATTCGTTAGATTTGTATTAGACTGATGGAAATAGTTAAGTGTCTTTGAATTATTTTTCTTGTGGCTGGTAAAATTTGTGGGACAGACTTTAAAACAGTGACTGAAGAGCAGGACTGTATATTAACTTTATTTTCTTTTTCCTCTTTCGAAAAATATTTTACTAGTTTCGTATCGATGGTCCCACTTGTAACGTTTTAAAATTTGAATTATTTTTCGAAGTTTGCGTCATGATTTGATAACAAGTACGTATTATTTTACAAGCCTACGTGTACAGTATTGAATAAATGCGTCTGCAGAGTGGCGAGTTGGGTTGTTTTAGATACTATTATTAATGAGGTATTTGTGTATATATAAAAGTAAGAATGATGTGAAAAAATACTAATAAAAAACTATAAAGGTTCTAACCTTCAACGGGTTTAGCGCCATTGAGTGAATCGGAAGAAGCGTATTGGCAGCTTTTGCAGAAAACCGTACCCTGAACGGCGACTAGGCTCCTGTTAAACTTCGGCGGGTAAACCGGCGGCATCACCGGTGGCTTAGCTGGAGGGGAGACAGGAGGCTTAACCGGGGGTTTAGTTGGAGGCTTAACAGGGGCTTTGGTCGGAGGGTAAACCGGGGGCTTAACCGGAGGCTTGGCTGGTGGTGAAACTGGTGGCTTAACCGGAGGTTTAACTGGGGGCTTAACTGGGGCTTTGGTCGGAGGGTAAACCGGGGGCTTAACCGGAGGTTTGGCTGGTGGAGAAACTGGTGGCTTAACCGGGGGTTTAGTTGGGGGCTTAACCGGGGCTTTGGTTGGAGGGTAAACTGGAGACTTAACCGGGGGTTTAGCTGGCGGCTTAACAGGAGCTTTTGCCGGAGGTTGGGGGTGAGGGTGGTGGTGATGGGGAGGGTGTGGGTGGTGGTGGCCGTGGTGGTAAGGAGCAGGAGCAGGAGCAGAGGAAGGTGTTTGAGTCACATGGTTCACTTCTTCAGTGAAGGCAGAGGAAATGAAGCACCAAAGTGCAATGAGACTGACCAATACACTCTTACCCAAGAACCCCATGTTTTGTTTTTGTTTGTTGGTTAGTGATATGAGATGATAGTATGGTATGGGTGTATTTATAGGACAAGGCTAGGTGTCATAAAATAATAAAGGAAAATCGATCAAAATCAATTACACTAGTCCGTTATTAGTTACTAGTACATCCATATGTTTTTTTTTTGTGTGGCTAATTTACTACCATACTGTATTTGTTACTAATAATTTACTTGGCTCTGTTGTTATAAAAAAATTAAAACCGACAACGACTAATTCTTAAGTTCATAAGATGATTCGTCTACTATATGTAGAATATACGAAGATGTAAGATTTTGGACCGCCTATGACAAGTTGCAATATTTTATCAAACCGCCTATGATGATTTGCAGAATTTTTATTTTCTAATTTGCTAGATTTATAAATAATTCTTTTTAATGATCAATGATTTATCGAAATTAAGTATTTTATTTAAACTTAGATACATTTATACAAACATGATACATAGAATTATTATAATTAATTATATTGCCAAATATATCTAATAATGGATCAGATGATACATGTGTCAAATTATTATATTTTTTTTTGTCAATTTATCCTAATGATTTTTAATGTCCTTTAACTCTGCAGTATACCGGGTTCGAACCTCAGACATATGTTATGAATTTTACAGGTGACCACCATTGTGTCACATGATTCTCATAAAATTATTATTTTTAAAAATAAATTAAGAATAATAAACTAAAACAAAAATTGTCAAGTAAGCAACTAACAAAATAAAAAAGGAAAACTTATCATAGCCTTAAGTAAACTAGTTAGGAAAAAATAAAAAAATATGTTAGATGTCAATGTGTAAAAGAAATTAAGAGAAAAATAAATTAAAAATGAAAAACTAACAAAAATAATTATCAGACAAGTTAATCAAAATAAAACTTATAATAGTCTAAAATAAACTAATTAGGAGAATAAATGAAAAGGAAAATAGAAAAAAAAAATCACCAAAATATTAGAAACTAAATACAAAAAAAAATAGAAAGTATAAAATTAATACAAAGCTTAAAATATTTCACTTGGTAAAATAAGATACATACAAATATGGTAACAAAAATATAGTTACAAACATTATATTTTTATCAATAGAATTATAAAATATCTTATTTTCAATACAAATACTAATACTTTTGAATAATAAAATATAAGTTAAATGATATAAAACAGAGATATTTGTAAGCTAAAAATAATAATATTATAATAAAATATATGTAAAGTTTGGCGAATGTAGGGAGATCATGTATATAAGAATGAAGATGATGGCATCAATGGTATAAGATGATTAATTATACACTTGTATGATGTTTGGTCATGTTATTTGTAATATATTTATCGGTTTTGTATGAGGTCATTAACATGAATTTTTTTCTCTGTTTTTTATTTAACCTTAGAGTATTGAAGTATTAGTATAGATTCCTTATAAATAAATATTCATAATGGATAAAATTGATGTCTTTTTCTAGAATTGAATGGAATAAGATTATTGTGATTTATCCTTTAAATAACTGAAAAATCATAACTAAGAACAAATGTCAGTCTTATTCAGGCACATGAGAAGAAATTGGCAAGAAAATGACCAGATCTACAAAATTAAAGTATAGGTAAGCGGCTTAAGATATTACAATCGATTTATTTAGCTATAAAATAAATATTAAACGATATAAAAGTGTGGAAGTAATTGAACATGATAAGAGTGGTAGACCATACATTTATCATTTAATTAAAAATTAATATTAAATTATTATATAATTATTATCTTATAAGAAATTTTTGGAAATTCATAATATTTTGAGTATGTTATCATTTCTAAATTTTAAATAAAAATAATATAAATTTAAAATTAATGTATTGTAGAAATATAAAAAATATAATATGCAAATTTTGGGTTTTTGACTGACGATTTTTTTATTTTATTTTATTTTATTTTATAGAATATGTCTCTATGCTGATTTTGCTATGGAAAATGAGAGCTTAGTTATTGTGTAGATGTTTTCTTGGTCGTGGAGTTTTGATATAGTTGGTTTATCATTTATGTTTGGCAATCGATTCATGGTTCACGTACGATTTTGCTTGACAAAGAAAATTATATTGATGTGGATTGTATTTAAAATTATAAACTGCAAAAACTGCCTTTGCATGAGTGGTTGAATTTTTTTTTTTGTGGGAGGAGGTTCTCTAACAATCATGTTTGAAGTAGTGAAACGTTTTGATTGGAGAAAAATTATGGCACAAAAGTATAGTTTACTCTGCTAAAAAAGCATTGCAACAGTTATCCTAGTAAACATAAAATTTTAATTATTTTATTTTTCATAAAAGAGTGTTGTTTTAATACTTATTTTACAAATATTGATTGTTTTATATCTTTAATGTGTAATTTTGAAAAATCAATATTTATGTTATAAATATTGATTGTTAAGGTTAATATTACATTTAAAATATTTTAGTTTGTTAGATATTAAAAGTCGAGAAAACTTTTAAATATAAAGTTATCATAAGTGGTTAATATCTAACAAATACAATAACAGTTAAATAATATATTAACAATATAAATATATTACATAGTTATTAAATATAAAAAGTATATTATTATAATAAAGTAAAAATAATTAGAATATTATAGATTATAGATTTATTCATATATTTATAATTATAATATATAAAATCTTCAATTTAATTTCTTATATACATACTGAGTGTACATAGATTTTATATTTTTAAATTAATTATTATTATTTTTAAATATCCACTCTCTGTAACTATAAACATTCGAAGAAAACATCTTCAATTTTGAAATATTTCAAACAATACAAAATAATTTTAAAAACATGTTTTATGATTATTGTCAATTGTTAATAATCCGTAGCATTCACAAATGTTGTGTTTGCAACTGTTAAAGTAAGAACCAATCAACTTCTAAATAATTATATAATACAATCATGTCCTAACAAGCCACCGTATTCAAATTTGAATCCATCATAATTGAAAAGAATAACTTTTCTCCAAACAGTTAAACAAATTTTTTTTTAAAAACAAAAAAGTTAAAACAAATTACCCTAGGATATTTTGCCGTTTCTGAGTCCAATATTAAATAGTTTAATTGTCTACTCGATTCACGAATAGGGCCAACCCCACCATTCCTACAATAATCATAATATTCACGAATGGGTAAATTCAAGTATTACCGTTGGATGAAAAATATTTTTGTCCGGAAAGAGACATGTCACGTTACATGTTCGTGTTACCTGCAAAGTATGGGAAATATGATAGACTAAAAATATTGGACCCACCCTATCAATAATTTTTATTTTCAAATTAAACCTATCTTTGGATGCTTTGATCTAACGTCTCCCTATAGATACAACACAATTATGAGCCATAATTGTTAAGATGTTTAAATCGGATAACACGAATATGTATCATCGCATTTACTAAGTAGACTAATCATTATTGTCGTTGGAATGATTCTCTTTGCTTTTATGATGTATAGATAAAATAAAGACAAAATATATACCCCCAAAGTAAATATGCCTCGTGAACTCACCACGTTTTCCTCCAAGATTTATGGCTACTTTGGTGTTCGACTGTTAGACAAAATTTTTTGTTTACTTTATAATAAATTTCATTACCATATACAAAGTTTCATACATATAGTCCATGTTTTAGTGTCCACACTACATGAGATTTACATACATGGTGATCACCTTATTACGCTTTTAAGTGGTTTGATTAATATCTATGCTTCCTGTGGCTTAATATTTCGGAATTCATAGTTCTTGGAAGTTGGAACTCGATAGTATAATTTATCAAAACTATATGAGTATAATATTAAATTGTTTTATAGTTCTTCTACGATAGTTTTAAAAAGTATTAGTCAATATATAACCATATATATATATATATATATATATATATATATATATATATATTTCGCTTACTGCGACGACTAGCGATTTGTAGTGGCAGAACAATTAAAAAGACTCGAAGTTTAAGATATGCACTTAGATCGTATTCCAAATGCTATAAATGTAGAATACTTAAATCATTTGATCTGCGTAGATCTAGATTTCAACTATTATGACCGAATAACTTTTAGTCAACTGGCTTTTATTATAGCCTACGAATCGATCATATAATAATTTGATCTAAATGTTTTTTTTATGAGAATATATTTGGGAGCACTGAGTCCCTACTTATTGATGAAACAAGCTCACGTGAAATTCTGCAGTCAATCCTTCGGAGCAAAGCCAGGAGAATATCCTGGAGAACGTTAAAGACTGTATTGAATTTCTTACATTTGTTTGGATTATATAATTTTTTAAAACTCTGCTTACATGAAAATATATCAGTATATATATTTTTTAAGGAAAACATGATAATATATATTATACTAGTTGATTTTTTTTTTTTTTTGAAAAGATGGCTGTTTAAGATCTGTCTAGACGCCCACCTCAATATCATTAAACTCATATTTTTTTTCTTAATCATCTGAACCATCAAATTATCTAAATATAATTTTATTGTTAGCAAAAAGATATATAACATTATGCCTTTTTCTAATTTTTGGTGTATATACAATACTTAGACCATCTCCAATGTATTTTTCTATTTTGTCTTTTAAAATAGAGTAACTCTAAAATAGATATGTGTTTCTTTTCAATACACTTTTTTAAATTTTCTTTTAAAAATGAATTTTTAATATATATTATTTTTATTTTTGCATTAATATTTTATATTTATAAAAGCTGCAAATGACCCTAATTTACATTATTTTTTTATTTAAATAAAAAAATGACTTTAAAATAGAAGAAGAAATAACTGTTTTTATTTGTTTGAGTTATAATTATAAACTAAAATTTTTAAAACTATTGTGTAAATTAAATTTTTGACTCCATTTTAGAGGAAAATATAGCATCATTCTAAATATATAAAATATATATTTTATAATTAATGAATATTTTATATTATTAATTATTAAAAGTATGTATTTTATTGTTTATCATAATTTAAATAAATTAAAAATTGAAAGACTATTTTGCAAATAAAAAATTTAAACTATATTTTAGAGTAAAAAATAGAGTTCTTCCAAATATAAAGCAAAAAATAGAAATTTTTATTGTAGAAGTAAATATAAAAGTGAGTTGGAGAAGTTTTTACTCTAAAATAAAACTTAGAAGAAAAATAGAGATGGATTGGAGATGTACATACATCATAATTTAAAGTGCTGATTTTTTTTTAAAAAAGTATTGCTGATATTTTGATATTTAATGGTGGAGTAACTCTAATTCCCAAGGTCCCTACTGTTCGATTTAGGTGTGGAATATCATAGTAAAAAATATAAAATTACTTTTTAGTATGAAAGTACTATTATCCAAACATAGCATAGATTTAAAGACAGAAAACTTAGTTTAAAAAAGAAAACATTAAATCATATTCTATTTACATGCTTTTGTGCATATGAAACTTACAGTTTCTCTTCAATCTATTAATGGTTCTACCGACACTTATCCAAAAGTTTTGACGAGAATTTAGATGTTATGTCATCAGTAAACACGTTTCTACTCTTCACCTGACCAATAAGCTCTACATAATGTAGACTACATTTTTGGCCTATGTGATGTATGTAAAAATCCATAAAAGAATTGACTTGTAATCAACGAATTTAGGGGTGGGATATTTGTGATATTAATAAATTAATGAGAGTACAATACACAGAAATGTTTAAAAAGAAATATTATTAGATTTTCATAAGAATAAAAGTTATAATATGCATATATTTATATAATGATATTAGTAAACCTAAGTTCCTAAATTAATATGACGTGTATTAGAGATAATGTTAATTTTTTCTTCTATTATATTCTTCTAGATCATTTAGATATTTTTTCTGATTATTTTTGATTTTTTTTTCCTGACTTTCGAACTTTCTAAATACAATCAATTTTCTTGCTTGATATATGGTTGGAAAAACCTTTAAATATCAATAATATACTCTACAGTAGAGTCATCAAATAGATCTTTTAGATTTTTTTTTTAATTTTGTCGAGTTTTTTTCCTAATTCTTTGGCAACCTTATTAGATATGGTCAATTTTTTCAAATTTTTAATAAATATATTTATAAGAAAATGCATTTGAATGAGTGAATGCAACTCCACATGACATTCATAATATAATAATTTCCCAAAACATTCATGGATGATCTAAATGCAATCATAATGCCATTTTCAGGATGCAAACAAACTGGTGGGATCAGGTTGGATCGTTCAAGAAACGGAAAGAAGAATTGTGACAAGAGGATCTTCTAACATATACATCAATAGATCACATTTTTTTGCAAGTGTTCATATAGTATGTATAGGAAGAAATCACAATCGACTTGTTGGTATATTATTATGTCACATGATTGAACACACACGAAACGAAATAAACACAACATATATTTCGTTTATTTTCATATCCTAATTCATAATATTAGATTAAAATCTCATTAAAATATATTTGCTAACACACCTCCCCTCCGCCTCCATTTAGGGAAGAGAACATAAGATTGTTGTCAACTTCTTCGTCTTCAGCGAGATTAGAGAAACGCCAAAAGTGGAAGATTCCTTATCCTAGACAGCTGTTGATAAACCTTACGACATCTAAGGTGGCTTTTTAATGAAACTCCGCGGTTGATGCATGGACTGCGACAACATGTGAGAATAACATAACTATGTACGTGTGGTACTGTAAACACAAGTTTGCCCACCAAAGCCCAAGCCCATCATATGTCCATCGAAATCTTTACCATTGTTAAGCTTTGCGAGCAGGCCCGCCAGTCCTAGGGGAATCATAATTCATAACCGATTCGAACCAAACATTTTGATTTTAAACACGATTCAACAGTTTCCGTCCAAAATGTTACACAATCCATCCCTAAAAATATAACTTCAAATTTCTCGCAAACAAAATCATGATTCCACAATTTCAAAAAATTTCTCAATTTTCACATAAATATTCTCTTTAGTTATAAACAAATCCACCAAAATATGATTTCTTTATTTTCTACGAAAACTATGTTATCATATTTTAGTTAACAAAAAGAAGAGTTACCATATATTTCAACAAAAATGTGAATTTATAAAAAAATTAAATTAAAAACACTAATTTGATCGACAACATCTGTTTAGACTTTTTTTCAAAAATTTAATTTTAAATTTTTTACTAAAAACCGGATTTAGCAGCTCTTGTTAAAAACATCTTTTGGCTTTCTCATGCCAAAAAATTTCGAAACCACATAATTAACTATATTTTAAAAGAAATCACATTTAAATTTTGTTTCCACAGTCATAATTAATTACTTAAAAGTTAAAATATATATTCGAGGTTGGAATTTAATATTATTGTTAAAAAATATATAATAACCATTAAACTAAATTAACAACAAAATCCACATCAGTTCCACTGTTAAACCAAACCAACTGTTCTATTAATTTTATGGATAATAACCAGGCCCATGAGCTTACAATTTTATATATGGACTTGGCTGGATAAGCTGCTGGCTTTTATCCAGTTTTAACATTTATACCCAAGATAGATAATGGAGTTGTACAAAACTACCAATGATGGCGGTACAAACTTTATATAATCAAAATATAGAATCATAAACCCTCATCACGAACTGATGTTCATGTCCCTCTTCATATTCGTCAAACTGAAACCGCCCATAATAAAAGTCCACCATTTGCATTATTCAACCATTGTATATTAAAATCTCAAATGAGGGGGTTTCTTATTAAAAATAATGAAATGGTTGAACCAATTTGGATCGGCATGGTTTTCCTATTTAAAACCAATTGGTAATGAGTTGATTGGTTCTTACCTTTTATATATTAGTTCATTATTTTTTCAACTACCAATATAGAATTTTCATTCATTAACACTTCCTTCATGCATGAACATCTAAAGTGTATGATTGTGGGAACAACATCCATGGTATGGTGGTCCAACATTAAGTGGCTTTGAATCCATGTTAATTTGGTTTCTATTCAAAACCAATTAACAATATATAGATTTTATTGACTCTTACTTTTTATATATTAATTCATTCTTTCTCTAACTACGATAATGGTGAAATCAATCTCTCTATAACTACAAAAAAAAAATCTTCAACGATTGTTTACTTCTTAAATATTGAATTCTCATTTTGTGAATTATCTCTTATGCATTATCAAACTTTCATTATTTCAATTAATCTGGAAATAAACACAAATACGATTTTTTTCATAAATAATAGATTGACAACAAAGACACTTTATCAAACAAATATGGATATGAAGATGATGAAGGTACTCTTTTCTTTTCATATATCTTGTATATCATCTCAAAGGGTAGCTATATCAACTTCCATCACATCACCATAAGAAGTCGTTGGAACTCATTTGATCATTGGACGAACCTACGTGCCGGGGATTGGTCACGTGATCAACAGGTGGCGACGAGGAGGTGGCTTGCTGATGCTGATCAAGATCGATTGTGAGGTCCAGAAGATCGTTTGGATTGGGATAGTGATCGTTTAGATTTCCAATTAGCATTGCTATAGAATCTTCTTCTTCATCATTTGGTGTGTAGTCAAACATTCTATCTTGGTAGAAGTTCATGACGTTGACTTCCACCGACTCATCTTCTATTCCTTCATTTTGTTTGTCTGAGTACTTTCGAATGGAGAAATACTGTAATAAGACCAAACAAATATATACATATATAATATGTTTTAGCAGTTGATTTTTTTTTTGTGTGGTCAAATGCAGTTGATTAAATTTATAAATGATACTGTATACAACTGAATCAATTAGGAGAAGTAAATGTTATAAAGATTATTTAATAACCAAACCAAATCAAGTACTATAAAGCTATGAAAAAACTCTAATAAGTTCCATGTTGTCGAACCAAACACTATTCAATTAAATGCCGACAAAGTCATTTAAAATTCAATATTGAAAATAGCAGATTATGAATTATATGATCAAATAGCAGAAAGATTTCATTAACATAGTTTTTATATAATAATCATAAATTATTTAGAAAAGATTTTAGATCTTTTTTTTTCTAAACATGTGCAGTATATAACAGAATTATGACGTGAAAATAATATTTTATATCACCTTGTTCCAAAAAAAAAAAAAAAAAAAATTCTACTCCATCTGCCTTCATATTATTCGTGTTTTGAGGATGGACTTTTCGGTTTTCGCGTCTATGCCTTTTATATCAAAAACTAGGGACTGAACTTTTTATATATAACCAGTTATCATTGACAGAAGAAGGTAAAAAAGGCAATTAATTTTTGTCTGGATGCTTAACAAACTAAATTCTATGACCCACTTTTCAAATTTCCAATTTTGGAATACTAATTAATCAATCGTTTTTGAACATTTTTGTTTTTTTCCAAAATAAAATAAGAAAAAGAGTTAATAAGAGAGCTCACAAGATTCTTGCTTTCGTCCTCGTAGATTGTTAAAGAATCTCCCATCTCTACTCCATTTTTCTTCACAAATTCTCCTTTAATTTTCAACACAAAAGAAACAAAAAACGAATTATATATAATTTTTTAAAAATAATATTATAATTTTTGAAATAATACTGAAGTTCCTTAATTACCTGTGTTTTCGAGGACATACATTCTGCTCTTGTTATTGGACCAGAACCTATGTTTGACATTAATGCAAGCTTTAAGTCCTCTAGTTCTAATAGTATTAAATTGAAGGTGATTCCAAATTATAAAATAAACCACTAACAAAAAACCACTAAAATTGAGTTCAAAAGATTTGTTAAACTATTGGTAGATTAAAATAGATTAGAAAATGTTTTTTTCTGAATAATACTTTGAATTCATATAAGAGAAATGAAATGAAACGAGACTTAACTTGTACTTGAACGACCAAGATTGCACAGAGTCAACATCTCTCATCTCTACTATCATTCCTTCTTTATCAGATAGTTCCGGAAGATTTCCTTCAGCTTCTCTCTGCGCTCCAAATCCATGATTTACTTTCTTAAAACAACTAATTATTTTCTTATTAAGACAGATTAAAATGATATAATTATAAATTTTTACATAGTAAAATTACGAAATAATCCATAATGGTTATATTATTTTATTTCTTTCTAGTTTCCCATAATGATTTCCAGAGGCAATTAATTAGGAAAGGGAAATAGACGACTTTCCTTTTTATTCAGCCCCATTTTAAAATAAAGTCATTTTAACCACTTACGCTAAATACAACTAGAAAAAATTGATTATTTCTCATGTTTTTCATTTATTGGTTACTAACTACTTACAAGGAATGTTAGATTGAAGGTACGAAAATCAATCTATTTCGATTATTTTTCTTTCATATTTCATTCTTCGTGCTCATACCAAAACTTGACTTTTTTAATCCTTCAACTTTAAGATATCTTTAAATAAACCAAATTTAAAGTAGATTTTTAGTCACCATATTCTTGCTAAACTAAAAATAAAATAAAACATAAAAACTCATACCAAAAAGAACAAAAATATTGATTAAACAACTATAGTTCATTCCACATTTTGTTGTCATGTTTCATATTCCTCTTGTTGTCCGTGTGGTTTTAGAGACTAAACTTCTTATTGGTTAAATAAGGAAACATATATTTTAAATGGAAGAAAATGTGTAAAATTGCATAATGAGAGAATATGTTGCAGCAATTATTTATGTACCTTTTGTACCACAAATATCTTTTTAAAAAATGGTGGTAGCAAAATAGTGAAATTATTTTACTTTTGTAAAACTTTCTCCATGAGATTTGAGGTTTTAAATTTCGTAGTTACGTGATTGATAACTCTTTCATCAATCCATTCCCCACCATATGATAGTATTGTACCTCTACAAAATTGTTTTAATTATAACATAACGAAAGAATTGAAGAATTGTAAAAATTTACACACCTTTGGTAAAACGATCCTCCCAAGTGACCCAACATCGCTGTTCTTCATTTGCTTCACCAACAAAACCCTTAATTTCTACAATCAACCACAATTTCCAAAACTTTATGATCATGTTATATATAAAATCGTATATATTCCATTATTTTGGACCAAAAAAAAAACAAACCTTGTTATCGAATGAGAAAAATCGATAAAGATCTTTTCGAGCGGCAATCTTGGCATTATGTTTCATGTTAAGAGCCACTTGTCTCCTTGAATCAACCAACTCATTCGAACTAGAATCAGGGCTAGAGTTGTTTCTTGATCTTATCATCGCCTTCTTCCTGTTGATCCTGGCCATCTTCGTCGTCTCTGGATCAAGAAATCCACTTCTTTCCTGTCTCAAACCGGGTTTACAAACCAGAGAACAGAATTCACTTCCGGTTTGCGCAACCGGGATCTGAGGAAAAGCCTCCGATGAGTGGAGCTGCTGATGATTCATTGCCGCCGTCTGATCCACCGGACATGCAACGTATGAATACGGCGGCAACAAGTGGTGAGGCTGCGCCTGATGATGATAAGTAGTAGGGATCGTTGAGAAGTGCGAGCGATCGTTGTTAGGATCCATTGAGAGTTCTTGGACAGAGTTTGCGTTAGAAGAGGAAAAGGGCAAGAAGTTATCCATATTTCCCGGGGAGAGAAAGAGAGAGAGAGAGAGTTATGAATGGAAGATAAAAGAAGGGAGAGTCGTTGGGGAGATTGAAAAAGGAAAGAGAGAGAGAGAGAGAGATCGAGTGAAGAAGAGACAGATGTTGGAAAAACACAAAAGACGACGAGTCAAAATGTTGCAGATGGTTCGATGCTGCACCTTATAGGGATACCCATCTCACCACTCACACAAGGAGAGAGAGGAAGAGATATGTATATATGAATGCTAATAGAGATACATAGATATATATATATGGCGCCAGATTGGTGTTTGAATGTATATAATGATTTTTATGGCACAGAAGACCACGAGAAGGTCATTGGCTGTGTTTTTATGAGAGAGAGAAAGAGAGTGAAGGCTCTTTATTTAGTTTTTGGCCTTTCTTCACTTTCCTTATATTACTATTAAGATCCTAGTGACTATACTCCAATTTATACATTAATTTGCAGTTGGAAACAATGGGAATTTTTAAACATTGAAAACTGAATTTTTTAGTTTTAGAAATGGTATAATAATTAGCATATTAAATTTTGGGGAAACTAAATTATTTGGCATTCATATTTTTGTAAACATTCAATTAATTGTCGGCCATTGATATTTTTCTATCTTTTTTATTTAACACATATTCAAAAAACGCTTATTTATCAAATTTATTTTAATATGGAAATATTTGAATTCAAATGTTGAAAAAGACAAATCAATTAAGTTTTAGAAACGACAAAATATTTAACATATTTAAATTTTGTGAAAGCTTATAATCATTATTTATATTTTATAGAAACTCAATTAATGACCATTAATAATTGTATTTTATTTTAATTCCTTTTCACATATCAAATTTACTTTTATATAGAAATATTTGAATACAAACATTGAAAAAGACAAATCATTAAAGATTCAGAAATGACAAAATATTTAGCATATTAAAATTTTTTGCAAAATCTTATAATTGTTATTTATATTTTATAGAAAATCTATAAATGACCATTAATAATTATATTCATTTTTAATTTATTTTCAAATATCTTTGAAAAAGATATATCAAAATTAAAACAATTCAAAACTGTAGTTTAAAAATTATTTGAACTCTAACATTACCATTCAATTTAATTTCAGAAATAATATGATATTTAGTATATTAAATTTTGTGAAAAAATATAATTTATCGTTATTTATAATTGTAGAAACTCAACTAATGACCAATAATAATTGTATTTTCCACATATCTTTGAAAAAGGTTTATTAAACCAAAAATTTCAAAACTATAGTTTGAAAAACTATTTGAATTCAATCGTTGAAAAAAAAAATTAATTTAATTTTATAAAAGATATGAAATTTAGTATATTAAATTTTGTGAAACGTTACTTATATTTTGTAGAAACTCAGTTAATGATCATTAACATTGATATTTTCTTATATATTTTTGAAAGAGGTTTTTTAAAACCAAAATAATTCAAACTATAGTTTAAGAAATGATAAAAATAATTAGCATATTAAATTTTGTGAAATAATTAAAATGATAAATACAATACTGACTAAAAAAAGTTAAGTTAGATAGATTTTTCTGTTAGTAGTTGTGGCTCTCAGAAAATAGCCGCCACTCGTTGAAACTTGACTAGATATGCAATATCTTACTTTTGCGGATAAGTATTGGTTAATTTTTTCTGCATGTTTGGTTTCAAATAAAATTAACTCATTTTCATAAGTTGATCATAATTTGGTTCATTCAAAATGTAATTTAAAATATTTTACATTTATAATATCTGAAATTTGTAAAAAATGTTTTTTTAGAATTCCATATTTAAAATCATTAATTTCATGTCTTTTTCAAAACAATGTAAAAACAAGCATTTTGTCCACAATGAAAATATAGAAAATGTCTATGCCAATACACAGTTAGATTCTTAAAACAGTTTTGAAGATCTGACTAGAGATTGCAAAGATGCTTTGTACGGAGGCAAGTTGACAGTGGTAACCTGTAACTACAGAGCAAGTTTTGTTGAAGAAATTTTACTATTTTTTTTTAGAAACATATGAAAATTTAAAATTAAACTTTGAAAAAATGAAGCCTAATTGAAATTTGATATTCTATCTATATCTCATTTAGAATTCAAGATTAGAACAGAGAAGAAGGAATCAGGTTGGAACAGAAAGATTATTTTCATAAAACAAATATGATTATCATAAAAATTAAATAAAAATAGTTGTTATTATATATAATATAAGATATAATATTTAGTATGTTTTGGATACATATTGAGAGAAATATAAAATTAACGAAAGTAAGTTTGTATGTTTTTATAAAAAAAGTTTGTATGTTTTTATATTTTTAATTTCTATTACTGTTATGATATATATGTATGTATATATGTATTTATATAATGTTACTTCGTATATCTCTTGGTTCGAGTGAGACTTGTGGAACCCTCGTCCCCGTCATGTTCCGCTTCTATTTTCAAATAAGAATTATAAATTCATATAATATAAAAATGCAATTCTATATAGAACGGAATGCAAACTTACTTAGGAAACAATTGTTTCATCAATCGGAATGTCTTAGGTATGGATACCCTGCTAGGGTTGGGCTGAGCAAATAAACCGAACCTGAAACTCGAACCTAAACCTAAATCAAAGTAACCAGTTTGGTTCGGTTTTGATTTTTTTCAAAACTCGATCGATTTTTGAATTTTGGTAGTTCAGATTTTGGGTTCTGTTCGGTTCGGTTGTGTTGTATCTAAAAAACCGATCGATTCCTAAATCTAAGTAGTTCGGGTTTCGGATTCGGTTTGGATAATCCAAATTAAATTAAAGTAAATCAAACATTATATTTTATTATGATTTTTCTTCTTTTGTTCTTCCAGTTTTCTTTGATTGAAATTTTTCAGTTTGGATAGTTCAATTAGGAACCAAACCCGATAAATATATGAATACAAAATGGGACTTAAAATATAATATTAATATCGAACCGAACCCGATATATATTGAACCGAACTCTAACCAAAATAAAGAATTACTCGAATGGATTTTAAATCTCTAAATTCAAAATACCTGAGCCAAACATGAATCGAAACCTGAATGCCCAGACCTATATCTGTTAGGATTTGGACCTCCTCTTCTTTTCATGCTGTTTGGGCCTCCACTTCTGTGTGGTTCTTCTTTGCATCCTCTCCGGGATGTTTCATATTTAAAAATTCTGGCTGAGTGTCTTTGGGGTACATGAGACAGCGTCAGTCCCGACTTATGGCCGTGGATTGTGCGGAAATTTTGGAAGGCTAGGAACACCCTCTTATTTGAGGGAATGGACTATACGCCTATGGAAACAAGTACCAAAACTTTGGCAGACGTCAAGGAGTGGAGAGATGCATGAGCTATTATTGTCACGTTGGCAAATGCCATCATCATATATTTTTATCTGTATCATTGATGCATCATGGAATATTGACGCCCTTTCCATGGGTACAGGATGGATTCTAAAGACTTTCCTAGGCTCGGTTAGAATCTATGGCGCAAATACCTACCTTCAACTCCCATCAGCTCTACACGCAGAAGCAGCCGTTCTATCTTGGACTCTTAGCTGCCTTTCTAACATGGGATGCAACGATGTATGTTTTCAAACGGACAGCTCAAACTTTCATGCAGCCGTAACAGCCCCCAAGAACTGGTCATCTCTCGCAGGCTACACGGATGATACTCGAGGTTGTTTCGTCCAAAATCCTTCCTTCTCTCTCAGTTGTATTGGACGCAAAACGAATATAACCATCGATGCTATTGCCAAAGATGTTCGACATTGTCAATTTTATTTTGCAACCATTGATAATTGTTTACCCAGTTGGTTAATACCAATAGTTAATGGGGACAAGCTTGTTGTCACTTAACTCTGTTTTAGCTTTAATGAAAGTATCATGTTGTTTGTGTTAAAAAAAAAAATTATAGAACGAAATTTTGAATAGAGAATGGGTTGGGATTGTCATTCCTATTTTCTGTTGGGCCTGTGTTTGGGCTATACTGTTAATAGCTCATTCATGAGCCGATAAATTGGCTAATAAAGTGATAGTTATATGATTTCATCAAACATAATTCAATTATTTGAAACACTAATTACTAAAATCGTTTGCATTTTGATTTGTTAAAGAGGTTAGTAAATATATTAATACATATTATTTAACAATTAAAACGCATATGCAAACCGCTGAAAATAATCAGGTCAAATCGCATAAGCTCTCGTCTGATGTTCTCCATGAGCTTCGAGGCATAAGTGTTACGCTTGCTTCTCTTTCCATAAATTCTAGGAAGACCAGCGAGCGAATATTGAGGAGAAAATCATGACATTCTTATGCAATCGTGTGACAGTTTAAATTGGATAATTATCCACACAAAAGTAATAAAAGTCCACACGGTACCGACCCAAATCTTTAACGAATATATATATATATATATATCTCCAACTCTTGCACGAAAAGAACCATTGCAGAGAAAATGACATGAAGAAACTGGTAACGAACTCGTGCCCACTTTACAAATACACCTCACTAAACTCCAAGTCTGGACCAAACCTTGAGTTCATATATATATATATAGTTCGGTTGTAACATACATGGAACCATGAATTGTAGGCTTGTAGCCAAAATGCTAAAGAACAAAATCATCAATATGACATAACTACGAGCAGTATGTCTTGTATAAATAATATATCTAACCATGTTTGTTCGCTTTGTCGGTTTAAGTATATACGTGTATATTGTATATATGTCTCAACTAATTGTATCCATTGACGTCGTTTCTGCGAATTTTCTCGTATTCATGAATCTCCCATTTGACACTAGGCAGAGGACACTTTCCTTTTGGACAATTCAAGTCATCCACATGTACCTTCGTCCTATATCTATCGTGGTTATAATATCTATATATATAATGTTGATATATATATATTAGACATTTATCCAAAAGAACCGTAGTAACATAACTCATACACGAATACCAAAGTTATAACAACACAAAATCACACCCCTCCCTCTGTTTGTATACCCAATGAAAGCCACACCAAAGAAGAAATGTGAAACTAAAAAAGATATAAAACGTGAAAACTATTGAGTTCTCGAACCCCATGAAAAACTCAATTTAACCCAAATATACCCTCCTAATCCCAATGAAAAGAAACACCAACCCATGTGGTGGACCTTAGAATTACATAGATGAAAAAAACGATGATGAAAGTCAGGAACATATTATGTACATTCACATATAATTTACCTCGAGTGAACTTAACAGTTGAACATAGTAAACCTTGAACCAATCTTGAGCCCCTTTTGTTTTTCTTGAACCACACGAAGGAAGATGATGGAGATGGTGAGATGAAGAGGATCCGAGGGAGCTTTATAGTGGTCAAGATCAACATTGCCCCTGATTTTATCTCTCTGATCCAAGCTTCTTCTCTCATCTCAAAGCACAAAGAAAAAAATTGATGAAGATGAAACCCTAGCTAGTTATAGCTAGATCCTATAACCAATAAGTTTTGGTTTATATCAAGGAGGTAAGGGAGGATCCAACGTTATTATTTGCTGGATCAAGCCATGCTCCATTGACAACACTTGCATTATTCCATATGTTGTTGTAGTTTGAAGGATCTAAAGGCGATGATGACATGAACCCATTAATGTTTCCGGAGATCTGATCAAGCTTCCCGTCTTCGTTCACATCTTCATTGTTACTTCCAACATGCAGATCTTGAAGTGATGCTAGGGTTTGGAGATGGGATTGTCCCATCATGTCACCACCAGTGTTCATGGGCTTGTGTGGATGCTGGAGAAGAGTAGAGGAAGATGAAGATACCGAAGACCCGAATAGACCCGAGAGAAGAAAGGGTTTGTTTGTTGTAGAGTTGTTGATGAAGCCACCATTAATGGTGTGGTCATGACTCATAGGATGTGGAAGCCCTAGACCAAGAGCACTAAGATCACTAAAGCCAGATGAGAGAAACTCACTCTCTAAACCACTTGATGTAGAAGTCTTTGAAGAATCACTGAAACGGCTTTGAATCATTGGAAGACTATTACAACTGCTCACATGATCTGATAAACCATAGAACAAGGGATGATGATTCATGGAAGAGAAATGGGAGATCTGATGAGGGTTATTAGGGGATGAAGAAGTCGTCGTCGAGGCAGTGGAGGCAGCGGTTGTGGTTGCTGTTGCTGGCCGCTTCACACGTTTGTTCTTCCGGTAGCTACCGCCTACGGGAACGTTACGGAGGGTCCCACCTCGTGTCCAATACCTCTTGCAGGCCTTGCAAAAGTGCCGTGGCTGAGAGAGGCTGTAGTTGTTGTAGTAACAGAACTTTGTGTTAGAGGAATCGCAACGAGGGCATTTAAGTTGTGGTTGCGGTTGCGGTTGCGGTTGATGAGATTGTTGTTGTTGTTGCTGCTGCTGATGAGACGGAGCCACGATCATGTTCTTGCTCTGCATACTCGCCTGAGAAGAGAGGGAGAGGGAGAGAAGAAATTTTTAGATCGTGTGGTTTAACTAAAGGCAAGAGAATAAAGAGAGGACAAATGGATATTATTCGGATCCAAAAGCTAAGAAACAAAAGATAAATGAGTCATATTATTTAGAGAGAGAGAGAGAGAGAGAGAGAGAGAGAGAGAGAGAGAGAGAGAGAGAGAGAGAGAGACCAGTGGATTCGTACTGGGAGAGCTGATGATAGGCATCTTCGTCTTCCGGTCACAGTTGCCAAACATATCTTTCTTGATTAAGCTCTTTTGATTTTGTTTTCTTTCTTTGTTTCTTCACTTCTTTAAAATAGAATCCTTTTGAAACCTGCAGTTTACAGACAAGGAGCTGTTGGCTACTGAAGCTATTATTACATTTTTAACTTTCAAAGATTGAACCACAAAGATTCTTGACAGATGTTTTTTAAGCTTCTTATTTTATAATAATTGTAATATTGTTATTTGTGCCATTATTCATATATATATATAAATATATTATTCATATATATATATATAAATATATTACTAGGGTTTTCTCTAGTTGTACTTAACATAAGCAACTAGTATTATTTTTATTAACATTTGGTACAGATATGTTCAAAATGCCTTTGTACTAAAAATGGTCCTTACAGTGGCTTGTTTTACTAAAATATATCATAAATAAACAATTTAAACATCAGGTTTCTGTTGGAAAAATCCATCAACGAAACCTTTTTTCCCGAAAACATCAGTCTTTTAACCAAATTTTATGATCGTGGAATTATTATTATATTATATATTATTAAAACAATTATAAGAATAGTTATCCAACGAAAATTTTTATCTGTTCCACAAGAATCCATGACAACAAAACTTATCTGTATCACACCCACGAAAAATTCATCTGTATTTTTGACATGCGAATCCACGACAAGTGATCCTATATGCACAATATTGGAGATTTTATTTAAGATTACGTACATTTATTACATAAATTACACGTTTTATAAATCAAACCATAAATAATTTTGTATAAACTCGTTAATTAATTACTTGGTAAAATATATCAATCATTGGGAAAAAAAAAACGATATTAATCCAGAGTTATTTTATATCAGTGTGAACCGATGTATATTTAAAAGAAATTGTTAATCCTTTTGCTAATAGAAAAAGTATACCTGTTTTATCAGCCACCTGTTCTTACGGATCCTCCCCAATCTGGATTGTAACATCGTCTTTTATGGCCACCACCGTTATATATGTCCAACTTGTCATTGCATGTGTGTTGGATTGTACTGTCTTTTTTGGTTGAGTTGTGATTATGATTTAAAACAAATATACCATGATGTTCAAATCAGTAAAACATCACGAAATGACAGGAACGTTCATAGTTTGGAGGAGTTTATAACTGAATGGTGCATCGAGAACTCATCGGATTAGAACTTGGATCCCAAATTCGATCATGATAAGATGATAACAGAAAAAAGAAATTGCACACACAAGCAAAAATAAATTAAAGCTTTAACTCGGATGGAACTTTAGAGAACACATTCTAATGAGAACAATATATAATGTGAGATTTTATTCTTGATGAACAATTTTCCTGATCTTACTTTTTTCCTGAGCTGAATTGAAAAGCACAAATGAAACAAGAGTTTTTTCTAAAGATTCAATTGATGATGGAAAAGCAGTGATTTTTTTTTTTTTTTTTGAGAAATAGAGAGGAGCTAAGTTAAGTGAAATAATTAGAATAAGTAAGAAATGCATAAGAGACAAATGGTAAAAGATAACCAATCAAATCCTTAATAAATAGATAAAAGTATATTTCAATCAATAATGATTTTTTCAATTAGGCAAATAAAATTTATTGATTCCAAAATTGTAGTTTTACAAAATATTTATTAACCAAAATTTGGACAACAAATCAAGTTTAATTTGCAAATTTTGTCATGAGAATTGAGGTGTCTCCAAAATTATTATATTTTATTTATCAAGTTATTTCGATATGTATTTTGGTGGCATCTTGAAGGATTCACTATGACATATAATATACATGTTTTAGAGCATAAAAGAAAATAATTAATTATGTATTCTTGAATATTTACCGAAAATATAAATTTGAGCTTTTTCAAGTTTCATAAATTTCAAATATTATTCCAATAATATCAGTTTTTCTAATTTTGATTATCTATTTTGGCATCAACCAAAAGACAGTTTGACTATAATTTTTTCTTTGATACTATGGTATATTGGAAAACTAGAAATGATTAAAAAAAATTCAAATATGAACTGCTCTACATCAAATTTTAAAAATTGCTGAAATGGAAGCAAAATATAGAAAGAAGCACATGAAATGGATTCGACTTCGAAATAGAGGATGTCAATTCTGATCATGTTATCACGGTGACCAAAGTTTTATCGTGTTATATAGATGAACTATAGAAGCATTCATATAATGTTTAAAGGTTGGGTTGGTTTTGCTATTAAGATGGTGTACAAGGATCATTGATGGGAAATATATTTTTTTATATGTAGATTCTCTCTCAGTTGTCAAAACAAAATATATCTATTTTATACGTAGAGATGGAAACGCTTATTTAGATAGTAACATCTGCAAAAATTGTTCCCAATTGATAAAAATAATGTCGACATTGAATGAGTAACCTTTATATTTGATTCATCTAAAAGAATTCTCAAAAAAAAAAAAAAAAAAAAAATACAAATATATTATATTCCATGCAAATTAATACAAAACGAAAAAATTAGCATAAAGTGTTTGTACTTTTTTTAATGCTTCACATATAAATTATCTATTACAGTACCATTTTAGTTTTTTAAATCGTTTTAAATATATAATATCATTAACAAAAAAAAAACAAGTTTAGATAGTGGAACGCAACACGCGGCCACTATTTGAAGCAAACTAGCCTCAGACCAAACTGATTCACTAGCTTGCTTATCTGATACTTAAAACGATTCCTTATATGAATTATAGTATGGCATTTTCAACCTTGACAAGAAAGAAGAAAATCCTTTATTCCAATAAATTAATCTCCTTAGCAATCTCTTGTTGAGAAAATTGAGTTTGATCAATTCCAATTAGTAAGTCCATCGCCCGTGGATATCTTCTTTGCTTTGATTACCACTAAAAACAAAACAAAACGCGCATATTAAATCAGTTGACTCTACATTTTAACCCAAATATTTTAGACAAAATTTGTGCCCACAATTAGTTGAGGTCTCGTGGAATCACCATAATTATATATATAAAAAAGCCAATTAGTTCTTTTTGCCTCTTTACAAACATTTTGTTTGTAAAGAAGTAGCTGTATATTTAGTATTAACGAAACTAAAATTTTAAATACTTACAAGTACTTGATTTTTTTTGTACCTTGTGTTTTTGGTTACTTTTTATTTTTTCCCAACAATATATGCATATTTAAATTAATATTCATGTATCTTCAACCACCAAAAAAAAACTATTGTGCATGCTTAAGTATGAGTGGTGATTCAAAGGTTACATAAACATCATTTGGTTACCTGTATTATTTATCAAAACCTATTAAATATAAATATTATTCACAGGGACGATATATAAATTTTAAGTTTAAATAGTTGTACGAATCCAGAAAATAGTAAATATTTCAAAAT
The DNA here is from genome assembly GCA_039880935.1 of Streptanthus diversifolius. Classification (NCBI taxonomy): domain Eukaryota; kingdom Viridiplantae; phylum Streptophyta; class Magnoliopsida; order Brassicales; family Brassicaceae; genus Streptanthus; species Streptanthus diversifolius. The sequence continues at coordinate 23,313,194 of JAXGFM010000014.1, read as the reverse complement.
TACGAAAATTTTATATTCTGCTCAGCCTTAATTTAAGCTTAACAAGGCGGGTCAAATTGATAAACCAAATCTAGATCCCTAATCGATTAACATACATTAAGTATATTATATTTAAAAATGCAAGAAGAAAAAGATAGAGACAATAAAGGAGAATGTAACAGGTGAATCTTTCAGAGGGATCGAGGAACATCACTCATCACGATAAGTGACATTCTTTTGCATATTGTGGAATTGGAGTGAATCCCTAGACCCACATCACCCTATTAATCCCACTTCCAACTCTTTATTTTAGTGTATACAAATTCCAACAATCATATTATATACGCATCTATCATACAAACTCACTATTGTTTATACGCGTCGGTTTGAATATTATACGATACTTCCTCTATAATAGTACTAGTTGCACCTTTTGAGATGGTAGTAATAATTCAAGAGATTGCTTACAATATTTTATAGATAATTAATATATACATTTAACAATGGCAGCAATACACAATATAATAACAAGTAAACAAATATAGTTCTGTTGAAAAACAAAATATCTAAATTTGTTTTGTTTTGTTTTGTTTTTATATAGAAGACATCTAATTTTGAAATCAAATGGTTATAGTATATGAGTTTTTTTTTCATATCGATTGACGTCATAACAATCGGTTCTGGTGACTAGGATATTCTTGGAAACAATCATGCACAATTTTCTGAAATTGCCACTATTGTCCAAGCATAGTTGAGACTGTAAGCATGGTAGAACAATTAGCACATCATTACATATAAGTCATGAACAGGAAGGAAAAAGAAAAACGAACCTTTACGAATTAAATAAGAAGTGGGGGTTAGATTTGAGTCGCAAGGACAAAAAAACTGAGAAGAAGGTTTTCGAGAGTGAAAGCTCCAAGAGGAAAGGGACAAAAGAGAGCATAAGTGCATGTGATGTTCCATCTCACTCACCGCCAACACCAAATGGGTTCACATTTCCAATCTTTACTTTATTCTCCCTCGTCTCTTTCCTTACATTATCTTTGCTTTTCTTTACTTTTGTTTTAATAAACTAATAGAATTAGATCTTTGGTCTATATATGTATCGAAACTAAATCATATCACATCCTACTACATATGTTTGTAGTTTTTTTTATTGCATTTAAACAATGCTCGAAAATTCATTCATATGATATATATATATCGTGAGATAACCATGCATGAACCAAAATAATTTGTGAAAAATCGTTAGCAAAAAAGGGCCAGGCCTTCATGATAGTTATACATTCTTTTTGTCAAAATATAGTTACCAGCATATTAAATTAATGCCTTTATTTAGTTGTCAAATTAATGGTACGAATGATACAGAACAACAGTGCAAAACGCAAGTTAGTAAAACATGAAAAAAACAAATGTAGCTGGTGTAGACGGACGAATAATTCATTTTATATGAGGAGAACACAAATTAAATAATGATTATATTAATACAGATAGACATACTAATTACAAATTTAAGAATACTTTCTAGCACATCAAGTTACCAAAACGAGTTTATAGATTGAATTGATCAATAAAATTACGAGAGATTTAAAAACTACAACTTTTGCTGTATTACTTTTCAAAATTAAAAATTGTAGTCTCAAATATTAATATGTGCGTATATGTATGTATTAATATATATATATTTACGATGATGCATGTGGAAACCAAAAAAAAAAAAAAAAAAGCAAAAAGCATTAGCATTAGTATAGGGAAACTAACGAATTTTGTAGAACTTCAAGGGATTTTCTCTTCTCCCCTAAAGTCTCCTTCTCTATTTAAATCACTACAAAAATTCTGAAGTCTTTTTTTTTTTTTTTGGATTTCAGTTGATTCTTTTTTTATTATTAATCCCCTGAATTTCGTTCTATTTTCCCAGTTTCAATGTTACTTTGTCTGCTCCAGATTACTCTTTTCTCTTGTAATATTTGCGTTTGCCAAAGGAGCGTATTAAAATATATTTTCATTGCTTTGTTGTTTTCTTCGACAGTGTGTTCTCACAGTTTGATTGGCAGTTGATTTTTGATTCCTTTGCATCACAATCAATATTGAAGTAAGAAAATTCAGTTATTATACCCAAAAAAAAAAGAAAAAGAATGTTTAGTTTTGTTTCTATCCAAGAACTTGCGAATACAAAGACAAAGAAAGGAATGATATGTTGTGAATAGTTTTAGATGGTTATAAGATTAAACAAACTAGTAAATTATTTTTAATATATAAAAAAGGGAGGAAACTTTTTATATACTTTCAAACAACCGCAAACAAAAAACAAAAAAAAATTGAAAAGCAAAGTAACAAAAGACGTAGAATGGTCAAGAGAACTTATAATATATCTCTCTTTTTTTTCGGAACCTTAAATGAATTATATTCTTCATTTAGACCATCAAGAATGTAAACTTTGAGATCCTCATGATCTAGATGTTCCGGCAAGGCTAATATCTGATTTAGAGCGCTTATTTCTCGCACGTTCTCGTCTACACTCTTTGTTCGATCACTATACATTTGCTGTAATTCTTTATTGTATAACATATATTCCATAAAGTTATCTTTTATATAAACACTTTCTATGACAGAAAAAAAAATCAACCGACTGAGAAATGAATCGGACAACGTCACGTGGTATGAGAGTTTCAATCATTCTCTGAAACTCATTCGAAGAAAACATGCTAGATGTGTTCCAACCAAGTTTCGGTTAGTGTTTAATTTGCAACTTTTTAGGTCTTAGGAAACCAATAACCAATGTAAAATCAACTTTTTATGGTTTTGGTTTCGATTCAAAATCGATCGTCTTTGGTCTCTAGAGAAAGTTAGTTGATGCAATTAGACTCTCTTTTGTCTATATCTTCAATAAGATCACTCTGTTCTTTTCGTTGTGCACATTATGAAATTTGTATAATCTACTTGTTAGATCATAAGGTGATAGTGCTTGATATTGCCTGCAACCACTGAGATATGGCATGAAAAATAGGCCACCGATGATGTGTAAGAGAAAAATTAGGAACAATGTCTGAAATGCTATAATCTGAGGAAACAATGTCTCAAATGCCATGACCAATATTTAAATGGACAAAGTTACTATTTTATCCTTATAACAGATTATATATTTATGATTGTAAATGATATCAACGAAAACACGCTAGCGCAAATGGTATGACGTGCTCGCGCGATCCAAATAACTCGGGTTCGAGTCTCAGATGTGTAGTATAACTGAGAATAATTCGAATATCCAGTTATACTAGTTGTACTTGAGTACAACTGGATATCTAGTTGTGCTAGTTGTACCACTCGAGCACAACTAGATATCTAGTGCTAGTTGGTGCTAGTTGTACCACTCGAGTACAACTAGATATCTAGTTGTGCTAGTTGTACCACTCGAGTACAACTAGATATCTAGTTGTGCTAGTTGTACCACTCGAGTGGTACAACTGAGTATAACTAGGGTGTATAGTTATACCAGGGCTAGGGGTATATCAAAATTTGTACCAAGGCCAGGGGTATATTTTCGTCTTTGTATCAAGACCAGGGGTATTTTCGGATTTACATTAATTGGAGGACATTCCAGATTAAAAAATGGCATGTCAGATTAAATTTTCACACTTTGTGGCATCTCAGCCATTTACCCGAAAAATTAGCAGTGCTTCGATAAAAATTTCTGATGCAAGCCAAGATAACGGAGTAGCTTACAAGCTAAACATATAAGGAGACAGAGTTAAAAAAGCTAAGAAAGAAATAAAGAATCTAGTATGAAGATCGATAAACAATTGCGAACGTACGATACGTGGTTAAATATGTTACAAGCAGAGGAATCCAGAAACAAAAGCAACACATGGTACTGTATATACACAAGTTAAAGTTGCTACTCCAGCGAAAGGACAAAATTAAAACACAGACTCTGCAGAGAAGGCCATATTGTCATAACTTGCTAGGGATCACGTCGCGGGAAAGCTTGGTCGGCTTTACAAACATGTCTTGGGTCTCTGCTATGAACTTGGCGAACTGGGATCCTTTCTTTTGTTTGTTATTACCATCTTTGAGTAACTTGGGCAGATTGGGTAGAGCCTGATCCGTCCTAGGGTTTGGCTTTGGTGACAGTGAGGGCATTAAGGCCCATATCGATGAGAGTTCTTCGTTTGGTTGATCTAGTGTTTGAAGGATCTCCATGTTTTGCATATCTGTTTTTAAGACGGAAACAATGAAAATCAAACACTCTTTAATCCATCTACCAAACTCCATTATGCTCCAATAAGCATAACAAATCAACAAAATTAGACAAACCTTCTGCAAACTTGAAGATTGGTGCCAAGACTGCACATGGGATGCTGAAGTTGAGATGCGGTATAACTGTCCCCGCTCCATGTCTTGCATTGCTTCAGATACCCAAAAAGAAATAGAATAAATGACGTTTTATCTTTGAATCCAGAGGAGACTACTTTAGAGGCAAGCATATAGTATCTATCATAAAAATTGTGCTGCAAGCAAAGCAATGAACAATCAACTACAATTCCTGATTTTAGAAGACTTTAAAGCTGTACCAGCATTGTCTGACCTAATAACCCATCTCATATTTAGATTTAAGATATCTGCAAATTACGTTTGTGAATAATTTTCTATTACCTGGTAACAAGTCCAATCATATGACCACTTGAATTGACAACAGCACCACCACTACCACCAGGATGCACAGCAGCTGTTGTTTCGAGCATCGCGGGGAACTCTGTGGCATCTTGTGAAATGGATTGCGTATACAATCTCATCTTTGCGTGAACTACCTTTGCTACGACTCCGGAATAAATAGAAGGAGAAAGCCCTATTAACATAACAGAAATGTTAGAAAAAAGAACTAATCAACACAGAAGAATAGAGAGGATCTTCTCTTTCTTCCATTTTAGGACACTAGAGAATGTAGATTCAGAGTGTGCAAGAAAATCCATGCAAGATTATGGAAGCACAACATACATAAGAAATGATCATAAATCAGATTCAACATAATAATTTTCGAATTAATGAAGTCTTTACCACATCTTGGTCCGAAGAGTCCATGTCCAACAACAAGTGCCGATGTACCCAAAGGAGGAGAAGAAAAATTGGCAGCAATAGGCTGGAGCTTTCCAGGAACATATTCTAGCTGTAGTAAGGCAACATCCAACTGTTCCTTGCATATGTAGACCATTTTAGCAGGACACCAAGTCCATGAATCTTGGTGACACAATCGTACACGTATGTCTCTATGCCCAGTCTGACGGAAATTGTGTTTGAATTCCCTGACGTGTTCTCCAACAGACGAATAAACATCTGCTGGAGTTTTTCGTGGCAATGTTTGACTCTCCTGTTCCCAAAATCTACTTCTCGTGGAAGAAAATTCCTCAGATCCTAAGACATAGGGTTTCAAACCATTGCCGTTTCCTTCACTATGTACACCACCTTTTCCAAACCTCCACGGCTCAAGCAGGTGAGCATTTGTTAGTATGAGACCATGTTCGTTAAGAATAGCACCGGATGCCCAGACACCATCATTGACCGTAATAAGACAAATTGATTCCATCGCCTTCTCAGCAGCCACTCGTGCAGGAATCCTAACATCTGGTTTAATACTCAATATCTCCCTCCCAAAGTGACTTGCTTTTCCATCAGCCGATGGTTCTTCAAGCAGCAAGTGGTTGCAAGCAGTTGTGATTGCTTCCCACGGAACCACCAGCTGCTACCGAAGGCTACAGTTTTGCATGAAACACTACAATAAAACTGCAATGACCGTAAATGAAATGAAGTAGGCGTTGGCAAACCTGGATTTCAACGCCAATATTTTTTTGCCTTAGCGGTCGAATCAAAATGCCAATTAAGTGCCCATTCTTATCAAACACCGGAGCACCTTCCATTCCTGAAAAAAAAAATTAAACGGAAACAGAACAAGTTTTTAGTTACTTAAGATGAAACAAAAAGCATATATAAGAAATACTAAGAATTGTACAAACCAGGGAGACATCGAACATCAGCTATCATCAGTGACTTCTTTAGCGATCCAGAAGGATAGCAGTTCGCAATGGAACCAGTAGATACGCTGTTTCAAACAGTTTATGATTCCCAGAGTTAAATGATGACACTATCCAGAGAGTGGAAATCAAGATGATCTATCATTGATTAAAATGCAGCAAGGCTAGTTCAGCCATAATTCACCTGTTAAAAAAGTGTAGAGGTGAGAGGATTCCAAAAGGAGATCCAAGTGTTACAAGTGCATCACCCTTGCTACTTGAGGAAGCGAAGTTTATGTTTGGCTGACCCTGATTCACAAAGTATATGCAACACGAAGCATAGTGTAAAATAGTTAGACATAAAGTGCAAGGTACTGTAACATTAAGACGAACTATAAATCAGAAAAAAAAGGAACAGTGGAGGAAGAGCGGGAAATGATTTACCAATAAACTTAAGGAGACTCCAAGAAGTGCCATTCGAGTGGCAGACTTGGCCATAAACATAGCATCATGTGGCTCATTAAGTTGCATCAAGGGCTTGCTGTAATGTTCAATCTGGAAGAAGTATCGAAAACTGAATCTCAGAAGTAGACAGAACATTTTCACTTCAGAGAAGAAAATACAAACACGCATCATCTCTTCTATCTACTCAAGCAATTACAGGCAGAAGTTGAAATGATCATGATATTTTCTTGCACAAAAATAGCTAGCCATCAAAGAGCATTGCTGGTTCGCTTACATTGATTGAAGGCTGAGAACCATTATCGGCAGAGACCAAAGACCAACCAACATCCCATCCAGAATCTTTTGAACCCAAAGAAGTTTCAGTAAGAGATAGGAGTACAGCAGAAGATATAGGGACATCAACCTTGTAAAATATTTGTTAAATCAGCAACCAAAAGAAGTGCTTATACCATAAAAAAGGGAACTACAACATTTCCAGGAAATCTCAAGAGCTATTGGATGAAAATCTCAATTCAGTGGCTTCATAGATCATCACCCAAAGGGAGGTACAAAGAGTCACTTCGAATAGCAAGAAAGACTCGGAATTTCACCCATACCAGCGAAAGAAGTTGCGCAGGAACCCAAAAAGGATCTTCCTTTAACTGACCCTGGAATGAATAAGCATCTATATCAGATCCTGAAATCTCCAAACAACTTACCATTGAACATAAACTATTCATAAAATACTATCCTCATACCTCCACCATAATCTCAATCCGAGCTCCCGGAATCAATTTCACCGGATCCTTTACAAGAAAATGACACCAAGATTGAAGTAGCACATCAAAGAAAATCATGTATCACTGAAACCGAATTCGAGCGTTTATATCTAACCTGGGAGATACTAGTTCTATGACCCAACATTAAGAATGGTTCTACAAGAGATGCAACAGTCAAAACCAGCGCCATGTCCTGACCAGCTTCACCCATAAGCTTAGCCGCGACTTCACCACTCAAGATATTTCTTGGAAACAACATCCCAGAAGCTGAAAGTGTTGTCTTGCCAGAACTTCCCACAACACAGAAAAGTTTCAGCCACATTGATTTCCCAAGATAGAAAAGAAAATTGCAGAAGTATAATTTTGAGATTATTATGCTCACTGGTATTGATGAAAAGCATGTTTCCTCATCTTTAATCCCTTCGGGTCCTTGAAATAAACAAATAATCATCAACAACCAAGAATGATTTACATCACGAGTAAATTAGATATACAAGACGAGACATTCGTTGGATAGAATCTGAAGGTGAGAGGGAAAAGCGCTTACAGGGCCTTCGACTTTGACCAAGACGGCGAAATTCCGAGAAAAGCTGACAACTTTCGACAAATCCATGATCGAAAGAGAAGGGCTTTCCAATCGGAAGAAGGTAAGATTGGATTCTGAGGCGCACAGAGTAAAGCGAACTTAAGCAAAATTGGTTTGAGGTTTGGAGTTGGCAACGAAGAGAGGATAGGACATCTAATCAAGAGAACGGCGGCTATAGCTTAGGCCATCACACGCAAAATCAACGCGAATTTCAGAACTACGACGGGATCACGAGTGTTTTTTTTTTTAACACAGATTACCATTTCATTAATGATAAAGGATATTTATAGGCTAATACAAATTTACAGTTAAAAAAAAACCCAAACATAAGCTAATACAAATTTAAAGATAGGCTAATATATGGTCTGAGCCATTGCCAACAGATATATATGGATTAACTTACAATATATTTCAATCAACTTTTCTAGGAATTAGTATATCTAAACTAAAAATTTAGTAACAAAGAAAAGAGAAACAATTCTTCAAATGGTAATGGTTGAAATCTTCGGAAACCCAAAATTATCTACTATCCATTATATTGCTAATAACAATATCCACCAAAACGACTTGGCAAGCCGTGACTTTGGATAAATCTAGAATCACCAGTGTTTAGTTTGCTGTTGTTTTTTTTTGTTTTTTTATATTAACATGACCTTCTCATATATTTTTTTTCACATAAACAACACTCCTTTTCAAATTTATCATTTTTCCTTTTTCCAAATAATCAAACTAGCTACCAATCTACCATTGCTTTTCGATTTTCCAACAAAAAAAAAAGTTAGATTAAAAGGGCAAAATTTTCATTAATTACAAAATGGAAATCCAAACAAATAACATGGAAGACAAAAGACCGCCACTTATTGACACATCTTTATAATTTTTTTTTGAAATGTTAAATTTATTAATCAACAAAAAACATTTGTATTATTTGATTTAATACAAATTTGGAATATAAAAACTATTTAGAATTCTTTTTTGTCAATTTAGTCTAATGATTTTTAATATCTTTTATTATTATTTTATTATTAGTGTATCATGAATTTGAGATATGACCAACATAACATTTAAAAAATTGAAAAAATTAAGATAACTAATAGATTAGATAGTTCGGTTCATGGTGCTCCATCATTGAAATAATACTTCATAAATTATGGCTAAAACTTTTGCAATTTTGCTACTATTGGGTTTTGAATTTCTAAAAAAATGATTAGATTAAAAGAGCGAAAGTTTTCACTAATAAAAATAAAGAACACTCATTATCACATCTTTGTAAAATTTGCTAAACCTTCACAGATTTAGGCACTCTTTAGTAGGATTTAGACAAACTTCTGGTAGTACATTGTTGGTAAATTACTTTTAGTTTGATGTACAGGATGACGTGTATTTCAATGTGCCATATTCTGTTTAAATAGAAAATCAATTTGCCATATTGTGGTTGAATAGAAAATGCGTACACTTATTAGTGTTCATTAATTTATATTAAGTGTCTCGTCCAAGCTTTGCGTAAACATAAATATTTTACAAATATATTTAAAAGAGCGTTTATGTTTTACATATACAAATATATTTAAAAGAGCGTTTATGTTTTACATATTAAGTTAGAAGCGTTTATGTTAGCCATCAATTATTTGAATACACAGTATTAGATGGCAGTCCATTTGCTGCATATTATTTTGAGCTGGTAAATATGATGACATATATATTCAAAACACTTCGAATTATTTAAGTTTAAAGTATTAGACTGCAGTTATATTTGCAATATATTATTTTAAGCTGATAAAAATGGTGAAATGCACTCTCAAAACATTTAAAAATTTTGTGAAGAGAAAAAAGGTGTTTCATGTTATCTATATTTTCTCTATCTCAAGCATAAATAAAATATAGACAGATAAATTAGCATATAGTGCTTATATTCTTTTTGTTATGCCTTGTATGTAAAATATGTATCATCGGAATGAATTTATATACCGTTTTAGTTATTTAATAATATTGATAAAAATGGAGAAAATAAAATAAGAGTGGAATTTATTTCGTTAAAATACATATTAATTATAAATTTCAGATTTTTTATTTTTTAGATGTTAGTGCCATCTTTTTGCACAAATGAGGCATGTATAAAGATTTATAAACTATTTGACTTATAGTCAATCTTATAAACTAACATCTTTTGACTTATAGTCAAATCATGTATAAAGATTTATAAACTATTTATAAAGGATGATAAACTATTTATAAAGGTTTATAAATTATAAATTATAAATATTTATAAATAATAAAGATAATCAATTTATAAATCTTTACAAATGATTTAATAAAGATTTAGAATTTTTTTAGAAAAGTTTATAATCACTTAGAAGAGATTATATATTAGATATAAAAGATAATAAATTATTTCTAAGACATAATAAATTATTTATATAGGTTTATAAATTGTTTTATAAGAATTTATAAGTGAAATATTTGAATTTAGTGTTTTTATAAGATTTTATAATGTAATTTCTAAATCTGAGTTTAAATGTAAATTTAATATTTTTCCTGAATTATTAATTTTTGATAAATCACAAAACAAACATTAAACAACTAAATCACACAAAAAATTCTTAAATTAATTTAAGTTAATCAAAACCATTTAAAATTCATAAAAGTGATAATTAATTTGGAACAATTCTTTTGGAGAAAGACAAAAAAATTAAATCTCAAGTCCCAAATCAAATTGTGATAATTAGTTTTAAAGTAACAAATATTAGTGATAAGCTCAATTAGTTTAGGTATCACCAAAGATTAAAAAAAATTGGTAGAAACACCCGAAAAAAAAAGAAGTTATGAAAAATAAATCATCTGCTGTTATTGTTGATAATTCTGGACAAAGTAAGATTTATTCAGACTTCTAGCATTAATCGGAAAACCTTAGTTTTTTCTCTTCTCTTTTTTCTTCTTATGAAACAAGCCGCCGTCAGTCTCCAACTCTGCCTCTCGGTGACCATATTAGAAAATCATTATTATAATTCATCAATCAATTAATGTTACTCTAAGAACTTATTAGAATGATATATACAAGTGTAGAAATATTAATCAATTATAATAAAGATTTTCTAGAGTAACAAGAAAGATTTATGGCCACGACTTCTTTTTTATGGTCGGAGTCGGACGAATCGAGGTGAGAAATGCTTTGAATGCTTTCCGGATGATTGCGCATCAATCAAAGTCAATAAAGTCAAACTACACAAACTATATAAAAATACGAGCATTTTCAGCCGTCCGATAAAATGGAGGGTATTTTTGTCCTTTTTCAATATCTCCATGACACCGAGACCGGGAATGTTCGTCACGTGCCATTTTTGTTGTCGGCCCACCAATATCTTATCGTTGTTATTACGAACAAAACCGTTTTAAACCTGTATATTTAACTAGTAATTGGTCTCTAATTTAACTATTAGTTACAACAACTACAAGTCTACAAAGAACTACCTCCACCGACTCCACAATCTCATAGAGTAGACACACAAATCCATACATCTTTCAATTAAATTTATATATAATTACAAAATGTAAATCCATCACAATCATCTACTTTACTACAACGTATATATCCTACAATTCTTTCATGTCATTGTAGGTAAGTCAATGTGTTGAAGTGTGAGCTCAAATAATCGGTTAAAGATGGGTAACAAACACTAAACCAAAATATTATGTGAATTCAGAACTGGTTTGTTGCTACTGAGTTAAGTGAATCCTTAAATATTAACAAATTTAATTTTAAAAGTTTCATGATCACGAATTCGAACTTCGTATATGTATCTTCATCGTGAATTATGGAATTATTCATCAAAATGTTTACTTTTGAGATGCTGATTGATATGGACTCGAAAACAGTTTGTGCCTCATCATTCTTTTATGTTTCTGTTTCTTGTTTCTTTGATCTGTACTCTTGATTTTGTTCGGTTGTCTGTTCTTGGATCTCAATTGCAAGTAGCCCTAGTGTGAAATGAAAGACCTCGAATAAATCAAGAAAGCTTCTTCTTTTATAAGTATATATGTGAGAAAAGTTTAAAACATCAAACAGTCTAAGATGGAGACTAATTAAATGTTAAAATCATTTGTCCTCGTTAACTAAAGAATTTAATCTTGAAAAATGTGAGTACTTAACTAGTAACTCCATTGAAGAAGGTTATTAATGTGCGAAGACTTTATATGATTTAGAAAAAGAAACAAAAAATTCTGAAAGGAGACAAAAAAACCGAAGACTTAGTGGACTTTATGGTCTATAGAGCGAAAAAAGAACACAACTTTGTGGACGAGCTTCACAAGGCTTGGGCTCAATCCAACGGTAAGGATAATGATATTACCCGCTATAGCACCTTTCAGCCGTCAAATAAATAGCTTGCCCATGATAGCTTACGTGTGCATCACAACACTTGATCAAGTTCTCTATTCTTCATTTTTCAAAAACAAATTTAAAAATTTTAAAATTTTTACCCGTGATCCATTGTCTAATAACCTCAACAATAATATAAGAATTGAGGATCTAACCTCCAATTTTGAATTTTAGTGTCCAAGTAAACCTAATATTACCTATTATGTTAATTTCTAACAGAAGAAAAATAAATAAAATATAGAGGTGAGAGGATTTAATTTAATTTAAATTAATTTTATTTAATTTAAATTAATTTAATATTCACTACCGGACCTTTTTACCTGCACTCACGTCCCTTGCTCTCTCTATCTCTCTTCCGATTCCGAGTTTTCTCTCACTCTACAGAAAAGGAAAACGAACAAACGAACAAAAAATAAAGTTGTTCGATGGAGAAATGATACTTTGGAGAGATTCGTGAGAGAAGAGAGAGAGAGAGAGAGAGAGAATTTGGTGATTCTGTAAAATCAAAGATGCTTCGATTGATCCTCGCATGTCTTCTCATTTTCTCATTTGGTCTCACTTCTTCCTCGGCTCGACCAGGTTCGTTTCCAGATGTTAAACTTTCAGCTTTACTTGATTTGGAGGAACTTTTATTTGTTTCTGTAGTTCTTGAGTAGCAATATGGTTTCTTCTTATTCGAAATCCTGACTTGCATTTCACTTGGATTCCGTTTATTTTGTACTTTGTCCTTGTTTTCATCGTTTTTTGTAGATCAAAACTTTTTAGATTGGATTCAGAAATGTTATTGAAAAAGCTCGAATTATCAAACTTATTGAACTTTTTGAATTCGTGATTCCCCAAAATAGTAGTTGAAGATTTACGAGTTGCAATTTCTTGAACACGTACGGGTTTGACTAGTTTCGCAGTTGATCTGCGCGATTTTTTCCAAGTACTCGGAGGATTTTTCTTATATTTCCCTGTTTCTAAGCTCCAGCATCAAAGATGTGTCTCTTGTATTCATATAGCTAGAGCTGGTTGAGTGTTTTTTGGACGAGATTCGTTCCAGTATAGTTTTACTCTGGAAACATGTTCTGATACTATGAACATATACAGCTGGAGATAAAACTCTATGGGGTTTGTAGAGTATCTAACATCTTGTTGCTCTTAAGAGTCAATATTAGTACAAAAAGTGTGTGTATTGATAATGCCTGTCCAATGAAATTTATCTTGCAATTTGCAGCACCATATGCCTTGCGGATTAGCTGTGGAGCTCGAACAAACGTTCGAACCCCACCAACTTATGCACTTTGGTACAAAGATATCGCATACACAGGAGGCATACCTGCAAATGCAACGTATCCTAGTTATATAACTCCTCCGTTGAAGACGCTTCGGTATTTCCCAATCTCCGAGGGTCCAAATAATTGCTACAACATAGTTCGAGTTCCAAAGGGGCATTACTCAGTGAGAATCTTCTTTGGATTGGTCAATCAGCCTAACTTGGACAAAGAGCCTCTCTTTGATATATCTATCGAAGGGACTCAGATTTCTTCTCTAAAATCGGGTTGGAGTAGCCATGATGACCAAGTATTTGCTGAAGCTCTCATTTTTCTTTTGGGTGGGACATCTACAATCTGTTTTCACAGTACTGGTCATGGGGATCCTGCGATCCTTTCTATTGAAATTCTCCAAGTTGATAATAAAGCTTATAATTTCGGTGAAGGCTGGGGACAAGGAGTGATTCTAAGAACAGCCACAAGGTTGACTTGTGGTACTGGGAAGCCGAGGTTTGATGAAGACATTAGAGGGGATCACTGGGGTGGTGATAGGTTTTGGAATCCCATGAGATCTTTTGGTAAGAGTGCTGACTCTCCAAGATCAACCGAGAATACCATAAAGCAGGCCTCTGTCTCGCCAAATTTTTATCCCGAAGCACTATATCAGTCAGCTTTAGTCAGTACTGACGACCAACCCGATTTAACTTACAGCATGGATGTAGAACCCAACAAAAATTATTCTGTATGGCTGCACTTTGCAGAGATTGATGCTACAGTGACTGCTGAAGGAAAAAGAGTATTTGATATTGTAATAAATGGTGATACTATCTTCGAAAATGTTGATATCATTAAGATGAGTGGTGGCCGATACACAGCACTTGTTCTCAATGCAACAGTGATTGTGAGTGGAAGAACCTTGACAGTCGTTTTACAGCCCAAGGCAGATGGTCATGCGATAATCAATGCCATCGAGGTCTTTGAAATCATAACCGCTGAATTTCAAACATTACGGGATGAAGGTACACATTCTTTCATGGACACTTTTAAGGTCATCCTTGAAAGAATGAAATCTGTGTGCCTCTTTTTGTGAGCTGTCTTCCTACTTTTGAAAGAATGAGAAATTTTGAATGTAACGTGAGTCAAGTAATTCTCATTCGTATTTGTGGTAGTCTAGATAGGATTACAATTCTGATGTTAGAGAAAAAAAATTTTCAATCACTCATGGTTTCTCTTCTAATAGCTCTTGAATATCAAACTGGTTTTAGTTGCTATCTGTATCAATTTATCATTATTGTATGTAAACGTCTTATATCTTGCTCGCCATTTTCTGTTTCAGTCAGTGCGTTACAGAAAATGAGAAAAGCTTTGGGACTTCCTTCAAGGTTTGGATGGAATGGGGATCCATGTGTTCCCCCACAACATCCGTGGAGCGGAGCTGATTGTCAGTTGGACAAAAACACCAGCAGATGGGTCATTGACGGACTGTATAGCTCGTTCCTCTTGTTTTGTGCATATAACATAAGTCACATGCTTAACAACAGCCTAATTCGTCTGAGTCCGTCCATGCATCTATAGTTCCATTTTAGGCCATAGCTGTTGAATTCCTTAGCAAAATTGTTGATGATATAGGCCATACATCTAAACGAAGTCAGAGATACAAGAACTCTTTCTTTGTTTAGGCATCTCATCGGTTAGAATTTAAGGATCTCTCTTTGAGTTTTTGGTCTTTCATCAGGTTTATGAATAGAGGAATTTTGCTTCTTTTATTTTGCAGTGATCTTGATAACCAAGGTCTGAAGGGTTTCTTACCAAACGACATATCAAAGCTAAAACATCTTCAGAGCATGTAAGCCAATACATTATTCTCATAAACTGCACTTGTTTATCCAAGTTTCCACGAATATTGAATTATGTAAACGAACGATTTTGTTATCTCTCCGAGAAAACCGGCTCATCTAATGACGAAATAAGTCCATTTTTTCTTGTCTTGTCATTAGCTTTCTCTTACCGCATTTGTGGAATCCCCCTTACAGTGAAAGGTAACATGATCAAAACGTTTTAGAGATTCATTGTTCATATTTTTTTCATGTTTCAGAAACTTGAGTGAAAACAGCATTCATGGAGGAATACCTGCATCACTTGGAAGCATTACAAGCTTAGAAGTTCTGTAAGTAATCAGTTCGTTTATTAATTGAATAATTTTGTGTGTTAAACTTTTCGATTCTGAACCCTGAAACTGAAACCTTATGCTTTATTTGTAGGGATCTGTCCTACAATTCTTTCAATGGATCTATCCCTGAAACCTTAGGAGAGTTAACATCCCTGCGTATTCTGTAAGACTATCCAGTTTCTGTCCATTTTCTTTTCTCTGTTACATAGGAAAAGGAAGCTCTTATAGTCAGCAATATAAAAACCTTCTACTGTATTGCAGGAATCTCAACGGAAACTCTTTGTCAGGAAAAGTACCAGCTGCTGTTGGTGGAAGACTGTTGCACAGAGCAAGCTTCAAGTAAGATTATTGAATCAGAGACAAGTACAATTGAATTTTTCTCATGTGAAGAATAGTGTTACCAATTGTTTTCTCTATTTCTGCAGCTTCACAGATAATTCAGGTCTTTGCGGAATCCCAGGGCTTCCAGCTTGCGGGCCTCACCTTTCTTCTGGAGCCAAGATCGGGATTGCATTCGGTGTTAGCCTAACGTTCTTGTTGATCGTTGCATGCGCGATGATATGGTGGAAAAGACGACAAAACATTCTTCGGGCACAGCATATTGCAGGTAAAGCATTTGGTCTGTGATGAATATTTTACTTTTATTAGTCTTGAAAAAAAAAATTTGATGAGCTGCTTTCTCTGTTAAAATATTGCAGCAAGAGGAGCTCCTTATGCGAAAAAGAGAACTAATGTATCTCATGACATCCAAATGACACGGCACGGGCATAATAATAACCACGGCCAAGCTCGCACTGCCGTCGAAAATGGACCCAGCTTGTTGTCTTGATTCACTTCTGTTGAAATTTCAATCTTCATCTGGTTTATTCGTCAACACGAATCTCAAACCTGCAAGGACAAAATGTTCATAGTCGTGTCTACAACATTGGTCGTCATCACAAGGGAAAAAAACAGAGAGAAACATAGCAAGAGAGAGAGATCCGTTCTTCACTCTAGTCTGACTCAATGCAAAGAAGGAATACATTTGTAAATCGTTTTGGGTTTCGTTCTTAATCATCGCAAAAAGCGAAACATGTGCTCTAGATATAGATTTCGATTTTTACTTGTTTATTTCCTCTTTGTTTCTTTTTTCTGGTGGGAGTTTCTAGGAAATTAGAACATAACTAAACATTTAAATATATTACACATCAGTCATCAGTTGTTGCTAAACCAACCCTGTCTAAATAAACTTTGCTACGAAACTAAAAAACTAAAAGTAAAACTCTCCATAGATACATCTCTTAAAACCAAATCAATCGCAAACCGTTCTCAATTAGTTAGAAAGTTTCCGGTTTTTTATTTTAAACATTTGACCGGTTTGGTCAACTGAACCGTGACTAGAAGAAAATTGTTTGGTCCGATTTAAACCAGTCTTTGAATGACTAAACCTAGTTAACCGGGTTTCTGTATGTTTTTCTTCTTTCAAATTCATGGTGACTAAGGGACTAAGGGTTTATCTCTGTTTCGTAGTGAAAACGAAACGCCTACGAGAATCAATCGCAGAGGGGTCATCGGTAAGTTCTATTGTCTTCCTATTCGATTAATTTCTATGTTTGTTTCATTTCATTGCCCAAAATTCGTTTCTCTGTTAGCTTATATTTGAGGATTTTTCATTATGACTGGTCAACGTCACTTTCCAAAAACCCAGATTGAAATCGATCTAAAACACACAAATCCCAGATCGAATTATAAGCTAAAGCTACGAATTTTTCATAAATGATTATGTGTTGGTGACAATGAGCAGATGTGAGAGTCAGTAAAAGAAGAGAGGATAATTAAATAGTGAGAATAGAGCTTGGAAACAATATAGATAGAGAGATAGTAGAGATAGGATCGGATTGGATTGGATAGCACAAGGTGTTACTTCTCTCTGAATCCTTTCTGCATTAAGTTTAAAGAGTGTGTTTTGAGTCAATTTCTGTGATTTGATTTTCAGAAACAGCTGCATCGTCAGAGATGGAGGCTCCTGCCGATAATGCACCAACTCAGGCTTCTTCTTTGGCCTCCGGATTTCAGTAAGTTCTATTTTATTTCTTTTCCTAGCTTCTTGCATAGGATCCGAGAAACGTATGGAACCATTGTGTTATATTAATTGATTTCTTGCCTAGCTTCTCCTACGATTATAAGATGGGAAACTCAGGGATAAAGCCACGTCCTTTAGTGTATACTTTCCAATTCTTTATTGATTTGGTTTGTGAATTTTCCCCCATTCTTTCATTTGCACTTGCCGGTATGAACCTCGGGAAAATAAAGAAAGATCTGTCCAATTTTGGACATTATATGGATGTGTGAATCTTCCATTTTTCATCTGCACATGTTAGCTTATCGGATTAGCGGTTTATTGATTCAGGATCAGCGAGGATGTCGAAAAAAGATTCAACGTAGTTAAAAGTGTTGGCGAGCAATGTATACATGATGATGAGCTGAGGGATCTTTTGGCTAAGAAGGCTGCTCCGGTTTGCTACGACGGTTTTGAACCATCAGGAAGGATGCATATCGCTCAGGTGGGTTACCTTTTTCATATGCTTGTTTCATAATGTTTAGCATGCTTTGAAATTATTATATTTGTAAGTGAGAAGCTTCTGCTAACGAATTTAAATCTGCTATTACCTTGGCAGGGACTGATGAAGATCATGAGTGTGAACAAATTGACTTCTGCTGGTTGCCGAGTGAAAATTTGGATTGCAGATTGGTTTGCATATATGAACAACAAGTTGGGAGGTGATTTGAAGAAGATCAGGGTGGTTGGAGAATATTTTAAGGAGATATTTCAAGCTGCCGGGATGAACACTGAGAATGTAGAGTTTCTATGGTCATCAGACGAAATTAATGCTAGAGGAGATGAGTACTGGCCTCTTGTGATGGACATTGCGTGCAGAAACAGTCTCGCCCAAATAAAACGGTATATACCCACATTTCATTTACACAGTTATGACAATGATGATGATGGGCTTTCATGAATATGTTTCTGGTCCTATCAGGTGTATGCCTATTCTGGGTCATAGTGAGACCGAGGAGCTGAGTGCAGCTCACATTCTGTACGTATGTATGCAATGTGCCGATACTCTCTTCCTTGAGGTATTTTTTGTGTACTTTGTAAAAGTTTCTCCCTTGTATAATCATTTCTCTCATCAGTTGTCTTTGGATTCTTGGCAATCAGTTTTTAGTTGCGCTCTGATCCATCGAATATCAAGTGCATCGAGCTTTCGGCTGTTTTATAATTGTTGTTGAAACGTTTTCTTAACCTGCAGGCTGATATTTGCCAGCTTGGGATGGACCAGCAAACAGTAAATCTGCTAGCAAGAGACTATTGTGATGACACTAAGAGAGGAAACAAACCTGTCATCTTGTCTCACCGTAAGTTTCTCTTTTTTGTTCGATATGTGTTTTACTGTGTATCCTTTAAAGTGTTCTTATCATCTCTAGTTGTTACGGATTCCAGATATGCTTCCTGGTCTTCAACAAGGGCATACAAAGATGTCTAAGAGTAATCCTTCATCTGCCATCTTCATGGAAGATGAGGAGGTAAAGCAGCTAGTTGGACACTAAGTTCAAAAATCAGAGAGGAGTCATATAGTTATTGAATGGTGTTTAATGACCTTCACTTACAGGCTGAAGTTAATGTGAAGATAAAGAAAGCTTACTGCCCTCCAGATATTGTGGAAGGTAACCCATGCCTGGAATACGTCAGATACATCATTCTACCCTGGTTCAGTGAGTTCACAGTCGAGCGAGACGAAAAGCATGGCGGTAACAAGTAAGTTTTTACTCTTTTTTCTAGACCATTGAGTTTTGTGTCCGGTTTCTGGGTGTCGTCCTAGACTTATAGCGGGGATTTTATATTCCCTTTGGTCAGATTTTCTCAGTACACATGTCTGTTTGTAGGTTTATCTAACAGTGTAATTTACTAACCTTTGAAATGAAATTCTTTTAATTGTCAGGACCTTCAAAAGCTTTGAAGACATTGCGGCTGACTATGAGAGCGGCGAGTTGCACCCTAAGGATCTGAAGGACGCTCTGTCGAAAGCATTGAATAAGATACTGCAAGTTAGTATTTCCTTCTGTAGAAACAATACGGTTATAATATTAGCAAACATTTAAGCCAAATGTTACCCTTTTGTATGGATCCAACTGAATCATCGTGGAACATAGAAAGCTACCTTCTTTAGGTCTTTATTTTGAGTATCTGAAAATTTTAATATGGTTTTTATCCATATTGCAGCCTGTCCGTGATCATTTTAAAACCAACACTCGCGCCAAGAATCTGCTAAAACAGGTCAAGGTAAGAAAAATATCTTTCCAGTATTGTTTCAGGTCTCACCAGGTACTTATAGCACCGTTGCTTGGACTTTCATACGCAGCCTCTGAATTTCTCTTTCTTCTTTTTGGTTTATCATGTCTTATTGTAGGGTTACAAAATCACCAGGTACATAAATTACAGAGTCAGAAGCATACTTGGATGTCAATATTTCAGAAACTTCTCTTACCTATGACACTTTTTTAACCAAAATTTTGGTGTAATTTCGTGGAATTTTGTCTTGCTCTACCAGAACGGCTCTATCCACGGAGATGGAGGCTCTTTCCGTCAACGCACCAAGTTCTTCAGCTGCCGGATTACAGTGAGTAATCTTGTAGTGGTTTCTTCTGTATCTCCTATTCAGTTTCTTTCATGGTTTGTTGCTTAGTGTCTGAGAAGATGAATAACTTAGGAGTTTTCTATGTTTGTTTTTCTCATCTAATTTTGTTTCTTTTGTGACTCCAATTTGGAATTTGGAGATAGATTTTCTTTCTTTAGTTATATAATATTTTCAGTGATTTTTAGATAGACAACTCAGTAAAACAAGGCACAGACTTTAGTTTAAGTTCTCCAATTTTTGTTATCGAATAGGTTTGAGTTGTGCTAATATATTTTGGATCTTTTTTAGCTGATTAGCATTCTATTGATTTAGGATGAGCGAGGAGGTCGAGAAGAAATACCATGTTGTGAGAAGTATTGGCGAGGAATGCATACAAGAGGATGAGCTAAAGAATCTGTTAGCCAAGAAGCCTACTCCGATCTGCTACGATGGATTTGAACCATCGGGAAGGATGCACATTGCCCAAGTCGGTTATCATTCTCTTATGCTTGCTTCATATTTCTTAAAGATTCTGAGTGGCCAATCATATTGATCTCAATTTTTAAGCCTCTCTGGAGTTTTTAGTCGAGGTTCAGATGCAGTTTGAGAGTTGTTGAGCTTTGATAATTTGAAGGATAAGATAGTTCAATAGGAAAAATGAGTGTACTTGTATACATAAATTTCATAGAAATAGAAGTTTACTGACACAAAACTGATAGTCTTTCTGCTGTTTTGATTGCATGAGAACGTTCTTGTAACTTGTTTCAGTTTGGTATTTCCTTAACAGGGAGTGATGAAGGTCACCAATGTGAACAAGCTGACGTCAGCTGGTTGCCAAGTAAAAATTTGGATTGCAGATTGGTTTGCTCAATTGAACAACAAGTTGGGAGGTGACTTGGGAAAAATCAAAGTGGTTGGAGAATACTTCAAGGAGATTTGGCAAGCTGGTGGTATGAACACCGAAAAAGTAGGGTTTCTTTGGGCTTCAGACGAAATTAATGGTAGGGGCAGTAAGTATTGGCCTCTTGTGATGGACATCGCTCGCAGAAACAACCTCCGTCGAATCTTGAGGTGACTAATTCCCCAATGCGTGGTTCATGTAGTTATGCGATGACGATGGATCTGAATGAAATATATTTCCTTTTCCTTACAGGTGTGGACAGATTATGGGACGTAGTGAGACTGAGGTGCTGAGTGCAGCGCAAATTCTTTACCCTTGTATGCAGTGTGCGGATATTTTCTTACTCGAGGTACTTTTACATGCATTTTTAATATGAGTACACACTTCTATGATTGTATTGATACTTATTGTTTGACTTGTGTAGGCTGATATTTGCCAGCTCGGGATGGATCAGCGGAAAGTAAACATGTTAGCAAGAGAATATTGTGATGACATTAAGAGAAAAAACAAACCCATCATCTTGTCCCACCGTATGTTTCTTTGCGTTTTCTTTTCCTTCACCGTGTTGACATCTCATCTTTAACTGTTGTTAATGGCTTTGCAGATATGCTTCCTGGTCTCCAACAAGGACAAGAGAAGATGTCCAAAAGTAATCCATCATCTGCCATATTTATGGAAGATGAGGAGGTAAACTGGTAGTTAAAGGACTTACAAAACAGAGAAGATTTTTTTTGTAGGTATCTGACTTCTGTAATGATCTTTTGTCTTCTAGGCTGATGTTAATGAGAAGATCGGTAAAGCTTATTGCCCACCAAGAACTGTGGAAGGCAATCCATGTCTTGAATACGTCAAATACTTAGTTCTACCACGATTCAATGAGTTCAAGGTTGAAACTGAAAAGAATGGCGGTAACAAGTGAGTAGCTGGAACCTAATCTAGAAACTCTTGGTTGCAACTTTTGGGTCTCTTCGTCACATATAGTATTTGCATAATCACATGTCAGACTGATCTTTGAAATTCTTCCAACTTTCAGGACCTTCAAAAGCTTTGAAGAAATTGCTGCTGACTACGAGAGCGGCGAGTTGAATCCTGAATATCTGAAGAAAGCCTTGATGAAAGCATTGAATATAATGCTGCAAGTAAGTACTTCTCTCGACGATATCCTCAACAAAACATAAGCAAACAACTTTCAATCTATCTTTTGATGTTGAGTCATCAGTTTTATGTATATGAATGATATGCTTCTTATCACTACCCGTATATCTCAGCCTGTTCGCGATCATTTCAAAACCAACGACCGCGCCAAAAATCTACTGGAACAGGTCAAGGTAATAAAATGTTTTCCCCCTTGTGTTTACGGTTTGATTAACCACATTGCTTGTATATTGACCTGAATCCTCTTTGACTCTTTTGGTTTATCGTTTTTTTTTTGGTTTTTTTCCTGTTTATTTAGGCTTTTAGAGTCACCAGGTGAAGCTGCAAACGCAAAGAAGCAAACTTGTGTTAATCGTTGCAACCTTCCTTAAGGATTTGGGTTACTTGCAGTTCTATTTTAAGTTCTCTTTTGCTGAGCCTCAGAGATTGGTGATCAATAAACCAAATTCTTTTTTCTTTTGTCTCAGCAGACAAGAATTTTAAATTATAATGATAAGTGAAAAAGGACTAGAGTTTTTTTATACTATAAAACTTTCGTCATCATATATATCCAGTAAGTAATTATTATCATTTTAGGTTAAATATAAAATTCTTTTTAACCTAAAAATATTTTATAAAATTTGTGTGAGATCAAATCTTTACTTAAATCTAAAACTGAAAACAAAAGATGCAAAATTTTAAGTACTAAAGAACCATTAATAACGCACATAAAAATTGAATTAAATCAAATTTATGCACTGGGTTTGGAAAGCCAAGATAAGGCAATTTAGTTGCATTACATAGACAACATAAAACTTAGTGAATACCAACAAGTGTAGCAAATTGGCCTTTTAATCTGATTTTCTTTCTTTTGGGATACTGATTAAACATATATCATCAACTTTTTAAATATTATTAGTGCTGTTTGGAGGTATTTCACAGATCGATAATGCAAACCTAACTGTTCCTTCTTCTTTGGGCGACATTTTAAATTTGATTAAGTCATGGATTACATAAAGCCGACATAGATCGAAACCCTTCTGAAGACATATAAGGAAAATAAGCCATCGTCACTATGAAGCTTGCATAAAAATTCACTCAGGTCCTCAAACTCCTGTTTAGCAACAAACAACAAATATTATTTTAAAGTTTGTTGCTAATAAATCTTCCTTTTTAGTAACCCATTCAGTTTTACTCTAACTACTATCTGACTTGAATGATAAGTCTCTAAATTATCTTGGCACCGCACACACTGATGCGAAAACATCAGACACTATTCAAACGAATATATAAACAACTTTGCCCGTCGAACAAAAAAATCTCCATATGAAAAAGTAACTACGCAATTATTGGTAACGATTAAGAACTATTTGGGTTAAGGACATTCCAATGTATCCATGGAGTAGAAACGTACTTATATTTCAATTATCATATAACTTTGGGAAAGTAATTGATTTCATGGAATTTTAGCTATATCAATACAAAACTAAAACATTTAATGACATTTTTTTCTCTCTCTAATTGATAAAACAATCATAGTAACGTGGCGCATAGTAAAGACAGAGAGAGAGAGAGAGAGGATAGTATAACAAAACAAATAGTCAAAAAAGAGGCGCGAAAGTCAGATTCATGGAATGGGAGTTAACGACGTCAGCATCAGAGGCATCGTCGTCTTCATGATTTCGTGTTTTGTGTTATAAAAAAGAAAGCAACTCTGTTTATGTAGGCAGTCAGCACTTGATGGCCCTTTGTCTTCTCTCTCTCTCTCTCAGCTGCAACAAAAAAAGACACGTCATAAAGCCCATAAGTATCACAGAGTCACGTGAATACGAAAGCCAAAATAAAAGTTTTCAAAAACATTTATTGAAAATGATCATTTTTAGCTTTGGGATATATTTTTAATTAGAGGGTTATAGGACTAGTACAAGTTTGTCAGAAGTCAGACATCAGAGAGTTCGCACGTGTATAAATTTTGTTAGATATGGACCAAAGCATTTGTTCAATCAACACGACAGGAGACTAAGCCTTGTCACGTGAAAGGAAACACAGTTGGCGCGTGCTTTTCACGACCCTACTTTTTTTTCTTCTTTCTCAAGACGACTATAGCGTACCTTACCGCATTTAATCAGAGTTAATGTTAACAAAAATTTCTACATATATCTTTATATTTATATGTTTTTATTTCAACATAATTAATCTAATCGAACATCCCAATTACCGTTTTCCTTCACTGTTTTTCTTTTTAACATTTTTCATTATGTTTGTAAGTAATTTTTGATTTTTTCTATTTCAAACTGTTTAGGCTCTTTTATTAAAATTTGGTTTGTTTTGATAAATTCTTTCCATTGTGAAAAATTAAATATAAAAAGAATATAAGTGCATTTATCTTCAAAGAAAAAAGAGCCTCTATTTGGTCAGCAGTTACATTAAATGGCTAATTATTTTTGGACAAAAAGAAAAACAAAATCAGTCAGAGCTTTAAATAGATAAGAGTAGTTGTGTCAAGCTCCTTTATTTAATGATCTTCTTGTAGCCTCGTCCTGGTGCATCATAATCACATCATAAATATGGGTGCCAATAAAATATCAGTAGCTCTACTATTTATAAATATAATATTTTTTTTGTTTTGTTTTTTACTAAAAGGATTAAATAAAGATCATACTAAAACTGAGAGAGGGCTAAAGCAGTAGGGATTACGTCAGCCATCCCTATGCACAAGTCCAGTCAAAGAGGCGGCCCATTTTCTTTCTTCTTCCTAAAATACATCATTTAATTCTTTTACAAACCATTTTGACCAACAATAAAAATATTTTAAGAAAAAAACACTTTTACAAACCACATTCTTATTACTTTTTAATATTTAAAACAATACTTTCGATAAGCATTCTTAATCCATAACATTTATTCATTTAGTTTACATAAATTTATTTTACGGATTCCCTAAAAAATTAAGATTAAGAATACTTTGGAATGATGTACTTTTTTGGTATAATCTAGGTAGTATAATGTGCCATAGTAAACTCATCAATCATCTATCTACTATCTTCCCATCAAAATATGATATTTTGTATAATTTACAGTTTCAAATAAACCGTGAAATCAGATTTCATTTGCTTTAAAAGTTAGTTAATTATCAGTAAAGGCAAGTAAGACCATTCTAACATGGCTGATTGGTGAGACTATTTTCCGCATGTGGACTTGTTCACTGTCAAATCTTGGATGTGATCGGTTAAGATAGGAACTATAACATTTTTTTCAAACAACTACGTTTAGCAGAACTTATAAATAGTGGATAAAATGCAATTAATACATTTGTTCCGCCGTTAAGATTAATCAGTTTATAAATATCTCATCGTAAAATATATGTATTATATATATGTATATATTTTTCAAATACATTCAATTGTTAAAACAATATATATTTTGGTGTAAGAACACCCACGTGTAACCATCTTTCAGCATACCACAGTCACATAGCCAAACTAGCAAAGATCGAACGGTGCTTGATTCTTCAAACGCCATAGAAAAACCTCGAATTCGATCCTAGACATCACATTCAAGTTTATGTATATCACTTGCTTATAAAAAGATATGGTTAAAACGTATAATCGTCAAAGAAGCAGAGGATTACGGGTGTCTTAAGTTTGGGTCCCACGAACACCTCTTTTTTTTTTCCTTTAAACTCTCTCTCATGTGAGTCAAACAAGTCAACAAAGCAAAACTCTCTTTTTTCTCTAGATTGTCTCATTTCCTCCTCAAAATCTCAAGACAATGGCGTCGACGACTTGCGCGAGAGAGGTGCATTACAGAGGAGTAAGGAAGAGACCATGGGGTCGTTACGCGGCGGAGATCAGAGATCCTTGGAAGAAAACTAGGGTTTGGTTAGGCACTTTCGACACTCCCGAAGAAGCTGCTCTCGCTTACGACGGCGCTGCCCGTTTCCTCCGAGGAATCAAAGCTAAGACTAACTTCCCTTCTCCTCTCTCTCTCGACCTCATCCACATCCCTTCTGCTCCCTCCGCCCCCGCCGCAGATAACCACCACAACCAACACCAACAACTCTGGTTCTCGGCTCCTCCTCTTCCTCCTCCGATTTCCGACAATCACTACCAACACCATCGGATCTTTCTCCGAACCGGAGTGCTCAACGACAAAACCTCCGATTTCCCCTCTACAGAAGCACCGCTTTACTTCGCCGACTCGCCTGCCGCTGCCACGTCGACGCCTCGAGCGGTTGGGTTTCCCATGATGAGTTCTCCTTCTTCCTCCGCAACTGCAAGACGTGGCCTAGCCATTGATCTCAACGAGCCGCCGCCGCTTTGGCTGTAAAGCATACTATGAAGAAGGAGACAACGGCGCCGGTTTGATGAACACTTTCGGTGGAACTATTATTGTTTTAACTTTAGTTTTTTTTTTAGCTAAATATCTTTTTAGAGTAGTACAAGTAGTTTTCTCTTTCAGTATGTCCTTTTTTCTTTTGGTTATGTAAGAGACGGAGATTGATTGTTATGATCCATGTTGCGGAAACAAAATAGAGACTTCTTAATTAGCAACAGAAACTAACACTTACTAAGTAGCCTTGTGTATATTGTTATAATTGTTTCAAAGGATTATAAATGGATCTAGAAAATCATTTTGATGTTGCGGATTGTTACAACCGTCGCTTATGTCGGTTTCGAGGGATCTTATCGTGTTCTATGGCGTGTCGTGTAGTACGGACTGACTTGTGTAGTAGCTCTTTCTTTACTTTGCTTTGAGTTCTGTTTGACTCAGGCGCCTCTTTAACAACGACAAAAGACTGAGAAAGAGAGGAACAGACAAAAGAGATAGAGACTAGTGAGAGAAATAAAAACAGAGCAAGCGTGTGAGTTTGGACTGCCATTTACACTTTTTTTTTCCACTGACTGCCATTTACACTTACTGACAAGAAATGTATTATCTTTTTTTTTGGTCATTTAAGAAATGTTTTATCTTATCAGTTTGGTTTGTAAATAGTTTCACTTACTTTTACGAGAAAAAAATATATTTTTAAAATGATTGCTATTTTACAAATCATATACTTAGGAAATCTATAGACAGTTTAAAAGTTCGTTTGGATATTTGATGATTATGTTTTATTTTTTATATATATGATTTGTAAGCGAATTCGTGTAGCTGTACGACTATAAAACATTGTGTCACGGAACCATTAAATGTACTAGTCGTATGTAAAACTAATCAAAGTTTATCTAATTTTTTTTCTTTAAACCAAATTTTCTTTTATGTTTAGACGAGCCTTTTGTAATTGAACACCCGTTTAGTAATGTGAGATTGTAAAGAGAGAGAGAGAGAGAGAGAGAGAGAGAGAGAGAGAGAGAGAGAGAGAGAGAGAGAGAGAGAGAGAGAGAGAGTTGGAGAGCATATTTATGTATCTTTTCTCTTTAGAAAATAGCAAAAGAAACTTTAAATTAATTTTATACTAAATTCATGAAAGTATAAGAGACCCTAATTGTAATTACATATGATATGAATATATTTTTAGACCTAAGAAACCGGTTGTTCAATTTGAATTTAAACATGGACGAACGCTGCATGTGTTTCTGAATTGACCTAAATTTTCCTTTTGGCTCTTGTGGCGACCCCACTCGCCGTCGCCTGACTTAGTGTTGTCAAAAATCACTTTAAAATTTAGGGTCTTTTTTATTTTTCTATGACATTTACTTCTTCAGTTGTTTATTATAGGCTAAGTATTTAGCTTGGTCCTTCATTGCGAGTCTCTTGTCGTTTTGACCTCTATTTCTTTTCTCTATACATATTATATTGAGGTCGCTGTTGTCTATCCGCTATCTATCTCCAATATTTTTTTATAAACCTAAAGTTTATTTAATTTTGTTTTTGACAAAAAGGTCTTTTTAATTACAATTTAGTGCTGTTTAAGTTACTCCAAAGTGTGGCGGCAGTGGCCGACCATAATTTTTTAGGTGTTTTTTAATCGTGCCTTTTGCGTGTATGCATGGTTCGAAGATATGTCCAAAATGAGTCCCAACAAAAAACAATCTGGTTTTTATTTCTGAGTTTTAACTTCGAAGTATTGATACTCATAAAATTAGCTACAAGTCAGAATTTAAAATAATCATTCGTATTGTAGCACAAAAATTTTGTAGAGCAAAATGTTAATATTTCATATCGTTATGCAAGCTAAATGGAAAACACAACGGACGGACATATTGTTGACACTTTTGTTGGTTCTCGGAGTGGAGCAAATTCCAACAAACATTACTTTTCCTTTATAATTCAAACTCTCTTCTAATAATTTCAAAACTAAATATGGTTATATATTTGGGCCAGAAGATATGATGGGCTGTTAAGCAACTGAGGTCCAAGTTCAGTTTGCGTTTCGTTTTCACTTCACCAAGCAGTTTGGAACTTAATCTTCTATGTTTTACTTAGTTTACCTAAGTTATACTTCATAATTTGGAACCAATCAATATAATTTTACCATAGACTATATTCATTTTTTTCTTTTTTAAAAAAACATGTTCTTGAACCCAGGGATAACTCCAGGTATATGTAATCATTTGTCAAAATGATCTATATATAATCTGTGACAGCGACATACAAAATCCCAGCTAAATTATTTTAACTTTAATTAAGTTTTTATTTCTTTGATTTTATATCCGCGAATTAACGTAAGGTAAACTTATAGTATTACATATAAAGATAACAGGATAGGGTTTTAGATGTATGTTATATTATTGTCACGTTTCCATAAGAATAAGAAACAAATTAATACTGTGCAGCAAAATTCTGTCGTTGACAAATAATCACAGTATCCTAAAATAAAATATTTTCTCCTTTTGTTTCTTATGCCGTTCCCTCAAATCAAATTGGATACAGATAACAAATAAATAAAAAATGATAAACAACGACTTATATGTGTTCTTCGCCGACAGAAGAAAAAAAATGTTATGTGTTTCGTCAAAAAGATTGATGCCAAAAAAAAGTTCATTATTTTTTGTTGATCAGATTTTTTTTTTAGATAAGTTACAATTAATCGATACACAACAGCAGAAGAGAACAAAACGTTCTCAACACTAAAATTCTTTTTTTAAAAATTTTCTGCTGACCCAAAAAAAAAAAAAAAAAAAAATTGGCACCACTGATAGAAACGAGACAATCATCATCTATATTTTATAAAATACTCTCGATTCAGAACATTTATAATTCATCTAAAATTTTAATTCTCAGGCTTTGGAGGGAGATTAAGATCCAAATCCAAGAACACACGTGATCGTCTCTCTGGACTCAAATCCATCACCACAGACGACGAGTCCGATTCACTCCTCGCCGGTTCGTCGTTGAACACGATCATCCCAGACTTGACCTGAATCTTTGGGAAAGGGAATCTGGAATCGACGGATCCGAGATTGAGATCCGGAATCGATGATTCGACGGTGCTGCTTTGGCTCGGGCTCTCGTTGTTGTCGAGTACGAAAGCAGGACGGAAATTGGTTTTGGCTTTAGCGCCACGAAACCGAATAGCGGCTTTGTCGTAGGCACTAGCCGCTGCTTCTGGAGTGTCGAAAGTTCCGAGCCAGACTCGAGTCTTCTTCGACGGATCTCTAATTTCGGCGGCGTAACGACCCCACGGCCTCTTTCTCACTCCTCTGTAACGGTTTTCTTTGTTTCCGCCGTCGCCGCCGTTTGATTTAACTGTCGGCGCCATATAGACTAACCACAAACATAAAAAAAAATTAAATTAAAAGAGAGGAAATTCGAGAGGTTTTTGTGAATAAAGAGAGAGAGAGTAGTAGTAGTATTTATAATCAGAAAGATGAAGAGACAAAAACATAGTCAACCGCGGTTTTGACTCAAAGGTCGGCTGAGTGGCAGTTTATCGTAATTATGGATCGAGTTACGTGGCAACTTCTGTTTGTCTCCACGACACAAACTCGGAAAGTTGTGAAGAGTTTTTTTTTTTTTTTTTTACGTGACTTTTTCCTTGATTGGTTTTAATGTCTTTTATGTATTTTATTAGTTAATGTCTTTTATGTATTTATTAATTCATTTTTAAAAAATTAAAATGTTAATGTTTTGATAGTATATATGTATATATATATATATACTAATAGTTTTTTTCAATAAATTGCGTGCGGTGGTTGCAAAATCAGCGGGGAGCCCACGCGCTTATGTTGGTACGTGTCGTTTTGCAGCGAAATACTAAATTATATTTCGTCATCTATTATTGGTAGGCAAACTCCGACGTGCCAAGTGTTTCTAGTTTTTCTTCAGATTAAGTGCAAGATTAATTATTTTATATATATACAGGTATAGTTTCTTCTTGTAAAAAAAGTTATATTTTTTCTTAATGAAATTAAAGCAAATGTAATTTGTTTCTATAATCCGAGATATACATTACAATCTACTATATTTTAGGAAGGTTACCATTAAACTATTACTGTCTACCAATTTCAAGTTTAATGCGATGATGAAAACAATTATATATTGAGGTTTTTTCACACTGTATCATTTGTCATTAAATAATTTTTGTTTTGGGAAAAGAAATTCAAAATAATATCACAGTTATAGATTTAATAGACCACATGTCATTATAGAAAAATCTCAACATTAGTATAATTATGTCCTACTTAATCATATTTTCATTATTTTTAGTTATTTAAATTACATTAAATTTAATAAAAACTAAAAATAGGCTAACAAGATTAAAATAAAATATACCTTCATATAATGTTAATGCTATATTTGATATGCTTATTTTCATTTATTTTTAGTTATTTAAAATACATTAAAGTTAATAAGTTTATAAAAATTAAAACTATGCTAGCAAGATAAAAATAAAATATACCTAATCTAATGTTAATGCTATATTAGATATTTGATATGCTTATTTGGATGAAGTGTGTGGCTTATTAGACGATTGAATTGTAGCGTAGTTAACGATTAAGCTGGATTTCTTTAAAATCACAAAAATTTGCTAAATTTTATGTTTTTATCTGACAAAAGTAGGACTCATATTTTATAAATAATATTTAGCTAAGATTTGGACCTCCATGAATAGAAAAACAATCGTAACTTCTAATATTCCACTAATTATTATTCCTCTCATTACTATTTGCACCCTTTATATATTCTCTTTAATTGGGTATATACATATGATGGAGATATATGGCAATGCGCAAGTCATACTGCCAATTACTAAACTTTCTGGACAAAATAAATGCAATTTAAGAATTTATCGTGACAACAAAAGTGCATAGGAAAATTAATTGGGTTTGTTGAGATATATATGTGTATGCACAAACAAAACATTCATGACGAATTCCGTCCAACCTAGTCATCTAATTGCAAGGGTTTACGAATATCGTTACATCCCCAACTTAGACATCACTAAGGCTATCACTAGCTTTCGACTTTCACATGCTTTACGCAATTTTATTTTCAGAAAATCGTTCTTGTAAAACGATTGAGTAAAAGAATAGGATCAAGAGAGATAACTTTTGTATGCATAATTAGGTGTTTGTTTCAACTCTTCAGCATTTAAATAGTTTTTCTCTTCTTCTTCTTCTTCTTTTTTGTATTGCATTCAATAAATCTCAGAAGAATGGAAATCTATATGCTAGTATTAATTCATTTGTTTCAATTCCGAAACCTTCTCAAGGACAAGATTCTGGTATACATCTGGATTTAATGGTTAAAGATTTAATCTATCGTGATAGAAAGTATAAGAATTTATATTTAGTTGAAGATCTAATATCGTTAGAAGATATTCTGTTTTTTTATTTAACTTTGACATTTCAGCCAACAAAAAAAAGTATATATTTTATATATAAGCTATGACTTTGATTCTCTTCTTTTAAATTGGAATATCACTACAGAAAAACACCAAAATAACGATTAAGTAAACTCAGGTTATCGTGTTTCACACTGTATCTAAAATAGTGATATAGTAGTTATCTAATTATGATCAATTCAATATATATCTTGTTTATAACCAAAAAACCAAAATTATGATCAAATTTTTTGACATAAAGTGCAAATTTTCTTGAAGAGCCAATATTGCAAATAATCAAACTGGTCTCACGTGCGGTTACGGATGCTTGAGTACACAGCCTCTACGCCTAATAATTGGTAGACTAATTAAACCATATCTTAAACACACAAATCTAATTTAAAAAAAAAACCTTGATTACTTAATCATGTGTTGCTTTAAAAAGGACACATAATGACAAAAACAAAATAATTAACGGATACATTGTATAGACCAGAGAACATAAAGATCATAATTGAAACCGAAGAGAGATGACTGTAAAACTGTCGGAGAACAAACACTGATGAGAAGCATTTTTTATATAGTTATAGTAGTATATATATTAATAAGAATGTTTAAATAATATTTTTTTGAGGATTAAGAAAAATAATAAATAATAAAAGAAAGTATTGGGATTGTGTTACCGGCTTTCCCACCGTTTCAGATGGAATGGATTTAATCCTCACTTGCTTTCAAAGTTTGATATATTCGTCTGCTCATGATTTCACATTATTTAATTGCACTTGGAATTTGAGGCGATTAGACACTCGGTCTTCTTAATAAATGACTTTTCCTTTTCACGATAACTAATCCGTTTCAAGTTTTTTTTGTACGAGTATACTTTTTTAATAAAATGTTAGTAAATATATGTGTTATTTTACAGTGTTTTGCCGAAATATCCTTGATTTTAAAATAAATTCTTTGAAAGTGATACTTAAAATGACAAACTTAAATTGGTTGGATTACTGAAAACTACTTCAAATTATTACTTTCACTGCAACTCAGTTCTGATACTATATGTTAACAGAGCCTCAAAAATTTTGGTTGTAATTTAAGTTACGAGAAAACACATATATGGTTATATAGCAGATATACAATTATTAATATCTAATACTCTTTCCGTTTTTAATTAGTTATCATTTTAGGATTTTTTATTTTATTTTTTTTATAAGTATCGTTTTCAGTTTTCAATGTAAATTTTTTTAGTTTTTAATATTTTATAATTATTTATAATTTGTTTTATTATGGAGTAGATTATATTTAAATATACAATATTAAAAAGACGGAGGGATACAATCAAAGTTATCAAATTTATATAAATAAATTTACGTATTCGTTGCTGATAACTGAGTTACTTGCAGTTTCCTAGTAATTTTAGTTTCCATTGTTCAACCTACAATCTACACTGTATGGCTTGAGCGAAACTCTCAAATTTTTACTGACAAATCCTCGATTACTAAGCGTTTTAAATTATATTGACGCACCATGCATGACAGTTACTTTCACTTCCTCCTTATGATACTGATTCATCTATTTTTTCTCCTTGAATTTTACTTCGGATGCACAAGAAAATTATAGCCATTTTTCTATAATTTTTTTTATCAGATTCTTTGTATTAGTTTTTTTTAATATCAAATTTTTGATGAGTACTCATGCCCCCACAGCTTATGTACTACATTCGCCTCAGGTTTGATACATGTCTATAATATTATGCAAAATATGCAACGTAGGTACCGAAATTACGATGGAATTTATGTGTAATAATAGTTATGATAGATTTGATATGAGGTTTCGAAATTTACGATAAAAATGCTGTAATTTGTGCAATAGTTTTCACTTTTACCAAAAGAAATTGTCACTAGTTTATGTTACTTAGTAGTAAACAAGTAAAGAGGATATCTCTTTACTATTCAGCAAATACGTTATATATTCAGTAATTGTTTATTATATACTGATTTAACAGTCATTTGTGTTTGGGAAATCTGTAGCAAATAATATCGCTTTTCATATAACAAGTTTTATAGATTTTAAAGCCCTTGATATATTATATTAAAATTTTATTCGTCCATAGACCCACCTTATACACGGTGACGCATCACTATCCGGAATTTACTTTTAATTCAATTGGGCCAGCCAC
The DNA here is from genome assembly GCA_039880935.1 of Streptanthus diversifolius. NCBI lineage: Eukaryota > Viridiplantae > Streptophyta > Magnoliopsida > Brassicales > Brassicaceae > Streptanthus > Streptanthus diversifolius. The sequence goes on along the minus strand of JAXGFM010000014.1, from coordinate 23,278,965 downwards.
GTACTATTCCGAACCGGACATGTACTTACGCCTTACGCGTTACATGTTTTTTTAAAGTCAGAACTTTTAAGGATCGTTTTTGGATGAGTTTACAAGTCTAACGTGGAATTATACAGTGGAATATAATACGAATAAAGGTTAATGGTTCAGAGTAGACAAAGCAGTGGGTTGATGCATGAATGGAACTCACATCATAATTGTGATAAAAGTATATTAACAAATCAAAATTTAAGGTTAATTAATTATTGGAACGTGCCTGGAAAATTACCAAAGGAGGAGACTTTAGATATTCATGATGGTCAAGATGGGGACATTGGAGACATTTTGGATCAAAGCGTGTCCCTCGTTGACCAAAACTCATTTATTCAGCTAAAATCATTCAAAACACATGTTAAAATTATTAATTTCTGAATCTAAAATTTCATTTTTGTTTTAAAAAACATTTCATTTTTTTTTATAAGAAATTGACGTCAAAGCATTATTACGTGTAGAGAAGCTTTGCTCTATAAATAAACAGTCATCTTAGATTAAGGCCAGACCCATGTTCACTTGAATGGATCATAGGAAACCCCTTAAAATATAAATATACATAAGTTATGTTGCCTCAAATTAGTTAGTGGATTTGGATCAGTTAGTTAAAATTCCTGTCATTGAGCCTGTAGTTCAAATCTCTTTCTTAATATCTATATTAATAATCAAACTGGTTTACTAAGATCGCTACAAAAGTGCTTACAAACGAATAAAAAAATCGTCTTTTCAATTTTCTATCATGAGATTCATGCATTAGTAAACTCTAAGATTTTGTTTTTCAGGCAAATTGGAATGAGTGAGTTCTGTTTTTCTGACAAACTGGAAAAAAAAGACGTGAGAACAAATAAATCCCTAAGTCAGCATAAAATGTGGGCCTTATCATACTACTGGGCCTTTCTCAGTTGCTCTATTTGTTACGTTCAAAAAGAGTCCAATTAAAGCGTTGAGTTAATAACCAACGTGATTTCGTTTCCAAGTGAATAAACAATAAAGTACATGCAAACCTCATGATCTTTTTTTCATTTATATGACGTGATAACCAAAACCAGCTATTGAATCCTCAGAAGCCCTCTCTTAATTACATTATACCCTTTTGATATAAAACAAGTTAATTTCATAATTATACCATAAAAATTTATATTAAAACAAGACATGGGCTGTAATCTTCTATCTAATCTTGTTTTATATAGCTCAGAAAAGGTAGGAACATCATGCATATCCTAAGAGTCTTGATGATGGTTCCTCATGTTTCTAGCATGGTCATGTTTCTCATAACTACCCTCGCTATTGTCATAGTTTCGACCGTCATCGCAGAACCCTCTATCTCTACTAACAAGTCTCCATCTCAAGATTTAGAATCTTCCTATAAGGTGAAATCCGAGAGCTTTTTGCCAAAGTTGTATGGCGATTACGGGTTTTGGAACCCTAGCCCAGTTTACGGAGGAGGCTTTCCTTATCCCGGGCCAGTTCCTCATGGCAGTTTAGATCTGAAACAGAGACATAAGAAGCCGAAATGAAACCGGAAGATCTATTGGATATGTTCTTCAACTTTGCAACTTACGGGTAAAGCTTTTGATGTCTGGGTGATCTATAAATAAGGTAGTGCTAAGGCATGCTTGTATACTTACTGCTTATGAATAATGTATTCGTTTTTGTTTTGTAGTAGATACAAATTAATTGTTATATACATATTTTGTTCCACTGGATCTCTAGATAAACCGTGTATGTGTGTAATATAATCTTAAGAACATGTCAATACTAAAAATATGTGTAATAGTCGTGCTCAAGAAACATTCCTACAAAACAAGCTATGGAGCATAATTATAAAGAGCAATGACGAAAACTAACACAGCATAAAAGGAAACGCTTTATGACCAAGAAGTATAGGATTATAACCTTATGACCACGAACGAGTTCAAACAAACGGATCGAAGAGACTAGAAAGACAAAGCCCAACAAGATTGCATGTACTACTATATTATTCAAGTAATCTTATAAGTAGGGAATCCAAAAGATCACTTGGGCTGGTGGTTTTTCCCCAAGTCTTAACACCTCATTAGGCATTTTGGTTCAATCGCACATAATTTATTAGTTTATATATTGTTTAATGATATCGTGGTGTTTTTGAGTAATTTTTTTTTGTTTAAATATGATGATATAAATTTCATATTTTTAGGTGATATTTATAGAGGTTGACAAAAAAAAGTTGATATTTATATAGGTTTCAACAAAAAGAACTAATAGCAACTTCTATAAATTCAATCAAAGTCATTATCATTTACTATGTCACCAAAACTTAAATCCTTCTAACAAATGTTTGATTGAATACATACATTAACTATAAGTTATTGCAAACAGTTTAGATATATACTTTTAATAATTATTCGTGGTGTTTTAGAGCGATATTTTGTTGAAAATATAATGATCTATATATCATATTTTTAAGCGATATTTATAGAGATTTCAATAAAAAAGAACTAATAGCAACTTCTATAAATTCAATCAAAATCATTATCAGAGACTAGGCAAGATTCTGTCTTTATTCAAAATAAATTTCAAATTTCATTTAACTCATAATAAATTATTAACTGTTGATCTATGTAAAATTTTATAATTAAAAATTATAGAATATTAGAATTTCCGTGTTTCAATTTTTTTTGATGGAGAAATGCAGGCGTAATTAAATAGCAGCTAGATAAAGCCCTAGTTAATAAAGATTAACATTCAATCTTTTTACGAGTTTGAATGTTGGCAATATAATTGGGGTCATAAACCAATTATAACCACAATTAAAAATAAGATATTAATAGAGATTTTTTATCTCCACGAGTTTTACCTGAGTATACCGAAAAATATTCTTAAGAGTTTATCCGGATTAGTGACTGCAAATGCACAATTAGTGTCTCTTGTAATATAAATGGGATCAATCTTCAGAGAAAACTTATAACACAATAGATTTCATGAATTCTTATCTAAACTAAGAGATTTAAGATTGATTGTGATGGAGCCGATAGAAAGTGAAACTAATTGATAGCAAAATAAATAAAATAGCGATTGAATTAAACTAGGAATGAACTAATAAAGGAAGCAACTCAACCATTGATTAGGAATTAGAATGACTAAGGGTAAGATCAAGATATGATTATAAATCATGAATGTGTAATTTATATTTCCAGACAATGAGATTATGAATAGATTAATACATTCCCATGTAGAAACCCCTATGCATAGAACTGAATTTGATTAACTCCTATTGCAAACCCTAAAACTAAACATGCTTTGATACCTATCTCAATTTTCATCAAATGTCTTAGACAACTACTTCCGTATGCTAGAATCATAACTCACTAGTTAGACAATCTTATGGATTCACTATCCATTTTCCAAGGGGTGAATTCTATAAACCCTAAATTGACTCTTCCAAGATCAACATTTGCAATTTATTATACATGTTGGAGTTTGAATCGATCGCAATGTTAAAAGAGATATTAAAACTAATATAATAAATTGACAAAAAAATATGTTTAATAAAAAAATGAAAAACTTTTTTAGAAGCATTAAAGTTGGAATATTGGTTTAAGATAAATTTTAAATACAAACTTAGAGAAATATTTCAAAACGTCGTTACTGGATCCATCATCACACATGTGACTAATAACGTGTAAAAAAAATGCAATTTCTATCTTTGTTTTGTCTTTTGCAAGTTGAAATATCTTATTTCTATGAATACCAACTACGGTGTGGTCGACACCCAATTATACAAACAAAATTAATGTATCTATAACAAAATTTTACATAGAACTAACGTATTAAATCGATGATGTAACGCTTCTCTGTCTCACAGCCTTGTACTGTGAAGAAGTCTACCAAAGAAAGTGTCATGTTACAGGTCATATATCAAATCCGTCAGAATATTTGATCAAATTTATAAAATGTCTCCAGAAGCTACGAGTATGCATCGACTCATATTCACATGGGCCGGTCAAAAGAAGAAGCGGCCTTTCATTCTCATGTTTTGTCGTGGCACACACCTTGACCTTACACATTTCATGTAGCAAGGGATGCACGCACGTAAGGTGTAACTTAACTGTACATCTATAAGTAAAAGTAAAAGTAAAAGTAACGAGAACAAACTTAAAAATCTGATTTAAAAATAGAAAATTATATGTATGTACAAATAAAATTTAAATTTGAAACGATGATTATTATGAAATAGAGGAAGTAGCGTTTGAAAGATTTAAATGTGGAATATAGATTTATCATGTGGATTTATCAATGTGGATTTGCGAAAATAGAGGAGTTGAGCAATTTAGTGATTGAGAGATTTATAGAAAAACCTAACCTTCAATCATAAAAAAATTGTATAAAGCTACAAAACAGATGTGCTGATTTATATTGTCAAAGTCAAATGTCATCTGCCTTAGAAAATAAAAAGAAAAGAAAAAATAAATAAAAAATAAAATTATTCCGAATTCACACTTTGGCTTTTCAAAAGCCGAGATTCAAACATTTAGCCGCAAAGTCAAAGTAATGGCGTGTTGACTAAACGTTTTAATGTTTCTTTCCCTAATTTTCTAAACAAAAGAAGAGCTTAAAACCGTTGACCACTTCTAATGGATTCGCTCTTCTTCTTCTTCTTCATCAGTCGCCACAATTTTTTGAACTTTCTTCTTCCTCTTCCCTTCTTGTTTCCTCTCTCTCCTTCCTATCGATGGCCTTTAATATCTCCCGCCTCGACGCTCAATCCGCCGCCGAGAAAGCAGTATCCGTGATCGGATTAGGTTACGATCTCTCCTCCGATGTTCGTCTCTCTTCTTGTAAATCTACACCCGACGGGTCGAGGTTGGTCGAAATTGACCCGACCCGAAATCGAGACCTTGTTTTCCCCGGCGGGATCGTCGTCAATAACGTCTCGAGTTCGATTAAGTGCGATAAAGGCGAACGTACTCGTTTCCGCTCCGATATACTCTCTTTTAACCAGGTTTCGGTCATTTTTTTTTTCTTTTTTCACAAGTCTTCATCTCAAGTATCAATCAATAGGTTGATTGGTTTTTCTTGATTATGTCGTGTAGATGTCGGAGAAATTCAATCAGGATATGTCTCTTTCGGGGAAGATCCCATCGGGGATGTTCAATACCATGTTTGAATTAAGAGAAGGTTGGCAGAAAGATGCGAGCTCAGTGAAGACGCTAGCTTATGATGGATGGTTTATTAGTTTGTACAGTGTAGAGCTCGTTAGGTCGCAAGTAACTCTACGTGATGAAGTGAAGCGTGAGGTCCCTTCTTCTTGGGACTCTGCTGCACTTGCTGGGTATGAATGACTTAAGAAAATTTCGTGGTTTAACTGCAGCAAGTTTGGATCTTCTGTTAACGGGTAAGATTGATTTTTGGTGTCGTGTGTTTCTTCTTTACAGGTTCATTGAAAAATATGGTACTCATATAGTTGCTGGAGTGACTATGGGAGGCAAAGATGTTATTCACATGAAGCAGCTGCGTAATTCGAATCACGAGCCTGATGAGGTACAGAAGCTGTTGAAGCAATTGGGTGACAGAAGATTTTCAGTTGATCCAGTTGAAACTATCGCTCCTGCTGCTGTTTCTTCCGGAAGCCCAAAGGTAAAAAGTGTCTTCAAGATGTTGTCGGTCTCATTGCATTCTCACAGGTGTTGCAAAACGTGAAATGCTTTATTGGTTCTACAGGAGGAGAGTCCTATCCAGTGGGGGTTTAATGGACCGTTTGGTTCCTCGGTTAGTCGTCCTGTTATCTTGCGCTCCAAGAACGAGGTACGCTTCTTCTCACCACTAATGCAGTGAATCACATGTATTTCTTTTTTAGCTTAAACCCTGGAAATTTTACGTGTACTTTTCATCTCCAGGATTTGGTGAGCATTTGTATCAGAAGAGGAGGTTTTGATATGGGACAAAGTCATGATCGATGGCTCTCAACAATATCACAATCACCCAACGCCATATCGATGTGCTTTGTTCCGATCACTTCACTCTTGAGTGGTCTCCCAGGAACAGGATTTCTTAGTCATGCAGTGAACTTATACCTCCGATGTGAGCATTTTGGTGTTTTTTTACTATTTTATCTTAAGTTACTCAATGGCTCATTCAGGTAACAAGTTTGTTTATAATGATGCAGATAAGCCACAGATAGAAGAGTTGCATCAGTTTCTTGAGTTTCAACTTCCACGTCAATGGGCTCCGGTGTATGGAGATCTCCCTCTTGGACTACGCCGCAGAAAACAGAGTTCACCGTCCCTTCAGTTCTCTTTGATGGGTCCAAAACTATATGTCAACACATCAAATGTACATGTGGTCTTCACATTGCTGTAGATAATAAGCCTTTACTTAATCTAAACTTTCAATCTCAAAATCTGTTTTACAGGTTGATTCGGGTGAGCGACCAGTAACCGGACTACGCTTATTCCTGGAGGGGAAGAAAGGAGATCATCTAGCAATCCACTTACAGCACCTCTCTGCATGTCCTCCAAGTCTCAACCTCTCACACGACGACACCTATGAACCCATCGATGAACCATCCGAAAAAGGATATTATGAAGCTGTGAAATGGGGAATCTTTTCACATGTATGCACCTTCCCGGTTCAGTACAACGGAGCAAGGTCTGATGACGCCGCCTCTATTGTAACCAAAGCCTGGTTAGAAGTCAAAGGAATCGGGATGAGGAAAGTTCTCTTTCTGAGACTCGGTTTCTCACTTGTTGCTTCAGCTGTTACACGTAGATCTGGCTGGGATAATCTCTCATCAATCTCACGCAAATCGGGTGTTTTCTCGATGATTAGTACAAGACTAAGCGCCGGTTTAAGTCCAAACCCGGCAACAACGAAACCACAGTCTAAGATCGATATAAACTCGGCGGTTTATCCTAAAGGGCCATCGCCGCCTGTGAAACCGAAGCTGCTTAGTCTTGTAGACATGAAGGAGGTGGTGAGAGGTCCGGAAGTACCACCTGGATATTGGGTTGTGACTGGGGCTAAGCTTTGTGTGGAGGCAGGCAAGATCTCAATCAAAGCTAAATATTCCCTGCTCACTGTTGTCTCGGAAGATTCTCTGGTCTGAGAGATTCATTCAGTTGCATGGGACAGGGAGGGGTGTCTAAATGGGAACACAATTTAGTGTGTCTTGTTGGATTTTTACAGGTTTCAGTTTGTGATTAGCTTTGAGGTAATCTCATCAGGTGTTTTTGGGTTGTGAAAAGATTTATTTATATGTTGATGTAAATGTATCATTGTATATTGATATTGTTGAATTTACTATTTACGTATAGTAGTAATATTTGTTTGTGTAGTGCGTAATGAAATTCAAGAGTCTTTTGGTTTACATTCCAATGATGTTTTAGGCTACAACGTATGGATTTAAGATACTAGCAAACCCAACTGGTTTCAAATCTCTGCTTCAACTTTGTTCCCCCATGAAAATCAAAATAAACCAACGATCATGCTTCAAAGTTGTAACATTTTAGTAAATCGAAAAACCAGAGTGACATGCTCAATTCCTTGTCGTTTCAGATTCTCTTCTTCTTCGATATCAATGGCATCGAACGATAACAGCAACAGACCGCGGCAGCGAAACAACTGCCGACACAGAGCTCATCGCCGAATCCCTAATTGGTGACGAAACCGGGACCATCCTCGGATGATTAACTGCTCTGGCTAATCCAAGTCACTGAGTCCTATGTTTTTAGTAGTCATATGAACTGACCAGTGTCACTCATCTTTGATATTTGACCTTAACAAGGTTAATATTTTGATTTCTTCCTGTCTACGCTATCTATTCGCCAAATCATACAGCTTGGTAACTTGACGAATCAGTTTTGAATAGATTGGCTTTATTACGCACACAGCTTTCTATTTTTTTAGGCGTTCTAGCTCTGCTCTGCTTCCAACCATTAATCTAATTGGAAACTTTCCTTTTTTGGTTTATTTACTCGTTATTGTGTGGCGCTTTAGCTCTGCTCTGCTTGCACACCACTAATCTAATTGTGTTTCCATGTTAGAAGTATGTTGTCTTTAACTGTGTCATCGCCTACTAAACATAATTATAGACAAGTGTTATGAACTCAATGTTAAATGGTGGAAGCTTGTTTTACCTACCTGAATGGAACCTGAATCTCGTAGTGATAGTACTTTGAATTACTACTAACAATTGAAAGATCTTTTTACCTGATCCACGAAATGGCAATCTTTTGAATTAGATCCCACTGCTTTTCCTGTCATATTCGTAATTTCGTGAATCACTTGACTATCTTTTGAATTACAAATGACAATTGTATCTAACAAGTTGTTTGCTTTCTCTTTTGTGGTTCAGTGGATCTGATGAAGCCAGGGACCACTGTAATTCCTGTGGAATGCAAAGATAGGTATGTTGAAGGGATCAATGAGGCTTGTTGTCGGCAAATGGGGACGCATCGAGGTCAATGAACCGGCTAACTTCACTGTTAAAGAGGACAACAATCTGTCGCTTGTGGAGTATGAGCTCATCAATGTTGTTGAGGAATGAACAGCTACGTTTCTAAAGGCACCGCAATGAATTATGTTTCCTTGGGTTTGGCCAAAGAAGAAGGTAGATTAATTTCAATATTGTTGCTGGGTGAAGAGCCATGGCCTGGTGGTTGAAGAAGGCTTTTTTTATTTTAATCTTTCCACTCGGATTTGGGACAAATGTTTGTGGTCAGGTAAACTTATGTTGATGTCAGTATTTGGACAGATGATTTGGTTTGTCGATGAACGAGAAAAACTCAGGGTTGGTGAATGTTTAGAGCAGGAGCGACTTGAATGTTTGATCTTTTCATCTCTTGAATATTAAGCAATCAAGTCTATTATTTTCCTTTTTGACTTTAAGTTCAGTAATCTCTCTTGAAAATTCGAAGAGCAAACACACAATTTTTTTATTTGGGAATTCAATATAGTACAGATAAAATACCAATGAGATAAGAAAATAAAATAAAATACAAAAAAAACGTGGGAAACAAATCTGACAATAGTCAAACAAATTGCCTGGCAAATTGTTGACTTTTGTTAACGATCAATAAAACTTCCGCGAAACCGTCTTATGACTACGTACAATCCCCACCGACCTCGACTTGCTCAGCTTCGTCATCGCCACCGTCTTTACCGCTCTCTCTCTCTCCACAAGAATTCTGATTGTTGTAATCACCGCTGTATTATCCTCAATTGCGTCGTTTGGATCTGGTCCCACTTTCGCTCGCCCCATCGCACCCACTGATCTCGATCTCAGCACTGGGTTCCGACAACGAAGCGGTGGCGGAGAAACTGGTCGTTCCGGGACCGTTCTATCGTATATATCATCCTCACTCGTCACGCTAGATACCTTGCTCTTCTTCTTCTTGCTCCCGCCTCTCACGATCCTCACATTGATCTCCTCCTTATCATCACTCACGAAAACGTTTTCCGATCCGTTTTCGCTTCTCCGCCGGAGTCGATTCCACACAGACGCCTGAGACATTTTTCGCACCGTTTTCAAACACTCCACAACCTCCGACATATCTGGACGTTTCTCAGCTGTCGATCTCACGCACCTCGCCGCCATGATGGCTAATATCCTGATCACGGCGGAGTGAGGACGGTTCCTGATTTTGGAATCGCAAATCGCGGCGAATTCGCCTCGTTGAATGAGAGGCACCGCCCAATCTACGATACACGGCGGACTGTAATTCAAATCAATGGCGTCTCTACCGCTAACAATCTCCAGTAACAATATCCCAAAGCTGAACACGTCGCTCTTAGCTGTTAGATCCGCCGGCGCCAAGTACGACGGATCTAAATATCCCATCGTTCCTGCCGGCGGCGTGGATTTCAGATGCTCATCCTCCACGTTTCCGATCAACGCCAATCCGAAATCTGCCAGCCTCGCGTTTCCCTCACCGTCAATCAAAATGTTGGACGACTTGATGTCACGGTGGATAACCGGCGTCTCAGCGGAGTGAAGAGCGTGCACGGCAATCGCGATCTGAAGCGCCTGTTTGATTCTCCGGTTCCAACTGCTAATAGGCGGCAGATGTAACGAGTTGCGAGAATGCAAGTGATCGTGAAGCGTACCGTTAGGCATGTACTCGACGACCAATAACTTCGTCTTCCTACGGTGGTCAACGCAGTAACCGATTAGGTTGACCATCCAACGGTGGCGGATTCGTGAGAGGATCTCGATCTCGTTGTCCACCTGATTCACGCTAGTGCATTTATTATCATCATCACCGGATGCGATCGTGGTTCGTTTGACGGCGGCGAGAAGCTTACCGCCGTCAAGAACCGCCTTGTAAACTCTGCCGTGGCTACCTTTACCGAGGAAATTACCGGCGGAGAAGCCGTTTGTAGCGGCGGCGAGTTCGTTGTAGTTGAACATCCGGAGTTTATGATGACGACGTTTCTTCTCCTGGCTAGCAGAATTTGATCGGCGAGGAGTCCAGTTGTAAGGATCGCAGATGGAAACTGCGGATTCGCCATTGCAAGAGAGATAGCCCATGAGGAGAGATAGAGAGAGAAGAAGGAGAAGAGTGAGAAAGGAGCATGACTGCAATTTCGAAGAAGAAGAAGAGGGAGAGTGAGATTAACTGTTCAACAGCTTTGATGCAAGAAAGCAAGAGAAAGATAGTGTGAAAACAATCAAAAATGTTTTTTTTTTTTTAAAAAAAAAAACTATTTTCTCCTACTTTTTTCTTCCTTTTTTCAAAGTTGCTAAATTATTTTAATATTTTATTTGCTTTTTTTTTGAACTCATATTTTATTTGCATTTAACATATGTGTGTATCTGTGCATGTGTGTGTGCAATCATTTCCTATATATGATGATTTTCCAAAATTATTTAGCAATAATAAATCGTTATTAATAATAATGATACACTTTTGGAAGTAAAGATCTTGCATGCATCATTATGATAGTATGAATATACGCCGGATTTATTGGTGGATAATGGAAAGCAAATTACGTGATAAGGAATCAAGGAGATGCATTGGTTATATACTTGTATATTAATTTACACTAATGAAGACTATTTTCAATATACTATTATCTACTCGTACAATTTATAAACGTTATCTCTCGTCAATTTTAAGATTTTTAAAGAATCTCTAGTTCTTGTTTAGAACCATATTAGATTCGCCTAAACAGCAAGCTTGCCCCGAACCCGTAGCTGTATCAATTTTATACGAAAACATTGTATTATTAATATCAATTATGAGAATCTTCGGAAAATGTTTATGAGAATCTTTTTGGACAATGAAGCCAAAGTGCATATTACCAAGACGACGAATTAATCAAAGATATAGCTTCAGATACAAGGCAATGTAATGGAAGAACTGATTCAACAATTCACTTTGGATATTTATAAAGTAAAATAGCAATTTTTTTTTTGCAGAAACACCTCTTATGGTTTAAGGATCAACAAGTGGTCTTAGAACTCTTACACATATCTTCCTGTTTACTGCAATGGTGAGAAGGAGAGTCATCCATCTACAACACACCAGAAACAAATGATACATGCACTCCATTAGGAACTTTCGACACAGGTAAAAAAAAAAAGAGGCTAAATCTAATGACCTAAGATACGCGACTCGGTTATTACAACTTCTAAGGTTTCCTTCTATAAACTATCCTAAGATCAGGTTGACGAAAACCAAGAAAAAAAGTTATATTTCAGCACCACCTTGTCTTAGACTGCATGCATCGCTGACCTCTCCCAGTAATTCATCATACATCATCATTGCAATCTGAGTGAATACAATTGTATCAGTGTGATTCTTATACTGATGACAACTGTTCGAGTCTCAGAGGTTCAGAAAAAATATATTAGCATGTCAATATTTCACGCATATGAAATTGCAGTAACAAATAAGACAATCACACAGAATCAAACACAAATGACTCATTTTTCTAGGAAAAGATTTGCCTAAGATTCCGTTTCATGAAAATAAAATCTATAACCATGATTGCAAATCAAGTAAAACACCTAACTCCAAGACTAGAGTATAAATTGACTCACATCAGTTTTGTTGATAGATCTTCATCTAGTTTCGTCTAGACCTACAAAGGAAAAAAAAAATGATTTGTTCTCAATGTATGCAAGAAATTGGATAATTGGGTAAAGATATGTAAAAGAGAACTATGTTATCCTCGACTCTCTAACCATTCGAAAGTGGAGTATTAGATGCCAAAAAGATCTGTAAAAAAACTGACTTCCGATCATTAAAACACCCAGATTTTAAGGGAATAGACCTAAGAACTTTAACACTGCGAGAAATTCAGACATAAGGAGAGTAAGATCACATAATCCACAAAATTTGTGGTGAAGAAAGAAAAGCCTTATAAAGCTAGCAACCCATCAACAGTGCGCGCACACAGATAACTCAAAGGTGCTAGAGATGTTTAGATTTAACAGAATCCATGAACATATATTTCATACACTACATATAGTTATGACCAATAACCTTCTCTGTAAAACATAACAACGTTAAATCTAGCTCAAACCAACTATCAGGACCTTGTTTTATCCATCCACGACTACTGTAATATGGGTAGATTCAAAAGCATATGATGGACAACATATAACACTGGATCATTACCACTATAATGCAAAAGAATGAAATCAATTGTCCAATCACAAGGTTTTTTTAACCAATCTCTCCACCAAAACATTCACTCGAAAAACTGGACCAGACAAACATATCAAACTAGGTATGATCAATTCATCAAGTTTCATCAGGAATTGCGAGATTTTCTTAAGCCTATTAAAAATGAAACACCCCATTGTCTTAGAAATTGTTGTTTAAACGATAGTTCGTGCATTTCAAATATCAGAAACTAAGCATGTATCGCGAGAAGAACAGAGAAGGGGTACCTTCAACGATCCAACCACGGCGTGAAGCCGAGAGCATCGAATTGAGCAAAGCGGAGGCAGTGGCCGTGTGGTAAGGGAGCATCGTATCCACGCAACAGCTCAGTTCTACCGGAGATCTTTTCATTCCAAAGAAATTCGAAAAACAAAATTTAGAATGAAGCAAATCGGCAAAAATCACTGTTTCAGATTGGTTCTCTGGATTAGGAAAATTTTACCTGAAAATGCGGTTTGAAAGAGGGCTCTGTTTAGGCATCCGAAACGCAGACCGAGAAGATGCCGGCTTAGGCTTGGGTCCGGTGGAGAACCTAGACGCGGCGGCGGATGCTCGGCTTGCGGCGGAGCGGAAGACGTATCTGGCGGCGGACATTGAGCGTTGGAGATCTTTCGATTAGGCTTTTTTTTTTTTTGGTTGTTCTCCTACGAGAGGGTTTAGGGCTTTGCGTAGTGTTTTGCGGAAGGGGGAATCTAGTGCAGCTCCATTCACAGGAAGCTTGATGAAACTCTTGGTTACGGACAAGTGACACGTGTCAAATCCGAAATTTATATACTTTAGTACGTAAAATATACTTTAGTTAATTACAAATATAAGTACTAAGTAATTTGTTTTGACTATATAAGTTATATAAGTATTTTATAGGAAAACGGAAGTCCTCTATTATCATTTAGGACATCTCTTCGCCTTAGAGTTTTCTCATAAGAATTGACGTTTTGTCGGTTTTGTCGCGACGGCATTTCTCGCCGTTTTGCGGTGTGGACCTTCCTCCCTGGTTATTTCTCGTTCTGCGCTTCACCATAAGTAACGGGGTTTGACGGCGGTCCGGGAAACGAACTCCAAATCTCCAATGGCGGTGAGATGTGGTTATTGGAGAAATCATCGGCTACGTGAGCTCCGGGTTATGTCGATCTATGGTGGGTCAGCCTGTTGTCGCTGTCTGGCTGTGGTGAAGGCGGAGACTCTGTTCAGGGATGGCAGATCCTTTGACGAAAGTTCTTGTCGGTTTTGCTCAGTTAGCTCAACCGGATTGAAAAGGAGCTTCGAGGTGCGGTGGCGTTTTAGGCGAGCCGCGAAGCAGGGGATCTAGAAGGCAATCGGCGACGCCGTAGCGGATTTTGCCGCTCCAGGAGCTCGGTAGCTCTGTTCCATGTTGGTGACGGATCGGGGACAGTGGAGTTGCCCATCCCGCTTGTACTGGCAAGTCACAGTGGCTCGGTACGCCTCCCGTTCTCGCGACCACCGGTGGCGGCTTAGAAGGGAGCGTGATTCTTTACCGAACGCGGCGTTTCGTGGTTCAAATCCTAGAGTGTTTACGTTTCTGCGTTTTGACGTTTTGGGCTAACTAGTTTTTCTTTTCTTGTTTCGTCGATTAGCCCAAACCCATTATACTTTCTCGGACTGACTTTCAGCCCATATTACACTGGCCCATTTAGGGGTTTTATAATAAAATAAATCTGAAAAAAGTATTTTATAGGTAAAAATCATATAAGGTGTACCAAAAAAATTACTAATAAATAACTTTTTATGGAATCATATATGTTACTAGAACTATACAAGTTATAACTGACAATATTTTGGGTGTTTCCAAGCAAAAAGATAAATTATTTTTTTTATTCGTATTCTGACTCTCCATTGGCGCATCAACGATTTCTAATAAATCGTTTTGTCTTCTGCTAATATCTAATTCAGTAATTTTTCCCTAGTGTTGTTAATTTTTCCCAAACAAAATAGCTACAAATCGTACTTCAAAAAAAGAGAGCTTATTATATGTTATACAATATTATCTGATTTATAAACTAACATACATAATTATATGGATATGGTGGTAAATATATCAACTAATATATTCATAAAGTTTAGAATAAATAAAAAAAAAAATCCAGAAAAGGGAAAAAGGGGAACTAAATTTGTCCTTTATGTTGGCCGTGATTAACGGAACTCGGAGTCTCCTTTTCCTCGTCAAGAGGTGGATTCTCAGTGCTAAGTGCCTTTGAACTTTGAAGTGTCCTTTGTCTTTTACTTGTCACGGCGTTTCTGTTGGTCTTTTCTAGCCATATATCACTATTAACCTAAATCGTATTGTAATATTTAAGGATTATTAACGATTTTAATTATATCAACAAAACCTTTCACAACTATAAATATGCTTAGAAGACCCGAAACACGATTAATGGCAACAAAAGCTTATTGGGTTCACAACCTAACATTAAACAAAACAAAACAAAATTTGGTGTTTGATACTCTGGCGTTTTTCTGTGTGTTTGATTGTTTGTTAACTATACATAAAAATCATGTGTTTTAAGAACAGTACTTATTTTAGTTTCTACCAAAGTATCAAATGAAAGCTGAGTTATGTATTAAAAGGACGTAACAGAAATATTGTTTGTGATGATTAATGGATTACACCCTTAGGACCAGTAATTAATACAAGTTTGGTATACCGTTGATGTACTCATCTCGGCTAACAATCAGGCACAATCGGTTTTTGTGGCATCTACAATATTTCGATTATATATGTTTTCAAGATCTATCAATTTAAAAGAAAATATTGGATTGGGTGTGCAAGTAATTATTAGTGTCTCTTTTGCACTTACGCAAAGGGGAATGAGCATCTTCATGTCCCCCATTATAAATCATTAAAAGCATTCACGTTTGGTCCCATTTTAATCCTCGATCTAAGACCTTAAACTAATTTTTATTTTTTTTTACAAAATAACCAGAAAGTGATTAATTTAAGGGTCCCTTATATTAACATAAGAAAATAACACAAAGCAGCACCATAGACTAACTTTCTTTTCTCCGAATATTATATGCAAACGCTAATATCAAAGTTCAAAACCCATATAAAAAGCAAACCCATTTCAACTAAAAACACACAAAAAAACCCTTTCTCTTTTTTTTTTTATCACTTTTAATTTGTGGTAATGATAACAGCGATTTAGTTTGACTAATCAACCATAAGTAAAATAACTTAGTTGAAATAAAAGAAAATACTTAATAAGAGTGTAGTGATTTCGAGAGGAAATCAAATAACAAATCGTCATCAAGGCTTGAACTGATCTCCTTGCTCCTCAACAAACCCCTCGGGCTGTTCGTTCATCATGTTCTTCTCCCACTTGGAATTGTACGGCTCCTTGAAGCTCTTCTCTTCCTCGCTGTTGTAGTTGTTGTTTCCGTAGGAATACGACTGGTCGTAGTTATTCTCGGTTGCCGGAGAAGAATAATAACCGGCAGGGCTTTTCTGATGAGGTTTCCGGTAGAAATGGCCGTGGTTTCTATCGTTGTAAAGGTCGTAGTAGTAGTTACCTTTCTCCATGAATCTTGTGTCACTCATGCCTTGTCTCTCCAAATTGTGGCTGTAACCTTTGTACGGCGTTTCACGTTCTAACTCCGTCCCGTAAGCGTTGGAGTTATAGAAGCTTCTCTTGTCTTCATTGTTCTCGGAGAAAGACTCCTCCTTGACGTTTTCATCATACTTGTTGTTGTTGAACTCTTCGGTGTTGTAACCGTTATTGTCGTAACTCTCCGTCTTCTTCGGGTACTTTTCGTCGTAGTTGTTGTAAGATTCTTCGGTTTCGCTCAAGCTTGGAGTGGAGAAAGTCTCGCCGTTGACTTTTTCATTGTACTTGTTGTTGTTGTTGTTGAACTCTTCTTTGTTGTTGTTGTAGGTGGTCTCGTGACCATACAAGCCATAGCCATTTTCGGACTCGGGGACAAAGGTAGGATCTTGTTCTTGTTCTTTCTTGTTGGGAGAGGATTCTTCTACTGTGGTTTTCTCGCTGGTCTCGAGAGGGAGGACATTGTTAAGGTTTTGGTCTTTGGGGGATTCTCGGTGGAATTTTCCAAAGAAGTAGCTGTCTCTTGCATTGACTGGAGTAGAGAGAAGAAGAACAAGTGTTGTGAATAAGAAGAAGAGGGAGCTTCTAGTGGAGAAAGCCATGATATGTTGTGTAGTGTGATAGAGAGTAGAGAAGAGACAATGTGATACTGTGGATTTATTGAAAGCTAGTGTACTTATATAGAAAGAAGCTCTCTGAGTTTTTGTTTTCTTTTTCTTTTTCTTTTTCTTTTTCTTTAGCAATTGTAGACTTTTGTGTGTGTTTAATTTGAAGTCGTTAGGTGCAATTGGGGACTGGATAGGTGATAATGGTTGATTGTGGGTCCGATAGGATGAGATGATTTTTCAAAGAGGTAGCTCAGATTTCTTGCCTATAAGATTAGTTTCCAAGAAAAAAGGTAATTAACCACTTTTTTTTTTTTTTTTAACTTCGACCAAAAAACTATTATCGACTAATTTCGTTGAGATGAAAACATGGATCGTATTTTAGTAGTTTTATTGAAAATACAGTTATGACTAGGAGTATAGATAGGGAGGCTTTATTAAAATCAATGGATCTCTTGTCTTTTTTTTTTCCTCCATTCATGTCATCATGTCATTGTTTCTTAGTAGCTGAGGAGTTATAACCAAAATTCAACTCCTCTCATATTAGTTTTGATTGGTAGCATTAGTTGAAAGTTACATTATATAAAAATCCAATTTTGTTTATTTATTTTTCGTTTACATTTCATCTCTAATATGATTTGCTAGGAAACTCACATACAAACTAAGATTTGCATTAACATAAAAAAGAGATGAGTCAATCAACTCATTACGAATTGATTTTAAACACATTGTTCATATTTGTTTTGCTACTAGTATCTTAACAGAATTTTTTTAAAATATCATACATTTAACACTAAATAAAATTCAAAGTTTATAAGTTAACTACAACCATTTATATGATGAATCATACACCATAAGAAGATTATGATTCATCAGACTCAGAATTTTATAATTAGTAAAAAACTATATTACAATCATTATAATAGCAAATTTACTGGCATAAGATGTAAACTCATAACTGTCAAAATTATTATCTTATCTCATATTCTTTGTGCACTAGGCCAATCCACATGGTTATTCCTAACAACATTGTTTAGTTTCTTAATTATAGTCCTAAGCGATACAAATAAAACATTGTTGTCAGTAATTCGAATAAACATTGAAAAGCTGGATAGTTTTGTGTTGTTTATAAACATTTTTCTCTCTAATTCAGCCTTCTAAAATAATCGACATAATAGTGTCATGTTGGTCATTAGATAACCTCGAGATGCTTTCTAATGTAAAATCACTTTATAGTTATGTCTTCTAAAGGTCTCAACTTTCCCGATCTTCAAGCAAACCCAAAATTATATATGATTATTTTTCCAGATGGTCAGACAACACCACACTTATATAAAGCTGATTTGAAATGTACAGTAATTTTATCATCACATAGTCATAATCATTAATTCTTGCTTTCTAATATGAGAAAACAAGAATTATTAATGGTTTGGTGCGATTAACATTTACATCTGAAGATACTATATGAATTTTTTTTTTGATAGATGGTGAAGGAAAACCAATACTCCAATCTTTAGATTATACATTTCTATTGTTCAAAGGCAATTGTGATTTCCAAATTTAGTGAGACTTTTCATTGAAATTTTATAATAAAAATCAACGGTAAATAAGTACAATGAGACTTTTCCCTTTCTTATTTTAATCTTGTATATATACCAAAATATTAGTAATAAGTTAATCACAATAAAAAACTATAATTATTTGGAAGATTTTTGTAATTGTTGTATCACTTGAGCGAGAAAATGTTGTTTCAACTTAATTAGCGGTATAGAGTATGAGTGTTGGGCATAAAGTCTCATACGATGAAAAATTTTAGAGCTTTAATTTTGAAAGAAAAAAAACACACACACACAAAGTTAGCCCATTGCAAACGACGGCTTAGATGGTTTACACTCACGTGGTAGCTGGCTAATATTGCCAATATAATAGTTTGCAATTTTACAGATAGATGCCTATGATTTTAATATTAGATTTTAATTGTATATGTGTTTATAGTTTACCATACAATCTCTATGTAGTCTTGAGACTCAATATATTAGATGTGTAGTTAAAAAATTTAATCTTTATATTAATATTATATATACTAAAGTTTGATTTCTATAACATATTCCAAAGGTCCAAGTTAGGACAAATGAAGCATCAAATAATGAATGTAGGGTTTCTAAACTTCGGGGTTTCCATCGAAATACTGAATTATATTGTATAACTTTGCATATAGTGTTTTATATATCAAGTAAAGCAAAACTTTATTTATTTTTTTGTGGTGATTTCACTTTATCAAAGATAGAGAAAGAAACAATAATAAAAGAAAAAAAAACAACGAGGGAGAAATTGAGAAGCCGAGTAATAATGCGAGGATTGAGGGAGAGTGAGTGGGATTGGGGCATCCCACTGATCACTATGGAGGGAGACACCAATACACACATCATGCGACCTTAAGCCACTATTCTCTCTAGTCTCTATTGACTATTGTGTGACTCTACATTTCTTCATTTTTTATCTTTCCATCATACATAGATACACTTCTAAGAAATGTAACTTAAAAAAGGAGATCATATAAAATTTCAATTTTTTTTTTATTTGGATAGTTAGGTTTTTCTGTAGTAGGTAATATTTTTTTTTTTTGTAATAGATTTTTTTGGGATAAGGACTTCGGCCCAAAATTTCCTGATAATCTAAAAGAAAAAGATAATACATCATTATCTGTAATTTAACATTAAAATTAGATAGATGATAGAAAACACTAGGAATCTGTATAAACAAACAAATAAATTGTCAACGAAAAATGGGGAAAAAGAGATAAAAGTTATTAAATCATTTCAAGCAACATTGGCTAATTTGTGTGAGTGTGAGAGATTGTGTGGAGTTTCTCGATTTCAGACTTATTGAGAGACATAAAACCATTCAAAAAAAAAGCTAAAAGGAATATAAATGAGAAGAATAAAGTGCTTGTAAGCTTTAACCTTTTTAAATTAAAAAAATGGAAAACCAGAAGAAAATCTGCAATAAAATAGAAAACAATTAGGTGCAAAAAAAAGAAAAAGAAAAAAAAACAAGGTTAATGCAATTAATCAATCAAAGACTCAAAAATGTTGGAGGGAAGATTATGTGGCGTGACTAACGGAATGGGACAGACAAAAGAGATCGGTGTGGTGGGAGTAGTCGTGCCGTGTAGGACCATGCAGCAAGCAACCCTCTTTTTCTTTCCTTTTTACTACATACAATAAAACTTAATTTTGTAAATTAATTATATTAAACCTATAAATAATTTAATAATTTATCAATATTGATTTATAAGAAAAGTTAATTAATCAAAAATAATTTAACACCAAAAATATAATTTATTGAATATTAATTTATAAAGATTATATTGTACTAACAATTTGAAGTATACTAAAATATAGTTTTTAATACTACGATAATTAAATTACCTAATTAAATTCAATGATTACTTAAAAAATATGATCTAGTTCTAGTGTTTTTGATGTTTTATATCTCTCTCAATCTCTATATATATAATAATTATTATTTTATTTTATTTATATCTTTGGTACACATTTTTTTGATCAGCTAATTGACCTATGTCCAAAACCAAACAAAAACTTAGACCTATCATATATCAAGTATCACTAATTTCTGATAGCTGATTGAAACTGCAGTGATAATTTCACTAAAGAATTTCACGTCCCATCAATAATGAAATTAAGAGCAAATATGAATTGATTCCAAAACGATATTTACTGAATTAGGAAGAGGATTCTGTAATTATTTTGTAGAGAAGGCACCTGGTGCTTCCCACCATTTTTAACATGGTATCAGACCCTAAATCTCTTCCTCTCTAAAAACAATCGATTCTGTCAAAATCTCTTCTTATCTCTATACAAAATAATAATTCTATCCTATCAGAATCTCCCCGAGGATAAGGAGAATCCGTGGATGCGTGGGAATTTAAATGAATGAGATTGGTGTAAGTCAGCTTATTCAATCCGCTGTTATCAAACGAATATAAAAAAAAAAATGCAAAAGAGACTCAAACCAAAGTAACATGATAACGCAATCCCGACAAACAGATTAAGTCTTTCAATTTTCTCGATTCATTTAGTAACTTTAGAGATAAAGCTTAAACTGTTACTTTACTGTTTAGCTTGTAGTTGATCTACTTCCAAGTTACGAGTTCCTCAATTCTGAGTTTTACTTCACTTTTTTATACAATTTTCTTTTTCATTTCTTTTTCTTGGAAGTGAAGTTACTTGTGGGGTTGATTATTATGGAACATTATGAAGTATACTTGCAAAAACATTTTTTTCTTTCTCGGATGAGTATATCTCTTGGCTTTTGGGTTTGGAATTTTCCATCAATTGGTCCTCCTGTTTTGGCAACTTTTTCAATTCCTCCTATATCAAATTCATTGGTTAATGAAGTTGAGCAAGGGCATGTCTTTGGTAGCAATCATTTTGCCGCCTTAGATTTAGGATTTACAGGTTTTGAGATGGGTGATCTCTCTCAAAGGACACGAGGAGATAAACTAATAAAACCTATACAAAATGTCCAAAAGGTGCACTGAACTATAGTAAAAAAGCAAAAGAATAGAGATTGAAGAGGCAAAAGATCACCATCTTAAAATCTCTAGAAAACCATCTCTAATTTTTCCTGTTTCTCTTAGATTTCTACTTTGTTGTGGAGTTCTCCTTATTATCTTTATCAACTTTCTCAAATAATATGGTCAAATCCTTGTAAGATTGTTTCCTTGCATTTTAACTGGAAGTCCTTTATCGAATATAAAAGATATTACAAGAAGATAAAATAAGCAATGTAGTTGAATTACTTCTTCTGATCGCTGTCTGACTCTTGAATCTTGTCTAGAAATAAATATTCAGTCATAAGTGATTCTTGTGGCTGATTTGTTATGTAAAAAAATGTTCTGAAACTGTTATTCTGTTTATTTAGGAATAAGCTGAGTCTAATTAGAGAAAGACTATATGGTTCTCTCAACTGGTTATCGATTTGCTCACAGAGGCAATGGTTCGCAGGGATCTCAATGCTTAAGACTAGACAATGTTTTGAGCCATAAGAAGAAGCAAAACCAATATGTGAACGTGGCTGATGCATCAGTTGATCATGTCTTCCAGAAACCTAACTAGGCAGAGAGTAAGATCCATGCTCCAAACACCGGGAATGTAATCAATGCAGATGCCTGGAGATTTCGTTTTACAGATTAGTTTTAAGGATTATACAAATCAACACATGGACTTAACACATTTACCAGATACATTAAATAAACAGCCCACTCACCATAAAAAACACCACTTCTCTGTTTGCAAGAGCTGCTGTGATCTCGTTTCTTTCCATCTCATGCTTGATAAAGCCTTGCAACTGTAAAGAATCAAAGCAAAGTCTGGTTACGCATAATCATTCGATCTAAAGCAAGCATGGATAGGATGAAATGTAAATATTTTGAAACAAAACCTGGTGGTGGTACTTGGTAACAGCTGCCCAGAGGCTCTTTAACTGAGACGGGGCTTGTGTGAGGTACAATTGCCCAAAGAGAGAAGCCTTCTTTCCATCCCAGTGACTGTCAAATGCTTCATGAACTTTGGGCAGATGTTTTCCTCGGATGTCACTCATGAGCTAAATATAGATACACATAAGAGAAATGAGAGACTTATGAGATGATTAAACAACGATTTAAGCTTCTGTTCCTCAAATTTCATATCACTGTAAGTCCGAGCACTGCATATGGATATTTACCTTCAAGAGAGTGCATCTGCTAGGTGTGTGATGCCTTCGGTTATTGAATTCTCTCATCTTCAAGATGAAATAGGAACAAACAAAAAACCCAACATCAGCGACGTGAATCTAAACACTACTTAATCACAACTCACAATATTCAACTGCATTAAACGATAAACTTAAAAGCAAAACTTAAAGACCTGCTCAAGATGCTGAACCTGAATCCACTGCTCCGTAATAACTTCAGTCATCTAAAAATGATAAGAAAAGTAGGTCAACACAATAAGTTCATGAAGCATTTGGTCACAGAAACAATTTGAAAACTCATTTACATACAAACCATATTAGAATCAAACAGATTCCATTTGATACCACAGGAAGAGGAATTAATTAAGCACATAAATAAAATCAAGACAAGCGCAAAGCCAGACGAAAGTGGCAAGTTAAGTTACATAGATTATTTAATGCTTAAATACCTAACATCCACAAGTTATATGCCAATATATGCTTAAACCCCCCCGAGGATCCACACATACTTTCTCTATATAAGCTATAAAGTACATGCTTTAGTTAGTAAAATAAAGGAATGGGTAAAAGTCAAACACATGCCAATAAACACCTGTTCAACTTTGAAAGCGGTAGCTTTAACTTTACCCTCAGCATCTCTTGCCTTCTCCTCTAAAACGTGAAGCTCGAAGTTGGCTGTTCTCAAGGCCGCCCATAGGAGTTTAACCTAGCAATGCCAACCCTGTTCTTTAGATTAGTGGAGTTGAAGCAAAAGTAGCTCCATTGGGGGAAAAACACTTTGCGAGAACAAATTTGAAGAAAAGAGTAGCTGAACAGACCTCTTCTTCCAACTCGCTTATCCTTTTTTGAACCAAAGGTAAGCCGCTCTGCGATCAAGTAGTAAGTCTCAGCAATGTGATTATCATGATCAAGTATTTGCACAGTATAAGTCTAAAAAAGAAACTGATTCCAAACAGAAACAAAGACCCTATATTAAGAGCAGCAACATAGTAAAACCCTAGATATGCTTCTAAAGGTTTATAAACTGATAACTATACACCTGGGTAAGTTTTCTGACGATCTAATGAGTGTCCTATCACATTTCCCTTATCAGTAGAAGAACTCTCTAATGCCGTTTTTAGCTTAATCTACTTAACTTTGAGAACCAAACCAACCTTGAAACTGTATGAAGCAGACTGCAAATCATGGATCTGACTTTCAGCATCTTGGATCAACTTCTCAAGCTCTTTCAAGTAAAGGGTCTTAGCATCCACCTTCTGTGTGGTCGTCTCAAGAACAGCTTCTACATGATCAGAGTCAGTCGATTCCCAGCAAGCAAAAGAATACAATTAGCAGTAAACGAAAAATAAAATATCGGAGGAAACAAACCATCACGAACAAGAAGAGAGTTTTTTTTATTTACCCAATTGTGATATTCTGAGCTTAGCTGCGTCTGGATCGTTGACTAAGTGCTGATTTAAACCGATCTGCTGGGTTTCATACGAAAAAACAAAGAGTGGTGAAACGATTAAGGGGAGAAACAGAGCAGACAAATGCACCATCATCCCCATTTCTCCGTTAACGGAGCTCCGACGTTCAGATTGTTTCAGGCACAACAGTCGTTTTTCCGGCGCCGGCAGATCAGGTACAAGTTTTCGTCTTTTCTTCTCTAGCGAGATTTAGAGTCAAATCGTAACTTCACTGAACCTCCCACTCAGATTACAGGGTTCTTTCGATCTCTGTGAATTGACTGAAAAAAAAGGTCAAGGAAACGGGACTGAACCGGTTTTAGGAAAGTGTAAATTGAACCGGGTTTAGACGGCAGGGAGTGTGATTTCCAAAACAACAAACGGAAGGATGTTTTGTTCTCTACGCAAGTGATCGACAAGAAACTGGAGAAGACAATCTTGCAACCTGCGTGCGGATCTGAAACGAAAAGACAAAAAAAAACACAAGACCAGAGAGGCTCGTAAAGCCTTGAAGAGTTTCTTATATTAATTAGTTATTAAAAATAATAAATTAAATTAAATTAAATGAAAAAACACAAGGAAAAGGCGAAAGTGTGAGGGAAGATTGCATCATTAAAAAGCTTCATAAACACATCAACGGCAGAAACACACATACGCACACGATTCGCTGTAGAATTATCCCTCAAAGTTTCGACCTTTTTTGCTTTTATTTTTAAAAAACGTTTTTTTATATAAGAAACAAAGATTTAAATTAGAACAAGTGAAAAAGAAAAAAAAAATTATGATGGAGGTTGAAATTGAGATGAGTGGTACGAGCCCTGTTTTTCCTTTTTGGTTGTTATCGATTTTACTATTGTTATTGTTCATTCTTATATATTCTACTTATATATTTACGTTTTTCAACAATAATTTTGGGTTAGTAGTAATCCAAAAAGGGATCAGGGTTATTTGTTTGTAAAAGGCCCTAGTTTTCGTTTTGTTTTTTGTTTGTGTTTTGTGTTCTTCTTCTCTTCTGATTGTTGTTGCGGCCGTTTCTTGGTTGTTTCTTCGTCTCTCTCTCTCTCTGTTGTTCAATCTTTCCATGGAGATGGGTTCCGATGGAGAAGATCAGATCAGGAGCGTTGGTAATGGTAACAATAATAAGAAGAAGAAGAAGATTGATAATTCCAATTCTAAGGACGCTCTCTCCGCCAAGCCTAAGCGTCAGATGAAAACTCCTTTTCAGCTCGAAACCCTCGAGAAAGTTTTTGCAGGTTTCTCTCATCAAGCTTTCTGTAATTCGATTCATCTTTGTTGATGTGAATTGCTCGTTGATTTTGTTTTTTTGTTTTTTTTTGGTTTTTATATCAGAGGAAACGTATCCGTCGGAGGCGACGAGGGCTGAGTTGTCTGAGAAATTGGATTTGTCAGATCGACAGTTACAGATGTGGTTTTGCCACAGGAGGTTAAAGGACAAGAAGGACGGCCAGGTCAAGAAACCGGCTAAACCAGCGGCGGTCCAACCGGCTTCTGTTGCTGCTGCTCCTGCTTTGTCGTCGGTTAACGAGTTACCGACTGCTGGATCAGTTCCTGAACTGGATTCCAAATCTGGTTCGGGTTCTGGCTCAGGTTGCAGCCCTTATTCGGAGTCAAGGAGGAATTTTGCGAGTGGTAGTAGTAGCTCTCGAGCTGAATTGGATGAATACGAGACAATGGGGAAGGCGGGGTACGAGCCACGGTTGTCTATGATGGTTCGTAGAGCTATTGCTTGCATTGAGGCTCAGTTAGGGGAACCGTTGAGAGATGATGGACCGATTCTTGGAATGGAGTTTGATCCGTTGCCTCCTGGTGCATTTGGAACACCTATAGGTACATTACTTTCTACTTGCCAATTATAATGTCAGTGTCAGTATTTGAAATCGACTATGTTTTGATTCGCTCTTGTTTTTGGACAGTTGATATTGAAAGTATGAAGCTTTTCCTTTCTCTCTTTGCTTAGATTGTTCTCATTTGGGTCTCTGTTTCTTTGCCTCTTAACTTTCTTTCCTTTTTTTTTTGTCGTGGACAAACTATTGTAGCAATGCAGAAGCACCAAGTTGATCCATATGAGAGCAAAATGTATGAGCCACATGATGTCCAACCTCGAAGAGTTAGTTTTCTGACTAAACATATAGGCTCTTTTCAATTTCTTTGTTCTGAGTAATAACGTTCATCTAAATATCTGTCTCTGTAGACGGTGATAGCCTGAAAGTATATCAGAGGATAAAATGAAATTTTATATTTTATAGGCAACTTAGGTATTGCTTCATGCCCCTTTGAAAATTCTTATAAATTGCTTTCCTAGCTCGGGAGGAGTCTCCTCTCGTGGTTTCTAGTAGTTGAAATCTCTTACATGATATGTTAAAGTAGCACCATCTCAACTAGACCAGTTGAAGAGGTTACCGATGTTGATGTGTGATTTTTCATGGTAGAAGTATTTTAAAGAGTTTTCATTGCATAAAGGCGGACGTATAAAGTCTTATGGCAGCGATTGTGCTCTGATTAATGTTAAAAAGAATAATTTTGCTTTGTTGTTATGTTCTCTCTCTTGGGCGTTCATGTAATCACATTTTCATATTATTGTCTGTGTTTACTTTTCTGAACTTATTTGCTTTCGTTGATTATAGTCTCAAGCTGCTGCCCGTTCTTTCCATGAGCAACAATCTGTGGATGATCCGTCTTCCTTTACACCTGAGATGTATGGACGATACTCTGAAAGTCATGCACGTGGTATGGACTATGAAATCTCACGTTCTAAGAGTTCATCATTTACGCACGGGAATGGGCCTTTACCAAGGTCCTATGGTACTCATGGAAATGCATCTCGTAATTGCTCTACATCTCAACAAGACATGCCTAGCCCCATTGTTCCATCAGCTCATGGTGATAGTTTCCTGCTGGAGAGAGACTCATCAGTCCTCCGGGCAGAAGATCCATATTTGCTGTCTGACGGCATGCGTAAGAGTAATCATGTGCATAGGAAGGGAAAGGTAGCTTCCTGTGCCAACACGTATTTCATCCCTTTTTGTTGACAAGGTGTATTCTTATTGTAATGTTATTGTTCTCTGTTTACTCTCACAGATCAATGATTGTAGACATGGAAGAGGGAGTGAAATCCGAGAGAATCGTGGACAAAAAGATCTTGAGAAGCTAGAAATACAAAGGAAAAAGGTATTCTCTTCATTTCTAAACCTTCTTACTGTTTATTGAAAAATCTTATTGTCTTTTATTAATATCCCTGTAACACATTGATGCTTGTGTCCTCAGAATGAAGAACGCATGAGAAAAGAGATGGAAAGGCATGAGCGTGAGAGGCGTAAAGAAGAGGAGAGGTTGATGCGTGAAAGAATAAAGGAAGAGGAGAGGTTACAGCGTGAACAGCGACGTGAAATGGAAAGAAGAGAAAAGTTCTTACAGAGAGAAAATGAACGAGTACGTTTTGAAAACTATAGCCAGTTTTTATTCTTTAGCACTTTAGAAATCCTGCTGAGGTGGCAAAAGTTCCAAATATATGAGACTTATCTTTCTGTTGGAATGTTGAAGTTGGAGAAAAAGAAGCAAAAAGAAGAGATTCGTCGGGAGAAAGACGCTACTAGACGCAAGATTGCCATTGAGAAGGCAACTGCACGTAGAATTGCTAAGGAGTCGATGGATCTAATTGAAGATGAGCAGCTAGAACTGATGGAATTGGCTGCTACTAGCAAAGGATTGCCCTCGGTATTACAGCTTGATCATGAGACATTGCAAAACCTTGAAGTGTATAGAGGTATGGTCTCTCTGCCAAACCATAAAATTGATTTAGCGAGTACTGGATCTGATAATCACGACCCTAATGATCCACTTAGGCTGTAGGCTTTACAATAAAAGGACATTTTGTAGCTTCTCAATAATTTTGGTAATTTATTCAAGTATTTTTCCTCGAATTTTTAAGCTAGAGTTAATTTTTACTTTCTTGGTTTGGTACATGCTATGGTCTTGTCCCAGATATTCCATATTAGTTGTTGCATGCTAGAACACTGCAAAGAAAAGTTGCTGGAGCTCATTCTTTTATTCAGAGTTTGTTAGTAGCTTTTTATTTTGCTGTCTTATTCAAATCGATCTTTCTTTATATACTTGTCAAAATCAAGATAGTCAAAGTATTTTACCTATACTTTTACTCGATTGGCTTAAATTTGTAAACTAGTGTTGTCAATTCTTTCCAGATCTTGCAATTCATCATAGCTATTCTAATTTTTCAGATTCTCTGAGCACATTTCCACCAAAGACTTTGCAACTGAAAATGCCATTTACCATTTCTCCATGGAAGGATTCCGAGGATAATGTTGGAAACCTTCTAATGGTATGCTCTATTGATCTTTACTCTCTGCGTATGCTGCCTCTCATTTGAAATGAGTACCATCAGAATAACTCCGGATCAGAACAATGAGACCAATTTGGAATCAATTGGGTACCCTTTTGCACGTCAATTTCTAATATTGTGGTTGCTTTTCAGGTTTGGAGATTCCTAACATCATTTTCTGATGTTCTTGACCTATGGCCTTTTACCTTGGATGAGTTTATTCAGGCTTTTCATGACTATGTAAGTTTTGCTTTAGTACTCATTCTGAGATTTCTTGTTCTCTCGTGTTCTATAGTTTTTTCTTTCATACCATTGTTCTTGCTTTGTATTTGATATATAGATATTCTATTGTAGGATTCAAGGTTGCTGGGGGAGATACATTTTACTCTTCTTAGATCAATTATACGAGATATTGAAGATGTTGCTAGAACACCTTTTAGTGGAATCGGAAATAATCAATATACTACAGCCAATCCTGAGGGTGGACATCCGCAAATAGTTGAAGGGGTAACTTTCTCTGTCTCTGTGTGCTAATATCCTTTTTTTTTATGGGTTGGGCTTTATCTTTCCTAATGCTTCCTCCTTCAGGCTTATGCATGGGGCTTTGACATTCGTAGTTGGAAAAAGCATTTGAACGCACTAACATGGCCTGAAATACTGCGACAATTGGCACTCTCTGCTGGTTTAGGGCCTAAGCTGAAGAAAAAAAATTCCCGATCTACCCATTCTGCTGACAAGCATGAGGTATTTATTCGTGTGTGTGCCCTGTAAATCCCAACAAATGTTTGCTTAGGATGTACTATAGAAAACACTATTTTGGTTTGATTGTGTTTGCAGGCTAAAGGTTGTGAAGATATCATTTCTACTATTCGCAGTGGTTCAGCAGCTGAAAGTGCTTTTGCATTAATGCTGGAGAAAGGGTTGTTGGCTCCGCGCAAGTCGAGGCATCGGTTAACACCTGGAACTGTCAAATTTGCAGCCTTTCATGTTCTCTCTCTTGAGGGAAGCAAGGGACTGACAGTATTAGAACTTGCCGACAAGATTCAGGTATATCTATAATCTATATATGTTCTGCGGATTTCATCGTAATTGAAATATTGTATTTACTTAGTTTTTATGGTTTCCACTCGAAGAAATCCGGACTTCGGGACCTGACAACAAGCAAGACACCAGAGGCTTCTATCTCTGTTGCATTGACAAGAGATGTGAAGCTCTTCGAAAGAATAGCCCCTTCGACTTACTGTGTACGAGCTCCTTATGTGAAGGATCCTGCGGATGGAGCGGCAATACTAGCAGATGCTAGGAAGAAGATAAGGGCATTTGAAAATGGATTTACAGGTCCAGAAGATGGGAATGATCTTGAAAGGGATGAAGAGTTTGAATGTGATATTGATGAGGATCCTGAGGTTGATGATTTAGCGACTCTGGCAAGTGCCCCAAAAAGTGCCGATCTAGGTGAAGCGAATGGTTTATCTGGAAAGGAAGGAGATACTATGTTATGTGATGTGAAAGCAGACATAAAGAGTGAGGTTGAGAAGGAACTTTCTTTTCCTCCGCCAAGCAGTATTAAGAGCATTGTTCCACAATGCCATAGTGAGCAGCATAAAGATGCAGCGGTTTGCGTGGATAATAATAATGCTGTGGTTGAAGATAGCAACCAGGGCCAATCATGGATTCAAGGCCTTACAGAAGGGGATTACTGTCATCTAACTGTGGAAGAGCGCCTTGATGCCCTTGTTGCTTTAGTAGGCATTGCCAATGAAGGAAATTCTATCAGAGCTGGTCTTGAGGTAAAGTCTGGTTTTCTATTTTATCAGCTTTCCTCTTGGACAGAGAAGAACTTGACTTTTTGAGTCTGTTATTTGTGTTCTGATTGAAATTTATTCGCAGGACCGTATGGAAGCAGCAAACTCTCTTAAAAAGCAAATGTGGGCGGAAGCACAATTAGATAACAGCTGCATGAGAGATGTACTCAAGCTTGATTTTCAAAACTTATCAAGCAGCAAAACTGAATCAACGATGGGTCTACAAATCATCCAAAGCTCTACCCGTGAGATGGATAGTTTTGACAGAGACCCTTCTCAACTTATAGGTGAAACGAAGCCTCTGGATGTTGTTTCGAATGATCTTCATAAATCCTCTTCTGAGAGAGCCTTTATTAACCAAGAGGCCAATATAAGTCAAGAAAATTGTTCTTCAAAGAGATCACGCTCACAATTAAAATCATATATAGGCCACAAAGCAGAAGAGGTGTATCCATACCGATCTTTACCGCTTGGACAAGATCGACGCC
The DNA here is from genome assembly GCA_039880935.1 of Streptanthus diversifolius. Classification (NCBI taxonomy): domain Eukaryota; kingdom Viridiplantae; phylum Streptophyta; class Magnoliopsida; order Brassicales; family Brassicaceae; genus Streptanthus; species Streptanthus diversifolius. Next base: position 23,248,265 of record JAXGFM010000014.1, on the reverse strand, counting down.
ACAATCGTTACTGGCATTTTGCTGCATCAGCATCTAAAAGTGATCCTTGCTCGGGGCTTTTATTTGTTGAGCTTCATGATGGCAAGTGGCGCCTAATTGATTCAGAAGAGGTAATAACACACCTTAGCAGTTAACAATTTGTAGCTATAATGTTTTTGATTGCCCTTTGGTTGCTTATGTAGATTACTTTATCCATGCCTTTGTGTGAATTTGTTCTGCGTAGGCTTTTGACACTCTTGTTGCATCACTGGATATGCGTGGGATCAGAGAATCCCATTTACGCATAATATTGCAGAAGATTGAGGGATCATTCAAAGAGAATGCTTGTAATATACATCTATATAGAAACCCTTTCTTGAAGGAAAAGACTGTTGTGAGTCATTCTCCTGCAGATTCTGTGAGCCCATCCAGTGCACTATCGGGGTCAAATTCTGATTTAATGGAAACTTCAACTTCTATTAGAGTTGAGCTAGGGAGAAACGATACAGAGAAGGAGAATTTATCAAAACGGTTCCATGATTTCCAGAGATGGATGTGGACCGAGACGTACAGCTCACTACCTTCTTGTGCTAGGAAATACGGGAAGAAGAGATGTGAATTGTTAGCAACATGTGAAGTGTGTGGTACTTCTTATTTAACGGACTATACACACTGCACTTGTCACCAGAGATTGTACATGGTTGATAGTTCAGAGAGAAAGATATTAGATTCAGGTTTGACTATATCTCCTGTTCCTTTTGGAGTCAGGTTGCTCAAAGCACTACTTGTTTTTCTTGAGGTAAAGCATCATTGAAAACTGTCAACGTTTATTCTAAAGTCAGTGTTTTGGTACTAACTTTTGACAACGTCATTTATTGACAGGCATCTGTTCCAGATGAAGCTCTTCAATCATTTTGGACAGAGGACAAAAGAAAAAATTGGGGCTTTAGGTTGGATGCTTCATCATCACCTGAAGCTCTTTTGCAGGTACTATCATCTTCTTTTCTTTCCCTAAACTAAATACAAATTGGAAATTACGTCGCTTGTTTTAAAACTCGCGATCTTCCGTTCTGTTTTTGACAGGTCTTGACTTCCTTAGAGAGTGCAATCAAGAAAGATTCTTTGTCATCCAATTTTGTATCGGCAAAGGAGCTCTTGGGAGCTGCTGATGCCGATGATTCAGGAGCAGTGGACGTTTTTCCATGGATACCAAAGACAGTATCAGCGGTCGCTTTGAGACTTTCAGACCTTGATGCATCCATTATTTATGTGAAGCCAGAGAAACCTGTGCTAACTCCAGAAGATGAGAACGAGCAGATTGTAAGTTTTGATTCTATTAAGAATTGTAAAGGTTGTTTCTCTGTTACTCATTTGAAAGTTACTTTTACGGTTTCAATCATATGTTACACGCTTTATGCAGAGCCTTTTCCCTGGAAACTCTCTTTTCAAAGGCAAAGGACTCAAAGAGCAAGAAGACCAAGTTGAGATTGTTCCAAACTCGGGTAAAAGAAGTAATAAACGACGAGTTAGCTTTGGATCTGGATCAAATAGAAAGGTGAAGATGAAAAAAGTGCAAGGGGGTCCCAACAGATTTGTCGCTGGTAGGAGCAATGTTGCGGTCGACAGGAACATAACGAGCGTTGAGTTGAATAATCAAGTCCCCGGAAGAGGAAAGAGGACGGTTAGAAAAAGACCAGAGAGGAACGATGAGGACAATTACCGCTTAGTCAGCAGAATGTCTGACATTGTTAGGCCTAAAAGCGAAGAAGTTGAAGAGGAAGATGAGGAAGAAGAAGAAGAGGAGCAAACATTCAGAGACATTGATGAAGATTGGGCAGGTGAAACTCCTAGAGAGATGGACGAGGACTGGGCCAGTGAAACACCTAACAGAGTGATGACGCCGATGCAAGTGGATGATGAAAGTGACAACAGTGTAGGAGTTGACTCAGAGGATGATGATGATGATGATGGTGATCAGTTTGTGCATTACAGTCAGAGAAATAAGTGGGGATTAGATTGGAATGGTAACCCAATTGAAGCAATGGAGGATGAGAAAGAAGTTGTCGGGGTTGAGCAGGTCGAAAGAGAAGATTTCGCAGAAATGAGTGAGAGCTCTGAAGATGATGATTTACCTGCTAATAATGCAGCAGCAAACAATTACGACAGAGACTCAGAAGATTACAGCAGCAGCGATTCATGAATTAAGATTTAGAGGGAGGAAGATTACATTCTTGAAGACATATTATATATATATAGGGAGAAAAGAAAGTGATAGTATCAGAATAGGTTTTCACCTAAGAGGAGCAATAGAAGAGAACATTTCTGATTTGTTTGGTGAAGTCAAGCCAAGCCAACCCAAGGCATATATTTAGCAAATGCCTTTGTCATCATAATAATAATAACTTCATTGATTTGTTGAGTATAAGTTAATGATTCTTGTGTCAATTTCCAAGGCTTAAGTATCTCTCTTGTCAGTCTCTTGCCCTGGTTTAGAAAAGTTCTCGACAAACAAAAACCATTCTCAACTATAGTCTATATATAGTCAAGTTTTTATAAATTAATAATTATCATAAAATAATACTTTGAAAAAAATAATTAAGCCAATATAAAAATTAACAAATTTTGATAAGATGATAAGTAATAACGTTTAAAAATATTTATGTACATATATGATCTTAACAATACAATAAATTAATAATTATAAATCTTAAACATACATATCTACAATAATTTAGTAAAATCTAGTGTTGTTTTGTTTATTTTAAAAGTTTGAATCTTGCTAGAGTTTAAATTTTTTATTTTTTATTTATTTCAGGAATTGTTGACTTTTAAATTTGTATCCAAAAATTGTAAATAGTTCTAAAAACTACAATTAATTTTTTTTATATATATAACTACTTGCAAAGATTTCATAAATATCATCTTCAATTTCATCATTAACATTAAGATTATTAGTATAAAATATATATAATAATAGATATGGATATTCAAATAAAAAATGTTAATTTTTTTTATAAATTATTAATAAATTAATATTTATTGATTAATTAATATTTTATAAGATAATAAAAATTTTAAATCCCAAAAATATTAATTTATATAACTTTTAATATATTTTTTAGGATATAACTGTAATATCATCTCCCTTTCTTCCGGATGAGAATCACTCGTCCTAGAATTCAGGTAGAATCTCACCATTAAATGTCAAAAGGTACATGCCAAAGAGACATTTTGCAGAGAGGACTTGAAAAAGAGTTGCGTGTTTTTCTTAAATCATTGTCATGATTTTTCGCAATCGGATAAATATCTTCTGCTTCGATGTCTTAAGAACTTTTCTCTTGAAATTCTTTTTAAAAAGTTACAATTTATTAGTTTGTGTTTGTACACTAATTATTCTAAAGTAAAGGGTACCACTTTCGTAGACGGTCCAAGCCTCCAATTTAGACCACCTTTAGTTACGTGGTGTCGTGGTGATCTTTGATTACCTTTGATTTTATTTTTACACTTTCAGTAGGAAAATATAAATAAATAAAAAAATTGAAAAATTCAGTTTTCTTGAATCTCAGATACAAAACAAGAATTTTACATTTGATGAGGACAATCACCGCTTAGTCAGCAGAATGTCTTACATTGTTAGGCCTAAAAGCGAAGAAGTTGAAGAGGAAGTTGAAGAGGAGTAAACATTCAGAGACATTGATGAAGATTGGGCAGGTGAAACTCCTAGAGATATGGACATTGCCACAGATGTTTTTTTTGTCAACAAATGGATAAAGAACATATTTAAAGATTACAATCTATCCAAGTTAGTGTCATAGAGCTGATATGCTCCATTGCGACACATATTTTAAAATGTAATTTTAAGAGTTCTCTATTGAATAAGCATTTTTTTGTATTTTAAAGTGTAGAAGGAAATCTTACAAGTATAAGAATTTCTCTCAGTTTTGTTTATTAGCCAATAAACTTATTTATATTAAGCTATAACTTGTGTAATAAGTTATTTACATTTATAGAATAATAAATCTATCTTATATTTAATATTAACTTTCTTAATAACTATAATGAAATATATTCAAAACAATCAGGTAATCCCGAGATCTCTTAACACTAATAAAAATATATTTTAAATCATTATATAAGAAATCTAATATATATATATATATATTATCGAATATACCTATTCAAAAATCTCTAAATACAATCATTATTGAACCACAATCTTCTTCCAATCTCTTATGGCAAGGCAGGTTCTACTAATGTTACAAGCCAACAAACTCTTTACTGTACCACTTAAACTTCCATCACCAATCAACTGTTTTATCTGATATGTTTTGTCCATATCTACACATACATATATCTTTGAAAGATGGAACCTCTGTATGAATCTATTCCAAATCGTCTTACTCTCTACTAAATGTTTTATCCAATAAGCTACGGTCCTACACATTTGCTATTTGCACATGACACTTATAAGGTAATGATATAAACATGTAAATACATATATTATATATATGCAAGCATATGACATGCATCAAAAGATGAAACAAAAGTCGAACTTTAGATTGGACAATAACAAATATAGAACTTCAAATGGAAATTGAATAAACAGAAACTAGTTGTTAGAAGGATCTCTCTCTCTCTCTCTCTTTTACCACATAGCCAACCAAAAGGAGGATAGGAAAGTGGGAGAAGGTGGGATGTGAAATAAACTCAATATATTCTTAAAGATTAATTAAAGTGAATGATTAAGCTTAAGGGAATCATTATCATACAAAAGAAGAAGAAAAATAAAAGCTTAAGGGAATAATTATGATTGCAAGGTAGTAAGATCACCAAAACTTGGGCCGAATCAAATTGGACTGCTGACTTTTCTTCCTGTTTCTAGACGCTTTTCTTATTTTGTAGCTCTTTTATTTTCATATTTAATCCTACAAATACAACATATATAACAACCTAGAACCCACAACTACGATTGTTTATAATTATATGATCCATCGGTCTTTTTTTTTGTCAACGTAACCTAATACTGGAACTGGGTTTGAATCCTAGATTTGGTGTAATGAATGCAGAAGTGGTTACCATTATACCACATAATTCCTACGACCTATCAATCCTTATAAACACTAATATAGATCATCAGAGGTTCATCAACACTATCTCAATATCTTGCGGGAATTCTACCAATTTGATTTAAAATGTAATATGATATATATAAAGATAAACGAGTTGTGATATATACACGAACATTTTGCGATTGAGGAGGCAGAAAAATTATCCGGGAAGTTGGTTAGCTCTGAATTGATCTGGACTAAGATATAAGCAATAGAATATGCTTATTAAAAAAAAGATTTTTTTTTTATTCAAAATCTCTTGTAATTGGGTATCGCGCTTGGGATAATTTATTTTTACCAACATCACAAATTTGAATATGGATCGACGAGGTGAACAAGAGAGTAGGTGTAAGTCTTCAACATATAGTATATGATTAGAAGGTGTATTATTTATATTCCCTCAAAGTTAGCAAAAGTGCCACTTTATCATATGTATCAGGTCCCGCGGATCTTATGGCAAGTGGGATAATTCGTAAAGCTTTTTTTTTTTTTTTTAAGATTTCACCAAAAGCAAAAGACGAAAAAGCAGAGAAAAGAAACACCTTTGAGAATATAAAAAAACATAGTAGATGAAAGTTTTCGTTTGGAGTATTAATATTTGTAATTTATTATTTGGAAATAGATAAATGTGCCTTAATTCAATATATTAAAAACAAAATGAAAAATGGCCAGTTTTCCATCATTTCATATAATGCATTCATAATATATTTTACATTAGTGTTTTCATGGTCATGTGACTCATGTCTATTGCTGCAACTCCCTTTTTATTCCTAAGTTGCATCTTATAAGACTGAGTCACAAGTCATTGACTTGGGAGAAATGAAACAAAACTCTATGCTATTCGCGGTATCTATGACAAATAGATTTAACTACTAATGAAATTTTAACTGTAGTTAACCGAAGCTGACCACAATCACAACTAGAACCAATGCACTTTGATAAAAAAAAAAAAAAGTATTACAATATCTTCCAATTCAAATATTATCAAATTTCAGAGATTTTAAATTCAGAATATGTATTGTCTAATGGGCATCTATCTTTTATAATTACTTCAGACAAAACAACGTAAACATTTATGAGAAATTCCTAACATGTATTCTTCAACTTAGTTTTGTATTGTATAAATTTGTAGCAACCTCGTTTTTTTCTTAAAATTGGGCTATTAATAGTCACTAACTTGTACTTAAAAAAAAAAAAACAGTTTAGAGCAAATACAAGAAGCGTGGGATTGTAACTTATAAGCCAAAAGCATATAAAGAAGAATGAGTCCATATAATGAAGGGTGTCCAACCACTTCTAATAACCGTTACTCTAACGGTTACAAATTTATAATGCTTTCCCACGTGATCCATACACACGATTCAAATGCCAAAACTACCCTCACACAAATCTTTCTTTTTCCAGCTTTTCTGATAAAATTCCCAAATAGAATAAAGTTATTGAGTTGTCACCAATGTTTAATTTTCTAAAGTAGCTTGTAAATCACTGAGTCGACAACATACCGTATGTATATCATTTAGAAGTATGATTGTTTGTTTATATGGAGATTATACGGTAGATATTTTGTTGTATTATTATATGTACGCCTTACTTTAGATCAAACAATGACTTGTCTTGACTCAAATGCTCTGTGGGATAACTTCGTACGTATAATGCACCTGCAAGCCGTATTTTAGAAGAACGATAAGACAATTAATTTTAATGACTCCAAAGCTTCTTGGATAAATTTAAGCCAAAAAAAAGAACAAAAGAGGAAAACAGCTACGTACGTAGTATTAATTAAGTTGAAACTCGTGTTTTGCTTTGGTAATAACAAAAAACAGACATCGAGATTGCATGCCGTTTATTTGGTTTCGGCAGTCCCTATTGATAAGACACCGACGCGATGTTTCCAACTTTTGGCTTTGTCTCGGGAATACTCTCTTTTCCCTTTTTGTTGTCTTTTGTTATTATTATTTCTCCTGGTGAATTGGTGACGGATGTGAAATTATTTCGTTTTTTTTATCAATTCTGTAGAAAATGTTGATGATTTTTTGTTTGTTATTGTTCAAAATCTAAAAGCTTTTTGTTCAAGTCTTTTCGACCCAGTGGTTAAAGAATCTACGTTACACTGTGATATTGATATGTTCTAGGTTCAATTTGCAGTTTTGCACCACTATCTTTGGCCTTATTATGTTTAATTGTAGTTTCCGTCCTACTATTGTTTTTTTTTTTTTGGGTTAATGACAAAGCTGGAAAACATTTGATGGCATGCAAATAAATAGCAAGAAGGTAGTTACAAAACAATTTCAAGAAAGAATAACTATCTAAACCAAAAAATATAAAAAGAATAACTATGTACTAAAATGAATGTGGTAATTAATTTCAAAATAAATGCTAATAAATGTCCGATTCTATGATAATGTTGCTGCTCTTTTCGTTTATGACTTTAACTGCATGCTCAAAGTATTACACTGCCAATGTTCCGTTTCTATTTCCTCTAAGATTAAAGTTAGATTTTAATTATTATTTTCATAAATTATGATTTACACACAAAAACAATTTAGACCTTTTGAATATTTTGTTGTGTTTTTGTTAATATACGAACATACATCATTCCAACACTAATTTTAAAGTTAATTTGGCAATGTTAGAAGTTAGACCAACAATAAGCCGACTGATTAACACAACAATTACGTCCGGTCAGTATTTTTTTTAGAAATAAACATATAGTCCAAAGTAGTTTACATCAATGGACATACGTTCATATACATGTATACATATTTCTCTAATAATATATATATATATATATATATAGTGTCCAAAATATTTGACAAGACTACATATTCGTTTTTCATCGATTTCTTTTATAATTTATTGAAGTAAAAAAAAAAATACTATATCGTTTGGTTAAAAACTAATAATACCAATAGAGACAAATAAAATTGTGCGTTATGGTCTTTGCTAAGATCTTTCTGTAGTAGGTTTTAGATGTTACAAAATTTGTTATAAAAATAAAGTAATATATGTATAATAGATCTAGATGTGAGATATAGATTTTCACGAAAATTTTCAAATAAAGATATAAGAAGACAAAGAATCAAACTTACATTAAAAAAATCGTATATGCGTAATTAGGTGGTTAGATAATGCACTATAAATAATATACAAATGTTAAGTGTTAAATATAAGCATATAACTTGAAATGTGTGATAAAGATCAAAGACATATATGAGTATGCCGGGGTTATATGGGGCTATCAAATTTCTTTGGACGTGGGATAAAATGATTTGTTATCTTATGTAATGTAGGGCCTGCGTTACAAAACATAACATTTTTTTTTTAATATTATTATAGTAGTACATTCGTTGTGGATGAAACTTAATTATTTCATAAATAGTGAATCGAATTCATTACACATCCAAATAATAAAATCACATTTATTATCTGTGGATCTCGTTGTTGGGAAAATTGAACCATTTAATGTCTAAATTTTACTGCTTAAATACTTAGCAATGATTTGCATGTTTTTTCAATCGAGGAAACTTACAAAATTAGACATGCATTGGCTGAACTTTTAATTTTAATGTTTGTTCTTATACTAATTGATAACTAAGAAGTTTCTTGGGCCATGCGCAAATTACCAGTACTAAATCTTAAAACAGATATAATTATCATAGTATGTTGAAAACTAGACATAGATATTACTAAATCGAATAAAAAAGATTGGATGTAGAAAAAAAAAGAAAAACTCAATGATTTACAGTCGAGGGAGTCACGATAATTCACCTGTCTCTGGTCAACGTTTTTTTAGACTCTCTTATTATTCTCAATTTCTCTCATCCTGCAACACTCTCTCTCTCTCTCTCTCTCTCTCTCTCTCTTTACTCTCTCATCGCCGTCATTGAGACCGGCCGTTTACAGATTCTTCCCTGAGCAGAAGAAGAAGAAACATGTATTTTCTCTTTCTTTTCCTGCTTTTTCCCGCCGTTTTCTCCCTAAACCAGGAAGGTTTAATTCTTCAGCAGGTCAAGCGCTCTCTTGATGACCCAGACTCTTTTCTCTCCAACTGGAATTCCCGGGACGATTCACCTTGTCAGTGGTCCGGTGTCTTCTGCGGTACAGATTTCTCTTCTGTCATTTCCGTCGACCTCTCCGACGCCAATCTCGCCGGACCTTTCCCTTCTGTCATTTGTGGTCTCTCTAATTTGTCATCTCTCTCATTGTACAATAACTCCATCAGCTCCATGCTTCCACTCGACATCGGAGCTTGTAAGAGTCTCCGGACTCTCGATCTCTCCCAGAACCTCCTTACCGGTGAGATTCCTCACACCCTCGGGGATCTCCCCGTCTTAACGTCCCTTGATTTGACCGGAAACAACTTTTCCGGCGACATCCCGGCGAGTTTTGGCCGGTTTGAAAACCTCGAGGTTCTTTCTCTTGTTTTCAATCTCTTGAACGGGACGATTCCGCCATTTCTAGGGAACATTAGCTCGCTGAAGATGCTGAACTTGTCGTACAACCCATTTACTCCGAGTCGGATCCCGCCGGAGCTTGGAAACCTGACCAATCTCGAGGTTATGTGGCTCACTGAGTGCCATTTAGTCGGGCAGATCCCTGACTCACTGGGTCGACTCAGCCGACTCGTTGATTTAGACCTTGCCCTCAACGACCTAGTGGGTACTATCCCTCGTTCGCTAGGCGGCTTGACCAGCGTCGTTCAGATTGAGCTATACAATAACTCTTTGACCGGAGAAATCCCGCCGGACCTCGGGAATTTGAAATCCCTGAGACTTCTCGACGCGTCAATGAATCAATTAACCGGGTCGATACCGGACGAGCTCTGCCGTGTCCCATTGGAGAGTTTGAATCTCTATGAGAACAATCTCGAAGGTGAGCTTCCTCCAAGTATAGCTTTATCTCCGAACTTGTACGAGCTCAGGATCTTCGGTAACCGCCTCACCGGCAAATTACCCAGAGACCTCGGCCGAAACTCGCCGCTGAAATGGCTAGACGTTTCTGAAAACGAATTCTCCGGCGAGTTGCCGTCGGATCTGTGCGAGAAAGGGGAGCTAGAGGAGTTGCTGATTATACACAACTCCTTCTCCGGCGGTATACCGGACAGCCTCGGAGATTGCCAGAGCTTAACACGTGTCCGGTTGGCGTATAACCGGCTTTCCGGTCAAATTCCTACCGGTTTCTGGGGATTGCCTCACGTTTACTTACTTGAGCTCATAAACAACTCGTTTTCCGGCGAAATTTCAAAGACCATAGGAGGCGCATCAAACCTCTCGCTGTTGATTCTCAACAACAATGAATTCACAGGATCTTTGCCGGAGGAAATTGGTTTTTTAAACAATCTTAATCAGTTGTCGGCAAGCGGAAACAAGCTCAGTGGCTCGTTGCCTGATAGCTTGATGAATCTTGGGGAATTAGGTACTCTTGATCTTCACGGAAACCGGTTCTCAGGGGAGTTATCTCCTAAAATCAAATCATGGAAGAAGCTAAACGAGTTAAACTTAGCTGATAACCAATTTTCCGGTAGAATCCCAGACGAAGTCGGGAGTTTGTCCGTGTTAAATTATCTTGATCTTTCTGGTAACCTTTTCTCCGGCAAAATCCCGGTTTCATTGCAGAGTTTGAAACTAAACCAGCTGAATCTTTCGAATAACCGGTTATCTGGTGATCTACCGCCTTCGTTAGCGAAAGAAATGTACAAGAATAGCTTCCTCGGGAACCCGGGATTGTGCGGGGATATAAAAGGATTGTGTGGCTCCGAGGATGAAGCTAAGAACAAAGGCTATGTATGGCTTCTCAGATCGATTTTCGTACTTGCTGCTATGGTGTTTGTTGCGGGTATTGCTTGGTTCTACTTCAAGTACAGGACTTTCAAGAAAGCAAGAGCTATGGAGAGATCCAAGTGGACTCTCATGTCGTTCCACAAACTAGGATTCAGTGAGCACGAGATTCTTGAAAGCTTGGATGAAGACAATGTGATTGGAGCCGGAGCTTCGGGTAAAGTTTACAAGGTTGTACTCACCAACGGAGAAACCGTAGCGGTGAAACGTTTATGGACAGGATCTGTTAAGGAAACAGGAGACAGCGATCCAGAGAAAGGCGAGAGACCTGGAGTCAAAGACGAGGCATTTGAGGCAGAAGTAGAGACATTGGGTAAGATTAGGCATAAGAACATTGTGAAGCTATGGTGTTGCTGCACCACAAGAGATTGCAAGCTCTTGGTTTATGAGTACATGCCTAATGGTAGCTTGGGAGATTTGCTTCATAGCAGCAAAGGAGGAATGTTGGGATGGCAAACGAGGTTTAAGATTATCTTAGATGCGGCCGAGGGACTTTCGTATCTTCACCATGATTGTGTTCCTCCGATTGTGCATAGAGATGTTAAGTCCAACAATATTTTGATCGATGGAGATTACGGTGCAAGAATTGCTGATTTTGGAGTGGCTAAAGTCGTCGACTTGACCGGAAAAGCTCCCAAGTCGATGTCAGTGATCGCTGGCTCATGCGGTTATATTGCACCAGGTTAGTCTTATGATTCAACTTTAATGTGGTTGATTAATAATAACTACTACTTGCTTAAGGAAAAGTTTTAGTACATGTTGCATGAATACTCACACGAACCACATTTAAGATATATTAGTTGAGAGACTTAAATGAGGATTCACTGTCTATTGAGACATGTCTGAATCATGGCTCCACAACCTTCTCACTTGTCCATTAATGGCATTTGAAAGTTATTTTGGTTTGTTTCCCTCGGTAACTCTTATTTCAAACTACTTGCAGAATACGCATACACGCTCCGAGTGAACGAGAAGAGCGACATCTACAGTTTCGGGGTAGTGATCCTTGAGATAGTGACTAGGAAACGCCCCGTTGCTCCAGAATTAGGGGAGAAGGATTTGGTAAAATGGGTTTGCTCGACATTGGACCAAAAAGGCGTAGAGCATGTGATAGATCCGAAACTCGACTCTTGTTTCAAAGAAGAGATAAGCAAAATCCTCAACATTGGGCTTCTCTGCACGAGTCCGTTGCCCATAAACCGACCCTCGATGAGACGCGTGGTCAAGATGTTACAAGAAATTGGTGGTGGAGACGACGAGAGCCAAAACAAGACAAGGGCCGATAAGGATGGAAAATTAACACCTTACTACAACGAAGAAACATCCGACCAGGGAAGTGTAGCTTGAGACACAACAGGGGAAAAACTGAAAGGAGCAAGTCTACTTTGTTTTCACCCCAAAAGCTCTCAATTTTTGGTGCTTGAAGCTGTGAATTAGGGCATTAAATCAAGATTCTCCTCCCCCCTTTTCTTAAGGGTTTTGGTGTAAAAGAGAGAATCAGAGAATGTTAAATTCTTGTAATATATATATATATATATATATATATATAAAGTTTTCAAAATCAGGAATTGGTGTTTCAGTCTCCACTGTAAAAAGCTATTTATTAGTAAAAGGTTTTGTAAGAGGTTATATTTATTAGTAAAAGTAAAAAAAAATGAAAATGCTGCCATCTTCTGGCGTTAACATGCATTTAAATAGCTTCCATATTTGGGGTAAACAGATTACAGGTTCTTGAAGGAACATGTCTCAATCTTTAAAGCTTGGGCTCTCTCGTTTTTAGTGAACTGTTGGAGGCTCGTGTATGTGACTGTAGATTCACATGGCTCTTAAATTTTCACTTTTCATGTTGTGTTATTTCCTTTACATGCTTTTCGTACATATACATCAGATGTAATAACTAATAAGATTTGGCACATGAGATGACTAAAATATTAACTTTCCTGCGAAAAGGTCTCTTCTTGGGATACTTGCTGAAATCTGAAACAATATTAGGAATTTTAAGATATACAACACACATAAATTACATAACACACAAGTACAAACAACGTATAGTTTTATTAGTCTCTTTCTTAAAAACACATATAAATCGTAGCAAACCCCTTGACCAAAAAATAAAACAAACATTAATGTTGGAGACTTAGAGTTACGAGAACTATTTTTGTTTTCACAATACTTTTTTTAAAAATATAAAAGTAGTAAAGTCTCTGTTTTGTTTTTCTTAAAGGGTTTTCTTAAAAGGTAGTTAAGTCATCTAAATCAAAAGGTGGTTGTTAATAAGGGAACGTTTAACTTCCTAACTGCAGTTAGTATGCTCTTAATAATGACATAACAAAGTTAAAGATAACTTCTATTGTTGAGTTCAAAACAAAACAAAAATATTGACATCTCACCATTACATGTGCTACTTTATCTAAGTGGAGAATTTACTTGGCACAACGGTAATTTAAGATACTTTAATAGGTAAGTAAAGAATATAAAGATGAGCTGTTGTTTGTTGGGTGAGGAAATTAGAAGTGGGCCCAATAAGCATTGAAGCCCACATTGGTAGAGAGTAGGGACATTGACACCTCACCTTCATCTTTGCCTTGTCTATCTGTCTCTTTCACTCACTTCCCTTTCTAAATCATTTCTCATTTTTGTTTTCTTTCTTCATCTCTCTCTCTCTCTTTTGCATTTCCTTTTTGTTATTTGTCTAACATGTTGCATAATGATCTTCAATAGAGAGTCTACGTAATTTTGTTTTCTTTCTTCGAAAAATATCATCACTCTTACCATTTTATCTTTGTGAATTAATTTTATTTTTTATATACGATGCAACTAAGCGATCAACTTCTTAAAACCAAAACTAAGCAACTTCACTCGTTCTAATAAGTTTGGTATCGTTTTGCTAATTGGTTGGTAATCCGAGAATGAAAAAAGCATATAGTTCGTGGTTATTTTAAATACTAATTTATAAGAAACGAATAATTTAAAAAAAAGAAAAAGAAAAATGGAAAGCATAGTAGGGACTAAAGTTTAATAGATAAGGTCAGGAATGGGACATGATCACAGACACGTGAGTAATTGAGTATGATGACCCACAGGCAAACGGTACACACTCACACCTCGGGCCATATGGCTTTTTAAATGGGCCTATCGGACCCATATGTTTTATTTTTCCACATTTTGACAAATTTTACACATCGACTAGTATAACTTGTCAAAGGCCCATGACACACAAAAAAGGAAAACCCAAGGCCGGTTTGGTATATGTTTTCCAGAGAAGGATCTCTCTTTGAAAAGTTTGATGTACCCATATAATTTCTTCACTATCTTTCTTCAGATAAGTGTCTTAATTATATACTATACTCTTTTATTTTGTAAACGAACGTTTGTTATCTGTTATTTACACTCTCTCCCTTTTTATTAGTGTCTGAGAAGAGGCCGGGGTAAAAATAAGTGGTGTTGAGTTTTGAAAAGGCTTAAATGACAATTAGGATTTGAGATTTAGGATTTGAGACTATAGTTTAGATTCTTCAATTAATGATTTATAAGCTTTGATGAAGTTTTAAGACATGCGATTAAAATTTAGGATGTTAGATTTTACGCTATAAATTTTAGATATAAATAAGTCACCATCCTAAGAAGTATGAACAATACTTCTATATATGATAAACACATAAAGTTTCAAAAACTTGTGAACAAAGTACCAAAAAAGTTTGACTCTTATAATAGTAAAGTTAAAGTTTCACTATTGTTAACTAAATTCATAATCTATCTCTATAACATTATTCGAAAAATTCTTTTATATATATTTCATGCAGCGTGAATAGTAAGATGGATTTTTTAGTTTGTAGGCTATTTTTGGGTTTTAGATTTTAGTTTTTAGTTTGTATGCTGAAAGAAAAATGACATTATCTGACAAGTCTATAATAATATTGATTTCTCAATAAGCTTTTTAATGTTCTCGTCTGTTTAGTTTCGTTTTCTTTCATTTACTTTTTTTTTTTTCGGAGATTATTAGTTTCGTACTGAAGAAGCTTCGTCTCCAGCGACGGTCATGTGTACGGACCGACTATTTATACAAAACAAATAGAATAATCAAAGCATTTTTTTTCTTTCTAAATTTGACTCTGTAAAACATCTTTTATCGATGGTATAGATCTTTTTACAAATTTATTTGAAGTAAGAAATTCATATAACAAGAATGAATTTATATATAACTTTTGGTGAGGAATCTGTTGTCATTGAGCAAAAAAATGAGAATTTTGGGTATAGGTTACTTCCTAAACACGAGAGTTTGTTCTGTGCGTGAAGATATGGTCTTATTTTTGCTACACCAAGTAGGTCCAATATATATACAATATATTGAATGAATTATTAAAATAAGTTTGGAAAATTACTTAACCAACTTTTTTTTATGTTACTAGCAATGTTGAAACAAAAAAACTAATGCCGAAAAGTTTGGAAAAGTTTTGTAGTTCTACGTTTTCTTTAAAACAACAAAAATGCTATTAACATTAATAATAATAATAATAATAGAAAATAAAATTTTAATAAAATCTAAAAATTTATTTTATTTGGACTGGTATTTGTGATTTACGTTTGCGATTGATATATTAATGATTGATCTTTGCGTTCAAAATTATATTAGATTTTTTTTGAATTTTGTTTAGATGTTATAATAAAATTATTTGCATTATGTAAAATAAAAGTTACTTTTATTTATAAAATATATTCGTTTTGATGATTGTAAATTTGTATATCAACTTGTATGGAAAAATAGTTTAATTGAGCCGTAGATATCATCTCAACTTGGAAATCCAAAGCATTTTCATCAGTAATTTTGCACAAATCAGTTTGGTTTAAAAGTTGTATTCCAAAGCATGCCTTTCATACATGTGGGTAGTTACCAAGGACCGTCTCCCAACGCATGTCATCGACAATGGAGCTTAGATGTCTCGGCTAAGATGTCACGTCTTCAAAATCATATCTTCTTTCAGTGTTTTTTCTCCCTATAGGTTTGGTCGTGTTTCATCATGATGTCTCCTCTCCTTCTTCCTTTGATAGTATTTACAATTAGGTCCGATCATCTTATTTGGAAAGAGATGAATGAATTCTACGACCTTGTTCTTGGATCATTTTTGTTCTTTTACAATTGTTAGAGAATTCATCAAGATTATGTTACGGTTTGTGATATCTATATTAATTTTTGAATACAAAATTATTAAAATTGGCAAAATACTAGAATAGTTAGAAAAAGAAAACAAGTTTCACTAACGACACTCCATCTCGCGTCACCTTTCTTGTTTGTGAAGATATACTCTTTTATTCATATACAAATTATATAATATCCTGATTTAATTTATATTTCCGTGTACAACGTTTTTTTTTTCCTGATTATAGATGGGTACCATAATTAATTATTTTTACATAAATCTGGCTAGCTTATTCAACTGTGGAATCTAGAAATAGGAAAAAATGGTCAAGAATAGTCATAATCAAAATTTAGAAAACAGCAATTAATAATTATTTGTTGCAAACGTATGTACATACACCATTAATAAACGTGACGTCCAAGCAACCCCTCAAAATATTATTTAAAAACAATTTTAATTTAATAAGTTTTTGTTCCTTCCAAAAACTTAACAATCACTTGCCCCTCTTTCTATATCACCTCATCATCTTTAGCTCTCTCTCTCTCTCTCTCTCTCTCTCTCTCTCTCTCTCTCTGTCTCTCTCTCTCGGTTTCATCTTTTGATTGTAATTAGATTTAGATATTGGTAGGTTATTGTAGAGAGAGAGAGAGAGAGAGAGCGGGGTCAGTAAAAGAAGAAAGATGAGTTGGTGTGATGATTCAGTTGATAACTACGACCTCAATCTTGAAAGAGCATCCAACATTGATCATCCAGCGATTCAACTCAAAGACCAATCTCAATCATGTGTCACGAGCGGTCCAGATTCCAAGATTATCGTTAAATCTCCGATCGTCATGACTTGTTCTTCTTGTGGACATAAGATTCATCAACAAGACGACCAGGTTATGTGTTTCAACAATTGATTAACCTAAATAATATATAATTTTAACTATATACTTTGACATATATACTAATGTGAATAAATGAAATGTGATTTAAGGTTGGCAGCATCAAAGATTTACCAAGCTTACCGGCAGGAGTCAAATTTGACCCGTCGGATAAAGAGATCCTTATGCATTTGGAGGCAAAGGTATCATCCGATAAAAGAAAAATTCATCCGTTGATCGATGAATTTATACCGACGCTTGAAGGAGAGAACGGAATTTGTTATACGCATCCTGAGAAACTTCCTGGTAAAGCCCTCTCTTTGCATATCAAATTTACAGTACATAGTTGAGAGAAAGAATCCTGTTTGCGGAAACTAGATTAATGCAATTAGCACCATGAAAAACATTGGGAAATATCCAAAAATGACAGTTTTTGGTTTCATTTCTCAACTTTAGATATTTCCCATATTGTTTTTCAAGCTAACACTTGCTTACATACGAGTTTACACAAATACTCTTGGGTTTTCCCATTTTTATTAGGGTATTAATTTTGAAAAAGAAAATTGTAGAAACTGTAGGGATATTTTGTCCCAAAAAAAATGATAATCTTCTTAGATTAGATGATAATATTATTTTGTGGTGCTTCTAATACACTTATTAATTTATCTAACAAACATCAAATCTAGTAAAGTTTTTTGATTTGTGAAAAATCGCATTGTCTCTATAAGTTTTGTGTAAGATTAAGAGTGAATAAAATCAAATGCAAAACGATTGGTGATAAAAATCAACGAACGCTTAAGTTATGTCCATATTGTCCTAAGTAGGGGTAAGCAAAGACGGCCAAGTACGGCACTTTTTCCACCGGCCATCAAAGGCATACACTACGGGAACACGAAAACGTAGAAAAGTGAGCACAGATGAGGAAGGCCACGAGACACGGTGGCACAAAACGGGCAAGACCCGACCCGTTTTGTCACAATCAGGAGAAGCCGGTTTCAAGAAGATCCTAGTGCTCTACACGAATTATGGTCGCCAGAAGAAGCCCGAGAAGACGAATTGGGTGATGCATCAGTATCACTTAGGCCACAGTGATGATGAAAAAGATGGCGAACCAGTCCTCTCTAAAGTCTTCTACCAAACACAGCCTAGGCAATGCGGCGGTACGACGAACCTAAACCGAAGAGTCGAGTAAATCTCAACCGGTTTAGTTATGAAAATCTTCAGACCGGTTTTGGGTATGAGCATGGAGGAAAACTAAAGAGAACACGCAGTGATTCGAGAGATGGTGGTTCGTGAAGGCGATGGGTCATGTTCATTTCTTAGTTTTACTTGTGGCGCAAGTAAGGGTAAAGAAAGCTTCATGAACAAGCAATGAAACAAATAATATATAAATGCAGGTACTTTGTGGAGTAAAGATGGGGAAAAGAATGATGTGAGTGAGAGAGCACAGATTCTTTGTGTAGGTGTTGGGTAACTATCTTAGTAAATTATCTCAAAGCGTTTGGGAGATCTTAGGTTTAACTCTTTTTTATTTTGGGATTAAATTGGGGAAGTAACTTTAACCTCGAGACATCTTATTACTGATCTTGTTCTTATTTCTTTTTAGCCTACATAAATTCTGACGAAAAATACTGTAATAGCTCTTCTTTTCATATTGTTGTAACAAAATTAAGGTAATAATAAAATAATATAAATGAAATTCGGAAACCTGATCTCTTCGTCTAGTATTTTCTATATAGTAAGCACTTTATTATCGTATACGGATTCAAATCCGATGTGTTGCCGTATGCAGTTTAATTTTTTTTTTAAATAAAGAAAAAAGATAGAGAATTATATCCTGTATACAAAAAGAAGAAGAGTAGTAGTAGTTCTTATTGCCCTATTAGGTAATCCAGCATGACTTTTCATTCTTGATCTGTAAATTTTTTTCTCATTATTTAAAAGTTTCACACATGGATAAATATTTTTCTAAACTCCTATCTTATTTTAGGCCAAAAATTCATATATAGTATATTACAGAAATTTCTTCATAACTTACATAGTTTTGAAAGTACTTTATGAATTCTGTTAAAATTTAATTAATTCATATAAACTTACTAAATATATAAGTTGGAGGACAGGAGTAACTAAATTTTTTGTTTGCTGTTCAGGTAAAATAAGTCAAGAAGAGTGTCTGTTTTGGACACTAACAAGGCTTGAGGTGAAATTGCTGATCCGATTCAAATGTGTGAAGACAACAAACAAAAATTGGGGGCTCTGACACATATAGATGATGCAGTGTTCGTTGAAGCTCACCTAAATTAAAACTGGTTTGGTGGTTAACTTGTGTAATAAGTAACATGAAATTGCAGAGATATTCAAAACATAGGAATAACTTCATATGCAAGCATTGTTTTTCCACCTGAAGTGATAGGACAAAACTCATCCGGTTAAGAACTGCTTCATTTTTCAATATTATTAGCTTAAAAACTCTTTTCTATAGCTTTTTCACCGAAAAAATAAATCAACACATAGATATTGACTGTGTTCTCTGATAGATTGCTTATGAGTTATGATCGAGCAATCAAAGGATTGACATATCTGGAATAAGAAGAGTTTATGCGCAGATTTGGCGTATCCACAACACTGGTTTGCTTAATTTAAACAAGAGTTTGGTTTCGTAAGAAAAGAAGGACATTTCATACATGACGAAGACATATTTAACTTTTCATTACATTTATTTGGTTTAGTAATGTTGTTTCTACCCATTATTTTCCATAATAAAACTTATTAAACACCATTCTCAGAAACATCCTTAGACTCGATTTCTGAAACAAATTATCCGTGGATGCCTCAACCTTACGGAACTTAACTGGAAAGGCGTTGTTATCGCCATCATCATCGTTAAGAACAAGTATAGGTTCACCGTAAAAGCTGATGGTGGCACCAACACTCTTAATACCTTTTATCGCCGAGTTAGCCTGGTAATGAACCAACTAGTGTATTGTTCGTTTCCATATTTCTGAATCCTAAAAAAGCTATCTTTCCTGTTAGAGCTACCACCAGTCGTTACATAGCGCTTGTTGGTACTCAACGAGGAGGATACAACTTTCCATATATTGGAGGAAGGTCATGGCCAGATCAGGTACTCCGAAGCGATTGTTAGGTTGGTGTTTATCGATACATTATTGCCTCTGTCGAAGAATAGAGTAGAGAAAGGAATAGGGAGGCTTGGTTGAAATGGAAGAAGTTTTAGACACTACCTAATTGAGATAAATGGGCTAAGTCAATGCTTGCTGGTACAAGACCGCCTCCTTTCTTGCCTGAAGCTGGTCGGATGACGTATTGGGTCTTTCTCTGAATTGGGTTTCCGTTTGTGTCCTTGACGTATTCTACTTCTGCCCCGGTTATTACTGCAGCAGCCAAGACCAGAAGGAACAAATAGATGAATGAGAGTGAGATTGCTGTCTTATTGTTATTCATTGTGACTTGACTCTGAAGCAAACAGATTGGTATAGGCATTTATATCAGCAGACACTGATTTGAGCATCAAATTATAATTGTAAAAAAATAGCTTCGATGTTGTGAGTACATTTTATGAAAGGATAAATGCTTTAAAGTGTCGGTGGCAAGATATTTATGAAGTCTTTTTGTTTGCTTTAATTAGCAACACGAGAAAGATTATTCACATAAATGAATAAAATTTCATGGATCCTAGCTAAAAGATGAAGATGATAAAGAGTGAAGCCACCGATAACTCATGGAAACAAGATGCCCAACGGCAGCAACATGTGACTTAATGGTTCTGCTCCTGACATGCTTTTATGGTAAAAAAACAATGATGCACAAAATGTTCAAAATCAATGACCGTCTATATGAAGCATTAAAGGAGTACAGTATTCACCGTTTCCAGAAAACCCTACGTTGACTCAAAGCTCAAGTTTTACCAAGAGAAGAATGTTCAAGTACTTAATCCTGCACAAGAGAAATTGGAAACTGAAGTGAAGAAGATGATTCGTGAAGTGAAGAGTGAAGACAGAGGAAAGCTCATATGATAAGTGCAAACGAAGAAGAAGAAAATGTCAAAAGAGAAGAGTCTCGTGACATAATAAGTCACAAAAAGTAGAAGCCCAAGTATAGTAATGGGTTTCGTTGGTTTAACATTACGAGAATATAGTGTAAACAAAGATGCAGTAGAAATATGATTATGTCTAAGTTAGTCTTTTTGCTTAAAGGTATTTTTGATAAGGTTTAGCATATTGGTAGTTTTGAAAAATGCTCTTTTGAAAGTGATTTTTTTAAAAAAAATTCTCAGGATAGCACATATAAAAAACTTCATATATAAAAATAAGACATACAAGGAGAGCACATATAAAAAACTTCATATATTAGTATAAAATGATGATAATGCTTGGTATGCCTTTTATGAGACAGATTATGCAAACAATCACTGTACTCACTAACTCGATTGAAAAGATATGAATCAAAGATACAGAAACATGGGAAAATTATAAGGAGAGATTCTTGTAAAGGGTGCCCTTTTAGCAAAGATGGTCTACAAAGGCTTTGATTGATAGCAAACTTAAAAGATTAATGGCATTAATTCCATTAATACACAACTCCCACATTAAAAAAAAGCAGTAAGCACCAGCGTTAAATGTAAAAAAGTAATACTAATAACGCCGATCGAATAGCATTATTTCTTTGAGAATTGTGTGACAAGTAATATGAAGGTGCAAGGATATTCAAAACATACTTGAGATGAAAGCATTCTTCCTGCACCTGAAGTGAGACGAAGAAACTCGATTTTTACTAGTTCTGGACGTACTAGTGCGTCAGTTTTCACTGGATTTAACCGATAATTGTTTTTCATTTGTTAAAGCCGAATTGTAAATTGACACATAGAGTGCTTATGGTCGAGCAAGCAAGGGCTCAACACACGTGGAATGTGAAGAGGCTCTGAGCAGATTTGGCGATAGCAGTGGTTTACTTAAATTTAACAAAGAGTTTGGTTTCGTAAGAAAAAGGACATTGGTAACGAACAAAGACACTTTAAAACCAAAAAGCAAAGACACATTTAACTTTTCATTACATTACACCAAAATATATTTGGTTTAGTGGTATTGTTTCAACCCATTAAACACCCTTCTTTGAACACTTTATAACTTAGACATAAGGAAACATCCTGATACTCGATTTTTCGAAAACATTCTCCGTGGATGTGTCAACCTCACGGAACTTAACAGGGAAAGCATTCTTATCATCTTTATTAAGAACAAGAATTGGTGCTCCGAAAAAACCGGTGGTGGAACCAATACCTTTTATATCCGAGTTACTCTGGTACTGTACTAGCTTGTAAGTGCTTTGATCGTTTCCATATTTCTGAATCCTAAAAAAGCTCTCTCTCGTGCTGGAGCTACCACCAGTAGTTACATAGTTGTTGTCGGAACTTGATGAGGAGGTATCGACTTTCCATATCTTTGAAGAAGGGCAAAGCCATATCGGAGACTGGAATTCGATAATTATATCGGTGTTTGACGATACAATACCATTTTGGGAAGATGGATCGGAAAAATTCACAGGAAGGCCTGGCTGAAATGGAAGGAGTGTTTGGACAATACCTAATGGACACAAGTGGGTTAAGTCAATGCTTGCTGGGACAAGACCGCCTCCTTTCTTGTTTGAATCTGCAGGTTGGATGAAGTACTGGGTCTGACTCTTAAGTGGGTTTCCATTTGTGTCCTTGACGGGTTCCACTTCATCTCCAGCTGATACTGCAGCAGCTGACACGAGAAGGAACAAAGAGATGAATGAGAATGACTTATTGTTACTCATGGTGATTCTTGTGTGACTTGATGCTAAAGCAAACACATTGATATGGGTATTTATAGCAGGAAACTACTGTGACGGTAATTATATTATAGGGAACTCCAACTTTACAAAAGTACAATCTTTTATTGCTTTCTTAATCTTCTCGTGACGCCGTGAAAATGCCAAATATTGATGAGACACGTACTGGTTGCTGTCTTTTTTCATGAATGATTAACTTATTTATAATATCATGAATTTATTAGATTAATATGTGATTACCCAACTCTTTTGTAGGTAAACCACATGATTATTTTTGGAAATATTCGCTTAGCATGAGAGCTTAGCTAGGGGTGACCTTTACGAGGTTTATTCCAAACAGGAGTTCTTTATAAATTGGTAGTGCAAATTTTCAAGTCATCTGTTTGCCGTAAATGTAATTGCAGACACAAGGAAGATTGTTCCCATGAGTGATGAATTTCATGGATCCTAATAGAAAAAGATGATAAGAGTACGAGCTACCAATAAGTCATCGGAACACGATGACCAATGATAGCAACATGCCAACATGTGACCCAATGGCTCTGTTCCCGACAAGCTTTTGTGGTAAAAAAACTATGTTGCACAAGATCTTGACATTACTCTTCACATACTTGGGTGTTGTGATTTATGAAACTATATTCATAGCTTTTCTAGTCGCCGAACTCGATCACTGCTACTGAAAAAAAAAGTAAAGGCTCTAAATGACCGTCCATTTAAGGCAATAAATGTGTTATTCCCATGACATGAGTTAGCGGTGGATTGTACGTACTATTATCATCTTTATCTTTTTTAGGTACCGTTAAAATGTTCAACCGCGTGAATCTTTCTCGTGTCTCCGATTATAAGTTTCACTTTCCAATTACAACAAACAAAAGACTTTATTGCTTTTGTGTCTATAACTAAAGAGTAAAACGGTGACTCCTAAGTTATTGTGCTAAGAGAATATTTTTTTAAAAAAACGTGGTCACTCACTGGAATCCCGTATGTGGCAACAGTCCACGAAGCTATATCCGCAGGACACTGGCGCATTTCCCCATGGTCTAGGAATCCAGTCATCACCATTCTTCGTGATATCCTTCCTAGTCCCAATACGATCATTTGCCCTCTCACCACAGATACTTACCTCTGGTTGTACCCCGGAGATAACCCCTTCCCCTCGCCAACCTCTTCTAGGTTTTCTGCTTCTCGGACCTTCTCTACACTCTACCCTCCGCCTCCGGAGGTCTCTTGGCACAAGCAACTATGGTTCTACGGTCGGATACCCAAGCATGCTTTCGTCACATGGCTTGCAGTTCACGATAGACTCGGTACTAGAGCCCGCATCCGACGTTTTTCGCCAGCAACACCAGCGTCATGTCTCCTCTGCAACTCTCATGATGAAAACAGGGACCACCTCTTTTTTAGTTGCTCTTACTCTTATTCACTTATGTCACTTGTCATTCACATGATTCCTATTCATCAAAACATTTTTCTTCTTTTGCAGTGGCTTCCGAGGTCCTCATATAATAAGCATCTCAAGCTTATCGCTCACTTGCTTCTGCAGGCGACGGTATATCACCTATGGCGCGAGCGGAACTCCAGACTCCACACCAATTCTTCCAAACCAATCGTCCAGATAGCTCGGGACATTCAGACCACGGTTAAGGCCAAGCTGATCGCCTTGCTTCCAGCCACCACCATAGATTCTCCCACCTTGCTGGAATCCTGGTTCGGGCTCCAGTCGCACACTCCGCCTTTTGCGTTTCTTCACTGATCTTTAGATTCTTATATTCTTTTTTCGGCTGTATTCTTTTACCCTACTTGGCTTTTCCCCGTGGGGTTTTTTCCAAGTAGGGTTTTTAATGAGGCAGCCAACTTCTTCTTCTTCTTCTCTTTTCATTCTTCCTTTCTCGGATTTCTTATTTTATTGGGAGGTTGCATATCGATTCTTCCTTGTATTATTCTCTTTTTCTCGTTTATTCCGCTGTAAAAGTGACATTTTGGTTTTAATAAAATTTTATCCTTAGAACCAAAAAAAAAAACGTGGTTAATTGGCTAATCACGTATGATCCTCATGCTATTAAGAAGAATAAATCAATAAAAGATTTCACAGCGTCACACAAGTCTAAGCAAGTAATAAAATATTTCTATACATTTTTATTGTAGTAGTTCCTTATAAGAAATTAACAAATACCCATATGAATGTGTTTGCTTTAGACTCAAGTCACTCAAGAATCACCATGAATAAGCCTGTTATCTCATTTTCATTCATCTCTTTGCTCCTTCTCGTGTCCGCTGTTGCAATATGCCAGAAAGTCGAAGGACCCAATGTGGCCGATAGTCTCATTTGATAGAGTGCTGATTCTATCCATACTTTGTCAAAACCCTAGACAATTATTTTCTCTACATCGATCGTAGCTTAGAGTGGATGTCTTGTTTTGGTTTTGTCATAACCCTAACTAGCAGCAATAACTCTTTCTCTCTCAAGCAAACAATATAAATGGGCCTTCTTCCAAAACAAGCCCAAATCTGACTAGGATAATGATTTGAAAATAATTATTGGCCCGCAGAAAAAAGGCCGCATGATGAAAGCCAACTTAACAAATTTCGTACTCTGTCTCCGAACAGCGTACGTAGTGATTTGAATTTTTTTTCTAAAGAATATTTGATTGTGTAAATTACAGTTATAAGTTCTAACTAATGATTTTGTATGTTTTCTCTGATTTAGTAAAATGTTAGAGTAGTCAATCTCTCTTTTTTGTTTTATCAATATTATCCAAGTTTCAGATGAATGTTATTTTAGTCTTTATAAATTTTTTGTAGCGTTAAAAAAAAAAGTTTTTGTAGCGTTACAATTATATTATTTGGTCTATGGGCTAATAATCTATCTGATTTATCATCAAACCTGGATAAACATTACTTCTTCTATCTCGGGCTTGCTCTCTCTATATATGGAATCCATGCATCTTCCCACACCGAAATTATTGTAAATAGATTTTGAAACGTTTTCAATTTCACGATAAACAATCTGCAACAACAAATATTTTTTACATCATACAATTAAGTCTTAGTACAAATTGGTGGACACAACACATAATATTCCACCCCAAAAACACATTTATTTCTTGTTAAAAAAAATCAAAACGGCACGCCGTCCTAGTTAGCCATATGTCTTTGTTTATTCATGATTTTATATAATTATTAAAATGTCAATTGGACTAGATATATTACACATAGACCTTTTAACATATATATGATCGTGTGTATGTTTTATTCAAATTTGTTAATTTTTACCTAGCCCAAGTGGCAAAGGACTTTTTAACTAACATATTTGTTAATTTGGTTTAAATGACATGATTCACGCTGTCACACTCTATTTTTCTTGTTAATTTATTTTAATAATTTTAATATTTTTTTAATATTATAGAATATTAAGTTTAAAACTCATAAATATATGATGAATTTCAAAAATAGTTAGAATTGTGTCACATAATTTCTACTATCACACAATAATAGTCACGTTTCTTTATTAAAGTTACATCACCAATTTAAAACCTTTTAAAGTTTTTCAGGACCCAAAAGCCTTTCCAATTGCATCGTTCCACCAAATCCTGAAATGTAAGTGTTAACATCCATCATCGTCCTATAAGGTTACAAAATAAGAGTGTGGGGTGGGGATTTTAAAATGCATGTCCACCAATAATTATACAAAGTTTTCAGCAATATAAAAATTATATTCAATATATCTAAAGAGTTCAAGTAAAAAGTATGCTAAAATAATGTTTATAATGAATCCGAAAATATGTACTTAAAAAATGGTAAAACACACTAGTCTCCAACAATTATAATTTCTTATTCGTTTTTGTTTTAAGGCACTAAACTATACATAAATCCTTAGCAAGATAGATTCTAGCTCATCTGAGTTATTTAAATGAAAGGTAAAAAAGGAAAGACTATTGAAAATACAAAAATATTGCAAGATTTTTATTCACAAATGACGACAAGTTCACATGACAAACTAGTCGCAGTACGTACAAACAAAAAAATCTGTAATCTTAAACACGTACGTAGCCCTAAATCTCTTTACCATACAATTTTAAATCTGTAACTACCAGGCCTTAGTTAAAAAAAAAAAAACTACTAGGCCTTCGTCTTTTCACCCACAAAAAAAAAATACAAAAATACAGTATTACGTACATAGAATAACACGGTATTATTTTTTGGAATGGATGACATAATTATTTTGGTTATAGTTCACAATTTCAGATTTGGAATTTGGTTTTTAAGATTAAGTGAATTTCAGCGAGTTAGGCATGAAGATTTATCGTTTAATATCATATATAATAATAAGAATTTGTTGTTTAGTAGTTATACTTGTGTAAACACTTTCTCATAAATACATAAATAAAACGAAAATAGTAAGGGACATTTTCCAATTCTTTTTTTCGGTCCTCATTTAGATATCTTATTGTTCAAACAAATAAAAAGGCTTTATGGTTAGTTATTGGGCTTTGTACGCTTCTCCAATTAGCCCAACGTTAAGCTTTCTGCGATCCTCCTCCTTTAAGCCAACCGCAGGTGATGCGTTTTGCTGTCTCAGAGACAAATCTTACGCCGGAAATTTTTTTACTTCACCGCCGTTTGTTCTTCTTCCTCGATCTGCACCGCCTTGGCCTTTCTATTAATCTCCTCCCAGGTAAAAACTTTCTTCAGTTTTCCTCTTACACCAATTTTGATTTCGCACTATTTCATGTCGTTATCGTTTCAAAACGCAAGTTTTTGTTCTTTCAAAGATTTGTATCGATCTTAAAGTACAGAGGTTGATGAAGCTATTCCCGTTCTATTGTAGAAAGTATTAACCTATATTAGTTAGGATTTAATCGGAATTGTTGAGATCTAATTGTTGTGCCGAGTTGATCATGACTTTGTCTAATCGTAGAAATTCAAAATTGCTGTCATTCTAACTTTTGTAATTGATTGTGTTCTTCCTTGTGAATAGTAACTTGATTGTATTGCTCAATCAGCTGTGCTTTATTTTTTGGTGTATAGGGTAGCACAATTTTGTCGATTCCGCGATGTCTTCAGCGCAAGATCCTTTCTACATTGTTAAAGAAGAGATTCAGGAATCTGTAAGTTGTTCGTATTTGGCCAGAGATTTTTTTTTTTTTTATATAGATTTTAAGGACATTGATTGATGTTGGGTTTTTGGTGATGTATGCTTTGTTAGATTGATAAGCTGCAATCTACATTCCACAAATGGGAGCGTATCTCTCCAGGCATGGGGGATCAAGTGCATGCGACGAAGGAGCTTCTTGCTAATTGTGGAAGCATTGAATGGCAGGTACCCGTATTTAGTAAATCTTCTATTATTCTCGTCTTGTTATGTATACTGTATATCTGATTTTATATATTTAGATGGTGTAGAGTATGATTTGTGTTGGTCAATGGATATAGGATGGTAAATGCTGAACACTAGCTCATCTTGTATAATGTATAGGCCCTTGTTTTTCAGCTAATGTAATGTCAAAACTCAGTTATTCCGATGGTTAAAAATCCAGTAGACTAAGTAAGTGAACCGTTCAAATTAGAGTCGTTTCATGGCTATTGAAGTGTCCTTACTGATAGGAAGGTAGATGAGCTGGAAAAAGCGATTACCGTAGCAGCAAAAGATCCTGCCTTGTATGGCATTGATGAAGCTGAGCTGGAAAGACGGAGGAGATGGACTAGTAATGCTAGAACACAGGTACCTCTTCAAGTGTGTAATGAATACTGCTTTACAGCTTTAGAGAGTGGCATAAGTTTGTTGTTAGTTGACTTGTGCAAGACAATTACGATAATTTTTATAGGTGCGGAATGTGAAGACTAGTGTTCTAGCCGGAAAAGGTGGTTTTGGAGCTGGTAATGCAAGTGAAGTGCGCCTAGAACTAATGAGAGTGCCAAACTCGACTGAAGCAAATAGATACGATCATTATGGAGGAAGAGACGATGACGGTTTTGTACAGTCAGAATCAGATAGGCAAATGCTGTTAATAAAGTAAAGCTCTCTAAGTGTTTCTACATTATTTTGCAATCTCTTATTTGCTTTATGAGGTTACAATGATTTCGGACTGCCTTTGTCGATGAAGATTGTAGCATAGTTTCGTTCCAACAGTGTAGTGCTGTAACTTGACATTATTTTTTTGCTACTTCAGG
The DNA here is from genome assembly GCA_039880935.1 of Streptanthus diversifolius. NCBI lineage: Eukaryota > Viridiplantae > Streptophyta > Magnoliopsida > Brassicales > Brassicaceae > Streptanthus > Streptanthus diversifolius. The sequence goes on along the minus strand of JAXGFM010000014.1, from coordinate 23,219,337 downwards.
CAACAAGACGAAGAATTGGACGAGCTCAGTAAAAGTGTACAGAGAATTGGAGGAGTGGGGCTTACTATACATGATGAACTTGTTGCACAGGTTAGTAATTTGAGAAAGATAGATATAACAGTTTTAATAGCTGCAGAGATCAGAAACATCACATTTTTTTTTCTATTGGGTGTTGCAGGAGAGAATAATAGATGAATTGGGTACGGAGATGGACAGTACAAAGAACCGGCTTGACTTTGTTCAGGTAGAAACCTAATGGTCTTTTTGTTGTTGTATTGAAGTAAGTGCTAACGAAAAATGGAAAGTTGAGAGAATGAAAATGGTTTTGTGACAGAAAAAAGTGGGAATGGTAATGAAGAAAGCTGGAGCGAAAGGGCAGATGATGATGATTTGTTTCTTGCTCGTCTTGTTCATCATCCTATTCGTTCTCGTCTTCTTGACCTAAAACCGCGTCCCCGCGGAATCTTAGAGACGGTATTGTGATGTTACTTTGTTATGTTTTGTGGTGAAACAAAGAAACAAATTACATAAAAATTGTCTGATTTTTCTTCTTTTATCCGATCCAACCCCAATTTTTTTTTTTTTTATCTCCAGATACTTCTTGGAGATTGAAGTCTACTTTTTTTTTTTTTTGGGCTGTGTAGTCTCATTAACACAACCTAATCTTATCAAGTAATCAACCCCAAATCTTCATGTATCTGGTCGCAAATTCAGATGAATTAGAAGATCATCACAATTCATAAAGCTGTTAAATCTCTAGTCAATTCGATCCAAGATGAGTTGAAATTTCACATAAACAAACATTTGAAATATTAAATAAAGAACGAAAATAAAGAAAACATTGTAATATGTAGTATTTACTTGCTTACTTACTCAAAGTCGTATTTCGTTTCCGTCAAAATTGGGTCTAAAATATAATATATTCAACAAATCGAACTTGCGAAAGAAGAAAACGAAAGAGAAGGGGTCCATTTGACAAGTTTGTGCTTTACAATTAATATGTGATGTTGAAAATATAACCAGAGAAACCAAATAATCACGACGCAAATGCAAAGACTGTTCAAGCTGCAGTAGACCTTAGTGGGGAGCTCTTTATCTTTGCGGTACTCTCTTTTTACTCAGTATTCTTTGTCCTCTTTCATATTTTGCTTTCGCGGACTACTATGCGGTAAATTATGTTGTTTTAGATGACCACTGAATTTGGAAATACACTCATTGATCTATTCTAGCTCATGAATGGTTTAGTTGCATTCCACAAATTGCTAGTGGTTTATGTGAAAAAAAATTATTAAGGCCTCAAGAAATTGGATCTTTTTACCTGGTCAAGATGTTTAGGGAAAGCAAAACCATAGAGAAATGGTTTAGTCTTACTTAATCATCATGTGACGATGATGTTACTTTCGGTACTGTAGCGTTGTTTCGGTTGTCTACTTTCTTGCTCATGTGTTCGTAGTAAGTTGTGTCCGTTTTCTTGCTCTTGTGTTCGTAGATAGTTAATAGTTCAACTGAGAGTGGGATGCATATAATGTGCATCAAATTAGCATATACCATAGATGTATGCAGTAGGATTGATTTATCTGCAACATTCTTGTAAATAGTTAAACCAAGTAGGATTCCACTAGTTAAAAACCGCGGGGCAGACTTGTGTGTTTGTTCAAAACAAGACATCATGTTCAAAAACACAAGCTAGTATGCTACTTATGATGAGCTAATAGGAAGCTATGTATATGTTGTTGTATAATTATAAACACTTTTAAGTCTGCCACTATGCGTTACTCTTTCCACTTCTTTAGTAAATGGTCTCGCCTAACCATTACATGCAAAAATCTGTCGAGCAACGAGTTGGGATGTATTGGGAAGACTCTTCTAACATGTATTAAAGAAATCATAAAACTAATAACCAATTTTTTTTTTTTTTCTGTCTAAACTTTTGAGCGAAGATACAACAAAATCAAATGCTTTAAACATCACTAAAACACAAACTCAAACGCGACAAATTTTAACATAAAACCAAAGAACATCACCGAAACCTAACGTCAAAATTCAAATACGACAGATAACAAATGCTTAACCTCAAATAATCTTAAAGATAATTGAAGAGAGAAGAAAAAAAATAATATTTGAAAAAGTGGATAGTTATTAGCTAGTGTAATAACCTTGAATTTTTGTATGTTTACACTTTACATAAGTGAGATGTTATTTTTATAACCAAACTAAATGAATTTTGAAAAATAATTTAGTGTATATGAAGATCATTTTGTGTATGAAAATGAGAATAATAAGTAATACATAAAGAACGAGAGAATATGACTACTGATGCAATCGAAAGTAAATGGTGTGATTGAAAGAAATGAGCATCACAAAATAGGAATATGGATGAGAACATATATAGTGGACACAAAGCTATTTATTCCTTCCTTGTTATTATCTTCTTTCTTTCCACCTCTTTTCGCTTTTACATCTAATTTTGTTTTCCCTTACCCAAAAAAAAAAAGAATAAAACTTTTAAATTTAGTGTCCAATTTTGTGATTTTGCGATTCTCTACCAAGATTCATCTGTTTTTTTTTTTTCCGCAAGTCCTTGCAAATTTTGCTTTTGTGTGTCGAGTTCTTTGCAAAATTACAGGTACGTAAATTCTCACTACTGATTGTTTTTAAAAATACTAAAATGTTAGTTTAGTAGTTTATGTAAACTCTGCCATTCATATATATCATAATATATTCAAATCCTCATAATGCATGATGCTCTTGAACAAATATAACATTTATTTGTAAAAAATGATAGAAATGCATGTTGTTGACAAATACAACATATATAAATAAAATTTTCAAAGTTACCAATTTTGAAGATTGTAATGTGTGATAAACCCATATTTTAATAGTTTTAATTGATCATTTTGTATATAACTTGCATGAATTAACCATTAGATTTCATATTTTAGGATACATTTAGGCTCATGTGCATTAAAATACTAGGATGTTTTCCCCTTTTTGTTTTTCAGAGGATACAAAGCAAGTTAGAATATGATAAATTATTATGGGAATTGAGATCATGAGATGATATTTAGGTCTAGAATTATGTTATCCATCACTATTAGATGTGTTTATTCCTAGGTTGATCTCGGGAGAGTCAATTTAGAGTTTATAGAATTCACTCCTTGGAAAAGAGACAGTGAATTCATAAGATAGTCTAACTAGTGAGTCTTATGATTCTAGCCTGCGGAAGTACTTGTTTAGGATATTTGATGAAAATTGAGATAAATATTAAAGCATGTTTAGTTTTAGGGTTTACAATGAGAATTGATCAAATATAGTTTTAAGCATAGGGGTTTCTACATGGAAATGTATTAATCTGTTCATAATCTCATTGTCTGGAAATATAAATTACACTTTCAAGATTTATAATCATATATAGATCTTACCCTTAGTCATTATAATGCCTAATCCATGGTTGAATTGCTTCCTTTATTAGTTCATTCCTATTTTAATTCAATCGATATTTTATTTATTTTGCTATCAATTAGTTTAACTTTCTATCGGTTTCATCACAATCAATCATAAATCTCTTAGTTTAGATAAGAATTCCTGAAATCTATTATGTTATAAGTCTTCCCTGAGGATCGATCCCGTTTATACTACAAGAGGTACTAATTGTGCACTTGCAATCACTAATCCGGGTAAACTCTTGAGGATACTTTTCGGTATACTCAGGTGAAACTCGTGGAGATAAATAAATCTCTATCAATGTGTAATATATTTTTTTTCTTAAAAAATACATAAATGTAGCCTCAGGAGGGGAAAACCACATCATAAGAGTAAGACAACCTTACAAAGAAAGAAAAATAAAACGTTACCAATACCACTACATGTCAAAACATAACATTCTCCAAACTTAGTGGGATATAGAATAAACCAACTAGAAACAAATAAACCCCATCTGAAGAACACGAAAACTATCAAGAAGCATAGAAAATAACAACGAGCCATGTAGGTTATAGTCATATAACCAGCTCGGTTCAATCTAATTCGAAAGTTCACACAATCCTCTTTGATGCTCGTAACATATGCTTGCATGCCATCGGCCAACTAAAGAGAATCAATTCTAAAGGAATGTGAGAAAGCTTTGGTCTTTGATTTTGTGCACCTAACATTCAAGATACTTTTCTGCTATTCTTGAGAACCATTAATTCCCAACTGGAGGGATTATGTAGCCTTGATCATTGCATTGCTTGAATCTACTATATCCGACTGAAATTTTTTTTCAAGAAAATAATAATCAAAGTTTAAAAAATAGAATTTGGAGATAATTTTTTAGAATGCCGATATAATTGGAAAAAGAGCCAAATGTATAAATATATTGAAAAATTATAAAAGAGCATGGTTAAACTATGGTTTGTTTTAGCAAAAAAAATTGCAAACTTGAATATTTATAGAGAAAAATATATTTTTTTGTCAACATAATTTAGTGGTTTTAATATCCGCTTTAATATATGGAACGTTGGGTTTGAATTCTAAACTTATGTTATTATGTTATGAATTTCAGAAGTGACTTAGTATAACACATGATTCCAACAAAGAAAATGATATTTTGTTAAAATGTTTATTTAATATGTCTTTTATAGTTTTCATAATATTATACATAGAAAATAACATAAGGATGAAGATGATGATGACATATTAATTTTTTTTTTCTTTTTGACAGCAAAAAATTCCAAACTTTTTTCCAAAAATTGATTAAATATATTAATATAGGAATAAAATATAAACAATACTTAATTCATCGAATGTTAGAGGATCCATGGATTGTGGACTTGATTCCACAACCCAGACCTCCAGTTCCGATCCAAAGTAGTCCCCGAGGGAGGGACTCGGTGGAAGATTATTTTGAGGAATGTACGGACGAGTGGAACATCTCACGGCTAAAGGAAACCTTCTCGGAGAGTGAATGTAACATGATATGCAGCATTAGGCCTAGTCGAAATGAGTCGCTGTCTATTTACAACTAGATTTTCCAACAAGATGGGAGGTATATTGTCAAGTCGGGATATAGAGTTTGGCTTAAGAGGATCCATAGGCCGAGGGAGGAGCTTCATGTTAGGAACCCGTCTCTTCACCCTCTCTTCATGGAGATTTGGAAACTACACACTCTTCCAAAAATAAAACACCTGTTATGGAGAATTCTGTCAAATAACATTTCATCTGGAGAAAATCTGCGCATAAGGCGAGTATCTCTCCAGGAAGACTGTTCGAGATGTTGGAATGTTAAGGAGGACAAAAACCATATATTCTTTACATGTCCTTTTGCCAGAGCAGTATGAGCCTCCTCAGAGGCTTGGTTTCTTTTTGCCCCTCAAGCAGAAGGTTTTGTTTTTGCAAATATAGCCTCATGTTTATGGGCAGAGAACCATGGATATGACTTGGCTTTCTGGCCCTTGATCATTTGGAGAATTTGGAAAATGAGGAATGAAGTCATCTTTGAAGGGAATAAATCCACACCAGAATCGGCTATCACAAAGGCCAAAGAGGAAGCGGCAGAATGGATCTCTTCCAATGTATCAGAAATGAATGTTACCACCTCGTCCCATAACAACGGTAACCTGATGAAACAAGCGCTTCATTATCAAACTGCATCTCAGACATCAACCAAGCTCCAACTGTGTCCAAGTACCACTTATTGTAATATAGATGGTTCATGGATATTAGGAGCAAATGAAGTGGGCATTGGTTGGATTCTTAGGAACGATCAGGGATGGATTAGACTTTATGGATCAAAGGTTTATCCGCAACTCCCATATCTATTACATGTGGAAGCTGTGACATTGGTTTGGCAGCTAGATGTATGTCCAATATGAATCTGTCTAATATATGCTTTCAATCTGATTGTTTAAATCTATGTTTAACTTTACGGAATCCGAAAAACTGGCCAGTTTTTGATGGATACATTTTGGAATTAAGCTCCATCTTAGAAGCAAATCCATCATTTTCTGTATGGTTTATTAGGAGAGAATTGAATAAAGAAGCCGACATGTTAGCAAGTTACTAAAAAACCCATGTACTTTACTTCTATAGATCAAATGGCACCTAGTTGGCTGCTTTCAAAATCTAATGGTTCATTGAGCATTTCAGTTAGAAATAAAGATTATATTTCGTGTTAAAAAAAATTCATCGAATTTTGTTCATAAAAGGAAAAAGAAAAGTGGATGGCGAAGAGAAGAAGAGAACTAAGCAACGTTTGTTAATTTGTCATCTTTTACTCTTCTTCCCTTTTATCGTCACTCTCCTCCGATTGTTAATTTTCCGCCGATTTTTTTCTCTTTTTCTGCAGCTACAGTAAGGTTATTTCCTGGGTTCCTTTGCTCGGAAAATCTCGAGTTGTTCTTATGAATAACTTTGATCTATTGTTTCTTTTAACTCTATGCATGATTGATTCCGTGTTCGTAAGCTGGTTCCGCAGGTAGTTTTAGTTCTATTAACCTCAAAGATTCGACCCACAAATGGCGATCCTTTCTCCGTTTTTGATGCTTTCAGCCCTAATCATCGTTTAGCTGATGTTTTCCAGTAAAGGGTCAAAAAAAGTTACTTCGAATTTTGTTCATCTTTCACGGGGTTTAAATTTTGTAGGGCTTTTGGTTGTTCATCTTATTTACCATTCGATTTTGAATTAGTTTACTGTATTTGTTTTCGTTTGTTTATGTAATCTAAGCATGTATCAACGATTGCATAGCTTTCTAGAGTGATCATGTTTGTTAGATTTCGTTTTTTGCTGTAGGAACGGTATTGATGTAAAGTGTTTGATTGTTTTATGGTCTGTTTTTGTTCTACAGAATCTGTGTAAGGAAGTTTTTGTTGGGGGAGGGATTTTCATATGACGGGGAAGCGATCTAAGACTACTTGCAGATCTGCTTCTCACAAGCTGTTCAAGGATAAGGCCAAGAACCGTGTTGATGATTTGCAAGGGATGCTATTGGATCTTCAATTTGCAAGGAAAGAGAGCAGGATTGTTGATGTGACACTGATTGAGGAGCAAGTGAATCAGATGCTTCGCGAGTGGAAATCAGAGCTCAACGAGCCATCTCCCGCATCATCCTTGCAACAAGTATGGTATCTCTTAGGGAATTTACCAGTGTTTTCATTTTTATCTGTCTGTTTCACAGTTGCATGGTTTGGTTTTTGCTCTATGTGAAGAACTTATTTTCATGATTTTTGATGGCAAATTTGTTACATGGCGTTATTGTCTTTGTTAGTTTCAGTCATTTTAGTTGTGTCGTTTTGTTTTGCTTAGCAGGGTGGTACTCTGGGGTCTTTCTCATCAGACATTTGTCGGCTACTGCAGCTCTGTGATGAGGAAGATGATGCAACCAGCAAATTAGCTGCACCCAAGCCCGAGCCTGCTGATCAGAATCTTAAAGCTGGAAAAACTGCTGTCTTCCAAAGGGTGAGTTGTTCTTTAGATCGAATCTCTAGAACCAATATTGCTGATGCTTTTGTTATTTTTGTAGTTCATTATTGTGTTTTAATACTGAAGGCATGGTGATTTTTGACAGGGGTTCAACTTGGTTCAGGGAAAGTCAGAACATGGATTTCCATTGGCTGATCATCGCAAAGATCCTTCCTTAATAGCTGGCAACAACTTCGATGGAACCAATCATTTGGATTATAATCACTATGATCTGCAACAAGAGTTTGAACCAAACTTCAATGGTGGTTTCAACGATTGTCCCAGTTTTGGTGTAGAGGGTCCTTTACATATTTCTGCTTTCGTCCCGACTATCTGTCCTCCACCCTCTGCGTTCTTGGGTCCAAAATGTGCTCTTTGGGATTGCCCTAGGCCTGCTCAAGGATTCGATTGGTTCCAGGATTACTGCAGCAGCTTCCATGCTGCACTAGCTTTCAATGAAGGCCCACCGGGTATGAATCCCGTGGTGCGTCCTGGAGGCATTGGCCTGAAAGATGGTCTGCTTTTTGCAGCTCTCAGCGCAAAGGCTGGAGGGAAAGATGTCGGCATTCCTGAATGTGAAGGAGCTGCAACTGCTAAATCTCCATGGAATGCTCCTGGTAAGCTTTGCTTTGTTCGATTTCATGAAATGCACACACCATTCTCGAGCTAATCATACTCAAATCTTGATTTTCTGGTGTGACTGTAGAGCTCTTTGATCTCACGGTTCTAGAGAGTGAGACATTAAGGGAATGGCTATTCTTTGACAAGCCAAGGAGAGCATTTGAGAGCGGGAACAGAAAGCAAAGATCTTTACCAGATTACAACGGTCGCGGTTGGCACGAGTCACGTAAACAGATCATGAGCGAGTTTGGAGGGCTGAAGAGATCTTACTACATGGATCCACAGCCTCTGCACCATTTTGAATGGCATCTTTACGAGTACGAGATCAACAAGTGCGATGCTTGTGCCTTGTATAGGCTCGAATTCAAGCTCGTTGATGGGAAGAAGAACTCAAAAGGCAAAGTATCAACCGACTCCGTGGCTGATCTGCAGAAACAGATGGGAAGACTCACAGCTGAATTCCCTCCAGAAAACAACAACAACAACAACAAACGCTGTATCAAAGGAAGGCCAAAAGTGAACACAAAAGTGGCCACCGGGAATGTTCAGAACACAGTAGAGCAGGCCAATGACTATGGAGTAGGTGAAGAGTTTAACTATCTTGTCGGAAATCTAACCGACTATTATATCGCCTGAGAAGAAAACTAAAAAAGCCCTCAGGTTTGAAAAGCTGTTGCTTACCATTTAATCTGGCAGCAGCAGAAGCTTCTACATCTCGTAGGGCAAGTACTGGATTTTCATGATTCATATATTTCTTTTTTCTTATAATTATGATCATCTCTATCAATGGAGATTATAATGTATATATAACAACAAGGGGATGCTGAAGACTATCGTGGAGTTTGAGAGCTTGTTTCTAACCAAAAGCAGGAAAAGTAATGTTGAGAAGAGACAGCTTTTTAAAATTCAGTCTGTGGAGGTGAACAAGGCGAATTAACTGACATTCCGGTTTATATATATATTGAAGCATTTTCGACTCTCTTCTGCTATAAAAATGCAGATGACGAATCATTCCGGTTTGATTCTCATCTTGTCGTTCTTATACAATCGAAACTTGAAAACCTCTGGTTGAATGATAACACCGATCTTGCTCTTAGTCTATGTTTCGGGGTTTTGTTGATTTTTTAATCCAAAGAGCTCAAAATCTACTCACGGATCATGCTATCACGTCCTCGCTGATGTCTTCAGAGGGAATGATAAGCTACATTGTGTTTCAAAGACGCGAAAACGTCATAAGCATTAAATCATATTCTACCTGTATTGTAAAATTTAATTCACAGAGACTAGCCGCTTGCTTATGGTTATTGTGGCAATAATGGTCTGACCAATGCATAAGGACAATCCGAGTTCACAGACATTAATAATTCCAATACAACTACTTTTGTCGGAGGGCGACTCTCAAGACCAGGCTCAATAAGCCCTGCAACAGAGATAATGAACTCAGCATCATCATAAAGGACAAGAATATTATTAGGAATCGAAAGAAGAGAACCATGAAATTACCAGGCGAGAGTTTTCTTCCGCTGTAAAGTTCTTTAGCTAAAGGATTAGCAGCCCAGTGGTTCACAGCCACCCGGCTCGTCGGTTGGAACCCTATAATTTTACCTTCAGATGATAACACTACCTGCTTCCATCAACGAACCAGACAAAGAAATGAACAATCATGAAGAAGACTTCAAATCATGAATATATATGCTGTCACATTTCACGAAGGTACCTGATAAGTAGCGATATCCTGCGCAGATGCCTTTGCGTCTTCATTGAGTTTCTCCAGAAGAGAAGAGCCTGTACTGATGTGTTCTTCAATGGATTTAGCTTTGCTAGCTTCTTTCAAGTAATCAGGTACTTCCCCCCCTATCCAGGCACCTATGCTGCTTCTAGGGTTATCTCTCCTACCCAAGAGTATGCACCCTTGAGTTTGTTGACGAGTAATACGCAGAATGACTCCAGCTATACTCGTTCGAAGTTTCAAACTTTAGTTTAAAAAAATGAAATAAAAGCGCGATAGAAAAACTAATAATAGTTAATGTTTAAGATTGATCTCAGTATAGAGATACGCAGATATGATTAAGAAAATAGTATTAGACATGAAATGTAAAGGTCTTGCACTGTCTTGCTGTATATTGTTGTCGACGGTTAACTTATTCATGTCAAAGGATTTACATGAAAAATGGCAAGCCAGTACTCAATTTTATGTGATCAAATGAATTAGAGCTGTCCTGAAAAGCCATTACTGTCTACGTGCATTTGCTGGCCTACACATCTATATGAACACAAAGAGTTTCGGTAATCCATACCTCGGAGGTATTTGAAGACTGATGAGATAACAACTCACTCTCTGACCATGTAATATCTTGGCGTTTTCCAGGATACTTTCCCTCGCTTTTCTGAGGAATACAGAATTGTGCCGCAGCACTCACAGCAAGAAGAAGAATTCCACTGGCCATGGTGACAGATATCACTTTCAACAAAGACAATCCTCTCTGTCAATGGAGAATAAGCAAACAAAAAAAGTTAACACAGGTTATACAGGAAAGCTACCAAACCTAAGCCAATCTTATTAAATCATAATATGTCTCTAACACGTTGCTGCAAACTCTAATAGTACACATGAATATATTTTCCAGACTGAAAACATAGTTCAGTCTGAAGCAGACTGATTAAATAGAGCAAGTAATGCATCATGGAGAATACAAATTAAATACAAATAGTGATTAATTCAGGATATACATAACGAGGCCCCAACGTATCATGGTCGAAAGATTGGCTAAAATTTTAGCAGTCTACCTTTTCACTTGGTAAGTTTGCATAATTTCCAAAAACATCACATGGTAGCTGTTTCCTGGGCACTGAGTATATATCTTCAAAGTAAATATTCAATGCTTCAGCCAATCCAACCTAAAGAGTTAAATTACAAATGTCAGGAATGTAGGGGACCTCATGATATAACATGGGTGGAAACAAACACATAAAATGCAGCAGTATAAGAAATTCTACTGAACCAGATCGCAGGATTGATCAAAATTTTCATCTTGCTAGCTCTAATTGCCACACAATCTATTAGCATCTCCTTGTTGAGTTTATAGGGTAGATGAATGACTACTCTTATGATGGATTCTACATTGTCTACGACAACCTCTCCTTTAGTTATGAACTATATTCGAACTCTTTATATATACTTGACAGAACGATATAACATGGTTCCAAATTTTCATACAACTGTGAACAACCAAGAAGATGGTAACCTAGAACAATATAATGAATTTCCAAACAAAGAGAGATGCTAGCCAGATATATATCAAGGAAAAGCCACACTGCCATTCCATGTTATACAAAGCATCAAGAACAAAATCCTAGATGGGGACGCAACGCTAAGAAGGAGAAAATGTCGATACCATCTGGGAGTGGGTTAGAAGAACCTCCCACTTTTTCTCACTGGCCTTTCTCCAGCCTTCAAGCTTAAGGTCCTCAAGTATTGTCGTATAAATTTCTAGTCGATATGCGGGTAGATACTCACTTGCCCAATTACTAAACCCAGGGCCACCAATTTTTTCCAACTTATAATTAGCAGACAAGTTCCACCACCGACTTCTTTGCTTTCTGTATGCAATTTTGAAGTTTTCCTTCCTTGATTGGAAATACTCAAGCAACTGGTTGGTATACTCGTTTAGCTTGTCATCGAATATTTTATACAGGACAACCGAGCAGTCTCTTGACGCAATTCTCTTGTGTTTCGTTAACCACCTGAAAAAGGGAAACTTAGCTTTTCCCAGATAATCATCGAGGAAATGCTTCTCAGTGCTTTGAAGAGCGGAAATGCATATAACTTCTGCAATAAAAGATATAACCCGTTCATCGGATGAGCTAAGAGTGAACGATGTAGAAACTTGTTGATACGAAATGAATAAGGCAACTCAACCTATCAGTATCAATTTCCACTTGCAGGCCAGTATCACTAGAAACATCACATCAAAGCGAAATTAACCTCTCGAGGGTGTTCGTAATCTCCCATTTCTCTTTCAGGACCAGGTCCAGATAACACCAACTGGAAGTTCCACAGCTGTCGCAAAACAACTTGCCTAAAAGTCATCGCAAGTATGTTCTTGGATAAGTCTCCGCTAGAAAGATCCCCGGAGAGAGACCTGCGCAGCCATTTAGCTCGCTCTTTAACTTTCTTTGTAGGCACGAACTGTTGGAAAAAAGTTTATCTTGAAATGTCAAAACTCAGAATCAATGTGCATTGCTTCAAATTGGTCATGCTTGTCTGAGTTAGCTCCAAATATTAGGTAAATCAAATCTCACTACAACCTTGTTTGTAAAGCACGAGCATGAGCACAACTTCAAAGCAGAATCAAAAGCCCCCAATATTCAAATCAGAAGACCGTTCATACCAAAAGAGTAAAAGCTAAAAAACTGACCAATCGGGTCGAGACGGTAGCCTTAGGGTCAGATCCTCCGGGGAAAACAGTCTCGACCACCATGACAGGTACATTTTCACGAAGGTGATCATTGGCCGCTTCACCACCGTCGGCTGCAGCCGCCGTTAAAGCCTGATCAAAAGCTACTGTACCAAAGAGGCTGAGCCGAGCTGAATTTTTCTCGTAGGTCCGCACACATGGAAGTGCCTTTCCGTCGGAATTTGCCACGAAACGGAGAATGTCCTCCTCGCTGGTGATGGCCGCAGAAGGATTCTTAGAATAAACAGCGAATGAAAGACACGGAGCTTCTCCGGAGCGGAATTAATGGAATAGATGTGAAATTTCGTGAAGGGAAGAGAAGAGAAGAAGCAGTAGAAGCGGAAGCCATTGACGGACTGATAAAATTCAGTCCCTAAACCCTAAGGAGGTTTTTCCTAACGTTTGAGGTCGACAACACAACCAAACGGCAACGTTTTTGGTACAGCTGACAGAAAGTGAGCTCGTACAAAATGCCACGTGTGATTATCTGACACGTATTCAGTGGCTCGAAGTCATTATAGATTACATTTTAACATCCAAAGAATAACGAAGACGACGACAAATGGCGGAGAAGAGCCAACTACCTGATAATCACAACGCCACTTCTTCGTCGGCGAAGAAACCGGCGGCGGAGATCGGATCCGGTTCGAGCTATTCGGGTCAGAGGATGTCGTATCCTAACCGTCCCGAATCGATGAATCCGGATCAGGCGACGCTGAGGGAGCAGTGGAAGTTCGCAATCCGGCAGTACAGCAAGTGGTACTCACACGCTTGGGGCACTGCGATTCTCGCTGGCGGCATATTCTTTGGACTCGGTTGGATCATCAAAGGATCTAATCCTCTTCCTTCACTCCAATCGAGTTCTAAGTCTCCTAAACGCGATGAAGAAAAATGATTCCGTGTCTACGGTTCCGGGTGAGATTCGTCTTGTTCAATTTGATGCAGATCTTATGAAAAAAGGAAGATGCTTATGTTCTATTGCAACTCACATCACATCTTGAGAAACCATACTTAATTAGTTTCCATAGTCCTCTTAACTCAAGATCTGCAATTTTTTGTCAAATTGGCTGTGAATTTAGCTTTGTCATTCAAAGACAAATCTTGCAATTGAAAGGAACATTTCAAAGCACAATTGTTAGGCTTTCACGCTCAACTCTTATTAGCTGATGAGGCTGTTGTAACCATTATTTGCAGATGGGGAAAAGAAGCATGAGACGAGTGATGATGCATCAACAATGGCACATCTACATGTACAGATCATGGGTCATCGATCGTTAGAAGCAGAGAGAGAGAGAGAGCACAAAGCAAGCGATTGTAGAGTAGAAACTTAACAAACAAAACTTGAGTGTGAACTTTGTTTGTCTGATAATTTCAAGAATGTATACAAATTTGCAAGAAATTAGTGAAAATGTTCAAGTTTAATCAATAATATAAAAGAAAGAAAGAAAGAAAGAGAGACAAGTTTATCTAAGCAGAGCAGCAACCAGGTTTTTTAACGGCTGAGATATCATCTCGGCTTCCGACATTAATCATCTGTCCTTTAGGCAAAGCAGTGGTTGGATCATCTCCAGCTTCAAGAGCTTTCTTGCTAACGACTCTGTAAATCTGAGTGAGAACTTCGGTGAAAGCGTTATCAACATTCACAGCTTCAAGTGCTGAAGTCTCCATGAAAAATGTATTCTCTCTCTCCGCAAAGGCCTTAGCTTCTTCGGTAGAGATAGCTCGAAGATGACGAAGATCACCTTTGTTACCAACAAGCATAATCACAATATTTGCGTCCGTGTGGTCCCTTAGCTCCTTTAGCCATCTCTCAACGTTCTCGAACGTCACGTGACGTGTCACGTCGTAAACTAGCAACGCACCCACGGCTCCTCGGTAATATGCGCTAGTGATGGCTCGGTACCTAATTTTTTTAATTTGGTCAATCAAGAAAACGCAGTTAACATTTTAGAATAGATGCATTGGTTTTGTAAAACAAAAATGTGTTGAAACACGTTCTTGGATGTTTTTTACCTTTCTTGACCGGCGGTATCCCAGATTTGAGCTTTGACGATCTTGTCATCGCATTGGATGCTACGTGTGGCGAATTCGACACCGATGGTTGCACGTGAGTCGTGGCTGAAGTCATTTCTGGTGAAACGAGATAACAGATTAGATTTTCCGACGCCGGAGTCTCCGGTTAAGACCACCTTGAAAAGGTAATCATAATCGTCTTCTGCTCTATATGCTCCCATCTTCTGTCACCTCTTTGTCTTTATGAGTTTGTCCTTGAGACAGTTTTATTCAAGAATGAAAAAAAAACATGTTCTTTGGCTGTGGCAAAAACTTAGGATGACGATACTTCAATCCCAATTTTTTTTTTTTTTGGTTCTAAAAATATTAGTTTTGATTCTGTGTTTTCTGTTGTTTTTAACGTTTAATAAGGAAAACAATTTGAGTTTTTGAATTAGGGAAGACAGCGAGAGGTACCAGAAAATCAAGGAATCTCCTCTATTTTTTTTTTGTGTGTTATATTAATGATCGGTTATTAGGCTAAGCACAATCCTGAATATAAAACATTTTTTTTTTTTGTCGTGTAAACGAAATCTTTGACAATGGTACATAACTACATACTAACTAGTATATACTTGAATAGTCTGATTTTCCGACAGAACCATACATTTCATTGTAAAACCAATTTACGTAGTTACTTTACTCTTTTAGAGAGATATCCAAGTTTGCTTTTGTTGGTGGACTAGAGTCAAAATATTCCTAACAAATGTCACTCTGCCACGACATTCGGTTTCTCGGTTTGGTTTGGTTAGTATTTCAAGGTTGTTTGATTTCGAAGCTAGTTCAGTTCCGATTCAGTGAGGGTTTGAGAAATTTCATTTCAATTTGGTTCGGTCCGGTTTTTCTTTCCTACCTCTTACCAAAGATTTGCCAAGAAAAGACTAATGCTTCTTCCATCTACAACTATTTTCTTCTTTCTATCTTCTAAGGATTCTGCAACAAGTAGAACCGCTACTCATACACATAATCAAAAACTGAGACGACACAATTAAGAGAGCCTCCCTCGTTGTGCAGATGGGCAAAACAAATATCACAGAAATAGCATTGATTCTCTTATGCCCACTTGTCATCCAAAGCAACCTTAGAAGCTCTGTATATCTTGCAAACGCTGCATTTCTGAACCCTCATTTTCAATCGATACATGAGTCTTGGGTAAGCCACTCTGTTCTGAACATCCTTTGGATGACTCAGCCTCATGTCCCGTGTCTCTGTCTCATTCATTCAGACAGTTACTTTCACAGTTGCTATTTCTGAATTAGTTTTTTCCGTTTCACAACAACCCCTCTTCATCCCAACAACTCCCTTCACAAGATGATTTTTTTTTTCCAATAAATTATGATAAAGATGAATTTTACTATATTACTTGGTATGTATGTAAAATTCATTTGATAAGATGAATTTTTCTCATTTGCTTGTAAAATTTTTAGAAATTTTCATTTAACTAAATAATATTTTTGTTCTTGCAGAATGAAAAAATATTCGAATTTATATTCGCATTAGCATAACAACAATATACAAGTTGTCTATTAGTACAATACATGATCCAAGACAGCACTGAAGAACATACATGTTTTTATCAACATTCATTCTTCTATCTCTCAAGTTTCAGACCAAGTTATATCAGTGGTTCATCAAAGAATACTTTGTGTCAAATGATCCATTGTTCTTTAATTTAGAGCTGAAGCAAGACCAATCGAAAGGTGGAATTGCATAGGGTCCCTTAAGTACACCCTCAGCCATCAATCTATACACAGCCTCAGTCATATGAACACCGTCCCAACTCACGTACTTTGAAGGATCACTACAACATTCCATTTCTTTAAAGCCACATTTCCCACCAAACGTGAAGTTGTGTGGTCCTCCATAATCGCAGCAAGCAGGGAAGGGTCTGTTTATGAATCCTGATTGGATAATTAATTCGGTTAGCAACTCAAATCAATGAACTTAGCCGTGTAGGTTCAGTAGGAAGGATCAAGAAGGCTAACCAAATTTGGTTGGTTCTTGGGAAAGGCGTAACAGAGCGTTGTAGTAGTCTGCGTATATGATGTTGACATGAGGGTAAAGCTTCCGGAGTTTGTTGAGTTCTGCCTGAAGCTGGTCGTCGTGGTATTCTCCAAACTCGTTCAACCATTTCAAACAACCTGAAGGATCGTATGCTTCCTTGTTTGATGTTATATATATTGTCAAGTAGATTACTGCGCATCTGAGCGGGAACTCTCCAGGCAAAAGAAATGTTCGTCCCCCCATACCAATCAACTCCTGTATTTTATATTCTTCCTTGTTTGATGTTTGGAGAGGCAGATCAAGAATTTGAAGAGGTATTCGTAAAGAGAAATGTTTACCGTGATTGCAGAAGAAATAGTAGTGATCACAAATGGAACCAGCTCTCTGATCTCTTCAATAGGGTTGCCAAGAAACAGCGGGTAATTATAGTCATTGCCTCCAATTTCTCCCATGAGAATCAAAGCATTTTCCATCATATCTGTGCAATCTAAAACAAGATTTAACAAAGTAAACCATTATTACATTTAGGTAAGCAGAAACGGGTAGGATCTCTAAACCCTAATATAGAAATGAAAAGTCTTGATCTTGCACACCTGAAGGAGAGCCACATAGGTTAGTCAAACTATCCTTGAAGCTCCTCTCTCCTCGAGAAAAGAAGGTTCAAGGGCCGTTGCTCCTCCGACCGCGAAATTAACTCCTTTCTCAAAGTTTGCATTTTGAGGTCCATAAAAAGGAGGCACAAGCGGAAACCCCAAGAATTCAGCTGAGAACGGAACCAAAGAAAGGAGCATGAGAGAGAGCTGCAAATTGAGGAACCAACCAATAAAGCTTAACCATACTTCGTGGTTTTGTATTTAGATGTTTTCACGTTTTATACAATCAACCTACTTGCCAATCTAGAAGAAGATGTTACATGTAAGAGCGACACAGAAACAATAAAACAGAGGAAGAGTTACATCAGAAGATAATTATTAGTAATTATTCATTTTTTGTTTCTTCTCACAGATTCCAACAAAAAGCAGAACAACAATTATCATTTTTTTTTGTACAGGCTCCGAATTGTTCGGAAGATGTACACTCACTCACACACACTACTTCTAAGTAAAGACAAAAGAAGTAAGACTGTACCAATGAAATCGATGATGAGGCGACCGTTTGAGAAACGGCCGGTGGGATGGTTGAAGAATGTTTCTCCGTACGCGACGGCAGGAAGATCATTAGGATCAGAGAGGCCGAGCAAGTTTCCGGTGTCGGCAATGGAATCGCCGAAACTGATGATCGATTTGAAATTCCGGCATTTCGTTTCCGAGTTGACGATATTGAGGAAAAGAGTAGACAAAAAGAAGCTAAGGAGCTTCTTCATCAACAAAGTAGAATCTGGAGACGCCATGCGATGCGAGAGTCTCGGAGGTTGCTTGCTCTACCTTGTCCCTTTATGATATCTCATTTTTTAAGTAAAAGAGCCATTTACTCGTTCGGAGACAACAACAAAAAGAAGATCAATTATTGAACGCAAGTAACTACTAGAGATAGAGAGAGATGGGGCATGTCTTTGTGGTTTCATTGATATTTTGATCTGATGGTTGCCACGTTGATGCAGTGGTCTCGGTGCAGGTCGTTTTTTTAAAAAAAAATTATTTTGGTTTATGATTTTGTTTTCAAAAATCATTTGTTTCCAAATCATTTGGCCTCTTAGATGATGATGTCATTACTCAATGAATATATAAGCAAGCATGTTTTACTTGAAAGTTGAAAATACAACAATATTATATTTCCAAGACATCATCCAGACAGGTAATTAAGAGTAAAAAAGATATTGAATTTAAATTAAAATCTTATGTAGCTTTGAGTAACCCGTTATGGTTACAACTTACAAGAGATATTTGATAGTGAGAGAGTAATGCACTTAATGTAAGGTTTTTTTTATGTCTCTTCTTTCAGTTTGATGTTTTTATTTAGTTTTAGTTGTATGGTGTAGGTGCGTCACTCAAGTTTTGACTGATGGTTTTTGTAATTCGCTAACAGTAAATGAATATATAACATGAGATGACAACAAAGAAAAATTTATGAATTTAGTTTCAGTAATTTTTTTTTATATATAATTAATTCTAAAAATGAAAGCCTCTCGACCCAATAGACAAAAATTTAAAGGCTTTTACACCAGATCTGTAGTTTTATTCTTAATAAATGTAATTGATGTAGATTTATGAATGTAAACTTATCAGAGATTCCAAAATGCCAATAGGTAGATCTGTTCGTTGTAATCTCGAGTATGCAGAGAATCCTATTTATCATAGATGTAGTGCATATGTAGAATTATTCATGGTAGATTTGCAAAGAAAGCTGCGTCATTGAGATGTTGTTCGAAAAACTGTTTTATCATAATTAAATTCAATCGACAACAGAATTAAATAAATATATACCTCTCAATATATAGTGTTTTATTACCATTTCTAAAATACTATTAGTGTTTTATTTCCATTTTTCAAAAAGTCTCATTTTGATTTTTCTGGATTCCTTTTTTAGCTTATTTAGCCACCAACCGAAGTCTTTATACAATCGGTTTGGAGGATACCTAACTACCTCGTATTATGCATTGTGTCTACCTAACTCTCGAAGTATTCCACTTTCTGAATAATGAATCTTGGATCATTCTAATCCAATATCTCTCTGAAGATATCACATGATTAGATACTAACACCAACCACTTTCTTCTAAACATGTTGTTATATCATAGTAATCTTCAAACTATTATTAAATTAACTTACATAAAATTAATAAATTTTGAATAAGCTTCATATAAACTATAATACTTTTTTTTTGTCTTTTGCTAGTATGATATTAACGAATTTTGATTTAACTGAATAATCTTTTTGTTCTCGCCATTTTGAAAACTAATTTTGTACTTGTTTTAAAACAGAATGAAAATATATTCGAATATGTTAGCATTACCAAAACACCAATAATACAACACATGATCTAAGACAAGCACTGAAAAACATACATGATATTATCAGTATCCTCATTCTCTCTCTCTCTCAACTTTCAGACCAACTTATATCAGTTGTACATCAAAGAATGCTCTGTATCAGATGATCCATTGTTCTTAATTTCAGGGTTAAGGCAAGACCAGTCGAAAGGAGGGATCGCATAGGGTCCCTTAAGTACACCCTCAGCCATCAATCTGTATGCAGCCTCAGTCATATGAACACCGTCCCAGCCCACATACTTTGAAGGATCGTTACAACATTTAAGTCCTAAAATGCCAAACGTCCTACCAAATGTGAAATTGTACTGTCCTCCAATAGCACAGCAAGGGGGCAAGGGTCTGTTTCTGAACCCTGATTGTACAATTGATTGGATAATAAATCAGTTAGCAAATCGCTTAGGTTCAGTAGGAAGGATCAAGAAGGCTAACCGAATTTAGCTGGTTCTTGGATAAGGCGAAGCAAAGCGTTGTAGTAGTCTGCGTATATGATGTTGACATGAGGGTACAGCTTCTGGAGCTTGTTGAGTTCTACTTGAAGCTGGTCGCCTTGGTATTTTCCAAACTTGTTCAGCCATTTGAAACAACCCCAAGAATCGTATTCTTCAATGTTTGATGTTTGATATAATTTCAAGTAGATTATTGAGCATCCGAGCGGGAACTGTCCAGGCACAAGAAATGTTCTTCCCCCCATCTTGATCAACTCCTGCATTTTATATATTTTTTCGTGCTTTTGATATTCAGTCCCAAAAACCAAAACGAAAAACACAGTAAAGTTTGTGCTTTTGGTGTTCCTTGGAGAGGCATATTAAGAAGTTGATGAGGCAATCAGAAAAAGAAAGATATACCGTGATTGCAGAAGAAATAGTATTGATCACAAGTGGAACCAGCTCTCTGATCTCTTGAATGGGTTTGCCAAGAAAGAGTGGGTAATTATAGTCATTTCCTCCAATTTCTCCCATGAGAATCAAAGCATTTTCGATCATATCTCTGCAATCTAAGACCATTATTACAAGTGAGCTTGCATCTTGGAGGTGAACAGAATCGGGTGGGATCTCTCTAGGCACAAACCAAGTACAAAATAAGAAAAGGTTGAACTTGCACACCTGATGGGGAGCCACATAGGTTAGGCAAAAAAGCATCCTTGAAGCTCTTAAGCTGAACTCCTAAACTAACATTGGTGTAAGCAAAATGAATCCCTCTCTCCTCGAGAAAGGAACGTTCCAGTGCCGTTGCTCCTCCGACCGCGAAATTAACTCCCTTGTCAAAGTTTGCATTTTGAGATCCATAAAAAGGAGGCACAAATGGAAAACCCAAGAATTCAGCTGAGAATAGAACCAAAGGAAAGGGCATGAGAAACCTGTAAGTTGAGGAACCAATTAGGCTTAACCACATTTAGTGGTTTTGTATTTAAATGTTTTCACTCACTCACTAAAGACAAACAAAAAGGAACAGAAACAGTAGACTGTACCAATGAAATCGATAATGAGGCGACCGTTTGAGAAACGGCCGGTGGGATGGTTGAAGAATGTTTCTCCGTACGGAGGAAACGCGACGGCAGGAAGATCCTTAGGATCAGAGAGGGCGATCAAGTTTCCGGTGTCGGCAATGGAATCGCCGAAACTGATGATCGATTTGAAATTCCGGCATTTCGTTTCCGAGTTGACGATATTGAGGAAAAGAGTAAACAAAAAGAAGCTAAGGAGCTTCTTCATCAACGGAGGAGAATCTGGAGACGCCATGCGATGCGAGAGTCTCGGAGGTTGCTTGCGCTATCTCGTCCCTTTCTATTATCTCATTTATTTTTGTGATTTTGTTTTTTACAATAACAGAGCCAACAAAACAAAAAAATTCAATGGTCTTTGTCGTTTATTGATATTTTAATGCGTATATTCATATCGAGAGTTTCATATTGAAAATATAACCATATAAAATAGATAATAACCACATGTAACCTAAACATTATTTAAATAAGAAATATATATATTTAAATAACATAAAACATACTAATATATTGGTTTCTAAAAATTGGTAGGTTCATAAAACCGTTTATTTCTCTTACTTTCATACATCGCTTTTTTCAATTTCATAATTATTTGATAAAATCTGAAGCAGAGAGAGAATCGTCTTAATGATTATGCCGCCTTAAACACTGCAACATGTCACGGGCTTAATCACTTCTTCATTGCTTTTTAACAATTATTCTTGCCGCCAATACGTAAATCCATCAAAACTTCTCGTTCAAGCACTTTTAATTGCTTACGTAGTTATCGTGTATCTCCTCGAATCGCAAAACCATCTAAAAACTCTAAATATTTTTAAATCAAACAAAGAAAATAACCGATGGGTTATGCTATTTATTATGCATGTCATTTTATTGGAGGTATCATTACATATGACAAACGCTATACTTTTCATAAACATAATTTATCAAGTTACGATAGATGCATTAAAAAATCTGTTTTCTTAATAGAAATTTTTAGGGTACTAATAATCTAAGATTAATACAGTAAAAATAAAAGGTGCAAAATTTGTTGTACACAGAACAGTACAAAACAAATACAGATTAAATACAAGAATACCACAATTTTGATTTTTTTTTTTTATCTCAACCACAATTTTGATTTGGTTATGTAATTAATTATATTTTTTAGTATTTTCGCTATTTCTATATTTTAATTAGTGTGGCCCCCGTCGTCTCTTGGACTTTGATTGAAATTGCTTTCATTTTTTTTTCTTTGTTTAAGATTTTTGTTTTATTATCAAAATATTTTGTTTCCAAAAAGTTCTGACTAGTCAACTACCAACTTATTTTTGCCATTCAATAAGCAAAAAACTCTCCAAAAACATATTTTTTTATTATTTATTTTGCCTCTTAGATGATGATGAGTATTGAGTACATACTCTGTGAATATATAAGCATGTTTTACTTGAAAGTTGATATACAACTAGTATAAAACTTTCCCAACCAAGTCATAATATTATATTTCAAAGTATGAACAAAAAAAAAATTAATTAAAATCGTATGTAGCTTTGGATCACCTGTTATGGTTACAATAGATTTTTGATACTGAAACAGTAATGCAGTCTATGTAAGGCTTTCTGTCTCTTCTTTTGGTTTAATTTTAATTATATGGTGTTAGGGTTAGGCTATCTTTTGTTGGCTGCATCCTCAGGTTTTGAGTGATGGTTTTTGTAATTGGCTAACAGTAAATGAATATACGACCAAAAAAACATTAATTAAGTGCAGTTTCCCTAAAATTTATTTATTTACATGCATTTTTCAGTTACCACTCACTCTAACAAATAAAAATATGTCTTTCTATAGTGTAACATTATTTAGTGTTTTTTCTGTTCATGGTAACTAATTTATTTAAGTGTAGTTTTTGTAATTGGCTAACAGTAAATGAATATACGACCAAAAAAACATTAATTAAGTGTAGTTTCCCTAAAATTTATTTATTTACATGCATTTTTCAGTTACCACTCACTCTAACAAATAAAAATATGTCTTTCTATAGTGTAACATTATTTAGTGTTTTTTCTGTTCATGGTAACTAAACTGATCTACATTAGCCATGCATGCCGCTTCACTAATCTACAAAATGTATCCACGGTGAGATTTATATGAACGATTATGAGCACACATGATTTGCTAGTCTTTAGTGGGCAGGTCGAGTATAGAACATACAAGAAGAGATATTGTTCCAAAGATTAAAGGTAAGAAATCCCGAAAATATGACTAACGAGTATACAAGAGTATGGATCATCAAAGTAAGTACCTTTTCTGAACGGAACTCTTCCCATAATCTCTTCAAGTCATGGAGACAAGACTCGCCGTAAGGAAAAGAGAGTCTTGACTGATGGTTCAGGACTTCTTGAGCCTCGATAAAGAGTTTGACCCATACGGGCAAGCCATTGGAGCTGTCAAAAGAGAGTCTTTCCTCGTGACCGACGAGTCTTTGGACCGTTTCAAGGCTCTATTAGTCGAGAAATCGGGTCTGAATTTCACTACATTCGAAGCTCTAGGTGCTTACATTTGGCGTGCAAAGTAAGTTACCCCTTCTGCGCTTTGATCAAGTTTCTTGAAATGTTGATCTGAATGAAGAAAGTTTCGAAATGCAAAGTAAGAGCTGCGAAGATTGGGGAAGAGGAGAATGTGAAGTATGTGTATTCGATCAATATAAGGAGATTGATGAATCCACCTTTGTCTAAAGGCTACTGAGGAAATGGTTGTGTGCCAATGTATGCTCAGCTTAAAGCTGGAGAGCTCATGGTGCAACCCATTTGGAAAACCGCAGAGCTCATAAAACAGAGCAAATCCAATGCGAGTGACTGGATTCACAGACTGGCGATACTTGGGTCATTCAACGGTGGATTTCGGATGGGGAGGACCCGTGACGGTTCTGCCACTATCATACAAGTTGCTGGGAAGTATGGAACCATATTTTTTCTTGCCATATTCTGCTGATGTTGGAGCTGGAAGCAAGACTGACACTGGCTTTAAGGTTTTGGTGAATTTACGCGAATCTGCAATGCCCGAGTTCAAAGAGGCCATGGATAAGTTCCACAAGGGTGAATTTGTGCTCTCTTGATCACGACAAAGCGACCTCTAAAACCGCACAATAAAACAAAAACATAAACACACAAGTAATCAACCATTTGTATAAGTTTTTGGTTTCATCACAGAACATATGTTCTCGAGTGTTGAAAATTGAAGTGATCAAAGGCTGAGAATAAGTCAATCCAGTTTTTTAGGAGTCAATAACAAACCGAGTCTCAAGCTCGTGTTGCAGTCAGAGTCTTACGCATTGTTAGGGACTCTGTTAGTTGTTATTTGTCTTACGCATTGTTAGGGACTCTGTTAGTTGTTATTTGTCTTACGCATTGTTAGGGAGTCTTACGCGAATCTGCAATGCAATACTCTATTACCATGTCTGAGCTACGAGCATAGAGTATGAGATACAGAAGAGGACCCGCTAGACAGGGGAAAGCATACAGGTTCAGAAAAACGTATATCCCACCATAAAAAAAAAATTAAATCATGTGAAGACTCGGAGACACTTAGACTTGGTGCCAATGCTATTTTTCACTTGGAAACAACAAACCCCACTTCAACCCAGAACGGGAAAAACAAAAAGAGAGTTAAGAACAGCTTACATGGTAACTAAACTGATCTACATTAGCATGCATGCCGCTTCACTAATCTACAAAATGTATCCACGGTGAGATTTATATGAACGATTATTAGCACACATGATTTGCTAGTCTTTAGTGGGCAGGTCGAGTATAGAACATACAAGAAGAGATATTGTTCCAAAGATTAAAGGTAAGAAATCCCAAAAATATGACTAACGAGTATACAAGAGTATGGATCATCAAAGTAAGTACCTTTTCTGAACGGAACTCTTCCCATAATCTCTTCAAGTCATGGAGACAAGACTCGCCGTAAGGAAAAGATGGAGGGGGGAGGAAGACGGCGGAGCAGTACGCGTCTGCGGTAGCAATGTTGTCCTTAAGCAATGTTGCCCATTTCATCGTTGTTCTTTTCGATCCTAGAAACTTTCATCCGACGACGACCTCAGCAGAACAGACCCTGACTCGGGTCTCGAACACGACCCACCAGATCCGGGTCGTCTATCAGAAAGAAAATTCAACCGTAATGCGATCAACCCAAAACTCTCATCGCTTACCAGAAGTAACACACATATATCCTCCTAAAATGACGCCAACGGAATGAGATCGAATTAAAGAAAGAAGAAGATCAAATTGAGCTAGTACAATGAGTCAAATTAGGGTTTCTAACAAGTAGAAAGATCTAAGATCCAAAATTTGTTTTAACCGCTACACTTTGAAAAATCTCTTGCCCTTGCACGATAGAATGAGCAAACCGATTTTGACAAATTAGGAAGCCTTAGCGGATAAAAGAAAAAACAAAACAAAATAATTTAATTTACCGCTAAAAAATTTAGATTTTCACAGTCATTTTTGCCCTATTTCCCGCTCAATCGTCTCACTTTTCTCTATAAAGACATTTTGTTTGTTCCCTTAAACACATTTTCGCTGAAGTCTTTTTGTTTGTTCTTTCCAGGTATTTTTTTTTTGTCGACTTCTTTCATTATTAATATTTCATTATATTGTTACAAAATAATCATTTCATTCTTTTTAATATCTCTACTTATTCTCTTGTTTCCATTGACAAGCCTCCACTTTTTTTTCCTGTAGATAATTAATTTCTTTTTGTGTTTCTATCGACAAAACAAGATCACAAAGAAAGAAAAGTGCAACGTTGTTATGGCGGCTCCAAATAAACGCAAACATTCTGATAAAGAAAAACCACCGATCAAGAGACAAAAGAAGACTATCGAAGCTGTGAAGTCTAAATTTACAAAACCGGTAGACATGAAAGCTATTACAGCCAAATTAACGAAGCCGGAGCAAACAAAGACAAATCCGAAGGTTAGGCGATCAATCCATGAGAAGTCTTATACAACAAAACCAGGTGACAAGATCGAAAATCAAAATCACAGTTTCAAAGACCTGATAGCAAAGGCACGAGAGAAACTACAAGAAAAGAGACAGATCGATCATCAAAAGGATTACATCGCAAGCCAGAGGATAGCTGCTCGGTTAGCCCTAAATCAGATGGTAAAAACCGTTGATTTCGATGAGCATCTTAAATATCACACGGAATTAGAACAACTTGGGTGTGATTTCAT
Organism: Streptanthus diversifolius; assembly: GCA_039880935.1. NCBI lineage: Eukaryota > Viridiplantae > Streptophyta > Magnoliopsida > Brassicales > Brassicaceae > Streptanthus > Streptanthus diversifolius. The sequence continues at coordinate 23,193,060 of JAXGFM010000014.1, read as the reverse complement.
TCGCGATCAAGTCCGTTGTTTGAACATGTTCAATTTGTTGTCAAGAAGCGACTACTACAAATAAGAATCTAACTCAGTCTTGGAGAAGAAGAATATCACAGAGTCTGATGAACATTTTCAATGAGGATTCGTCATGTATGTTTAGACTAGAATTTGATTTTTATTTTTTTGTTGTAATTTCAATTAGAGATAACAATTTGTAGAGGTTATTAGTTAGTTGCAATAAAAAACCAAATTTTTTTGGGTCTCATGGATTTAATTTGATTTTAGGTTTGAAATAATTATGATTAATAAAAAACAAAAATTATTTTTATTGAGTATTTTATTATTACCAAAATCAATATAAAGTATAAATTTTATATTTGGCGTCTGGTAATGCTTTAAATAATGCATGACTTCGAAAGTAGTATGGATTCCGATTTAAAATATACCGACGTTGTTAAAAAAATCATTTTAATTAATACAAAGGTTTATAACTCTGCTTGAAAACAAAGTTTGCAAGTCCTATACAAATGCATCTATTGGAGGGGACCGAGGGGTCCTCAAAGGTCAAAACCCGACCTGCCTATTATCAACAGACAACTAGATCAACAAAACTGTATCGATATAACTAAATAATTGAGATTATTAACAAAAGAGAATATATATGTGTTTCTACTAACCTGCAATACTCTATTTGTAATTGGTTGTTCACGTTTATGGTTGCAGAGAAAACAGAGTGTTACTAAACTTTGCTGCTTCATTCAATAAACTCACTGTCTTTTATAGGCTTTACCAGACTCATAACAACTTCCTAAAACTACGGACACTAACATGATCACACATTCGCACGAACACATGATCACACGAGCAATTGCAATACTCCTACACAAAGCTAAAGACTCGGATTCTATAACAGAATCGATAACAGACACATGAGACAAAGTCTCTTATTTGAATTGGTAACATAACGGTAACTAAAACCAAACACTATTACCATGTCTGACCTACGAGCATTACGAGATACAGAAGAGGACCCACTAGACAGGGGAAAAACATAGAGGTTTAGAAAAACGTATATCCCACCATAAAAAAAAAGGTTTATACTAAAGCTGGAGTTGTACCGTTCTCCAAAACCGCAACAAGCAGGCAAGGGCCTCTTCATGAACCCTGAACAGTATCATTGATTGAAAACTTAGTCAAATACTGAAATCAGTGATTTGATTGTGTAGATTCAGTGGAGGAATCAAAGAAGGCTAGCCGAATTTTCCTAATCATAGATAATAAAAAAGAGAGTTGATCTTCCCCACCTGAAGTAAAGCCACATAAGTTAGGCAAACTATCTTTGAAGCTCTTAAGCTGGACGCCTAAACTGAAGTTGGCACATGCAAAATGTTAACCTCTCTCCTCAAGAAAGGAACATTCCATTGCCGTTGCTCTCGCAGCCGCGAAATTAACTCCCTTCTCATAGTTTCCATTTTGAGATTCAAAAAGGGGAGGCACAGGTGCGAACCCCCAAGAATTCAGCTGTAAAACAGAGCCATAGCAAAGTAGTCAGTGACCACACACACTTAGTGGGTCTTGTTTTAAGATTTTTTCAGGTTTTTAGAGAATCAAACTTGTTAAAAAAGCAACAGGATTTAAAGAAGTTATACGTAAGAGTTACACAGAAACAACAAAAAGAAAAAGAAAAACAGGGGAAGAGGACGGCCGTACCGATGAAGTCGATGATGAGGCGGCCGCCGCAAAATCGGCCTATTGGATGATGGAAGAAGGTTTCTCCGTACGGTGGAAATCAGGAAATTCGTTAGGAGTAGAGAGACGGATCAAGTTCCCTGTGTCGACAGTCGAATCTGCGAAGCTGATGATCGACTGGAAAGTCCGGCATTGCGGTCCCAAGTTCACAGATCAGGAGCTTCTTCAATGGAGGAGATGCCATGTTAGTGGACCGAAGATCGCTATACGTTGTCCCTTCGAGTTTTCTATTGCTGTATATTATATAGTTTCTAATCGATAATTTACTAGAGATGGACAAAAAAATAAAGAGGGAGTTAATTGTTGGACACAAGTAGGTAGAGACGACCAGAGATGGGCTTTTCTCTTGCACTGTTTTGTGTATTCGTTTATATTTAATTCAATAATTAAGACTTTAAACTACTTTGAAAGAGATGTTATACTAGTTTTTGTTTGTTTTAAAGTCGGATTAAAATTTAGCGTAAATTTTGATATAGAAAATGGCCAATTTTAGAAACAATTTAATCTTCTATCTTTCCAAGTTATAGCTTAACATCTTTCTGAAGATATCACATGTATTTTAGTTCCAACACTTGAACCACTTTCTCCCAAACAACAATACAACATAATACAATACAATACAGGATCCAACACAAGAACAGAAAGAACGTATATGAATTATAGATTAGCTATTATCAGCTGCTATTCATCAATGACTATTTTGTTTCTAATGACTCCTTGTTCTGGATCTCGGAGCTGATGCAGGACCAATCGAAAGGAGGAATCGCATACGGTCCTTCAAGTAAGCCCTGAGCTATCCATCTGTATGCAGCCTCAGTCATATGAATGCCGTCCCAATTCACATACTTTGAAGGATCATGACAACATCCAACTCCTTCAGAACCACATACTATACCAAATGTGAAGTTGTACGGTCCTCCTAAACCGCAACAAACGGGCAAGGGTCTGTTCATGAGCCCTGGTCATAGTATCATTGATTTAAATGTAAAGTTGTACGGTCAAATACAGAAATGAGTGATTTGAGTTGTGTAGAGGAATCAAACAAGTCTAACCGAATTTTGCTGGTTCTTGGATAAGGCGTAACAGAGCGTTGTAGTAGTCGCCGTATATGATGTTGACGAGAGGGTAAAGCTTCCTGAGTCTGTTGAGTTCTGCCTGAAGCAGCTCATTGTGGTATTCTGAGAACTCGTTGAGCCATGTCAAACATCCAGTTACAGGATCATACTTTTCTTTGTTTGCTGTTTGATATAATGTCAAATAGATTACTGAGCATCCAAGCGGGAAATCTCCGGGAACTAGGAATGTTCTTCCTCCCATATCGACCAACTCCTGGATTCAACATTAAGTTCCCCAAAAACAAGGTAACATGTACATTTTTTTTCTTTTATAAACTAATCAACAAAGATCAAGATTGTTTACCGTGATTGCTGAAGAAATAGTAGTGATCACAAGAGGAACGAGCTCTTTGACCTCCTCAATGTTTCTGTGGTCGAAGAAAGGGTAATTATAATCATTCCCTCCAATCTCTCCCATGAGAATCAAAGCATTTCCAATCATATCTCTACAATCTAAATGAAAAACGAAACAATAAAAGCAAACCGCTACAAGTTATAGCTAGCTCAATTCAACTGCCAAATACATAATAATCATCACTCTATTGGTTGATCTTTACCACCTGATGGCGAGCCACAGAGATTTGGTAAACTCTGTTTGAAGCTCTGAAGCTGAACTCCTAAACTGATGTTCCTGTGCGGACAATGAATCCCTCTCTCCTCAAGAAAAGAAGTGTCCAGTGCCGTTGCTCCTCCCACCGCGAAATTAACTCCTTTCTCAAAGTTTCCATTTTTAGATCCATAAAATGGAGGCACATGTGGGAACCCTAAGAATTCAGCTATGAAACAGAACCAAGAGATTAAAAAAAAAAGAAGAGTTTTTGGATTATTCTTAGAGATTAAAACACAGTCAATCAAAAAGAAAGAGACAGAAGAAAGTACCGATGAAGTCGATGACAAGGCGACCATCGGAGAACCTCCCGGTTGGATGGTGGAAGAAGGTTTCTCCGTATGGCGGAAACGCGGATTCAGGAAGTTTGTTTGGAGCAGAGAGACCGATCAAGTTTCCGGTGTCGGTAATTGAATCGCCAAAACTGATGATCGACTCGAAATTCAGGCATTTCGTTTCCGACCTCACGACAGTGACAAGAAGAGTAGGTAAAAAGAAGCTCACGAGCTTAATTAGCAGATGGGAATCTAGAGACGCCATGCAAAATGTTCGAAGTGCCTTTTCTACCTATCTTTCCTTTCTCATTGGAAAATCTTTACTTTTGCTAAAAGTTATTATATAGGAGGAGCGAAATGTTTTCGCACTTACACAGAGACGAAAACAACAAGAAAAAGAAAAGACAGTGAATGACAATTGGCGGGGGTTGGGCCGACGAGTAGTCATGAGTCATGAGCTTTGTTGTTGTCTGATAAGTAAGTGTGGGGCAAGGCAATTTACTCTGTGTGGACAACAATACTTTGTATTTGGCAATTAATTTAATTGCTATGGCCATATTGGGTTTTTATTTATTTAATATTAATTTTGTTTATTTATACGAAAACGCTATATACTTTTTTTTTATGACCCAATTAACATACTCAGATGGATTTTGACATTAGCTAACTCCTTTGGATCCACATTCTTCATCAACAGTAAAGTTGTATTGACCTCCAACTCCACAACAAGCAGCCAAAGGTCTGTTCTTGAACCCTGAAAAAGGATCCATAAAAACGTTGGTTAACGAATCAAACCGTGAGGCTCAAGAGAAGAGTTTAAAGGTGCAGGACAGTATTTGGCTGGTTCTTGGAAAAACGGGTACATAGAGTTGTAGTATTCTGCGTAAATGATGCTGATATGAGAGTAGAGCTTTAGGAGCCGTGTAAGTTATGTCTTAAGCTGTTCATTATGGTACACCCCGAATTCGTTGAGCCATGGGAGACAACCTGTAAACGGGTCGTGTTCTTCTTCCGTGGTCTCAAATAGAGTAAGATACGCAGGGAAACATCCAAGTGGAAAGTTTCCAGGAACCAGAAATGCTTTGCCTCCCAAATCGATCAAATCATGTAGTTTTGTTGCTTAATTTGTTAAATTACAAAACAAACGTGTTTTTTATGGGTGGAAATGTAAATATTTGTTACCAAAATTGCAGAAGATATAGCTTTGATGACTAGAGGAACTAGCTCCTTAATTTCATTGATACTTTTACCTTCGAAAAACGGGTATTTATAGTCGTTCACTCCAATCTCTCCCATGAGTGTCAGCGAGTCTCCAAACACCTCTCTGCAATCTAAATAAAGCCGTTAGTAGCAAGCTCGATTTATCATCATAGAAGAAAACAAGGCTAAATTTCTCACCACGAGAAGACGAGGCGCAAAAGTTAGGTTAATTTGCTTGAAGATGTTAAGCTGAACACTTAAACTAACATTGGTGAAATTAGTTTCAATTCCTTTTTCCATAAGAAATACACGATCTAACGCGGTTGCTCCATACACTGCGAAATTGATCCCTTGATCAAAGCGAACGCTTTTAGAGCCAAACTAAGGCGGTACATAGGATAGTCCCACGAATTCGGCTGTCCAAATATGAACACAACATTACAAAACACAAGAGGAAGTAGGGATTTCAACTTGGTGTTTAAGCAAGTAAGACCTGAAGGATAGCAGACGGTTTTGCCTAAATGTTTGGTGAGGTACCAATGAAACCGATGATGAGGCGGCCGGAGGGAAGATGGAAGAAGCTTTCACCGAAAGGAAGGAAGGCGGCTTGAGGAGGATGATTGACGTCCGAGAGACGGAAATAATTTCCAGTGTCGGCGATGGAGTCACCAAAGCTGATGTTCTATGAATAACGCCGGCACGGTGGTTCTGATGAGACAACGATGATGGTGGAAGAAAAGACAAGTAGAAATCTTGAGATGAGCTTGTTCAGTGGAGCAGCCATGGGAACAGTCGTCATCGTCTCCGTTACTCAATTTTATTAATCTATTTCGACCACTAATTAATGTAGTGTTACGCAAGTATTGGATTTTATCACTCTATTACAGGACACCTAGGTCCATGCATGGATACACATGCGCTAATCACTTCCCTTCTATCAGAGTTTCCTTTCCAATCTCAGCAGTTGAAGCTATTTTAATTTGCTCAGCGTCTGTCCACTAATTTTTAATGCCCCCAAACAAAAATATTATAAACAAAATAGCAATTATTTTTTTAAAAAAAAAATCGAATTTGATCTATTATAAAAAACATTTAGTACTAAAATATAATTTTCTTACATTTTTGTCGCAAAATCATTTATCAAACTCACATAGTCGAAATCTTTAGTAATACTTGTCTTTACTGATAGTAAAGCTAACCCATTCAATCTCTCTTGTGACAGAGTATATCGCAAATAAGTTTTTTATAAATTTTAGTTTTAAAAAACTTATTTATGTGGTAGCAAATAAAACTATTATAGTCAATAATATACATAAATGATTCCTATATTTGGATAACAATATTACATTCTTTTCAGAAAATCAAGTATTTTAATAGGCTTATCCTGACTTCAGTCTGTAAAACATTTGGAAGATGAAAAAAAAAATGAATCTCAAAAGTCTTTTTTTCTTAACTAATCTATCTTTTTTTTAAACTATTAATTATAAATATAAAATTAATTGAAAAATAAACATTTTCAAAAAAGTCACTATATCTCATGCTATTAAAAAAGGAAGACACAATTTTTTTAAAAAATTAACATATTTTTTCTTCACACAAATATATTTAAAATTCATTAAAAATATATTAACTTATACTTTAATTTTACTAAATATGACTTTTTGTATGGCCTAGGCCAAGGCCAAGCAACCAGGCCGAGCGAATTTGCTTAATCATGCGCGAGTGTCTGATGCGATATTTCCGGACACAAACTTCCAAAAACAACACTTTGTCTACATTAGCATTAAATTTCATTTCATATAGAAAAAAAAACGTCTCAAATTCTAACTTCGTTGACTCATACTGCCTAGTTTAGAAAATATCTCATAAAATGCTAGGTTTGTACCGTGGGTATCTATCTTTAGTAAGACCTAACTCAGGCAGTCAGGCTCCTTTTTCGGTAATAGAGGAAACTTAGTGTTTCTTGGTAGAACATAAGACTTGGGGAACTTTTGTTTACGGACTAATTATTTGTATATGGAGGATAATGTTTGTATCACTCTCTTTGAGGCCGTCGGATGGGTCCAGTTACCATATCTCAAACCATATCTTTAAGCCCCAAACGATCTCACATATCCATTAAAAAAAATTGTTCATGGATGAACAAAGGACATCAACATCTCAGAAATCAAGAGACGAAAGATGTGCTCGAAATCACTGATAAAAGTTGTACTGGCAACTATAGCACTAACCCTAGATGATAAATGATCTGTTTGTAGATTAGAATTGCCAAATATGCGTAGGTTTCATAAATTCGCACATTTGAGATAAAAGTTGTACCGTCAAAAGTATACTGACTAGCCTCGAAGAACATATAGATTATCTAATATGGTTAAAAATGTTTCACTAATCATGTCAAGTTTTAAGGGATTGCAAATATTAAAATTAATTCTGTGCGTAGCACATGTCAAATTATTTTATATTTGAAGGATTGGTGAGTGTCAGTAGTGAAGTCAATAAGGACGTGTGAAGTTAATAAGGACGTGGTGCAATCTAAAATAATTGTTGTTATTGAGATAATGGATCATGAGGTGATAAATGAAATTTAAGCCTAGAGTAGATGTGTCAATTCTAACTGAAAAACATTTAGGACGACTGAAGTCTAAGATGACCAAGAGTATAACCATTGACCAATTTTAAAACTTAATTTTAGATGACCAAGAATGAGACTGAAAACTAAATTAGGGAACAACCTTGAAACGCATCTAGGACAACTGGACGACTGAAATCCTAAATAACAAAGTGAAATTTATCAAGGAAGACTTTTGGAACGCATCGAGAACGACAGATGCCTGAGATGAACAAAAAAGTTTAAATAACTTTCTTAAAATAGAAAAAGCCGTTAGAGAACTTTCCTAAAATAGAAAGAGACGATGACTTAGCACAAATAACAAATGAGGAGTCTCCTACTTTGATTCAACTCCCCAAAAGAACTGTTACACTCTCAATTTTAATGGAGATGATTGAATATTTTTTTTTGATGTTTTAGTGTTTTAAAAATATTTAAAATCTTTTCAAGTGAAATATAAAAAAATAAAAATAAAGTAAAACCAGATTAAAACATTTTGAAAGTCGCACGGTCACAGTGCATGGACCAGGATCGCAATTCTTACACCCGTGTGATCACTCATATGAGTTTGCATGGTCACAACGCTTGGACCAGAAAAGAAGTCCATCCACCTGTGTGATCACTCGCACGAGTTTGCATGGCAACAGTACTTGGTCTAGAACAAGCTTTTTGGACCCGTGTGAACTCTCGGCTCTCCTTGCATGGTCTTGGTGCCCGGCCCAAGACTTCACTCCGCCCCCATGACATTTGCAAGATTTCAAGAAAATTTCATTTTTAGACACGGATTCGACCTAAAATAACCTTAAATAAATAAATATCTGATTTTAATCTATATTTAGAAAATGCTTTATTTTCTGCAAAATTTTATATCTATTTTCTATGGGGAGAAGATCTTTCATATGACAATTTTGAAAAAAAATCTAAACATTTTTTATATGTTTTCTGTCATACTTCTTTGTTTGTTATCTGCAATTATGTGTGAATATATCAATTGTTAGGTTTAAGGTTCTTCAAGGGATTTCATGAATTGCTAATTTGGGATTGTTAGGTAGAGAATTCTCAATTGGATTCTTCATCTATTGTCGATTTTAATTTTTGAACTTGACTTGCGACTTAGTTTATAATCTCATATTATTTGAGACATTAAAAATGTGGGAGTTCATGAAAAAACATATATGAGCAAAATATCATTAACCAATAGGAGTTGATGTTATAATGTTTTTTAAACTAATCAAATCGTTTATAATACATGTTTAGATTATTGAATTCACCGGGAGTTAATATTAATAGATCTATAAAATAGGGACTTAATACTCTGGCAAAAGATTAATCTAGTCTATCGATTTGAATTCGAGAACTATGTTTAATACTTTCCATACCTAATATTCGTTATGCATGTTTCCTACAAATTACATCGATGCATAATTCCTTTAATTCATAGTTTTACAACAATTTTTTTATTTACTTTTCTTGCAACAGAACAAACAAACTATATATTATTTTATTTCTATTCTATTTTCGTAGATTGTTGTGTAATACTAATTTTTATGGATTCAATTCCTTTTACACTACTGTGATTTACAGTGTACTTACAGTCTTTTATTAGGGTTAAATAAACCATATGTTTTAGGGTATTTGATTATTTGGGCATGAACTATCATCATAACCAAATAATTTGATGACGGCATAACCACCTAAAAATTGAATGGTAAAACAATCCGATAGCTGAATAAAATAGGCCACTTCACCTGAACCTGTTCTATTTATCATGACGACCACACAATTAAAATATTCAAGATGGTTGTCCAATCAAAAGAAAGATAATTTATATTTAAACAACTCAGCACCATTCTTAATTCTAGCATTACGGGCAAAACTCTGCTTGCAAATTTATAAATACAGGGATCAAAGAGAATAAAACCTAGATTTTCACTCATAACCATCTGCTAGGATGGAGTCACGGAGATGCAGTCTAAATTTTTTTTTTTTAATTTATACTTCATCCGTTTTAAAAAAAGAAGAATATTGATTAACTTTTATGTTCATTATTCTTAACTAGTGATAATGAATTGAAAATTTCAAAAAAAAAAATAATTGAAAATAGTCAACATTACTATATTGAAAATGATTATCCTCTCTTCGGGAGTTTTTGTCAATAGTCAACAATACTATATTATGTCAAAACCAAGCCGTACCAAAAACTTGTTCTTGTTAATCGTCATCATCAGTTCATGACTACATTTTTTACACATCATGTTTTTTTTTTTATAACCAATGAATTATAACTGCTGAAAGAATATTCTTTATCCACTGATGCAAAGCCAGGGCAGGACCAGAGGAAAGCAGGGTTTGCATAGGGACCATTGAGTAAACCCTGAGCCATCTTTCGGTACGTGGCTTCGGTTAAATGATAACCTTCCCAATTTACATATTCAGATGGATCTTGGCAATAGCTAACTCCTCTGTATCCACACTCTTCATTAACATTGAAGTTGTATTTACCTCCAACTCCACAACAAGCAGCCAAAGGTCTGGTATTAAACCCTAAAACTGATCCATAAAGACATCTGTTAAGAAATCAAATCGTGAGGATCAAGGACAGAGTTTTGAAAGGGCACGGACCGTATTTTGCTGGTTCTTGAAAAAACCGGTATAAGGAGTTGTAGTAATCGGCGTAAATGATGTTTGCATGAGGGTAGAGTTTTTGGAGTTGTTTGAGTTTTGTCATGAGCTGTTCATTGTGGTGCTCGGCAAACTCATTGAGCCAAGGGAGACAACCTGTGAAACTGTCGTATTCTTCTTCTTTCGCATTCTCAAATAGAGTGAGATACGACACGGAACATCCTATTGGAAAGTTTCCGGGTACCAAAAAGGTTTTGCCTCCCAAATCAATCAAATCCTGTAGTTTTGTTGGCAAGTTGTTAATACTTAAAACACAGATGTGATTTTACTTGGGAGAGAAATGATAAGATTTGCTACCACAACTGCCGAAGAAATAGCTTTGATGATTAGAGGAAAAAGAAAAATCATTTTAATTAATTAAAGGTTTATAACTCTGCTTGAAAGTCATATACAAATGCATCTATTGGACGGGTCCTTAAAGGTCAAAACCTGACCTGCCTATTATCAACAGGCAACTAGATCGAAAAAACTGTATCGATATAACTAAATAATGGCATTGGGATTATTAACAAAAGAGAATATATATGTGTTTCTACTAACCTGCAATACTCTATCACCATGTCTGAGCTACGAGCATAGAGTATGAGATACAGAAGAGGACTCGCTAGACAGGGGAAAACATACAGGTTTAGAAAAACGTATATCCCACCATAAAACATGTGAAGACTCGGAGACACTTAGACTTGGTGCCAATGCTATTTTTCACTTGGAAACAACAAACCCCACTTTATAGAAGTAAAAAAAGAAGAGAGAGTTAGGAACAGCTTTACATGGTAACTAACTGATCTACATTAGCATGCCGCTTCACTAATCTACAAAATGTATCCTTTAAGGCGGCTTCCTTCTCCTGCATGACATGAACATGATTTGCTAGTCTTTAGTGGGCATAGAACATACAAGAAGAGATATTGTTCCAAGATTAAAGGTAAGAAATTCCGAAAATATGACTAACGAGTATACAAGAGGATCAACAAATGTCTTACACCAACAGCAATCATGTCAACAAAATTACAGAATCCAATTCATAATACTGATGAACTAATTAAATTAAACATGTCAACGAAAAAGATTTAAAATTTAAGTAGCAGCAGGCTTTGACTCTTATTTATCAATCTTGTCACAAAATACAGCACCACAAATGTTGCAAAAAGAAAAAAACTAGCAACAGTGCACAACATCATAGACCAAAACCAGATCAAGCAAAACCAGAAGAGTTAAAGAATACCTTGAAGGAGATGAGTTGAAAGTCATGGAGACAAGACTCGCCGTAAGGAAAAGATGGAGGGGAGGAGGAAGACGGCGGAGCAGTACGCGTCGGCGGTAGCGGGGTCAGAGGATTGAGCAAATCCGACCTTCACCTTGATGTCCTTAAGCAATGTTGCCCATTTCATCGTTGTCCTTTTCGATCCTAGAAACTTTCATCCGACGACGACCTCAGCAGAGCAGACCCTGACTCGGGTCTCGAACACGACCCACCAGATCCGAGTCGTCCATCAGAAAGAAAATTCAACCGTAATGCGATCAACCCAAAACTCTCATCGCTTACCAGAAGTAACACACATATATCCTCCTAAAATGACGCCAACGGAATGAGATCGAATTAAAGAAAGAAGAAGATCAAACTGAGCTAGTACAATGAGTCAAATTAGGGTTTCTAACAAGAAGAAAGATCTAAGATCCAAAATTTGTTTTAACCGCTACACTTTGAAAAATCTCTTGCCCTTGCACGATAGAATGAGCAAACCGATTTTGACAAATTAGGAAGCCTTAGCGGATAAAAGAAAAAAAAACAAAATAATTTAATTTAATTTACCGCTAAAAAATTTAGATTTTCACAGTCTTTTTTGCCCTATTTCCCGCTCAATCCTCTCACTTTTCTCTATAAAGAGATTTTGTTTGTTCCCTTAAACACATTTTCGCTGAAGTCTTTTTTGTTTGTTCTTTCCAGGTATTTTTTTTTTGTCGACTTCTTTCTTTATTAATATTTCATTATATTGTTACAAAATAATTATTTCATTCTTTTTGTATCTCCACTTATTCTCTTGTTTCCATTGACAAGCCTCCACCTTTTTTTTTTTTCTTTAGATAATTAACTTCTTCTTGTGTTTCTATCGACAAAACAAGATCATAAAGAAAGAAAGGTGCAACGTTGTTATGGCGGCTCCAAATAAACGCAAACATTCTGATAAAGAAAAACCACCGATCAAGAGACAAAAGAAGACCATCGAAGCTGTGAAGTCTAAATTTACAAAACCGGTAGACATGAAAGCTATTACAGCCAAATTAACGAAGCCGGAGCAAACAAAGACAAATCCGAAGGTTAGGCGATCAATCCATGAGAAGTCTTATACAACAAAACCAGGTGACAAGATCGAAAATCAAAATCACAGTTTCAAAGACCTGATAGCAAAGGCACGAGAGAAACTACAAGAAAAGAGACAGATCGATCATCAAAAGGATTACATCGCAAGCCAGAGGATAGCTGCTCGGTTAGCCCTAAATCAGATGGTAAAAACCGTTGATTTCGATGAGCATCTTAAATATCACACAGAATTAGAACAACTTGGGTGTGATTTCATTCGCGATCAAGTCCGTTGTTTGAACATGTTCAATTTGTTGTCAAGAAGCGACTACTACAAATAAGAATCTAACTCAGTCTTGGAGAAGAAGAATATCACAGAGTCTGATGAACATTTTCAATGAGGATTCGTCATGTATGTTTAGACTAGAATTTGATTTTTATTTTTATGTAATTCAGTTAGAGATAACAATCCGTAGATGTTATTAATTAGTTGCAATAAAAAACCAAATTTTTATTGGCCTCATGGATTTAGTTTGATTTTAGATTTGAAATAATTATGATTAATAAAAAAAAAATATTTTTATTGAATATTTTATTATTACCAAAATCAATATAAAGTATAAATATTGTATTTGGCGTCTGGTAATGCCTTAGAGAGTGCATTACTTAGAAAGTAGTATGAATTCAGATTCAAAATCTACCAAAGTTGTTAAAAGGAATAATCATTTTAATTAGTAATCCACAGGCTTATAACTCTGTTTGAAAACAAAGTTTGAAAGTCCTATACAAATGCATCTATTGGAGGGATCCTCAAAGGTCAAAACCCGACCTGTTTATTATCAACTAGATCAAAAAAACTGTATCGATATAGCTAAATAATGACATTGGGATTATTAATAAATGCTTGTCTATGATGCATTCAAAACCAACGTGTTCAACCAAAAATTCTAAACCCTAAATTTTAAATTTTTATAGGCTTTGGTTTGTGTGCCAAACTGTTCTCTCTTTTGGATTTCACTTCGTTATTTCATCATTTGAAATTTCCATTTGACCATTCTCAATTCCTCATTGATTTTGTATATAACAGTATCCCTATCCTATATTAGCAAATACTCTACAATTTTGAAGTAGTCTCACATTCTATTGTGATTCTCGATACCGATAACAACCTCAACGTCAGCTTCCGTTACCTCCGCGTCTACTCTTCCTCTTCTTCCGCCGTCGTCCGGAATACCCCCTCCGCAGTCGTCTCCGCCTCACTCGCCACCGCTCTAGTTCACTATTACCCTCTCGCCGGCTCTCTCCGCCGCTCCAAGTCTGACAACCGCTTCGAACTGTACTGCGGCGCTGGTCAAACCGTCCCTCTAGTCAACGCCTCTGTTAACTGCACCCTCGAATCCGTCGGGTATTTGGATGGACCCGATCCAGGTTTCGTCGAGAGATTGGTACCTGATCCGACCCGGGAGGAAGGAATGCTCAATCCATGTATCCTCCAGGTTACTATGTTTCAGTGCGGTGGTTGGGCTCTCGGAGCGTCGCTTCACCACGCGATCTGCGACGGTTTGGGTTCGAGTCTGTTCTTCAACGCCATGGCTGAATTAGCTCGCGGAGTTACTAAGATTTCGATCGAACCGGTTTGGGACAAAGAACGTCTTCTTGGTCCAAGGGAGAAGCCTTGGGTTGGAGCTCCGGTTCAGGACTTCTTGAGCCTCGATAAAGAGTTTGACCCATACGAGCAAGCCATTGGAGCTGTCAAAAGAGAGTCTTTCCTCGTGACCGACGAGTCTTTGGACCGTTTCAAGGCTCTATTAGTCGAGAAATCGGGTCTGAATTTCACTACATTCGAAGCTCTAGGTGCTTACATTTGGCGTGCAAAGTAAGTTACCCCTTCTGTGCTTTGATAAAGTTTCTTGAAATGTTGATCTGAATGAAGAAAGTTTCGAAATGCAGAGTAAGAGCTGCGAAGATTGGGGAAGAGGAGAATGTGAAGTATGTGTATTCGATCAATATAAGGAGATTGATGAATCCACCTTTGCCTAAAGGCTACTGAGGAAATGGTTGTGTGCCAATGTATGCTCAGCTTAAAGCTGGAGAGCTCATGGTGCAACCCATTTGGAAAACCGCAGAGCTCATAAAACAGAGCAAATCCAATGCGAGTGACTGGATTCACAGACTGGCGATACTTGGGTCATTCAACGGTGGATTTCGGATGGGGAGGACCCGTGACGGTTCTGCCACTATCATACAAGTTGCTGGGAAGTATGGAACCATATTTTTTCTTGCCATATTCTGCTGATGTTGCAGCTGGAAGCAAGACTGACACTGGCTTTAAGGTTTTGGTGAATTTACGCGAATCTGCAATGCCCGAGTTCAAAGAGACCATGGATAAGTTCCACAAGGGTGAATTTGTGCTCTCTTGATCACGACAAAGCGACCTCTAAAACCGCACAATAAAACAAAAACATAAACACACAAGTAATCAACCATTTGTATAAGTTTTTGGTTTCATCACAGAACATATGTTCTCGAGTGTTGAAAATTGAAGTGATCAAAGGCTGAGAATAAGTCAATCCAGTTTTTTAGGAGTCAATAACAAACCGAGTCTCAAGCTCGTGTTGCAGTCAGAGTCTTACGCATTGTTAGGGACTCTGTTAGTTGTTATTTGTCTTACGCATTGTTAGGGACTCTGTTAGTTGTTATTTGTCTTACGCATTGTTAGGGAGTCTTACGCGAATCTGCAATGCAATACTCTATTACCATGTCTGAGCTACGAGCATAGAGTATGAGATACAGAAGAGGACCCGCTAGACAGGGGAAAGCATACAGGTTCAGAAAAACGTATATCCCACCATAAAAAAAAAATTAAATCATGTGAAGACTCGGAGACACTTAGACTTGGTGCCAATGCTATTTTTCACTTGGAAACAACAAACCCCATTTCAACCCAGAACGGGAAAAACAAAAAGAGAGTTAAGAACAGCTTACATGGTAACTAACTGATCTACATTAGCATGCATGCCGCTTCACTAATCTACAAAATGTATCCACGGTGAGATTTATATGAACGATTATTAGCACACATGATTTGCTAGTCTTTAGTGGGCAGGTCGAGTATAGAACATACAAGAAGAGATATTGTTCCAAAGATTAAAGGTAAGAAATCCCGAAAATATGACTAACGAGTATACAAGAGTATGGATCATCAAAGTAAGTACCTTTTCTGAACGGAACTCTTCCCATAATCTCTTCAAGTCCAGTTCCAACTCATTAGTTGGTTATCTCTGATTTCGAGAAGTAAAAAAAAAAAAAGGATCAACAAATTTCTTACACCAACAGCAATCATGTTACCAAAATTACAGAATCCAATTCATAATACTGATTAACTAATTAAATTAAACATGTCAATGAAAAAGATTTTAATATGTAAGTAGCAGCAGGCTTTGACTCACTCTCATTTATCAATCTTATCACAATCCAGCACCACAAATGTTGCCCATTTCATCGTTGTCCTTTTTGATCCCAGAAATTTTCATCCGAAGACGACCTCAACAGACCAGACCCTGACTCGGGTCTCGAACACGACCCACCAGATCCGAGTCGTCGATCAGTAAGAAAAATCAACACTAATGCGATCAACCCAAAACTCTCATCGCTTACCAGAAGTAACACACATATATCCTCCTAAAATGACGCCAACGGAATGAGATCGAATTAAAGAAAGAAGAAGATCAAATTGAGCTAGTACAATGAGTCAAATTAGGGTTTCTAACAAGAAGAAAGATCTAAGATCCAAAATTTGTTTTAACCGCTACACTTTGAAAAATCCCTTGCCCTTGCACGATAGAATGAGCAAACCGATTTTGACAAATTAGGAAGCCTTAGCGGATAAAAGAAAAAAAAAAACAAAATAATTGAGTAAGCTAAATAAATTAGATTTTCACAGTCATTTTTGCCCTATTTCCCGCTCAATCGTCTCACTTTTCTCTATAAAGACATTTTGTTTGTTCCCTTGAACACATTTTCGCTGAAGTCTTTTTTGTTTGTTCTTTCCAGGTATTTTTTTTTTGTCGACTTCTTTCATTATTAATATTTCATTATATTGTTACAAAATAATCATTTCATTCTTTTTAATATCTCCACTTATCCTCTTGTTTCCATTGACAAGCCTCCACCTTTTTTTTTCTTTAGATAATTAACTTCTTCTTGTGTTTCTATCGACAAAACAAGATCACAAAGAAAGAAAGGTGCAACGTTGTTATGGCGGCTCCAAATAAACGCAAACATTCTGATAAAGAAAAACCACCGATCAAGAGACAAAAGAAGACCATCGAAGCTGTGAAGTCTAAATTTACAAAACCGGTAGACATGAAAGCTATTACAGCCAAATTAACGAAGCCGGAGCAAACAAAGACAAATCCGAAGGTTAGGCGATCAATCCATGAGAAGTCTTATACAACAAAACCAGGTGACAAGATCGAAAATCAAAATCACAGTTTCAAAGACCTGATAGCAAAGGCGCAAGAGAAACTACAAGAAAAGAGACAGATCGATCATCAAAAAGATTACATCGCAAGCCAGAGGATAGCTGCTCGGTTAGCCCTAAATCAGATGGTAAAAACCGTTGATTTCGATGAGCATCTTAAATATCACACGGAATTAGAACAACTTGGGTGTGATTTCATTCGCGATCAAGTCAGTTGTTTGAACATGTTCAATTTGTTGTCAAGAAGCGACTACTACAAATAAGAATCTAACTCAGTCTTGGAGAAGAAGAATATCACAGAGTCTGATGAACATTTTCAATGTGTATGTTTAGACTAGGATTTGATTTTTATTTTTATGTTGTAATTTGATTTTAGGTTTGAGATGATTATGATTAATAAAAAACAAAAATTATTTTTATTGAGTATTTTATTATTATGAAAATCAATATAAATTATAAACCCTATATTGTAATGCCTTAAATAATGCATGACTTAGAAAGTAGTATAGATTCCGAATTAAAATATACCCAAGTTGTTAAAAAAAATCATTTTAATTAATACAAAGGTTTATAACACTGCTTGAAAACAAAGTTTGAAAGTCCTATACAAATGCATCTATTGGAGGGGTCCTCAAAGGTCAAAACCCGACCTGCCTATTATCAACAGGCAACTAGATCGGAAAAAAAACTGAATCGATATAACTAGATAATGGCATTGGGATTATTAACAAAAGAGAATATATATGTGTTTCTACTAACGTGCAATACTCTATTACCATGTCTGACCTACGAGCATTACGAGATACAGAAGAGGACCCACTAGACAGGGGAAAAACATAGAGGTCTAGAAACGTATATCCCACCACAAAACCGCAACAAGCAGGCAAGGGCCTCTTCATGAACCCTGAATAGTATCATTGATTGAAAACTTAGTCAAATACTGAAATCAGTGATTTGATTGTGTAGATTCAGTGGAGGAATCAAAGAAGGCTAGCCGAATTTTCCTAATCATAGATAATAAAAAAGAGAGTTGATCTTCCCCACCTGAAGTAAAGCCACATAAGTTAGGCAAACTATCTTTGAAGCTCTTAAGCTGGACGCCTAAACTGAAGTTGGCACATGCAAAATGTTAACCTCTCTCCTCAAGAAAGGAACATTCCATTGCCGTTGCTCTCGCAGCCGCGAAATTAACTCCCTTCTCATAGTTTCCATTTTGAGATTCAAAAAGGGGAGGCACAGGTGCGAACCCCCAAGAATTCAGCTGTAAAACAGAGCCATAGCAAAGTAGTCAGTGACCACACACACTTAGTGGGTCTTGTTTTAAGATTTTTTCAGGTTTTTAGAGAATCAAACTTGTTAAAAAAGCAACAGGATTTAAAGAAGTTATACGTAAGAGTTACACAGAAACAACAAAAAGAAAAAGAAAAACAGGGGAAGAGGACGGCCGTACCGATGAAGTCGATGATGAGGCGGCCGCCGCAAAATCGGCCTATTGGATGATGGAAGAAGGTTTCTCCGTACGGTGGAAATCAGGAAATTCGTTAGGAGTAGAGAGACGGATCAAGTTCCCTGTGTCGACAGTCGAATCTGCGAAGCTGATGATCGACTGGAAAGTCCGGCATTGCGGTCCCAAGTTCACAGATCAGGAGCTTCTTCAATGGAGGAGATGCCATGTTAGTGGACCGAAGATCGCTATACGTTGTCCCTTCGAGTTTTCTATTGCTGTATATTATATAGTTTCTAATTGATAATTTACTAGAGATGGACAAAAAAATAAAGAGGGAGTTAATTGTTGGACACAAGTAGGTAGAGACGACCAGAGATGGGCTTTTCTCTTGCACTGTTTTGTGTATTCGTTTATATTTAGTTCAATAATTAAGACTTTAAAGCTACTTTGAAAGAGATGTTATACTAGTTTTTGTTTGTTTTCAAAAGTATTTTAAAGGATTAAAATTTAGCGTAAATTTTGATATAGAAAATGGCCAATTTTAGAAACAATTTAATCTTCTATCTTTCCAAGTTATAGCTTAACATCTTTCTGAAGATATCACATGTATTTTAGTTCCAACACTTGAACCACTTTCTCCCAAACAACAATACAACATAATACAATACAATACAGGATCCAACACAAGAACAGAAAGAACACAACATAATACAATACAATACAGGATCCAACACAAGAACAGAAAGAACGTATATGAATTATAGATTAGCTATTATCAGCTGCTATTCATCAATGACTATTTTGTTTCTAATGACTCCTTGTTCTGGATCTCGGAGCTGATGCAGGACCAATCGAAAGGAGGAATCGCATACGGTCCTTCAAGTAAACCCTGAGCTATCCATCTGTATGCAGCCTCAGTCATATGAATGCCGTCCCAATTCACATACTTTGAAGGATCATGACAACATCCAACTCCTTCAGAACCACATACTATACCAAATGTGAAGTTGTACGGTCTTCCTAAACCGCAACAAACGGGCAAGGGTCTGTTCATGAGCCCTGGTCATAGTATCATTGATTTAAATGTAAAGTTGTACGGTCAAATACAGAAATGAGTGATTTGGGTTGTGTAGAGGAATCAAACAAGTCTAACCGAATTTTGCTGGTTCTTGGATAAGGCGTAACAGAGCGTTGTAGTAGTCGCCGTATATGATGTTGACGAGAGGGTAAAGCTTCCTGAGTCTGTTGAGTTCTGCCTGAAGCAGCTCATTGTGGTATTCTGAGAACTCGTTGAGCCATGTCAAACATCCAGTTACAGGATCATACTTTTCTTTGTTTGCTGTTTGATATAATGTCAAATAGATTACTGAGCATCCAAGCGGGAAATCTCCGGGAACTAGGAATGTTCTTCCTCCCATATCGACCAACTCCTGGATTCAACATTAAGTTCCCCAAAAACAAGGTAACATGTACATTTTTTTTCTTTTATAAACTAATCAACAAAGATCAAGATTGTTTACCGTGATTGCTGAAGAAATAGTAGTGATCACAAGAGGAACGAGCTCTTTGACCTCCTCAATGTTTCTGTGGTCGAAGAAAGGGTAATTATAATCATTCCCTCCAATCTCTCCCATGAGAATCAAAGCATTTCCAATCATATCTCTACAATCTAAATGAAAAACGAAACAATAAAAGCAAACCGCTACAAGTTATAGCTAGCTCAATTCAACTGCCAAATACATAATAATCATCACTCTATTGGTTGATCTTTACCACCTGATGGCGAGCCACAGAGATTTGGTAAACTCTGTTTGAAGCTCTGAAGCTGAACTTCTAAACTGATGTTCCTGTGCGGACAATGAATCCCTCTCTCCTCAAGAAAAGAAGTGTCCAGTGCCGTTGCTCCTCCCACCGCGAAATTAACTCCTTTCTCAAAGTTTCCATTTTTAGATCCATAAAATGGAGGCACATGTGGGAACCCTAAGAATTCAGCTATGGAACAGAACCATAAGATTAAAAAAAAAAGAAGAGTTTTTGGATTATTCTTAGAGATTAAAACACAGTCAATCAAAAAGAAAGAGACAGAAGAAAGTACCGATGAAGTCGATGACAAGGCGACCATCGGAGAACCTCCCGGTAGGATGGTGGAAGAAGGTTTCTCCGTATGGCGGAAACGCGGATTCAGGAAGTTTGTTTGGAGCAGAGAGACCGATCAAGTTTCCGGTGTCGGTAATTGAATCGCCAAAACTGATGATCGACTCGAAATTCAGGCATTTCGTTTCCGACCACACGACAGTGACAAGAAGAGTAGGTAAAAAGAAGCTCACGAGCTTAATTAGCAGATGGGAATCCAGAGACGCCATGCAAGATGTTCGAAGTGCCTTTTCTACCTATCTTTCCTTTCTCATTGGAAAATCTTTACTTTTGCTAAAAGTTATTATATAGGAGGAGCCAAATGTTTTCGCACTTACACAGAGACGAAAACAACAAGAAAAAGAAAAGACAGTGAATGACAATTGGCGGGGGTTGGGCCGACGA
Source organism: Streptanthus diversifolius (assembly GCA_039880935.1). Classification (NCBI taxonomy): domain Eukaryota; kingdom Viridiplantae; phylum Streptophyta; class Magnoliopsida; order Brassicales; family Brassicaceae; genus Streptanthus; species Streptanthus diversifolius. Next base: position 23,172,069 of record JAXGFM010000014.1, on the reverse strand, counting down.
GTAGTCATGAGTCATGAGCTTTGTTGTTGTCTGATAAGTAAGTGTGGGGCAAGGCAATTTACTCTGTGTGGACAACAATACTTTGTATTTGGCAATTAATTTAATTGCTATGGCCATATTGGGTTTTTATTTATTTAATATTGATTTTTTTTATTTATACGAAAACGCTATATACTTTTTTTTTATGACCCAATTAACATACTCAGATGGATTTTGACAGTAGCTAACTCCTTTGGATCCACATTCTTCATCAACAGTAAAGTTGTATTGACCTCCAACTCCACAACAAGCAGCCAAAGGTCTGTTCTTGAACCCTGGAAAAGGATCCATAAAAACGTTGGTTAACGAATCAAACCGTGAGGCTCAAGAGAAGAGCTTAAAGGTGCAGGACAGTATTTGGCTGGTTCTTGGAAAAACGGGTACATAGAGTTGTAGTATTATGTGTAAATGATGCTGATATGAGAGTAGAGCTTTAGGAGCCGTGTAAGTTATGTCTTAAGCTGTTCATTATGGTACACCCCGAATTCGTTGAGCCATGGGAGACAACCTGTAAACGGGTCGTGTTCTTCTTCCGTGGTCTCAAATAGAGTAAGATACGCAGGGAAACATCCAAGTGGAAAGTTTCCAGGAACCAGAAATGCTTTACCTCCCAAATCGATCAAATCATGTAGTTTTGTTGCTTAATTTGTTAAATTACAAAACAAACGTGTTTTTTATGGGTGGAAATGTAAATATTTGTTACCAAAATTGCAGAAGATATAGCTTTGATGACTAGAGAGGAACTAGCTCCTTAATTTCATTGATACTTTTGCCTTCGAAAAACGGGTAATTATAGTCGTTCACTCCAATCTCTCCCATGAGTGTCAGCGAGTCTCCAAACACCTCTCTGCAATCTAAATAAAGCCGTTAGTAGCAAGCTCGATTTATCATCATAGAAGAAAACAAGGCTAAATTTCTCACCACGAGAAGACGAGGCGCAAAAGTTAGGTTAATTTGCTTGAAGATGTTAAGCTGAACACTTAAACTAACATTGGTGAAATTAGTTTCAATTCCTTTTTCCATAAGAAATACACGATCTAACGCGGTTGCTCCATACACTGCGAAATTGATCCCTTGATCAAAGCGAACGCTTTTAGAGCCAAACTAAGGCGGTACATAGGATAGTCCCACGAATTCGGCTGTCCAAATATGAACACAACATTACAAAACACAAGAGGAAGTAGGGATTTCAACTTGGTGTTTAAGCAAGAAAGACCTGAAGGATAGCAGACGGTTTTGCCTAAATGTTTGGTGAGGTACCAATGAAACCGATGATGAGGCGGCCGGAGGGAAGATGGAAGAAGCTTTCACCGAAAGAAAGGAAGGCGGCTTGAGGAGGATGATTGACGTCCGAGAGACGGAGATAATTTCCCGTGTCGGCGATGGAGTCACCAAAGCTGATGTTCGATGAATAACGCCGGCACGGTGGTTCTGATGAGACAACGATGATGGTGGAAGAAAAGATAAGTAGAAATCTTGAGATGATTTCTTCTTCAGTGGAGCAGCCATGGGAACAATCGTCATCCTCTCCGTTACTCAGTTTTATTAATATCTTTCTACCACTAATTCATGTAGTGTTGTATTGGATTTTATCACTCTATTACAGGAAACCTAGGTCCATGCATGGATACACATGCGCTAATCACTTCCCTTCTATCAGAGTTTCCTTTCCAATTTCAGCCGTTAAAGCTATTTTAATTTGCTCTGTCCACTAATTTTTAATGCCCCCAAACAAAAATATTATAAACAAAATAGCAATTATTTTTTTTAAAAAAAAATCGAATTTGATCTATTATAAAAAACATTTAGTACTAAAATATAATTTTTCTTACATTTTTGTCGCAAAATCATTTATCAAACTTACATAGTCAAAATCTTTAGTAATACTTGTCTTTACTGATAGTAAAGCTAATCCATTCAATCTCTCTTGTGACAGAGTATATCGCAAATAAGTTTTTTATAAATTTTAGTTTTAAAAAACTTATTTATGTGATAGCAACTAAAATCATTATAGTCAATAATATACATAAATGATTCCTATATTTGGATAACAATATTCCATTCTTTTCAGAAAATCAAGTATTTTAATAGGCTTATCCTGACTTCAGTCTGTAAAACATTTGGAAGATGAAAAAAAAATGAATTTCAAAAGTCTTTTTTTCTTAACTAATCTATCTTTTTTTTCTTAACTATTAATTATAAATATAAAATTAATTGAAAAATAAACATTTTCAAAAAAGTCACTATATCTCATGCTATTAAAAAAGGAAGACACAATTTTTTAAAAAATTAACATATTTTTTCTTCACACAAATATATTTAAAATTCATTAAAAATATATTAACTTATACTTTAATTTTACTAAATATGACTTTTTGTATGGCCTAGGCCAAGGCCAAGCAACCAGGCCGAGCGAATTTGCTTAATCATGCGCGAGTGTCTGATGCGATATTTCCGGACACAAACTTCCAAAAACAACACTTTGTCTACATTAGCATTAAATTTCATTTCATATAGAAAAAAAAACGTCTCAAATTCTAACTTCGTTGACTCATACTGCCTAGTTTAGAAAATATCTCATAAAATGCTAGGTTTGTACCGTGGGTATCTATCTTTAGTAAGACCTAACTCAGGCAGTCAGGCTCCTTTTTCGGTAATAGAGGAAACTTAGTGTTTCTTGGTAGAACATAAGACTTGGGGAATTTTTGTTTACGGACTAATTACTTGTATATGGAGGATAATGTTTGTATCACTCTCTTTGAGGCCGTCGGATGGGTCCAGTTACCATATCTCAAACCATATCTTTAAGCCCCAAACGATCTCACATATCCATTAAAAAAAATTGTTCATGGATGAACAAAGGACATGAACATCTCAGAAATCAAGAGACGAAAGATGTGCTCGAAATCACTGAAAAAAGTTGTACTGGCAACTATAGCACTAACCCTAGATGATAAATGATCTGTTTGTAGATTAGAATTGCCAAATATGCGTAGGTTTCATAAATTCGCACATTTGAGATAAAAGTTGTACCGTCAAAAGTATACTGACTAGCCTCGAAGAACATATAGATTATCTAATATGGTTAAAAATGTTTCACTAATCATGTCAAGTTTTAAGGGATTGCAAATATTAAAATTAATTCTGTGCGTAGCACATGTCAAATTATTTTATATTTGAAGGATAGGTGAGTGTCAGTAGTGAAGTCAATAAGGACGTGTGAAGTTAATAAGGACGTGGTGCAATCTAAAATAATTGTTGTTATTGAGATAATGGATCATGAGGTGATAAATGAAATTTAAGCCTAGAGTAGATGTGTCAATTCTAACATGAAAAATATTTAGGACGACTGAAGTCTAAGATGACAAAAAGTATTTAACCATTGACCAATTTTAAAACTTATCTAGGACGATTGAATGACTGAAATTTTAGATGACCAAGAATGAAACTGAAAACTAAATTAGGGAACAACCTTGAAACGCATCTAGGACAACTGGACGACTGAAATCCTAAATAACAAAGTGAAATTTATCAAGGAAGACTTTTGGAACGCATCGAGAACGACAGATGCCTGAGATGAACAAAAAAGTTTAAATAACTTTCTTAAAATAGAAAAAGCTGTTAGAGAACTTTCCTAAAATAGAAAAAGACGATGGCTCAGCACAAATAACAAATGAGGAGTCTCCTACTTTGATTCAACTCCCCAAAAGAACTGTTACACTCTCAATTTTAACGGAGATAATTGAATAACTTTTTTTTTGATGTTTTAGTGTTTTAAAAATATTTCAAATCTTTTCAAGTGAAATATAAAAAATAAAAATAAAGTAAAACCAGATTAAAACATTTTGAAAGTCGCACGGTCACAGTGCATGGACCAGGATCGCAATTCTTACACCCGTGTGATCACTCATATGAGTTTGCATGGTCACAACGCTTGGACCAGAAAAGAAGTTCATCCACCTGTGTGATCACTCGCACGAGTTTGCATGGCAACAGTACTTGGTCTAGAACAAGCTTTTTGGAACCGTGTGAACTCTCGGCTCTCCTTGCATGGTCTTGGTGCCCGGCCCAAGACTTCACTCCGCCCCCATGACATTTGCAAGATTTCAAGAAAATTTCATTTTTAGACACGGATTCGACCTAAAATAACCCTAAATAAATAAATATCTGATTTTAATCTATATTTAGAAAATGCTTTATTTTCTGCAAAATTTTATATCTATTTTCTATGGGGAGAAGATCTTTCATATGACAATTTTGAAAAAAAATCTAAACATTTTTTATATGTTTTGTCATACTTCTTTGTTTGTTATCTGCAATTATGTGTGAATATATCAATTGTTAGGTTTAAGGTTCTTCAAGGGATTTCATGAATTGCTAATTTGGGATTGTTAGGTAGAGAATTCTCAATTGGATTCTTCATCTATTGTCAATTTTAATTTTTGAACTTGACTTGCGACTTAGTTTATAATCTCATATTATTTGAGGCATTAAAAATGTGGGAGTTCATGAAAAAACATATATGAGCAAAATATCATTAACCAATAGGAGTTGATGTTATAATGTTTTTTAAACTAATCAAATCGTTTATAATACATGTTTAGATTATTGAATTCACCGGGAGTTAATATTCATAGATCTATAAAATAGGGACTTAATACTCTGGCAAAAGATTGATCTAGTCTATCGATTTGAATTCGAGAACTATGTTTAATACTTTCCATACCTAATATTTGTTATGCATGTTTCCTACAAATTACATCGAAGCATAATTCCTTTAATTCATAGTTTTACAACAATTTTTTTATTTACTTTTCTTGCAACAGAACAAACAAACTATATATTATTTTATTTCTATTCTATTTTCGCAGATTGTTGTGTAATACTAATCTTTATGGATTCAATCCCTTTTACACTACTGTGATTTACAGTGTACTTACAGTCTTTTATTAGGGTTAAACCATATGTTTTAGGGTATTTGATTATTTGGGCATGAACTATCATCATAACCAAATAATTTGATGACGGCATAACCACCTAAAAATTGAATGGTAAAACAATCCGATAGCTGAATAAAATAGGCCACTTCACCTGAACCTGTTCTATTTATCATGACGACCACACAATTAAAATATTCAAGATGGTTGTCCAATCAAAAGAAAGATAATTTATATTTAAACAACTCAGCACCATTCTTAATTCTAGCATTACGGGCAAAACTCCGCTTGCAAATTTATAAATACAGGGATCAAAGAGAATAAAACCTAGATTTTCACTCATAACCATCTGCTAGGATGGAGTCACGGAGATGCAGTCTAAATTTTTTTTTTTTTTAAATTTATACTTCATCCGTTTTAAAAAAAGAAGAATATTGATTAACTTTTATGTTCATTATTCTTAACTAGTGATAATGAATTGAAAATTTCAAAAAAATAATAATAATTGAAAATAGTCAACATTACTATATTGAAAATGATTATCCTCTCTTCGGGAGTTTTTGTCAATAGTCAACAATACTATATTATGTCAAAACCAAGCCGTACCAAAAACTTGTTCTTGTTAATCGTCATCATCAGTTCATGACTACATTTTTTACACATCATGTTTTTTTTTTATTTATAACCAATGAATTATAACTGCTGAAAGAATATTCTTTATCCACTGATGCAAAGCCAGGGCAGGACCAGAGGAAAGCTGGGTTTGCATAGGGACCATTGAGTAAACCGTGAGCCATCTTTCGGTACGTGGCTTCGGTTAAATGATAACCTTCCCAATTTACATATTCAGATGGATCTTGGCAATAGCTAACTCCTCTGTATCCACACTCTTCATTAACATTGAAGTTGTATTTACCTCCAACTCCACAACAAGCAGCCAAAGGTCTGGTATTAAACCCTAAAACTGATCCATAAAGACATCTGTTAAGAAATCAAATCGTGAGGATCAAGGACAGAGTTTTGAAAGGGCACGGACCGTATTTGGCTGGTTCTTGAAAAAACCGGTATAAGGAGTTGTAGTAATCGGCGTAAATGATGTTTGCATGAGGGTAGAGTTTTTGGAGTTGTTTGAGTTTTTGTCATGAGCTGTTCATTGTGGTGCTCGGCAAACTCATTGAGCCAAGGGAGACAACCTGTGAAACTGTCGTATTCTTCTTCTTTCGCATTCTCAAATAGAGTGAGATACGACACGGAACATCCTATTGGAAAGTTTCCGGGTACCAAAAAGGTTTTGCCTCCCAAATCAATCAAATCCTGTAGTTTTGTTGGCAAGTTGTTAATACTTAAAACACAGATGTGATTTTACTTGGGAGAGAAATGATAAGATTTGCTACCACAACTGCCGAAGAAATAGCTTTGATGATTAGAGGAAAAAGAAAAATCATTTTAATTAATCAAAGGTTTATAACTCTGCTTGAAAGTCATATACAAATGCATCTATTGGACGGGTCCTTAAAGGTCAAAACCTGACCTGCCTATTATCAACAGGCAACTAGATCGAAAAAACTGTATCGATATAACTAAATAATGGCATTGGGATTATTAACAAAAGAGAATATATATGTGTTTCTACTAACCTGCAATACTCTATCACCATGTCTGAGCTACGAGCATAGAGTATGAGATACAGAAGAGGACTCGCTAGACAGGGGAAAACATACAGGTTTAGAAAAACGTATATCCCACCATAAAACATGTGAAGACTCGGAGACACTTAGACTTGGTGCCAATGCTATTTTTCACTTGGAAACAACAAACCCCACTTTATAGAAGTAAAAAAAGAAGAGAGAGTTAGGAACAGCTTTACATGGTAACTAACTGATCTACATTAGCATGCCGCTTCACTAATCTACAAAATGTATCCTTTAAGGCGGCTTCCTTCTCCTGCATGACATGAACATGATTTGCTAGTCTTTAGTGGGCATAGAACATACAAGAAGAGATATTGTTCCAAGATTAAAGGTAAGAAATTCCGAAAATATGACTAACGAGTATACAAGAGGATCAACAAATGTCTTACACCAACAGCAATCATGTCAACAAAATTACAGAATCCAATTCATAATACTGATGAACTAATTAAATTAAACATGTCAACGAAAAAGATTTAAAATTTAAGTAGCAGCAGGCTTTGACTCTTATTTATCAATCTTGTCACAAAATACAGCACCACAAATGTTGCAAAAAGAAAAAAACTAGCAACAGTGCACAACATCATAGACCAAAACCAGATCAAGCAAAACCAGAAGAGTTAAAGAATACCTTGAAGGAGATGAGTTGAAAGTCATGGAGACAAGACTCGCCGTAAGGAAAAGATGGAGGGGAGGAGGAAGACGGCGGAGCAGTACGCGTCGGCGGTAGCGGGGTCAGAGGATTGAGCAAATCCGACCTTCACCTTGATGTCCTTAAGCAATGTTGCCCATTTCATCGTTGTCCTTTTCGATCCTAGAAACTTTCATCCGACGACGACCTCAGCAGAGCAGACCCTGACTCGGGTCTCGAACACGACCCACCAGATCCGAGTCGTCCATCAGAAAGAAAATTCAACCGTAATGCGATCAACCCAAAACTCTCATCGCTTACCAGAAGTAACACACATATATCCTCCTAAAATGACGCCAACGGAATGAGATCGAATTAAAGAAAGAAGAAGATCAAACTGAGCTAGTACAATGAGTCAAATTAGGGTTTCTAACAAGAAGAAAGATCTAAGATCCAAAATTTGTTTTAACCGCTACACTTTGAAAAATCTCTTGCCCTTGCACGATAGAATGAGCAAACCGATTTTGACAAATTAGGAAGCCTTAGCGGATAAAAGAAAAAAAAACAAAATAATTTAATTTAATTTACCGCTAAAAAATTTAGATTTTCACAGTCTTTTTTGCCCTATTTCCCGCTCAATCCTCTCACTTTTCTCTATAAAGAGATTTTGTTTGTTCCCTTAAACACATTTTCGCTGAAGTCTTTTTTGTTTGTTCTTTCCAGGTATTTTTTTTTTGTCGACTTCTTTCTTTATTAATATTTCATTATATTGTTACAAAATAATTATTTCATTCTTTTTGTATCTCCACTTATTCTCTTGTTTCCATTGACAAGCCTCCACCTTTTTTTTTTTCTTTAGATAATTAACTTCTTCTTGTGTTTCTATCGACAAAACAAGATCATAAAGAAAGAAAGGTGCAACGTTGTTATGGCGGCTCCAAATAAACGCAAACATTCTGATAAAGAAAAACCACCGATCAAGAGACAAAAGAAGACCATCGAAGCTGTGAAGTCTAAATTTACAAAACCGGTAGACATGAAAGCTATTACAGCCAAATTAACGAAGCCGGAGCAAACAAAGACAAATCCGAAGGTTAGGCGATCAATCCATGAGAAGTCTTATACAACAAAACCAGGTGACAAGATCGAAAATCAAAATCACAGTTTCAAAGACCTGATAGCAAAGGCACGAGAGAAACTACAAGAAAAGAGACAGATCGATCATCAAAAGGATTACATCGCAAGCCAGAGGATAGCTGCTCGGTTAGCCCTAAATCAGATGGTAAAAACCGTTGATTTCGATGAGCATCTTAAATATCACACAGAATTAGAACAACTTGGGTGTGATTTCATTCGCGATCAAGTCCGTTGTTTGAACATGTTCAATTTGTTGTCAAGAAGCGACTACTACAAATAAGAATCTAACTCAGTCTTGGAGAAGAAGAATATCACAGAGTCTGATGAACATTTTCAATGAGGATTCGTCATGTATGTTTAGACTAGAATTTGATTTTTATTTTTATGTAATTCAGTTAGAGATAACAATCCGTAGATGTTATTAATTAGTTGCAATAAAAAACCAAATTTTTATTGGCCTCATGGATTTAGTTTGATTTTAGATTTGAAATAATTATGATTAATAAAAAAAAAATATTTTTATTGAATATTTTATTATTACCAAAATCAATATAAAGTATAAATATTGTATTTGGCGTCTGGTAATGCCTTAGAGAGTGCATTACTTAGAAAGTAGTATGAATTCAGATTCAAAATCTACCAAAGTTGTTAAAAGGAATAATCATTTTAATTAGTAATCCACAGGCTTATAACTCTGTTTGAAAACAAAGTTTGAAAGTCCTATACAAATGCATCTATTGGAGGGATCCTCAAAGGTCAAAACCCGACCTGTTTATTATCAACTAGATCAAAAAAACTGTATCGATATAGCTAAATAATGACATTGGGATTATTAATAAATGCTTGTCTATGATGCATTCAAAACCAACGTGTTCAACCAAAAATTCTAAACCCTAAATTTTAAATTTTTATAGGCTTTGGTTTGTGTGCCAAACTGTTCTCTCTTTTGGATTTCACTTCGTTATTTCATCATTTGAAATTTCCATTTGACCATTCTCAATTCCTCATTGATTTTGTATATAACAGTATCCCTATCCTATATTAGCAAATACTCTACAATTTTGAAGTAGTCTCACATTCTATTGTGATTCTCGATACCGATAACAACCTCAACGTCAGCTTCCGTTACCTCCGCGTCTACTCTTCCTCTTCTTCCGCCGTCGTCCGGAATACCCCCTCCGCAGTCGTCTCCGCCTCACTCGCCACCGCTCTAGTTCACTATTACCCTCTCGCCGGCTCTCTCCGCCGCTCCAAGTCTGACAACCGCTTCGAACTGTACTGCGGCGCTGGTCAAACCGTCCCTCTAGTCAACGCCTCTGTTAACTGCACCCTCGAATCCGTCGGGTATTTGGATGGACCCGATCCAGGTTTCGTCGAGAGATTGGTACCTGATCCGACCCGGGAGGAAGGAATGCTCAATCCATGTATCCTCCAGGTTACTATGTTTCAGTGCGGTGGTTGGGCTCTCGGAGCGTCGCTTCACCACGCGATCTGCGACGGTTTGGGTTCGAGTCTGTTCTTCAACGCCATGGCTGAATTAGCTCGCGGAGTTACTAAGATTTCGATCGAACCGGTTTGGGACAAAGAACGTCTTCTTGGTCCAAGGGAGAAGCCTTGGGTTGGAGCTCCGGTTCAGGACTTCTTGAGCCTCGATAAAGAGTTTGACCCATACGAGCAAGCCATTGGAGCTGTCAAAAGAGAGTCTTTCCTCGTGACCGACGAGTCTTTGGACCGTTTCAAGGCTCTATTAGTCGAGAAATCGGGTCTGAATTTCACTACATTCGAAGCTCTAGGTGCTTACATTTGGCGTGCAAAGTAAGTTACCCCTTCTGTGCTTTGATAAAGTTTCTTGAAATGTTGATCTGAATGAAGAAAGTTTCGAAATGCAGAGTAAGAGCTGCGAAGATTGGGGAAGAGGAGAATGTGAAGTATGTGTATTCGATCAATATAAGGAGATTGATGAATCCACCTTTGCCTAAAGGCTACTGAGGAAATGGTTGTGTGCCAATGTATGCTCAGCTTAAAGCTGGAGAGCTCATGGTGCAACCCATTTGGAAAACCGCAGAGCTCATAAAACAGAGCAAATCCAATGCGAGTGACTGGATTCACAGACTGGCGATACTTGGGTCATTCAACGGTGGATTTCGGATGGGGAGGACCCGTGACGGTTCTGCCACTATCATACAAGTTGCTGGGAAGTATGGAACCATATTTTTTCTTGCCATATTCTGCTGATGTTGCAGCTGGAAGCAAGACTGACACTGGCTTTAAGGTTTTGGTGAATTTACGCGAATCTGCAATGCCCGAGTTCAAAGAGACCATGGATAAGTTCCACAAGGGTGAATTTGTGCTCTCTTGATCACGACAAAGCGACCTCTAAAACCGCACAATAAAACAAAAACATAAACACACAAGTAATCAACCATTTGTATAAGTTTTTGGTTTCATCACAGAACATATGTTCTCGAGTGTTGAAAATTGAAGTGATCAAAGGCTGAGAATAAGTCAATCCAGTTTTTTAGGAGTCAATAACAAACCGAGTCTCAAGCTCGTGTTGCAGTCAGAGTCTTACGCATTGTTAGGGACTCTGTTAGTTGTTATTTGTCTTACGCATTGTTAGGGACTCTGTTAGTTGTTATTTGTCTTACGCATTGTTAGGGAGTCTTACGCGAATCTGCAATGCAATACTCTATTACCATGTCTGAGCTACGAGCATAGAGTATGAGATACAGAAGAGGACCCGCTAGACAGGGGAAAGCATACAGGTTCAGAAAAACGTATATCCCACCATAAAAAAAAAATTAAATCATGTGAAGACTCGGAGACACTTAGACTTGGTGCCAATGCTATTTTTCACTTGGAAACAACAAACCCCATTTCAACCCAGAACGGGAAAAACAAAAAGAGAGTTAAGAACAGCTTACATGGTAACTAACTGATCTACATTAGCATGCATGCCGCTTCACTAATCTACAAAATGTATCCACGGTGAGATTTATATGAACGATTATTAGCACACATGATTTGCTAGTCTTTAGTGGGCAGGTCGAGTATAGAACATACAAGAAGAGATATTGTTCCAAAGATTAAAGGTAAGAAATCCCGAAAATATGACTAACGAGTATACAAGAGTATGGATCATCAAAGTAAGTACCTTTTCTGAACGGAACTCTTCCCATAATCTCTTCAAGTCCAGTTCCAACTCATTAGTTGGTTATCTCTGATTTCGAGAAGTAAAAAAAAAAAAAGGATCAACAAATTTCTTACACCAACAGCAATCATGTTACCAAAATTACAGAATCCAATTCATAATACTGATTAACTAATTAAATTAAACATGTCAATGAAAAAGATTTTAATATGTAAGTAGCAGCAGGCTTTGACTCACTCTCATTTATCAATCTTATCACAATCCAGCACCACAAATGTTGCCCATTTCATCGTTGTCCTTTTTGATCCCAGAAATTTTCATCCGAAGACGACCTCAACAGACCAGACCCTGACTCGGGTCTCGAACACGACCCACCAGATCCGAGTCGTCGATCAGTAAGAAAAATCAACACTAATGCGATCAACCCAAAACTCTCATCGCTTACCAGAAGTAACACACATATATCCTCCTAAAATGACGCCAACGGAATGAGATCGAATTAAAGAAAGAAGAAGATCAAATTGAGCTAGTACAATGAGTCAAATTAGGGTTTCTAACAAGAAGAAAGATCTAAGATCCAAAATTTGTTTTAACCGCTACACTTTGAAAAATCCCTTGCCCTTGCACGATAGAATGAGCAAACCGATTTTGACAAATTAGGAAGCCTTAGCGGATAAAAGAAAAAAAAAAACAAAATAATTGAATTTACCGCTAAATAAATTAGATTTTCACAGTCATTTTTGCCCTATTTCCCGCTCAATCGTCTCACTTTTCTCTATAAAGACATTTTGTTTGTTCCCTTGAACACATTTTCGCTGAAGTCTTTTTTGTTTGTTCTTTCCAGGTATTTTTTTTTTGTCGACTTCTTTCATTATTAATATTTCATTATATTGTTACAAAATAATCATTTCATTCTTTTTAATATCTCCACTTATCCTCTTGTTTCCATTGACAAGCCTCCACCTTTTTTTTTCTTTAGATAATTAACTTCTTCTTGTGTTTCTATCGACAAAACAAGATCACAAAGAAAGAAAGGTGCAACGTTGTTATGGCGGCTCCAAATAAACGCAAACATTCTGATAAAGAAAAACCACCGATCAAGAGACAAAAGAAGACCATCGAAGCTGTGAAGTCTAAATTTACAAAACCGGTAGACATGAAAGCTATTACAGCCAAATTAACGAAGCCGGAGCAAACAAAGACAAATCCGAAGGTTAGGCGATCAATCCATGAGAAGTCTTATACAACAAAACCAGGTGACAAGATCGAAAATCAAAATCACAGTTTCAAAGACCTGATAGCAAAGGCGCAAGAGAAACTACAAGAAAAGAGACAGATCGATCATCAAAAAGATTACATCGCAAGCCAGAGGATAGCTGCTCGGTTAGCCCTAAATCAGATGGTAAAAACCGTTGATTTCGATGAGCATCTTAAATATCACACGGAATTAGAACAACTTGGGTGTGATTTCATTCGCGATCAAGTCAGTTGTTTGAACATGTTCAATTTGTTGTCAAGAAGCGACTACTACAAATAAGAATCTAACTCAGTCTTGGAGAAGAAGAATATCACAGAGTCTGATGAACATTTTCAATGTGTATGTTTAGACTAGGATTTGATTTTTATTTTTATGTTGTAATTTGATTTTAGGTTTGAGATGATTATGATTAATAAAAAACAAAAATTATTTTTATTGAGTATTTTATTATTATGAAAATCAATATAAATTATAAACCCTATATTGTAATGCCTTAAATAATGCATGACTTAGAAAGTAGTATAGATTCCGAATTAAAATATACCTAAGTTGTTAAAAAAAATCATTTTAATTAATACAAAGGTTTATAACACTGCTTGAAAACAAAGTTTGAAAGTCCTATACAAATGCATCTATTGGAGGGGTCCTCAAAGGTCAAAACCCGACCTGCCTATTATCAACAGGCAACTAGATCGGAAAAAAAACTGAATCGATATAACTAGATAATGGCATTGGGATTATTAACAAAAGAGAATATATATGTGTTTCTACTAACGTGCAATACTCTATTACCATGTCTGACCTACGAGCATTACGAGATACAGAAGAGGACCCACTAGACAGGGGAAAAACATAGAGGTCTAGAAACGTATATCCCACCACAAAACCGCAACAAGCAGGCAAGGGCCTCTTCATGAACCCTGAATAGTATCATTGATTGAAAACTTAGTCAAATACTGAAATCAGTGATTTGATTGTGTAGATTCAGTGGAGGAATCAAAGAAGGCTAGCCGAATTTTCCTAATCATAGATAATAAAAAAGAGAGTTGATCTTCCCCACCTGAAGTAAAGCCACATAAGTTAGGCAAACTATCTTTGAAGCTCTTAAGCTGGACGCCTAAACTGAAGTTGGCACATGCAAAATGTTAACCTCTCTCCTCAAGAAAGGAACATTCCATTGCCGTTGCTCTCGCAGCCGCGAAATTAACTCCCTTCTCATAGTTTCCATTTTGAGATTCAAAAAGGGGAGGCACAGGTGCGAACCCCCAAGAATTCAGCTGTAAAACAGAGCCATAGCAAAGTAGTCAGTGACCACACACACTTAGTGGGTCTTGTTTTAAGATTTTTTCAGGTTTTTAGAGAATCAAACTTGTTAAAAAAGCAACAGGATTTAAAGAAGTTATACGTAAGAGTTACACAGAAACAACAAAAAGAAAAAGAAAAACAGGGGAAGAGGACGGCCGTACCGATGAAGTCGATGATGAGGCGGCCGCCGCAAAATCGGCCTATTGGATGATGGAAGAAGGTTTCTCCGTACGGTGGAAATCAGGAAATTCGTTAGGAGTAGAGAGACGGATCAAGTTCCCTGTGTCGACAGTCGAATCTGCGAAGCTGATGATCGACTGGAAAGTCCGGCATTGCGGTCCCAAGTTCACAGATCAGGAGCTTCTTCAATGGAGGAGATGCCATGTTAGTGGACCGAAGATCGCTATACGTTGTCCCTTCGAGTTTTCTATTGCTGTATATTATATAGTTTCTAATTGATAATTTACTAGAGATGGACAAAAAAATAAAGAGGGAGTTAATTGTTGGACACAAGTAGGTAGAGACGACCAGAGATGGGCTTTTCTCTTGCACTGTTTTGTGTATTCGTTTATATTTAGTTCAATAATTAAGACTTTAAAGCTACTTTGAAAGAGATGTTATACTAGTTTTTGTTTGTTTTCAAAAGTATTTTAAAGGATTAAAATTTAGCGTAAATTTTGATATAGAAAATGGCCAATTTTAGAAACAATTTAATCTTCTATCTTTCCAAGTTATAGCTTAACATCTTTCTGAAGATATCACATGTATTTTAGTTCCAACACTTGAACCACTTTCTCCCAAACAACAATACAACATAATACAATACAATACAGGATCCAACACAAGAACAGAAAGAACACAACATAATACAATACAATACAGGATCCAACACAAGAACAGAAAGAACGTATATGAATTATAGATTAGCTATTATCAGCTGCTATTCATCAATGACTATT
Organism: Streptanthus diversifolius; assembly: GCA_039880935.1. NCBI lineage: Eukaryota > Viridiplantae > Streptophyta > Magnoliopsida > Brassicales > Brassicaceae > Streptanthus > Streptanthus diversifolius. The sequence goes on along the minus strand of JAXGFM010000014.1, from coordinate 23,156,961 downwards.
TTGTTTCTAATGACTCCTTGTTCTGGATCTCGGAGCTGATGCAGGACCAATCGAAAGGAGGAATCGCATACGGTCCTTCAAGTAAACCCTGAGCTATCCATCTGTATGCAGCCTCAGTCATATGAATGCCGTCCCAATTCACATACTTTGAAGGATCATGACAACATCCAACTCCTTCAGAACCACATACTATACCAAATGTGAAGTTGTACGGTCTTCCTAAACCGCAACAAACGGGCAAGGGTCTGTTCATGAGCCCTGGTCATAGTATCATTGATTTAAATGTAAAGTTGTACGGTCAAATACAGAAATGAGTGATTTGGGTTGTGTAGAGGAATCAAACAAGTCTAACCGAATTTTGCTGGTTCTTGGATAAGGCGTAACAGAGCGTTGTAGTAGTCGCCGTATATGATGTTGACGAGAGGGTAAAGCTTCCTGAGTCTGTTGAGTTCTGCCTGAAGCAGCTCATTGTGGTATTCTGAGAACTCGTTGAGCCATGTCAAACATCCAGTTACAGGATCATACTTTTCTTTGTTTGCTGTTTGATATAATGTCAAATAGATTACTGAGCATCCAAGCGGGAAATCTCCGGGAACTAGGAATGTTCTTCCTCCCATATCGACCAACTCCTGGATTCAACATTAAGTTCCCCAAAAACAAGGTAACATGTACATTTTTTTTCTTTTATAAACTAATCAACAAAGATCAAGATTGTTTACCGTGATTGCTGAAGAAATAGTAGTGATCACAAGAGGAACGAGCTCTTTGACCTCCTCAATGTTTCTGTGGTCGAAGAAAGGGTAATTATAATCATTCCCTCCAATCTCTCCCATGAGAATCAAAGCATTTCCAATCATATCTCTACAATCTAAATGAAAAACGAAACAATAAAAGCAAACCGCTACAAGTTATAGCTAGCTCAATTCAACTGCCAAATACATAATAATCATCACTCTATTGGTTGATCTTTACCACCTGATGGCGAGCCACAGAGATTTGGTAAACTCTGTTTGAAGCTCTGAAGCTGAACTTCTAAACTGATGTTCCTGTGAGGACAATGAATCCCTCTCTCCTCAAGAAAAGAAGTGTCCAGTGCCGTTGCTCCTCCCACCGCGAAATTAACTCCTTTCTCAAAGTTTCCATTTTTAGATCCATAAAATGGAGGCACATGTGGGAACCCTAAGAATTCAGCTATGGAACAGAACCAAAAGATTAAAAAAAAAAAAGAGTTTTTGGATTCTTCTTAGAGATTAAAACACAGTCAATCAAAAAGAAAGAGACAGAAGAAAGTACCGATGAAGTCGATGACAAGGCGACCATCGGAGAACCTCCCGGTAGGATGGTGGAAGAAGGTTTCTCCGTATGGCGGAAACGCGGATTCAGGAAGTTTGTTTGGAGCAGAGAGACCGATCAAGTTTCCGGTGTCGGTAATTGAATCGCCAAAACTGATGATCGACTCGAAATTCAGGCATTTCGTTTCCGACCACACGACAGTGACAAGAAGAGTAGGTAAAAAGAAGCTCACGAGCTTAATTAGCAGATGGGAATCCAGAGACGCCATGCAAGATGTTCGAAGTGCCTTTTCTACCTATCTTTCCTTTCTCATTGGAAAATCTTTACTTTTGCTAAAAGTTATTATATAGGAGGAGCCAAATGTTTTCGCACTTACACAGAGACGAAAACAACAAGAAAAAGAAAAGACAGTGAATGACAATTGGCGGGGGTTGGGCCGACGAGTAGTCATGAGTCATGAGCTTTGTTGTTGTCTGATAAGTAAGTGTGGGGCAAGGCAAATTACTCTGTGTGGACAACAATACTTTGTATTTGGCAATTAATTTAATTGCTATGGCCATATTGGGTTTTTATTTATTTAATATTGATTTTTTTATTTATACGAAAACGCTATATACTTTTTTTTTATGACCCAATTAACATACTCAGATGGATTTTGACAGTAGCTAACTCCTTTGGATCCACATTCTTCATCAACAGTAAAGTTGTATTGACCTCCAACTCCACAACAAGCAGCCAAAGGTCTGTTCTTGAACCCTGGAAAAGGATCCATAAAAACGTTGGTTAACGAATCAAACCGTGAGGCTCAAGAGAAGAGCTTAAAGGTGCAGGACAGTATTTGGCTGGTTCTTGGAAAAACGGGTACATAGAGTTGTAGTATTATGTGTAAATGATGCTGATATGAGAGTAGAGCTTTAGGAGCCGTGTAAGTTATGTCTTAAGCTGTTCATTATGGTACACCCCGAATTCGTTGAGCCATGGGAGACAACCTGTAAACGGGTCGTGTTCTTCTTCCGTGGTCTCAAATAGAGTAAGATACGCAGGGAAACATCCAAGTGGAAAGTTTCCAGGAACCAGAAATGCTTTACCTCCCAAATCGATCAAATCATGTAGTTTTGTTGCTTAATTTGTTAAATTACAAAACAAACGTGTTTTTTATGGGTGGAAATGTAAATATTTGTTACCAAAATTGCAGAAGATATAGCTTTGATGACTAGAGAGGAACTAGCTCCTTAATTTCATTGATACTTTTGCCTTCGAAAAACGGGTAATTATAGTCGTTCACTCCAATCTCTCCCATGAGTGTCAGCGAGTCTCCAAACACCTCTCTGCAATCTAAATAAAGCCGTTAGTAGCAAGCTCGATTTATCATCATAGAAGAAAACAAGGCTAAATTTCTCACCACGAGAAGACGAGGCGCAAAAGTTAGGTTAATTTGCTTGAAGATGTTAAGCTGAACACTTAAACTAACATTGGTGAAATTAGTTTCAATTCCTTTTTCCATAAGAAATACACGATCTAACGCGGTTGCTCCATACACTGCGAAATTGATCCCTTGATCAAAGCGAACGCTTTTAGAGCCAAACTAAGGCGGTACATAGGATAGTCCCACGAATTCGGCTGTCCAAATATGAACACAACATTACAAAACACAAGAGGAAGTAGGGATTTCAACTTGGTGTTTAAGCAAGAAAGACCTGAAGGATAGCAGACGGTTTTGCCTAAATGTTTGGTGAGGTACCAATGAAACCGATGATGAGGCGGCCGGAGGGAAGATGGAAGAAGCTTTCACCGAAAGAAAGGAAGGCGGCTTGAGGAGGATGATTGACGTCCGAGAGACGGAGATAATTTCCCGTGTCGGCGATGGAGTCACCAAAGCTGATGTTCGATGAATAACGCCGGCACGGTGGTTCTGATGAGACAACGATGATGGTGGAAGAAAAGATAAGTAGAAATCTTGAGATGATTTCTTCTTCAGTGGAGCAGCCATGGGAACAATCGTCATCCTCTCCGTTACTCAGTTTTATTAATATCTTTCTACCACTAATTCATGTAGTGTTGTATTGGATTTTATCACTCTATTACAGGAAACCTAGGTCCATGCATGGATACACATGCGCTAATCACTTCCCTTCTATCAGAGTTTCCTTTCCAATTTCAGCCGTTAAAGCTATTTTAATTTGCTCTGTCCACTAATTTTTAATGCCCCCAAACAAAAATATTATAAACAAAATAGCAATTATTTTTTTTAAAAAAAAATCGAATTTGATCTATTATAAAAAACATTTAGTACTAAAATATAATTTTTCTTACATTTTTGTCGCAAAATCATTTATCAAACTTACATAGTCAAAATCTTTAGTAATACTTGTCTTTACTGATAGTAAAGCTAATCCATTCAATCTCTCTTGTGACAGAGTATATCGCAAATAAGTTTTTTATAAATTTTAGTTTTAAAAAACTTATTTATGTGATAGCAACTAAAATCATTATAGTCAATAATATACATAAATGATTCCTATATTTGGATAACAATATTCCATTCTTTTCAGAAAATCAAGTATTTTAATAGGCTTATCCTGACTTCAGTCTGTAAAACATTTGGAAGATGAAAAAAAAATGAATTTCAAAAGTCTTTTTTTCTTAACTAATCTATCTTTTTTTTCTTAACTATTAATTATAAATATAAAATTAATTGAAAAATAAACATTTTCAAAAAAGTCACTATATCTCATGCTATTAAAAAAGGAAGACACAATTTTTAAAAAAATTAACATATTTTTTCTTCACACAAATATATTTAAAATTCATTAAAAATATATTAACTTATACTTTAATTTTACTAAATATGACTTTTTGTATGGCCTAGGCCAAGGCCAAGCAACCAGGCCGAGCGAATTTGCTTAATCATGCGCGAGTGTCTGATGCGATATTTCCGGACACAAACTTCCAAAAACAACACTTTGTCTACATTAGCATTAAATTTCATTTCATATAGAAAAAAAAACGTCTCAAATTCTAACTTCGTTGACTCATACTGCCTAGTTTAGAAAATATCTCATAAAATGCTAGGTTTGTACCGTGGGTATCTATCTTTAGTAAGACCTAACTCAGGCAGTCAGGCTCCTTTTTCGGTAATAGAGGAAACTTAGTGTTTCTTGGTAGAACATAAGACTTGGGGAATTTTTGTTTACGGACTAATTACTTGTATATGGAGGATAATGTTTGTATCACTCTCTTTGAGGCCGTCGGATGGGTCCAGTTACCATATCTCAAACCATATCTTTAAGCCCCAAACGATCTCACATATCCATTAAAAAAAATTGTTCATGGATGAACAAAGGACATGAACATCTCAGAAATCAAGAGACGAAAGATGTGCTCGAAATCACTGAAAAAAGTTGTACTGGCAACTATAGCACTAACCCTAGATGATAAATGATCTGTTTGTAGATTAGAATTGCCAAATATGCGTAGGTTTCATAAATTCGCACATTTGAGATAAAAGTTGTACCGTCAAAAGTATACTGACTAGCCTCGAAGAACATATAGATTATCTAATATGGTTAAAAATGTTTCACTAATCATGTCAAGTTTTAAGGGATTGCAAATATTAAAATTAATTCTGTGCGTAGCACATGTCAAATTATTTTATATTTGAAGGATAGGTGAGTGTCAGTAGTGAAGTCAATAAGGACGTGTGAAGTTAATAAGGACGTGGTGCAATCTAAAATAATTGTTGTTATTGAGATAATGGATCATGAGGTGATAAATGAAATTTAAGCCTAGAGTAGATGTGTCAATTCTAACATGAAAAATATTTAGGACGACTGAAGTCTAAGATGACAAAAAGTATTTAACCATTGACCAATTTTAAAACTTATCTAGGACGATTGAATGACTGAAATTTTAGATGACCAAGAATGAAACTGAAAACTAAATTAGGGAACAACCTTGAAACGCATCTAGGACAACTGGACGACTGAAATCCTAAATAACAAAGTGAAATTTATCAAGGAAGACTTTTGGAACGCATCGAGAACGACAGATGCCTGAGATGAACAAAAAAGTTTAAATAACTTTCTTAAAATAGAAAAAGCTGTTAGAGAACTTTCCTAAAATAGAAAAAGACGATGGCTCAGCACAAATAACAAATGAGGAGTCTCCTACTTTGATTCAACTCCCCAAAAGAACTGTTACACTCTCAATTTTAACGGAGATAATTGAATAACTTTTTTTTTGATGTTTTAGTGTTTTAAAAATATTTCAAATCTTTTCAAGTGAAATATAAAAAATAAAAATAAAGTAAAACCAGATTAAAACATTTTGAAAGTCGCACGGTCACAGTGCATGGACCAGGATCGCAATTCTTACACCCGTGTGATCACTCATATGAGTTTGCATGGTCACAACGCTTGGACCAGAAAAGAAGTTCATCCACCTGTGTGATCACTCGCACGAGTTTGCATGGCAACAGTACTTGGTCTAGAACAAGCTTTTTGGAACCGTGTGAACTCTCGGCTCTCCTTGCATGGTCTTGGTGCCCGGCCCAAGACTTCACTCCGCCCCCATGACATTTGCAAGATTTCAAGAAAATTTCATTTTTAGACACGGATTCGACCTAAAATAACCCTAAATAAATAAATATCTGATTTTAATCTATATTTAGAAAATGCTTTATTTTCTGCAAAATTTTATATCTATTTTCTATGGGGAGAAGATCTTTCATATGACAATTTTGAAAAAAAATCTAAACATTTTTTATATGTTTTGTCATACTTCTTTGTTTGTTATCTGCAATTATGTGTGAATATATCAATTGTTAGGTTTAAGGTTCTTCAAGGGATTTCATGAATTGCTAATTTGGGATTGTTAGGTAGAGAATTCTCAATTGGATTCTTCATCTATTGTCAATTTTAATTTTTGAACTTGACTTGCGACTTAGTTTATAATCTCATATTATTTGAGGCATTAAAAATGTGGGAGTTCATGAAAAAACATATATGAGCAAAATATCATTAACCAATAGGAGTTGATGTTATAATGTTTTTTTAAACTAATCAAATCGTTTATAATACATGTTTAGATTATTGAATTCACCGGGAGTTAATATTCATAGATCTATAAAATAGGGACTTAATACTCTGGCAAAAGATTGATCTAGTCTATCGATTTGAATTCGAGAACTATGTTTAATACTTTCCATACCTAATATTTGTTATGCATGTTTCCTACAAATTACATCGAAGCATAATTCCTTTAATTCATAGTTTTACAACAATTTTTTTATTTACTTTTCTTGCAACAGAACAAACAAACTATATATTATTTTATTTCTATTCTATTTTCGCAGATTGTTGTGTAATACTAATCTTTATGGATTCAATCCCTTTTACACTACTGTGATTTACAGTGTACTTACAGTCTTTTATTAGGGTTAAACCATATGTTTTAGGGTATTTGATTATTTGGGCATGAACTATCATCATAACCAAATAATTTGATGACGGCATAACCACCTAAAAATTGAATGGTAAAACAATCCGATAGCTGAATAAAATAGGCCACTTCACCTGAACCTGTTCTATTTATCATGACGACCACACAATTAAAATATTCAAGATGGTTGTCCAATCAAAAGAAAGATAATTTATATTTAAACAACTCAGCACCATTCTTAATTCTAGCATTACGGGCAAAACTCCGCTTGCAAATTTATAAATACAGGGATCAAAGAGAATAAAACCTAGATTTTCACTCATAACCATCTGCTAGGATGGAGTCACGGAGATGCAGTCTAAATTTTTTTTTTTTTTAAATTTATACTTCATCCGTTTTAAAAAAAGAAGAATATTGATTAACTTTTATGTTCATTATTCTTAACTAGTGATAATGAATTGAAAATTTCAAAAAAATAATAATAATTGAAAATAGTCAACATTACTATATTGAAAATGATTATCCTCTCTTCGGGAGTTTTTGTCAATAGTCAACAATACTATATTATGTCAAAACCAAGCCGTACCAAAAACTTGTTCTTGTTAATCGTCATCATCAGTTCATGACTACATTTTTTACACATCATGTTTTTTTTTTATTTATAACCAATGAATTATAACTGCTGAAAGAATATTCTTTATCCACTGATGCAAAGCCAGGGCAGGACCAGAGGAAAGCTGGGTTTGCATAGGGACCATTGAGTAAACCGTGAGCCATCTTTCGGTACGTGGCTTCGGTTAAATGATAACCTTCCCAATTTACATATTCAGATGGATCTTGGCAATAGCTAACTCCTCTGTATCCACACTCTTCATTAACATTGAAGTTGTATTTACCTCCAACTCCACAACAAGCAGCCAAAGGTCTGGTATTAAACCCTAAAACTGATCCATAAAGACATCTGTTAAGAAATCAAATCGTGAGGATCAAGGACAGAGTTTTGAAAGGGCACGGACCGTATTTGGCTGGTTCTTGAAAAAACCGGTATAAGGAGTTGTAGTAATCGGCGTAAATGATGTTTGCATGAGGGTAGAGTTTTTGGAGTTGTTTGAGTTTTTGTCATGAGCTGTTCATTGTGGTGCTCGGCAAACTCATTGAGCCAAGGGAGACAACCTGTGAAACTGTCGTATTCTTCTTCTTTCGCATTCTCAAATAGAGTGAGATACGACACGGAACATCCTATTGGAAAGTTTCCGGGTACCAAAAAGGTTTTGCCTCCCAAATCAATCAAATCCTGTAGTTTTGTTGGCAAGTTGTTAATACTTAAAACACAGATGTGATTTTACTTGGGAGAGAAATGATAAGATTTGCTACCACAACTGCCGAAGAAATAGCTTTGATGATTAGAGGAAAAAGAAAAATCATTTTAATTAATCAAAGGTTTATAACTCTGCTTGAAAGTCATATACAAATGCATCTATTGGACGGGTCCTTAAAGGTCAAAACCTGACCTGCCTATTATCAACAGGCAACTAGATCGAAAAAACTGTATCGATATAACTAAATAATGGCATTGGGATTATTAACAAAAGAGAATATATATGTGTTTCTACTAACCTGCAATACTCTATCACCATGTCTGAGCTACGAGCATAGAGTATGAGATACAGAAGAGGACTCGCTAGACAGGGGAAAACATACAGGTTTAGAAAAACGTATATCCCACCATAAAACATGTGAAGACTCGGAGACACTTAGACTTGGTGCCAATGCTATTTTTCACTTGGAAACAACAAACCCCACTTTATAGAAGTAAAAAAAGAAGAGAGAGTTAGGAACAGCTTTACATGGTAACTAACTGATCTACATTAGCATGCCGCTTCACTAATCTACAAAATGTATCCTTTAAGGCGGCTTCCTTCTCCTGCATGACATGAACATGATTTGCTAGTCTTTAGTGGGCATAGAACATACAAGAAGAGATATTGTTCCAAGATTAAAGGTAAGAAATTCCGAAAATATGACTAACGAGTATACAAGAGGATCAACAAATGTCTTACACCAACAGCAATCATGTCAACAAAATTACAGAATCCAATTCATAATACTGATGAACTAATTAAATTAAACATGTCAACGAAAAAGATTTAAAATTTAAGTAGCAGCAGGCTTTGACTCTTATTTATCAATCTTGTCACAAAATACAGCACCACAAATGTTGCAAAAAGAAAAAAACTAGCAACAGTGCACAACATCATAGACCAAAACCAGATCAAGCAAAACCAGAAGAGTTAAAGAATACCTTGAAGGAGATGAGTTGAAAGTCATGGAGACAAGACTCGCCGTAAGGAAAAGATGGAGGGGAGGAGGAAGACGGCGGAGCAGTACGCGTCGGCGGTAGCGGGGTCAGAGGATTGAGCAAATCCGACCTTCACCTTGATGTCCTTAAGCAATGTTGCCCATTTCATCGTTGTCCTTTTCGATCCTAGAAACTTTCATCCGACGACGACCTCAGCAGAGCAGACCCTGACTCGGGTCTCGAACACGACCCACCAGATCCGAGTCGTCCATCAGAAAGAAAATTCAACCGTAATGCGATCAACCCAAAACTCTCATCGCTTACCAGAAGTAACACACATATATCCTCCTAAAATGACGCCAACGGAATGAGATCGAATTAAAGAAAGAAGAAGATCAAACTGAGCTAGTACAATGAGTCAAATTAGGGTTTCTAACAAGAAGAAAGATCTAAGATCCAAAATTTGTTTTAACCGCTACACTTTGAAAAATCTCTTGCCCTTGCACGATAGAATGAGCAAACCGATTTTGACAAATTAGGAAGCCTTAGCGGATAAAAGAAAAAAAAACAAAATAATTTAATTTAATTTACCGCTAAAAAATTTAGATTTTCACAGTCTTTTTTGCCCTATTTCCCGCTCAATCCTCTCACTTTTCTCTATAAAGAGATTTTGTTTGTTCCCTTAAACACATTTTCGCTGAAGTCTTTTTTGTTTGTTCTTTCCAGGTATTTTTTTTTTGTCGACTTCTTTCTTTATTAATATTTCATTATATTGTTACAAAATAATTATTTCATTCTTTTTGTATCTCCACTTATTCTCTTGTTTCCATTGACAAGCCTCCACCTTTTTTTTTTTTCTTTAGATAATTAACTTCTTCTTGTGTTTCTATCGACAAAACAAGATCATAAAGAAAGAAAGGTGCAACGTTGTTATGGCGGCTCCAAATAAACGCAAACATTCTGATAAAGAAAAACCACCGATCAAGAGACAAAAGAAGACCATCGAAGCTGTGAAGTCTAAATTTACAAAACCGGTAGACATGAAAGCTATTACAGCCAAATTAACGAAGCCGGAGCAAACAAAGACAAATCCGAAGGTTAGGCGATCAATCCATGAGAAGTCTTATACAACAAAACCAGGTGACAAGATCGAAAATCAAAATCACAGTTTCAAAGACCTGATAGCAAAGGCACGAGAGAAACTACAAGAAAAGAGACAGATCGATCATCAAAAGGATTACATCGCAAGCCAGAGGATAGCTGCTCGGTTAGCCCTAAATCAGATGGTAAAAACCGTTGATTTCGATGAGCATCTTAAATATCACACAGAATTAGAACAACTTGGGTGTGATTTCATTCGCGATCAAGTCCGTTGTTTGAACATGTTCAATTTGTTGTCAAGAAGCGACTACTACAAATAAGAATCTAACTCAGTCTTGGAGAAGAAGAATATCACAGAGTCTGATGAACATTTTCAATGAGGATTCGTCATGTATGTTTAGACTAGAATTTGATTTTTATTTTTATGTAATTCAGTTAGAGATAACAATCCGTAGATGTTATTAATTAGTTGCAATAAAAAACCAAATTTTTATTGGCCTCATGGATTTAGTTTGATTTTAGATTTGAAATAATTATGATTAATAAAAAAAAAATATTTTTATTGAATATTTTATTATTACCAAAATCAATATAAAGTATAAATATTGTATTTGGCGTCTGGTAATGCCTTAGAGAGTGCATTACTTAGAAAGTAGTATGAATTCAGATTCAAAATCTACCAAAGTTGTTAAAAGGAATAATCATTTTAATTAGTAATCCACAGGCTTATAACTCTGTTTGAAAACAAAGTTTGAAAGTCCTATACAAATGCATCTATTGGAGGGATCCTCAAAGGTCAAAACCCGACCTGTTTATTATCAACTAGATCAAAAAAACTGTATCGATATAGCTAAATAATGACATTGGGATTATTAATAAATGCTTGTCTATGATGCATTCAAAACCAACGTGTTCAACCAAAAATTCTAAACCCTAAATTTTAAATTTTTATAGGCTTTGGTTTGTGTGCCAAACTGTTCTCTCTTTTGGATTTCACTTCGTTATTTCATCATTTGAAATTTCCATTTGACCATTCTCAATTCCTCATTGATTTTGTATATAACAGTATCCCTATCCTATATTAGCAAATACTCTACAATTTTGAAGTAGTCTCACATTCTATTGTGATTCTCGATACCGATAACAACCTCAACGTCAGCTTCCGTTACCTCCGCGTCTACTCTTCCTCTTCTTCCGCCGTCGTCCGGAATACCCCCTCCGCAGTCGTCTCCGCCTCACTCGCCACCGCTCTAGTTCACTATTACCCTCTCGCCGGCTCTCTCCGCCGCTCCAAGTCTGACAACCGCTTCGAACTGTACTGCGGCGCTGGTCAAACCGTCCCTCTAGTCAACGCCTCTGTTAACTGCACCCTCGAATCCGTCGGGTATTTGGATGGACCCGATCCAGGTTTCGTCGAGAGATTGGTACCTGATCCGACCCGGGAGGAAGGAATGCTCAATCCATGTATCCTCCAGGTTACTATGTTTCAGTGCGGTGGTTGGGCTCTCGGAGCGTCGCTTCACCACGCGATCTGCGACGGTTTGGGTTCGAGTCTGTTCTTCAACGCCATGGCTGAATTAGCTCGCGGAGTTACTAAGATTTCGATCGAACCGGTTTGGGACAAAGAACGTCTTCTTGGTCCAAGGGAGAAGCCTTGGGTTGGAGCTCCGGTTCAGGACTTCTTGAGCCTCGATAAAGAGTTTGACCCATACGAGCAAGCCATTGGAGCTGTCAAAAGAGAGTCTTTCCTCGTGACCGACGAGTCTTTGGACCGTTTCAAGGCTCTATTAGTCGAGAAATCGGGTCTGAATTTCACTACATTCGAAGCTCTAGGTGCTTACATTTGGCGTGCAAAGTAAGTTACCCCTTCTGTGCTTTGATAAAGTTTCTTGAAATGTTGATCTGAATGAAGAAAGTTTCGAAATGCAGAGTAAGAGCTGCGAAGATTGGGGAAGAGGAGAATGTGAAGTATGTGTATTCGATCAATATAAGGAGATTGATGAATCCACCTTTGCCTAAAGGCTACTGAGGAAATGGTTGTGTGCCAATGTATGCTCAGCTTAAAGCTGGAGAGCTCATGGTGCAACCCATTTGGAAAACCGCAGAGCTCATAAAACAGAGCAAATCCAATGCGAGTGACTGGATTCACAGACTGGCGATACTTGGGTCATTCAACGGTGGATTTCGGATGGGGAGGACCCGTGACGGTTCTGCCACTATCATACAAGTTGCTGGGAAGTATGGAACCATATTTTTTCTTGCCATATTCTGCTGATGTTGCAGCTGGAAGCAAGACTGACACTGGCTTTAAGGTTTTGGTGAATTTACGCGAATCTGCAATGCCCGAGTTCAAAGAGACCATGGATAAGTTCCACAAGGGTGAATTTGTGCTCTCTTGATCACGACAAAGCGACCTCTAAAACCGCACAATAAAACAAAAACATAAACACACAAGTAATCAACCATTTGTATAAGTTTTTGGTTTCATCACAGAACATATGTTCTCGAGTGTTGAAAATTGAAGTGATCAAAGGCTGAGAATAAGTCAATCCAGTTTTTTAGGAGTCAATAACAAACCGAGTCTCAAGCTCGTGTTGCAGTCAGAGTCTTACGCATTGTTAGGGACTCTGTTAGTTGTTATTTGTCTTACGCATTGTTAGGGACTCTGTTAGTTGTTATTTGTCTTACGCATTGTTAGGGAGTCTTACGCGAATCTGCAATGCAATACTCTATTACCATGTCTGAGCTACGAGCATAGAGTATGAGATACAGAAGAGGACCCGCTAGACAGGGGAAAGCATACAGGTTCAGAAAAACGTATATCCCACCATAAAAAAAAAATTAAATCATGTGAAGACTCGGAGACACTTAGACTTGGTGCCAATGCTATTTTTCACTTGGAAACAACAAACCCCATTTCAACCCAGAACGGGAAAAACAAAAAGAGAGTTAAGAACAGCTTACATGGTAACTAACTGATCTACATTAGCATGCATGCCGCTTCACTAATCTACAAAATGTATCCACGGTGAGATTTATATGAACGATTATTAGCACACATGATTTGCTAGTCTTTAGTGGGCAGGTCGAGTATAGAACATACAAGAAGAGATATTGTTCCAAAGATTAAAGGTAAGAAATCCCGAAAATATGACTAACGAGTATACAAGAGTATGGATCATCAAAGTAAGTACCTTTTCTGAACGGAACTCTTCCCATAATCTCTTCAAGTCCAGTTCCAACTCATTAGTTGGTTATCTCTGATTTCGAGAAGTAAAAAAAAAAAAAGGATCAACAAATTTCTTACACCAACAGCAATCATGTTACCAAAATTACAGAATCCAATTCATAATACTGATTAACTAATTAAATTAAACATGTCAATGAAAAAGATTTTAATATGTAAGTAGCAGCAGGCTTTGACTCACTCTCATTTATCAATCTTATCACAATCCAGCACCACAAATGTTGCCCATTTCATCGTTGTCCTTTTTGATCCCAGAAATTTTCATCCGAAGACGACCTCAACAGACCAGACCCTGACTCGGGTCTCGAACACGACCCACCAGATCCGAGTCGTCGATCAGTAAGAAAAATCAACACTAATGCGATCAACCCAAAACTCTCATCGCTTACCAGAAGTAACACACATATATCCTCCTAAAATGACGCCAACGGAATGAGATCGAATTAAAGAAAGAAGAAGATCAAATTGAGCTAGTACAATGAGTCAAATTAGGGTTTCTAACAAGAAGAAAGATCTAAGATCCAAAATTTGTTTTAACCGCTACACTTTGAAAAATCCCTTGCCCTTGCACGATAGAATGAGCAAACCGATTTTGACAAATTAGGAAGCCTTAGCGGATAAAAGAAAAAAAAAAACAAAATAATTGAGTAAGCTAAATAAATTAGATTTTCACAGTCATTTTTGCCCTATTTCCCGCTCAATCGTCTCACTTTTCTCTATAAAGACATTTTGTTTGTTCCCTTGAACACATTTTCGCTGAAGTCTTTTTTGTTTGTTCTTTCCAGGTATTTTTTTTTTGTCGACTTCTTTCATTATTAATATTTCATTATATTGTTACAAAATAATCATTTCATTCTTTTTAATATCTCCACTTATCCTCTTGTTTCCATTGACAAGCCTCCACCTTTTTTTTTCTTTAGATAATTAACTTCTTCTTGTGTTTCTATCGACAAAACAAGATCACAAAGAAAGAAAGGTGCAACGTTGTTATGGCGGCTCCAAATAAACGCAAACATTCTGATAAAGAAAAACCACCGATCAAGAGACAAAAGAAGACCATCGAAGCTGTGAAGTCTAAATTTACAAAACCGGTAGACATGAAAGCTATTACAGCCAAATTAACGAAGCCGGAGCAAACAAAGACAAATCCGAAGGTTAGGCGATCAATCCATGAGAAGTCTTATACAACAAAACCAGGTGACAAGATCGAAAATCAAAATCACAGTTTCAAAGACCTGATAGCAAAGGCGCAAGAGAAACTACAAGAAAAGAGACAGATCGATCATCAAAAAGATTACATCGCAAGCCAGAGGATAGCTGCTCGGTTAGCCCTAAATCAGATGGTAAAAACCGTTGATTTCGATGAGCATCTTAAATATCACACGGAATTAGAACAACTTGGGTGTGATTTCATTCGCGATCAAGTCAGTTGTTTGAACATGTTCAATTTGTTGTCAAGAAGCGACTACTACAAATAAGAATCTAACTCAGTCTTGGAGAAGAAGAATATCACAGAGTCTGATGAACATTTTCAATGTGTATGTTTAGACTAGGATTTGATTTTTATTTTTATGTTGTAATTTGATTTTAGGTTTGAGATGATTATGATTAATAAAAAACAAAAATTATTTTTATTGAGTATTTTATTATTATGAAAATCAATATAAATTATAAACCCTATATTGTAATGCCTTAAATAATGCATGACTTAGAAAGTAGTATAGATTCCGAATTAAAATATACCCAAGTTGTTAAAAAAAAATCATTTTAATTAATACAAAGGTTTATAACACTGCTTGAAAACAAAGTTTGAAAGTCCTATACAAATGCATCTATTGGACGGGTCCTCAAAGGTCAAAACCCGACCTGCCTATTATCAACAGGCAACTAGATCGGAAAAAAAACTGAATCGATATAACTAGATAATGGCATTGGGATTATTAACAAAAGAGAATATATATGTGTTTCTACTAACGTGCAATACTCTATTACCATGTCTGACCTACGAGCATTACGAGATACAGAAGAGGACCCACTAGACAGGGGAAAAACATAGAGGTCTAGAAACGTATATCCCACCACAAAACCGCAACAAGCAGGCAAGGGCCTCTTCATGAACCCTGAATAGTATCATTGATTGAAAACTTAGTCAAATACTGAAATCAGTGATTTGATTGTGTAGATTCAGTGGAGGAATCAAAGAAGGCTAGCCGAATTTTCCTAATCATAGATAATAAAAAAGAGAGTTGATCTTCCCCACCTGAAGTAAAGCCACATAAGTTAGGCAAACTATCTTTGAAGCTCTTAAGCTGGACGCCTAAACTGAAGTTGGCACATGCAAAATGTTAACCTCTCTCCTCAAGAAAGGAACATTCCATTGCCGTTGCTCTCGCAGCCGCGAAATTAACTCCCTTCTCATAGTTTCCATTTTGAGATTCAAAAAGGGGAGGCACAGGTGCGAACCCCCAAGAATTCAGCTGTAAAACAGAGCCATAGCAAAGTAGTCAGTGACCACACACACTTAGTGGGTCTTGTTTTAAGATTTTTTCAGGTTTTTAGAGAATCAAACTTGTTAAAAAAGCAACAGGATTTAAAGAAGTTATACGTAAGAGTTACACAGAAACAACAAAAAGAAAAAGAAAAACAGGGGAAGAGGACGGCCGTACCGATGAAGTCGATGATGAGGCGGCCGCCGCAAAATCGGCCTATTGGATGATGGAAGAAGGTTTCTCCGTACGGTGGAAATCAGGAAATTCGTTAGGAGTAGAGAGACGGATCAAGTTCCCTGTGTCGACAGTCGAATCTGCGAAGCTGATGATCGACTGGAAAGTCCGGCATTGCGGTCCCAAGTTCACAGATCAGGAGCTTCTTCAATGGAGGAGATGCCATGTTAGTGGACCGAAGATCGCTATACGTTGTCCCTTCGAGTTTTCTATTGCTGTATATTATATAGTTTCTAATTGATAATTTACTAGAGATGGACAAAAAAATAAAGAGGGAGTTAATTGTTGGACACAAGTAGGTAGAGACGACCAGAGATGGGCTTTTCTCTTGCACTGTTTTGTGTATTCGTTTATATTTAGTTCAATAATTAAGACTTTAAAGCTACTTTGAAAGAGATGTTATACTAGTTTTTGTTTGTTTTCAAAAGTATTTTAAAGGATTAAAATTTAGCGTAAATTTTGATATAGAAAATGGCCAATTTTAGAAACAATTTAATCTTCTATCTTTCCAAGTTATAGCTTAACATCTTTCTGAAGATATCACATGTATTTTAGTTCCAACACTTGAACCACTTTCTCCCAAACAACAATACAACATAATACAATACAATACAGGATCCAACACAAGAACAGAAAGAACACAACATAATACAATACAATACAGGATCCAACACAAGAACAGAAAGAACGTATACAACATAATACAATACAATACAGGATCCAACACAAGAACAGAAAGAACACAACATAATACAATACAATACAGGATCCAACACAAGAACAGAAAGAACGTATATGAATTATAGATTAGCTATTATCAGCTGCTATTCATCAATGACTATTTTGTTTCTAATGACTCCTTGTTCTGGATCTCGGAGCTGATGCAGGACCAATCGAAAGGAGGAATCGCATACGGTCCTTCAAGTAAACCCTGAGCTATCCATCTGTATGCAGCCTCAGTCATATGAATGCCGTCCCAATTCACATACTTTGAAGGATCATGACAACATCCAACTCCTTCAGAACCACATACTATACCAAATGTGAAGTTGTACGGTCTTCCTAAACCGCAACAAACGGGCAAGGGTCTGTTCATGAGCCCTGGTCATAGTATCATTGATTTAAATGTAAAGTTGTACGGTCAAATACAGAAATGAGTGATTTGGGTTGTGTAGAGGAATCAAACAAGTCTAACCGAATTTTGCTGGTTCTTGGATAAGGCGTAACAGAGCGTTGTAGTAGTCGCCGTATATGATGTTGACGAGAGGGTAAAGCTTCCTGAGTCTGTTGAGTTCTGCCTGAAGCAGCTCATTGTGGTATTCTGAGAACTCGTTGAGCCATGTCAAACATCCAGTTACAGGATCATACTTTTCTTTGTTTGCTGTTTGATATAATGTCAAATAGATTACTGAGCATCCAAGCGGGAAATCTCCGGGAACTAGGAATGTTCTTCCTCCCATATCGACCAACTCCTGGATTCAACATTAAGTTCCCCAAAAACAAGGTAACATGTACATTTTTTTTCTTTTATAAACTAATCAACAAAGATCAAGATTGTTTACCGTGATTGCTGAAGAAATAGTAGTGATCACAAGAGGAACGAGCTCTTTGACCTCCTCAATGTTTCTGTGGTCGAAGAAAGGGTAATTATAATCATTCCCTCCAATCTCTCCCATGAGAATCAAAGCATTTCCAATCATATCTCTACAATCTAAATGAAAAACGAAACAATAAAAGCAAACCGCTACAAGTTATAGCTAGCTCAATTCAACTGCCAAATACATAATAATCATCACTCTATTGGTTGATCTTTACCACCTGATGGCGAGCCACAGAGATTTGGTAAACTCTGTTTGAAGCTCTGAAGCTGAACTTCTAAACTGATGTTCCTGTGCGGACAATGAATCCCTCTCTCCTCAAGAAAAGAAGTGTCCAGTGCCGTTGCTCCTCCCACCGCGAAATTAACTCCTTTCTCAAAGTTTCCATTTTTAGATCCATAAAATGGAGGCACATGTGGGAACCCTAAGAATTCAGCTATGGAACAGAACCATAAGATTAAAAAAAAAAGAAGAGTTTTTGGATTATTCTTAGAGATTAAAACACAGTCAATCAAAAAGAAAGAGACAGAAGAAAGTACCGATGAAGTCGATGACAAGGCGACCATCGGAGAACCTCCCGGTAGGATGGTGGAAGAAGGTTTCTCCGTATGGCGGAAACGCGGATTCAGGAAGTTTGTTTGGAGCAGAGAGACCGATCAAGTTTCCGGTGTCGGTAATTGAATCGCCAAAACTGATGATCGACTCGAAATTCAGGCATTTCGTTTCCGACCACACGACAGTGACAAGAAGAGTAGGTAAAAAGAAGCTCACGAGCTTAATTAGCAGATGGGAATCCAGAGACGCCATGCAAGATGTTCGAAGTGCCTTTTCTACCTATCTTTCCTTTCTCATTGGAAAATCTTTACTTTTGCTAAAAGTTATTATATAGGAGGAGCCAAATGTTTTCGCACTTACACAGAGACGAAAACAACAAGAAAAAGAAAAGACAGTGAATGACAATTGGCGGGGGTTGGGCCGACGAGTAGTCATGAGTCATGAGCTTTGTTGTTGTCTGATAAGTAAGTGTGGGGCA
Organism: Streptanthus diversifolius; assembly: GCA_039880935.1. NCBI lineage: Eukaryota > Viridiplantae > Streptophyta > Magnoliopsida > Brassicales > Brassicaceae > Streptanthus > Streptanthus diversifolius. Next base: position 23,138,228 of record JAXGFM010000014.1, on the reverse strand, counting down.
AGGCAATTTACTCTGTGTGGACAACAATACTTTGTATTTGGCAATTAATTTAATTGCTATGGCCATATTGGGTTTTTATTTATTTAATATTGATTTTTTTTATTTATACGAAAACGCTATATACTTTTTTTTTATGACCCAATTAACATACTCAGATGGATTTTGACAGTAGCTAACTCCTTTGGATCCACATTCTTCATCAACAGTAAAGTTGTATTGACCTCCAACTCCACAACAAGCAGCCAAAGGTCTGTTCTTGAACCCTGAAAAAGGATCCATAAAAACGTTGGTTAACGAATCAAACCGTGAGGCTCAAGAGAAGAGTTTAAAGGTGCAGGACAGTATTTGGCTGGTTCTTGGAAAAACGGGTACATAGAGTTGTAGTATTATGTGTAAATGATGCTGATATGAGAGTAGAGCTTTAGGAGCCGTGTAAGTTATGTCTTAAGCTGTTCATTATGGTACACCCCGAATTCGTTGAGCCATGGGAGACAACCTGTAAACGGGTCTTGTTCTTCTTCCGTGGTCTCAAATAGAGTAAGATACGCAGGGAAACATCCAAGTGGAAAGTTTCCAGGAACCAGAAATGCTTTACCTCCCAAATCGATCAAATCATGTAGTTTTGTTGCTTAATTTGTTAAATTACAAAACAAACGTGTTTTTTATGGGTGGAAATGTAAATATTTGTTACCAAAATTGCAGAAGATATAGCTTTGATGACTAGAGAGGAACTAGCTCCTTAATTTCATTGATACTTTTGCCTTCGAAAAACGGGTAATTATAGTCGTTCACTCCAATCTCTCCCATGAGTGTCAGCGAGTCTCCAAACACCTCTCTGCAATCTAAATAAAGCCGTTAGTAGCAAGCTCGATTTATCATCATAGAAGAAAACAAGGCTAAATTTCTCACCACGAGAAGACGAGGCGCAAAAGTTAGGTTAATTTGCTTGAAGATGTTAAGCTGAACACTTAAACTAACATTGGTGAAATTAGTTTCAATTCTTTTTTCCATAAGAAATACACGATCTAACGCGGTTGCTCCATACACTGCGAAATTGATCCCTTGATCAAAGCGAACGCTTTTAGAGCCAAACTAAGGCGGTACATAGGATAGTCCCACGAATTCGGCTGTCCAAATATGAACACAACATTACAAAACACAAGAGGAAGTAGGGATTTCAACTTGGTGTTTAAGCAAGAAAGACCTGAAGGATAGCAGACGGTTTTGCCTAAATGTTTGGTGAGGTACCAATGAAACCGATGATGAGGCCGGAGGGAAGATGGAAGAAGCTTTCACCGAAAGAAAGGAAGGCGGCTTGAGGAGGATGATTGACGTCCGAGAGACGGAGATAATTTCCGGTGTCGGCGATGGAGTCACCAAAGCTGATGTTCGATGAATAACGCCGGCACGGTGGTTCTGATGAGACAACGATGATGGTGGAAGAAAAGATAAGTAGAAATTTTGAGATGATTTCTTCTTCAGTGGAGCAGCCATGGGAACAGTCGTCATCGTCTCCGTTACTCAGTTTTATTAATCTCTTTCTACCACTAATTCATGTAGTGTTGTATTGGATTTTATCACTCTATTACAGGAAACCTAGGTCCATGCATGGATACACATGCGCTAATCACTTCCCTTCTATCAGAGTTTCCTTTCCAATTTCAGCCGTTAAAGCTATTTTAATTTGCTCAGCGTCTGTCCACTAATTTTTAATGCCCCCAAACAAAAATATTATAAACAAAATAGCAATTATTTTTTTTAAAAAAAAATCGAATTTGATCTATTATAAAAAACATTTAGTACTAAAATATAATTTTTCTTACATTTTTGTCGCAAAATCATTTATCAAACTTACATAGTCAAAATCTTTAGTAATACTTGTCTTTACTGATAGTAAAGCTAACCCATTCAATCTCTCTTGTGACAGAGTATATCGCAAATAAGTTTTTTATAAATTTTAGTTTTAAAAAACTTATTTATGTGATAGCAACTAAAATCATTATAGTCAATAATATACATAAATGATTCCTATATTTGGATAACAATATTCCATTCTTTTCAGAAAATCAAGTATTTTAATAGGCTTATCCTGACTTCAGTCTGTAAAACATTTGGAAGATGAAAAAAAAAATGAATCTCAAAAGACTTTTTTTCTTAACTAATCTATCTTTTTTCTTAACTATTAATTATAAATATAAAATTAATTGAAAAATAAACATTTTCAAAAAAAAGTCACTATATCTCATGCTATTAAAAAAGGAAGACACAATTTTTTTAAAAAATTAACATATTTTTTCTTCACACAAATATATTTAAAATTCATCAAAAATATATTAACTTATACTTTAATTTTACTAAATATGACTTTTTGTATGGCCTAGGCCAAGGCCAAGCAACCAGGCCGAGCGAATTTGCTTAATCATGCGCGAGTGTCTGATGCGATATTTCCGGACACAAACTTCCAAAAACAACACTTTGTCTACATTAGCATTAAATTTCATTTCATATAGAAAAAAAAACGTCTCAAATTCTAACTTCGTTGACTCATACTGCCTAGTTTAGAAAATATCTCATAAAATGCTAGGTTTGTACCGTGGGTATCTATCTTTAGTAAGACCTAACTCAGGCAGTCAGGCTCCTTTTTCGGTAATAGAGGAAACTTAGTGTTTCTTGGTAGAACATAAGACTTGGGGAATTTTTGTTTACGGACTAATTACTTGTATATGGAGGATAATGTTTGTATCACTCTCTTTGAGGCCGTCGGATGGGTCCAGTTACCATATCTCAAACCATATCTTTAAGCCCCAAACGATCTCACATATCCATTAAAAAAAATTGTTCATGGATGAACAAAGGACATGAACATCTCAGAAATCAAGAGACGAAAGATGTGCTCGAAATCACTGAAAAAGTTGTACTGGCAACTATAGCACTAACCCTAGATGATAAATGATCTGTTTGTAGATTAGAATTGCCAAATATGCGTAGGTTTCATAAATTCGCACATTTGAGATAAAAGTTGTACCGTCAAAAGTATACTGACTAGCCTCGAAGAACATATAGATTATCTAATATGGTTAAAAATGTTTCACTAATCATGTCAAGTTTTAAGGGATTGCAAATATTAAAATTAATTCTGTGCGTAGCACATGTCAAATTATTTTATATTTGAAGGATAGGTGAGTGTCAGTAGTGAAGTCAATAAGGACGTGTGAAGTTAATAAGGACGTGGTGCAATCTAAAATAATTGTTGTTATTGAGATAATGGATCATGAGGTGATAAATGAAATTTAAGCCTAGAGTAGATGTGTCAATTCTAACATGAAAAATATTTAGGACGACTGAAGTCTAAGATGACAAAAAGTATTTAACCATTGACCAATTTTAAAACTTATCTAGGACGATTGAATGACTGAAATTTTAGATGACCAAGAATGAAACTGAAAACTAAATTAGGGAACAACCTTGAAACGCATCTAGGACAACTGGACGACTGAAATCCTAAATAACAAAGTGAAATTTATCAAGGAAGACTTTTGGAACGCATCGAGAACGACAGATGCCTGAGATGAACAAAAAAGTTTAAATAACTTTCTTAAAATAGAAAAAGCTGTTAGAGAACTTTCCTAAAATAGAAAGAGACGATGACTTGGCACAAATAACAAATGAGGAGTCTCCTACTTTGATTCAACTCCCCAAAAGAACTGTTACACTCTCAATTTTAATGGAGATGATTGAATATTTTTTTTTTTGATGTTTTAGTGTTTTAAAAATATTTAAAATCTTTTCAAGTGAAATATAAAAAATAAAAATAAAGTAAAACCAGATTAAAACATTTTGAAAGTCGCACGGTCACAGTGCATGGACCAGGATCGCAATTCTTACACCCGTGTGATCACTCATATGAGTTTGCATGGTCACAACGCTTGGACCAGAAAAGAAGTTCATCCACCTGTGTGATCACTCGCACGAGTTTGCATGGCAACAGTACTTGGTCTAGAACAAGCTTTTTGGAACCGTGTGAACTCTCGGCTCTCCTTGCATGGTCTTGGTGCCCGGCCCAAGACTTCACTCCGCCCCCATGACATTTGCAAGATTTCAAGAAAATTTCATTTTTAGACACGGATTCGACCTAAAATAACCCTAAATAAATAAATATCTGATTTTAATCTATATTTAGAAAATGCTTTATTTTCTGCAAAATTTTATATCTATTTTCTATGGGGAGAAGATCTTTCATATGACAATTTTGAAAAAAAATCTAAACATTTTTTATATGTTTTGTCATACTTCTTTGTTTGTTATCTGCAATTATGTGTGAATATATCAATTGTTAGGTTTAAGGTTCTTCAAGGGATTTCATGAATTGCTAATTTGGGATTGTTAGGTAGAGAATTCTCAATTGGATTCTTCATCTATTGTCAATTTTAATTTTTGAACTTGACTTGCGACTTAGTTTATAATCTCATATTATTTGAGGCATTAAAAATGTGGGAGTTCATGAAAAAACATATATGAGCAAAATATCATTAACCAATAGGAGTTGATGTTATAATGTTTTTTTAAACTAATCAAATCGTTTATAATACATGTTTAGATTATTGAATTCACCGGGAGTTAATATTCATAGATCTATAAAATAGGGACTTAATACTCTGGCAAAAGATTGATCTAGTCTATCGATTTGAATTCGAGAACTATGTTTAATACTTTCCATACCTAATATTTGTTATGCATGTTTCCTACAAATTACATCGAAGCATAATTCCTTTAATTCATAGTTTTACAACAATTTTTTTATTTACTTTTCTTGCAACAGAACAAACAAACTATATATTATTTTATTTCTATTCTATTTTCGCAGATTGTTGTGTAATACTAATCTTTATGGATTCAATCCCTTTTACACTACTGTGATTTACAGTGTACTTACAGTCTTTTATTAGGGTTAAACCATATGTTTTAGGGTATTTGATTATTTGGGCATGAACTATCATCATAACCAAATAATTTGATGACGGCATAACCACCTAAAAATTGAATGGTAAAACAATCCGATAGCTGAATAAAATAGGCCACTTCACCTGAACCTGTTCTATTTATCATGACGACCACACAATTAAAATATTCAAGATGGTTGTCCAATCAAAAGAAAGATAATTTATATTTAAACAACTCAGCACCATTCTTAATTCTAGCATTACGGGCAAAACTCCGCTTGCAAATTTATAAATACAGGGATCAAAGAGAATAAAACCTAGATTTTCACTCATAACCATCTGCTAGGATGGAGTCACGGAGATGCAGTCTAAATTTTTTTTTTTTTTAAATTTATACTTCATCCGTTTTAAAAAAAGAAGAATATTGATTAACTTTTATGTTCATTATTCTTAACTAGTGATAATGAATTGAAAATTTCAAAAAAATAATAATAATTGAAAATAGTCAACATTACTATATTGAAAATGATTATCCTCTCTTCGGGAGTTTTTGTCAATAGTCAACAATACTATATTATGTCAAAACCAAGCCGTACCAAAAACTTGTTCTTGTTAATCGTCATCATCAGTTCATGACTACATTTTTTACACATCATGTTTTTTTTTTTATTTATAACCAATGAATTATAACTGCTGAAAGAATATTCTTTATCCACTGATGCAAAGCCAGGGCAGGACCAGAGGAAAGCTGGGTTTGCATAGGGACCATTGAGTAAACCGTGAGCCATCTTTCGGTACGTGGCTTCGGTTAAATGATAACCTTCCCAATTTACATATTCAGATGGATCTTGGCAATAGCTAACTCCTCTGTATCCACACTCTTCATTAACATTGAAGTTGTATTTACCTCCAACTCCACAACAAGCAGCCAAAGGTCTGGTATTAAACCCTAAAACTGATCCATAAAGACATCTGTTAAGAAATCAAATCGTGAGGATCAAGGACAGAGTTTTGAAAGGGCACGGACCGTATTTGGCTGGTTCTTGAAAAAACCGGTATAAGGAGTTGTAGTAATCGGCGTAAATGATGTTTGCATGAGGGTAGAGTTTTTGGAGTTGTTTGAGTTTTTGTCATGAGCTGTTCATTGTGGTGCTCGGCAAACTCATTGAGCCAAGGGAGACAACCTGTGAAACTGTCGTATTCTTCTTCTTTCGCATTCTCAAATAGAGTGAGATACGACACGGAACATCCTATTGGAAAGTTTCCGGGTACCAAAAAGGTTTTGCCTCCCAAATCAATCAAATCCTGTAGTTTTGTTGGCAAGTTGTTAATACTTAAAACACAGATGTGATTTTACTTGGGAGAGAAATGATAAGATTTGCTACCACAACTGCCGAAGAAATAGCTTTGATGATTAGAGGAAAAAGAAAAATCATTTTAATTAATCAAAGGTTTATAACTCTGCTTGAAAGTCATATACAAATGCATCTATTGGACGGGTCCTTAAAGGTCAAAACCTGACCTGCCTATTATCAACAGGCAACTAGATCGAAAAAACTGTATCGATAATAACTAAATAATGGCATTGGGATTATTAACAAAAGAGAATATATATGTGTTTCTACTAACCTGCAATACTCTATCACCATGTCTGAGCTACGAGCATAGAGTATGAGATACAGAAGAGGACTCGCTAGACAGGGGAAAACATACAGGTTTAGAAAAACGTATATCCCACCATAAAACATGTGAAGACTCGGAGACACTTAGACTTGGTGCCAATGCTATTTTTCACTTGGAAACAACAAACCCCACTTTATAGAAGTAAAAAAAGAAGAGAGAGTTAGGAACAGCTTTACATGGTAACTAACTGATCTACATTAGCATGCCGCTTCACTAATCTACAAAATGTATCCTTTAAGGCGGCTTCCTTCTCCTGCATGACATGAACATGATTTGCTAGTCTTTAGTGGGCATAGAACATACAAGAAGAGATATTGTTCCAAGATTAAAGGTAAGAAATTCCGAAAATATGACTAACGAGTATACAAGAGGATCAACAAATGTCTTACACCAACAGCAATCATGTCAACAAAATTACAGAATCCAATTCATAATACTGATGAACTAATTAAATTAAACATGTCAACGAAAAAGATTTAATATGTAAGTAGCAGCAGGCTTTGACTCACTCTCATTTATCAATCTTGTCACAAAATCCAACACCACAAATGTTGCAAAAAGAAAAAAAAACTAGCAACAGTGCACAACATCATAGACCAAAACCAGATCAAGCAGAACCAGAAGAGTTAAAGAATACCCTGAAGGAGATGAGTTGAAAGTCATGGAGACAAGACTCGCCGTAAGGAAAAGATGGAGGGGAGGAGGAAGACGGCGGAGCAGTACGCGTCGGCGGTAGCGGGGTCAGAGGATTGAGCAAATCCGACCTTCTCCTTGATGTCCTTAAGCAATGTTGCCCATTTCATCGTTGTCCTTTTCGATCCTAGAAACTTTCATCCGACGACGACCTCAGCAGAACAGACCCTGACTCGGGTCTCGAACACGACCCACCAGATCCGAGTAACACACATATATCCTCCTAAAATGACGCCAACGGAATGAGATCGAATTAAAGAAAGAAGAAGATCAAATTGAGCTAGTACAATGAGTCAAATTAGGGTTTCTAACAAGAAGAAAGATCTAAGATCCAAAATTTGTTTTAACCGCTACACTTTGAAAAATCTCTTGCCCTTGCACGATAGAATGAGCAAACCGATTTTGACAAATTAGGAAGCCTTAGCGGATAAAAGAAAAAACAAAACAAAATAATTTAATTTACCGCTAAAAAATTTAGATTTTCACAGTCATTTTTGCCCTATTTCCCGCTCAATCGTCTCACTTTTCTCTATAAAGACATTTTGTTTGTTCCCTTAAACACATTTTCGCTGAAGTCTTTTTTGTTTGTTCTTTCCAGGTTTTTTTTGTTGTCGACTTCTTTCATTATTAATATTTCATTATATTGTTACAAAATAATCATTTCATTCTTTTTAATATCTCCACTTATTCTCTTGTTTCCATTGACAAGCCTCCACCTTTTTTTTTTCTCTAGATAATTAACTTCTTCTTGTGTTTCTATCGACAAAACAAGATCACAAAGAAAGAAAGGTGCAACGTTGTTATGGCGGCTCCAAATAAACACAAACATTCTAATAAAGACAAACCACCGATCAAGAGACAAAAGAAGACCATCGAAGCTGTGAAGTCTAAATTTACAAAACCGGTAGACATGAAAGCTATTACAGCCAAATTAACGAAGCCGGAGCAAAAAAAGACAAATCCGAAGGTTAGACGATCAATCCATGAGAAGTCTTATACAACAAAACCAGGTGACAAGATCGAAAATCAAAATCACAGTTTCAAAGACCTGATAGCAAAGGCGCGAGAGAAACTACAAGAAAAGAGACAGATCGATCATCAAAAGGATTACATCGCAAGCCAGAGGATAGCTGCTCGGTTAGCCCTAAATCAGATGGTAAAAACCGTTGATTTCGATGAGCATCTTAAATATCACACGGAATTAGAACAACTTGGGTGTGATTTCATTCGCGATCAAGTCAGTTGTTTGAACATGTTCAATTTGTTGTCAAGAAGCGACTACTACAAATAAGAATTTAACTCAGTCTTGGAGAAGAAGAATATCACAGAGTCTGATAAACATTTTTAATGAGGATTCATCATGTATGTTTAGACTAGAATTTGATTTTTATTTTTATGTTGTAATTTGATTTTAGGTTTGAGATGATTATGATTAATAAAAAACAAAAATTATTTTTATTTAGTATTTTATTATTATGAAATACATACGAGCAAGCCATTGGAGCTGTCAAAAGAGAGACTTTCCTCGTGACTGACGAGTCTTTGGACCGTTTCAAGGCTCTATTAGTCGAGAAATCGGGTCTGAATTTCACTACATTCGAAGCTCTAGGTGCTTACATTTGGCGTGCAAAGTAAGTTACCCCTTCTGTGCTTTGATAAAGTTTCTTGAAATGTTGATCTGAATGAAGAAAGTTTCGAAATGCAGAGTAAGAGCTGCGAAGATTGGGGAAGAGGAGAATGTGAAGTATGTGTATTCGATCAATATAAGGAGATTGATGAATCCACCTTTGCCTAAAGGCTACTGGGGAAATGGTTGTGTGCCAATGTATGCTCAGCTTAAAGCTGGAGAGCTCATGGTGCAACCCATTTGGAAAACCGCAGAGCTCATAAAACAGAGCAAATCCAATGCGAGTGACTGGATTCACAGACTGGCGATACTTGGGTCATTCAACGGTGGATTTCGGATGGGGAGGACCCGTGACCGTTCTGCCACTATCATACAAGTTGCTGGGAAGTATGGAACCATGTTTTTTCTTGCCATATTCTGCTGATGTTGCAGCTGGAAGCAAGACTGACACTGGCTTTAAGGTTTTGGTGAATTTACGCGAATCTGCAATGCCCGAGTTCAAAGAGGCCATGGATAAGTTCCACAAGGGTGAATTTGTGCTCTCTTGATCACGACAAAGCGACCTCTAAAACCGCACAATAAAACAAAAACATAAACACACAAGTAATCAACCATTTGTATAAGTTTTTGGTTTCATCACAGAACATATGTTCTCGAGCTCGCTGTATTTGAGTTGAAGAGCATGAATGAGAAAATCCTTACTGAATGTATCATAACTATCACTTTTGTAAAACAATTCGTCGCAAAAAGTCTCATCCCCAATCAATCTTCATTGAGTGGACCAAACCAAAAAGTGCGAGAAATCTCAGGCTCTGATTCAAGCACCTTCATTGAGTTTTCTCGGCACTAATCCAACTACGACCAATGTTTTTAGGTATCTTTCTAGCTTTCATCACGTCTCGAATCTCACTCACGTTCTCCCACTTACCAGCAGAAGCTAAAACATTAGATAATGCTATATAAGCTCCAGGTCTTTTGTCAGCATTCAGTTTGAAAAGCTCATTCGCAGCTATGCTTGCGAGGTCAACATTACCATGCAGTCTACAAGAGCTGAGAAGAGCAGCCCAAACGTCTGAGTTAGGCCTTTCCGGAATTGCCCTAACAAATTCCAAAGCTTTATTCAAATCTCCAGCGCGTCCCATGAGATCAACCATGCAAGCATAGTGTTCCAGCTTTGGTTTCATAGAATAATCTCTCTGCATGCTCTCAAAGATCTCATACCCTTTCTCAACTAACCCAGAATGTGAACAGGCAGACAGAGCTCCGAGAAAGGTTACATAATTAGGTGCTATATGGAATTCCTTCATCTTAGTGAAGAGTTCGAGTGCTTCCTCAGGGTTTCCGTTCTGTCCATACCCATCGATCATCGAAGTCCACGAAAACACGTTTTTCTCTTGCATTTGGTCAAAGACTCTTCTTGCATCATCGATTCCACCGCATTTGGCATACATGTCCAACAAAGAGCTCCCCATTTTGATATGCGTATAGACTCCACTCTTCATAATCTGAGCATGCACTTTCTGACCAACTTCATGGGCTGTCAAAACCGAACACGCTCCAATCACGCTAGCAAAAGACGAAATATTTGGATGGAAACCAGCTCGTTGCATCGAAATGTACATGTAAACTGCTTTCTTAGCAGTTTCAGCTGACCTGCTTAAACCTTCCACCATAGCATTGTAAACTACAATATTCTTCACTCTGGTTGTATTGAAAATCTCTTCAGCATCTTCCACAAAGCCTTGATTCATGTAACCTGAGATCATCGATGTAGAACATACGACATTCTCATCTTTCGAACACAGTCCTTGCACACTCCAGCTTCCCGCTCTTCACATACGCATCCGCAAGTGCAGTATTCAACACATCATCTAGTTCAACGTCATATTTTATAATCCGGGCATGTACCAGCCTGCATAAGCTACGCGGCAGTATCATAGCCGAACCAAGACTACTTGATGCCTTTAGAACCATGGAAAGCGTGTACCCGTCTGCCTTTTCCCCAGAGTATGCCATCCGTTGAACTAGGAGAAGAAACTTATTCACCAATCCATGCTTCAGGTACCCACTAATCATGTAGTTGTAAGCCGATAATGTTGGCTTAGGTGATTCATCGAACACTTAAGTACTGAAGTCCCATCAAGACTTTTAGCAATTAAGTGCTGAAGTCTCAACCAATAGATTTAGACCCCCAAAGTACCTTTGCTTTCATATCCGGTGACTCATATATGCTGCACGAAAACACTTTTTTTTTATGCTGCCAGGTTCTCCAAAACAAGAACTGTGGGAAATGAAAAGCATACCACCTACATCAGTTGATTTCCAGAAAACACAAAAGAAATCATGTATTCGAGTTTCAAGAACAGTTATGCAGTGACTGAATTACATCAACAACAGGGCATTTGGTCTAGTGGTATGATTCTCGCTTTGGGTGCTAGAGGTCCCGAGTTCGATTATGCCCCATTGACTTTTTGTAAAATAATGTTCTAAATGTCAGCTAACTTTTTCAATGACAGCTGATAATATTTTTCATATAAATTTGTCCTTTAGTACCTGATTTTCAGATGTGACATTCAACATATCAACAGAATACATTTACCTAACATTACATTTCAACAATATTCAATTACAGACAGTCCTCCTTTTGCTACTATGCCTTTAAAGTCAACTGATAGATCTAGATCTGAAATGTAGCTTTCTTTTTAGATTATCTAAACAAGTAAACATTTTCTCACCAGATTCATGAATCAAATAGAAGAGTTTGAACTTACAGTAACTGTATGTTGCCAGTTATATGAAGAATAAACCCTCAAAAGGAAAAGTTTGGCTGTAAAAATTCCTGTAAAAATGAGTGACCGTGTATTATCTTTCCCACAAAGAATTAAACAACAATGAAATATATGAAAAGAACTAAATCAAAAACAGGGCATTTGGTCTAGTGGTATGATTCTCGCTTAGGGTGCGAGAGGTCCCGAGTTCAATTCTCTGAATGCCCCATTGACTTTTTCCTAAACTTTGGTGTTTGTTATTTCAGTGGTCAGTTAACAACTCAACATCAAGTCTTTTACGTAAATTTTAGCATGAAACAACATCCTGTTTTGTTGAGACTTTCAGTTTTAAGTGTTGAAAGGCAAACCAAAAAAAGTTTCATACTGTCGCATACCTTTGCTTCATGTCGGATGGGGTCACTGCGATTAATCAACAAGCTTCGGCAATTGAACAGTAATGACTCCCCTCGCATTTCAGCAGGAGACGTTTAGAAACGCCACTAGTTGCTCTTAACAATGTTTTTAAAATTTCAACAAACAAAGAACCAGACTCTTACCCATTATAACTCAGAAAAGGTAGTCTGGCGTTTAGGTCTCGACTTAAGCTCTTGGAATTCTTATGATGATTTTCGAGATTAAGTGCCGAAACCAAACTAAGCGAACTCTTCAACCAGAAAACAACTTTCTTCTGCAGATTCAACCAGAACACATGAGACACTACTTATACTAGCTCTGTACTTCTAGATTTTCCAAAATCGAACCACAGCAATTGGGCAAGTATTACATGCACATTTCAATGAAAAACAATAAATTTTCAGAAATTTAAGAATCAAGAGCTGAATGCTTTTTAATGATTCTCATTTTGGGTGCAAAAGGTCCCGAGTTCGATTCTGGGAATGCCCCATTGACTTTTTAAAGTAGAAAGTCTTAATTCTGCTGACTAATTTTTAAAATATAACATTCAGCAATATGTCTTTGCCTTAATTTTCAACAATATCAAATTACAGAAACTTCACCTTCACTACCAAGCTGTGGAAGTCAACTGATAGAACCATATCTAAAACGTTTCTTTTTTGCTTAGTCGCCTTAATAAGAAAACATTTTAATAACAGATATAAGAATCCAAACAGAATTGTTTGAACTTACATTATCTGCATGTTGCCAGCTATATCAAGAATAAATCTCTTAAGTAGAAAATTATTGTGAATAATACCTATGAAAAACAGAGTGAACGAGACCAGAAGGCTTTAATGGAACTAAATCGGCAACAGGGCATTTGGTCTAGTGGTATGATTCTCGCTTTGGGTGCGAGAGGTCCCGAGTTCGATTCTCGGAATGCCCCATTGACTTTTTGTAAGTAGATGTCTGAGTTCCAATAGGAATTTTCTAACAAATTCAGGTCAATATGTTTAGTCCTACATTTTTCACACATCTTGTTCCAACAGAGGACCATATAATAATTACCTTTATATTTCAGCAAGTGAAACTACCATAGAAATTCAAAATTAAAATGTTAAATGCAAATAAAAAGAAGATCATACCGCTGTTTCACGTCGAGTCAATTAATCTTTTTTGACTAGTCAACTTCATATAGGCCAGATCATCATGTTTTGTAGGCTGCCGAATTCACAAATAATACGCTGCAGAAAGAGCAGCCGGATTGTGATTTTGTATTCAATGGGAAAACAAAGGGAAGGCAAAAAAAGCGATACCATGAGAGACTGCTATTAGTGAAATTACCTAAAGAGAAGCTTGAGCAATAGCATTCAGGAACTCTGTTCATTAGCCTACGCAGTGCTTCATGTCACGTTTGAAGGGAAATGCTTTTGCTGATAACTATATGCTGTGATAACATTCAGCACAGAACATCTACCACAAGAGAGCATCTGGATTTACAGTGACAATCAAGAAGCATAACAATGGTCCCATCAAGACTTTTAGCAATTAAGTGCTGAAGTCTCAACCAATAGATTTAGACCCCCAAAGTACCGTTGCTTTCATATCCGGTGACTCATATATGCTGCACGAAAACACTTCTTTTTATGCTGCCAGATTCTCCAAAACAAGAACTGTGGGAAATGAAAAGCATACCACCTACATCAGTTGATTTCCAGAAAACACAAAAGAAATCATGTATTCGAGTTTCAAGAACAGTTATGCAGTGACTGAATTACATCAACAACAGGGCATTTGGTCTAGTGGTATGATTCTCGCTTTGGGTGCGAGAGGTCCCGAGTTCGATTCTCGGAATGCCCCTCATTGTCTTTTTGGATTTCTGTTATAAATGCTAGCTGAGAACTATCATGTAGAATAAACCTGTTTTTACTGCATGAGTTGTCAATAGCTCATATTCAATACTATACATGCATTTCCCTTCAGTTTTTAGCGACAGTAAATTAGAAAACAATTTCACCATTTTGGCATAACATGGGTGGATGAGAATCGCAATGTACCTTAGTTTTTACGTGCAATGTTCTCTCAAAAACACTTCCTGGAGAACATATTATACAGAGTACATCGCTAGCTAACTGCTGCCAATTTCTTCAAAAGATAACTGCAGGAGTCAAAAGAACACAGCCTAAATAGTTTAATGATGAAGTCAGCATGGCATTTAATCTAGTGGTATGATTCTTGCTTTAGGTGAAAGAGGTCTCATGTTCAATTGTCTGATTGCCTCTATTGACTTTTTCTTTGAAACATATGTTCTACATGCCAATTGAAAATTGCTTAACTCATACTTAATTCAATCATTATTTTTTAACAGATCTTGTTCAACAACTGCAGACCATATGTTTCTTCTTCATTTCAGCAAGAGGAAAAAAACTACTTCAAATTCATTATTATGTGCATAATGCAAAGAATAGAAAAAAAAACCTATTCACTTCCAATTTATATGTCTTTCTTACCAGTAAATTTCAAACAGTGAAAACCGTCATGCGTTCGGTAAGCTGCTAGACTCATCAAGATTCGTATCAGAGGACTTAAACTAGGTGATGCTAGAAATCCAGACGCGATAAGAAAAATGCAGCAAGCCAACACTTTCTGGATAGCAAATTGATCAAAGGGCATCGCTAGCTGAATGCTGCCAGCTTTCTCCAAGAGACAACTGCAGGAAGTGAAAAGAACATAGCCTAAAACCGGTTTCTACATTTCAAGAACAGTTATGCACGGACTAAACTAATCAACAAAAGGGCATTTGGTCTAGTGGTATGATTCTCGCTTTGGGTGCGAGAGGTCCCGAGTTCGATTCTCGGAATGCCCCATTTACTTTTTCTTGGTAAATGTATCAAAACAAAACTGAAATATGTATGACCAAAGATAACTTTTTTAATTTTTCGATGGATTCTTTTTGGAATATTGTCAATAACCAAGAATTTGGTATCCAGTCAAATACTAAGGCAGACAAGATCATAAGGAATCGAACTACTGGAGAGCTTTCAAGTGATTGATGTAAACAGCTAATTGAAATATTTAGGACATGAGGACTATCCTCTTCTAATGATTTCTCGCAGAAGAGGCTTGAACAAATGGACCAATTATATACCTGTGTTTTCTATTGCAAACCAAAAATTCTAAAGAAGAAAATGCAAGTAATCATGTCAGTGGAATGTTAGTTGGAAGAAATCTCATAGTATTGATCTAGGATTATCCTATTCAGCCTAAACTATTTAGTTAAAGTCAACTAAGAGAACAGGATCCCAATGTGACAAAATATTGTGATCTTCAACCTCATACCTAAAATTCTTAGCAACAGGGCATTTGGTCTAGTGGTATGATTCTCGCTTTGGGTGCGAGAGGTCCCGAGTTCGATTCTCGGAATGCCCCATTGACCTTTTTAAAAATATATGACCTAGATGCGAGCTAGAAATCATTGCCTATAAATTTTTCTTTGGTCCTGTTTTGTCACATATCACATTCAGCATTTCAACAATGAGTATTACCTAAAACTTCACCATGATTAAATGCAAATAAAAAGAAGATCATACCGCTGTTCCACGTCGAGTCAATTAATCTTTTTTGACTAGTAAACTTCATATAGGCCAGATCATCATGTTTTGTAGGCTGCCAATTCACAAATAATAGGCTGCAGAAAGAGCAGCCGAATTGTGATTTTGTATTCAATGGGAAAACAAAGGGAAGGCAAAAAAATCGATACTAGGAGAGACTGCTAATAGAAGTCAAACAACATAATAAAAACAGGGCATTTGGTCTAGTGGTATGATTCTCGCTTTGGGTGCGAGAGGTCCCGAGTTCGATTCTCGGAATGCCCCCATTGACTTTTTTTGGAAGCCTATTTCAAATTGCAGCTGATAATTTATATTACAACAAAATCTTATTTAGTGCGTGAGTTGTCCCATCCTTTTCTCTTCAACTTTTAGAAAATAATTTTCCTTTACGACTTTTGCTATAAACTGTGGAAATGCAAGTAATAGAATGAGAATCACAATGCACCTTGGCTTTCACGTCCACTGACTCATATGTGCAGCAAGAAAACACTTTCTTGATAGCAAATTGATCAGAGAGCCTCACTAGCTGAATGCTGCCAGAATTCTCAAAGAGACAACTGCAGGAAGTGATAATTACAAAGTCTAAAACCGGTGTCTACATTTCAAGAACAGTTTATGCATTGATGGAATAAAATCAACAACAGGGCATATGATCCTCGCTTTGGGTGCCCCATTGACATTTTGTAAAACAAAATGTTCCAAATACCAGCTAACATTTCACCAATATTAAATTACAGACAATCAATCTTCACTATTAGGCCCCGAAAGTCAGTTAATAGTAGATCTAAAACATAATCTATTTCTAAGATTATCTAAGCAAGAAGACATTCTAATATCAGATTCGAAAATAAAATATATGATAATTTGAATTGTTTCTTTATATGGCGAGCTTCATAGAGAATAGAGTCCTGAAAAGGAAAACCCCCAAGGGTAAGTTGTCTGTAAAAACAGAGTGAGTGTCTATTCTCTTTTCCACATGATTTAACTAAATTTAACAACAGGGCATTTGGTCTAGTGGTATGATTCTCGCTTTGGGTGGGAGAGGTTCCGAGTTCGATTCTTGGAATGCCCCATTGACCTTTTGTAAGTTAAATTCTAAATGCCGCTTAAAATTGCTTAGAGTGTGATCTTGATTCAATCCTAGACTATTTTGACGGATCTTGTTCAATAACGGCAGACTATATGGTTCACTTTCATTTCAGCAAGAGGGAAGCGCATAATGCAAAGAAAAAGAAAAGCATACCGCTGCTTCACGTCCAATATCAATCTATAAGTCTTTTAACCAGTAAACTTCACACGGGGAAGGCCTTCACAATTTGTGAGCTGCAGAAACAGCACAAGAATCGTAATTAAGCATATAACAGAAAAGCAAAGGAAGGCAACAGTTATCGTAAAGAAAGGAGAGAATGCAAATAAATGGCATTAACTGAACAACATGAAAAACAGGGCATTTGGTCTAGTGGTATGCTTCTCGCTTTGGGTGCGAGAGGTCCCGAGTTCGGTTCTCAGAATGCCCCATTTACTTTTTCTAAAGTAGATGTTCTAAAGCCAGCTGAAAATTACTACAACATTAAGTCTTTGTTTAGTCCAAGATTTTTCACAGATCTTGTTCAACAAGTCAGGACCATATATCCCCCTTTCACTTCAGCAAGTGCTTATCAAATACAAAAAACTCTAAAGTTTCGTTTTTGAACCTGAACTCTAATGCACTGGAAAAGAAAAATATACCAATGTATCATGTCCAATCAGTAAAAAATTTAACCAAGTAATAGGGAGGACCATCTCGTTTTGCAAGCGGCCCAAATTACAACAAATGATCTGCGAAACAGGAAAAGAATTGTAAGTAAGCATTCCAACAAAAAGTAAACGCAAGCAACCATTTTCATAGAGAATTGAGAGAATGCAAATAGAAGGCATTAATTGAACAACATAAGAAAAGGGCATTTGGTCTAGTGGTATGATTCTCGCTTTGGGTGCGAGAGGTCCCGAGTTCGATTCTCGGAATGCCCCATTAACATTTTTCCTGGTAAATGTGTATAAACCAAAACTGAGATATGTATGACCATACATAAATCATGTTTTTTTTTTTGCTTCATTGCAAGCCATACATTTCAAATGCAGTTCCAGATAAAGAATTTATAAATAGTGATTCAGAGTTGGCTTTAAGATAAAGTATATAAAGCCTAAAAAAGCTAGAGTATATATCCAGCGGTTTTCTCTACGGTCTTAGCGAAATTCGACAATATCCGAGAATTCAGTATAGCGGTATGGTAAATTCAAATCTTTAGACAAACAAGATCATAAAGCCAATTCTATCCTCTTCTCAGTGTTTTCTCGTGGAAGAAGTTTGAACATTTGGGCGAATATATGACTGGAGTATTTCCATACAGGGTACAATACAACCAGAAATCTAGTTTTTAACGGAAATGCAAATGATCATTCCACTAAATCTTCAGTTGAAAGAGATCTCATAGGTTAGATCTAGGAACATCTTACAAACATTAAAATATTTAAATAGTAAAAGTCAACTATGGGAATTAGATCGAAGTATGACCAAACCAAATCTTAAACGTCTTAACTAAATTTCTTAACAACAGGGCATTTGGTCTAGTGGTATGATTCTCGCTTAGAAAGAGAGAGGTCCCGAGTTCAATTTTCGGAATGCCCCCATCTACTTTTTTTCATAGATGGTCTAAATTCGAGCATAATATTTTTAAGAAAATCATATCTTTATTTTAGTCCCATGATCAGTGGAAACTATAACATTATGAATTCTTCCTTTGGTGCTTAGTTATTTTTCTCAGGCTAGGTTCAAGAACTCAACAGCATTCTCTAAAAGCAGTAGATTTCTGGCCAACATAAAAGAAGACAGGTATATTCAAGTTTCAACAGCAGCTTTGACTAGATCGTATAATCAAGACGTATTTGGGCTAATGGTATGATTCTAGCTTCTGGTACGAGAGGTCTTGTGTTTAATTCTCAAAATGCCCCTTTGACTTATAAGATGTAAACACCAGCTCATAGTTATTATAATGTAGTCTAGCAATATGGATGCAAGAGGTCCTATGCTAAAGTATTAAGCGTAGGCTCTTGTAGCCAGATGAGTTGTAGGATACATAAAAATGAACCCTTAGTTTTAACCTAGGAGATGCAAGCATTGAACAGCTAACAATGTTAACAAAGAGGAACCATTAAAACAGAATTTTCAATCAACAATGGAATGTTCTGATCCAGATTCCTCAATCATCCAACATTTCAGGTGGAATCTAGGAATTTCGTCGAACAAGTGGTGGGCGTTACCTCATGAAGTAGCATATCAACCGAAGAAAACGACTAATCCGATGAACACGCTCACGTCTGTTCGGAATTTCGACTAGACGAGTGTGAATCTTCATCACCGTCGGCAAATTGTGCCGTGACGCATAACGATGTCGAGCGAGAGGAACGAGAAAAAATAATATTTTGTGATTGCAAATTCACGTCAGACTTATTGAGGACTTGACAAAATCCGGTTTATGCACGAAGCATTAGAATTGCCAAATCCGGTTTCACCAATTCGAATCGAACCAAAACCGCATAAAAAACTATATGGTCCAAATACAATAACATTCAGTTTCTATATTTCATAAACCGAATAAGCCGAATTGGAAACTCCTACGCAGAACCGGTTTGTCAAGGTTCTATTCTTTGTGGTCATGATTGTCAAAATCAAGAATACACAGACGAAATTAACATTTCCAAGCTACAACACAATTAAAATATCTCCTTCGTGTCTCTGTTTGAAAAAAAAAACATACAAACATTTGGATTGAATATTTTAGGTCAACCACTAATAAAAATATCCATGTTATGGACATGGTAAGGTATTTGGTGGTCAAATTAAAAGGAACAATGGACAAGGGTTGGTGTGGTGGGTTAGAAGAATTTTGCATAACCAACTAAATCTAGTGTCAATGGTTTCAGCCGAACTAAACCATATAGAAGCCACATACAGGTTCACCCAACTCGACCCGACCCTTATTAGAATTAATACATTGGGCTACGTAACATATAAATACAACAAATACATTGGATAGAGTTCTGCAGTAGTCTTTGAAATCGTAGCAACATGTCTTGTAAAGGAGAAGCTGTGTTGCGTGTGGAGGAAGTATTGCTTCTCTTACCTTCAAACCTCTTCAATGAGGTCTTTCTTGATTACATCGGTCCATTTCCACAGGTTTGTATTCTGTTATAAAATCTCGACTTTTTATTATTATTATTATTAATAAATGTTAATGTTGTTTAATTAATCAATCTTTGTTACATAATTGACAGAGCTATAGAGGAGGTAGCTATTATGATCGGAAGCCAAGGATAAGGTACGCGTTGAACCACTATGGTTCCATAAAGAAGCCAAGTGATGATGGCGACTCAGGTCGAATTAAGCCACGCGGCACTGGAGTGTTTCTTCCTGCGAGACCAGTGAGTAGAGCAGATGAGACGAGACCCAAGAAGAAGCCATGCCCCATCATCTCCTCTCATTCCAAACAAGTTTTTCTTCCCAAGGAATGGGCTTATTAGCTAGTAATTATCATATTATTTACCTTATACTATTAAAGAGGCTAAAACACACTTATAAGTTTAGATGTCTGTCTCTAGAGTTGGGATCTATAAATTAGTATTGGGTATGGTTTGACGGATACGCCATACTAATTAACAATACAAGTCTACCTTCAATTCTTAAACATGAACATATGTACATCTATCCAAATTATTTTAATAAAGACAACGTATGTTACCTGAATTTGGACACTCTAAGCATTGTGGAAGCACTAGATAAGAAGCATACCCCAAGAAAGAAGTGTGAACTAATGAATTTTTACTTCCTGTTTAGTATATAAATATAGAAGAAGAAAAAAAAGAACCGTTGTACATAAATAATGTTGCTGCGGTTTTACCCGTAAACCAAGCAATCCGGTTCATTTCCCTATAGTCTGTACTCCTGCAGGCCCCCACAAGTAAGAGTCAGCTCTTGGAATTCTTGTAATGATTTTCGAGATGTAAGAACTAGGTTTAGCGAAAATATTAAGATCATAATGTATCGAATTACTTGAGAGTCTAGTGATTGATGTACAAAGCCAGTTGACAAAAGTATGAAAGGAGGACTATTCTTTTCCAGTCATTTTTTCACTGAAAATTTTCCGTGCAGAGTACATTGCAAACCAGAATTCCACTTTCTAATAAAATGAAAGTGATCACATCATTTGAATTTCAATTGAAGAGATCTCATAGGATGGTTCTAGGAACATCCTATTCAGACTAAACTATTTAGGAAAAGTCAACTAGAGAATGAGATCACAACATGACCAAGTATGGTGATCTTCAACGTTTTAACTAAACTGTGTAATAAAAACAAAGCATTTGGTGGTGATTCTCGTTTAGGGTGCGAGAGGTCCAGAGTTTGATTCTTGGAATGAATTTTTGTAAAGTCAATCTTTTAGATGCTAGCATTAAATGAATTAGTAAATTTTCATTTCAGCAAGAGAAAACCAAAAACAGAATTCTCCTCACCGTTTCATCATTTGGTACTTAATGAAATGGAAAGAAGAGCATAACACTGCATTGTGTTGAACCAGGAAATCTTTTAAACTAGCAAATTTCAGATAGGGAGCACCATTATGTTTCGCAAGCAACCTGATTCACAAAGAATGAACTGCAGAAACGGCAAACGAATTGTGCATATCTTTAAGACAGCAAAGGCAAGCAACCAATATCTAAGAGATAAAGATAAGTCTAATTGAAAGAAATATTGTACAAACGTTTTTAATCCTAGATTTGCTGGGAAAAAAAAAATCCAAATATTGCAAAAATAGCTTCAACCATCAATATATTTTCATCGATAACCATCCATATGAGAATTTTCCCTTGGCAAAAGATTGTAAAAAACAAACAAAATGATTGACTAGATTTACATGAGCATCAGGTCATTTGGTCTAGTGGTATGATTCTCGCCCGAAAAGTCCCAAGTTCGATTTTAAGAATGCCTCGTTGACCTTTTTATGAAAATATGTGGAATAGATGACAACTCATATCTGGATCAGTTATTTATATGTGTTTTTTCATTGCACATTAACAATCCATTTTCTAAAGAAAATGCAAATAATCATGTCACTGGAATTTCACTAGGAAGAAATTTCATAGAATAGATATAAGAATTTCATATTCTGCCTACATAATTTAGCTAAAGTCAAACAAAGGAACATGATCACAATGTCCCAGTATTGTGACTTTCAACATTGCAACTAAAATGTTTAGCAATAGAGCATTTGGTCTAGTGGTATGATTCTCGCTTTCGGTGCGAGAAATCCCAAGTTTGATTCTCGGAATGCCTATTGACTTTTTTCAAAAATATGTTGCCTCGATACCAGATCATAATTATTGCATATAATTTCTAGGTGGTTAGTTTGTCTAACAAACCAAATTTAATATTATCTTAAACTTCAACCAGTCTAAATTAAAACAATATTCCCAAAATATTTCAGTACTAGATGCCAAAAGTCAAATTATAAAACTAAATCCATAAAATACTTTTAACCCTATTTTTTGTTTTTGAGAAAACCAGAAAATATTGCAAAACTGGCTTTAACCAGTAGAAATAAAACAGAATGACAATGCTGACCTTCAACTTTGAGACTTGTCAACAATGAATCTGTATAGTAGTAATTTTTTTGTCAAAAACCATCTATATGAGAATTTCATTTCTCAACAAAATATTCTAAAAAACAAACAAAATGTGTGACTATATTTTCAAGATCATCAGGGCATTTGGTCTAGTGGTATGATTCTAGTTTTGGGTGCGAGAGGTCCCGAGTTCGATTCTCCGAATGCCATGCCCCATCAACATTTTTGCAAAAATATGTGGAATAGATGACAATTAATAAGTGGATCATTTATTTAGATTTGCTTTATTATTGCACATAAAAATTAATTTTCTAAAGAAAATGGAAGTAATCAGGTTGTTAGAATTTCAGTAATATTGTGAATTTCAACCTTACAACTAAAATGTTTAGCAAAAGAGCATTTGTTCTAGTGGTATGATTCTTGTTGTGTGCGCGAAAGGTCTCGAGTTTGATTCCCGGAATTTCCCACTGATTTTTCCAAAAATATGTTGTCTCGATGACTCCTCATAATTATTGCAGATAAATTTTTTTGTGGTTCGGTTGTGTAACAAATCAAATTCAATATTTTCTCAAACTTCAACCAGTCCAAATTACAAAAAAAAAACTTTCCCAAAAATTTTTATTATTAGATGCCAATTGTCAAATTATATAACTAAATCCATAAAATAGTTTTAATCTTAGAATTGTTTTTTAGAAAATCACAAAATATTGCAAAACTGGTCTTGACCATTATAAATAAAACAGAATGAAAATACTAACCTTAAGTTTTAAGACTCATCAACAATGAATCCGTATAATAATAATTTTTTTTTATCAAAAACCATCGATATGAGAGTTTCCTTTCTCTACAAAATATTCTAAAAAATAAAAACAATCTTTGACTCGATTTACAACATCATCATGGCATTTGGTCTAGTGGTATGATTCTCGCATTGGGTGTGAAAAGTCCTCAGTTTGATTCTCGGAATGCCCCATTAATTTTTTGTGAACATATGTGGAATAGATGACAATTAATAACTGGATCATTTATATAGATTTGTTTTACTATTGCACATCAGCAATTAATTTTATAAGGAAACTGGAAGTATTAAATTTTTTGGAATTTCACTAGGAAGAAATCTCACAGAATATACATAAAAAATATCATATTCTGCCTATATTCTTTAGCTAAAGTCAAAGAAAGGAACATGATCACCATGTCACAATATTGTGAGTTTCAACCTTACTACTAAATTTTTTAGCAATAGGGCATTTGGTCTAGTGGTATTATTCTCGCTTTGGGTGCGAGAGGTCCCGAGTTTGATTCTCGGAATGCCCCATTAACTTTTTTTGCAAAAATATGTGGAATAGATGACAATTAATAAGTGCATCATTTATTTAGATTTTTTTTATTATTGCACATAAAAAATTAATTTTCTAAAGAAAATGGAAGTAAACATGTTGTTGGAATTTCAGTAGGAAGAAATCTCACAGAATATGTATATATTAAAATATTATATTTTGCCTACATTATTTGGCTAAAGTCAAAGAAAGGAACATGATCACAATGTCTCTTGTGACTTTCAACCTTACAACAAAAATGTTTAGCAAAAGAGCATTTGTTCTAGTGGTATGATTCTTGCTTTGCGAGCGAAAGGTCTGGAGTTTGATTCCCGGAATTTTCCACTGACTTTTTAAAAAATATGTTGCTTCGATGCCACCTCATAATTATTGCAGATAATTTTTTTTGTGGTTCGGTTGTGTAACAAATCAAATTCAATATTATATCAAACTTCAACCAGTCTAAATTACAAAAAAACTTTCCCAAAACTTTTTAATACTAGATGCCAAATGTCAAATTATATAACTAAATCCATAAAATTGTATTAGTCCTAGATTTGTTTTGTAGAAAATCAGCAAAATTTGCAAAACTGGCCTTAACCATTAGAAATAAAACAGAATGAAAATACTAAACTTTAATTTTAAGACTCATCAACAATGAAACCTTATAATAATACATTTTTTTATTAAAAACCATCGATTTGAGAATTTTCTTTCTCTACAAAATATTTTACAGAAGAAAAACAATTTTTGACTCGATTTACAAGATCATCATGGAATTTACTCTCGCATTGGGTGCCAGAAGTCCTGAGTTTAATTCTCGGAATGCCCCATTAACCTTTTTGCGAAATATGTGGAATAGATGATAATTAATAACTGGATCATTTATATAGATTTGTTTTATTATTGCACATCAACAATTAATTTTATAAGGAAACTGGAAGTATTAAGGTTGTTGGAATTTCAGTAAGAAGAATTGTAAGAGAATATACATAAGAATGTCATATTCCCCCTATATTATGTAGCTAAAGTCAAAGAAGGGAACACACAATATTGTGAGTTTCAACCTTACAGCTAAAATGTTTAGCAATAGGGCATTTGGTCTAGTGGTATGATTCTCGCTTTGGGTGCGAGAGGTCCCGAGTTCGATTCTCGGAATGCCCCACTAACTTTTTTTCAAAAATATGTTGACTTGATACCAACTTATAATTATTGCATATAAATTTCTCTTTAGTATGATTTTGTAACAAATCAAATTTAATATTATTTAAAACTTAAAAAGTCTAATTACAAACAATCCTTCCCAAAAAATTGAAGTACTAGTTGCCAAAGGTCAAATTATAGAACTAAACTCATAAAATATTTTTAATCCTAGATTTATTTTTGAGAAAATCAGCAAGTATAGCAAAACTGCAATTAACCATTAAAAATAAAACAGAATGACAATACAAACTTTCAACTTTCATAGACTCGTAAAAAAAACTCGTATAGTAGTAAATTTCAATAAAAAAACCATTGATATGATAACTTTTTTTCTCAACAAAATTTAAAGAACAAATAACATGCATGACTAGAAATACAAATTATCAGGTCATTTGGTCTAGTGGTATGATTCTGGCTTTGGGTGCGAGAGGTCCCGAGTTCGATTTTTGAAATGCCCCATTGACCTTTTTGCCAAAATATGTGGAATAGAAGACAACTAATAACTGGATCAGTTATTTAGATTTCTTATATAATTGAACATCAACAATTAATTGACTAAAGAAAATGCAAGTAATCAGGTCGCTGAAATTTCAGTAGGAAGAAATCTCATAAAATATAAATAAAAATATCATATGTTGCCTACATTATTTATATAAAGTCAAAGAAAGGAACATGATCATATTGTCGCAACATTGTGAAATTCAACCTTATAACTAAAATGTTTGGCAATATGGCATTCCGTCTAGTGGTATGATTCTTGTTTTGGGTGCGAGAGGTCCCCAGTTTGATTCTCGGACTCCAATAACTTTTTTCAAAATAGGTTGCATAGATACCAGCTCATCATAATTATTGCATATAAATTTCTCTTTGGTCCCGTCGTGTAACAATTCAAATTCAGTATTACCTAAAACTTCAACAAGTCTAAATTACAAACAATCTTTCCACAAAAGAATTCAGTACTAGGTGTCAAAAGTCTAATTATATAAATAAATCCATAAATTAGTTTCAATCCTAGATTTCTTTTGAGAAAATCAGAAGATATTGCAAAACTGGCCTTAACCATTAAAACTAAAACAGAATGAAAATACTAACCTTTAACTTTCAGACTCATCAACAATGAACAGGTATAGTAGTAAATTTCTATAAAAAAACCATCGATATGAAAAAAAATTCTCAAAAATATATTCTAAAGACTAAAACAAATGCTTGGCTAGATTTACATGGTCATCATCTGGGCATTTGGTCTATTGGTATGATTCTATCTTTAGGTGCTAGAGTTCCCGAGTTCCATTCTAAGAACGCCCCATAAAGGTTTGTCCTGTGTTGCCTGGTTTTTCAAAGACAAACATTCAGCAAATCAACCTTATAATTCATTAAAATTTAGAAACAGTTCATATTTAGTATCAATAGCTTAAGGGCATCAACATCCCTGATATCAATATAATATTATAAATATTTTTTTATTAATATATTACTTAAAAAACATCTCTAAAATATCTGTTAATACATATGTTTTACACAAATTTCTTAATTTTCTTTTTTTAAAAATATTAAGAGACGCACCTAATGGAAGTAGATCTTGTACATAGCTTTCTTAGTTTTGTATAACAAGCCAACATTTAGAAACAGAATCACCAAAAACAGAATAGATTGAACTTAGTCTAACTATGTTTTGCCAGCTTCATCAAAATTATACACCCCAAAGGGAAAAGTATTGCGCGAGAAATTCAAATCTTGAAACATTCTGCTCAATCTAAAGTTAAGGGCTGAACATCAATCAATTAAAATGATCCGCAATTACGTAATTTTTCTTAAGTAATGAAACAAACAAGATTACACTTACATCCACAAGCCATTAAATAGAAGACACTTACAATTGCTGTACACTACCGGATTCTACATAAATGGGCCGCAAGAATAGGAGAAGGATCTAGTTCCTGCCTTTAGAACAATCTGGAGTAAACTTGTGCAGATAGATTCTTCCAGAATGCATGCATGCAGAATCGAATCCATTAACAGACTAAAAACTGCCAACGCAGAACCAGAGATAACCAAGACCAAATGGTGGTCCTTGGGGTTAACCTACTGGCAATAAGTGAAACAAACTTGAATATACTTCAGAGATAACAATGTAATTGCTGCATGAATCTAAAACAATGGCTATCAACACGATTAATAAAAATATTACAAGGCTCATAGGACAAGTTTGCTTTCAAATTTGTTCAGGATAAAAATTTATTTAGCACAAGTTCTACAATGGAAAGTGTTTGAAGATGAGTCTGAGTTCTCCACCAAATCCACGATTGAGGGTGATGTTTGCCTAGAACCATAACCAGCCAACTGTTCTCTGAATCACAAGTAAGCATTCCGTTGGAACAACTCAGAAATGAAGCCTAGACAAAATTACAATATAATTATATCAAATTCAAGAATACAGACTGACCTAGATCATGACGAGATAAAATCCCCTCCAATTATCTCCTCATCAACACAATATTCATGGCATGAGACGTCTCATCTGGACATGAACTGGAGCTTCAGCTTCTGCGTCTGCATATACATAAACAAGTAGCCTAGCTCTACATTCACTGGTACAGAATCAGTTGTATGGAGTGTTATTGTCTTCTCGTTAATCTTCTACCGGAAGAAGACCAATCTAGGATAACACCATTCAAAAAATTATGTTTATTAAGGCATACAAGTATGTTTTTCTACCATTTTAGGGTACTTAAACTTAGGGCATTGCTCAATGAAAGCAGGTGGTCTCTGATAAATCACAGATGCAGCTCTGATCAAAATCCCGGCAGTTAAACCCCATATCATGTAATCTTTATCTCCTGTTCGGTAGTCAAAGTAGTGAATCAAATACTTTTCGCCCATCCACTCTCTCTCTTCAGATGTCCGATTCTCATCCTGGGCCAAAAAAAGTTCAAGCCATGATGGTATAGAAGGAAAAACACAACTATATCATAAGTAACTTGATAAGAAACAAGAGGAACCTTAAGGAACATTTCCAAGGGTGCATCAAACACAGCTTCCACTTCCGCAGGATTTGGTGTCGGATTGAATATTTTTTTGTCCCTCAGGATTCCTATCACAGGAATTACTCTAAGGAGATGCTGTAAGACAATGACACGCATGTCAGAAAAATATCGACCAGAAACGGAGACTTATGTATTTTTCACTTCACAAAAGAAAAGAAAGCTTGACATACGGCAAATAATCTGTTTTTTAGAGCCTAAACAATAAGAAAATGGAATGATTCTGCTGTATTAATACAACATGTACTGAAGAACATTCAGGATCAAAAACTAGATAGCTTAAAAGAACATCACTTTAGCAACTCGATCTCTGCTACAGTGACGTAATACAGCTAAGATGGAGGTTCAGGAATCAAAGGCAAGATTTTCTGAAACCTACACGTTCATTGGCAATCCCAAATTCTGACCTCACCAAGAACATGTATCACCAATAAGACAAGAAGAATTGGGAGCTTCTTTTTAATATACCTTAGACAGAAATGGTTCGAGAGAGCTGACAACTTCAACAAGCGACGGGTCCAATCCAATCTCTTCCTCAGCCTCTCTGGTTGCAGTCATCCCATCATCTTTATCACCCTCTTCCGCTTTACCACCTGGCAGTGAAACTTCTCCTGCAACCCCCCCCCAAAAAAAAAACACCCTTTTAACGCTATCCTGATAGCAACCACCTCAAAATTAGACCAAACACACTCTGTTTTTTCAAATCTCAAAGCATCAACTCTGAAGAGTCTGTATAACCGTTCTGCATTGCATTAACCAGAATCAGGTACTAAGTCAATCATTTCCATGTTCAAAGACCAAAACCTTTAATTATCTGCTAAAAGAAAAGTAAAGCCCCATCTAATCTTATGTGATTTGAGCAAGCACATAAATCATTTCTTAATCAAAAGCGATCAGGGGACAAACGGAGAACGAAAAGCAAGCACAAACCGGAGTGAGTTGACAATTTGGAAGACCTCTTAGTGAGGATAACGCGTAAATTCCCATCGTCTCCTTGGAAGATACAGATCAAGACAGCCGCTCTCTTGGGTCTGAACCTCTCGGGAGCTTTAGGAACCGGAGCCATAGATTCCTGAAAACCAACCTGAGAAACCACTTTCCCGGCGCTCTCCTTGTGAGTCACGTGTTTCTTCTAGTCTTTTTTTTTTTTTGTGCATAATATTTTGTTTCACTTTCCTTGCTCATGTTTCCTTTAGCCATCTAGACTCGTTCCATTCGCCAGCTGTTTCAAATATTAATGTTGTTTGTCAAACTGGGACATGTTTATGAGAAAGTAGCAAACCCTGTAACAGCCAGTTTGTGCAGATTCCTTTGTTTCGTGATTTTTTCTCATCATCTTCACAAGAGGGACATGGCTATAAATTTAGCCATTTATGAAATTGCACTTCTTCAATGCATTTTTTAATGGTGAGATTTCTCCAGTGCCCTCCAACATTAGATTAATGCTATGTGCAGCACATGGAATCCAATAGATTTTAGTCTTTCCGCTTCAAGTAATTTTTCTGAATTTCACGTAAACAATTATTATCACGAAGTAACAGAAGAGATGAAAGTAAGACAATTATTGTATTCATTCTTACCAGTTTTGATATAGTTCGATGCATTGTCCGTGACAACTTAAATTATATATGCTTCTCCACTCTCCGCAACCATATCCTCAAGCAACTGAAATAACAATGTTGCATCTTTCACGACTTCTAAAAAAATCTTTCAATTTGATGAAAATTGAACATTTTGGAGAATTAACAAGGAAGTTAACAATATCTTTCTTAAGCAGAGGGGCTCTTTATTCATGCATACTGGTGGTTTTAATCGCATTCTATACTGCTTAATCAATTCAGTCATCTCTTCAAAGACCAGCATCATAAAACCATATAGCTATACCTCCATAAATCTGTTCTCTTAACTGTTTATCCTGTCCTGTCCAATGGACCTCTGACTTTTCTCTTTTTAGCTTGCATCTCGTTCTCTTCATCATACTCGTAAACAACTTTATGCATTTCGTGAATCATTCTACGAGCCGCCTTCTCTTCATTCCTTTTGCACATGTTTTGGACATAATGTGCATTCCTATGACCCCAACAAGTGTTGCTTTAGACGTAATACTCCTATGTTAGTCACTTTCATACAGCAAATATACTTCCAAGTGTTGATGTTATTACCAACACATGTTTCATCTTTTCTGCATGGATCCTCTTTAGATGTTCCTTTATGTGTAGTTCCAGCATGTCTGAGGTAAGTTGTGATAGGAGAGAAAACCTAATTGGAAACTTTTAGTGACTATCATCTTCTCGCATATATATAATTTTGTTAGCTAGCTGAATAAAACTAAAATACTAATTTAATTAGAACTGGTAACCCACCCTTTAGAAAATTCAACTCAAGTAATTGAAGGGTTGGTACGATAAAATGGACTTTTTCCTAAATATATACAACCAAACCTGTAAGATCATTCTACTATTATAATATATTTTAAGCATAATAGAATCCTAAGAAATATTGTCCCTGCTTTTTAAGATATTAATTATATTTTAGTCCTGATGTTCGTGGCTCATAAATATATGGATCGGTGAATTAAAATAGCTTTGAAATTGCGTATAGCCGTATACGTACGTGTAAAATAGAATGTAAAAATATATAAACTTCTTTTTTGTTATGAAAAAAAAGAAAAACTGTTAATGTCTTTGTATAATCACGAAAAGGAACCGCAACAGTCTGTGAACCTTTAAACTTAAACTAAACCTATTTATTGTCTCAGAGAATTTGTCCTTTTTCAAATTATACTTTAGAAATTTATAGATAACTTGTATTCTATTAGACTATTTCTTGTCGTGATTAAGTTCCTAATTAATATTTGTTTTTCTTTTCATTGGCGTTTTCTACAAGCAGTTGTTCAGACCAAAGAATAACCAATCAAAACAAACATAATAATACTCGAATCAGACCAACTTGAAGTTTAGAGTTGAAGAACAAAACAATGGGAGAAAAAGAAGAGAAGAAAGAGAAAGGCGAGGAAATCATCACCGCCGTTTACAAGGTTCACCTTCACTGCCGGAAATGTGCATGCGACATCAAAAAGCCTCTCCTTCGATTCCAAGGTTAGGCCTCACCGTTAAAGTTTATGTCCGCAAGTTTACAACTTAACGTATAACTAGAAAGTAGTAGTTCAACTAGTTTAGAGAAAAGATAGGTTAATATAGTCTCTCTCTTCTTGAGGTATAAACGTTGAGCCTTGGATGTGTAGTATATATATATATTGATTTATATATATATTTGCTTTCTCCCTCATGTCCGAGAGATTTTTTTCCTTAAAAAATGTTTTAAATTTTGGTTGCGAGTCCAAACTGTTGTAGAGATTATTTGCATGCCGGCTTTATGCCGTAACAAAGCTTAATACAAACTTTAGTCGATCAATTCAAACCAACAAACAATTTTTATTGGGCAACAACTATCAAATTTTGGTTACTAATTAAAATGTTGATTTAATAACAATCGCTGTGTTTTTTTATCATTGATAGCATTATGATTAATAGTATATATATTATTTTAGGGGTTCATGGTGTGGATGTTGATTTGGAGAAGAATGAAATCAAAGTAAAAGGGAAAATAGAAGTCGTGAAGATTCACAAGCAAATCGAGAAATGGAGCAAGAAAAAAGTTGAGCTCATCTCTCCCAAACCCTCTGAGGTTAAGAAAACCACCACAACAACAACTACAACTACTTCTGTGGTAGAGAAGAAAACCACCGAGGTCAAGAAGGTAAGTTTGCTTGCTTAATCGGATTATACCATATATATCTTCGTCATATTCATGTCAGCATGTGAATGGAGTTATGAGAGTTTTCTTACGATATTCCACAGGATGTTATTCGCACCACAGTACTTAAGGTACACATTCATTGCGCCAAGTGTGACAAAGATCTTCAGAACAAACTCTTGAAGCACAAAGGTAAGATTGAGTTCGATTGATAGGATTTGAAAATAGGTTTCAAATATATCAAATGAAGGTGACAACATAAATAACTTTCAAAATTCAGACAATCAAATTTAATTTTGTATATGATTAGTCTGGCTGTCCGATTCTAACTTGGTTATTTTGGCAGCTATTCACATTGTGAAAACTGATACAAAGGCGCAAACGCTAACGGTACAAGGGACGATAGAATCTGCAAAACTTTTAACCTATATAAGGAAGAAAGTTCACAAACATGCAGAGATCGTAAGCTCAAAGACAGAAGAAGAGAAGAAGAAGGAAGAAGAGGAGAAGAAGAAGAAGGAAGAAGAGAAGAAGAAAGAAGAGGAAAAGAAGAAAAAGGAAGAAGAGGAGAAAAAGAAGAAGGTAGATGTGAAAGTAGAAGTGACCAAAACGACTACTCAAGTTGTGGAGTTTAAAGAGAAAGTAAAAGTTGAGGGCCAGAAAGATAAAGATGGAAACATACCTTATTTCGTCCACTACGTCTACGCTCCACAGTTGTTCAGTGATGAAAACCCTAATGCTTGTTGCATTGTCTAGTTACATGATTAAATGATTGTAATGTCCTTCATACATGAGAAACTATACAGTAAACCCACACGTAAATTATAATGATACAAATGAGAATGATGTGTTGACATGCTGATATATATATTAGAAACGAATCTAGTCAAATATAATTTGGTATTGGATGACTACAAATAGACATATTTAAGATTATGCTGTAGAATTTTTAATATAAATTTACTTTTGTTTTTGTGGGTAACAAGGCGAGCTTACACATATTTTGCAAGTATCAAACCAAATATCAAGCCAAAAGATATTTTCCAATACTTGTTCCGTTACTCTCTAATACTTATTATTCGCAAATTATCTGTTATTATTCATAAATATTTTCTATTACCTGCTTGTAAATATCCACAAATACTCATCAACACCCATAAATACAAGTCAAATATCAAAGTGGCTAAAAAAAATATGTACTAGACAAGTACTCTCCATAATAAATTAAATATTAAAGCGGCTCAAAAAAATTGATATTCGCTCAGTATTTAGATCTAGTAAATGAAATAAGAAAACAATATGATAAGAGGATAGTTTTTTAAAAAAAATGATAAAAGATAGTGATGTAAAAAAAACTGAAAGTATTGTTTCGGTATAGTTAATTTTTACCGTTTCGTGGTTGATAAATATAAAAGTAAATTAAATTCGGAATGTTGCGGTATATAGTTACCAATTAAACACATTATAAACTGAAAGTACACGATATCAGAAATTGGAAAAAAAAGTTAGAATGACAATTTTTTAATAAAACTAATTTCATGGTTTTACCATTAATTTTTCTTTATTTGACATTTTATATATGTGCATATCGTGTTTAATTCAGATATCTGTTTCAAGCATTTCGGCTTTTGGGTTCTCTCATATTTAGAGAGAAAAATTTTATATATAGAATTATGAAAAACAAAAATGTGAACTTTTCTATTTTATACGCACTCAAAATTTTCTAGCAACCAGTTTCTAATTTTTCTTTTTGAACTTTAAATAAGAATTTAAAATTGAGTTGGAATGTTAGACAAGCAAAAATCAATTTACAAAAGTAAGATAAAGAAAGAAACATATATAATATATATATATATATTCAAAATGAAAAACAGACTTTGAACAATCAACTAATGTGGATCAACCATTAAGAGCCGGAAAGAGTCCATTTCTGAAGATGAAATTTTAATGTGATTATCCCATATATCAACAGTAAATGCCGTATATTTTCTTATTTATTTTCTCTATGTTTAAAAAGATCGTTGTCTTATATTCTTGTTCTTAGTTGGTAGATAGATCTTACGCTCGAAATTAAACACTAGCTACATTATTGATGTGTAATCTTTAAGCTTCCCCGTAAGATATGTATATTCTTTCGTATTTTGAGAGATGAACTAGTTACTTACTTTAAAAAGGTTAACGTTATATGACATATAAGTACTAATTAACTAGCTGGAAGATTTGTTTCTGTCTTTTTTACCTCGTTTCTAATCACATGCATCAAAACTTCATAGTATGTCAACTTTCCATATAAGTTTCTTTTTCTTTTTGTATGAATTATATTCAACATCTCTCTGTTCGCTGCATTTTGGTAAAACCTTTAAAATAGAAATTGCACAAGAGTTACTTTTCTTTAAACATTTGACTAATTTTCTGTATATTTAAGATTATATATTTTACCAATTAGGGTAACCAATTCATAGTATGTCAACTTTCCGTATAAAACCTTTAAAATAGAAATTACATAAGAGTTAAATTTCTTAAGACATTTGGCTAATTTCTGTGTATTTAAGATTATATATTTTACCAATTAGGGTGACCAAATTTTTCTTTTTTAACCTGTAGTCCTAATCACAAATATTAACCTGTACCCGTGAATAACAACTTGATTACAAATAGGAAAGTTATGATACCTGTAACAAATAGAAATTTAGAAAATCTCGTGGTGAAAATATTGAATTTATATTATTACTACACACAAAAAAAAAAGATAACTAGATAAGAAATAAACAGATCTCTTCGTATAACAATATGACGATAATCTCGTAACGAATCAAGAAAGTAACTATAAATTGAACTTATAAATGAGGTAACTTTATTCTTCACTCGTTATCTGAGATAACGTGTTGCAAGAGAAACTTGCCACCTCAACAGTAGATATAACTCATAAAACCATTCTAACAGAAATAAAAGAGTAAACGATAAGAAACTTATGGAAACTATATCAAGTTGGATCAAAATACAAATATAAATATTCGAGTAAATCCCCAAAATTCCAATTTATTAAAACGATTTCTGATGATCTTCAGCTCCCCGAATAAGAATCTATATGGAAAATATAAATATGTTAAGGAAATCTCTAAATTTAAATTCATAAAACTTAAAAACGTTCTCTGATGATCGGCAGCTTCCAGAATAAGAAGTTTTTTTCTCCACTTAAGAAGTTGCAATAAAACCTACAAATATTTTAAAATGATCGGATAAACCCATTTTCTACTTTTGATTAGACTGACCCTTGAATTATTCACGGTAAATTTATAAAATTTAAGTGCACATTTCCCATGATCCCAACAATTTACACCAAAATCGATATTATCAACCGTTGATTCTCTACACTTCTAGTCTACGGTAATGCTTAAAACATCTTCTTAGTCCCCAAAAAAAAAAAAAGTATGTTAATGTTTCTAGAAATTGATATATATATTACGATGATGAACTTTTGAAGTGAGATAAGTTGTGGTCTTATCATGCAAATGCAAACTTTCTTTTTTTTCAAATAAAACAACAAGTATTCAAAGCATTGAAGAAAGCATACACAAACAACAATCTCCAAGAGAAAATTACGGAAATAAATGTGGATTCATGATCTTAAAAAAAAGCTAAAAACATGGAGTTTGAAAAATCCTTAAATCCCTAGAACTTTTCTCACTACGAAACAAGAGGCGATTTCATCTCAGATTTACTTCCCTTTAATCTCTTCAATTTTTGATGATTTTATTTCTTTCTCCTTTTGCCACAAATTTTTCTCCACCATTTTTTTTTTCTTCTTTTCTTATATAAATTGTTCTCTGTGTATAATATGATACAACTAGACCTAGAAATATTATTTTTTAAAAAATAAAAAAAAAAAAACAAGGAAGAGAGGAACAGAAATATGTGTAGCAAGACAAGTAGTGGAAGCTATGGAGATGATTACTCTGGTTTGTGTCCGAAAAAACAGAAGCATAATAACAATGGAGGAAGAAGAGTTCCTCGAAGAGGTCCTGGTGTCGCCGAACTCGAGAAGATCCGTCTCGAAGAACAACACATCTCTGCCGCCACACCACTTCCTCCACCTCCTCCGCCGGTGATTCTTCCAAGGACTACCGAGAGAACCGGTCCGGTTTACCCGTTCTCGTCTTATTTCTCAACCCAATCTTTCCCTAATGATATGATTCCTCCGGCTCCAGTGTTTCAGAAGAATCACGATTCGTCGTCTCTTCACTATCTCCCTCCGGTAAATAGTTATTAAAAAATACATTTTCATAATTTAAAAATCGAAATTTAGTTTTTGAAATGTATTTTGTTTGTGTGTTTACAGATAAATCTACCAAATCCAGGATTTTATCAGTTTATGGAGCCCCCTTCAAACCAAACATCTTGTCATGACAATGTCTCTCAATTTCAAGACGATGAAAAGGCAAATTTTTTTAGTTAAATCCTTTAAAAAAAAATCAAAGTGATTAATTTGAGTATAATTCTAAATTATTTATTTAATTTGATTATTCTTGAACAGATCATGACTGCAAAAAGGCCATGGCAATTTATCGCAGAGACTACGAAATGTAACGTTGGACCCACGGTAACCATCTCAAGGTCTGTTTTAATTAGGCTTAATCACTTTCTTGAGTTATACTGTATATATGTAGGGACGTTAAACCCAGATTTATTTGAATAAATGCTCATTTAGATTCAGCTTAACGAATTTAAATGGGATTATCCTGTTAACACTCATTTGTGAAATGGAGTTTAGTTATAATTGACAGGAATTCTATTAAACGTGTTTTATGTTTTTTAAAAGAAAATCAAAGCAACGTCGTTTTACCTTAAGTTTTTAATCAAAATGATGTCGTTTTTTTCAATTAATCAAAAAAATTATATAATTTAAATGTGTTTAAACGGTTCAATGTAATAGTATCAAGTCTAAATGGACAGCCTTATTAATTGGACCGGGTTTACCCATTTTAAGATCCTTAATTTTAACTTATATGCTTAGAAAAATTGTGTTTCATTATTTGACCTTTTTCTCAATTTTTTTTTTCCAGAGATAGTAAACAAATCAAGTCACTAGACCAAAAATTGAAAAATCATTTTCCAGATTCAGGAACCAAAATTAGAAATCCAATCACCATTGTTGGTTCTCCTTCACTCGCAACTCCTCCTACACCACCAATTATACAAAATTCTTCACTCGATTTCCCGCAATTCATACATGTAATGCAGTTTCTTCTATATGTTATATTTCTATCAGTTTAGTTGATCACTTTCAGCTTCATATTCTCATCCTCTTTTTGTTTTTTCAGTATGAACATAAGGAAGGATTTAATATTTCCTCAAACAAAAAACCATTCTACAGCTTCTTGCCCGCGAATGAGCAGAGTGCACGCGACCAAGATCTATCCTTTAGCTTGAAAACTGAGACCACTGATCACGGCATTGATCTTCGGCTTAAGTTATGAAAAAAAAAATCTGATTTTCTAAGAAAATTTTCAAAACTTCGAATCTTTATGTCAGTTTCTAGTTTCAGATATATAAACAAAGATTCGCGTGCCAAAGGTTTGGCTTTGCTTTTGTTTTTTTTTTCCTTGAATAGACAAACATGGTGCAAGTGAAACAGTCTTATGGCTACTTCCACCTCGTAGATTAATCATCCAAAGATTGTATAAGGGAGACACCGAATGTTTTACACCAATTAGAATCATAAACGTACAACATGAACAAGTTTGAAAACTTTTAGAAATTAAGAAGGTTCAATACTGAGTTATAGTACTTAACTAGAGACTTTAGAAATGGAGATAGATAAGGAGAAGAGAGACACACTAGAGAGCAAAGGCTAATACACACACATCTAAAACGGGTAAGTCGATCTCACATAAGCTGGTATGCCTATTATAAAGCCAACGATCATAACAATGACAACTTCATTAGAATAATCCCAAGTCGATCCTCTCGCGTATAAAATCGCCAATATACTTGAAATTCGAATCAGATATTTCAATGTAACGTCATAGTAAATCTACCATAAAAAAAAACTGATTACTTTTGATTTTTGAGTATCGATATCAAGGAATTAATCAAAGGCGTTTGAACAAAGCTAAGTACATCAGAGAATGTATCTGGTGTGATTCTCACCTTGTCTTTCTTGCGACAGAAGTAAGCAGACAAAGCATGCTTTAAGTTTCTAACCACTGAGACCACTGCAAACACCACATAGAAGGAAGGAACTCCAGCTGATACAGACAAAAGCTCGATGTTCATCATGAAAGGTCTCGCAAGAAACATGACAATCACAATTCCTACAATGACTTCAGTGGAATTACTCTAGCAAATGTATTAGAAAGCTCTTGCGCGTGACACTTCATTTCCCCCAACTTCTCAAACTCAACACTTATATTTTCAACTCTGAAATTTGTATCTTTCCGTCTTTGTTTACATCAAATTAATCAAATAATCTACAAAATGACAACAAATTAAGAATACAGAAGCGGAATAAATGAAACAATTGTTGCTTAAATATAAATAGAAAACCTTGTCAAGCTCTCTTTACTTAGTTGTCATGCTCTTAAAAGGGTTTAAGGTGAAAAGCTCTGCAAATGCTTATGAACCTCTGAAATGAGCTCAAACCTCGCGTAATCTAAGCTCTTCTCTTGCTCTGCTCTATCAAAATACTACAATTTCCACACACACACAAAAAAAGGATCCAAGATTAGGCACAAAAGGGAATCAATTGGTCATTTTTGAACCTCCACTTCGTTTTGAAGGATCATATGGATCACACCGAATAAATAAAGGAAACAAGAGTTGCAGAACCGGAGACTATCAGAGTGATCAATCCAATAATGTATCTCCAAGATTTTGAATAAAGTAAAAGTGCGAACATTATGAATGGTAGTATAGTCAAGAGCATAATTCCTGCTGCTTTCTGGTTCTTAGGATCTGCTTCTACGGTAGCTCCTGCATGCATATAAATCACACACACACACACACTC
The DNA here is from genome assembly GCA_039880935.1 of Streptanthus diversifolius. Taxonomy (NCBI): domain Eukaryota; kingdom Viridiplantae; phylum Streptophyta; class Magnoliopsida; order Brassicales; family Brassicaceae; genus Streptanthus; species Streptanthus diversifolius. The sequence continues at coordinate 23,099,524 of JAXGFM010000014.1, read as the reverse complement.
TCTCGAATATGTCTACACAGAAACCAACCGAAAACTTTTTCTTGTGTAGCAAGTTTTTACTTTCTAGTTTTTACATTATAGAACAAAGAAAGACTATTGGATTGGTCAAGTGATTCAGACTAGCTCTTAGTAATTAAAGAAAGACTTTGTTTTCCCTTCATTTATTGTTATCTCAGAACGTGAGCTCAACCTGTCTAATTATGATATATCTAGTTTTTGTTAGGTCTATTGACTTTTGAATTTGAATTGGAGATAAAACGTGAGCTCGTAATCATACAACGCAGACTGAACTTTCGAAATACATAGTGGATCTTAAGGGGGAGAAACACAAAATCTTGAGAGAAACCATAAAAAAAAAAGCTATTGGAAACATTCACTGTATGTTAGAGGTGAGAGTTCCGTTCTTGCCTAGAGGCTTGAAATGGAGATAGATGAGGATAAGAGAGAAGAAGTAGAGAGCAAATTCCAAGACACATATCCAAAACGGATAAGTTGATCTAACATAGGCCGGTACGCCTATTATGAGGCCAACGATCACAATTATGAGAACTTCGGTAGAGTAATCCCAAGTCAATCCTCTCGTGTATACAATCGCCAATATAGTCGAAATTCCCAGCAGATTGTTCATTGTAACATCCCTATAGATCTACACACACACAAAAAAAACTCATTTATAGATGGATCAATGGCGTTTGTACAGAACTAAGTACCTCAGAGAATGTATCTGATGTGATTCTAGCCTTGTCTTTCTTGCGACAGAAGTGAGCGGACAAAGCGTTTTTTAGGTTTCTTGCCAAAGGGATCACTGCAAAGACAACATAGAAGGAAGGAACTCCCGCAGATACGGACAAAAGCTCGATGTTCATCATGAAAGGCATTGCAAGAGAGATGACAATTAGAATCCCTATAGTGACTTCAATGGAAGATCTCAAGGTTCTTTTTGAAAGCAACTTAACAAGTAGACTTTCCTTTGATTATTCCATCTTTAAAACTCCATCCTCCTCCTGCAATTAACACTTTCACGATTTAAAACAGCTTTAATATGAATTGGTAAAATTGTGGTGTACTTACAGCTCGGTTCTCTCTTTGACACTCGGTGCTATTGAAACCAAATTTGTACTGTTTCAGCCATTTTAAGATCCCTTTATCGAATTCAATCTGATCTATCTCACCATCTCCATCGCTATCGAAATCAGTAAGGAATGTCGTGGCAAGCTCATGTACTTCACACTTCATTCTTCCCAACATCCCAAACTCCACAGTCAGATCTTTTAGCTCTGAAACTTGGATCTTTCCGTCTTTGTTTACATCTATTTTTTCGAACAACCTGCAGAATAACAAGTAACTAGTAGCGTAAGCTTTCATCTCAAAACCAATTAACAAAAATGGTGGATTACTCCATATTCCTTATCTATCATATCCAGATAAATGTGGACCTCGGATTCCTTACCTGTGAGAATACAGAAACAGAAAAAAGTGCTTAAAATTGGAATTAAAACCTTTACTTAGTTGTCCATTTCTTATAAGGTTTTCAGGTGAAAAATTCTGCAAGTGCTTATGTACTTCTGACATGAGCTCAAATCTGGCGTGATCTAAGCTCATCTCTTGGTCCGCTCTATCAAAATACTGAGACAAAATCGTGTTAGAGTTAGGGACACAAAGATCAGTTTATCATATGGGTCTTAGAGCTTTGCGTATCTATTGTGGGTGGCTCATACCGAATAAACAAAGTAGACAACAGTTGCACAACCAGAGACTATTAGAGTGATCAAAACTATTAACTCTTTCCAAGAATCGGAATCAAATATCTCTGAAAGTGTGACCATGACGAAAGGTAACAAAGTCAGGAGCATAATCCCTGCCGCTCTCTTGTTCTTAGGATCTGCTTTTACGCTAGCTTCTGCATAGAAAACCGCGAAAGTAGGCTCACGCAAAATATTTTCGAAAAGAAAAAGAGAAGCAGATATTATAAGAAATTTAAACATACCAGCAACGTTCTTCAATAGATTTTTTCGGGAAACATTTCGTCTTGGACTCGTTGTGTCCTGTATCGAGTGTTTTGAAGTCATATCATGAATCTATAGACTCAAAGAAAGAAGATGAAGAATAAAATTAAGATCTTACAGAAGTGATTCTTTGGAATTCTCCTTTTCTTGTGGACTGATCTGATCCCAAACCAGATAAGCCGAAGACAACACAAGCTCGTCACTGCATAGTCAAAGCAAATACAGTGTATCCCACAGTAACTCCAACTTTATTACCAACCATCGAGTTTGCGATTTCGCGGCTCCCCATTAGTCCACTCGCTGAGATCAAACCAAAAAAAGAAAAGCTTAATCTTACATTATAGTCAAAAATATTCAAAAATCTTAAAGATAAAAGGGCTTCTTACAGAGAATAAGGGCCATTCTTGGGAACATTGCAAGCAGAGGGAAGACAATTCCGCCATAAAAACCGACCTCGAAGATGACAAACAGCTTAGACCTTCCTTCAGACAAGAAGTATTCACCGATTACCAATAGACAACCAAAGGAGAAAACTTGGAAGACATATCCTCCAACATTGTCTGCACATGGTAGAAACCCATAGACATGAACACAAGCATCTTTGGAAATGCGATTTGGCGGATCAAGACTGAGAGATTTTTACTGAGCAGTTTGGTCGGATCCTTCTCATATTACGCGCATATATACACACACTCGGAAACTAAGCGATGGAACGTGATCTTTCGTGAGTTTTTACATAATAGAATAAAGAAAGACTCTTTTAAGGTTGATGAGTCTTATTTTAAAGAACGTGAATGACACCTCTCTAATTATAGTTAGCGGATGACTATTAATTACTATACAGATTTATTAATACGACTGTTGACTTTCAAGTTCGGTTGAAGTAAATCACCAAATCTCATATTTCACAGCCGTAAATGCCAGTGTAGAAACCAAGGCAAAGTTTGGTTTATATATCTATTTCATAACTGTTGCTTTCGAGTTCGGTTGAACTAACTTCTGATTTCGTCGTTTAACTTATGAATCAACAATCTCATTTTCACAACCTTTAAAAACCAGAGTAGAAGAAACCAGCAAAGTTTGTCAAATCGAGTCTACCTGATGAAAAGAAAATAGTCTATTATATTATTATGTTATGATTTAATCTCATTATTATTTAATAATGATCGATCGAATTCAACTATTTGCAAACATAAATAGCTTTTCAAACAATAATTTCACGACTCAACTTTTCCCACAATCTGATCTATCAATGGTTCTAAATATACTTATCAAACAGTATGTTTTGTTGTTTGTTTTTAGTCGCTAACAATAATGAAAAATAGTAAAAAAATAACCCAAGAAATCTTGATAAAGAACCACAAAATCACAAACTGGACAAGTGCGTGAATATTAATTTTGAAATTGTTATTCTCTCTTCTTTTTTGGGTTGCAAGTAATAACCAAATTAAATGTGAAAGCGAAGAGATAATGGCAAAGAAGGGATAAATAGCTTCGTTTCCACTAAATAAGTTCCTCCATATTCCTATTTTGTGATGCTCATATCTTTTCATCATACCATGTTGCTTGTTTATTAATGGGCCATATTCCATCTTTTCATCATACTAATATGTATTAATGGGCCATATTCTATCTTTCAGGCGCCCGTCAAACTCATAAAGTTTCTCGATATGGTTGGCATCTCCGGGATATTGCTCTGGCATTTCGGAGAGTTCGATAGGGAGCTGAGATTGAGAAAATCGAAGCAGATGAGTATGAACACACAGTCGGTTTGAAGTTTACGGAACCTATACACGTAATAGTCGAAAAAAAGCTTCGGGAGAAAGATGAAGAAGTGGACGAAGAACAAGGAGAACGAGAAGAAGAATAAGACCGTACATGGCGATTCTGGAAGGTTGTAGAAGGTTGATACTAGTGTTCTCTCGTAAACTTGCCAAAGGGTTTGTGCGATTTTTTCTTTTTTTCCTCTCTCGTCTCTTTTTACGAACTTTGAAGAAGAAAGAGCGAGATGGTTTTGTGCCCTTCCCATTTCTTATAAATTTAGCTTTGACAAACGACACCCTTATTTACTATTTCTTTCAAATTTGTCTCAAACGTTTAGAATAGAGTTTTTGAATTCAATGTCTCTTTACCTCTCCGTCTATTCCCGTCGTATTTGAGAATCTCTCCATCGCGATCGCTCTCTCTCTCTATTCCTGTAGTCACCGCGAGATCTCACGCCCGATCAAAGTCACCGCGAGAGGCGTCATGGAGACGACGGCGGAGACCGCGAGAGGCGTCATGGAGACGACGGCGGAGACAATTTCCAGTGTTGTTCCTAGTAACACGATGAAGCTACTGTTCGTCGAGATGAGTGTGGGTTACGATCAGCACGGGTACGGGCAAATATACGTTTGCGATATCAGTTTTTTCTACGCTCAGTATTAGTGTCTTGACATACACCGATGTGAGATTGAATTTCAAAATCGTGAAACTATTGAAACAGGCAAGACGCGGCGATGAAGGCTTGTAAGAATGCAATTTCTTCGAATTTGATTCCTGCATTTAGGAGAGGTACCATATTCTCCTATTTATCAATTAGTATAGTTCTGAAACGATCTATATTATTATTCTTTACTCAACAATGAAAGTATTTCTCTAGCAATTTAGGCAGAAACCAATTGGCTTTTGTTTGAAAATATATTGGATTTTTATCTGTGTGTGTTGGCTTTAGTTTAAGGATAGTGGCATTGAATGTGTTAAAGTTTCGATTCCTGGAGTTTCATTTGAAGAAATGAAGTTACAGATCAAGCTTGGAGTGCCTCATTCTCTTCACCAGCAGCTGGATCTCGAGAAGGTCAAGTGTATCTTCCCGTAGTAAGTTCTAATCAAAGTTGTTGTCTTTTTAGAAGAATCTTGAGTTTATGTTCCAAGTAGTATTGTGAAAATTTCGAGTTTGGAAGTTTGAGGATGGATTGAGATTGATGTCAAAACTTTCAGGTAGACACCACCATCTTGTACATATAGAGAACTGAATAACATCTCTCATCAAATCTTTTTCTTGTGTTACTTAATCTTGGAGTGGTGCGAGCAAGGAAGCACATGGAGACTCAACAGACAAGAAGACAAAGGAGGAGGACGCTCATCAAGAAGAAACCCCTTCAATGATGCCAATAGGAGATGATCAAGGAGATAGCGTCAGCTCGACTAATCAAGACGGAAACTATGAAAGAGAATCAGAATTATGGATTGGACCAACAACAAGAGCAAGGAGTAAAGCACAAAAAAAGATCCTTCAAATTCTAATTGAAGACGTGGGAAAGGAAGAGAAAGAGGCTAAAATTAAACCAGCTTGTTGGTTTAATTTGTTTCTAGTCAATTACTCAAATTAAACCAGTAAGGTTAGAATTAGGAATAAACCTGGTTCATTAAAATTAAACCAGATAGGATAGAATTAGATAAGGATATATCATTCTGGTATATTCCTTTAGGATTAGATTAGATTAGGTTAGATTATATTAGATTAAGATTAAGTTAGATTAGATTAGATAGAATATGCTATTTTGGCATAATCTCTTTAGGTCTTTCTGCCTATAAAAAGGCATTCACCCCCCCCAATTGGAGGACACACAATTTTCTTATCAAAAGTATAATAGAAAGACTTTTTTTTCTTCCTCTTTTGCTTTCTTTGTTCAGCACAAGAACATTGACTAATCACTAAAAGGGTAGAGTAATCTACTGTGATCTTCCATAGCTCTATAGCAGGGTGATCCTGTGCTATTGGAATCCATAAATCCCTCCACTTGCGCCTGATTGGAGAGCTAGTAGCCTCCAATTCTTCATCCCTACCATACACCAACCTAATCTAAGTGCTAGTAGCCTTAGATTCCATCATTCACTCAATTTTCTAGAGAGTTAGTAACCTCTAGAGATTCATTATCCTACCCTCAAGAGATCCTTTCGAATCAGATACATCCAGGGACGCACCAAGTGGTATCAGAGCCATCTTGACGGCTAGGGTTTGTTGAAATCTAATCGATTTCAATTCATTCCATCACATCACATCTCGTTTGTTTTCTTAAATACTTCTTTTCTTTCTATCTGTTGTAAGTCAGTTGAACCTCTCCTGAATTACAAAAAAAAAAAAAAAAAAAAAAAAAAAAAAATTCAAAAAAAAAAAAAAAAAAAAAAATTCAAAAAAAAATTCAAAAAAAAAAATAGAAGCAGAGGAGTAATCCTGCTAGGAGTTGGTTAATCAGCTGACGAAAAAAAATCTTGCAATCTTTCTATCTTAAGAATCAGTAGATTTAACTCTAGGTCTTAGGTGATTGGGTTTGATCTATTCTGAACTTTTGAGAATAGCAAGAGGAATTGAGCGTCAAGAAAACAAAGTGAGAGAAAGAGAGTTTTTAACTAATAGTTTTTTTAAAGTTTTTTCAGGAACAATGGAGAATCCGAATGAAGAATCTCCTATAAGAGAAAGTTCCACTCAACCTCATAGGTTTGATCAGTTACAGATGGAGGTTATGATGGATGAGATCACTCGGAGACTACAAAATTTCTTTGAAAATAGGGCTAACCAAGCTAATGAATTTTTTTATGGAGCTGACCCACTTGCAGGTAGACCAGCTCGAAGAGGACAATTAGCCGGAGGAGGCGCCAGGAGAGGAGCTAGAAGAGGCGCTATGATGGGAGCAATGAGAGGCACCAGACATGGAGTCAATGAGGAGTTCATTGATTATTCAGACGATAATGGGGAAGGATCTCAAACTGGAGGAGATCTCAACAGGCAGCACAGGGTGCCTAGGATTAACGACAATCTAGGAAACCTCAAACTCAGGATTCCACCTTTCTCAGGAAAGAATGATCCAGATACTTACCTAGAATGGGAAAAGAAGCTTGAACTAGTTTTCAGTTGTCAAAACTACTCAGAGGAGAAGAAGGTGAAACTAGCAGCAACTGAGTTCGAAGGATATGCTATCAACTGGTGGGAGCAGATTGCTACTACAAGGAGACGCAATGGTGAACCCCAAATCACTTCTTGGTTTGAAATGAAAACCATGATGAGGAAAAGATTTGTTCCAGTTCACTATGGGAGGGATCTACATCAAAAACTAAGAAGATTAACACAAGGTTCTAAGAGTGTCGAGGACTATCATCAGGAGATGGAAAGTCTAATGATGAAGGCTGAGATTGATGAAACAATGGAAGCTACCATGGCTAGATTTCAAGGAGGGCTCAATAGAGATATCCAAGATCGGTTGGAATTACAAGACTATGAGGATATGGATGAGTTGCTACACAAGGCAATTCTCATTGAACAACAAAACAAAAGGAGAAGTAACTCAAGGACACCATTCTCTTCATCCTCCAAGCCACCATATGCTAGAGAAGATAGAGGAGGATTATCAATGTCTAGAACGCCTACCAAAGCCCTGGAACACATGCCATCAAGCTCCACTACACGTGAGGACAAGGGCAAAGGGCTATCACCCACAACACCTTCAGCAACAAGGACTAGAAACATCAAATGTTTCAGGTGTCAAGGTTTTGGTCATTATGCTAACGAATGTTCTAACAAAAAGGTTATGCTTATTCTAGAGAATGGAGAGCTGACATCAGAAGATGATCAATCAGAAGATGAAAGTATAGCTTATCCTATCCAAGGACAATTGATGGTAACAAGGAGAACTTTAAGTGCACAACCTAAGATCCAGGAGCAAAGGGAGAACTTGTTTCATACCAGATGTTTCGTACAAGACAAAATATGCAGTCTTATAATTGATGGAGGAAGCTGTACTAATGTGGCCAGCCAACTACTTGTGACTCGTCTTAATTTAACTACTAGCAAGCATCCTAAACCTTATCAACTGCAATGGCTTAATGAAGATGGAGAAATGAAAGTGACAGAACAAGTGGTAGTACCCCTAAGCATTGGGAGATATCAAGATGAGATCACTTGTGATGTATTACCTATGGAAGCCAGTCACATATTGCTAGGTAGACCTTGGCAATATGATAAGAAAGCAATCCATGATGGATTCACAAATAGACACTCCTTCAACCACAAAGGTAAAAACATTACCTTGGTACCCCTCACTCCACAAGAAGTACATTTAGATCAGATTCAGATGAAGCAAAGAAGAACCAATACCAAACCTATAAGCACCAGTACAAGCATGGAGCAGGACACTAAGGTAAGTCATCATACTCTGTTTGCTACTCCAAGTGAAGTAAAACAAGCACTCTTCGATCAACAATTTATGATGTTATTGATTTGTAAAGAACTACTAACTAGTTCTTCTAACTTGGTTCCGGAGATTCCGAGAGATATTGAGTTGCTTTTACAGGGGTATAAGGATGTATTTCCAGAAGATCAACCAATTGGATTACCACCTATAAGAGGGATCGAACACCAGATTGACTTGGTTCCTGGCGCTACACTCCCAAATAGGCCTGCCTACCGAACTAATCCGGTGGAGACTAAGGAGATTCAGAAACAAGTCAATGAGCTTTTAGAGAAAGGACACATTCGCGAAAGCCTGAGCCCTTGTGCAGTACCAGTTCTACTTGTGCCAAAGAAGGATGGAAGTTGGCGCATGTGTGTAGACTGCAGAGCCATAAACAATATCACAGTTAAGTACAGACATCCTATTCCTCGTTTAGATGACATGTTAGACGAATTATATGGATCATGCATCTTCTCTAAGATTGATTTAAAAAGTGGATATCATCAGATTAGGATGAAAGAAGGAGATGAATGGAAAACGGCATTTAAAACAAAACTAGGATTGTATGAATGGTTAGTTATGCCTTTTGGATTAACCAATGCACCTAGTACCTTCATGAGGTTAATGAATCATGTCTTAAAAGCATTTATAGGACGATTTGTAGTGGTTTATTTTGATGATATTTTAATCTATAGCAAGACTAAGGAAGAACATCTAGACCACCTTAGACAAGTTTTGGACATGTTAAGGAAAGAACACCTGTATGCAAACAAAAAGAAATGCTCTTTTGGAACAGATAACTTGGTCTTTTTGGGTTTTGTTATTACTTCTCAGGGAATTCAGGTGGACGAGGAGAAGGTAAAAGCTATTAGAGAATGGCCAGCGCCCAAGAGTATTGGAGAGGTGCGGAGTTTTCATGGACTTGTTGGATTCTATAGGAGATTTGTGAAGGATTTTAGCACCATAGCAGCACCACTCACTGAAGTGGTAAAGAAGGCTGTGGGATTCACGTGGGGACCCTCTCAGCAGGAGGCATTCGAGCTTCTGAAAGGGAAGTTGACTAATGCTCCTTTACTTGCACTTCCAGATTTTTCTAAAACTTTTGAGATTGAATGTGATGCCTCTGGAATTGGAATTGGTGCTGTCTTAATGCAGGAAAAGAGGCCCATAGCATTTTTCAGTGAGAAATTAGGAGGAGCAACTCTCAACTATCCCACTTATGATAAAGAGCTATATGCTCTGGTGGGAGCTCTACAGATGTGGCAACACTACCTATGGCCAAAAGAGTTTGTCATTCATACAGATCATGAGTCTCTTAAACATCTCAAGGGGCAACATAAACTAAACAAGAGACATGCACGATGGGTAGAATTCATCGAAACCTTTCCTTATGTCATTCATTATAAACAAGGTAAGGAAAATGTAGTAGCAGATGCACTATCAAGAAGGTATGCACTTCTATCTTCCATGGAAACAAAGCTACTAGGGTTCGAACATCTTAAATCTTATTATGCTACTGACCCAGACTTTAGCGAGATGTATAAGGATACTTACAGGCATGCCCAAGGGCGTTTCTATCAGTTCAATGGGTTCCTCTTCTGTGACAACCGACTATGTGTTCCTTGTGGAACAATGAGAGAGTTATATGTAAGAGAAGCTCATGGAGGCGGGCTCATGGGACACTTTGGAGTCGCCAAGACTCTAGCTACATTACAGGAACATTTTTACTGGCCCAGCATGAGAAAGGATGTCGAGAAGATATGTTCCAGATGCATCAAATGCAAGCATGCTAAGGCCCATGCGCAATCTTCAGGTTTGTATTCCCCTTTACCCATACCAGATCATCCTTGGACTGATATTTCGATGGATTTTGTGTTAGGATTACCAAGAACTAAGAAAGGAAAAGATAGTATCTTTGTGGTAGTTGACAGGTTTTCTAAAATGGCACATTTTATACCTTGTCATAAAACAGATGATGCCATTTCGGTAGCAGAACTGTTCTTTAAAGAAATAGTTAGATTACATGGAATGCCTAGGACAATTGTGTCAGACAGGGATACTAAGTTTCTTAGTCATTTCTGGAGAACTTTATGGGCAAAACTAGGGACTAAGCTGATGTTCTCAACTACTTGTCATCCTCAGACAGATGGGCAAACTGAAACCGTTAATAGGACACTTTCTGCCCTTTTAAGAGCCATTATAAAGAAAAATATTAAGACTTGGGAAGATTGTTTACCTCATGTAGAGTTTGCTTATAATAGGTCTACACATTCAGCTACGAAGTTCACTCCATTCCAAGTAGTCTATGGTTTCAATCCATTATCTCCTTTAGATCTCATTGCCTTATCTTTGAAAGAACAAACTAACCTTGATGGCAAAAAGAAGGCCGAATTTGTCAAATCTTTGCATGAACAGGTTAAGAGGAACATAGGAGAAAGGACAAAAGTGTATGCTAAGAAGAAGAATAAAGGAAGAAAAGAGATGATATTTGAACCAGGAGATTTAGTATGGATCCACTTGAGTAAAGATAGATTTCCTAATGAAAGGAAGTCAAAATTAATGTCTCGAGTAGATGGACCTTTTCAAGTACTCAGGAGAATCAATAACAATGCCTATCAGATTGAACTTGAAGGTAAGTATTCTATTAGTAATACATTCAATGTTTCTGACTTAATTCCTTTTGTTGCAGATGATCCAGATTTGAGGACAAATCCTTTTGAAGGAGAAGGGGATGGTGCGAGCAAGGAAGCACATGGAGACTCAACAGACAAGAAGACAAAGGAGGAGGACGCTCATCAAGAAGAAACCCCTTCAATGATGCCAATAGGAGATGATCAAGGAGATAGCGTCAGCTCGACTAATCAAGACGGAAACTATGAAAGAGAATCAGAATTATGGATTGGACCAACAACAAGAGCAAGGAGTAAAGCACAAAAAAAGATCCTTCAAATTCTAATTGAAGACGTGGGAAAGGAAGAGAAAGAGGCTAAAATTAAACCAGCTTGTTGGTTTAATTTGTTTCTAGTCAATTACTCAAATTAAACTAGTAAGGTTAGAATTAGGAATAAACCTGGTTCATTAAAATTAAACCAGATAGGATAGAATTAGATAAGGATATATCATTCTGGTATATTCCTTTAGGATTAGATTAGATTAGGTTAGATTATATTAGATTAAGATTAAGTTAGATTAGATTAGATAGAATATGCTATTTTGGCATAATCTCTTTAGGTCTTTCTGCCTATAAAAAGGCATTCACCCCCCCCAATTGGAGGACACACAATTTTCTTATCAAAAGTATAATAGAAAGACTTTTTTTTCTTCCTCTTTTGCTTTCTTTGTTCAGCACAAGAACATTGACTAATCACTAAAAGGGTAGAGTAATCTACTGTGATCTTCCATAGCTCTATAGCAGGGTGATCCTGTGCTATTGGAATCCATAAATCCCTCCACTTGCGCCTGATTGGAGAGCTAGTAGCCTCCAATTCTTCATCCCTACCATACACCAACCTAATCTAAGTGCTAGTAGCCTTAGATTCCATCATTCACTCAATTTTCTAGAGAGTTAGTAACCTCTAGAGATTCATCATCCTACCCTCAAGAGATCCTTTCGAATCAGATACATCCAGGGACGCACCATGGAGTCTACCAAGTTTTTCAAGATTGTTCCTTCTTTTAATTTTTCTTTGAAGTAGGAAGATTGTTAACGTGGAGGTCGTGGATGGAGGACTGATCTGCTCAAGCGGCGTTAAAGTTGAAGAAATGGGTGATAAAAATGAGGACTGCTACATTGTGAATGTCGCGGTTTACGTTGGCTACTAGTCTCTTGTGTTTGCGTGTTATGACGCCGGTTTAACAATCTCGAAATGAAAGATAGGAGAAGAAGACAACTTTGCAGTCAGTTTTACTTGTATATTTTTGTTTCTGAACAAAAAAATTTGTTTGTAGACTTTACATCAATATCTCAATGTTTATTTAAAAACATGGGTTTGACGTTGAATCACACTGCAAGACAAAATGTGTTTCACTGTCTTTGAATGGCTGCAGCGTTTGGTGCGTTCACGTAATAAGCGCGTTTGGGGAAAACTATAATTTAGCGGGAAATTTTTCCCTCCTTAAACCTAGAAAGTTCTAAATTTAAGGTAAGCATACATACCTGTGAAAGAACAATTTGCAGAGACGATGAAAGGGAATAAGAAAATTAGTTCGATTTTCGAAAATCGCCATGAAACTGCGTCTCAGGAGATTTTTCTACGGAGCTGCGGCTTTGCTCAACGAGTGGTTCCTCCAGATTCCGATCCCTCCGTCGTCAGAGTCTCGCCGCCGGTAAACGACGGAATCACACCTCGCCGTGTTTCCGATGATTCTGAGACGGATAGTGTAATCGGTTCAGGTTACGACGAGGCTTTGGTGGAGACCCATGTGGTTCGATTCTTCTCTCCGCCGGAAAGCGCTGATACCGTTGATTTAGAGGAGGATGCGGCAGATCGGACGGTTGCTGTGGAATCGAAGGTTGATGAAGAAGGTGATTCAATTGCTTTGGAGAAATCAGCTAATCTTTTGTCATCTTCAAGGAATCGTGGAGCTGATAGGTTGGAAACTCCAGCAAAGAAACAAAAAATTCCTTTGAAGGATGTTGTGAAAGCCATAGTTATGAACTCGAGGAGCAGAGAGGAAGAAGACAAAGAGATTGAGAAGACGAGCTGCGTGCAAATCCTCATAAAAAAGGGATTCCAATTCCCTGGAGGGAAACAAAACCCATCAAGATTTTAAGGTGATTTCAATTCAATTTTCAATTTTTTTTCAACTGCTCTTATCTAGGGTTCTTCAAGGTCAAGTTTTTCTGTAATAGTAGACGCCATGGTCTTCTTGTCGTGGTTCTTGACGAATATGGGAATGTAAATGGTGTTTTTTTTTCTTGTACAATTTAATATCAACTTAGAGAACTTAAGTGTCATAATCACTGTTCTTGGTTAAGGTAAAAAGGCTGGATCTTTCAAGTTTCTTTCTTCTTTACTCCATAGAACTCTGGTTTGAGATGTCCAACTTTGTGTAATGCCTGGAGAAATCCTTATCATCGCATATGTTTTTTTTTTTGCTAAGTTACAAGCTAATTGCTAAGAGTCATTTTCATGCTACATTGATACGCTATTACTGTTGTTACTGAATATGTCAAAATTATTGCTTCCTTGGTGATCCAAGCTAATTCAATGGAAATCTACGTAAACAGATTGCTCTTAAATCGAAGAATTACCAAAATAATGTATTATTATTACTGAGAATGTTTCTTTTCATCTTATCTCTTTCTATAGCATCACACAACACTACAATTTAAGATTATTGTTTCTCCCATACGAAAAGAATATAAAGGCGCTTTACAATCCATCTTCTTTATGTATGTAGTCTTCACTTAACTCCACCCAAAGCAAACTGTCAGATTCTTTTGCACCTCCAAGAATGTAATTTACAGAGTAAAGGTGTGTTTGCACTTTCTTTGTAGAGATTCTTACTCAATTCACATCGAAAGAGCTGCGTAGAGAAGTTGGTTCCAAGTATCAGGCAACCCGGGGAGGCACCAATGGCTGCAATCGTTTCCTCCATCGCCACCGTAAGTAGAAGGATGAGCATCTGTTCTCAGCTGAGACAAAGTGGTGATATCGAGCAAGAAGACACGCTTTTTCATCGCTCCCAACACTTTGGACACAACTCCTGCAGATGGAGGCTGTCCACTTGGATAGTTTGATCCACCCAACGGCTGCATTTCCCCATTACAATTCTTCCTTGGTTCGTTCCATTCCCTTCCCCTGTCATCCACAAGAAAGACATTAATTGATATAGGTCTGTGTTTGAAAGCTAGTATCTCAAACCGTCGTACATAATGACACAATTAGATTGTGATTGTTTGTTTGTGTTTGCTCTGCGAAATTGTAGCATAAGTGGACTTACTCGTAGTGAGTGGGAGAAATGCCTTGGAAGAAAACTTTTGTTTTGGTGGTGTCGACGTTTTGATCAACCCATCGACCCCAAGTGCTAAGTCCTTTGTAGAAAGCGTCAAGACGGTTCATATCTCTCACCAAAGACGACCCATCCCTAATATAATCCCACCTAAATAATCATCAATAAAAAAAAGAAGAAAGATTCAACATTAAGTGATCAAGGATATATTGGGTTTAGATTAAATTATGTGGTTAATTATTTGTACGAACCCTTGAGATTGGCCTTGGTGAGTCCACCAATGCCAAGAGTTGAAGACAAGAACGTCCATGTTTTTCCAAGCATCGGCACCTCCTTCAATGGCTCCAAGGTTAAGCACACGCCCTACTTTCTCATTGGATATATCCACTATGTATGGTGTTCTATATAGGTGTAACGTCACTCCATATTCCTGTTTTTTATATAAAATTAAAAAAACATCAGATTCAGAGATTTTCAAAATATATATTTCCATCAAAAATGAAAGAAAATTTTTTTGCTGAACAAAGAGAATAGTAGAAAGTGGGACAGAGGGAAAAGGAAAGAACAAGTTGCACTGTTGGAGTTGTTGTTAGTGTACTTCCTTCACGTATTACGTCCTTTATATTTGTTTTATTGTTATTTATGGTACCAAGAATAAAAAAAAAAAAAAGAGACCAAATTTTGGCACAGTGGTAAAAAAATAAAAAATAAAAAAATAAAAGTATGTAGATTTTTTAAAAATGTTTTAAAAAATAAAAGTAAAAAGTTTGGAAGGTCCATTCTTTTTTCCACATCAAGTGAAGAAGACATGTCATTTCACATTGTTTTCAGTTTCACAACTGATGAAGGATAAAGAACTTTGCACAATACTGGTAAAAATAAAAAGTAGCTTTCGAATGAATAAAAACAAGTTAAAATTTTCATGAAATAAGAAAAATTTATATGTTTGGGTATCTTCATATACCTATTAGTACTCCGGTATGTGTCACTCTTCTCGTAATTTAAAATTGTATTTGAAGAATCAAATAATTTTTTTAATTAATTAAAAAAGGGATATTAGGTAAGTGGATGTGATCGAACACTAACAACAATATGATAATAAGCATTATTAGCACCAAACAGCCTTTTCAATTCTTTTCTAAAGATGAATATATTATATAGTCCGTGACTAATAAGCGTTTAGTATTTGTGACAAGCCAATTCATTTTCGTTGATGACAACTATTCCTCGTGAGGATTGATAATTAGATTTTGTATTTATCCGAAGAACACAGTTTTATAGTTTAATTAAGAAAAGAAAGAGACCTGGAAAATGATAGTAGAGAGTGGGGTACGCTTAAGAAAAGTGGTCTTGGCTTTTGGTACCGACGCATGTATCATACAACCCAACGATTCCCACATGTTTAGACTCAGTGAGTCTCCCACGAACATGACTCGCTTCCCTCTCCATCTCCTCAGAAACGCCGCACCGTCGAACCTAATTACGTAATTAACCCCAAAATAAGTAATTAACATTAATCATCATACATTTACATTTTACTCTAATTTATCACAGCTCGTTCCCACTTCACACTATTCTTACAAAATAATCCACTTGATCACTTTTATTATATATGCCATTAATATAAACACTCCTTTACATTTGTAAAGAGAATATAAAAATCTTCACTGCGATGTTCAACAACCACGTTCACGGTTTACCAAACAAGTACATACATACATATCAACGCCAACTTCTAATAATTATACAATACATAACGTATATCGGGAATTACATCCATTAAAATTACAATTTTTTAGAGAAAAAAAAAGATTCGTGCTAAACAGAAAATAAAAAAAAAGTTATAAACAATGCACGTAATGAGATTTAAGAAATACCCACCAATCAAATTCTTGTTAACTAGAGTGGTTAGCTCAATTTTATTGTTTCGTTAAAAATGTTGGACATAAACAAAACATATAAGTCTATAATTAAGTAGAAACCTTGGGATGGTGCAAGATTCAGGTTCCCATGAGTACTTGAGGAACTGTTTGTCTGCTCGACCGAATTTGAGACAGTCAAACTCGCCGTCGATGAATGGACATGTGGACGAATCATAGATAGGATAAGAAGCATCGAAGACCCATCGGCCCTGGAACAAGTTACATCCACTCCTCTGCTTCTTCCCTCTCAGCGACGACATCCCACCGTCCGCCGTGATGTTGCGGTGGTTGGTGTTCACGAGGAGTGTGTTGTCGAAAGCCAAAACCTGCTCGAATCCCAACAAGATAGTGACTGATAGAAGTGGAAGAAAAAGAAGGAGAGAGATGAGGTTGAAACCCATGTTTTTATTAAACAAAAACGAAAAACCTAAGGTTTTGGATTTTTGTGAAGAAGCTTGTTGATGGGTTCAAGCTTTTATACACATATTTGTGTATGCTTCGATATATATATATATATATATATATATATAATGTACACAATTATGTCAATTATTTAACCTGGTCTCGTGGCACGGTGAACTCGGCTCTAATGCTAATTAAGGACGTAAGCTCGTTATATCCGTGTTGAGCTTGTGGTAATTTTTTTGTTAAAGGCATGTTCTCCAAAAATAATTAACTGGACGTTTTGGTGAAATCTGAATATCTAAATCTAATAATGATGTTATAGAAACTTTTCTGTAAATGTAAGATCTTTGGCCTTATAATTAGATTCAACTATATACGGTTTGACGTAACTGTTAAACATTTTTGGGATCCGATTGTAAACTCTACGTTCCACAAATTAAGTTTGGACTAAGTATATATATTTCTATGCTATCTGTACGATTTTAATTTTTTATCTAATAATTTATCCCAAAAAAAAAAAGCTGAAAGTTATGTCTTAAGACATGTTATTTCTTAGTACAAGTCTTCAGACATGTTTATCACAAGATCAATTAGACGACGAAGAGACATATAATAATAAAATAAAAAGTGAGTGGCTTTTATTTTTTTTTGTAAATAGAGGTTCCTAGGAAGCAACATAAAATTGCATAATTTGCTAACGATCAGCTTCTGTGGGTCTTCTTAATATTGCTTATTGCATAATAATAGATGGAATATCTGTTTTAATAGGGAATTTCAGACGGGCGTGA
The DNA here is from genome assembly GCA_039880935.1 of Streptanthus diversifolius. NCBI lineage: Eukaryota > Viridiplantae > Streptophyta > Magnoliopsida > Brassicales > Brassicaceae > Streptanthus > Streptanthus diversifolius. The sequence goes on along the minus strand of JAXGFM010000014.1, from coordinate 23,082,239 downwards.
TTATGTCGTTGATCCCTTTAGCAACAAAATTTAATCATGTTTTTGAAGAGAATGACATTCAATTAAAATCTCGTAGATGTTAAGTCCATCTCAATGATTAGTTTTAGCGTTAAATCAGCGCTTTAAATGATACTTAATATGGTACTAATGCAAAGTAAAATATAACATAATTAGGTACATACAATGCATCTATATGTGGTAATGTTAAATTAACAGATAATTTGTGTACATATCCGGCTTTAACATAAATTACCAACTTAGACAATTGTTGATATTAAAATTTTGCGGATCTGATGGTCTGCATTGACAGTACATTTTTTTTAATCAGCCTAGACAGTTTATGTTGAGCTTCTGGTTCAATTATTTTGAAAAGTTTACTTTTTATTAACCAGAATCACTTTTGTGCGTAGAAGACAAAGATGAGTTTTCACAAGTCACATGAAGAAAACACGTATCTTGAAGAGTGTATATATAACAATATGTGTATGTGTATGGCAGAGAGAAAGATCATGGAAGGATATGGAGAAGACTCATGAGTGGAAAGTGGAGCAGGCTTTGTCTTCCTAGGGAGTCTAAAATCTTTTTTTTAATCTTTTTTATATAGCCGATATACCAAATCATATGTTGTCGAAATTAAACTAAATTTAAAGTAAGTAGAGATTTTAATATTTTTCTTCCATAAATCATTAGTTTGCGTTTTTATCGCAATGATTTAATTATAAATAAACAATTTAACTACCATTTATTATTCTAAATTAATTTAAAATAATATACGTAATTCATAATTATTAAAATAATATTCTGTGAAATTGAGACCTAATCATAGATAAGATGTATAAAGTGATTTTCAGAAAAAGAAGGTATAATGATTTTCAGAAAAAGAAGGTATTAAGTGACAAATTAGGTAGACCTGGTGAACATTCGACCTGTGTAGTTTTAGACTTACTAAATGAAAATGTATAATGATGACCCAAAAAATAAAATTATATTTTTTAGGAAACTGATAGTGTCATCCCTTTCTTTGTAAAATAGTTATCTAGTCTATTTCATACTCTTTCCATAAATCGTTGAAACAAAGTCTTCTATAATCTATAAATCTATCTGACGAAAAATCAAGATTACATAAATATAAAAGAGTAATATTCTCTTGGGGCACGGGAACATCTTAATCATTTTTCATCAATCTTCACATGCTCTTACGCCATCGGCTATGATCATATTTATTTTAATTTCTGTAAAAAAAACATCAAGCATTATACAAGATTTGGACATTACAAAGACATGTAACATTGGCTGTTTCTTAGTATTTTGTTGTTTCATAGTTCACGTCTCTTAAAATACAATTTTAATATTTTATTTTAATTTTGTGAGTGTTCTTAGTATGGCGAATAATATACATACATAAAGAAAGAAATCACCTTATATAATAGATGAAATTTCATCTCACTATTTAAATGGTCGTGTTTACTATATATATATTGTAATGTACGTGTAGGAGTAATCTTACTAAGTACTAACAATCGTTTCTATATACATACATAAAGTTCGTTTTCATCAGAAAGTGCAAATTGTACACCTTCTCCAAAACCTTTTTTTTAAAAAAAAAAAAAAAACATTTTGCATTTCCATTTAGGTTTTGTTCCATTCGGTCATGACTTTTCATGCAATATTTTACCCCAAAAACCATATATTTTCTTTCATGTCAAGCAACATAAATTTGCACCAACCAATCATTCCCCTATTAACAATCATATTTTTATATTGCCTAATAATTTCGACTGTAATACACACGCAATCTTTTAAACTTTGATTTCTTAGCTTTTTAAGTAGGAAAATTATTGTATATATGATCGTTTCGATAAGATTTATGCTTTTATTTATATTTATCTCTAAAAACTGAGAATTCGCTTTTGATAAAAGAAACATATTTAAAGTGTCACCACACAATTGTAAAAATGTGTCGTTATCGGTAGGAGATCCAAGCCTAAGTCCTCGATACAAAAGTCCTTTCAACACCATCCTAATTCAAGGGACTCGATTTCAGCCAAAGAAAACTAATTAACTCAGTTATGCATGCTTTAAAAATTTTGATTTCTCCACTAGACTACTAATATAAAATCATATATATATATATATATATATATAGTTCTCTTTTATTGAAAATATACTCTCTTTTTTGTTAATTCAAGGAAAAAAAAAAGATTTCATGTGTATCTCTTGTGGATGGCTATCAAGTATATATCGTGGCATGTCAACACAAGTCATAAGTACAAACATCGTCATATCTTGAGTTTTCAATAAAACATCGTTATCGATTTATTAACGAGAGATTGTGAAGGAACGAGAGATTGCGAAGGAATCTCCGAAGGAAGCGTCTGCAAATATTGACACGTAGGAAATTTTGGATGTTAAGTCATTTCTTTTGTCTGCGTTATTTATTGCATAGTATTTTGACTATTTAGTTCCCAAAAAGATTTATAAGAATTATAGTTCGTACTATTGTTGTCTCGGCGGCTCTCGTGAAACTTTATAGTTCATATAAAGGATAAAATTAACTCATTGGTTCAATGGTTGACAAAAAAAAATGGTAGTTCAATACTTCTAAGAGGTTTAATTAATATAAGGCAAAATCAAATAATTATCATATATGTATCATCTGTGTATTATAAAATTTCGAAACCAACGAATTTGAACGCGAATAATCGAACTTTGTTAGCTTTTCAAGACTTTGTGAGTGGCTATCAACTTGCAACGCCAATGAGTATTACTCGTTATGTTGAATCTCAAATCACAAAAATGTTATAGAATAAATATGGTGAATGTCTTTACATGAGGCAAACCATACTATATCTGGGAAAATTTTCTGAAAGCCAAACAGTTCAACAAGGATCAATGAATGGTAAAATGATCTTTCAATAATCACTGTAAACAATTTACTGATGAAATGATAGTTCGAATAAGTACATTAACAACTTGTTTTTTTTTTTGGTGTGTTTTCCTTGTTTTGGGTCGAACAACTTGTTCTCTATAATTAGTTTTTAAAAAGTTAGAAATCAGTAGCTGTTTCACAATATTTTTGAATTTACGATGGAACAACAACCGATTCCAATACAACTAATTTACAAGTTGTTCATCAAGTGTTGCAATTGAGTAAGAGAAAATTGCATTTATAGCCGGGCAGTTTGGAAAAAAGTTCATAAAATCTCTGAGATAAGTGAAATAACTAAGTACTTTTATGTAAGACAACTACAATTGCCAACATAGTTGAATCACTACGAAAAGATTGGAATCTTGGTTTCCAATCTTAAAATGAATTTGAAGATTATTAAACGATTATGAATTGATTTACATATACAAACACAAAAGTTTGGTATTATATGTGATCGATATAATTATTATGAATTATCTTATTATAAATATATAGTCTTTTACTAAAAACAAATTATCTCCAAGTGCACCATAACCTTTTGGTCAACTAAAAATACATATGAAATATTATTAGGGTCCACACACGTTGCTCCAATGAGTGGGTTTTGGTTTGGTGGCCGTAAGTTGCTTCCAGGCAATGCTAACCCGAGTTCCGTATCCCACTAATATATTCATTTTATATATTTGGAAATTGTAATGATTCAATCAGTAACGTTTTATTTGTTTCTAAATAAATCACAAATCATGAAAATTGGATGAAGTGATTGTTTTTTTTTTTTTATAGAGTTGTTTTTATAGGATCTTATCATATGGTTTGAAAACTCGATGGATATGTCAGGATAGATTCAACTAAACTCTTATTAATTATTCATATGATCGTAATTTTAAATGTTGGGTCCAGGACATCGATCGATATTCGTTAGACATATCTTTTTAGAGCAATTTTGGAATTTTTATTGCAACCGACAGTTACCGTAAACTTTGGACAAATAGCTCTTGATTTGAAACAGCATCCACCACCATAAAATATTACATAACACAGATTATTTTAAATAGGTGTAACTGTAACCGCAATGTATATGAATTTTAATAGAAATCGTGCATAATTGTAAAAGAATAGTCACGAAGGAAAATTTCCTCGTCATTTCAGATTGGCTGGCTGTGCTAAACATGTTGTTCAGTTAGATAAAATATGCCTATCTTTATACAAATATTTGACAATTCATATTAAACGATTTTGTTATCGTAATCGTGACTTTTTGAGTGAAAACATAATATTAACAAATATGAAGAAAGCTTGGTTCCGTTGTTCCTCTTCCTTCAACGATCAATTATTTCCGTATCGAGTTCATGATATTGATAGAATTTATTATAGAGCACTGATTTTACTTCGAAACTTAATTTTGTTTGAAATGCAATAAGATTCTAGAAATCCATAAAATATGAAAACTCGGAAAAAACTTTACATATTAGATTAGGTACAATAGTCATCTTTATCGATCAATTTATTGATATTTATTTTCCGAAAATTCAGTTTAATGGTTTTTCTCGTGATAATTCCATATTGATTTGATGAAAATAGAAATATGGAGAATTCGATATTGTTTCGAAACTCGGCTTTGGGCTATCGAAAGTTTGGTCAACAAAGTATGATTATGCAATCCAAAGTAACATTTGTAAATGATCTTAACTGAGAGATATTCTGAACATGAGTTTTGTTGTAGTTGACCAAAGTAAGAAATAGAAAGTCGATATAGTTCATCAATAATTTTTCCATTTTCACTTCAATTAGAAGCAAAAGGAATTGTCGAGTATCATAATGTTGGTTTCTATAAATTTGACACCATTTAGATTTTTTATAACGACTTTGTGGACTAGAAATTATTGGAAGATAATAATGACAAGTCGCATGGCAAAACGAAAAGTCAACCAAGTTGTTAAGTAGTGTAATTTATTAACCAACTTACAAGACATCAACATATGATAATGCATGTCTTTGTTACGTAACTGTGACTTCATATTTGACAATACCTTTCTTTTCGACGACAGACATCACTGTGGACCTGTCGGTCGATTTTACTATATATCAACTCGTCTTTGTTTATTGTTTACTTAATATCTCGTCCAATTAATCCCGAATTTATAAGACATTCGTATCATAGTTTAGCTTCTTTAGAGAAAAAAATTATTTATCTCCGTTTAAAAATTCGGCTGAATAACGAAGAAACCAATGCATGTACTTTGTTTCTTTCTTTAAAAGGACAAATATTCTTTATAGTGTAACTGTGTAAGCAACCTGTAAATTTACTTTAGCAACAAAAAAAAATAAAAATAGAGGTGAAAATGTTGACTCGTTGATCTTGTTTTTCCTTTTATCGATCGTAATTCTCAATTATTTCCAGAGTTTAAACTTATAGCTATATAACAATATTTAACCAAATGGTAATAGCTTAGTAATAAAAAAAAAAAAAATATAACATAAACTTTTTTTATTTCGTTTGAATTCGATTTCTATCAAAAACTTGTTCATTTACTTATAGATATCTGAGAAACTGTCGTGTCATGTCATGTTACAAGCACATTGAAAAGTCCAGTGAATAAATTATTCAGTGATTAATTATTCCGAGAGATTAATCAGACTTCGATTCGGACACTTTCTTGTTATATATATTTTTTTTAAAATGGAAATTCGGTGGACAACCTTTGCATCAGTGATTTACGAAGACCATAGACATGTGGTTTGAAAGTACACACCAACTCGGTTTTTTCCTTTTTGCTTTGTTTCCAAATTATTAGCAAATCAATTTCTCCTCATACTTTTCAAACTTCATGTATTTACAGTATGAACAATTTTTGCCGAATAAAATTTAAACATAAATAGAATAATTTTATATATGGGTACAATAATTATGCATTTAGAAAACAAAGAAAGAGACAAAATACGAAGGTCAAACCTCTGAGCAATAGATAGGCCGGTCAATGCAAAATGGAACCGTATAATATAGTCGTTGTCAGACGAGATCTAAAATAGATGAGACAAAAGTATGATAGAACAAGACTTGAAACAATTTGTAACGTACGTAAAAAAAAAAACACAGTTCCTAGATACAACTTTTTTGTTAACACTTGACAGCCACTTCTTAGATAACTACAAATGGTATATTGCTGCTCATTTATCAGAAAAATTAAACCATGTTACGTAGAAACAAAAAAATAATTAAATCTACTCAAAGTTTTAGATGTCGCTAGTCGTTAAATCAACAATTACGAAATAAACATATGTATGGAACCGTAAACAACAACGAAAAGAACAAAAAAAAAATTAATGCGAGCAACCGCAAACTAAGAAAATTAGGGACAAAAAGCCTATCAAAATTCTTAGTCACTTTGGGTCAGCCCATTTAAAAAAGCCCATAAACCAAAAAGAGATTGGTTAACGAATATTTAAAAAATCGCCCTTATTTAGTTTTTGTTTTTCTTTTGGAGTCCATTCGTCTTCATAACTCAAAAGCATGACGTTAACCAACCAATAGTAAAACACCACGCGTATCCTGACGACTGAATCGAAGAAAACACCGCGAGCTCTTTACATCGTCATCCCCATCGCAATTCACAACGTATTTTTTCACTTTCGTTGTTTTTTTTTTCTTCTCTTGAATTTTCTTTGATCTCCTAAAATTGTTGTTTTTCTTCTGATTGCAATTTTTGTTCTCAGTTTTTTTTCTGAGAGAATACCGTCTCGATTCTTCAAACCTCAGCAGATCCGATTTTAGTTTTTTTTTTTTTTTTTTTCGGCGCCGATGGCATCGAATACTCACCGAGGCGGTGCGGGTAGTTCCCTTTACGGCGGCGCCGCTCCTTACAGATCCAGGTATAATTCTATAATCAGATCCCTCTTTTCGAAACTGATTCTGATTTCTTCCTCTGGTCCTCTGCTAGGGAATAATTGTTGTATTTGGTTGCAGCGATGGGCTTAGCACTAGAGCTGGTGCTGGTTCAGAGGAAATCCAGCTAAGGATTGATCCGATGCATTCTGACCTGGATGATGAGATCACAGGTCTCCATGGCCAAGTCAGGCAATTGAAAAATGTAAGAAACTTCAAAAACACATTCTTCTCTGTCTTTTTTCGAGTTCCAAATGTATCGTGATGAATTTGTATGTTTTTGGTTCTGAAGGATTATGTGTCTCTTTGAGCATTAAGTTGTCTCTGTTTTGATTACAGCTTTCTGGTTTTGAAAGTGTCTCGAACTCTGTTGTTGCTTGTTTTAAAATCGAAGGACTAGGTCAAGTAGTTGTGTGGTTGTTTCTGGTCCAGGGTAGGATAATGTATTTCTTTACTCATCAGTGATTCTGTGATTAATTAGCTGAATTGCCAATTAAAATTTACTTATCCGATTTAGAAACTTTCATTGCTTATTGTTGTATACCATGCTTGAAGTAATCAGTCGAGATTGTCTACAGTTCCTTGTGTGTTTACCTTAAATTTGCACATAACTTATCCCTAATGATTTTGGTTTATCTATTTATGTGTAAATTATTTTCCTTTGATCGCTTCTTTTGATGCAGATTGCTCAAGAAATTGGGTCAGAAGCGAAGTTTCAGAGGGACTTCTTAGATGAGCTGGTATGTTGTTGATGTCATTTAAGTTTTTTTATTCAAATGTAAATGCTTACTCACCAGTCAATATGGGTTTCCTTTAAGTATCTTGAAAACTACAGCTACATCCAAAGTAGGTTAGATAAAATCTAGCATAGCTTACAGAGTAATAAATCTTGGTAAATCCATAGTAGATTATGTTCAGACATATACTCAGGGTCTGGTCTAAAGTCTAACTCTGGTCTGTAGGAATATATATCTTCAATCTCGGCTAGTTAGGTGAATGCATCAGGAAATGGTTTCAGCCTATCATTGACTACCTGTCTCCTTACAAATGAATACGGTGTTGAATATTTACATTGCTTTTAGATCGTTTGTTTTTTCTTTTGTTACCTGAAGAACATTGGAGAGAAGATTATGACAAACAACTAGTTGTGTGAGACTGGCAGAAACATGCATTAAGTACAGTTATAAAATACTCTAGGATGCAAAAAGCAAGTGGACCTAATGCTGTTCTTGTCTGAAATACAAAGCATTAACGGTGTTCTTATCTTTTTCAATTTGTGACAGCAAATGACATTGATCAGAGCGCAAGCCGGGGTGAAGAACAACATAAGGAAACTGAATTTGAACATCATACGTAGTGGCAACAACCAGATCATGCACGTGGTTCTTTTCGCACTGTTTTGCTTCTTTATTCTCTACATGTGGTCCAAGATGTTCAAAAGATGAAAGACTCATGATGGGATTTGGTGTTACCCCTGAAAAATACTTGATGAATGTTAGAAAGTTGTAGAAATATCTTTTAGTTACGACATTTTGTGGTTCTTTATCGTTCCCTGTTATATAGAGTGCTTATTTTAAACAATTCATAGAAGCAAGATTATGTCACATAACCACTTGAGATACTTATAGCGTTCTATTTCATTTCTTTGTTAGACCGGTTTAAAATCTGGTCTTACTTAACCCGATTCATGAGCCGTCCGGTCTTACCCAGTTCAAATTCCTCAAGATAGTCTCAGCAAGGTTTGACAATATGAGACAATTGTTGGGCTGAGTCAGCCTTATAGGCTGAAGTATTCACTCCATGAGCCCTGGTAACACGTGACTTATTCTGATTGGTTCTTTGACTAATATTACGATGGTAGCGACTGCATAAGATAACTCTCTACACTGTATGTATTCGGTAGATAAACTCTTTAAAAAATATATATATATATATTGGGAAGGAAGAAGATAAGAAAATTAAAATTTCAATGGCTTCCTTATCCACCTCCGTTGTTGCGTCGGCTTCGTCGCGTTTATGGCATCCTGCTTCTAACGGCAAGATTAGTGTTCCTTCTGCTTCGCTTTCTCTCCGCACTGGTTCGAGACGGAGTCCGTTTTCTCTGGGCTCTTCCACTTCCGTCTCCGCTTCTTCTCAGCTTCTCCATTGCTCGTTTCTCTCTTCATCTCTCTCCCTATCGTCTACATTTTCTGGTTAGCCTCGTTAATCTATCTGTAAACATTCTTTGTGTTTAGCTTGTACGAGTGTTTGGTATTGTAATGGGTATCAAGCTTTCTCCCCAATTTTGGTTTCGTGTCTTCTCTGGGTTTGTGGATTATCATCATTGTATAAGAGCTTTTGTTGAATTCCATGAAGAATATTGAGAATTGAGAAAGTTTTCATGGTGAATCCAATTTTGGGTTAGGAAGCTAATAACTTTTTTTGAGATTTCCCTGTGAAACTCTGAGTTAGCAAGTTAAGTCTTATTTTCTGGTAAAGAAAGAGTTAAGAAACCCACTTTGATGGCTGTTCTTTACTATCCAGTATAGAAATCTTGGTATTTAGCATATTAGGTCATTAGATTCCGCTGCATCTCACTCTAATGTTATTGCTATGTCTGCTTCATTGTTTCAACTCCTTGTGATTCAACGAAGCAACCTGGTTCTATTGATTTTCTATGTCAACTCTTTGTGAACTCTACTGTCAGTAATAATGGGGGTATGCATCGAATATATGTTCTTTGTATGCTCAAGCCTTGGAGATTTGGAACAAAAGAATATCTATCTAGATACTAGCAGACATGTAACGTTCATATTTTGTTTCCATGTCTTTTCAGGTTTGTCCATTGCGTTTGATCTCAGCAGTGGAACCAATGGACTGAATGGCCAGAAACGCAGAGGGCTTGAGGTGAGAGCTGGGAAAGCTGCTCTGTGTCAAACAAAGAGAAGCAGATCAAGAAAATCTCTGGCTAGGACTCATGGTTTCCGTTTGAGGATGAGAACCACTAGTGGTAGAGCCACCATCAAGCGTAGACGTGCCAAGGGACGCTGGAATCTCTGCCCTAAGTCCAACCCTAGCAGCGGGAAACGTGCTTGAAGGTCGTTTCTCTTCTCATTCTATCTGTAATCTTGTTTGATATGCTTTTCTTTTTCTTGTTTTTTCACCAGAAAAATAAATTGGCCAATCTTATTTTTAACCAATCTAACTGCACTTAAAACTGATGAAAAGTGCAACCTGAATTCTGACACACATTCCCATATCAAATGAGAAAGACGCACTAAGAAGAGCAAAACCACCAAATAAAAATCAATTTTATCATATCTAATATACATTAGAAGAGCACAAAAAAGAGAGAGTTGATCTTCCCCTCCTGAAGTAAAGCCACATAAGTTAGGCAAACTATCTTTAAACATCCTAAACTGAAGTTGGCACATGCAAAATGTTACCCTCTCTCCTCAAGAAAGGAACATTCCATTGCCGTTGCTCTCGCATTGCTCTCGCAGCCGCGAAATTAACTCCCTTCTCATAGTTTCCATTTTGAGATTCAAAAAGGGGAGGCACAGGTGCGAACCCCCAAGAATTCAGCTGTAAAACAGAGCCATAGCAAAGTAGTCAGTGACCACACACACTTAGTGGTTCTTGTTTTAAGATGTTTTCGGGTTTTTAGAGAATCAAACTTGTTAAAAAAGCAACAGGATTTAAAGAAGTTATACGTAAGAGTTGCACAGAAATAACAAAAGAAAAATAACAACATAAACAGGGGAAGAAGACGGCCGTTAACAATACAGGAACCAACACAAGAACTGAAAGAACGTATATGAATTATAGATTAGCTTTTATCAGCTGCTATTCATCAATGACTATTTTGTTTCTAATGACTCCTTGTTCTGGATCTCGGAGCTGATGCAGGACCAATCCAAAGGTCAGAAAAATCATTTTATTGCTATGGCCAGAAAAATCATTTTAATTAATACAAAGGTTTACAAATCTGCTTGAAAACAAATGTCTTACACCAACAGCAATCATGTCAACAAAATTACAGAATCCAATTCATAATAATGACGAACTAATTAAATTAAACATGTCAACGAAAAATATTTAATATGTAAGTAGCAGCAGGCTTTGACTCACTCTCATTTATCAATCTTGTCACAAAATCCAACACCACAAATGTTGCAAAAAGAAAAAAAACTAGCAACAGTGCACAACATCAGAGACCAAAACCAGATCAAGCAGAACCAGAAGAGTTAAAGAATACCTTCATGGAGACAAGACTCGCCGTAAGGAAAAGATGGAGGGGAGGAGGAAGACGGCGGAGCAGTACGCGTCGGCGGTAGCGGGGTCAGAGGATTGAGCAAATCCAAACACGACCCACCAGATCCGAGTCGTCGATCAGAAAGAAAAATCAACCCAAAACTCTCATAGTAAACAGAAAACACATATCCTCCTAAAATGACGCCAACGGAATTCAAATTAAAGAAACAACAACACGAATTAACAGCTAAAAATTTTAGATTTTCACAGATTATTCAACCAAAGAGAAAATTTTGTATCCCGCTAAAATTTAAATTTTCACAGATTAATCAACCAAACATGTTTTTTTTTGTTTCGTGTGATGGCGTCTCTCCCCGCCTTGTTTCCCGCTCAAGTCGTCTCAATTTCAACACGATTTTGTTTGTTCCCTCTCTTTAGTTCTTGTTCTTTCCAGCTTTGTTACCTCATTTTAGCCCTCGTTCTCTCTCTCGTTCTTGTTCCCTCTCTAGTTCCCTCTTTCGTTCTTGTTCCCTCTCTCGTTCCCTTTCCAGCTTTCCAGCTTTGTTACCTCATTTTAGCCCTCGTGTTTTTGTTCCCTCTCTTGTTCTTGTTCTTTCCATCTCATTTTTCTTATTATCTCCACTTATTCTCCTGTTTCTATCTACAAGCCTCCACTTTTTTTCGTCTCCTTCGATAATTCACCTTTTTTCCTGTTTCATCGACAAAATACAAAAACTAACAAGATCGGAAAGGTGCAAGGTTGTTATGGCGGCTCCAAATAAACACAAACATTCTGATGAAGAAAAACCATCAAAAAAGAGACAAAAGAAGACCAGATTTACTAAATCAGTAGATGCGAAAGCTATTACAGCCAAATTTACGAAACTGGAGCAAACAAAGACAAATCCGAAGGTTAAGAGACTAATCCATGAGAATTCTTTTACAACAAAACCAGGTGACAAAATTGAAAATCAAAATCACAGTTTCAAAGACCTGATAGCAAAAGCGCGAGAGAAACTGCAAGAAAAGAGACAGATCAATCATCAGAAGGATTACATCGCAAGCCAGAGGATAGCTGCTCGGTTAGCCCTAAATCAGATGGTAAAAACCGTTGATTTTGATGAGCATCTTAAATATCACACGGAATTAGAACAACTTGGGTGTGATTTCATTCGCGATCAAGTCAGTTGCTTGAACATGTTCAATTTGTTGTCAAGAAGCGACTACTACAAATAAGAATCTAACTCAGTCTCAGAGAAGAAGAATATCAGAGAGTCTGATGAACATATTCAATAAGGAAGAAATATGTTCTCATGGTAGCGGATCAAAGAAAAAAACCATATCATGGTAACTCAGTAGTTTTTAGGATTTGTCATGTATATTTAGACTAGAATTTGATTTTTTTTTTGTTGTAATTTCAGATAAACATATGTAGAAGTTATTAATTAGTTGCAATAAAAAGTCGATTTTTTATGGACCTTCTGGATTTATTTTGATTTTAGGTTTGAGATGATTACCATTAATAAAAAAAGAAAACAAGAATCATTTTTATTGAGTATTTTATTATTAAAAAAGTCAATATAAAGTATAAACCCTATATTTGGCGACTGGTAATGCCTTAATACTGATTTGGATTTCACTTTATTATTTCTATCACTTTGAAATTTCCAGCTGACCATTCCCAACTCCTAATTGATACTATATTTAATAGTATCCTTATCCTATCTTAGCAAATACTCTACAATTTTGAAGTAGTCTCACATTTTATTGTGATTCGATTTGAATTCCAATCTTACTGATATAACATACTGAACGTTTTTCTACCATGACAATACTGATCTAACCAAATTTATATTCCAACAAAAAAATGAATTCTGGGATTAGCACCAGTCAAGTGACTAACACAAATTTTTTTGTCTGGGTTTAGTCGCAGCGGTCATTTTAGTGTGTAGGTGAAGATAAATTATGACTCGCCGGAAATAACAGTGGCATCAATATGGAAATATGGAACCAATTTTCAGTCACAGCGATTTTGTAGACTCTTATGAGGATGTTGTCCGCGTAAAACCTATCAATCATCATTCCATCATTTCATCTCTTTGATTTTATTTTTAGGGAACTTAATTGCACTAAATTATTAAATTTCTTACTCAAATTGGCAAAAATTACTTATGTGTGAAAACTTTTTGTTGTAAAATATCCTCAAATGGGTGAAAATGTGTACTGTTTTTTTCTTCACATTTCATGTTTTTTTTCCAGTGACACACTTTTTTAGCATATGATACGCACTTTATACATTATTCCACTATTTCTTAAAATCATCCGCTAAAATCTCTCTTTTAGTTATCATGCCAATATTAAGCCAAAATTTAGATACTATCTACCTATAAATTTTTTTTAAAAAAATATATATATATATTCCCATTTTCAAATAAGATAATATTTAGTTGAATATATATATATATACATATATCTAAAATATTGCAAAATGACTAGATTATACCTTCATACATTATATATTGTTATATGTTTTTGGAATTTTTTTTAGTTTCAAGATATTAAATTCTTGCATGGAACAAAAAAAACATAAATGAATAGAGCTGATAACATTTGTCATGAAATGAATAGAGCTGATAACATTTGCTCAAAACTCGTTATTTACGTTATTTTAGATGTTTGCACTTCTAGAGATTGTATATGCATGTTTAGATGCTAAAGCTTCAGATTCAATGAAATATACTAGAATAATATCGGGATTTAGTCTTCATGGACTTCATAAATTTCACAATCTTAGTCCATAAAAATACACATATTACAAATTAATTTATCTCCAACTATATGTAGAATCTAGGAAAGTTTCCTAATTAGACATCCCTATAGATTTGTCACTTGGCTTATGGTTTGTTATTCGATTATATTTCAAGATGAGTCTATTACTTTTGTAAGAAATATGGTGAATAGATGACTATATATACATTGCTAAAGGGATGTAGATAATATGGTTTGTAACTTGTAATTCAGCAAGTGATTATTCTCAGACAGATATGAAAGTTTGTGTTCGTCAATCTCGTTACTATAAATGGATTTATACATAAATTTTTGCTGAATCGTGTATGACAATATCTAACTGCTCCACTTTATGATTCACATCCTAAAGGTTGGTTTTCTTCAAGATGTATTAGTTACGGGTCCTTAATTACGTTGAAAAAATATGTATAAAGTTTTCAAACTTTATACATAAGCTGGAGATTTCGCTTGTATATTTGCAATTTTCTCGTGACCTTGAAACTCGATGGAAAAATTCTGGTTGATGTTCCTCGTAAACCCATATTCGTTTTCACCCAATTTTAAAAATTCATCCAGATTTCTAATTAGTATTACGTAAATCTGATAAATATGAATTTTCTGGAGATATTATCAAATACTATATCGTGATTGGTGTATGTAATAACGATGTACTAAATGATTTTTCAAGAATATATTTAGTCGAAAATATCCTTATAGAAGTTCTAACATTTGCGTTAATTTTTTAAATGGCATATATATTGTAAATCACACATTATAAAATTTTTATTTCTAACGATGATCCTGAAATAAAAAAAATAGATAAATTTTCTAACTATGATCCTGAAATAAAAAAAAATAGATATAACCCAGTTTAGTCAAGCAATCGAATAAAAAGCATATTTAACTGAGAAATAATGGCATGTTCCATTCGAATCGCTGAGAAGTATGCAACACAAAGAAAGACAAAAGAAAATGAAGGACAATAACACAATCAAACAAGAACCATTCAGACCAATCAAATGTTAACGAAATTCAAGAGCTTTTAAAACTGAAATTTAAGAACAAAAGTCCAGACGAAACAAAAATAGAAGCGTAAACACTAAACAGTGTTTTGTCTATCATTAAAGGTAACGTCTAAATATAATTGTTTGAATTTAAATCATTTAACCGAATTAGCTTGTCAAACAACCGGAAAAGAACCCCACTGAGCTATACCACACATGCCTTCAGACCACTCAACATCTCTACGGAGTCTAATGTAACCATCCTCTCCCCATGACATACCCCAAGAGTTCTTCGCCAGCCAATACTTTATCCCTTCCGGGCTCGTCCCATACCCAACGACCGTCAATGCATGATTCATGTTGGTTCCACAGTCGGACTCACTGTACACACCGCTTGAGTAATAGATGAAACTGTCCAGCATCGCGCAAACGCCCACCGAGATGGGCTGTCTCGTAACAGCTTCGAGCAACGCACCCTCGTCGTTTTCGGGAACCATTTGATACCCACTAATCTGCATGGCCGGTATTGCATTGGTCTGGCAACTCCCATCTTTCTCTTGGTAAGGGTATGCGTCTTCTGAAGAAATGCCTCGGTTTTGTAGTATGTACTTGAAAGCTTCTACCATTGATCCGCCTTTGCAACCATGGTTAATCGGTATGTCACAATCAATAAGTTGCTGTTCGGACAGTGATACTAGATTTCCTCCGACAATCTTTGTCAAACCTTCCACGGATGCAATCGCCGAGAACGCCCAACAACCACCTGCCCATATATTGAGTACTTCATTGTTAGGAAAGGAATCTCATATTGGTAAGTCAAAACCTAGATTGATAAACCTGACTTAAGTATTAATTTTTATTATGTGACATTTAATTATGACATTAAATTACTAATCCAGCAATTTACTATATTGCTTTCCAATCTGTAGAATCTGTTTATAATATATCATTCCGTAATCTTACCACATCCTCCTTGCACTTTGACAGGCGTTACAGCTCCTTCCTCTCTCCAGTCTTTGCTCTCGCCGGAGAGATCCAAATTCCCAGATGGCAGCGTTTCATTAACCACTTCGGATGGTGAAGTTACGTTAATGCCAGTGAAACCGGTGTGGGTGGCAAGGAACTCCTCAGTGGTCAAATCCGTGAACTCGTTGACACCAAGTTTGTAGCTATGATTTCCCTTACTATTGAAGTTCTCAATGAACTCCACGTTTTTCTTGAACACTTCAAGCCTCATCTGTTTTTCGGATTCATTGCTATAAACTCGAGAGAACTGGATCATCCATTGTTGATGGTAATCAGCAATGGATGACTCGTGAAAAGTGGCACGGGATGTGGCTTGAGAGATCCTAAGATCCATGGAAAGAATAGTCATGACCACGAACACATACGACACTGCTAAGACCATTTTCGTATTGATGGATACGATAAATAAGAGTATATGAAAAAAATTCACGTTTACACAAAAACGTATGAATGTGTTAAGGGTTTGATTTTGTGTGCTGAAGAAGAAAGTGTATTTATAGAGCGACGAATGAGAGGTGTTATGATGGAAGAAAAGGCAAATTAACTTTAATTGTGGTAATGTTATAGTTTTCATTATTCTTGTTTCTTTATATGCATTGATAAATTTATCTTCGGCGGAACAACTTTCCATTCTTTGTTTTTTAGCAACTTTCTGTTCTTTATATTCATCGATATATTGACTAGCCTATTTTAAATATAATCAATATTTCGTTTTTGAATATGTAAAATACGCAAAATCTGTTAAGGATATCATATCAAATAAATAAATATCCTATATGTTTAGGACTCAACCAATTAATTAATTAAAAATCTCCCATAATCGTTTGTATTTAGGAAAATAGATATATTCTTTGCATACATACTAAAAAAAAATTTCAATCAATTGTGTTCCTCTGTCTCTTTAAAATCTAGCAATTTATGCATATATAAAAAATAAATACATTCTCTACATATATACTAGCAACCTTAATACGGGTTTTGGATAGTATTACAAATGTTTTTAAACTAAACATAGTGTATTAGAAGTTTCTCCATGGTTGTGAATTTTAGAATATTAAATCAATTCGAACCCAAAAATCATCATTTTAAATTTTGTTTGTATTTTAGAAAATCAAAGTGGTAGTTTTAGAGGAACAAATAATGGATACTTACACGATCGATCTTACTGGAGTTACACCAGTCAAATATAATATAGTATAATTGTATTTCACCTTCAGAGTCTTAAGACGGAAAAAGTTTATACTCATTTCCCAAATAAGATAGAAGATTGGAAAGATCGATCTTACTGGAGTTACACCAGTCAAATATAATATAGTATAATTGTATTTCACCTTCAGAGTCTTAAGACGGAAAAAGTTCATACCCATTTCCCAAATAAGATAGAAGATTGGAAAGCTATCAAATATTGTAAAACTATATCACTTTTTATTAAATGAAGTATACTTAAAATGTAGAAATTTGAAATTTGAGATGAAAAAAATTATTCTTTTATAATAATCTACAATTATAGACAAGGATATGTATTTTTGTAAGTAGAGAGTTAATCAAATAATTTGATTTGTTAGTAACTTTTCTTTATTGTTATATATTTTTATTTAACCAGGTCTTAATAAAATATTTAAAATCATATATTGTAAAAGCGAAGCATATCAAAATCTATAAGAAAATAAGATATAGTTTCTAACCTTGAGTTTAAAAAGTTGCGTTAAATTAGTAGAATTAAATATGGTAATGTTGGGATTAATTTGGTTAAATTAACATATATCAGAGATCTATATGGCTAAAGCGAATAAATTGAGGATTTCTTTGATCAAGAGTTGATTTTTATATCCAAACATAAAAGTTATTTTTTTACAACATAGAAAAGCTATTTATTTGATTTTGTTTGTTTAAACTAGTAAATATAATAAATTGAGATATTCTTTTTGAATTTTTGAATCCCATTCATGGTTAATTCTTCTCGAATTTCATTATTACAAACGCTGTCATTATTCGTTTGATTAGTAAAGCATAACTGTTATAAAATAAAATATATAAATTATATTATACATTGAACATTTATACTATGCATAGGTGGATCATTTTTTCTGGTTGCTAAACTTATTGGTCAAGCATTGCGATGCAGATTTAGACCACATCTAAACAAATGATAAAGCGTACCAGACTATATATCACATTTTCGTTGTTCTAATGTTATGTAATAATTATATAAAACTTTAATAATAAGTCATCTACCACTTAATTACGCAATCGGATAAAATGCATACTGAGCCACTCCACACATGCCCTGAGGCCATTCCACATCTCTACGAATCCTAATGTAACCATTTTCTCCCCAAGACTCACCCCAAGAATTCTTAGCTAGCCAATACTTGATCCCTTCAGGGCTCGTCCCGTACCCAACGAACGTCACTGCATGATTCACGCTGGTCCCACAGTACGGCTCATCGTACACTCCCCCTGAGTAATGCATGAAACCGGGTCCATCTGCGTCAATGGAAACCGAGACAGGCTGTCTCGACACAGCCTCGAGCAACGCACGCTCGTTGTTGCTTGGAACGGTCTGGAACCCTCTGATCGATGCGGCGGGTCTCACATTGAACCGGCACATCCCCTCTGTCCATTGGAAAGGGTACGCTTGCTCTGAGGCAATGCCTCGGTTTTTGATTATGTAGTTGAAAGCATCTGACATTATCCCGCCTCCACAACCATTATTATGCTCTCTGTCGCAATCTAGAAGCTGTTGTTCAGATAATGATACGAGGTTGTCTCGGGCAATTTTTGTCGCACCTTCCACCGCGGCGACTGCTGAGAACGCCCAACAACCTCCTGCCCAATATACATCCATATATATTGATTAGTTTTCTTCTCAGAGTCTCGAATACCCTAAAACTAGATCGGATAACCTAACTTGGGGTTTAAGTTTTCAAAAATTTTATCATGAAATCATGGAATTCAATGACTAATCGAGCAGTTTACTACAATTTGTTAATATCATGAAATGTTGAATTTCATACACGTAGAGATCATCGTTTGAAATGTATAATTCCGTAAAGCTTACCGCATTGCCCTTGGTATCTAACAGGTGTTACAGCTCCTTCGTATCTCCAATCTTTGGTCTCACGGGCGACATCACTGACGTTCCAATTCCATGACGGTATCATTTCATCGAAAAATCCAGATGGTGAAATTCGGTTAATGCTCTTGAGACCGGTGTGTGTGGCAATGAATTCCTCTTCGGTCCAATCCGCAAACTCGTTGACACTAAGGTTGTAGGTTCTATCTCCCTTTTTATTAAACTCCTCAATGAATTTCAAGTTCTTCTTGAACACGTCGAATCTGATCTGTTTCTCCAGCTCGTTGGTATAAACTCGAGAGAATCGAGTCATCCATTGTTGATGGTGGTCAGCAAATAATGGCTCGTGGAAGGTGACACGAGAGGTGGCTTGAGAGACCTTTAAGCCCGTGAAAAGAATAGTTAGAACCACGAAAACGAATACTATCGATGCCATTTTGTTGTTGGTGAATATGACAAATTAAAATAGAAGAAGAAATGAAATTGTAGTTTTTTCTTGTATGTAAAGGGTTTGAGTTGTGTTGTTGTGAAGGAGTAAGAATGGGAAGATAAGGTATTTATAAAGAAAAGATTCGGAGTTGGTCATGGTCTAACTGAAAAATGAGAGCAAATTGCAAGTTGACTCTATATTGGTGATGCTATAGTTGCATTAACTTGCGCCGTGATCTTTGGAGGAACAACTTTCCCAGCTTTATATGCACATATATATATCAACAAATATATATATATATATATATATATCATCACGATTTCATCTTAAATCAAAGAGATCAGATCTAGCTATATTTACTAGCAACAATAGGGTTTAGGGTAGTGTTACATTTGCGTTTAAATGCAATCATGGTCCAATCAGATGTACCTTAGAGTTTCTCGGTCGTGGTGAGTTTTAATATATTAAGTTAATTCGAACCAAAATTGTCGTTGCAGCATTATTAATTTTTGGGGATAATTGAGTTCTGAAAGTCAAAAGTTTAAGCTTTTGACTGATTCATTTTTGTTCAAAGGAAAACATAGGATTAAATATTTGACCCTAAATAAGACGACGAACCGGTGCAGAGGTCAATAGTTAGTGGCTTATCGAATATCGCTTAAGCCGACAAAACATGGTACTCAGCTTCCCATGCATGGGGTTAGCCTGAAGTTGGGCCTGTAGAAATACACAAAAATAAAAATAGAAAAGGTGTGGAACTGAACGATCTATTATTGCAACAAAATTAAAGTGCAGATATCACTTGATGAGATGAGATGCAAGATTTCTTCACGTTACTTACATCTCCAATGCTTTTCTTTTAAAATAAAAGCATTTTTTTTTGCAAATTTTATAGCATTGTGGACTGATAATTAAGCGTAAGTCGTAATATGATACAAATGTAGCTTAAGACGGATAAAATTCAATGACTCTCTAGTTTCGGTTGCAACTACATAAAGATAAAAAAATATATATATATATTATTAAAAGAAAGAAAATGATGTACTGTTCGTGTAATAATGAAAAGCTCCACTTTAGAGAGATGATCGATGTCTCCCACTTTCTAATTGAAATGAGGAAACCTTTATATCCTATCCCACTCGCGATTTGATCGCCCTTTAGTTGATGTTGAAGTTTCTTTTGTGAATTGTTTGGACCATTGATACAAGTATGAACAAAGATCAAATAGAAACTTTGGTGTGATATTCTGTCCAAGCTACTAATTAGATGTTCAGTAAAGTAATCAACATCTTATGTTTTATAACTATTGTTTTCTTTGATATCTGAGGAATCCAAACCACGATATCTAAACCAGTTTATGAAATATGTAGAAAAACCGAGTGTTATTGTTGGTTGAAACGCAGTAAAATTATTCTAAATCTAATATATATCCATAAAGTAATTCTCGAAAAACAAAATTTGTTCATGTGGACGTATCTCCCAGAAAAACAAAATTCCAAAAACAGTTGTACAGAAAGCAAGCTTCCCAAATTAATGGATTTTGTGTTGGCAGAAAAAAACAGTATTAAAAATTGTCAACTAGTGAATTAAAAAAAGGAAAATAACCCAGAGAAAATGATTTTGGACGAAATAGCTGATCTCTGTATCATGCTATTCTGGTAGTTAACTTCATCTCTTTTTTTCTTTGCTCTATCTGGTTTATTGTTTTGTTTTTATATTATTGTTAGATTTTGGGATATAATTATAAATGTAGCCGGAAAATAATACTTTATGTTATAAAAGTAAAAAAATAAATTTAAATTGTCAATGTATATACTTCTGGAAAAGTTTGCAATGAGTCACAAAGCGACAAAAAAATATATTTGCCATTATCGGAATGGAGGAGCAATGAAGCATGGGCTCCAAATGGTGTTTCATATTTATTCAACAAAATTTATTTTAAAAAATCCATGCCTCTGATCTTGACTTGTAAGAGTCGAACATCTTTACGTATTTGAAACAACAAAGGAAAAAATAAAATAATACTGCACCTGTAAATAAAAATGAGATGAAATAAACATATATAAAAAAATTCAAAAAATAGATTTTGAAATTTTATATAATGTTTTCATTAGTTAATAATGATAAATTGTAACATTTAAGAAAATCGATGAATTTATTAAATTACTATTGGTTTAAACTTATTGAAAATTGTTAATCATAGAAATTGATGTATTTAGAATCAAATTTTAATTTGTTTTTTTTTCATCTAAATGTGTGAAAAGCTGAAGATATCTATTAATTTGAAGTACATGAAATATTATAATGCTGTTAAACAGTTGAATAATTTCATATTTTAAATCATATATGAACGGTTAAAGGTTTCGGATATATTGGTTTCCGCAAACTTAAAAGTTTTTATAGACTACATAAATAGGATATATGAGCTGATCTCATAATATGTATATCTACTGGAGCTATGTACAACCTAGGTCATTAGCACGAGTCTACTTGTATATTCATGCGCGCCGCAACATACGCACGCATTAAGATTGTATATCATCATTGTCATGAATATAAAGATTTGATGTGTGAGGTTCCGAAAATACGGACCTAGTGAACCAATAGCCGCCATGGATCTAGCTTAGTATATACTTGAATATTCGCAAAGTAATTCTTCAGATACAAGTATATTCATATTGGCTAATTTAATAGTGAATTCTATTAGTAACATTGTTGCAACATAAAATAAAGGAAATTTTTTGTTTTAATTCAACAAAATGTTTGTAATGAACAATTCTGATCTGGCATTTAGACTTGTTAAATGGGTTTGGTTCGAATTTGGTTTTTTTTGTTCAAATAGAGTTGGGCTTTAAATTTAAAGAACTGACCGAACGGCATCTTTGTATGTTATTACAAATCTAATGCAATTAAATAGTAAATCTTCTAACAAAAAAAAAACACTCATCAACGTGTTGTTATAGATTTGAGCTCGAATCAGTAAATATGTTATATGAAGTAGGGTCAACGACCTATATATAATTCATTTTCATCCAAAAATAAATTTAGCTTTCAATAGTTGTTTGAATTCTTATAGCGGAATTTATTTTGCTTTAGTTTTTTTTATAGACATTTACCTTTTTTTATTTTATTTTATTTTTATCAAACCAAATGGCTTAAAATGATTTGGAAATCTAAATCAATAGTACAAGATCTACATGAACCAAAAATGATGGTTGAACATTTACCATATACATAATGCAAAAATATTATCATTAAATTTCTTCTAAATTGCCTCTATGATCGTAGGTTACTCAACAGTTTCCCAATCTATTTAAACAGCAAGGTATTTATAAATATTTCCCCTTGCGATTTTCCACTCATATTCGTAATATTACTCTTACAATACAAGTCAAAAGAAAAGGAAAAAGATAAGGTTACCCGGTAACTGGTTTAGTCAAATTTATAATTTATAAGACTAAATATTTAAAGCATCCTACAAAGCTCATTTTTTGCTCTATCATTCAGCGTGATCTCCTATACCAGATGGAATTTTTTTTTTTTAAAGACGTGATTGAAGTTTACGTAAAAGTTGCTAATGGGTTGAAACTAACTGGTTGACAAAAAAAACCATTTATTAATATCAATATGTATAGTAGTTTCTAATAGTTTTTTCTAATTTTTAGAATTAGTGTAGTTTTAAATCATTTTGGGATTAAAAAAACACAAAATCCTCATGTCATGGTGTTGGAAAATAACTCAAATGGATCTGTCAAATCATGATCATCCTTTTCAAATTTAGTCATATATATTGTAACCCCCGGTCACATAAGCTTTTGACTTCGTTCAAGGTAGTTTCCATGCATTTTCACAAGATTTTCATGTAGAAGCAACATAATATAAAAATATTATTCTATAGACCTTCAAAGATCTTCTCAATTTGTGTGATGCATATTTATATATATATATATATATATATATATATATGTGTGTGGGTGTTTCTCCTCTAGTCTTCCATCGACCAAACTGTGATAAGTCTAAATTATAAGGCCTCTCTCTTTAAGCTATAACGTAAAAATGACGACGGTGAGTAAACTTTTCTCTATATTCATTTTCATGGGTACTCGTACACACGTTTATTGAATATATGTTTGTGTACGCAGATAGTGGAAATGGATGTCCCTATGGACTGTCCTGGTTGCGAGAGAAAAGTTAGGAAAGCTCTTGAAAACATTAAGGGTAATTAATTAACGAACATGGGTTTATAATCCTTCACTTATAAAATTTCATCAAGAACTAGTTTATCAAAGAAAAAATATTTATATTTCATCAAGAACTAGTTTCTTGTCAATCAAGAAAACTGATAATCAAGTCTTGGATTGAGTAGGAGTCCACGATGTTCAGATAGATATGAAGCAGCAGAAAGTGACGGTGACTGGTTCGGCGGAGCAGAAGAAGGTTCTGAAAGTTGCAAGGAGTACTACAGCAGGGAGAGAGGTATGCTTATGGTCGTGTCCTTACAACCCCGAATCTAATGGATTTCACGACAGGTACTTCAAGAAGAAGTTCCGCAACAGAATCAGCATGTCGAAGAATGGTGAGAAAGTGAGTTCCTATAACTACTACAAGCATGGATGCCACGGACACGACCATGGTTACCCTCAGGAACGGCCTTGTTCGGATCTTATGAACGAGAACGCTACTTATATGTTCAGTGAGGAAAACCCTCATTTCTGTAACATCATGTGATCGATCTTCATTTTCAACAACTACTATCGATGGAACAACTTCGGATTGGTTTTTATTTGGTTTGCGCTTTGGTTTGGTCATGTTCCTTTGTAAATTAACAAGCAACCTAAACCAGACTTGAGTCCTCAGCATCAGCTCAGTTGGATTTGATTCGGTCTCGATCAAAATGTTTATGTAATAAAATTGTTTTTGTTTAGACTTGGTTAAATTAAAGAAAGCTCGGGTAGACTATCATCATATGTATACTGCATACGTGGCTATGATTGGTTTAGATAAACCGAGTCTTAGTTCTCGATAGTACGTTGTTGGATTGGATAATCAGGATCGTGCAGCATGCTTATGATATGAATTTAAAAACTTTGCTTACGGCTATGTTTAATATAATTAGTTTTTTTTATTCTTTTTGTAAATTGGGAATTGTAATTTTACCAAGAAATTTAGTCAGAAACTAAAAAAAAATAATCTGAAGATAAAAAAGGAAAATAAGAATCCTTCCAGTTGGACTTGCAAAGATTGTCCATGGCGTAATATGATGTGTTTAGGCTCTTTTTCGGCGAAAAATAACGCAATGGTAAGGATTTTGCAAACGGAATCAACTATATATGAATTTTTTTGCTAGAGTTTTTGATCATTTTATTCTAGATAAGGCAAAACATCTTATAAAGATACTTGGACCGTGACGAGTCTCGAATAGCTGTATCGTGACTAAAAAATGCATGATTTGATGATCGGACCAATGATCATGGGCGCTGTCCATCTATGATCATGCCCAACGATCATAACCTCAAATCGATCAAACTCGATCTGTTCAAGATTAAACCCAACAACCATAAACTCATTCTGATCGGACCCGTCAATCAATCTCGACCAAATACAACAAGAGTATTCAGCAAGCTTGGAGACGATCATGAAGAGTATATCACAATCAAGTATGATAACTGATCATAGCTTCATGATCCAACCCTTTAAATTATTTTTAGAGTTGGTTTAAGACTTTGAAGGATAGAGCTTTTGTGTCAATATAATTTGTTCGGTCACAAAATTATCATTCAAGCAGGTGCAATCTTTCGAAAAAATATTGGTTAAAAAATATAACCAAACTTTATCCTCTTATTTGTAAAAACGATGGATAACAAAATTGGTTTACTTATCACGTGTATCTCATTTAAAAATATGGATTCTAAATATTATGTTATTTTAGATGATATAATGATAGCACACTATTTTAAATGAATTAAACTATGTGATTATATGAAACAAAAATTATTATAATAAATTATCTTAAAAGATGTGGATATCTTTTGTGCGCCCACTCCTTTCCCTGTATGGCTGTCTGAAAGCCCAGTGATGCTCCTTAATTTCCATAGCATTCCTACATAATTAACCTTGAGATCACATTTGAGTGAATCACACAGCCAAATGCTTTTAAAATGTCAAAAACTCTATCATCTTTCTTTCATTTTGTTAAAGAAATCTTTATCAGCTTTCAAGACCGTATAAACACATCACATATAATCTGCTCCCTTGATCATAAACATAGATAAAATAAGTCAAAAACAAATACTTCGACATATGCCCTCTTGAGTATCACGTAAAGACATTCTCAAAAAGCATCAGTAACAAGTCAACACCTTATTTGTAGGTTAAAAACCATAAGAGAACATTGTTGATTCGGTAAGTTGAACAAAGCATATGCTACATTTTTTAAGACGATCATTAGTGATTAAAATTAATTATACAAACATGAGTGTTTCAACCGGGGTACTAATTGATAAAGAGAGAACTAATTAAACTGGCCTAGACTCGTAACTTATTTGGTTTATAAAGAAAAAAAAAACAAATGAAAGTCGAATTTTATTTGGTAGATGAAGACGAACCTGGTCCAAAATCGTACGTTCCACTTTCATCTTTCGTTGTCGGGAGCAAATAAAATATTCTGTGTTGTGTTTTATAAGGTGGTGCTTGAGTCGCTTAACAACAGCCGAAATTTAGTATTTTTATTAACAAAGAAAATAAAATAAAAAAACATAATCATTTCCCAGAAAAATTTGGTAAGTCGACGATTGTTTTTGGCTGAATCGGAAAATAAAACCAGAGAGAGAGAGAGAGAGAGAGAGAGAGCATGGGTCTCTGTGATGAGGATAACGTAGAGGCATGTATGGTTCTGAAGCTGACGTCACTCTGAAAACCGTGATTCAAGGATCTTTCTCTGATTTTGACTTTCTCTCTTATATCCCTTTCTCTGTCTCTATCTACATATATACATTTACAAGCTCCTCCAGTATCAATGTCTTCGGCTTCTTGGATTCAACCTCCTTGTAGATACGTACCAGATCGTGGTGGTGCTGCTTTCGCTAAGCCAACCTTTACCAGAGCGCCGCAGTTTCCCGGCGTCGTTTCTTCTTCTTCTTCTTCTTCTTCTTCGCCGTCTTCCTCGTGCTCTTGTGGTTATTCAGAGATTTTGAATTTCGATTTCGGTAATTGCTTCAGTTCATCTGTTTTGTCCATTAGAACCGAGGATTTGTCGATCATAGATGTAGATTATTGACTGGTCAAGAATAATATCATGCGATTTAAATAGAGGAATAAAGCTCAATTCTTTCTGTTTGATTTCTCTGTAAACAGGGTCTAGCAGAAGCGGTAGTCATCAGAGACTCAGTGTTCAAGCAATGAATGCCACAGCCCAACGGAGTTTTTCTCTATCGAAAGGCGACTCCGATGACAAAAATGAACCTGATCATCTTCTTGTTCTTGTACATGGTATTTTGGCCAGGTATAATGTCTAAGAAATTCATCTTTTTTTAAAGGTTTTGGTTTTTGCCTCCTGTCATCAATGCCCCTCTTTATCTTTAGGTTGAGATAGAAACTTGCTACACTGTATTGAATTTGGAAGTTGTGTATATCCTATCTGCTACACTGTTGTTCAAATCTACTAATTTATAGACTCTTGAGTTTACTAAGATATCATTACTTGCAGTCCCAGCGACTGGCTATACGTGGAAGCTGAGATGAAAAGACGCCTTGGAAGAAGATTCTTGATCTATGGTATGCTCATCTGGTTTCAACTTGTTATCCTCTGTTAGTTGAGCAGTTGTTGGATTACGTATGGAAGAGAGTTTTTGCCAACGGAACGGTTACTTAACTTTGAATGCATGTGCTGGGGATAGAATTGAAAAAGGCTTCAAACTCTTATACCATCTTTTGCGGCAAGAGGCGAAAGATACATTTTTCAGATCTGTTTGTCTGAGACCACAACTCGTTTTTCTTACTGTTCTTTAGTTTTGTGATTGATTATTACTCTTGTTCTTCTATGACATGCGTAGATCGCACATCATGCTTTATGATTCACTCTTTATTCCCTGAACATGAACAGCAAGTTCTTCCAATACCTTCACTAAAACGTTTGGTGGGGTCGATGGAGCTGGAAAACGACTAGCAGAAGAGGTGAGTTGTTATATTCCTAATTCCACTTCTTGTATAGGTCTGGCTTTTCTATTCCTTAACTTCAGTACATCAGCTAATATCTGTTTCCATTCCTGATGCGAGAGAGGAATAGGTTAGACAAGTAGTCCAAAAGAGCAAGAGCTTAAAGAAGATTTCCTTTTTAGCCCACTCTCTCGGTGGCTTATTTGCTAGACATGCTGTTGCGGTTCTTTATTCAGCAGCAATGTCACAACCCAGTGATGATGCTGTCTCTAAATCTGGGAATTCACATATTCTGCGAGGTAGGATTGCTGGGCTTGAACCGATTAATTTCATCACCTTGGCTACACCTCATCTAGGAGTGAGAGGCAGAAAGCAGGTTCTCTTCTCCTTCTCTTATCATAATTAGAATTAGAGAGTTTCATATATATCTGGCAGTACCTGTATGTAGTGGTGTATACTTGTGTAGTTGAGAAAGAGGCAGAAAGCAGGTTATTTCATGTACTTCCTGCTAGTGTTCTGACAGATCATAATTTTCTTCAAAACTGTCTGGCACTTGTTGGTTTTTGGTTCCTTAAGTGTCTAGACTGCTGAACATTAATTGATAGTTTCTGGAAATTCAATCTCATTCTCTCCTCTTTTTCTGAAATCCCTTGTGTCAGCTGCCTTTCCTGTTGGGAGTTCCTATTCTAGAGAAACTTGCTGCACCAATGGCTCCGTTTTTTGTTGGTCGGACTGGTAGCCAGTTGTTTCTTACTGATGGTAAAGCTAATAAACCACCACTTCTCTTGAGGATGGCATCTGATTGTGAAGATCTAAAATTCTTGTGAGTAAAAGGCTCTTAGCAGTTTCAATCATTATAATGACTTATTTGAGATCCTCATGTATTTCCTTATCTGGCAGATCGTCTCTGGGGGCGTTTCGATGCCGCATCATATATGCAAACGTATCTTATGACCGTATCCTGTGCATTTCTGTTGCTTTCTCTGTTTAAGTTGTTCAGGCATGATTCCGAGTTTTGTCTGCATTTGTTTTTCTAATCTCCTTTGACATCTATTAGACATGGTTGGTTGGCGTACATCTTCCATAAGGAGAGAAACTGAACTTTTCAAGGTACATTTACTTTAATCTGAAGCAATAAAACCTTTCCATTAAATATTATTCCATTTGTTTTCCAACTACTTTATATAACTTGATCTTGTGTTTTGACTCTGAAACTCGTAGCACACTAGCTAGAAAGTTAGACTCATTAATTTTGATAGTCTGCTCGCTAAACGGCGGAGAATTAATCCCGTGTTTTGGAATTATGAGAGTGATCATAGAGAAAATATTTTCCCTTACTTATGAAGACCCTTGTACTGTCCACTCTAGCTCAACCCATAGTGAAATCTAAGTAAAAGAAAACAAATTGCTCTCTAAGGTTAAGTTCTCGCTATGGTCTTGGTAATCTATAGCAGGACCACAACAGGGATAGACTCAGCATTTGCAGAGTTGATCTTACAGCTGACATATTGTACTGTGAAAAATCTCGTAATGAAATATGTCTGTAGAGATTCACCAAAGATGTATTTGGCTGTTCATTTTTCTCAAATAGCTTAAGAGTCTAGGGAAGATTGGTTGCTGTATTTTCTTCGTGCAAGAAGCTCTCTGGGGCTTTTAACCAGCCAAATTGTTTGAAAACTATTTAGATGTCAAGACTGAGATCTGATAGATATGCATTTCCCCCGTTTCATGTTACACGCAGCCTCCACGCCGGTCTCTGGATGGATACAAGCATGTTGTCGATGTAGAATACTGCCCACCTGTTTCATCAGAAGGAGCCCATTTCCCTCCAGAAGCTGCTAAAGCCAAGGAAGCCGCACAAAGCTCGCCTAGTCCTCAGAACACACTTGAGTATCATGAAATAGTGGAAGGTGAGGATAAAAAAAGCCAACTAATAGCCCAAACTTTCGATTTGATTGATTCTTCTAAATCAGCGATAAAGTAACAGTTTCCAAAAATATTTTCAGAGGAAATGATCCGTGGCCTGCAGACTTTAGGTTGGAAGAAAGTTGATGTCAGCTTCCACTCCACCTTCTGGCCTTACTTAGCTCATAACAACATTCACGTAAACTTCCAGCATCTTCACTTTGGAGCTGTTTTATTCTTTCAGACATGAACTAATAGAGAGCTTTGGGTCTTGTTCAGGTGAAAAGTGAAAGACTTTACAAAGCAGGAGCTGGAGTTGTTGCGCATGTTGCAGATAGCATAAAACAGCAAGAGTCTTCCACCTTTATTACCGCCAGCTTATAAACTATGTAAGTCTTCGAGTGTTTAACTAGTTAATGTTAAGTGTCCGATTACTGCGCGCCGCAACATTTAAACCATTCATGTGTTTTTTACTTACAGTTTGGGAGATTGATGCGGGTCAAGAACGTTTACATTCGTGACTTTTTTTTTTTTTTTTGCGAAATCAAAGGAAATACAATCCAATTTATCTGTACATTATTTTCTTGTATTAGCTTGGTGATGGTACTACACTCGAAAGATGTTATAGATAAAGGTCTCTACAGATTTTCGTTTCACAATTCCAAAAGTACCGATTCATGTCGAGCTTTATAATTTTTTTTTCTACTCAATTTGTTTTGGAAATTTTTCTTACTGCTGCATTTTTCATTGTTTCATTATTTTATTCACAAACAGTTGTGCATAAACTTACTTAAATTAGTCATTTAAGACTTGCTTACATTTCCATTTTGGTGTAGCGGATAATTATTTTACCCCCACTCAATTCTTCTAATGAACATGTAAACGTACACATGAGTATAAGACTATAGTTTGACATTTGAAATTAAGTCCTAGCTCCCTCCTACAAAAAAAAAACTAATTGAATCCATTAAGAAAATATTATTAACTGAAAAATAGATGGTAATGAGAAAAAATCGGGTTTAAAGAACACGCATCCGTACAAAACTCAAGAACCACAAACCAAAAATAAACAAGCATTTCCAAAAATAGATATAAGATCACATGTTTTTGTTGTTTAGTATATTTGTTCTCTATAAAAGGATATATTTGGTTGGATCTATCATAGTGTCTCCTCTCAATCCAAACTTACAATTTTTTACACCCCAAAAACTATTTTTTTTTTTAAAAAAAAAAAAGCCCCCAAAACCAAGAGAGAGAAGACACAAGACGAAAAAGATTAAGAATGGCCAAATTCTTCATCTTCTTCCTTGCCTCTGCCCTATGTTTCACCACCCTCCTTCACTTCGCAGCCGCAGATGCCGACGACCTCGACCGCTTCCACATCAAGGGCTCCGTCTACTGCGACACCTGCCGTGTCCAATTCGTTACCCGCCTCAGTAAATTCCTCGAAGGTAATTAAGAACATTCTCTAATCAAATTCAGATATGGATCATATATGATAGTACAATCACTAGGAACATATATTGGTTATACAAAGTGAATCCCATATTGGTTTAGTTCAATGGTCTGAATTATAAAGTAAGACAATTGTTTTGTGGTTTTGCGTTATTGTAAACTATAATAACATGCATTTGCTCACTGTTTAGTCAAGGGTTTACGGTTTTTCATTTTGTATCAATATATTTCTTCTAAATCATGCTACATTTAATTTTCTTTTCCCATTTGATTTTCTAAGATTCTTTAGCCATTGTATGGAAAAAAACCTAACATAGTTTTAAACGACATATAGCGTCCTCAAACGTGTAGACACGACCCTGGTTATTCACATGTCTTAGTTCGATAAGATAATACAAAACCTTAATTACTTCGTTGTGTGTGTATTTCAGGGGCAAAGGTAAAGCTCGAGTGCAAGGGTCGTGAGAACCAGACAGTGACACTGACCAAAGAAGCTGTGACCGACATCGCCGGAAACTACCAGATGGAAGTTATGGGAGACCACGAAGAGGAAGTGTGCGAGATCGTCCTCGTCCAATCACCGGACGCAGAGTGTGGCGAGGTGAACAACCAAGAGTTCCTAAGAAACGCAGCCAGGATCAGTCTCACGGCTAATGATGGCATTGTCTCCAACGAGACTCGAACCATTAACCCACTTGGATTCATGAGGAAGACTCCTCTCGCTGATTGTCCTCAAGCTTTCAAGGAGCTTGGAATCGTCCCTGACGTCACCTTCTAAGCTTAATATATCAACACCCATACATATCGATCTTTCAATAGTTTCATTTCCTGACAATTCTTTCTATCTCTTATATAAAACATTTATAAACAAATTTTGCATGTCTGAGTTTACTTAACTAACGATGTTTTCTTTTGTTTCATATCTTGTGTTTGTGTTCGAACAACTTTTTTTGTTGTTTTATTTTTGGGAGTTCTTTTTTTTTTCTGAAAGAATGATTTGATTACCTTCCAAAATCTAAGTATCGAGAGTTCTGGTTTTAAGAATGATTTGAACACATATACATGATGTTGAAAAACCAAACATGTCTATTAATGAGATTACCACATTCTTAAATTTTTGAGGTGAAAAAGATAACAATAAAGATTGCAAAGGATTAATATTAGTGTTCAATAAAATGCTAGATACTTAGTGACCCAATGTGTAATATCTAAAATTTTAAATCGAAAGTCTAAATTGTTATTAAAATAATTGAATATATATTAAAAATATATGAAATATCATAATTTATATAATATAATTTATAACGTAATTTATCATATAATTTTAAAATTTTATAAAACATTATGATTAATTTTTATCAAATAATTTTATAACGTAATATATAAAATCATATTATAATTTATAAATAAAATTTTTTATATTATTTTAATAATTTAATATTTTAAAAAATCTAAAAGGTAATAATCAATGGTTCATAAAAATTTAACGTCTAAATATCAGCTAAAGGAGTGGCATCAGAGTTTTGTACAGTGGGCCTGTAGTCTGGGCTAGTGGGCTTCAATCTCAATACTCGCTTTACCATGTCGTGCGTTTTCACGATATGGTTTGCATGACTTTTTGAGTTTTAACTTTTAAGAAATTGTAGTCGCATTGTTTTAAACAAAAATAAACTGACAGAAACAAGGATCTTTTGCAGCGTTTGCGTTGGTTTTTAAACTCTGCATCCGAAATAACGTTTGAGACGCCGAATATTTGTAAGCGTTCGATCCAAATTTCAGCATTTGAAATGACAAGTATACCCTTTATTAAATTTTAAAACTACGGAAAAACTGTACCTTTATCTTCCCTATCAAGACAGAGATATTTTCGAGACTTCTTTTTCTTTACCGTCGTCGAAGGCTTTACCACAATATCCCACAGACGACGATTCTGCCGATTCATTAGTGAGTTTTTTTTTCTCTCGCAATTTGTTTATTTGTTCTTGTGGGTTTGCTTATCAGATCTAATCATTTCTGGGTTTTGGCATGCGTTTTTTGTTTCGGTTTCCTTTAAAATCAAATCTGGTTCTGTATTGGTAGGTTCTAGGGATTAGCTTTGTTAGATTTAGTTTACTTATCAAATTGGTGGATTGGCTCGACGATGTTTTAAGCTTACATCTTACACTGATTAGTACGGAGCTACCGAAATTAATAGAGAATTAAATAATAGATCTTTGTAGAAAGTAAATAGATCGAAGAAATTGAACTGAAGAGTTAGCAATTACAGAGTTATATGTCTCGGTGATTCATCGTATTACTCAAAGTTAGGTCACAGTTATATATGCTTCGTATTTGATTTGTGTTCACTACCTGTGTTACTTTACTTTTGCCTCGATTTAGCTTGTCTTTGATGGATCTCTAGGTTTCTTTCCCTATCGTTTGTAGAGCGATACTTTGTGGTTGATTTATCTGATCATTTTGTTATTCTATCGTCAGCGGATTAGGTTTTTTAAGTGTTGTCAACATATAGAGTAGGACCCAAATAATTAATTTTTGAGACATTGCATAAACACATCTTTTATGTTGCAGGGGTTTGAGTTTTACATAAAAGCGACAATGGTTTCTTTTCCCGCTACAACCGAGACGATTGCACTGGCTTTAGAAGCCAACAGCTCGGAGGCTATTCAGATACTCTACCAGGTCTTAGAAGACCCTTCTTCATCTCCAGAGGCTCTGCGGATCAAGGAGCAAGCGATCACTAACCTCTGTGATCGTCTGACTGAAGAGAAGAGAGGTGAGGATCTCCGGAGACTGTTAACCAAATTGAGACCTTTCTTTTCGCTAATCCCCAAGGCCAAGACCGCAAAAATCGTCAGAGGAATCATTGATGCTGTGGCAAAGATACCCGGAACAACTGATCTCCAGATCACTCTCTGCAAAGAGATGGTGGAATGGACACGTGCTGAGAAGCGTACTTTCCTCAGGCAGCGAGTAGAGGCGAGGCTAGCAGCGCTTTTGATGGAGAACAAGGAGTATGTTGAAGCTTTGGCGCTGTTGAGTACTTTGGTGAAAGAGGTTAGGAGATTAGATGATAAGCTCCTTTTGGTTGACATAGACTTGCTGGAGAGCAAGCTTCAATTCTCATTGAGAAACTTACCAAAGGCAAAAGCTGCACTCACTGCAGCTAGGACAGCCGCAAATGCTATATATGTCCCACCGGCACAACAAGGTACAATAGATCTGCAGAGTGGGATTCTTCACGCTGAAGAGAAGGACTACAAAACCGGATACAGCTACTTCTTTGAAGCCTTTGAGTCCTTCAATGCTCTCGGAGATTCAAGAGCGGTTTTCAGTTTGAAATACATGTTGTTGTGCAAGATCATGGTTAGCCAAGCTGATGATGTTGCAGGAATAATCTCCTCAAAGGCTGGACTCCAGTACGTTGGCCCCGATCTAGATGCCATGAAGGCAGTCGCTGATGCTCACTCGAAGAGGTCCTTGAAACTGTTTGAGAACGCGCTCCGTGACTACAAAGCACAGCTAGAGGATGACCCAATTGTCCACAGGCATCTCTCTTCTCTCTATGACACGCTTCTGGAGCAAAACCTGTGTCGTTTGATCGAGCCCTTCTCACGAGTTGAGATAGCCCACATTGCTGAGCTGATTGAATTACCTGTCGACCATGTGGAGAAGAAGCTATCTCAGATGATACTTGACAAGAAATTCGCAGGTACGTTGGATCAAGGAGCTGGATGCCTTGTCATATTCGAAGATCCAAAGGCGGATGCTATCTACTCGGCTACTCTTGACACCATCGCGAACATGGGGAAGGTCGTTGATAGCCTTTATGTCCGGTCTGCCAAAATCATGTCATGAATGAGTGATTGACTTCGTCGTCTGAATCGCATTCTACCTTTCTTTTCTCCTTTTTTTGGGTTTTAGATATCGTTT
Organism: Streptanthus diversifolius; assembly: GCA_039880935.1. Taxonomy (NCBI): domain Eukaryota; kingdom Viridiplantae; phylum Streptophyta; class Magnoliopsida; order Brassicales; family Brassicaceae; genus Streptanthus; species Streptanthus diversifolius. Next base: position 23,047,427 of record JAXGFM010000014.1, on the reverse strand, counting down.
GGACTCAAAAGAAACTGATGCTTCTCAATGGAGAAAGTAAACTGTCTGGATTGTTCCCATTGGCTCCTTTATGTTTCTTCTGAGATACAGATGCAAGTATGTCTTTTCTTTAGTGCTTAAGATTGTAGGATTTGTTTTCATTTTGGTTGCTGCAATTTCCTTCTATTAACCTCACAAAGTCACAAGTTACTAGTCAAACTTTGTGTTCCCTTTTTCCAAAATGTTTTCTTTCTAACTCATTCGAATTTCATTGACTTGTTTCCGCAGTGCATTTATAAAATTCTGACCAACCCAGAACTCAATTCACAGGACCCACCAATTTCTTTTACCAAAGCAGGACATGACTTGCACACAAGTCTTGATTTTGTTGTCTCTTTATTCTTTTATGTGCTTAAGACAGTGTAGCTTTTCCATTCAGCTTTGTGATTCAACTTTAGATCTGTTTCTCGAAAACCATCAAACTAAATTCTTGAATATGTCACAAGTTTCTCTGCGAACTGCTATACTCGTTGTTGACTAGTTTGATTATAGAGTCGCGAGTTACTAGTTTAGGTTTTACACGCATACTTTCCTCTTTGCCTTGGGACGGTCCTAAGTTTGTTGCCGTTTACAAAGTCAAGTCACCTTATATTCTAACACTAAAATGTGTGACATACTATTATCATCCATAAATGTTTGATCTTAGTATATATTTTGACGGATTGGACTTTTCATTATGATTTAACACTAGTGTTTTGTGAAACTAATGTTTATCACTATTGTTACAAGTTTGTATTAAATTTGTGCTATTCTTTGAAATGCATTTACTTTTTTTTTTTCTTTTTCTAATCATCATTGGTCTTATTGGAAATCGAATGTCCCACATTTTGTTAATTTTTTCCTTCATTCACCGTATAAAAAAAACTATACTACTGTTTGTAGGTCTCCGATTATTTTTTGTTTGTTGCTGAAAATTGATAACTTGAATGCCCAATTGAATGAGGTTTCTTGGTTAAAAGTTGATCTTTGATTAACTTTACGTATACTTAAACGAAGCAAATTAAGCTACAGAAATTAGAAAATAAAACTTTATATTGGTTAGTGAGATTGAGCAATAGCTGACAAACAAAGAGGAGACTGAGCAATAATACTATCCACGAAGCTAATCTAATCGACATTAATTATAGTCTACAGATCATGAAATAATCTAATCGACATTAATTATAGTTTTTTAAGGGCTTAATTAATGGTCAACGACACCGTCTTTCTTTTTAGAAGAAAAATCCCACGAGCTTCAATTTACAACTAAAAAAATTTCAATAAGAGAAAATGATAAAGAAGCGACAGCTGTTTAGTAGAGAAGCAAGTATTAAAACCTCCTAATTAATTAATTAACTAGTTAAATTTTGTTGCTAGCCTGTACGTATCCAGTAAGCAAATCAAAGCGAATTTAACCACGTTCTTTCTAACGGGCTAAATCGGAAACCCAAACCCAAACCCGAAATAAAAACAAATAATAGAAAAAAAAGATAATTAAAATTTTAAAATAATTAACAAGATTGACCATCGGTGTAGCAACGGAGTCTCTTCACCGGAAAATCATGCCGGAAACCACCATGAGACGCAGCTGCTCGCCACTCTTCCACCAGTAAAGCGTCAAGCTCGACCTGATCGACGGCTCCAGTCGCAGCTCCAAGCAACTCGGCGAACCCACCGACACGACCCGGAGGTTTGGATTTCCGACGACCGGCACCGATGGGAACATTTCGGAGAGCTCCACCGGCGGTCCAGTAACGCTGACAACCTTTGCAGAAGTGTCTTGGTTGGTTAACGTTGTAATTATTGAAGTAACAGAACTTAGTCTCCATGCTCTTGCATCTCGGACATGCTATGATCTTGTCTGGACGCTTCTCCGCCGTTAGATCCGATGATGATGGTGATCTAACGGCTGTTTTTGTTTGTAGCTCTGGCTGTTGTTGTTGCTCTTCTTTTTTAATCGTCTGTGTGATATTATTATTGGCGTTGAATGTTATGGTTTTGCCAAAGAGTTTAATCCCTTGGGAATCTTGGGTCGCCATTAAAATGAGAAGAGAGAAAGAGAGAAAAGGAGAGTTGTAGTTAAGTTTCTTGCAGTGATGAAAGAGAGAAGAGACGTTTATAGGATGAAGATTTTGATCTATTTTTTTTTTTTGTTTTCTTTTCTAAAAACATTTTGAAAACATTATTATTATATCTTTTTTCGTAGAAAAGGAGAGAAAAGCAATAGTGTTAGTAGGGAGAATATATATATATATATGAAAGAATATGTTAGGCGCATTTATTGCTTACTGCATTCAAAAGAAATATATATATGTAAATCTCGATTCCATATCAGCTGACAAAATGTGTGTATTCTTTTTCTTTTTATCCAAAATTGTGTATTCACAATTCAGTACAGTATCCATACTTTTTCCGTATACTTTATCAAAAATGTTTTCTGGTATAATGCTCTTTAGCCATTTTCATGACTTTTATCAAGATTTATGTAAATTATATAGTTTTTTTTACATTTTTAAAAACTATATTTTAATCCGTAGTCACCACTAATAAATGAAATATGCAAGCTATTTCATGTTGTTTTATTGGCTAACTACATTTGCAAAACCTCATTTAATATGAAACATTTTTTTGGCGTTAAACAAGTTTAAGCTTGGAGCAATAGCGTTCGACACAACCAACAAGCGGTATAGAAGTATAACAAGTGCAATTAGTTAGATAAACAGAACAGTAACTATATATATATATATATATATATATAGATGATTCAGTAGCATGAGTCGAGAGCAAATTGAGTAGGTAACTCTCAGTTTTGCTTTGCTGCTCAATCTTCATTGCGTCAGTCATCTACAAATCACAACTATAAACTGAATTTGAAGGACTTGAATTTGGACAAAGCCGCCAAAGAGAAAGAGCGTTTAGTGTTGCGTAGAAAAGGAGAAGAGATGAAAATAGACTAATAGGGATCAGCTTTCAATTCAAAGGCACACATCATCTTGTGGGCATCTCTCTTTCCAGGTGTGTTCCCGGTCATCCTTCCATTTTCTTCATTCGTTTTATTTATTCCTCCATTTTGTAATATTGTAGAGAGACTTGAATTTCATCTGATCGAAGAATAAGTTCCTTTTTTTTTTGTTCATACTTTGTATATATGCTTAAGTGATGAAAGGTAACAAATCAATAACGTTTTAAGGATGTGTAAAGTTATTTCAATTGATGCAATGGTTTTGTCGTATAGATTAATGTAAATGAACGGTTTTTTCTCTTTTTAATAATGAAACCACAGAACGACTAATTAAGAATTTCGAAATTTGTTTTACATTTGAATTTATTCTTTTCAAGGTCTATTAAGATTATACTAGGTATCATGTATGTTGGTATCAAACATCTGATTTGAAGGAGGTTAAACCAAATGGAAGGTATAATTCGTATTTGATGTTTGTTCTGTTCGGTTAAATGTTATCAACCCAAAATGGATCATCTATATTCCTTTTTAATAGAATGGTTGAGTAGACATATATATATATATATATATATATTATTGTTATAGAAAACATTAAAATAAAATATAGTTAAGTAAATTAGTAGGAATCATATAGCATAATAATGATTACTTCTGAAATTCAACACATATGTTTGAGATTTGAATCTAACACTCCACAATATTAAAAAAGTTATTAAAATTATTAGGTTAAATTGATAAAAAAATTAGAGTAAATTAAAACATGTTTTTAAAAATATTTTATTTAAAAATCACATAATTAACGTACGTTATTAAACGCAAAAGAAAATGTTAAAGATGAGAGAAAAGGGGAAAAAAGAGGAAAATAAAAAGAAAAAGGAAAGCACTAATAGATGTTCATGTTTCTCTTTTCTTCTCAAATTCGTGCTTTATACTAAATGTTTTCTCATTGGAACCTTTATACTACATATTTAGTCGGAAGAAAGAAAAACTTTTTTAGTACTTTTAAAAGAGATCGACTTTTCCGTTATATATAAAGTATAAACTAAAAGAAAAGTTTAAAAGACTAATTCAAATAGGGAATGTAAATGTGCGTAAATATTATATATGTAAGAAACATAATTTCAACCATTGAGCTCTCTCTTTTTTTTTTGAAAATTATGCATGGAAAGATTGTATTCTGATTTTAAACAATTGTGTTTATAATCCTCTCAAGGTGATTGGATCTAAACACATAGCCAAATCGAGATGAAAAGACAATTAAGCTACACAAGTTTGTTTTGTTTATAATTCTGTTAGAAAACTTATATTGTACACATATATGAATATCATACGATTTTGTGTTCTTAATTCTAAAATTTTGATCACATGTTTAACGAATATGGAGTACGTACTATTTACATATTACATTGCGTGCTACATTTCTTAGACAAATATGCAATATATAAAAAAGGAAGTTGAGTCATGTTCTGCAATCTGCATAGAGTAAAACTATATATATATATATATGCGTGTGTATATAGACACATATATTTAGTTGTAACTTGTAAAGATGGATTATCTTTTCTTAGGCCATTTTTTAATTCTATCTTTAGGGTTTCAATGGATTTGGTGACTAACTTTTGTTGGTTGCCCATCTTTTTTATTTTCTCCTTTCAAATCTTAATCTTTTCAGTATGTGCTTCTTTTGGGTTCGGAAAATTCACTTTATAAAAAAGGTTCTCTTTTTAAAGAAAAGCAAAATCTTTTGTATGGGTTTTGTTCTTTAATCATATCTTTAATAAAGTGATTTAAAAATAATTAGAAGAATAAAGAACGTAAATTATTATTATCTCTCTTTAATGTCTATTATAGAGATATGACTCGTACTTTACTGATCTTGTATAGAATAAAATGATAAAATATCCATTTCTATCCCAACTTGTCGGACTATTCTCATCTATATTTGAACTAGCTGTATTTTAAAACAAATAAGAGAATCAAATTTGATTTAATTTTTCCACATGGTCGTGCATTTAATGTAAATTAGTTGTATAATCTTATGTCCACAATTTTGTAAATAATTATATATACATTAGGCTTATGAGGAGAACATGTTTGATATCAATAAGAAGTTTCTTTCCGAGGGTTCCAACTTTTAATACTAATGGTTCCATATTCCACAGTTTTAATTTAATTATATATGTTTAGTTTAATTGAGGAAAACGTGCACTTTTCCTTGAGGGTACATACATGCATTCGAAATCTTTATTTTCGATTAAGAATTCAAAAGTTAAAGAAAAAGATGAAGAACGTAAGGAGAATTATTTAATTTTATTTTTGAACAACTGAATACAGTCTAAAGATTGTTTTTTTTTACATTTCGGAGAACGTTATGGTTACAATTGAGGATAAATTTGAGAAGAATTATTCAAGAAGTTTTGATATCTTGGGAGAAAATAAAAATTATCTAATAAAGACTCGTCCGAATAGTTTCAAACCCTTATATATTTTAGATCTTGGATTTCCCAGAAGTGCCCGATTATATTTGGGGATGAGTAAGCTTCTTGACAAGAAATTTCTCACAATCTCAAAGACGAATTAAATCATCTGAGCCAGAATCTAAGTAACCAAATAGTCCACATGCACATTATGATGGAGTTGAACCCAATACTATATCAAGATTCACCCTACCGTTACGCTTGAATCACCTTATTTGATTTTAGAAATAATATATTCCATCTATATGACAATATGATATCTATTAAATTTCTTTCGTACGTAAATGAGACTAGATAGGATATATATCTTTTGGGTGCTTAGGTTACAATCAGAGGATCATCCAATTGGTTTTTAGTTGAAACTACTTACTAATTATGTCTATTATAACTTCTTTTCTGGGAATAATTATTTCTTTGTATTCACTGGCGAAATCAGTATTTCCTAACCAAAATAAAGTGAATGAAATTTACTTATTGAATTTCCATGTAGAAAAAAATCATTTTACATGAGATCAATTACAAAATAATAGAATTGTGATTTTGAAAATTTAGAACTATTTTTGTTCTTTCACACAATATATAGGCAATTTAGTTATATTATTTCCTTTATATAATAATTGTTCTTTTAAAAACCTTGGTATAGTAATTTCTTGATCTATCATTAATGGGCACTTTCAGAAAGGTGTGTAGCTCAATTATGTTGTAAATTTCTATCATCTAGTTGAGATTATAATTCTTTCACCCATACCAAGAAACAACACCAGATGAATATTGTTTCCGAGAAAAGTTCAATTTCCCGTCACATGTCCATAAGGCACAAGCAAATTTCTAAGATTTAATGTTTGATGTTAATTGAATGTGAGACTGGCATTAAGGATTGTTGATAAAATGTTTATTACTAAGAAAATAATATATAGTACACACAAGAACAAAATCTATATATTATTTAATCTTTCGATTCAAGTGGCAGATATAAAAATAATAATAATTAAAGAAACACAACATACAAACGAACTTCACGGCTTAAGGGTTCTGAAGACTTATCTTCTTCGAAGTCTCTCTTCTATTTGCCAACTCACTTTTTGATGTTTTTTAAAGTTATTATAAGCAAAACCATTTATTAATTTCTTATTAAAATATTTAGTATATTTATACTATTTTCTCCTTCGACCTTTTTGATTGCGATTGCTTCCAGAATCGATAACACAGCTGACACAAAACTGAGCTTATTCGGTATAGTATACAGATCGAATAAAAAAACATCATTTTTTAAATGCATTTCAAACATGGATATATTATTATTTTTCACTACTTGTGATTAACGTCAACCTTCAAGAAAGAATTGAGCATAACAGCTTATAGTTTTATATTTCATTTCTTGAAGTTATATATCACGTACGACAAAATCTACTTATCTGCTACACAATACACACATGTATGAATAAGATTCCATACAATAAAAGTTGCTTGCATACAAGATAAAACCCTAATATAGGTTGTCTCTCCGCAAGCTACGGTTGTCGTGCATAGAGTAATTTCGAGAGAAAAAAATTGGAGATTTTTTAAGAAAATATTAGAAATATATTGGATAAAATTAAGAGATTAAAGGACATAACGTATAGAGTTTGCAATTCTCCAAAATCAAGATGATCCTAGTGTTTATGGTAGTAGGGTCATCATTGTGGTAACCACGAGTCTCAAGTTGAGTTGATCTTTATGCTATGGAAGAAATCAAGAAGGTCGTTAAAGATGATATAACACATCAAGAATGGAGAATACTCTCTTTTTTTTCCATTTAGAGAATCGATTACACTGACTTATGTTCGGATTTGATGCAAGAAGTCTCCAGTTTTGGTCTCCTTTTCATTGACATTTTGTTTATCCTCACTGACAATATTCTTTGAATGGACCTCTGAGAACATATGCTTCTTATTCGTAATTGGATATATCAAAAACGATTCTTGTTATATGAAACTTATCCACAATTCGAAGTTAAATTAAGGCTCCTCATAATGCCTAAACTTGTTGAAGAGATATACCCTTTCAAGCCTAGTCATTGTGATTTGTGCATGATCGATGTGTTAATTAACTGCTTTGTTTATCATCCTTGGTTTGAAAATCATAAGTTCTAGAATGTTTTCCTTAACATGAATGAGCACAATAGCCTGTACTTTTTTATTTTTATTTTTATTTCTTGAACTACTTTATTTTCTCAAAGATACAATCACGCTATGACAAAATTTACTTATCATCTACACAATTTACACATTAGTTATGATACAATAAAAATGCTTGCAGAAAGTAAATTACAAAGATGAACTGGAATCTTCGATGAAAAGGTTTTTACGTATCGCTCCATGTATCACTTTCATCTCCATCGTTGCTAGCTACAGCCTGAAAAGGAAAACAGAGAGAAAGTGAGTGAATGATAGATAAATCATGTGTTGGAATTAGAACAAAAAAATACTTTTCTGAACCAAAGATTAGATTTGGTTTGTATATATATTAATGTATAGAGGATGAACCTGGCGTATTGAGTGTGCTTTCTCCAGAATTGCACTGATCTTAGTGTTTATTGTAGGGTCAGTTGTTGCAGAAGCAGATAACGTGGTTGTCATAACCACAGGTCTCAGGTTGAATTGCTGTTTACAATTTGTTAGAAATCAAAAATGTAGCAGAAGATGATATAACACATCAAGAATCCAAATCCAACTTTTTCATAAATGAATCCGCTGCACTCACTTGTGTTCTGATTTGTTGCAAGAAGTCTCCAGCTTCAGTCTCTTTTTCGTTGGTACTTTGTTCCTTGACATTATTCTTCAGATGGACCTATGAGAACATGTTCTTGTTAACAATCGTAATTTGAACTATATCGAAGACGATTCCAAGAATATGGAAATGACACACACAAAACTTAAGTAGGAAGAATAGAGTAGAAAAACTTCTCCGTACCTTAATTTCTGGTTTATGAGCAGAAGACACAATGTTAGGCTCTTCTTTGTTGACTGCAGACAATGAAATATGCTTCTCAAAGGCGAACCTGAGAGCGTCTTGTAGTAGTAGGGACTGCGTTGTTTTGTAGTCAGATGTTTCTGAGGCTGTCTTAGAAACCATCCATTGCACAGGTGGAAATGGCGGTGGTAAAGGCTCAACAGGACTCTGGAGGTATGAGAGGTTTACGGCCACACAGCCACTTTCTGTATCAATCTCTAGAGAAGAAGGTTCACCATTGTTATCATGCCTACTTTCATGGAAAGAATCATATAGCTCCTGCTCTTTTATTTCATGGCTGTCACTGGATTCTTCCCACTCCTCAGAATTTGACAATGAGTGATTATCGCTAAGATAATCGGTGTCTGACATGTAAGGAGAGGATCTACAAAAAGTGTCATCGTCTGAACAAGAATCAGGAAGGGAAGTAGCAGCCTCTGGAAGCAACTGAAAGGAAGAAAACGTATTATAGTTGTTGTCTGCATCTGAAAATTTCAGCTTTAGTCTGGATGCCTGAAGGGTGTCCACGGGATTGAGATATATTTTCATGTGCTGAAGAGGCGGGGACGATGTAATCCAATTAATAAGAGATTCGTCTCTCAAGGGATCCATCGAGGTTTTCTCATTAATATCTTGCTCACGAGACCTGCTCTTCTCTGTCGTCACTTCATCGTTTTCTGGAATGGTTGCTGGTAAAGCCTGTCTATCATGAGAAAATGAATCTCTTCTGCGGAAACCATTAGTGAGTAACTTATGGCTAAGTCCAAAGACTCCGGAAGAAGTCTCAGTGCATTCTCTCTGGTCTACAAGAATCATAGCTTTTCCATCTGAGCTAATTGGATTTTGGGTCCCTGGAGTTGTTAAGCTTGAAGTACTCAGAACATGTCTATGTGAAGTATTTTCAACTAGATCATCTGATTTATCTTTTTCTGCTTCTGCAGAACAAACTGTTCTTTCTTCAGTCTTGCAACCCGGACTTATAGAACTTTCCAAGACTGGAGGTTTCGATGGTTCCAGTCCCAACAGACCCCCATTAGTCCATATTTTAATGTGTTCAACATCATGAGAAATTTCAGCTTCTAATTTTTTATGTTCCTGTAGGTCACTATGATACAAGGGGTTTGATGAATCAGATAAGTTTTTCTCAGGTGCCGGAACAAATGTAAACGCGATGTTATCTTCTCCACCGGAAATGTACCTTGTACATACATCATTGCGTGGTGAACAGGTTATATCTGAACTCACTTGTGGATCTCGATGATTCATTTCATCAGTTGCATTTACAGATGACAACCTTTCCATTAAAACACAAGATTTCTCTTCATTTCCAAAACCGTTGTCCATTAATCTACAAGACTCTTCGACACTGTCGGAATTCAGCTCTACTTCTCGCTCACACGCTGACTTTTCTGACCTCTCGTCTGTAACACCACATGGACTGCTCACCACGTTCTGACTAGTTCGGAGAGCTTGATCATTTTCGGATCCCGATTCAATAGTATTAAGCGCATCAACAAAAAAAACCCCTTCGCTTTCAGTCTCATGTTCACTATCCCTCGGTTCTCTCACAATCTCCGAACCAGTTTTCGTCTCTCTTACCTCATCAATCCCAGTACGTTGTTGTAGTCCTGATTCTGATTTAGCATTTTCAATATCCTTATAATGGAAATAAACTCTATCAGTGCCTTCTCCATAGCTTGCTTTCTCATCTAGTACATTCACAACTGAGTTTGTCTCCATCATTTCAGAAGCTTCATCTGTCTGCACACTAAGAGGTTCCACTATCTCTGCTTTCTCATCCCAACTAACGCATGACGAGCCATGAGCAGCTTGCCCTTGCGAAGGACTAAGCTGGAGATTATCATGAGCATCCTCGGTTTCACTTTCAGAAAGGACGGAAGCGATGGTGCAAGAGCCCGGTGTCAAGCTGGAGGAAAGGAATACACCCTTCAGTGAAGAGGTTGCGGTTAAAACGCATTCAGTGTAGCCTGAGCCAGTTCTGGAATCAAAAGACTGAGAATGATGATCTTGCAAATCAGATCTTTTTTCCATGTCACTGGTTGAGGCAGTTTTAGAAGAGGTTTGTCCACTGAAGCTAAGTGAAGTAAATGTCTTCCTGAAATCATTTCCATGATTGAGTTACATACGAAAAACATTGGAAATAAACCAAGTGAAACTATTCTTTGGGCGCACGTACACTTAAATATGCTAATAGAATCTATAATTTACCTGGCACTCTGGTTAGCCATGGAAGCCAGACGTGACATATCTCGACTCCTTGACGAAGATTTTTTCTTCTGTCCATGTCAAAAAGACATATAACTGCCAAGTCAAAAATATTTCTAAAAAGGATTTACCAATTTAATCTGGGGTAAACCACACCTTAATTTTCCAGCTCTTGTTATTATTTTGGAACTTTTTGTTGCCTTGAATCAGGTTACATGATGCTCTTCTGAAATAAGTAGGATCAGAGTATCGCTTCAAGCAAGATCCAGGACCATTTATATCAAACCTGAGGACATAGAGCAAAAAGTTGAGTGTAACATGATGTTACATACATATCAGATAAAGATATTTTTGCCTGCAAGTGGCATACTTATCGAGCAAGTGCAACCGTGGAGGATCCCTGCACTCTTCATAGGGATCCATAATAAAGTGAGGTAAGTCGTCGTAAATTAGGTGAATTTGCTCATTTGGGATACGAGGATGCCACTCCAGACCTGAGAACGACATAAAACTCAATCAATTCACAAGATAAAAACTAAATACTGATCCTACTAGAAGACATTTCATATTAATACTGCGGGGCTCACCAACCATTTTTGACATTTCAATTTTCATGTTTATTTAGTCTGAAGTTTCTCACAAAACGTAACTAATTTAACTGTTCAAAACTTTAAACTAGCCATCTCCAGAGTAATTAAGTATTAGGGTAAGTGAAAAAGCATGTGAACTGGGCCTACAATGAACTAACAGGTGACAGTATTTATTAAGTAAAGGAATGGTGAAATCTAACAAGAATCAGACACTTTGGGTCAAAACAATAAGAAGATTGACAAGAGAGAACAAGACAAAACCTCCTGTGTATGCAAAATGAATATGTATTGTTTGTGCATGCACCGCCTTTTGTAGTGGAGGCACTGTAGCTTCTATATGCTGCAATCTGATCTTCAACTGATTACTTCTTGAAGCTGTAGCCATAACTTCCTCCTGTATGCCATGAAATATCTCTGCTGCAGACCTGAATCAAGAGAAGAGACAATCCTTAAAAAAATTTCTTCCTTTGTGCAGCTTATAGTTTTCCCCATTAATTCTAAGATGACCCTTTTGAACCAGAGACCACTCCAATTACAAACTAAGCTGCAATTTTGAGAATTCAGTAAGTTCTTCTCTAGGTATTGGCTACCCAGAACCCAACATTAAGAGTCACCACATGAGTTTAGTTGTTCAGAAGCATATGGTGATGATTGATAGAAGCAGCAGAGCGTTCACAGAGTTTCAATCAAGAGAGAAGGCAAACGAAACAAAAAAAAAAGCTTCTTTCTCTTTGCTGTACAAATTTCACTGAGAGAACTTGGAAAGAAAAGCTCAAAAAGGATCATGCAATCTGTAATCATCTCATACAATGAGTTCCTAATTTTTCACTAGAACACCAATAGAAAGCCATAAACCAGTAGAAAGTCAATTACTTTCATGCAAAGTGATGATTCTCTTCTCTAACTTAACCATTAGCTCAAAGAATCATTCAACAGTAGAAACAAAATTTTGTTGAAGGAAACAAAAGAAAAAAGAGAGACTGAGGGCTCGAAAGTCACTACATACTCAGCGAGATCACCGAGCTGACGCAAGATCCCGACAAGTCCAGAGACTGCAACGCCGTTGAGAATGGCCTTGGGGTCTTCACGATCGACATTTCTGTAAAACTCGGCTTGGCTCTTACCGTACACATTCCTTACCCCAAGCCTAGAAAGCGGCATTTTTTCTCTATAAATCAAAGCATAAAAAACCAGTCTTTGTAGATGCACACACTGAGAAAAACTGTTGGGTTTAAAGCATCACAACAGAGCTGAAAATGATTTTGAGAAAGAACCAAATGGGTCTCGACGAATTGAGAGATGTGTTTAAAGGAAAAAGATTAATGATTGTTGATGGGTTTCTGGTGGGTGAAATTGTGGCAGCTTAACTGCCCAAAACAGAGAGGGAAATTTTGGAGAGAGAGAGAGAGAGAGAGAGAGAGAGAGATTGCCAATACCACAAGCCATTCTTTTCCATTTTCATGTGTTTGCTGCACTTTGGAGTGGAAGGGGAAAGACATAATCACCCTCCGTTTTTGTGTGTTAATTACGAGATAAGACTTTGATCAATGAGAGATTAGTTGGATTGTTTTTTCAAAGTAAAGTAATTGGTTGGCACTATTTATGAACATCTTTTTCTGGTTCAATCTCTAACTATGATTACTTAAAGACAATGTTCCATTTGTAAGTGAAATTATGAATCGTATACTCTCTTTATAATTGGTCAAGTCAAATAACTTTTGTCTTCTGTGTTTCAGAACTATTATTTTACTATTTTATTTTATTTCTTTTTACGAACTGTAGCTTTAGAAAGGAAATAAAGAAGGGTTTACTATGCTTATTTTGATATTGACTTGGAAGAGTGAGAGAATTTCATTGTCAAATAAATGTCGCGTTAAAAATTTGTAGTTATTTTGATGGGAGTTTGTATTTTTGTTAATAAATAGAATTGCTGAGTTGGTTACATGTCTAGAAGAAATATCAAATATAGAATGAGTGAGTCGCACATACACAAATATTACATTTTTCAATATGATATAGATATCAACAATAACATAAAATTCTCCTATTTATTGTATAAACAATGCAAAATAGTTTTCTTAAATCTTCCAAGTTACTACTATACTCAGCTCTTTGGCTACATTAAAATTTGTTCTCTTAGACTACTTATAAGAGGTAGTTGAATTTTAGTATTTAAATGTTAAAACACTTGCAATGATAAATTGAAAAAAAAATTAAAAAATGACATAGATTAATCTGTTTGAAAATATTAAATATGTTTTAATCGGTAAAATGTGGAGCAAAAAAAAAACATGGCACTATCTGACTAAAGGCGAAAATTAATTTTAGATTAAAATAAAAATTGATTTATGTGTTGTTTTTTGATGGTTGCTGAGATTTTCAGATTTGTTTTCTTCATATTTTTTTTACATCAATTATTCTATAGTAGATTAATTATTTTTTACATATTTTTATATCAAATTCATTATTTTTTATACTCTATAAATAGAGACTTATTTTATTTGATTTAAACATAAAACACATTTTTATGAAATAAATTCTACCAATAATTATTTTAACATCCAAAATTTTATTAATTATCTTTTTAACTATCTAATACCAGTAATTACCAATTTTAAATTCAATCTTCTAACCATCCTAACATATACCAAATTATGGCTTTCAACCAAAATTTTTTATGCCGTGATGAAATATTCATCTCAACTACTCTCTGTTTATTATACTCTAAATGATTAATAAGTTTATGTGTATAATTTAAAAGTTTTGTTGTTTGTGAGTTGAATATATTGTATTATTAAGTGTGGTATTCTGAAATCTGTCAGAAATTCGTCAAGAACAGATAAACGGTCAACTACAACAGTTTTAAAAATAGCTATATAAATGATCTTATTTTTTGCAAATTCTTCGGAAAAATATTATATCCACAAGAGTTATAAAAATAACTTTGTTAATAATCAAAAATCCGTTAAAAATGGACAGTCAAAAATCATCAAAAACTATTGAGAAATTCAAATCATTAAATTATCAATAAATTTTCGACGGTAATTTCCCACAAAATCTTTGACCATCAAAATTACCGTAAAAAGCTAAGCATTTTATTTTCTTGTAGTGTGTACAACCAAAGACTCGTTTTCTCCTCTCCTTGTCAAGGTTGTGGTTCCAGATTTCGGCGGAAGCGACATCCTGATACATCAAACCCAAAAAACCCAACAGTTTTTTTTAATGGGCTTCTGCTGGGCCTTCATCAAATGCATACCCAATTTGATGCGATAATACTATATCGTATGTTATCGATTTCTTTCCATATCATTTTAATTTCGTTCTATTTATTTTTTTTGAAATTCATATACAACCATACATGATACATCAAACCCAAATGACCTGCATATTGAATGTTAATTAAGAAAAAAAAATTATACGCCCAAATACGAACTAGGCCGTACGGATATCCAAATTTGTATCTATTATATCCAACATGTGGATATCTCTGAAAATAAATAATAAGCTATAATGAAAAAGAAGTTGAATAATATTTGAGTTGGGTATGCATATATTTCTACTTTTGTTCTAGTCTTAACTTTTTCTTTTTTTCTTAGTTTCGTCTTCGTGCAATCAAACACATCTGTAAACATTCTATCAGCTCAAAAAGAAGTGAAAAGAAGTTCACCAAACACCAAAATGTAAAAGAAAGTAGAGTGAGGAAGGAAAGCAAACCCACGTGATTTTGCTTGAAACAACACTTCTCTTCATTATATCCTTTCCTTTTCTGTTTATTATTCATCATTTTAATTTCCATATCATAGCGTATGTGTTATACTCTTATTTAAATCAAAGAAGTTTTGTGAAATGAATCCATGATTCATTAAGGTTTGCTGTTTGTTTACCAGTCGTTGTGATTTGTGACTGCAACCAGTGACTAACGATTGCAATAAACGATTGTTATAATGTTCGTTTGACAATCGCTATTTTTGATCGCAGTTATAGTCGCAGGTTTGATCGTTTGACAATCGCTGGTTTTTAATCGTTAGTCGCAGATCACAATCGTAAAAAGTCAGTCGCAAAAAAACTAACGACTTAAAATTTATTAATCGCTGGTCGCTGCGACCAGTCGCAGTCGCTGATCACAGATTCCGTGTCTATCAAACGATCAGTCGCTGATCGCCAATAAACGAATAATGCCATTATAAAAAGTTAGCAAGTGCACCCATTCAAAATCTTATAACCAATACAATTTTTTTAAGATCCAAAATTTTGCTTTCATGCCAAAAATTTTTTTTTCCCTCATCTATTTTTTTATTCTCATATTATTGCCCAAATTTTTTTAAACAGATCCACTTCTATAAAACCCACTAATATTAATTTATTTTCACCAGACATTTAAAGAAAATTAAATCTAATAACTTAATTTCACAATACAATAATCTCATTTTCCTTATAAGTAATTATATTTAGATTTCTGGGCTACTCAATAATTTTTCTTTTCTGATAATGATTTAAGTTTTTAAAATATATATTTTTGATATATATATCGTATTTAAAACTTAATAAATTTTACTTGCAGTCTCATAATTTTCTACATCCGTCCATATGAATAGTATGATATATTTTCGAACTATGACTAATAAGAAAAAGGAATACGGATATCAAATAGGATGCGTGCGTATCATAATTCACTGAAATTGATCCAAACTAATGTTCATCAAACTTCGACTATTTCGTATTGAATTGACTTTTGATGCCACTCAACGACAACAAAAAACGAATAAAAAGTTAACACCAAAAAGACAATAAGAAAAGCACAAATTGCAAAGATAATAAGTTGGTTCTAATAGTTGTTATGTGGGTTTAGACTAGTATTTTTTATTATTAATGAATTTATTGAAAATATTGTATAATATGAATTGATTGGATACATTTAGAATTATATTTAAACTGTTACACCATATAATTTCTTGTATGTTAAAATTAGCACAAAATCTTTTTAATTACACAAAATTATTCTTCAATCTCTTCTTTTTTTCCGGCTTCTTCAATCTATCCTTATAATATAATATTGGTATCGAAATATTTATAGTGACAAATCATCAAAGATACGAGGTGATGTTATACATGTGTATAAAATTATGGTAAAATGACGCATAATATACTAAATTTTGTTCACCCATATCGTATGCATGCACACATGAACACGAACACAATTTATATAAAAGCGATGACAGAAAAATGGTCTATTATATCAAACAAATTGATCGATATATAAATGTACGACGAGGCAGACTATTGCATCCCGTGGACCAGGTTTTTATTAATTTGTAAAACAACATTAATTATTTTATTTTATGTTTATAAAGTTTTCTGAAATTAAACTAACAAAATCCTAATAATTCGATAATTAAGTAGATGATGACTTAGTCCGCGACTAGTCGGGGTAGAAACTAGAAATATTTCGATACTAACAAATGTCTTGAATGTTTTCTGAAATCTAGACTTAATTAACTTGGTGAAATTATGGAAAGTGATGTGTAATATGTGGTGATGATATAATGGAGACCCAATGATGCTACAACATGTGTCTAGCCATAAGCACACTGTGCATTATAAAACTGAAATGAATTAAAAGATAATAAACAAACTAAACTTAAAGAAGAGAAGAGGAAGAAGAATAAATAATTGAAAGCTTTTATAGCGAGGAAGAGGGGTCCTCTCAAATGCTAATAGACGATGGAACCAAAAGGTAAAATACATTTGCATTACATTGTTGGGTGCAATTATTCATTCCATCTATCTCAACCCCTCTTTTGTTCCCTCTCCCCACCATTTTTTTTTTTTTTTTTTTTAGAAAATATAAAGAATATTATTATTTGTATACATATATATGTTACTTGACCTCTTTTTACTCCTTACTTCATTTGTTTGTTTATATTAAGGTTTTATTCAAATGACTCTACATCTTCGTATGGTTTATGTTCTATTTCAAAGGAATGTTTTTTTAAAGGTTTATATACCAAGCTTTTAAATTTTACTTTTGACATTATATTTTGGACTTTAAGACATTATACATCATCTCTTCCATCTCAATCAAAAGGACGAAACCCACTTAGTTATCTCATGATTATTTTATACGGATGACAATACGTAGTTCCCGATACTGTTTTGGTGTATGCATAAAGAAAATGAACATGGCAGCTAATGAAAATTTCAAAACCATCCATAAGCTTTTAGGTAAAATGCTAGTTCAGTGAATATTTAAAAATCGAGAAATGCCAAAATGAATAATAAACACACATGGTCTAAAATTCCTCTAAAATGTGAAGGAGGACAAAGAAAACGAAAGATATACAATTTAAACTTCTCTTTTCAAGATCACTTGCCTCACGTCTCTCTTTCATTTTTTTTTCCTCTCATTTTCATCTCAAATTTCTCTATGACTATTAAAAGAACCAGAGTCTTTAAATTATATGTTTTTCTTCATTAATAAACAAAAGAGGATGAAGGAGACAATCAGGTGCTGCATCGCCTGCATCCTACCGTGTGGAGCTCTGGACGTGATCCGTATCGTACACTCAAACGGACACGTGGAGGAAATCAGTGGCACAATCACCGCCAGCGAAGTTATGAGGGTACACCCGAAGCACGTACTCAAGAAACCCTCTTCTCCACCATCAGGTCATGAAGACCGTCATGATCTCATCTCAGCCACAAAGATCGTCATCGTCCCTCCGGAAGCTGAGCTCCAACGTGGCAAGATTTATTTCCTCATGCCCGCAACTCAATCCGATAAACACGGCGGAGGAAAGATCCGCCGCGAAAAAAGTAATGTAAAGGCCATCAAGAAGCGTTCACAGAATCGTCGGCATCGTGAAGAAGGTGATGATAAGTCTAATGGGGAAAATAATGATAAAGATAAAAGTTACGACAAGGATCTATCGCTGTTGATCTCTGACCGTTACTTGACGGAGATATTATCTGAAAAAGTCGCGACTCAAAAAGATCGGAGAAAAGGACGCGTCGGCGTTTGGAGGCCGCACTTAGAAAGCATAAATGAAGATTGAGAGAAACTGCATCGCTTTTATTACAAAAGAAGAGTCTTCACTCGTTTTTGTTTTTTTCCCCCCCCCCGGCTACGTTGCTTATTATGTATTTTAGAACATTGGTTCATAATACTTCTTTCATCAACGAAAAATATTCAAGAGAATGTTTTTGTTTACTTTGAATCAAATTTCTTAAAAGAAAATCAACATATTTACTTGGTTACTCTTCATGCTACCTCTTAATAATATAGGATCTAGAAACTTATAGCAGTATCTTCAATCAAATGTATCTCATATAATTTCTCAGAACATTATATAATATTTTGTATATTTTAATTTTCTATATATACTCAATTCAACAAGTAGACATTTGTATTAGTAAACTAACGAATAAACTTTAGCCCATTGAACACAAAATAATAGGATTTTAGTCTATTGTTTTCATTATTATTTATACATGGAGAAACAATGTACAATCTTACAAATATGTTGCAAAAACAATATGCTATGTACACAAGAAATAAGTTTAATATAACATAATTTCATTACATTATATTACAACCAACAGCTTTTTATAAATTCTTTTTCAAGTTAAAAGGAAAATTTTCAAGTCATTCTAGTAAAATGATATATAGACTAAGCATCGGTACTTCGATTGGAAAAATACCAACGACAAACTTTATAAATACATGTGTACAAATGGAACGTACACTCATCCCGACCCTGATTGGTAACCTGCAAAATGGCGGAATTGCGTTTAAAAACGCGATTCCCCGACAATTTTACCAATAAAAAAAACTTACAGAATAAAAAAAAAACGCAAAAACGCAAGTCTGCGTTTTCGCTGAAAAAAATACAAAGAATTTTTCATTAAGCAGAAAAGTGAGTATAGAGTAGATTTTTCGCGGAATCAAATTTTTGTAATCATTTAATTACATAATAATAATATTTCATACTTCTAAATAAATACTAATAAAAAATTTAATTATAAATATAATTGTTTACAATAAAATTATTTTAAACTGTTAACTAAAAACATTCAAACCAATAACAAAAAGTACTAAAAATATTAATAGTCATACTATATTAAATAGATACAAATTTGCATAAAATATGAGAAAATCAAATAAAATAGAACAAAAAAACTTTTAAACATCTTATATAACAGAATATAAAGAGTTATAAATAAACTATGATATTTGATTTTTTAAAGTATAAGATATAAATGTATTTATTATAAATATACTAAAAATAAGTTAACTAACTACAATTAGAAAATTAAGTTTCCTAATAATATTTAATAGATTTATTTTTATAATAATTAGCTCAATTATAATTTTTAATAATATTTAATAGATTCCGTCATTCCGCAAAATCTATCCAATCACAAAAAAAAATTTATTCTGCAATTTTCATTCCGTAGGTTTTAAATTATTCTGCAGCTTTTTTTTAATTTTCCACAATTCCGCAAATGTTACCAATCAAAACATCTATCTTCGTGACTTAGCTACTACACCGATTCTCCTGCAACAAACAATTCATGTTATCTCCAACCAACACCGACTTTCTACTTCTCCGACGAGGCTTGGAGCGATTTCATCCCCTCGTTCCGTTTACTGATCTCTTCTTCTACTGATCTAGACTGGTTGATGCAAAGAAACAGGATATTTCTTTAGGACTTTATGTTTGTTTCTATAATCAATATAAAACAAACAAACAAAAAAAACAAAAAGAGGAGACTGTTGTTTCCTATGATTCTTTATAGCATTCTTTAAGAATTCAATGGATATGTGAAAGTTTGGCTGACATTCAAAGAATTCAACGTTATATCCTATCGATATTTCCCTTCATCAATTGGTATAAGAGACAGAAATTTGATTGGTCGAGCAGAGTGTACAATAACTACACATTCACAATCAAACGAGGAGCTTACTTCACTTGCAATACCATTTTGGTTTTGCAAAATGCTAGCAAGTACATAATACTAATCAAGATTTCAACTTTGTTTTTATATGTTGAAATATAAACCAGCTCTAGAAAAGCGTCCACAAAGAAGTAAGCAAGTGTTTCAATCAGAAATTCTTGTAACAAGCTAATGTAGACACTAGAACAGGAGCAAGTCTATTGATTATCATCAATCGATGTTCATTAATGAAATTTCCATCAATTACATCGCTTTTATGCAAGATCCCGAATTTAATTATTCCAACGAACAAAACTAAACCAATTCCACAATAAATAAAGAGGAAACTATTTTTGATCGAAGATTTAACTTAAATTTAATTCGCTCTTGGATCCATCCCTTGCTGCCAAATGTAGACAAGCTCGTCCCAACCTGTGCTTGCCATTAAACCTTCAACAAGAACACTCATGTCGATCCCAACAGCAAACTCAGTATGATGATCATAACGACCCAACAAAGCATCCTCCACCATATAGTCCCAAAGGCAGACAGTCATATCGTAGGAGCAAGAAGCAATCATATTCTTCCGATGCGGCGAGAATTTCACCTTCCTCACCGCATATCCATGGCCATTGAGCACAGCTAAAGGAGCTCTGTAACTCCGAACATCCCATACCTTGATCGTTTTGTCCACTGAAGAAGTAGCTAAAATGCAATCGTCATACTTGTTCCAGTCACAGGACAATATCTCGAAATCGTGAGCATGGATGATCATGGTAGATCCAGATTCTCGTACATCCCAAATCCTCAAGGTACAGTCACCGGAAGCAGAGGCGAAGACATCTCCGTGTTTAGGATTCCAAATCGCTTGGTAAACGCAATACGCATGTTCCTTGAAAGTCCTAATGCTCGCTGGACGATCCATGGCCCATAGCTTCACCGTATCGTCCCACGACGCCGTGAGAAAGGAATCCCGGCGCGTCGGATTGTAGTCTACGGAGTGAACCTCACGCGCGTGCTCCTGGAATGATCGAATCGGATTAGAGGGAGGAGGGAGAGCTGTGTCGTAAATCTTCACGGAGCCGTCACCGATGGCGGCAATGAGTACAGAGTCATGAGATTCCGACCAACATATGTCGTAGACTGCGTCGGCTGTATCGAACGCGACGGATTCTGTGACGCCGGGAGCTCCAGGAGAGAGCTCGAGCACGTGGATCCGGCCGTTTCCGAGGATCCCGAAGTTCTGAGCAGTGGCGACGGCGAGGCGTGACTCATAGAAGGGGCTGAATTTCACTGAGTAGCCGTTAAACGGTGCCTTGAACACCGGCATGGCTTCTCCGGCTAGTGTTTGAATCAATAGGAGGCTTGTTTTGAGTTTTCTCGAATATTCAACGATCTGGTCGGATAACGCCGATTCTGCTCATCGCGAAAATTTATTCTCTCAATATATGTCCACAATATATAAATAATTATTTTCACTCATTTTCCGCCTTCTTATCGGGCCGTTTGGGCCGAAACTCGGCCCACTAAAATATTTTCGAGGCGGTGTCAGTTAGGGTTTTTTTGGGGTTTGGTTGTGATGGAGAAGCTTCATCGTCTCTTTCTATCAATTTTATCGTTTTTGAGACAAAGAGTGGGAGAGAAATATAATTTAGAGAGGAGAAGTTTTTATATCAAGGTAGATTCAATGGAAGAGATCACGGAAGGAGTCAACAGCATGAGCTTGGCCTTTGATACCCAGAAGAAGAATCGGATTCAGGTTTCCAATACTAAGAAACCATTGTTCTTCTACGTCAATCTCGCCAAGGTACAAAACCCTCAAAATCGATTTCTGGGAAATCTGGTTAAGCTTGAAAGCTTTGGACTCGAACTGTTGATATTGGGTGTTCTATATAAATTTCTGGAAATTTCTGTGATTGTTAATGTGAGTATTTAACTAAATGTACCGCCTTTATACACTACGGTTTTGTTCTGTTTCAATTGAAAAATCCATGCTATGGTTCTATCTTCTACAGACGTTATGAGTTAATTCTGTAAAAGGTAACATTTGAGACTGTTTGAATGGGTTATTGATGGTGCTCTGTGTTCTTTTTATCTTTGGATTTGTGAATGCTTATTTCGTAGATTGATGGATGTTTTTCGCTTTTTTGAATGATTAAACATGTTTATGTTGTTGACATTCTTCTGTTTTTTTCACAGAGGTACATGCAACAATACACAGATGTCGAGTTGTCCGCACTTGGAATGGGTAATGTTATTTGCTTCTCTCTTTATGATCTTGTGTATATATCAAAATATAATCTATGGGTTTACGCAATGTAACTGAGTTTACTAAATTCAAAGTTTCATTTATTGTCATGAGATTTAGAATCTTCATCTTTACCTTTTCTTATCTGAATTTTCTTTATTTGTAGAGATTATTCTTGTTTCTCATCAAACATTTAACTGTGCAGCCATTGCTACGGTTGTTACCGTCGCTGAGATATTGAAGAACAATGGTTTTGCTGTTGAAAAGAGTAAGATCTTCGCAATCTTGGATGAGTAAATATTGAAAGATTATTTTTCAAAGATTTCGTGAGTAATTTGGAAATTGTTTCTTCTTGCAGAGATCATGACTTCGACTGTGGATATCAAGGACGATTCAAGGGGACGTACTGTGCAGAAAGCCAAGGTAGATTTCTCAATTATATCGTTTCAACACTACAATTTTTGTTTAGGTTGTAAAAATCAAGCTTCAGTTCTGGGAAACTGCTATATTGTTAGCTAATTTTTGTGGCTTCACGGCTTGTAGATTGAGATAACGCTCGTGAAGTCTGAGAAATTTGATGAATTAATGGCTGCAGCCAATGAGGAGAAGGAGGCTGCAGAAGCCCAAGAGTAGAGTTGAAATCTTTTTGTGTGTTTCTGTTAACGAGTTGATTTCTTCGTTCCCTATCTCTCTTAATTTAAAACACTTTGATTTGTTTTATTTCGTTAATTTTTTTTCTCATTTTGGATGTTATCTTGAATTATGTTCTCAGTACCTGTGAAAGTTTTTATTTGAGCACGAGCAGGACAAATTATGGACGTGTTCATTTGTTCGATGTGAATTTTGATGCTCTTTAGTGCAGTTTTAAAGTAATATCCAGATGGATCACTTGGTTGATTTTCTAATACACGGTTAAAATTATGGAAAAATCTGGATGAGTTTTGATGATGCATATAGATGCAAATGAATCAGTCAAGAATTATAAATGACAAGAATAATTTTATTTATATTATTATCTGAATGAGTTAAAGTATGTTCAAATTTTCATAGTCTAAAATATATTAATTTATAAATGTAATTTTATAAACATATTATTTTTTGGAAGATAATTTAAATAGCGATTTTTAATCAAAGTTTACAAAACAATTTTTTTTATAATTAAAAATCACTATTTTTATCAAAAACATTATAATAATAATTTTTTGTAACTATAAAATAATATTATCTATTAAAATTACAAAAACATATTTTCTCGTCAAAATAGCAAATTTATTTTTTTCATATATCGCAAAACTATTAGTTCACATTTTCTACAAAGCCTACAAAATTAGAAAAGTAGTTTTTTTACAAAAACTAAAAAAATATGTTTTCGTCAAAATAAAAAATTCATGTTTTCTTTCTAAAACCACAAAATCACGTTTTTTTTTGCCAAAAAATTGCAAAAACATGTTTTTTTACCAAATCTAAAACAGGTTTTCATAAAAAAACTAAGAAACTTGTTTTTTCTCAAAAAATCATAAAAATATATTTTCTTGTCAAAATCATAAAACTACGTTTTTCAGATAAAAAATCGAAAAATACATTTTTCTTTACCAAAACTATAAAAATATAGTTTCCTGTCAAAGCCAAAAAGTAAAACTTAAATTATCTCACAAAAATATAAGTAAAAAGACCTCATAATTGTATAATAATTATTTAATTCTTTAATTATTACTTCAGATTTTATTTTTAAATTTGCTAATGTGTCATCACCATATTTAATTTCACCGAAAAA
The DNA here is from genome assembly GCA_039880935.1 of Streptanthus diversifolius. Classification (NCBI taxonomy): domain Eukaryota; kingdom Viridiplantae; phylum Streptophyta; class Magnoliopsida; order Brassicales; family Brassicaceae; genus Streptanthus; species Streptanthus diversifolius. Next base: position 23,023,207 of record JAXGFM010000014.1, on the reverse strand, counting down.
TGATATGACTTAAAAAAAATTGTGACATGATATCAACCTATTTATGACATATACAATTACATTTAATATAGATATATATATTTTAGTAAGATTATTAAAATATGATAATAACTCATATATCCCTATTAATATAAATTATATATACTACCATTAATAACGTATTAAAATAATATAATTGTAAATGTAGTAAAAATTTCATCAAAGAGAAAACTTTTATATAAATATTCATATTTTTTGTCAAAATTAATTATAAATATCTGTTAACAAAAATAATAAAATTTTGAATTTGTAGATTATATTTGACAATATATATAAATTTATTAATTGGTATTAAAAATTACTAATCAAAATTTTAAATTATTGAGCTTATTCCCGTTTAATTGCGATAACTATAATATTATTTTTATGGTTAATCATAGTATTTGATTGATAAAAAAAATTATATCAGCTAATGTATTTTAACTAAAACAATCTAAATGTAAAATTTATTTCAATTTGTATATTTATATATATATATATATATATATTTATATTTAAATAAATATAGTAATGAACATATATATATATATATATATATAAAGAAAATCATTATTTAAAAAATGAAAACTCAATTTTTATTAAATTTTAACTAAACCTAAATAAATTGAAGTAATATTTGTTTCATAAAATCAAAAATAAATACAAATTATTATTTTATAGTTTTATATTTTGAGCTAATAAAGCTAAATTTTTTTAAATATTTTAAAATATAAATAATATTCTTACATATATTTTTTTTTATAAAGTTATGATCTCTCCGCATGAAACAAGAAACCACGTTGTTAAAAAAAGAAAACAAGGAACCACCTAGTAATCAGTTGTATACTATTATGATATCCAGTGCTCAATTATAAGTAACGCATTCACATAACAAACAAATCATAAGTAATGCATTGAAGACAAAAAAAAAATCTGTCAATTTTCGAAACGCCTCCAAATAATCAGAATTGTGAATATAATTTTGTAACTTGAAAGCGATTTATTTCTGACAAACAAACAATGAGACAATGAAACATTAACAGAAATGAAATTAGTAAGTTTACAATTAGAATCGAAGCTTAATTTGTATTATAGGCCTAAATCTTGACGAAGCGCAAAATAAATGAAGAATAAGAGTAGCAAATTAGTAAGTTTCCTTCTCCTCTTCCACGAGTCCCATCTTCGTCTCCTTCATCTTCACGGCAAATTTCTAAAAAAGCTTTACCTTTTCTCTCGCTTACGTTTACTTTTAAGTCTCTCAAGCCTCTTCCTCTCCCCTCTCTCAAAGTTCGTTCGTCTTCGTTTCTACTCTTGCTTGATCCGATTTGTGCTTTTCTTTCCGGTTTCTTTGATCTAGAACCTTTCTAGCTCCCATATGATTTTACTTTTGCTAGAAAATTTGATTGTACAGGTTGTTTAATTAGTTAATTATCACGATTTCATCTCTGCATTTCACTCTTGCACATGGCTGTACTTAGTTTCGTCCATTTTCACAATTCTGGATTTTTCCAATGATTTGATATCACGGGTTCTGAATTGAGTTATGCAGATGACTAGATTTTCAATACGTAATATATAATCCCCAAAGTCTTCTCTTTTTGTTTGCTTCTACATTCTTCAGATAATCCCATATATACAGAGAAAGTGATAATATGATTATTATATGGTTTTTGTATGGATAGAATGTCAGCTAACTGAAAACAATTGGAATATCGAAAAGCTATCATCAATGAGTGTCTCATAGGTCTGTGAGTCTTTCCTCGCTCCTTCCTTCACTTCCTATGGCGGAGAGGAGACTGAACTTCAACGCACCTCTTCTTTCAACAAGGCGGATGCAGAAGACAGCAGTCTCTGTGCACAGAAACAAGACAAATAAGTTCTCTGATGACTCTAAGACAAATGATTCTTCTTCTTTTTCAGTTCTTGTTCCGGAGATGGGTTTAGATCAGGTTACTGAAGCTGCCTCTGTTCCTTTCACATGGGAGCAAGCTCCTGGGAGATTAAAAGGAACTGATTCCAGACCTCAGGAAGTCTGTGATTCGACGCAACAAGTCTTCACACCATGTCTTCCACCGGGGATGATAGATATCCTCGAGTGTCCAATGGAGAAAACCATTGGTAGGAACCTGAGTTCAGAGGGTAAACAGGTTGAAGAAGAATCAGAGGATGAAGATGATGTGTTTTCTGACTCTCTCAGAAGGACTCGTTTTCTGTAAACCACAGCATAAGTGGTGTGAGTGGATATGGTGTTGTTGAGACGAAGAAAACACTAAACCCGTCTGAGGATCCTCAATCTCGGGACTTCATGTTGAACCGTTTTTTACCAGCTGCTAAAGCCATGACTGTGGAGCAGCTTCACTATGCATCGAATCGTAAACCATCTAGTTTTATGTCTGAAACCAACGATACAGGTAAGAGATTCAGTACCCAAGGAGAAGCTGCAAACTCCTAATAGGTATGATGAGTCTACAGTCTTACCTTATTATGACCACCAAGACATAGATGATGAAGAAAGCGAGGGGGATGATGATAAAGATGATGAAGTTTCTGAGTACGCTTATCTTTCAAAGAGAGGTTGTGAGATGTTACCACAATTATGCTTTAAAGAATCTGTAGCCATGCTTAACACGGTGCCTGGTTTTAAAGCCAAACAAAAGTCTACAATTACATCCCCAAGCCATGATCAAGTGAAGTCGAGCAAGGTTGCTCAACTCAAATCTCGATTCTAAACTGCAAAAAAGGTTCCAGCTTTAGACTCCTTCCCTTTCACTTCTATTAGTTTCTTTTAGCTTTTATTAGTCACTCGCTGATAATTAGCTCTTGTACATTTTTCAGCTGGCTCTTGATTCAGTTTCGAAGCACAAGTTGGGTGGTAAAGTTCTATCGCCGGTTCATCCAAGCATGGGGAAGAAGTTCAATTCTGAATCAAACCTGACTTCTGCTGCAAGTAGGTCTTCATCTCCTTACAGACACCCTAGATGTATTTCACCATTTCACAGTGCAGGTAACAGTTCTCCATTTCACCCCGCGTGTTTTCTGACACTCGTAAGGAAACCGAGAACCTGAGAGCGAACAGGTTGAACAAGCATATTAGAAACATAAGCAGGTCTCAGGAATTACTCTACCCAAAAGGCAACCGCTGGACTAGCTCTCTCTTGGAGAAGACGGTATATGTCGACACCGAGAATTCTCCAAAGATGAATGATCAGCATAACTCAAATGCCATGACATTTCCAGAGGAAGTAGACAAGGCAGCAAAGAAACCGGATGCCAATCTTGAGCTTGAAGCTTTTGAAAATGTGGCGAAATGGTGAATGGGGATGAGTTAAGAAAGATTAATAATGGCCATGAACTGTCTCCTATTGCTCCACCTTGGCCCAAAAAGCCTTCTGAATCTTGGCTTTTGCATAATCTGCCTTCAGTAACCTCTCAGATCCCTACACGTAGATATCCGTTCCATACCCAAAAGCAGGATCTTAATGAAAGCTCCAGGAAAGTACTAAGTGGGAAATATTGTTAAGACTTCATACATGCACAGAGATTATATCCGATATTCCGATGTAAGCATCTCATGTTTTCACACTGAGGATACTCAAGCAAGAATAAGCATTAGCTTTATATATGTAACTCCATCTTTTGCAGGAACTGGTTGCTCATACGTCTCTTCAATGAGAGCTCCAAGCTTCTTGAGATGCGACCTCCCCAGAATCACCAGGTTTATTATACATGCGTTTCAGCTTGATTAGCATCTGACGGATATAGTCATTTTATTCACCGGTGTAAAGAATTTTTTTGATTGTTTTATGTCTACCCGTAAATAGAAAAGTGGAATACAACTGAGTCTGTGCAGGCTCAAAACAAGTCTAATTCAAAGAAAGACAAAAGTTTATACTCGCCTGCTCCTGGAGGCAGCTGCTTAAGCTCCTGGGATCTCAACTTCAAGAAAGATAACAACCCTAAGTTCCATGAGTTGGTGTTTCAGAACCTTCCTAAGATGCCACGTTCCCAATGGAAGCGGTTTGGATTCCGATTTCAGGGAGGATCACCGGGTGGAGTCATATTCTGGCGAATGTTTCCTTGTCAGATGGTATTAATTCGACTTAGATACATATAACAGCTAACTCAAAAGTTTGCTCAAATGATGAAACATCAACGTTTTGGCTTTCTAATGTTGCAGGCTATCCGGCCAATACGTCCCAGAGGGATGCATAGCACCGACGGTAATGGTGTTTAGAAGGATGACACAAAAGATGGAAAGGACAACATGTGTTACAGAGAAAGACATTGGAGACTTCTTCGCTCTTGCCCTGGCCTCTACCCTAAGACATTGAAGATCTTTGCACCTTAAACCTTTATTCTTTGTGAGTTTTCTTTTGATTAACAAAAGCAATTTAACCTCTCTTTTTTTATGATCTTTCACTTAGGTGTTTTGCATCTGGTCAAAAATGTCACAAAAGAATATTATTACAAAACATTACATACACATTTATGAAAACTCATGGAGTATAGCGAATATTTTAGCTTCGGATGCACAAAATTTTAAAAAGGGGAAGGCCGAGAAAGAATTTTCATTAAGCTCGTCTCTTGATGTATATATATATATACAGATTATATGAGCAATCGCCGAAAAACTGGCCCTGTAATAACCAGCAAAAACCGACTAATTACTCGATATTTCACTCCTCTTATGCGTATTTTCCTCCGCTTATCTTCCTATCACTCACGTTATAGTAACACTTACGCGTACACACACTCACATATACACAGTGGGAGATTACAGAGACGTCTTAGATTACGAGATTGACGCGAATCTTAATAATCTCCTGTAATCTCTCACTAGCGCACCGTTATCTCAGAGGTCCCAACATTAACATATAACAAGAATAATGGATAGACTCAATAGTAAGAAAAGAATGTAATAATGTTGTTTCTTGTATTCTTGTTCTCAGCCTTCCTCGTTTTACTATTCAGTATCAGATGGCAAATACATTGCTTCTTCTACGACAACTTCTCCTTCTTCTTCTGCTCGGTCGTGCATTAGTTTCTCCAGCTCCGGTCTGAGTTCCTTGTTGCAAAACTCTTCGTACTCTTCTCTGTTTCCTCCTTTCTTCTTCACCTCCACCACCACAAGAGATGGCGTCAGCTCAAATATCTCAGCTCCAATTGTCAATGGTCCTTTTGCTCCTTCTCTACATCCTTCTAATCTCAAACTCCATTCCTTCTTCCTCACCGTAAAGCTAACAACTTTCGCAATCTCCTCCAGCTTCGATATGATTTTTGAAACAGGAGCACCTGACAAAAACCTTGTCCCTTCTCCTCCTTCCTCAAACAAACCTGACAGATCAAACCCTGAAGAGAATGATATAATGTCAAACGCGTTTAGGCTCGCGGGTCTTGGCATTGACCCGGTCCGTTTCACATCGAATTCCGCATCGCTCTCTGAAACCGTTGAGGACCGGCCAGATGAACATGACTCTTCCTCATCTTCCCTACACAATTTATCATCTTCGATGTAGAATTTGACATGTTTGAATCCTTTCTTGAACCATCTATTCTTCATGATCTCAGGTATGGTAATCCGAGTATCCGGATTCGTGTCAAGAAGCCGAGTCAATAGCCGAACAAGATCCGATGAAAACCAGCGAGGACACCGAAATTCGCCTTTGTAAATCTTCTTGTACATAGCCATTATGTTCTTGTCGTAAAACGGAATGTGACCAGCCATCAACACGAATAAGATCACTCCACAAGACCAAACATCAGCTTTTGCTGGATCATACCCTTTCCGAGTCAAAACCTCCGGCGCAATATAAGCCGGGGTCCCGCAAAACGTGTGGCAGAGACCGTCCTGCCGGAGCTGCTCTGCCACCGCACTGAGACCAAAGTCCGAGACTTTAAGGTTCCCTTTAGCATCTAAAAGCAGATTCTCCGGCTTAAGGTCACGGTGGTAGACGCCACGTCCATGGCAGAACGAGACGGAGGAGATCAGCTGTTGGAAATATCTCCGGGCGGTTTCCTCCGGCAAACGTCCTTTTGCCACCGTGTTGAATAACTCACCGCCTCTAACGTACTCCATCACGAAGTAAATCTTCGTCTTCGTCGCCATAACTTCGAATAGATGCACGATGTAAGGGTGACGGACGCGACGGAGGATCGAGATCTCCCGTTTAATGTGAGCAACCAAACCGCTCTTCATGATCTTCTCCTTGTCGATGACTTTAATGGCAACATTTTCACCAGATTTGATGTTTTGGGCTAAATAGACCTTAGCGAAGGTTCCGTGGCCGAGCAGCTTCCCTAACTCGTACTTCTCCATGAGAATAGAGTTTCGTGGGCTCCTCGGGCTCCTCGGACTCTGTGGGCTGATGTTGCCATCTTTGTCTGTGTCTTTGATACCGATCCGGCCAAGAAGATCCGTCACGTATTGCAGAGCATACGGCTTTTGTTGCGGCAGTGGTGGTGGCGGCTGCGGTGGTTCTGGGACGACGGTGGTGACCACCGGTAGTGGTGGAGCCAAGGCTTGAGCCATCCGTGACTAAACAAGTTTTGATTGGTTTGGTTTTTTTTTGTACGTATATGGGGTTTTGGTTGGTTTGTTACATCCGTTTGAATCTCTTGTTTGGTTGGTTAGCCAAACGTGAAAACGACCAAAAGCGAAAAAGAAACAGAACGAAATAAAATAGGGTTTGGTTGTTCATTAATGTATGCCTACTTACCTAATTTTGTCATGTTTTTATAACGGTTTTTGTTTCAATAATTAAATTATATGCTTGCTAATCTGAAATGGTCTAATCGTATATATTGTAACATTTTAGTTGACTTCGATTTGATCAAGATACCATTGTTTTTGCCAGCTCATTTACACGTGTTCTAATGAATTACTGTATCCAACAGAGCATCAAATATGTTCCGTTATATAAATAAAAGGTTATTGACAAAAAGAAACAAATGAAAGGTTAGTTTGAGATTGTTCCATCTCTTATCGACATGGGTTGATACTACATACGCCATATGTAATCAATTTTACCTCCTAGTCCAGACAAATATTTTCGTTGTGCGTTATTCAAATATTGGCTTGTTGTTTTGTACTAATTTTCCAGGATAAATTTCCAAATACTTATATGAAGATTGCAAGTTCGCAACTTTTTATTCTTTAAGTACTGATGAGAGTGATATTTCAACACATTAGAAAACGTAAAGATATATGATCTCCCTTGTTACTATCTGTTTGGTTAGTTTTCTTGATATCTAAATTTTTTTTTTTTTTTTGTCAATTTATTATAATAGTTTTAATATTCATTTTTAACATTGCATGGAACTGAGTTAGAACCTGATATCATAAATTTTAGAAATAACCACCATTATGCCACATGATTCAGATAAATTATGATTTAAATATTAATAATTAAATTTTTTTAGTTTTTGGAAAATTATCTATCTAAACTATTGAATAATTGATGAATAAAACTCTGATAATTATGATAGTTTCCATGATATTTATCCAAAATCAATTTCATGAGACCATATTAACACAATATCACCAATTATGAGCACTAATTGACCACCACATCTTCTCTTAATTCAAGAACAATTAGATAAAAAATCATCTTTATTTCAAAGTTATCATTTATAAATCAAGATTTGGGAAGAAAGAAAATATATTGGAACATCAACATGAGAAGAAATATTAATATAGAAAACTTCACACCGTACAATGTATAATTTTTGCCAAGCAACATCCAACGAAAATTGAATTCTTGTAATTTTCTCTATAATATTTATGTTTTCACAATTTCTTCAGTAGCGGATAATAGATTGTACTTATCAGTACGACTATAGGGGATATGATTGATCAGCAGATCACGGATTCATAGATCGTTGCCATCGTCATCGTACGACATACGGTCACACTTTGCTGGACTTGGACTTCTTCTTTCTTTTTTTTTTTTTTTTGGATTCGGAACTTTTAAAATTCTTTTTCTTTCGTCATCTCCTTTTTCAGCTTATCTCATTCTCATCCCATTTTGCGTCATCTTTATATGTTACTTTATATCTTATTTCAATAACAATATTAACGAATATGAATTAGAAATCAAAACCAACCTGTTGCTGAGTTGGTGCCTACGTTAGTTCGTGGACTTCACGTTGCCGACCAAATCTAAGTTTAATATTATTTCCAAAGTTATATACTTATATATCAAATTTTCGTGGTCACGAAATGACTTCAGTATATGTTATCCACTTTTGGTTTTATACTTTTTAAATTTAATTTTTCGTTATCATGTTTCTATATTGACGTTTTCTTTTTACTAAATGAAAATATAACAAAAATATGTTGCTACATATTTTTTTTTGTTAAAGGAATGTATTGCCACATTAGCATTAGTTTTGTAATGAAATATAAACTAATTGAAAATTCATCTAGTAACAAATGATCGGGTAAAGGTAAAAATAACTATTGTTCATTAGCTTATCGATATGGTTGAATGTCTCAAAGTGGTGATGTTATCTGCGGAAAATAAAACACACTATTTTAAGTGCTAATTATCTAACCTTATCCATAAGCCCAAGGAAGAACACATAAGCAACGACAAAGTCATTACTCTAATCGACTGTTATACGAAAGAAAAAAAAGAACTTTCTAGGCGTGAAAATATCATGTATCTAGTGAGTACAATTGAAAGATACTTATATACAAGAGGCTTTATTAATTAACTAATTTAATAAAGGTTCAAGTGCTTTTTTTATGTGTGGCTTTTCATAGAAGCGATGGAGCTTATATATGTGACACGACTGTTCATAGTTTTCTCTATTAGTCTATACATATCATATCCATTATATATCTGAAACGAACCACATCTTATTCCATATGATGGATTTTTCCCATATTTGTTATTGTTGTGTTTAAAGATTATAAACTAATATGTGTTACACATTTGGTCGATTAATACATTTATATTATTTTTTTTTTTGCATTATAAAGGGAAAAATATGAGTTATCATTAAAATAATTATACCCTGCCGATTTCCCATTATAAGAAAAATGTTTGTATCTCAAAGTGCAAGCATGACCAACGTTGAACTATATTCATTTCATTCTTTCGGTTAGATTCGGAATACCGGAAAACTTTGTTTAATTAAGCTTACTTTTGGTTTGTTTTTTTTTTCTTAATCCTATTTTGTGTGTCGGCTTTTGTTTCGGGAGATTATTCTTATATTGTTTTCAGAAAATTTCAATAATAGAATTCCAGATAAAAATGTTCATCTTTAATCACGACGTACCTCAATAACCCCTCGATATTCCTATTGGTTATATTAGACTTTTAATAAATTGAAAGTCTGAAACATTACAAGTAATATAACCTATTTAGGCTATCTTAAGAGTTACTTAATACTATATGTACACTAATCATGCTTATTTGCACTAATGAATTGTTTAAGAAACAAAATGTTTTCCAAGTGCAGACTGTTATATGTTTACATAGTAGAGAGACAACTGAGATTTGTTTCCGGATTTATGATAATAGATTCAATGAAGTTCATAATAATTTTACCAAATGGGCCTTAGATCTAGCAAAAAATTAATTTAAATGCAATTAGTAATAAGTGAGCCAATTCGTATAGTAAGCGATATAATTCATTTTCTAAAGACCTTACAGGCCCAATTAGAGAGTCAAATTATCCGGAATATCAAATTCTATCCGTTATCCATCTGTTCTGATCTAAAAATTTAAATATCCAAATTTGAATATTAAAATTATAGATTCTCCCGATAATATTTTTGTATTAACAAGAATATTCAATCTGATTGTTTTGATATGAGTTATAAGTTTTATTTATATTTTTCTTTTAAATAAATTTAAATATTTTTTTTTGTTAACATAGTTTAGTGGCTTTAATATCCCTCTTATCGAGTGTTACTTGTGTCATGAATTTCAGAGATGACCACCACTTTGCCAAATGATTCCGACAAATAAATTTAAATTTATAATTACTTTTTAATTAATATTATTAATTAATTATTTGTATTATTTTTGTTTTTACTTTTAATTTTTTTTCTTTTGTTTGCAAATTCACAAGAGCTAAATTTTTAATTTAAAAACTTTTTAATACTATCTTGAAATTAATTATTTTCGTTTTAAAATGTTTTTACTTTTATTATATTAAATATTAAACATTAAACAGTTAAAAATATTTTAAATTTTATGTTATTATATTTTTTAGCTATTATAAAATTATGTAATAAAAAATTATAAAAATATTAAATTATGGATCAGATTCGAGTCGAGTATATGTTGTCATAGAATATCGAAAAATAAGATATCTGAGATTTACAAATTTAGTTGGAGATAGCAAAACGGATTCAAGTCCGAATCTTCTAAAAATTCAAAGTATCCGATCCATCCATGTCCACCCCTAACCCCAATGGGTTATCTGATTTGGTGGATCTATAGTTCGGATTGCAATTCAATTGGAAACGTTTTTGGAAGAACGCCAAGTTCTTCTTTTTCCTTCCCCCAAATTTGATCTGTTCTTGCAATCGGAATTCAAGTTCCAGTAATTCTAGTCTCGAATTGACCTGAGCAGTGTCTTATGGCTTCGAAGAAGAAGCATTCTGAAGGAATCGCTTTACTGTCCGTGTATAGTGATGAGGATGACGAAGAGATGGAAGACGCCGAGGAAGAGGAAGAAGAAGAAGAAGAAGTGCAGAGAAATCAGGAAGAAGCTAAACGAATTGACGAGGATCAGCTAGAAGAAGTGAATTTTATGGATGAAGAGAGAGGAAGAAGAGACGATTCCACAACGCCTAAGGTCCTTGACGGTGGAGCTTATAGCGCTCACGCGACGCCTCATTCACTCGATAACGAAGAATCATCGAGACCCGAGTGGCCGAGTCGTATGAATTTTGAGTCTGGGATTGCGGATGGTGAGAGAACCGATGATACGTCAGGGGAAAGTACTGATACGTTATTGGATCAGTTTCTTCCGCCGCGACCGAGAGAGAAGTGCTCGGAGGAGCTGCAAGTAAGTTCTCTATTGATGCTTGAATGTTCTAATCTTGAAAAGTCAGTTTGATGTTTTTGGGTTTTGGGTCGATTTGCAATGATTTTTGGACTATACAGAAAGGTTTTTACACTAAATTATCGTTTGAAGAGGTTTATAGACATGATTGTAGGCAAGAACTCTTTAGTCTGTAGTTTGGATCTCTTGTTACTTTTGGTTAGAAATAGCATTAGTTTTGTGATTCAGTTAGAACTTGGTCTGATACATTTTTAGGGATTTTGCTTAAAAAGTTTGTCTATTTTCTTGGATGTAATTGCAGAGGAAAATAGATAAGTTTCTGAGCTTGAAGAAAATGGGGAAGAGTTTCAATAATGAAGTGCGGAATAGAAAGGAATACAGAAATCCAGACTTCTTGTTGCATGCAGTGAGTTATCAAGATATTGATCAGACTGGTTCTTGCTTTAGTAAAGATGTATTCGACCCCAATGTATATGACCCAAGTGACTTCTGTGATGCAATAGGTAACTCCACCTTTTAATAAGTCTGATCAAGTTGCATATGTTTCTTCTATTGTTTTGACTCGTCTCAGTATGAAGCATCTTTGATATCTTGTTCCATGTTTTTGATACACTCATTCGGAATGTTAGTTGCTAGTTAACCATATCCTGTGTTCTACATGTTTTATGTGTTTTATTACAGAAGTTGACATGAAGCATGAGAGGGAAAGGAAGGAACAAAAAAGCAAGAAGAACCAAAAGCTTGACTTTGTTTCTGCTGGTACTCAACCTGGGACGGTTTTCGCTGCTCAAAAGCCTAACATCCCCATCCCAGGTGTGTTTAAGTCGCAGGGTATCAGCCTGGTTCTATATATATCTCAGCCACATCTCTGCTAGATTTGATGGATTTTAGGAATTTGACAAATCTCAGGTGTTCCAGCTTTAACTACTAGTGTATTGCCCTCCATACCAACTGAAATCGCTGCTCGTGATGGTAGACCCAACAAGAAATCCAAATGGGATAAGGTATTTTATGAGATTCAAATATCTAAAGTGGGATTATCGAGGTATTCTGGCATACTTAGTTATTCACTTCTTTTGTTTTATGTGTTTTTGGTAAAATCAGGTTGATGGGGACGTGAAGAATCCTCCTCCTCTAGCACCTGGGACTCAGGATTCCCTGTCCTCAATCCGGTCTAATGCAGCTCTTGTATCTGGTGCAAGTGCTAGTTCTGGATACTCAGCTTTCGCGTAAGTTGTATTTTCTATTGTTTAAATTACAAATTACGGGATCTTGAGCTACTGTTCAGTCGATCACTCATGATCTGATTGTCCGGGTTTTGCAATGTCTCTAGGAACACATGTTTTGGAAGGTTGAAACTTTCATTTTCCATCTTCATTTTCTGTTTACTAAGATATTAAGTATGTGGTTTTATCTCAACCATGTAGGCAACAACGGAGGCGAGAGGTAGAAGGAAGAAGATCTGCAGAGAGGAAACTGGAGAGAAGAAGTTGAGACATAGTAGGAGATTTTAAAGCGGATCTAATCCAACAGATTTTCAATGTTTCATAGTGATTACAAACTTAGAATCGATGATATACAGTGTATTCATTCTCTTTTGTCCTAGCGCAACATAAAAAAAAAAAAAAAAAAAAAATCAGACCAACGAAAAAGAACAGTAATGTTTATGTTTCAAGTATCAAAATTCATACACTCTGGGCATTTCGGTTGTCTATAGATACTGCGTCCATAAGGCCTAAGTCTAACTTTGTAACCTTCCTCTACCATTTTCCTCACACGATTTTCAAAAAGCTTCCACTTTATTGTTTCACTGTCTGATAAGAACAGTAATGTTTATGTTTCAAGTATCAAAATTTACACATACACTCTGGGCATTTCGGTTGTCTATAGATACTGCGTCCATAAGGCCTAAGTCTAACTTTGTAACCTTCCTCTACCATTTTCCTCACACGATTTTCAAAAAGCTTCCACTTTATTGTTTCACTGTCTGATAAGATCGCTGCAAGCCTCTTCTTGTTAGGCCTCAATGTTGGTGCGTGACCGTTGCCATAGTATGTTCTAAATCCAGAGACTAAGGACGATAATTGACTCCCAGAATCAGTCATTGCAAACACATCTGAAGCTGCACAAGCTATGAAATCTAGTGCAGCTAGCTGCAAAACAGAGTTACGAAACATTGGAATGAAAACTTGAGCAAGAAATGCGAAAGACCCTTAAGGACTTAGGGGTATACAGTTCGATTTATATGCCTAACACTACTTATGATAGTTTATAATTTTTTTACCTGAGAAGAGAAGTTCTTGAATGGTGCGAGTTCTTGTGGTGTAAGGAGAGTTTCTTTAGTCACGAGATTCGGGTAAAGAGTTGTTAAAGGAAGCATACGGGAAGAACCTCCATAGATTTGAGATCCAGCTAAGTATATATATGTTCCTCTTTTAAATCCAAGACCAGCAAGTACCAGAGTTGCTTCCTCTGGTGTTAGGGGACACTTTCCTGTTTTCCTCAACTCTTCTGGAGAAACAGACCTGAGAAGACACAGAGAGCAAAGTCAACAACTTTTCATTCGTTTTTAAGGACATTGAAGTGGGAAATTTTTGTATAGTCTTTACTTAGATTTCTCCAAACGTTTGAGGAGAAGAGGGAAATGCTCTTCTCGGTACGCTTGAAGCTCTTTACGTTCCGTTTCTCCTCCTCCAAAATCACATAGAGAGTAAGCAACCATGTCTTCTTCAAACCTTAGATGTAAAGCAAGATACTTCAATGGTTCTTCATCTCCTTTAGCAGAATCTTTCGCCATTGATTCACCAAGCAATGCTTCATCCAGTCTGCTACGCGTTGTTTCATATCTTCTTATCCGTTTCACCAACAGAGATCCTGCCTCTTGAATCTTGGGAGCGAACTTCAACGCGTGAAAGTTGCACTTACATCGTAATCTCTGTAAATTAAACAAAAAAACAACACATATTATTTCCAAGAACCAAATTGAATACTCTACTTATGCATCCTCCAATATATATATTTGTACCTGAACATCAAAAGGCAACGGATCAAAACCAAGGCGATTCCCGTATCCAAAAAGATGAACCATTCCATACTTCTTTAACAAAGGAAGAACGTGTTCGATATAATCCACTGGCTTTGCCTCTTTCACAAGCTCAGCATCAGTAACCTATGAAGAAATAAACAAAAACATTATGATTTTTTCAACTCCAATAAACTATAAAAAAAAAAAGAGAGAAAGAGAGAATGCAAAAAGAGCACACCAAGCTGAGGTTCTTGTTATCAATAGACTTTAGATGTTGAGGAAGATCCTTCACTATATGCACTTCATCTTTCAGATACTCGATGAAGCGTTCCTCCTGGTATATATCACCAAATTGGCTGCAATTTACGCATTTTCTCAGAATCAACAAAACACAATGTTTGTTATAAATTCCGAAAGTCTTGAGGAGGTTAAAATACCTTGGATCTTTCCAAACATTGCTGTAAAGAAACCGAGGAATAACTAGAGTCGCGTTGAGCAGAGCAGCAGCCGCAGCAGCGTTACATATCTGCAAGGAACTAACACAATCACTATACATACCTAGTTTCTTGATAAATCAGATATCGTTACAAATTAGTTTGGTATATACTTACAGCAACGCGCTGCTGATTAAGGCCACCATTTGCACTAACCATAATGTAACCATTGTTCATTTCTCTAGACCTCTCTAATGCCACAGCTTTTTTGTTATTATCAGCACAAGGTTTCCACTGTGATGACTTTGAAGATCTTTCCTCCCGGAAATTTGGTGTATCGGGTTTGAATACGTTCTTGTAGCACAACGGAAAACAAGATTACGAACGATTCAAACGAACAAAAAATAAAACATAATTTTATACGTTTTTCACTAACCTTTGCAAGAGAATTTGAAGCTAAGTTTAATAGACGGCTATACATTTGCACAGGCGAAGCTTCTTGCGCTCCATTCTTCGTTGGCTTACATAGAAATACAACAATAAGAAGCAATAACAATGGAGGAGTATGAAGAATTAGTAAAAAGATTTGTTTCAAACCTTATGCAGAGTCACATTGCTCAACCTTGAAATGTCCTGCACCACGGAGCTCCTATCTGAATGAAAGATCGAAACCATAATGGTATCCATAAAGAATATGAAACCGGTGACAGAGATCATTAGAAGAATCGACTTGAAGTTCCTACGAAGCCATGAGTGTTGATTCTTCCAAGAATAACTAAACTTGTTGCTGCTGCCACAGTTTTGATCTTGTTTAGATCCTTGAGCCTTGGATAATTCACTTCCAAATATTCTTCTACCAATGAAGAGATCATTTCCTGTTAAAGAATCCAAACTTCTTCTTCCAACTTTCTCTTCTTTATCTCTCGTTTTGGGTCGAGGACTTCTCGGTGATCCTTGTTTCCCCATTAATCTATCTCTCTCAGCTCATAAATTAAGTAATTGAAACAATAAGGAACAGAGCTAGAGTAAGAATCAATAGAGCCAGAAATCACACCAATAGAAAATGAAAATTGGTGGAAAAGGTCTAGACAAATTCAAAACAGATCAAATTAATTCTACGTGAAGCTAACAGAGTTGGTGAGAAATGTCTGAATTGTTTTTTTTTGTTCGGAAGAGTAAAACGCAAGGCAAAAAAAAGGGAAAACACAAATAAACTTTTCGATAAATAAATAAATTTGGATTGCAATGAGAACAGTCACGACATAAACCTTAATGAAGAAGATTGGGTATGGCGATAGCTACATGTCAACAAATCGCACCAGAACAGAAAGCTTCTGTTCTTCTTCTTTCTCGTTCCCCGGTCGTTGCCAATCTCCATGACCGAATCTTCTATCCTATTTTTTTTGCGTGTCTATAAACTTCGTTTATAATAAACACTAAAACAAAATAAAAATCTGAAACTCAAGAAAATGTCCCTGTATTATATTGCCTTTATTTTTTTTGGGAGATTTGCTAAACTAATATTATATTTATTGGATAATTACTAAAATAATGCATGTATTTTGAAATTACTTAAAAAAAATGTTCATAATTTTTAACCGATTTTATCCCCATGTTTCTTTGTTATTACAAAAAACTTATTTACAAAAATATCATTACTATATTTTGTCATGTAAGTACTAAAATAAAAAAAAACTTCGCTAAATAAAATAACTAGATTTATTTAGGGAATAATAAACTTATCTTTTGATCAGTAAATTTAATATTGGAAAAATATATTTATTTTGGTAGATTTATTTTTAGATGTGGTAGATTTTTTTGGTGTGGTAGATTTATTACTCATGGTGGTAGATTTGTTGTTGGGTGATATATTTATTGGTTGAATAGTTGACTTATCGTTATCGATTGATAGATTTATTAGTTAACGGTGATATATTTGTTTTGGGTGATAGATTTATTGGTCAAATGGTAGACTTATCATTATCGATTGATAGATTTATTTTGTTTGTTGATAGATTTATTTAGTCGTGGTGATTTATTGTTAACAGTAGTAGAGTTATCACTTTGTATAATGATAATATATTTATTTTGTTTAATGGTAAATTAATTTAATTGTGGTATATTTATTGTTGTGTGATAAATTTAGTTTGTTTAGCAATATATTTTCAGGTGGTAGTATATGATGGTATATATATTTACAGTGATGATAGTTTTTTTAAAAATAATAGATTTATTTCTTTTGGCGATATAATTATTCAATCTTTTGATCTAACCCAGACAAACTACAATTGATAGATTTATTGGTTTTTTTGGTGGTAGATTTATAGTGGTAAACTTGTAATATTTATTAAACTGATGATACAATTATATGTTTATATATAATGGTGGTAGACTTATATGTTTTTATCCAATGATAGTAAACTTTTTTACAATTTGTATGATATATATACAATAAATTTCTGACACACACCTAATGTAAAAGCCAATTGATACAAGTTTACTATATTTTAGAAAATAAATCTATCATCATTTAATTTTAGAAAATAAATCTATTATCATTGAAACTAAAATACTTTGTCAAAAAATATTTTAAATTTTCGATCGCAAACACTAGGTGCAAAATTATAAACACAAATCATAAATATTGATCGCAAATTAGAAATTATTTAAAAAATATATGTAGTAAATACTGGCTGCAGAATCATAAAAGCTGATAAAAAAAGTTTATGAATTTTTGATCAAAATCTTATTTTTGTTATAAATATTATTATTATTTTATTCTTTATTTACTTTTGTTGTCAAAAACATTTTTGTTATTAAAAAAATAGGTTTACAAGTCTCAGTCTGAGAAAATTGTTTTAGTAATTATGTAATTTTCCCTATTTTTTACCCCATTTGTTTAGTTTTGTTGGTTATTTAGCATTGGCCGGACAATGACTTGTGATGCAAGCTTCCTCGTTTTCCATTACTAAAATATATTTTATGAACTTTCAACATTCCTTTGTAGTCTAGTTGGTCAGGATATTCGGCTTTATGAACTTTCCCGGTTGAAAGTCCCGGCAACGGAGAATCTTTTTGTTTTTGTTTGGTTTTTGTCGTTTGCAATTGTCGTAGAAACTAAAAAGATTCCGGGTGAGAGACAGCGATCTGGTTCGAAACTTGATATCACAGATAGAATTGTGTGTTTTTTACATTTCTTGCATCTTCTTCTTTTTCAAACAAGTAAGTTTCTGAGAGACAGATTGAACACAAGTCAATCTTGTGCGTTTAGTCAGCAGAAGATCAAGTCATTTTTGCTCTAGTTACATACTTATCTCAAGAAATTTTCTACACACACAAGCAAAGATAATAGTAATATAGATACTACCAAAGATAAATAAAGTATAATTAGTAAAATAAGATTGGATCTCATCTGAGATTAGAAGCTACAGAACGAGCCCACCATTTAAGACTATCCTTCATGTTCTTCTCACCACATAACTTAGCCATTCTCAAATCTAAAACCATTGAATCTTTCTCTGCTCTTCCACTCCACTTATCACTGTGAAACTCCCATGCCTCTGACAAATAAGGTCTTGGAACCGACGACTCTGTCTTACTCTGTTCATCCCGGTGGAGAAATGTCCGCAATCCGGGAAGAATCTCCGGCAACTCCGAATTCAAGTCTTCTTCTGTGAAAACAAAACCTAAATCCATAAACCCTTTTGTCTCCTCAGCTTCTAAATCAGGCACACTCTCACTTCTCTCACTCCTTCTTCTTCCTCTGCTCCTCCGTGATCCTCCTGTGGTTCTCCGTGCCTCCAACACATTTCCTTCGTTTTTGGAATTTGGGTTTTGTTTAAAATTATTTTCTGAGCTCTCGCTTTTTTCCATCTGTCGAGGCCTCAAGAATCTAAGAGCTTCAGAAACTTGGCGGATGATGATTGTGTGTGAGAGAGAATGTAAACTTGTATCTAAATAGATATTGACGTATGGTTACGACTTCTGCCTTGTATAATTCAATTTGTTTCACGTTTTTCATTTGGATTCTCAAACTATTTAATATAAATTAGTCAGTTCACATTACACAGGTACACGCAGGGGAAGTCAACCTTTTAGGTGGAATAGGCACAGCGATTTAAATAGTAAACACGAATTAAAAATAAAATAAAATTAAGGCTAATCACCCCTGATTCTTTTTTTCCGACAAAGGATTATTTTTTTAAAAAAGTTCTATTTAGGTAAATACTCAAGTAGTAAAAACATAATTAAAGAATACTCAATTTTTTTCTTTAATGTTTTGACCAAAGTAGTTTTTATATTTCACATAATCATGTTATTTTATTAATAACATTCTACTTTTTTTTAGATAAAACAATGTAACCAAATTACTTTCTATTTTTTCAAATAACATGATATTTTATCTAAATTTATTACATGAATAACAGATTTTGCGGTAATACCATGTTATTTTGATTAATATCTGTGTACTGGAAGTATGAATACCCACCGGAGGCATGAAGATGTAGACACATCGTTCTCAGTGGAGGCAGAATTTGTCGGGTTAATAGTTTCAACATCGGAGGTATCATCATGGGGTAAAGGGAACAAGTTATAGAAGTCATTCTAAACTTAGTTCTCAAAAAAAAGATCATCTTTAACGACAATTTTCAGGAGACTAGATTAGTATTAACCTAAAGAGTATACTCACTTATGTAAAACTTCCTTTTTACTAAACTTTTCCTATTGAGAAGAAAAGTTTTATGACTTTTTCTAAAATTATTTTATGATAAATCATAGATATATAAAATTTCTGCCATATATTAATCAAATTAATAAAAAAATATAGTTTTGAAAATTCAATAGACAAAAGTGTTTTTTTGTCGTCCAAGACAGAAGTGTTTTATTACATTAAGAAGTTAGTTTTCAAAAAATTCCTTGTTTACTTTATTTTTGTCGACTAATTATCAGAAAAACCAAAACTTATAGCAATTTATTTACAGGTTTATTGGCCTATGGTACAGAACAAATCTATAACATTACTTGTTACCTCCTAAAAATCTTGATTAGTAGTAAAATAGTAACAAATAATATCCGAAGCTGGACCCATGGACGAACACGTGAATCATGACACGTTACTCACGCGCTATGTAGAGAGACGCTGTGATAGTCGAAGAGTCAATGAGAACTAAGTCAACTGTTGAAAAAAGACTCGATCGGAAGAGACCAAATTTTTTTTTCTTTCTGTTTGATAATTTTTCCATAATAAAGATTACGACGCTTAAATATTTGAACGTAACACGTGTTAGATACGTATGTATAAAAAACATTTCAACCAAATTTGGATGGGCCAGCTTCAAACATATTGATTCTTAACCATATGTTTAAGTTCTTATAGCTGCATAACCGTGCATTCCACAATGCGGGACGATCGACCTTGGATTTTACCGTAGTTAATTAATTTGATGGTAAGCTAAGTTTCCTTTAACGAGCATGATTATTTTTGTTAATACTAAGTAAGATCAGTCGTATGCCATGATAATTCAGTCATTTACTACTAATAAAAACGTAAATTTATAATACCAATTTTTTACTTTTCCTAAAAAAGGCTACAGTGGAAACAACATCTACGATATCAATGCATGCAATAGTAACTATTCATTTTCAAATAAAAACTTTTTACGTACCTTTCTCTTTTGATTGTGCTAGATGATTCATGTCTGTTCTTTCCGTACTTTATTTCATTTTGTTTTGAGTAATAACTAAATTTTGACCATAGCAAATCTATATATAGAGTGTACATGGTTTAAATTCATGCACATATATCTTGTATATTCGGTGGCACATCCCATATAAAATGTATGCAGTATCCTAAACGCAATGTCAAGTGGACTGTCTCCTTGTACTTCCACTCCAACTCGGAACTTTGTAAAAAATGTGTTAGCAATGCGTCACAATTATATTAGCTACGATTTTTGCTTTTGTTTAATCCGTCCATATATATTACACAGACTAGCAACCACAAGAACAATCATATTTATGGACTCTTGACCAAGTAGAATATTAATGACTTTTCTTAATCATATAGGCTCCTAAAACCTACAATAGAATCAAAAACGTGGTGATCTAGTGATACTACAAGAAAGTTTTTTTTTTAAATGTTTCGAATTCAAATTTCCTTTGAGACGAAGGGCCAAAGAGCCAGTCTACGTTGATAAAGGCTAGAAACAATTAAAAAATGTTCCAACTATATAAAACCAAAATATTTTTATGATAATAACATTTTTTCAAATGAGCTATTTTTTAGTATAGGGGCACATGCACCCATTAATATTTTTGGTATACATAAATATATAATTATGCCTAACAGAATTTATTATAAATTAAGGGTATAAGAACAGAATTTATTATAAATTAAGGGTTTAAGAACAGATTTTATATAATAATAGACCTCCTACAATTGTGCCAATGTATCCATTTTATCAAAGTAGGAACGATCCTTCAGAAAATTATTCTTTAGATTAAAATATTTTTTGACAAAAAATAAAAATATTTAAAAACTAATTGCAAATATTAGAGGAAATCATATATGGCAGACCCAAAACTTCCACGATTTGAAAAAACAAAAACCCTGCAATATACTAATGTCCCCAAGGCCGAGCTCAAAGCCGTAACTTTGAAATTCAAAGCTAAAAGGTACGAATTCTTAAATTTTGAATACAAACAAAGATTACTTAAAGTATTATTTTTCGGATCAAATCTAATTATTTAATATCCAGATTTTCAAAGCCAATAATAATTTTTAAAAAGAGTAAGCTCAAACGAATGAAATTTTTTTTGTTCAATCTGCTAAATTTAGCTATCAAAGTGTTTTTAAATAACTGAGTTTCATATACCCAAAAACTAAACTCATCTTAAAATACGCAATTAGGCAATTGATGAACAAATCATATGAATCAATATTCGACCTTAACCAATAAAGCGATCAAACCTCTTAGTTATCCTAAGAATTAAAATCTCCGACAGACCTTACTATATTTCATTAACGTAACGGACGATGATTACAACTTACAAGTGATCTTTGGAGTAGTTGGATATACTTAAGAATATGCTGTACTTAAGAATTTTTTTCTTGTGTCATTGTTCAAACAAAATCGCAAATCTTAAAAAGGTAATGCAAGAATAGGATACAAAGTATGTCATTTACTATAATGTACATATATTTTTATTTTATAGACAAATTAACTAAAAAAGGATCTCCAAAGTATTGAATCTATATTTTTTTATAGAGTCAATTGCTTTATTGTACGGGAATATATTGTGACAGAACTAGAACTTCGGTCTTTTACAAAGTTGATTTGACTTTATTGAGCAGCATAACATATATATTTTTGTATATATTATTATAAAATTTCTTTTTGTTAATATATGTTATTTTAATTGTGTAGTGTAAATTGAACTATCGAGCTTCTGCAATTTATGCGTCTTCATGTGGAAGCTTGATAAAATTGAAAGAACATTCCCACGGATCTTCCATTTGGAGAATCGCTTTTTGCTTTATATAATTAATTACTTACCATCTTTTTCGTTTTTCCACATTAAGCATTCTTTTATTTTCTTGTCATTACTCTATATAGAACTCTTAAACAAGTGGTCTCAAACAAATGTTTTTTTTTATAAATCACAGCCATCTCAGTTAGTCATTTCGAAACCCTTTCAAATTATCTGAAAGTGTTCGAATAAATGCCTAAAAAAATTTAGATTAGCAAAATATCTTTAGTCAATGGGAGTTAATGTTAAAATGTTTTGGAAATTTATTAAACCAGTTTCTATCGTATGTTTAGGTTGTTGAATTCAAATAGAGTTGGTATTCATATATTTGAATATAGAGGTTAATTAGGTTTGGGCGTTCGGGTACCCATTCGGGTTCAGGTCGGTTCTTTCGGGTATCGGTTTTTTCGGTTCTTAAGTTGAAGATTCATTCAAATACATTTTAGGATTCCGTTCGGATTCGGTTCGGATCCGGTTCTTTCAAGTATTTACTTAAAAGAACCGAATTAGATCCAATACTAGTTTAAATATTTTTTGTTTTAGTATTATAGTACCCAAATCTATTAGAAATACTAAAATTACCCGAATTTATCCGGATATTAAAGTATATAAAATAGTAAAATTATCAAAATTTACTCTAAATACTAAAATTACCTAAATCAAAATAATCTAAAACATATTAATATAGAGAACCACCATCATATGTTACATAACTCTAAAATTCATAAACAAAAATAATATTATATTCAGTTCCTATAAATACTAATTCGGATATCGGTTTGGTTCGGATATTACCTGATACCCAAAATATTAGAAGACAAGATCCATTTGAATATTTTTAAAATTCGATTCGGATGTGGTTCAAATATTTTTGATTTGGGTTTGGTTCGGGTATTCGGTTCCGGGTATTTTGCCCAGGCCTAAGGTTGATATTTTGGAAAAAGGTTAATCTAATTAAGAAGTTTGAGTTCAAGAACGCTACTTATGGCATGCTTTGTCTAACTATTATTGTTATCATTAATGTTTCATACGAATTGCAGAAGACCTGACGATTTTAATGAAAAAGTTGACATCCCATTTACATTATGTCTTGTTTTTTAATTCCGTGCATCAAAGCAATAAAAATCCACATTTTATCTTAGTTTTATTTTACTTTCGGGTTGTAGTTTAACAGTTGATCTCTTTGGTTCGAACATTTTCTATATAGTTATGATTTGCTATACATTTGCAGTAGTCTATTAAAGATACAATCTTAGACGCATCAGAGTTCCTAATTTAACATCTAGACAATACTTAATATAGTGTAATATATAGAAGAAACTTATAAAGCCATGATTTACTCACGACACATGCTAGGAAATATACATATATATTGACTCGGGTTAAAACTTGAGATTGAGTATAGTGAACTGAAATGATGCATGACCAATTTTGTTACTTTAATTTGTTGTGTGCCCGCAGAGCATAAAACATGTGGCATGAAAGATTATTCCTTAGAAATTATAGGGAGAAAAAGAGATCATTCTGGGAATAAAACCTCAGTAGTAATTACAATGTGTAGCATTGTACCCTGGAATATGCTTCCCTCCAAGATTGCATAAATACAAACACTGAATATTTCAGGTTACAATTGTGGAGAGATGAGATGTAGAAAAGGTGAAAATGCATTACAGGGCAAGGTCTCTATTGGCAGGAAACCATTACTTGACAATCATTTGCATCTCTTTATGCATTGCTTTGTCTTGAGTTCTCTGCCAAAGGAGATTTGCCCGGTAATTCTTGTGCGCCAACTAGTTACATGTGATCAACCCATCAAACTCTTCAAATAAGTAAACTCCATATTCTCTTGTGTGGAGATCTCTCTTCCTCTTTGTATGAATGTAGAAGGTGAGACACATATCATCAAGTAAAAAAATTTGGTTAAAATTATGTATCCTTTGATTTCATCCATTTTCAGATGGCCATCCTCGTGCTCTTTACACATTCGGATATGCTTGTTGCTCAAGCCAAGTCCGTAAGTAGAACATTACCTTCATCAACAACATTTATTCATTAACTTATTTAATAAATTTTGATGCATTATATTGAAAAATGCTAACAAGAACACAACCATGTAAAATGAATTATAAAGCTCATTAGGAGTATAAAATGAACGAAGGATAGGGAAGAAAGCCCGAAGGCAGTGGCCCACTCAAATGAGGAAAGTGAAACGTCGATTGTTTACGAAGACCATGCTTGTTAGACCTCACTTGCTCGCTGGTGGTTTTTGGATCGGAAAGCCGTGTTTATTAAAAGTTGAGACGTTCTATATATCGAGATGGTATTAATTTTGTATTAGAATCAAAACTCATATGTCATTTCAATATCTATAATGGTCTAAACAAATTAGTAAAATGATAATTAAGATCTACTCTTGAATGAGAATTCTCCATAGCGCTGAGTGTGCTGACACATCAATATCTTTGAACGAATATAAAAAAAAAAAACATGTGTCTATAATAAACTAATTAATTTCAATAACTATTTTAAATTATTCAAACATAAACATAAAATAAATAAAATCTAAATTTAATTTAAAATATCATAATCATATAAATCTAATATATAATAGTTGGAAAGAAACTCTCCAGTGATGACACATCACCATTTTTAAACCAATATAAAATAAATATATATCTATAATAAATATTCTAAATAATTTAAGCGCAAATATAAAATAAATAAAATCTAAATTAATTTAAAAATATTATAACCATATAAGAAAAAAAAGAATAAAAATATAATACAAGTAGAGAAAAGAAGAGAAAAGAAGAGACAATACAACAATAAAAAAAAATTAAAATTAACAAAATAGATGAAATTAATAAATATATGTGAAAATTAAAAAAAAAATCAAAACAGTATATCAAACAATTTATAATACTAAAATTTAAATGAATAGTATAATTAACAAATAAATATTTAGAAAATATCTTATGAAAAAAACTTATGACATAAATTAAACCAAAATTCACAGGTTATTAGACATTTTCTCTTTCAAATTATTAAAAACATAAAAATAGAAAAAATATAAAGAAAAATATAAAATATATTAAAAATAAAAATAAATATTTAAATAATAAATATTTATCAATTAAAATAAAATTATGCATTAAGATGAGTTTGCTTATATTATTGAATAAATAGACGTAAATAGTACTCAACCAAAACACTCTACTCGTATTGAAATCTCAACTATTGAAGCAATATAATTCTCTTTTTTATTTTTATATATTTAAGAGAACAGAATCGATGTCATATTTTTCACAATATTTATTTATATATGTAACCATGTAAGTTATATAAATTATATAAACTTTAAGATATAAAAATCACATCAAATTACAGATTAAGAATGTTCATGATTTTTAAAATCTCTTTTTCAATGTAAAGACAATACCTTTAATTTTTATCACCTGCATAAAAATTTAAACTATGGATGTTTTATAATTTAGAGGAATAAATTTTCAAGCTTAAATCAATATTGAGTTTGGAAATAACTAATATGAACTCATGAGTCTCAATTAATTTAAACTTTTTAGTTTTTCGATGCTTGAAACCAAATATAAATAAATTATATACTAAAAATAAACTATACCGAAATCAGTTCCAAAAATCACATATTTGTAGTTCGAACTCAATACCTCATAATATTAAAGAGGATATATAAGTCAATAAACTAAATTGAAAAAAATATTGTTTAAACCATTTAATCTTTAAATGTTTAAAAAATCAATATAAATAAATAATATACTAAAAATAAACTGTACAAAATCAGTTCTCAAAAACACTGTTATGTCTCCCAAAACTCAGTATTCAGCCCAAAAATTAAAGTAGAAGCTTAAAATCTGCAAAGAACATTCCCATGGATCTTCCATTACAAAGAAAAGAATCACTTTCTAGTTTTCTACTTTTTCAAAGCTTTTTTCTGCTTTGTTATTATTTAGATATAGCATTTTATAACCTGTACCAAGTTGTTCATAGCACATTTTTTAGAAGTCAAAACAGTATTCTGGAACTAAACAGCTAATATGAGTGCAGCTAACTCACCAAAGCCTTACCATACCTATAGTGGCGAAATAATGGAGAAATATTTTCCAACTTTAAAAATAAATAAAACGTATGACATTTATCTGTCAAATACTGAAGAATCTATACATCTCTTAACAACTATAACCCAAAAAAACCCATAAATCGTATTTTAAATTTCTAATAGAATAAAACTTACATGCATTTCCCGTAATAACAATCAAAGATAACAACAACCGTCTTATGAGACAAAATTATGTTTTTGAAACGAGGGTTAGTCGCAGATGCTACTACCACAAAAAAAAAAATCAAATAACCCGAAATTCTTGTTAAACTTCATACTAACGCTATGTAAAATCTACGAATGTATTTTCAAGATGTGACTTAGGAATCGGATATCGTAAAAGAGAAAAGCATTTCAATTTGGAATTTCGTGAAAAGTGTACTTAGGCATAATAGATTATTCCTTTGATATTATACATTGAAGACATCATTTTGGGAATCAAACCTCAAATCTCTTTTATAACAAACCAGCATCGTACCACTGAATATGCTTCTTTGCAATATTATTTAAACACACTAAGTCTTCAAGAGAAAGTGTGTTTTGCAGTAACATTATATATATAGAGAGAAACATCGATTGAAGAAGGAGAAGGTGCAAATGTAATTACAGGCAAGATCTCTATTGGCAGGAGTCCCATTACTTCACTCTTTCATATGTATATAAATTCTCTATGCGTTTATTTGTGATGAACTTTCTGCCAAAGGAGATTTGCCCGGTAATTTTTCTGCACCAATATAATTACCACTTCAAATGAAAAAGTAATAAAATTTTTGTAGAAAAATTAAACCTTTTCTTTGATGTTATTGGAGGATGTTCATGGGCGTGGAGTGCTCTTCTAATCCCAAGTATTATGGTATGTGAAAACTGAAAACTCCTTATATATATATATATATATATTTTTTTTTTTTTTTCTGTTTGGTTAACTTTACTTTTCGTTAAGATGTTGATTTAACTTGGTTCATGTTTAGTTTGAACATTCTATGTATCATTCGATCTCACGTACTCCATTTTGTATATCTTATCTGAAAGTTCAGGGGTATATTTTCTTATGGATATCGAAAAACTTAAAATGATATTACTATTCACATCAAGTGTGTTAGCAATATATATAAATATATAATCTTCATTAATTGTAGTTTTGATATTGTACTTAACATTTGTATATTTTCGACTGATTTGTTTTTTTTGGATACTGAAATATTTCAGAACATAGTAATTAATTGTAAATATTTTGATTTTTTTATGTATATATAACTTACATGTGTTTTTCTCCCATTTTTAAGTCAAGTAAAAGTTTTGATTGTTTGTTTGCGTTTGTGTTTGTGTTTGCATCTTCATATTTTAATATTTAATCATTACCCAAAGGAAAAACAAACGTAAATATATGTGATGACACTCTATTGTCCAACCATTTTCCATCGATAGTGAAATATGTATAGATGTTATTTAATATGAAGAATTTGAACTGAGTACCAAAAAAATAGCAGATACTAGATGAATTACGATGACATAAATTAGACAAATTGTAAGTGACGGGTTCAGACAAGACTGTCTTCTTAATGTTAACTTCTCCTTGTTTTTTTGTAGTTCTGTCTCCATAAAGTGGGTTTAGTCTATGGCTCACCTCTTCACCTTTCTCTTTACAAACAACATTTTTCATATCTCTCTATCTATTTGTCCTCATTTCACTTATGCATATTAACAGTATAACACCAAACGTCTCGTGATAGATTCTCGTCGTATACAATCTGTCTTTGGGGTTAGTCATTTGTTTTTTCTACTCAATTTAGCTCCACCCTTTTGATCTTCCATATGCAATGTTTGTTTCCTTAAAGTATCATCAAGTCTCCTACATTGAAATCAGAACAATTTTTTTTCTCGGTAACATACATTGTACAGATTTGAAACATATATAGTAGTGATACTATGATGACGCTAGCACAAACAATTATCACTATAAATTCTTTTTTTAAAACTGGAAGACCTTGAACCCTACATTTAAACCTAAGTTAACCCATTCATAATTTCAGAAAAGAACACGACCACTAATCATTTGGTTAACATATGCTTTACCAATAAATCAAACAAAAAAAAAACTATTTCGTGGGTTTACGTGTAATATACGCTGAATCAAAATTTGCCAAATTTGCAGATTTTTATTAAAGAAATTCAAGCAGCGTAATTATGTTTCGGTTAAAATAGATTGAACTTCTTTTAAGAGCTAAATTTGCAGGTGTGGATCGCTATTACATCCCTAACCGAACGCTCTCATCACAAGGAGTTGCTCAAGAATCTTTTCGCACAACTTGATTTACATTCATTAAATCTTAAAAGCTTTATTCAGTAACCTCATATTATGCTTTACTTCTGTTTCACATGACTTTCTTATTATAAGTTGTTGTAACTGTTTTACATCTTAAGCTAATCATAATGACATCCTTATGGGAAAAGATGAACAAAAGAAGCCTCGTTAAAAAACAAAAAAAAAAATTTGCCAAATGGTATTCTAGTTTCTTGTCAAATAATTATAGTGGTTATGGTCAACTAATTTTAAGAAATTTGAAACAAAACTTCAGTAAAATATAATAAAAGCCAAAATCACATCATTTCTAGATATAAACATAAAAATAAGATATAATTCTAAGAGAATACCTATAGTTTTACTATTGCGAGAAATAATTTTTTGAATTACGTGTTGTGTGATAATTTATACGTGACTATAAGTCACAGCAAAAAAAAAAGAAAAAAAGATAAGGATAGAGGAGAATAAAACAGAGAAAATGAAGCATGTGAAAAGAGTCACAGATCAGGCCCATGTTGAACACTTATGGAGGTCTGCTTTCTTACGTACCTTTTGGAGTGAGACAAACGTAAAGACACAACCCGTGATCCCTCTGAACGCTCTTCCCTCGACAATTCTTCTTTTATTATAAATATTTATGCAACACATTTGTATTCGTTCCTATGTTTTTACATCTGGAAGTTTGCCATTGTTTTATTCTCTCCGTTCGCGTTCATCGATGTCTGCTCAAGTTACACTGTCTTAGCTTATATAATTTATTTTTTTATTTTAAGCTCTACAATATTTATTTGAAATAATTTTTTTAGCAGCAAATGTTTTTAAACCCGTGCTAAATTTTAATAATTATGATTCAGCTTATCCCATAAATCTGATGGATTTAAAACTATTCAATACTTTATTATTGGTAAAACTACAAATATAATATTTTATACATGTATTATATATGGATAATAAGTTAAATACATATAGATGGTATAATGTCTTCAGACGAATATTTAAGTATTAATACTAATATTTTGCATAATAAAATTCATTAGAAATATTATAATTTAACTATCTAGAATCGGAAATCAAATCAAAACCAAACAATGTTAGTTGTGTTGTTGTTAATTTACTTCTTCTGTTTTTTGGACACGAGATATATAATCTCAGACTCAGACTTTCAATTTCAATTTCAAATAATCTCAGACTCAGACTTTGGTTTTGTATAAGAAATGATAATTAGTTAGTGCTTAGTAATATTTATATTTAGAAATTATATAAGTATGTGTAATTAATATTAATTTAATAATTTATTTTATTTAAAAATATCAAATTTTATAAATCTGGTCATACTTTATTTTTACTATTTAAAACTGTAAATAAATAATTTACAAAAAATAAACTAAAATATTTGAAAACAATAAATTCATAAATAATTTTTACAAAACTTATATATAAAAGTTTCACTACTTAAAAACATAATAAAACTTATTGATTTCTATAAATTATAATTTTTATGGAAAAATTATATGCAAAATTATTTAGCTCATTAAAAATACAAAATTTTAAAAATTTAATAATACTATTTTTTACTATGTAAAACTTGTAAATAACTAATTTACAAAAAATAAACCAAAATATTTGAAAACAAAAAATTCTTATACAATATTTTTTTTGGAAAAATTATATGCAAAATTATTTAGTTCATTTAAAAATAATATGTATTGTTTTTTTGTAGTTATGACATTGTCTAGCAGGAGTTTCTCGGGATAGTTCGGACCTAGTTTCGATCTGGCCATTAAAAAACTCGTGAAGGAAGTCATTAACCAACTATATCTCGATGTAGTTAAATGTTTTTGATATTCAAATTGTATATTTATAGTTTATTAAATAATTAATTATCTATTGTTTAAATATACAGATGGCCAAAGCAAAATACGAATAGATGATGGCCTCGGCAGTGCAAGGACGCATTTCTATCATTCCTTTGTCCAGTCTCCGTTAAACACCGAAGAGGATATCCGAGGTGATATCAATGATACCAAAAGTCAGGTGGGAAGTTTGGCAGAGAAGATAGATATGATTGTAGAACGACTTTTTGAAGGTCCGAGTTCATCATCGAAGAATCAGCCTGATGACTATGATCCAAACCAGCTGTCCGATGTTCGATTTGATTTCGATTTGGGGCAGTAGATTTTTATTTTTGGTATTGTTTTCTTATTTTTGCATTTGTTTACATTTTATAAATTATTAATATAAACAAATTTTATTTTATATAATAATATTATATTTTTATTTTCATTATTAATTTTTTATTTAATTAAAATTTTATAAAACAAAAAATTTAATTAAATTAGCTGGGGAAAAACAAAATAAAAATAAACAAATTAATTGTGTATACTCACCAAATTTTTTGTGGGATTTTGTGGATAAACCCACCAATTATTTATTGGTAATTCGTGAGTAACTACCCACGAAAAAAATCATGGGTGTCGTGTGAATCATTACCCACAAATTATTTTGTGGGAATTCGTAGGTATTTTGTCACGAATTCTTTAGTGGTTTTCGTGGGTATCTTTACCCATGAAAACCCACGAATTTTCCTACCCACGATGCTATACTCACGAAAAGCCACAAATTTCTTCATTGTTACCCACGAATTTTTCATGGGTATTTGAGTATTTTTTTACTAGTGTTCACAAATTGCTAATGTTCAATAATCAACTAAACAAATATGTAATTTTTCACACGTAAAATCTAAGATATATATAGGAATATATATATATATATATATTCAACCAACATACAATTTTAATCATATTTTACTATTTCTAACCTCTCGATGTTTCAATAAGCTACTAGCTCATCACCAGGATGTATGTCTCGTACTAAACGACAAGAAAAATCTGTGTATATAAATATAGATCCCGAGATATATTTTTAAATCTCAAAAAATAATAATCTTTATCTCAAAGAGCTCAAAACATTGAGAAAGTTATGGTGGCTAGTGAAAACAAGAAGAAGGCAAGCCAAGAAAAGCCTCATTTCCTCAATAATCTCACCCACTTTAAACTTGTATGTATATTTACGTTCATATCCTTATATATGTGTGTGTGAATTTAGAAGCTTAAGCCTAGTGAGCTATTTTGTAGAGTAATCATGAACAGAGCATGCTGACTAGGGAGGCTCTTCTATACATAGCCATGCTCAAACTCAAGATAGAAGCTCTGCAAAGAAAACCTGAAGTTTTCGAGATTTTCACAAGAGAACCTTTACACCAGTTTCAGGTTCTCCTTTCATCTCTTCTATATATATATATATATATATATATATATTACATAATCACGTATTGATAAATCTTTGTATGACAAATTGAGAGTCTGTTTTCTTCATTTGAAACTCTGTGATGAGTAACCTCATCACCTTGATATGTAAGTTTTTTCACCAAAATGGAATTGAATCCTTTTATACAACGATACCAATCTAAATTTGATCATACAAACTACAAAGCATGTAAATCAATAATATTTTGGAGTTAATGAGCTATCTTTATAAGCTTCTTAGTTCAAATATCAGCATGATGTATTGAGGTATTCACATGGCGCTTTATATGAAAGATTACTACGGCCAAGTCACCGAATATTGTTTAAATATTTTAAGTTCTTGTGAACTTTTGCAGGAGGTAAAGGTGGAAAAGATCGGGGAAAAGTTTCAAGTAAAGATAAAAAGTCTAAAGGGAGACGATAAGCTTGTAAACATTCTTGAAGCATTTGAAGAAATGGGGTTGAGTGTGGCTCAAGCAAGGGCTTCATGCCGAGATACATCTGCCATAGAAGCCATTGTTGTACCTCAATCAAAAGAAAATCTGTGGAGTGTAGATGATATTACCCAAACTCTGGTTAAAGCTCTTATGTCCCACTGTAACATATTGGAAAAAAGGGACTAAAGAAGAAAAGAGAAGCTCAAATATGGTTCATATTATGATTTTCAGTTTCGAATTGAGAGTTTGAATATAGATGTCGTTGTTTTGAACCTCAGTTAAGATTCAGGTTTGTTCAATGCACACCATAGAAATTATTAAATTTCGATATACATCGAACTGATTAAAAAATCAAAATAGAAATTGAAAATAACTACAAGATTTAATATCTGATTACATATATTTTTCATAAGTAACATTTAAAGATGAAAAAGTGAATGTAGTTTGTGATAAAGATGATGATGAAAAGGAAAATTCTTTAAACTGAAACATTAAAATAAAATAAAGTTTGTTGAAATGATGATGACAAAAAGAAAATTATTGGAACAGAACAAAAGAAGAAAATATCCGGATGTGTGGAATTATTTCATAGTCATTACTAAGGTCGATAGCTCAGAAAAACATGGAAAAAAAAAGTATAGTGTAATCCTTGCAAGAAGAAAAATGTGCATGATTCACAAAAAAATTGGTAAGAGAATTGTATAAGATGTCATTGTCTGAAATGCAAAATTAAGATCAGAACTAGTAATGTTGGAAAAAATAATGATCCATACCAAAGTGAAACTTGATTATTTTATTTTCTAAGATGGTAGTTATGTGTAATATTCAGCATGATTTCCCATCTACTTATATAGAATGTGAGGGTTACATCAACTTTAAAGTAATGTCGATGTGAATTTTATTAGTTGTAACACAGTCACACACATATCTTTATAGGTTATATTATTGCTTTCTCAGAAGTTTTAAAACCTAAAAAATAAAGACAATAAAACAGTTATAAGTGCACAACAATCAATTGTAGTATTTTATAATTGAATCCATAAAAATTTGAGAGTACAATGATCTTTTAATTAAAGCTAGAACTAAGTATAAAAATATGAAGTTGTGTTTTTGTAACATATGCATACTGAAAGCAAAGAAATAAAGCTAAATGATGTAAACGATATAATTAACGCGTTGGGCACTTGGGAAATTTTTGAAGGTTTATGGGTTAGAATATTCAGATTTTACTTCATCGAGACAATTGACATCATCTTTTAATCATAAATCTTGAAACTCTAATGTTTAATTAATCCATTCTCGTAGCTGAGAATTGACTTTAATCTAGCAATCCTAAATCTACTCTTCCAGCAAATAGAAAATCTAGATAAGCAATGAAACGTTCAGATTCGATATGTTCACTTAAATGTTTAACACTAATCAATTAAATGATGTTCAAACAGTGAGCTTCTAATATCAGTATTAAGTGATCAATTTAGTAACACATGCATTAAAGACATAACAAAATGAAAGAAAAATTCAAATTATCAAAAGTGGTACTCTAGTCCTAAGATTTTACATGAGCCAACCGAAAGAAGTCATGTGGTCGAAAAGGCCCCGCCTGAAAGTAAACCAACCTGACGTGGACATGCCCTTCAGAACTATTCTTGGAATTCATGCAAGGCTAGGTCAAGAGGGCTCCACGGACCGCTCGATTACAGCCGCCTCAAAATCCAAGAAAGATAGGCACAAAAGTTAAGATTAGAGGTAGTTTACCAAGCACCATCCCCTATATATGGAAGAGAAGTTTGAAGGAAGTAGAGAGACGACACATGTTCTCAACGAACGATAGAGAAAGGTAAGCATATTTTCTAAGGTAAGCATATTTTATCCCAATAAAAAACATGAAGAATGGATGGAAAGGAGAGTTGCAACTCCATTTTTCGCATTTTAGTTGTTCTAAACTCTTCTAAACATATAGGAGTTATGATCCACGGACAAAGATCCTCACCCAAAACTTCACACACTTTCTAAATATCCACTCGAAGGCTTGAGGCCTCTCTATCACGTATAGGTTAATTAGAGAGATGTTCTCTCCCAAAAGATCTTCTCGAAAGCCCTAGCAAAAGACTGCTCCTCATCCCTTAAGAGGGCGAATACCTACCCTTTACTTACCATTTATTCCATCCATCACAGATATTTTCAATTGACGCAAAAACCTTTAAAACGAGAAACACATACTATTTTTTCATAAACATAAATATTAAATTATATGTGCATCATTTTTTATGTTTGCTTTCCATTTCAGTAATTTCATGGATATGGATTTTGTTATTTTCATCAACTATACTAACATAGAAATATATATGTATTTATAGTTTCAGGTTATATATATATATATATATATTTTTTTTTTGACAACAGGTTATATTAATATTAATGATATTTACTTTTTATATTAACGAAATTACACATATAATGTATTTTTATATCATAAAATTCATTCGTACTATAGTTTTTGTTTTATAGAAGCTATTTATTATACTGTGCTCCAAGTTAAAAAAAAAAAAGTTTTGAATCTGCCTCTGCTTGAGGGTGAATCTATGTTTAGCGATCTGGTTATTAAGGTGATGGAGTGAATTCGAATTTCTTTTTTTTCTAATTTGTACAATATTGTTTTTTGTGTTTTATTATCTCACTCTATCAATCGTTGAGATCCCTAGAACACAGTTTCCATTATGCCACCATGCATGATTCATGTAACATGAAGCATATATTCATTAGATTATTTATCCTGCATTTGCTGAATAAATAAGCGTAGGAGCAATTAAAAATATTGTATTAATCTAGAAATATTGGTTGAAAAGAAATATAAAAAATACAAGAGGAAAACAAATATCTAGAAATATTGAAATCATAAAAATAATTAATGGCATGTTGTACAAGAACCACGCCGAGGTTTTAGGAAAAGTCAGAGATGCCAAATTATTAGTCCCATTTTTAATAACATAATATTCCATGATATTAGCCACCAATAAAATATTTAAATGCAGTCAGCCAATAATATATATAAATATAGTTTGCCAAATCGTGGCTATAATTATGTTGAATTTATTTATGTTGTAGCCACATTGCTTCACGCATCAATACATTTCAATTTTTTTATCAGAGTACTTTCCTTGTCAAAACTTATTAGATAGTTGGTGTATTTTAACTAAGCTTATTAGTGAAAATTAGCTTTGTCGAGTGGTTGGATCAAAAGGTTGATTACCGTTTTTACTCTAGATAAGGTTAGATTTTCAGAAAATGCAGCTGTTCTTCATAAATCTTTGTGGAGCGAATAAAATTGTTCAATAAATAATTATTTTTATAGTTATTCTCATAATTTAAAATAAATAAAAATTAAAAATTAATCGGTCAGAATTTTTTTTTTTCAAAAATCTTATTTAAAATTATCAATAAATTATACGATGATTATAAAATAATCATGATTTGTGAATGGATTTCACTATTCCTACAAACTCTCTAAACGTTTACTATATTATTTTTACTAGAACTAGAAAAATGACCTGTGCAACTTAAAACTTTATCAAATTTTATACTTAAAAGTTAATATTAATAAAAAAAATTATTTATGTTTTAATTTAAATTTTTATTTACTAATTTTTTTAATAAAATTTTTATAATTTGTTAAATTTTTATATATAATTTATCTATTTAAATTTTATAAAGAATCCAATATTTTATTTATTTTTATGACAGTATAATTTTATAAGTATGTGAATCTAAGTTACTAAAAACATTATATCACTAAAAATGGTTATATAGTAGGGTAAATGATGATATATTGACAATGAATATAAGAAATAATGTTATAGTGATTGAAATAATAAAATTAGCTTCACAAAGTATTTTTATAAATAAAAATAAAATTATAATAATTTAAAAATATATAAAAAGTAGGTAAAATATTATGTTTACTACCATGTTTTAATACAATAATTACCATTTTTATTTATGATATAAAATTATTTATCAGTATTTTAGTATCAAAAATTTGTATTTATTTTTTATTGATCATACATAAATAATATTTAGATGCTAAAATTATTAAAAAAACTCAACATATTATATACTAAATATACTTTAATATATATTGTTTTTGTTTGTTAAAAGTATATTTTTTAACAGTATATGATCTAATATAATGTGCAACCAAAATCAAAAGATGCATTTAAAAAAAATATTTAGACTTTGTCTCCAATTTTTTGTTCTCAGCAATTTATCACATTTGATATTTTCAGTTTATCTGAATATATCAGATGACCATTATTTGATTCAAAAACAAAATTTTCAAGAATTGTTTTATTTTGAAGAGTATAAAATTAAATTTATTATTGAGTATGATATAAAATAATATATCACTTTTTACATACGTCTTTAGCTATGATAGTATTTATACATTATGGGTTTATTTTTTCTTACATTTTTACTTTTAAAATTTATATTTTTTTCTATAAAAAACATATATTTTATACATTTCTAATAAAAATCACGCATAATAGTTAAATTATGAATTATTATATTTATAAAAAAATAAAAAACTTAATTTTAATTTTTTCAAAAAAATTGTAAAAAATTATGAAAAATATTGAAATTTTTTAAAACTCACAGTTTTACTTAATTTTCATTATTTGAAATTTAGTAAAATTTGATCTTTAATAAAAATTTGTTCTACTATTACTTGTCTGTAATTTTTTATTACTTTTTATTTTTTACTTATTTTAAATATTTTGACTTTATGGAATATAATTATTATTTTTACCAAAACTTTATAGTACTTCTTCAACATTAAAATTATGTAAATAGTATGGAATATTTATTCTTACATTTTTAAATATATTGATGCAAATCCCAAATGTTTTCCAAAATAAATCCATTAATATATATATATATGTCATTTTAGTTTTATTGTAAAAACAGACTTTTCATTTAAAACTGACTCATCTTTATGTAAAATGTTTTTGAAACTATTTTCTCTTACCATTCAAATTCAACATATTTAATACTTATTTTTATTTAAATATGATATTTCAACTAATCAATTAAAAAAAGAAAATATATATTTCTTGTCACATTACATTTCATTATTATTTATTATAGTTACTTCTATATTTTTAATTTCATTCTTTGCTGTCAAATTGTATTAAGTTCTTTCTATATTTATTTACTTATTTTTTTATTTTTTTTTTCAATTTATTTTAAATAAAAATAAAAATAATTTAATAAGCATGTATAAAATGATACTTTAAATATAATTTGAAATTTCAGATTTATATTGTAAATGAATTAATTTATCATTAAATGGTAAATTGAATATAATTTAATATTTATTTTTTACATTTTTTGTGGATGTCGTGCTGATATGGATGGCCTAAATGGAGAGAAAAGTGGCAAATTATATATATCATTTTTTCTCAAATTATATATATCATTAATAAATTCTTTCATAAAATCTAAACGGTGAAATTTTAAAGGCAGTAAATTTTTTTTTTACATTCGAAAACCGTAAGTTCGTATTACATATAAAATGGCCCCATATAAAACAGCTTCAATATCTACAAGGCAAAAAAAATAGTTATATAAAAAATAGTTACAGGATTAAGTAATATCCAATCAGACACTATATTTTATATATGAAATAAGTTATTGCTTTACATATTCAAGCAAAATTGTAGTTATATGCAATCGGCAATAGGGATGTGTTTGTTTTTCAAACTGGACGAAAAATGAAAATGATGGCAATAAGAAGCCAAGTCAACACGCAAAAAAAGATTTTGCTTACTAATTCATACTTTTCTTGTTGATATAAATAAAATAATTTTCTGAAAAAGAAAACTTGTAATTCTATTGATATTTTTTATCCCGTAAGGTGAATAACACAAGGCTACGCTTTATAATAAAGATTTCAGTAGAAGGAATCGGGACTATTAAAATGCTTCATCATTAAACAATACTTAATATTTTGTCTCTAGAAATTAAATAAGTAAGCATATACTATCTCAAACTAAATATGGCTCCATCATAATCTTTTGTCACTCCATTGAAACATAGTATAAAGAGTAATGTGAAAATTTCTCTCTAGCTACAAGATTTTTCCTACGATGTTCCTTACTATTTTCAATCTTACCAACAATAGTGATTTTCCAATATCTTATGATGAATAACTTAATTATCGCTATATCTTCCTAAATTGCAGCATAAATTATTTATTTCAGGTCTCATTTGTTTATTTATTACATGATGCATCCGAAATTCAATATGTAAATATCCAAGTGTTGTTTGTTTCTAAATGTAATTAATATTTGTATCTGAATGGTAAATCTTGATTCAATCTTGTTCGTTTGATGTAAACTCTCATAGTAAAATTCTTAGGCAAAAGAAAAACCATCCAAATAAGGATCCCGGAGGATGAAGAATAAGAAGAAGAAAGTGGTGACGAAGATAACAAAAACCGACTAGTGAGAAAGTCGTGGTGGGATACTTTGGCCTGGAGGAGGAGACGGTTGAGGCCATCAGAAAAAGGCGGCTGGAGACGACCGAGTGTAATTGATTTGCCTTTGGGCCGGGTCAGGTTTTAAGATTTGGATCGGGTTCAATTCAAATTTTGCCCCATAAATAGTGCAAAAAATTACCCCAAATATGGTTTGCAACATATTTTTGTCTTTTTCGTACATATCACAATGCGTTAAATTTTGTTTATATATAGCTAACTATTCATTTTGATATTTTGGGATGTGTAGCCATGTAATGTTTTATATCTTATATAGTTGGCGATCCTTTTTTCAATTATTAGATACGTTGTTCTGCTCATAGGATCTTGGATCCAATTTTGTTTTATTGAGCAGTGAGATTTCGGCAATGAGAGAAGATGCATGTCAACATTCCAATGAATGCAAATTTTGCGTTCCTCTATTTGCATCGCGAGGCAGATGAGCAGGGTGATGTGGATGTCCTTTTAAGAAGGTGTTCCAAACTTATGTGCAATTAGGATAGAAAAGATTTACAAAAAAAAAAAAATCTAACAATTTAATTTAATATATTGACAAAAAGTGCATCTAGTATTATATATACATAAATGCAAGTTAATAATATATTAAGTATTTAACTTGTTTTTCAAGATATGCCTATGCTTCCATGATTCTTACTTTCTTAGCCTTTCGTGTTACTTAATTAAGTGTTTTGATAATATATATATATATGTTGTAATGAAGTATCTAAAGGTTGCTAGTCTCTTTTAATTAAGAATACAAAATCCTAAAAAGAAAAATAAAAAATCATAACTAATTCTTTATAGTAATCTAATTGTTAAAAAATACGTTTTGAAAATTGAGAAAATAGGGTTCGACTCCTCATATTTCAATCATGGTTGGGTACGTTGGATATTCTCATAAGATATATGGCTTTCCCACAAGCCTCAGTAATTCGTCGAGTCAAAATTATCGGATTTGAACCCCAAAAAATGTATTTCAAAGAGAGATTACTATCGATATGTTGTAGTACAAAATATTCTCGATAGGAGAGACAAAAAAAAAAATAAGAACAAACAAAAATATTTCATTTTTTCCTTATTAAATATTTCATTTACGTACTAGTGATTGGATGTTCAGTCCATATATTTGATTTTTATTGTCTGATTGTCTCTAATTGAGATCAGCGCAAAGAAAAGGTAAACTTTGATCAGTAAACGATAATCATCACTCATAAATAAGATTATCTATATGATTAAAATTAATAAATTTAATTGTTAAATCTGAAACATGATAACTATATTATATATGCGCTTCATCAGCTGACGATGTTGCTTTTGGTGAAGGAAAAGGTCATAATGCAACATATGCATATAGATACAACATACATGCATATGCCAACACAAGATGCCCAAAAATCCATAAAGTTATAAACCTAAAAAGAAGAGTGGATATGTATTTCATTCATAAGATAAGTGATATATCTTTTAACAAAAATTTTCCTTTTTCAATATATGTATATATACGCAATCTAACGTTATAGCTAATACTCAAAAAAAGAAATATATACATAGTAAAAAAACCAAACATATATATATAGTATCATATTTAGATGATCAGAAAGGTTTTGTCTAGAATTCAGTAGCTGAAAAATCAAGATATATAACCAATTCACTACATATTTTACAAATATATTAAAACTTGTTCAATGAGTATATACTCGTAATTGGAGTTTTAATTCAGGTAAAGACGAATTTTCATACATGCGACACTAATAAACTTTTTGTGAACGGAAAAGTTTTTGAAAAGGATAGAAATAAACTATAATTAGATTTAAAACAAATCTTTGACGAAGGGTTTGATCATATATGTTCCCATTTCCTTGTTCACACACACTACACCACCCAATGAAAAAAAGGGTTCGAACAATGGTGAATAAAGACATTGTGACAAAAGGGTTTGAACAATGGTGAATAAAGACAAAAAATAAAACAAGTGTATACTATTATTACCTAACCCCATCTTCAGACCACGCAATAAAATTATAATATCATAAACAAAGGGTGTGATCATATGTAACCATCGCCTTATAGACAAACTGTTATCTACTAAAATAAGAATCAATCGGGGTCCATCTCTTAATGATAGGGATATAAAAGTATTATTATTGTTTAAAATAACAACTTAGAGATTAAATTGTCATATGCTCGCACGTCCTCTTTCATACACAACCCCCTCTTCGTCTCCACCTTCTCTCCATTTTCTCTTTATCATATCTCTCTCTACTTCTACTCCTCTTCTTCCTTGTGCAACTCATATCTTTTCCAAAAGCGATCAAGATCAGCGAAATAACTTATTCTTGGTCGATATCATTTATCGACACTTCTTTCCTTTAATTTCTTGTAGATATATAACTATATAGTCTATAGAAAATATAAACATGAAGCGAGGTCTAGATATGGCGAGGAGCTACAATGATCATGAAAGCGGTCAAGAAACCGGACCCGAATCACCAAATTCTTCAACCTTCAACGCCGTCATCTCTTCTCATTCACCTAAACGATGGTAAATCAATATAAGTATCATTGACTCAAATTATGAAATAATTTATTATGAAAAACTTAGCACTAAGTAAAGTATGTTGATATGTTTATATACTTGTTAATTAATTACAGTAGGAGATCCATAGAGAAGAGAGTAGTGAACGTACCGATGAAAGAAATGGAAGGATCACGGCACAAAGGCGACACAACTCCACCGTCAGATTCATGGGCCTGGCGTAAGTACGGCCAAAAGCCCATTAAAGGATCTCCTTACCCTAGAGGTTATTACCGTTGTAGTAGCACAAAAGGTTGTCCGGCAAGGAAGCAAGTTGAGAGAAGCAGAGACGATCCAACGATGATTCTTATCACTTACACCTCTGAGCATAACCATCCTTGGCCTCTCGCTTCTTCTTCTAGAAACGGACCTAAACCCAAACCCGAGCCCAAACCCGAAACAGAAGTACCCGAGGTGGAGCCGGAGGAGGATGATAATGATAAGTTTATGGTTCTTGGGAGAGAGGTTGAAACAGCACCATCTTGCGTCGTCGACGAGTTTGCGTGGTTTACTGAGATGGAGACGACGTCTTCGACGATTCTTGAGAGTCCGATTTTCTCATCGGAGAAAAAGACAGCTGTCTCTGCGACGGCAGATGACATGGCGATGTTTTTCCCGATGGGAGAGGAGGATGAGTCTTTGTTCGCCGATCTCGGCGAGTTACCGGAGTGTTCGGTGGTATTTCGTCACCGGAGTAACGTAGTGGAGTCACAAGTGGAAATCTTTTGACACATGGTGGTATGTTATTGGATATTATTGTCTCTCACATGGGAAGCGTTGTACGCACGGCGTTTTTTGTTTCTTTTTACGTTTCTCAACGTTAATCAATAAACCATCATAAGACTCTCTACACTTATCATAAACAAAAACAAACAAACAAAAAGAAGGTAAGATTTTTAATTTCCTCTTCTTTTTTTTCTCCTTTGCTACACTCTACTCTTTGAGAATTCGTCTGTTTCTCTATTTAATTTCCTAGGTTTAGATTTAATTTATGTGGGTTGAATTGCAATGTAGTTATAGTTGAATAAAAAAAGTTGTCATTTTTATGTATATGTAACTGATGTCGATTTTATTTATATTTTACATTAGTTGGTCAAATCTCAAGAAAATAACGTTGAGAAAGGGAAGCTCATTTGTCATATCATGGAAAAATATTTTTGTATTGTTCTGAATTTACGAAAAAAGAGCATTTAC
Source organism: Streptanthus diversifolius (assembly GCA_039880935.1). NCBI lineage: Eukaryota > Viridiplantae > Streptophyta > Magnoliopsida > Brassicales > Brassicaceae > Streptanthus > Streptanthus diversifolius. The sequence continues at coordinate 22,980,701 of JAXGFM010000014.1, read as the reverse complement.
TAAGATAAATCAGTGTAGAGAAGAGAATTTGAGAGAAAAAGTGTTTTGAAAGAAACCAACCAAAATCAATGATTTGAAGATTACTTAAATTTCAAAAGTGTCGATACGTTATATTTTACTTTGTTAAATTATTTTGCCGGACGGTTAGTATTTGACTACCTGTAAAAAAAATTATAATTTTCTTAGATCCTGAAATACCACTTAACGTCAAGAATTATGTTAACAAATTTGATATCTAAAAACCTCATAGATGAGATTAAACAAACATATTTTTGGAACTAAATCTCGAGAAAACAATAACTTAAGAATAGGTGATACATGATTACGTACGTGATTTTAATAAACTTTACGCGAAGAATAATAGCACAACTAAACAAAGGAATTAATTAGTTGTGATATGATTCACGTTACTAGGCCTGCCAAACTCTCTGTAATTACTATTATTAAAGTCTGTGTACATTTATAAATGTTCGAAAGTAACTGTAGTTCTGACTTTTAGAGTATTTTTATTTTTAAAAAATTGCGACAGTCCAACCAGAATGTATATTTTATTTTGAATGAAAAGTATGTATATTTAAGCGTACTAGTCTACGTAGAGGAAGATAACAAAGTATGATTATCAAATAGTAAAGAAATCTACATTTTGGTAATGATTAAGTATATATCTATTAATTTTGTATGTGTTAATAGGCGCTTTATATTCATTGACTGTGAAATAATGTATTTATATAAAAGTTCATCACTTTGGGGGTGATCGATGGAGAGATCGGCTGAAGAGTTCCTCAGCAGTCCACACGCCGGTTGCTTCTCTTTAGAATACTTATCTTTGTGTTGCACAAGGTGATGATAGATCATCACCACTTCTTTTGTCACATCAGTTTTTTTTTAAAAAAAATATTAGCTTTAATCAGATATTAAATCGAATCTACTAAAAATAATTTTAAAAAATAATAATTTTGTTAGATTTTAATAGACAAAGAAAAATTAACCGTTTCTTTTACCAATAACTCTGTTTTATTTATTAAAGGGATGCAAGCTTTTTCAGAATTTTTAACTTTCGGTTGTTGATTTCACTTTGTCTTCTTCATCATCTATTATTCTCCGATTTATTTTTAAAGAAATTTGAGTTTCAAATGATGGGATTATTCGGAATCGTATGGCAACTATTTTGTTTTCGATCTACACGGCAGAAAGGTGGGAGATTACATAGATTTTGTATAGCTTCAACCTTAGAGAGAGTGTGGTTACATTGAGGAACAAGTGAAGTAGACAAGATCACTATGGTTATAAATTACACTCGAAGAAACAACAAATTTCCGGTAAGAGTAAGCAGGAGGACGAGCTGCCTCCCATACGTGTATGTGTACAAGGCATCTAACTAAAATTTCTTAATAGTTGAAATTTTCTGAAATCGATCTACACTAATATGTGCCCATGTTGGGTTTACGATCAGAATTATATATCTTATTAGTAATGTTGAATCTTCTCTATTTTTGTTTTGCTCTCACTACATTGTCTTCGTTCTTTTATAAGCATGCATGTACATCTTTTAACTAGTCTAGAAATTGAGTTTCACTCTACTTGTACAATTTATATTGCACATCATAAAATGCTATTCCATGTGAGGAGCCAGGAAAAAAGGAGATTCATTAAGAGTATTGGTTTAAAAAAAAGTGTAGATCATCTGCAAGAAGTCAAGTATGAAGAAGGGGCATTAGAGACTGAAGATCACGGCCATGGGAGTTGGAGTTCGTTGCCTGAGTGATATCACGTTTGATTTTACATGTTCTTTATTCTTTCTTCTCTTTGTTTGTCTACATGTATTCAAACTCTTTCTCTCTCTAAGTTTCCACTGATGCAAGAACATGCAGCTTCAGGTACAAATGAGCTCATTTCCTAGTATCCACTGATGCAAGAACAAAAAAATATGTATCCAACAATAAGATGGAAAGCTCTGTCTTTCAAAGTTTTTTACCCTCTTTCTTCATAAATAAAAGATCTCAACCAAGCGTATTTAGCTAAGAAAATCTGACATAATATATTTGTCTTTCTTATCTAGGTGTTTCTTAGATTGATTCAAAATAAACTTATGTCTTGCGATAATCATATTCCATGTTTAGTCAGCAAGTTATTCAATTCATGTGTTATTTTCATATGATGAGCAAGTAAGATAATATCATTTACCTTGTCATATTTTCTGGACATGTAAATTAATGGTTCTTTTATCAATCAACAGCATCAAAAAAAAATAGCTAGAGACGTGCCAACCAAAAATTTTTTTTAGATAAAAAGGTAGAGAGTGGGCAAGTTCTGTATAAAAAACTTAGTAAAAAAAAGGGTAAACTTCACGAGAATTCTTAACATGGGAGATTCAAAGAAGTTTTCTAAGCGGATTTTCAGAATCTGTGAGAAAGAAAGATTATTCAAGGCATACCAAATGTTGACAAGTATAAATGTAGCTTTATCAATAATAATGAACTCATTTAGTGATTTCTCCCAATTTTAGAATCACCATATTAACTTTTTATCGTCTATAAAAATATCATGGTTTCGAATCAAATATAATACTGAACTTTGTTATATTCAAACTCTTACATTCTATAATGGAATGATCAAATCTTTTTTCTCAAAAACAATGTAATTATTTGATAAACTTGCATCAAACGAATAAAAACCTTCATTAGAAGAGAAACCAATTAGATGGATTAAAAATAAAATAAAAACTCTTAGCCAAACCTCAGGAAAGCAAAACGTAACCAATTAAGAATATAAGAACACCGACGACAACTTTTTCTTGCTTTAGTCATCATTGTTTCCACCGTTTTCTTTGTTGTCTTTTTCACCACCAGTGCTCGACCCCGAGAACCTTTATTTTTATATGTGTTTCTCATGATCTTATTTGTAGACTATATCACAAGAAACTTGCAGGAATTGTATAAACATTTTATGATTTTGTTTGGATTCTTGCCTCTCATATCATATTAAGAATAAACAATATTGAAGAAGTTCTCTTCTTGATGTTAAAGTTTAGTGATATAAAGATATTATACTAGACCAACGGTCTTATTTTAACATGATGTTAGATTTATTCTAATCAGTTAGAACTTAGAATAATTTTTTTATGCATATACATATCATTAAATTTTTATCACAACAGAATTCATACGAAAATATTATTCGAATCGAACTTCACATATTTCACTTCATAATCGAATTTTTAGTAGTAATACATGGTTTGAAAAACACCATTTTGCTACTCAAATTATCTCTAATAATTTATTTTATCTATAGATCTAGTATGCAACAGTAAAAGCTATGTGATAATCTTAAATTGAATTCACTACAAGGGGACTATTTTTTCGTTATAATATTTAGTTTTTGTATAAGCCTGATTGTGTTTTGGTCTCTAACATTTAAATTTTAAGTTTTTTTTTTCTAATAAACTAAGCCATACTCGTTTTGGTTGAAATCTCTCTTTAAGAAAGAACGTACAGAAGTGGGATTAAGTAAGCCCCCTCTTCTCTTTGAGTCTCTGTTTTTCTTGAGCACTGGTTGTTTGAATTTTAGTTGTTGTAGTATGTTGTGCGGTTCTTGGTATATTTCTAGTAATTAAATTTGCAAAAAAAATTTAAAAATAATAAGCCTAGCCATAAAGTTCATATCCCATGCAAAACTTCCAAAATTTTCACTCATAAACAGATTGATTTTGAGTTGGAATTTCATGTTTTTTTGTATAATATAATATGCCCATAAATCTAAACAGACCAGTTTAAGAAAAATGGCATCTGGTCTTAATTAAATAAGCCAAAAAAGATAACCATTAAATATTAAGGATACATGTTCAAAATCTAACATTATAAATATGTACACAGATTTTTTAATTATAGCCCATTGGTTTTGGATTAAAACCTTTTTGAGTTATTACGATATCAAATGATGATTTTCAGTTCTGCTTCGAATGTGGAGACAATGTAAACCCATTCAAACTTTAGTTTTAAAATGTAAACATTTTGCTGCAACGGAGAACATCTAGTATCTGAGATTACATAGAATAAGTCTGCCTCAAAGTTCGGGCCTTGGGTATTTTGGGAGTCTTGGGACTCTCTTTTTATTTTTTATATCTCTTCATCTCTTGTGTGTTGGGCCTAAACTACGTTAATTGAATCTTTGAATCAGGATCTTAGGAAAGTATTAAAAAAAATTTGTTTTGTTTTACTACAAGCGCCGTCCAGAAATGTCATCATCGTTATTAAATGTCGGCCCAACCAGAGATTGAATTCTGTTTACTCTTCCATGAAAATGCACATGCACGTACCATTTAGTAATTATTATCAATCTAGTTGAGCAAATGATACGACGACAAAACAAACAAAAAAACATCATTCTGTTTTAATGAACAGAAAATTGAAAAAAAAAAAAATTGATAACATCTGTACGTTCAAGAAAAACGAGTGCTTTGATTTTCTTTTTCATATTTTCATCGACCAACACTCGTACGTATTTAGCCAGAAGAACAAAAAAATACTTTAAAATGAAAAGTTTATTGAGACAAAACGAATACTTTAAGGCACAAACTAATACTTCATGTCTGAAGTCAGATTCCTGAGCCACTGACATCGATCATCCATTCAGGCCCCATTTTGCTCACCACTTATATTTTTTTTTTCTTTTTTTTCCATAAGAAAATGTTGGGTCTAATAAACATTTATCTTTTTTTATACTGTGATATGTCATCTTTCCCTTACTCTTTTTTATTAACTTTCAGATCATTTTTATATTAGTATAATTATATTTTCATAGTAAAGGGAACAATAAAAACCTTATTACAAGTAAAGTCAGCAAATGCAAAAGTGAGAGACCGTTCCGTGTTCTTGGTCGTCGAGGAAAATTGTGTCACCAACTCTTATTATACTACACATAACTTGCGACCGAAGTCGGCTGCCTTATTTTCATTATTTGACAATATGTTTTCATTTTCGAAGACAAAAAGGGGTATAAAACTATTAATGTTATTTCTTTAATATGGCACTATATTTTATAGTTTATAAGCCATATGATATTATATTAAACCATATAAATTATAATATCTGCGAAGCAATTATTGTCGGCAGCCCATAACTTGTTTGCTTAATTCACCTTTTTATTATGTATATCTTGTAACAGAGTGTGAGATAGGTTGTGCACAACGTGACCAAACACGTCGTCTCTCGTACTTTAGAAATTCCAAGTCAAATATACATCCTGACAAAGAGAAATATTCGTTTCCATATCAATTAGTATGACTTTTCGAAACATTTGAGACTTGTACTCAGTTCCAAGATTTAACATTAAATTAAATATATGAAAAGGAAAATCATAAAAAAATGAGAATAATTGTCGCACAAGTCAATTCGGCTATTTACTGGTTTGTCAAAACCTGAAACATATAAATCAATAAAAACAAATGTTACCCAAAAAAAAAGTTTTATGCTTTAGAAATGATACTCCCATTATAGACAGTATAGAGATAATAAAGATTGGCATCACGTAGATCGATTTTGTAAAGCAAAAGGACTGAAAAAAAAGTGATAAACGGTGGTTTATTAGTTGCATAATTAATCTTGAAATCGACTCTTCCATATATTTGGGGGAATTAAATGCTTGTTAAAACAAAAAAAAGTATACTTCTCTTTTGTCAACAGTATCACTTCTGGCATTTTAAACGTTATTTCATTAGATACTACACATATCAAACTTAAAAAACTAGCTAGTTTTTGAACATTCATTGATTTTCATGTAATAGTTTTGTTTTATTTTTCATCATTCGACTACTAAACTATCATATAAAGTGTATTTAGTTATTTTATTGTAGTTCGTCGTACACGTGCATACATCATCTCTTGTATGTGCTACTAGTTCAAAACACATTATGTGTAAGCATATATTAGATACAAAGAGATCAAAATTGTACATAAAGGAGAATACAGTAGAGAGGATGCATGGGACCGGACCTGTTCATGAAAAGGCGGAACGCGTCAATGTTTCTCTGTTGATCGGCAACACCAGAACATGTCCATGTGGCCACCCACTCTTTTTCTTTCTTCTTTTTGTCATTTTTTCACTTCTTTTCTTCGTCTGTTTTGAATTTTAATTGATGAAAACCACCCAGAAGATTCATCTTTTTTCTTTTTTTTTCACCTACCCCTTAACGGTATTGGACGTCACTGATATTTACTTACATCCACCGAAGAAAGACATTAGTAATTTGTAAATTTTGAAAGGGTTGGATTGGCTAAGTATACGTTTACTGTCTTAAGTCATTTTGAAAATTGCAAAATAATCATATAATAATCTATAAACGACTGGACTCTTTCTTATTTTATTTCAGAGATTTTTTAACAATTTTTACGGACTACCAATAACTTAAATTTCTAGAATTCAATTTTATTTTTCCGATTTCAGTGAAAATTTTTGACTATATAGTATGCTCTTAATTTCGATGCAATAGTTTTTCTTTGATAGTGAATTTATAAAATTGTCTGCTTATTTTACTTAACATTAGTCGGAGACCTTACCAGTAAACATGCTTATACGAAGAGTTATATAAATATTAATAATACTTTTTTTTGTTAACATAGTAATAATACTATTATCTTGACATTATTGTAAAAAAAAATTATGTAGACAGAAATAAAAGAAGTTATAATTTTTTCGGTAAAAAAATAGTAATTTTATAAAGAAATAAGGGTTATACGTGAAGGTCGAGCGGTTTAGGCCCATTTTGGAGTCTTACGTACCGGCCATGCTCTTGACTTTTCTCTGCCTCCACGAGTTTGTGTTTAGCTCATTAATGTCGTGAACACGCTTGGCATAGTTTTACAGATAAAACAGTGACGAAAAAACAGTAATTCGACAAATTTAATGGTCTTAATACAATCTTTTTTAGAAATAAGGATTTTTTAAAGATGAATAAGGAGAACAACTTCTATTCATTAGTTATTCAGTTACGAAAAAAAAATTGTATAAGCGTTACAAATAAAATTAGATTTTTCATTATTTTTTAGGATTTTGAAATTTATACTTATGGTTTAAACATTGCAACAAAAATAATCAAATAGTCCCTAGTTACAATAATGAGAAATTTATAACTAAACATTTTAAATTTGAAAATTCAAGTGTTTTATTTTAGTTATTTTACTTAAGACGAAAAGCCACTTATTCAAAAAGCCCCTACTTAAAATAGATTAATATCAGTTAAAAGAAAAAAAGATTAATAATGACATTCTGGATTTAGTGAGACTTTAGAAATCATGACTGAATCGCTTGAAGCACTTCATTGATTCATATTCTAAACTCTAGGGCACTGCAGGTTCGTTCTATCAGTCAAATTACATGATTAATTTTCATTAGGTTTCACGTAATTATTAACTAAATAATTTATTTGAGGTATGTGCATAGTGCATGGATTTCAATAAATATGTTAAGCACTAATTAGACATTCGCCAGCCATCTAAGTATTGATAAGATTTCATATTTTTAATATTTTTGTCAATTTACTCTTACTTTAATATCTATGTGATGAATTTCAAAAATAATATATTTTGTTTTATTATATTTTATACTAATCAAAATAATTAACAAAAAGTTTGTAAATTTGAGTTACTGACTCGGACATTAATATGCGTTAATAAGACAATATTTAGTTAAAAAATTGATTTCAATAGTCAAAACTCAAACTAGAGAAAAAGAAAACTCCAAAAAAGTTGGGATAACAACATAAAACGGAAAGTGTGAAACTTGTGAGCCTAACATTTGGCGGTGGCGTGACGACCGCCGTTGAAAATGGTGGCCGGCGGCTTCTGTATTTTAAGAAATATCAACTTCATCAATCACCAAACTCAGCCCACGTGTTACATCGTATCCAATACCGTATCCCGAGAGATTTAATTAGCCTACCTAACTAATTAACTAAATTAGTCTAATAGTATTAAATTGATTAACTTGATTCACTACTTACATAGGACTCAACTTGATTCACTAGAGATTATTCTGATTACTGCACTCTGATTAAATAATCTTTGTACTCTCGTTGATGACTAATCCCTTTCTTTTCAAGTCAAAATTATCTTCTTCGTTTCTTTTTTTTTTCTTTTAGTTTTTTTTTTTCGATCTTTGACTTTGGCCTCCTTGCAAATTAAATACCTTTCACATTTTGGAATAAAATTGATTGGTAACATTTATCTTTATGCGAATGATAATTTCACTTTTTCTTCTTCAGGCTGCTTGTCTAAAATTTCCTCTTTGACTTTTGAATACTTATTCATTTTCCATATACAATTGAAACTGCCAAGAAACTTCTTTAAAAAGTTTGTACATAACTTTTGGAACGTGTAATTTGTATGTCTCAATTCATTTTCCCCAAATTATCATATGAATGAAATTTCATAGAAAACATATTGTTTGAAAAATCTAACTAAGTCATACTAATTTGCTATGCATGCATGTGGTAGAGTCTCACTTTAGACTTCTATTTAAAAGAAAGAAAAATAAGCCCAAAAGACAAATAGTGATTCCACCAATTCATTTATTAGTCACCTTTTATCAACATTCTAAAATAGAAACTTTCTCTTTCTCTCTCTCTCTATTATTTGACTATATATACATAATCCTTCATGCTTTCATATCAACCATAAGTCTTAAGAATTTTATTGAATTCATCTCTCTCTCTCTCTCTCTCTCTCTCTCTCTCTCTCTCTCTCTCTCTCTCTCTCTCTATTTCTCTGAATCTGATAGATCAAAAGCTCTTCATGGCTGTTCGTTTAGTGACCATCTGGCTTTTCATAGTCTTCGCTGTCATCGTCGTGGCCTCGCCGTCGCCGGTTTCTTCAAGAAAGCTGTTGGAGATGAAGAAACAAGAGAACTTGACGGTGAGAGAGGAAGAAAAGAGTCACGTGCCTCACGTGAGCAAAACCACTACCCTAACTGCTCTGCCAAAGGGCAAAATCCCAAACTCGACGCCGAGCAAAAAGGGTCATGCCGCCATCTCCTCCGTAAAGCTCCGATCTCGACATCTCTTCACCGTCGACCGGTTTCTTCAATCCGTTCCCAGTCCCGGCGTTGGCCATTGATAGTCTCCGTTAGATTTCTACTTCATTTTTGGTTTTTTTAGTACATTCTTTTTTCTAACTATTATAAAACGAAATTTCCACGACGTAGACCTTTGTTTTGAGACTTCACAAATTGTTTTTTTTTCTTTATAAAAGTACATTTATTCAGCTTACCAAATTTTTCTTGTGTAAATTAGTCAGAAGTTTATTATTTTCAATATTTCACGGGGTTTTAATATCCCATCTTGTAATTAATTAATTAATAATTATCGTTATTTCACTTTTATCCATGTTATTACACGTTTCTTTTATTGGCCGAGATTAGTGATTCTTATTCAATAGTCGTACTTAGTAAGTATAATATTTATATACAGCCATGGTCTTGAACGTACGTAGTGGTTGAGGGGGTTCAGTTACAAGTTACAAATAATACACTGATAGATCACAGAATGAGTACTATAAACAATATCAATATACTATATTAGCAATGTTTAATAATGTACTATCAATGACATTTAACTAACTAATCAAAAATATTTGTATTTAATATCATTTAAATCCATGTTAAAGATTCGAATAGAAAATATTTATTGGATATTGATTCTGTAGTGAAAAGTTGAGAACCACATGGAAAATTCGAACACTTAGCTAAACCTGTTTTTAATCCAAGGTTCGTATTTAATAATATATATACACATTATATGAGATTTCAATAATAATAATACTCAAAAGGAAGAAGAAGAAAAAAAGGTGTTGTTAGTTACTTGTAGAAGTGAATAGTGTTATATTGGCTGCCCGTAGGCCACCGCTGCATTGATAAGAGATCCGTATATTTTTCTTGAGGATAATTCAAACTCGAATTAATTAGAGATGTCATCCTAGATATTTTTCGACTGTATAAATATGGAAAATTGAAATAATGTGATACTGTTTTTTTTATAAGTACACACACCTAATGCACAGTTCTTTACATTTTACGATTTAATTTTAACACTAACAAGTATGATTTCTATTCTTTGATATACTAATTTTTGGTATATCCCATTTTCGGTTAGTCTCAATACAGAACTATATTTTATATATAAAAAAAAAATTACCAGGAAGGAGTCTGGAAACTGTAAGAGTTTTCACAATTAATTAGTCAACGTAAGTAAGTTGAATTCATGAATTGAATGGAATCCAGGGTCACCATAAACTTTGTGCACATTTTTTTCCCATTTAGCTCAGTGAATATTTTTCTTATTGTGGTCAGAACTCCACCAAAAATATTGTATTCGCACTAATAAGTTCCTCACAAGTAAGTATGTAAATTGAGAAGGCGGAATGCAACTGATTTGAAGAAGATTTGTTTTTTTTCTATCTACTTATATCTTTAGGGCTATCTAAGTAGGTTCCTATCTCACTTTTGTTTTGGATACATAGCTTTACTGTATATTTGGAGAATTTTCATTAACTTCATATATATCATATTCACGGAGTTAAAAAACTAAAAGCTATTATCAACGAATAAGAGGTGAGATGTTGTCGGACTCGCACATGTCAGTAATCCATTATATGTTTTTCGTCTCTATAAAGAAGGCAATAAACACCTCCGTGCATAAAATGAAAATGAAAAGGTACAAGAAATCTTTTTGTCTTAATCGTAATCGTCCCTTTGAGTATAATGTTACCCCAAAGTTGGCTAAAACAATCGAAAATAATCGTATATAAAATATATTTAGGGATGGGACATAGTTAACTGGAGATCTTTTACCGATGGCCGTTAAACTTCTTTTTTTTTAATTCGTTGTTACTGAAAGCAGTAACTGATTCATAAACAATAACATACTTTTCAACGTCGATTCGTAAAAGTGTGTAAAGAAAACATGTTAAGTTAAGCCCACACATAAACAATGCAAAACAGTTCCAAGACATACCAACGCGTAGGCTTGGTGTCATGTTGGGATAAAGTTGTTTACCTTTTCTATTCCATGTAAAAAATAAGCAATGATGATTAAAATAACAAAATATTATAATTTAACATTGGATTGGACATGATATTATAAACTATATGATCCACGTAAGCCAAATATGTTCAGTATGCTTACGATATATATCATATATGTAAAAATGTATCCCCATTATTGCATAAAGTAGATATTAGGCATATATGATTTATGTTAATAGTATCTTTTAGATACGCTTATATGTTCTTAATCCTTCAGACATCCCAAACACTTTAATATCATATGTTATATTGAAGGAGGATAATTATCCAGAATGGGCGACTAAATTGCAAAATTCACTCCAAGCAAAACAGAAACTTGGTTTCTTCGATGGAACGCTTTCCAAGTCTCTGTGTTCGCTTCTTGGTTGGTAACGGAGTATGGAAGCAGATGAAATTGTTTTATGCAAACAAGATGGTCAACCCATTCTAGAGTATTATGGACGATTTTACAAAAACTACAAAACTACAAAACTGTCTGAGTCTGTAACGTGAAGCCGCAGCTTATATCTTGAAGGAACTTTGTACAATAGTTTCATGAGATAATATTATCCTACTTATATGTCTTTCTTTTCTTTTTTTGTAATTATATCGCTCAATGTAAAACCCAGACTTGCTTAACTGGTCAGGCCCATAAGATCTAAGCTCTTTCTCGCCGAGACGACCACCAAGCTCTGTCTTTCTTTTCACACCCATCATCAGTCATGACAACTTTTTGTTTTTTTAGGCCCAATAAAAATAAGAATCAGTTCTGGTTAAAAGTGAATATGAGATGGTTCAAATGACCATTTCTCTTAGATCAAATGAGCACAACTAATTAATTCTAGTATAATTAAAATGTATTGAGTGAAACAGATCCCTAATTTTCATTGTATTTTTTTTTTTCATTTAATCCTTTTTTTGATCATTATTGATTTATGCAATACCAACATACATTTAATAGATATGAATTATGTGGCATAATAATAGATACATCTGCATTTATTACATGGAGTTTGAACCTAATCTAGCACCCCGTATGTTATCGGGATATTAATATTAAAACTACTAAATATATTAAAAAAAACATATTAAATAAAAGAATTAATTATACAACGGCAATTAATTGCTGCCTAACAAATTAGATTTCAAAATCGGTCGTGTGTGGTACTTTCTTATTGGTCAATATATCTCACTAGATTGATTGTCTTACGTCACACAGATCTGTCTACTCTCTTACCCAAACACGATCTTAATTTTCACACTCTCTCTCTCTTACCCGTTCATTATCTACACGTTTTCTAATATCTTTAGCTCACGCATACCATACTATACTTGACTAATACGATTCTTAATAACATTCAAATTAGCTAAACTCATAGTATTGAAAATTAATCAGGTCAATAAAGCCACTCCAGCGCAAATGTTTGACTACAAATTCTAATTATAATCTTACTTTCCAAGTCACTCCACAATTTGTTGTCATAATTAGAAGAAATTTAAACTAAGGCTTAAAGTTTTAGCAGCCAAAATTATTTACAGGCATGGTTACGACCAACTCCAGACATTATAAGAAATATCAGTTATACAACAAAATGTAAAAAAAAACATAGAATACTATTCTGTTTCCATGCCAATCTACTTTGCTGTGTTTTTATAATCTATATTTAAAAAAAAAAAAAATTCTCAATTTATAATTTTCTGTCACTAAACTATTTATATGATGATTGTCCCTCGCGCCATTTTCTGTCTCCGTCTCAGTTACCCCTTTCAAAACAGGTCCCACATGCACAGACCTGCTGCCACCAAGGAAATCATGTCCCACCATTCCTTTTACACGCGCCACCGCTCCTTTTCTTCGCCGGCGCGTGTCAAATTCACAACGCTTGAAGGTTTCTTCTGTATCGTTTTTTTTCTTTTCTTTTTCATGAAGTAACCGGCTGGGGGAAACCAGCCGAAGGAGATAAGTAAACCTGGCTCTGTATCACGTTATCGCCGATTTTAAACCCGGGAACAACCGAGAACCCGACCCGGATATCTGCATTATCCCTGGAGAAGAGAGACTCGTCGCCTGATTTGACGCTCTCCATGTACACTTGAGAGAATCTACAACCTCTTCTGAGCTGAAACACCGTGACGTTTTCGGTGAGACAAAACGCCAAGCAGTGCAGAAGCCAGATCCGTTTAGCCATCTCACAGAACATTGCGAAGAATCCCGAATCCGGATACCCGCCCGAGTTAACCAGCTTCCTCTGGTTCAAGTTCCCGAAGAAGGAACATTCCATCTTCGCGTGTACAACGTTCAAGTACTTGTGAAGCACGAACGTCGCAAAGGAAGAACCCGGATTTCGGGTCAAGTATTGAATCGGGTCGACGGATCTTAGGTTGAAGAATTGCTCACGGCTCGGTCTCTCGTCGACGTTTGATAACGAGAAATTGGGAGATTCGAAATTCTCCAGCATTTTGCCACAGACGAAGGACTCGAACGCGAAGCAACGGTGGCTCGGCCGAGCGAAGACGGTGGATGCGCTTTGTACTGTTAACGATACGGCGGCGGAAGCGGCGGCGTCGAGATCCCAGCTCGCCGATTCCATTTCCTTCACCATCGATTTGACGAAGCTCCGTACGGATCTCAACGTAAAACCTAGAATCTGAACGAAGTGGCTTAAATTCAAATTCGAAAACAGGATGTTATCGAGCGGAGAGACCGACCCACTCGCCGTGAGTTTCTTCTCCAGAGAATTGTTGAACGCGGAGTTTTCTTCGAGATTCATCTTCAACGACTCGATTCTCGATTGCTTCTCTGTAACTTCCGATTCGAGCTTTTTGATAGTGATTTCGTAAGTTCTCATCAAGCTCTGTTGCTCTTGGATCTCAGCGAGCATAATCGCCACTTGCGGAGACAGATTGAGCTCCTTCCTTAAAAAATTCCGTTTCAGCTCCGATAACGCTCTAAGCTCCTCGACCACCGCCGTATCCGCCGCTTGTATGGCGGCGTTGTCGTACGGACGCTGCGCCATCTGAAGCTCTGCGTACGCGGCTTTAATAGAAGTGGTGCTGGCGAAGATCTTCGCAACCACAGCTTCTAAAACCGCTCTCCGCCGCTCTCGCACTTTGATCTCTCCACTCCTGGTGCTCGAAGTACTCTTGAGATCGAAGACGGAATCTGCATCGTCATCCTCATCTTCGAAGTTTGGATTATGTGACTTCAACATACAGATACCGATACCGTTGTTGGAGGAAACCTTCGTCGACGTCGTCCTCAGGCTGCATACCTTCTGGAACGTTCTCGCTAGCTTGCTTTTTCTTCTGACAGACGGATTCTTCTTCAATGTTTCCATTGAAACAGAGCTTGAGATTGATGTTTCTCTGGATGTTGTAAGAGGAGAAGAAACAGAGATTCAAATGGTTTTTAATATTTTTCCTTTTTCTGAGTCTGATCAGCAAAAAAAAAAAACCAAAAACAAAAGAGTGACCTAATTAATTTTATTTTTTCAATATAAATAAACTGAGGCAAAAGCGTGAAAGCGTGGGAAAGATGATGAGAGAAGAAAAAGAGAGACTGATCGTATTATGTTCTCTTTTTCTTTTTGTATAATTTAGTAGTATAATCTTTTTTATTGTTTTCTGTGTGGTTGAATAGTTAATCACGAATGTATTCATTCATATGAGTAAGCTTCTTCTTATACAAGGATATCAAATTGTGGTCGGGTCGAGTTTGTTCGGTTAATTATAAGCACTTATATGTAATTATGTCTTGATTTATTTCACTAGTGATACTGAGGTGAGCATAATTTGTTTTTCTTCTTTTATGTATATCTTTAGATAAGACTACTTTTATTTTAAGTGAGTGAACATTTCTTATACTATTTTCAATTAAATAACAAAAAAGATAACAAATCTGATTTGATCTCTTGATATGAGTTTGGATATAAAATGCAAATATTCAAACAATTTAGTCAATAACCAACGGTTTCTAATAAGTCTTTCTTCATCTGTGTATATGAGTTTCTAAAAAAACTATCTTTTGTTGGTAGGTGTATATATATTTTTTGTTAATTTTAAAGTTGGTAAAACTGATTTATTTAAAATCTTAGCATGTATGTATTTTAATTGTATTATATACTCCACAACTATTTCAGTACACACACATGTATGTATGTATATATTGTGTGTCTTATGATTACTTATCATACTGTATCATTATTTATATATCTTGAGTTTTAAGAAACAATCGTTATCGCCTAATACAATAGGATGATTAAAAACGTACAAATTTCAGAAACAAGTTGATGGATTTGGATTCGATTCTGAGGTTTCACATAAACAGTTTGAAATTGCATAGCAATAATTATAAACACTTATATTTATTTTCTAATATAAAAAATAAAGTGCAAAATAGTGATAAGCTATTTTAAATATCATAGTTTAGCTAGCCATATATTATAAATTAGTGGGTGGGTCCAAAAAATTTTAAAACTCGTGAAGCCAAGTAATCTAAGTTCATCATGATATCTGCTTTTAAGTTTAATAAAACTGTATTGTTGTTCACAATGCCATTACAAGAAAAGTTTAAGGTTGCCCCTCCAAGAAGACCTCATCATTGTTAATTTTCTTTTTAACAAAACTTTGTCGTTTCGATCACCTGCGGATTTTAAAGTATCTTTTTTTTTTTGTTGTTGTTGTCATTTAAACCTTATATATAAAATTAACATCATGATATATAGATATATACTTAAAAGTAGTGGACTTAATCAATATGTCTAATTGAATACATTTTAAGATTTGTTTTAAAACAACTAGGAGATAACCCGGCCAACGCGGGTATGTTGTTTTAATTACGAATATTTAATATATTCTTAAATAAAAATCATTCTAATCAGTCAATTTCTGATTTATTTTTTGGTTTATAATTAATTATTAATGAATTTATGACTACAAGACTTTATTAAAATAACATCATCTAGTTAAAGTGAAAAAATATTTTTAAAAAGGAAATAAAAACATTTTACTTGAGGTTTTTTAGTTAATCATCTTCATCTTCATCTTCAATTTCAAGCATTTATGTTTTCATTCTACTCTAGGTATTCCAAGCTTTCCTTTTATTCACCAAATCCAGTAACAGGTTTGTTTAATCTTTCTTCTTTTGTTTCTTGCCTTTATATTCTATCAATAATTTATCACTTTTTTTCTTCGTTTGATTAGTTAAATTTGTTCAAGTTTTTTTGTTTCAACATACGAATATGTTCGTACCTCTGTTTTATTGTTTTTGTTTGTGATTTAATTAATTGTCTATTTCTGGTCTTTTTATTTTCTTTGTCTCTAATGTGATTTGTGTTTAAGAGCATGATATTGCCATTGATACTGAGTTTGAATGTAGAAATGTTTACGAGAGAAGACATTTAATATTTCTTTATAGTTTAGCTTACATTTTAAAGTTGAATTTTATTTTTTATTGTTTTTTATTTGAATTATGTTTATCTTGAATTTGTTTTTACATAATTTAAATTTAACAAGTAAATATATTGTTAGTTTTCCTTTTTTTGTAAATAAATAAAATATGTAAACAATGACATATAAAATTTAAATATCTAAAAATTTAATGTAAATATTTTTTAACGCCTAAGTTCAAGCTAACCCTATACTAATCGCTTTAGGTGCTAAGCTTTTATCGACGGCTGATATTATGAATATTAGCATGATCAATTGATCAAATATAACTTGAGTACTAGTCGAAAATATAAAGACTTATTTAACAAAATTTGGATGTATTTATTTGTAAGTTAACTTTTTTTTATCCCAATTTTCTAGGTTAGTTAGGGTGGAAGAGCCTCTACTAAATTATTGATAAAGAGTTTTTTTTTATTAGTACTCTGCCACGTGTTTATTTTTCATTGGTTCGGTGACATGTAATTTTTGTACTTGTTAAAAAAGGTTGAACATCGGCCGAAGAAAGAGCGAAAAAAAAAAACCGAACACGTTTGTTGTTCTTCGCAGCGCTTCCTCTCAAACTCGCAGAGGTAAAGCTTCTTCATTTCTCGTCTTTGACCAATATTGATTTCGCATCCCTCCTCTGATTTCGTTTCTAAATGAAAGTTTGTGTCGATCTTTTCAAAGTACAGAGATTGATAATCCTAAATCGTCTCCGATTTTCTGGAAACTTTAGCTAGATTAGTCCGGATCTAATCCGCATGCGGTAGACAAAAATTCATCCATGGTTTTTTAAATTCTTGCAATGCAGATCTGAGATTTTCGTGAAAAAGATCTGGTTTTTGGAAGATCGAATATAATTTTTTGTCAAAAATTTTCAGATTTCGTTATATAACAATATACAAATATATGTGAAATTAGTAGAAACAATGATAGTTATTTAGGGTTCAAACTCAATAATCCGGGATATTAAATGAGATAAATTAAAATAAATATTTAAGTTTGACAAAAAAAAACAATATACAAGTAGCTACTGTTCTTGCTGATTAAGTTTTGATTTTGCATGTATACTTGCTGCCATAAGGCATCTAAAAATTGTAGAGTAGTAATATGGGAAACGCACAAATCTCTGTAGTTCTTTTGCATTCTCATTATCAATTTGCATTCTTGTTTTAAGAAATTTTCCTATAAATTTTGCAGATAACTTGAACTAAGCTATTCGATAGTTACAATGGGAGGAGGCTTTCGAGTTTTGCATTTGGTGAGGCCATTCTTGGCTTTTCTTCCGGAGGTGCAGAGTGCTGACAGGAAGATTCCGTTTAGAGAGAAAGTGATCTACACAGTGATCTCTCTCTTCATTTTCCTTGTATGCAGTCAGCTTCCTCTCTATGGGATTCACTCTACGACGGGTGCTGATCCCTTCTATTGGATGCGTGTCATTCTTGCATCGAACCGTGGAACCGTGATGGAGCTCGGTATCACTCCTATTGTCACATCTGGACTCGTGATGCAACTCTTAGCAGGGTCAAAGATTATCGAGGTTGACAACAATGTCCGCGAGGATCGTGCTCTCTTGTAAGTATTTGTAACTTGACAATACGTTCGCAAAGCAGAGCTCGAGTCAGAATCGTTGTCTCATGTATTCTTTGTTTTGTATGTTTTGTAGGAATGGTGCTCAGAAGCTTCTTGGGATTCTGATTGCCATTGGTGAAGCTGTTGCATATGTTCTTTCTGGAATGTATGGTCCTGTAGGTCAGCTTGGTGTTGGAAATGCCATTCTGATCATCCTCCAGCTTTTCTTTGCTGGAATTATCGTTATCTGCCTTGACGAGCTTCTTCAAAAGGGATATGGTCTTGGATCTGGGATCTCCCTTTTCATAGCAACCAATATCTGGTATGTTAAAAACCTCATTTCTTTCACGTTAAAGTTTTCGTCTTTTAGGCAAGATCGTTTTTAGATACAGAAAGTTTTAAAATTTTTGTGTTAATTGTGGTGGTGACACAGTGAAAGCATTATCTGGAAAGCATTTAGCCCCACAACAATCAATACTGGTCGTGGAGCTGAGTTCGAAGGCGCTGTGATTGCATTGTTCCATATGCTGATAACTAAATCCAATAAGGTTGCTGCGCTCAGACAAGCTTTCTACAGGCAAAACCTTCCGAATGTTACCAACTTGCTTGCAACAGTCTTGATCTTCCTGATCGTTATCTACTTCCAAGGCTTCCGTGTTGTGTTACCCGTGAGGTCAAAGAGTGCCCGTGGCCAACAGGGTTCTTACCCGATCAAGCTGTTCTACACCTCCAACATGCCAATCATTCTCCAGTCTGCTCTCGTCTCAAACCTCTACTTCATCTCTCAAGTACTTGTCTATACCTTTTCTTTCCTCATAAAAGTCCTTATATAAGAACATGAAGTTGACAATTTGCATCTCCTCCTTGTTAACAGCTACTCTACAGGAAGTTCAGTGGAAATTTCTTTGTAAACCTATTGGGACAGTGGAAAGAATCAGAGTACAGTGGACAATCTATACCAGTTAGTGGTCTTGCTTACTTAATCACAGCTCCAGCAAGGTAATGCACAATTAGTGTGTACCAGGGATAACATAATTTCCAGTTCTCTAAATATTTTGTTTTTCTATGGTTACAGCTTCGCTGAGATGGCAGCTCATCCATTCCATGCTCTGTTCTATATCGTCTTCATGCTCACCGCTTGTGCCCTCTTCTCAAAGACTTGGATTGAAGTCTCCGGGTCTTCTGCTAGAGATGTAGCTAAGCAGCTCAAGGTATTGTTAAAACCCAGCTCCATTGTTAAATAGTTTTAAACACTGTCGGGGTCTTAAGGATACTGGAAACTCACTTGCTTGAAATATATATAAAATGATTAGGAACAACAAATGGTGATGCCGGGACACAGAGAGTCTAACTTGCAGAAGGAGTTGAATAGGTATATCCCAACCGCAGCTGCTTTTGGAGGAGTTTGCATCGGTGCACTCACTGTTTTGGCTGATTTCATGGGAGCCATTGGGTCAGGGACTGGAATCTTACTGGCTGTGACAATCATATATCAGTATTTCGAAACCTTTGAGAAGGAAAAAGCGAGCGAGCTCGGCTTCTTCGGCTTCTGAATGAATCGAGTCTTATAAAGGGTAGATTTTGTTGAGACTAGCGAGAAACTCATCTGTGTTCACTCTAAGGTTCAATAGACGATCAAAAAATAGCATTTTGGTATATACTTTTTTGATGAACCAACAGATTTATCTCCATTAGCATGTTAATTTCTGTGTTATTTTTTCCTATAATATTTACACACTGTTAGCCTTTTAAATCTTTGACAAAGAAAAGATAGATCTTTTAAATGTAACCTTTGAAAGGAAAAGAAAATCATTAAGAAATAATAAGTGATCTCTCAAGACGTCCATTTAAATCAAGCAAAATTATTGTGGGATTATGAAAATTTGGTTTCTTATTGATCAGTGTTTTTTAATGGATTCTGTTTTCATGTTACTCCAAATCTATAAATTATGGAATAAGTTACGCACTAGCTGATTCACCTATGGATCATGATATAAATATTTAGATTATAATAGTTAATTAATAACTTGTTATCATATGTTTATAAGTTTTAATTTATTTTGTATTTGTATATAAAAAGTAAATAAAAAATTGTTTTAAATAATGTTATGTTGTTATTTAACTTAGATATGTGATTTCAGGTATAAGAATTTGAATTGGTTTGGTTATTTATTTTTTGCATATTGGATTGTAGCCATTTTTCTAAATTAAACTACCATTATTTTTTTTGTCTGTTCTAATTAAGGTAAAATTGAATTAGTTTTATTAATTTCATTTAATTCGGTTCTTTAAGATTAAATATGTTTTTGCAAAGTCTTATATAATGTTAATTTATATTATTATAGAAAAAACGAAAGTATTGATTAGTTCTAATAAATATGATAAGAAAAACATATATCAAGGTTTCCATCTTGAAATAAACATGCCTATTTCTAATTAAAAAATAATAATTCAGAGGAGAAATATAGAAATAAATTTGGTAAATAAACTCATTAACATTGTTTAGAAGAAACTTTTTCTTTGTCCCTAATCAATATGTTACCAGACGTGAAAAAAAAACTAATAAATCAATTTACTATCATAAGAAACAATCATCATTTGAACTCAATTTATTTGAACAGATCCGATATCTGTATTAGATTCGGATCTATAATTATAATATCCAGATTCGAATGGTTCAGATATTTCAAATAAATTATCTATCCCTAATTCTAATTACTATTGTCCTGGTTCAGCTAACCCAAAAAATAAAATAAAAAATGAAAACCGAGTCAGGTAGATGAGAAATTGATGGACGCACGACATATTTCTACACGCCAGAAACTATACGATTTAAACACACTCAAACTTTAGGTTTCTACTTAAATTCACACCTTAGAAAATTTAATGTTTTAATCCACACAACTGAAAATTATAATCCCAGAATGAGCGGCAGCTCGGGTTCCACCAGATCCTCCAATGCACTTCGAAATAGAGTTATAGGTGTGCTTACAGTCTGTTGGTGTGGTGCTCAAATCGTGGTAAAAATTTCAAAATCAGATTCGGATCCGTTAAGACGATATTTTCGTTGTTCCATGCTTCAGCAAATAAGGTAATTCTCTTCATTTCTACGAACGTTCGCTTCATCATGATTGTTCGCTTCAGCTGACATTTCCATCATATGTTATTGATATCGGGTGGATCTATTTAGAGATATCGCGATTTTGAGATTTTTAGGATTTGTTTTTTATACTTAGGTGGATTTAGGAATTTCTTGTTTTTAATCGGGTATTCAGTGGTTTTAATCGGGCGTGGATTATCGAAATTGAGTTATAATCGGGCAAAATTGCTCAATTTCGAGTTGAAATCGGATTTAAACAAGGTTTATATACTAAATTAATTGTTTACGGTTTACTTAACAGTTTAATTAAATATGATTTAGTTTAAACCATCTAATTATGTTTTTTCAAACATTAAACTTTATTTTTAGGTGTAATTATGTTTACAATTTTTAGTTGTGTGAATTAAAATATTAAACTTTCTAAAATTTAAATAGAAGCATAAAATTTGGATGTGTTTAAGTTGTATAGTTTTTGGCTCGTGGAAATAAGGATTGATAGTTGTTTAAGTTTGTGTCCAGAGTCGAATCGTAGGGTTTTAGAAAAGGTTTCTCTTCTCCGTCGTCGAGCGTCTGCAACTCGGAGTAAATTACGGCGGCGAAGAAATGCCTCGAATCATCACCAACGAGACCTACGGTTGCCCTCCGATCCGTGCTTTAACCTTTGATTCTCTCGGGTTAATTAAAGGTGCCCACTTTTCTCTCTCCCTCCCTCTTTCTTAAGCTGAGGCTCTTGGTGGAATTATATTGAAGTTATATTCACTTCGATGTTGCAGTGACTGAAGCTCGGGGTAAAGAGAGAGGAACTCCGACTGTAGTGAACACATGGGGCGAGATGAATGCATCCAGATGCGTTCTTGCCGCTTCCATGGATGACCGGCTAAGGAATCCGGTAAAAGTTTCATTCTCTTATGTTTATGTAAGCTATGCTTGAAGCTAGGTCTGGCTTAGTAATCAGTTTCAGCTTGATTTCTATGGCGATTTTATCGGAGAGAGCTTCTTAACTCGTCGTTATGTCAAATTGTAAAGCTCATCACTTTTTTCTTCTTTCAATTGCAGCTTTTGGCTGTGGCAAGAAAAGATGGCAACGTAAGTTTTCCTTAGTCTAAGCTATGTGTAATTTATTTCATCTCTTCTCAGCTAACATTTACCCAATCCTTTGTGCCCTTTAGGTGGAGGTTCTTAATCCTTGTAATGGTGATCTTCACTTTGCATACTCTGTATTTGGTAATGACGGTTGTTCTCCTGAGGATGACGAAATCTCCGGCCTGCACTTATTCAGAAAACAAAAAGACGATCAGGCAGAAAGGTATATATAACTTGACAATGAAACCTATTCTTCAACCGTCACCAGTGATTTTTGTTTTGTATATTCGATTGCCATTGACGTTTCTCAACAAAACTTGGTGTTATTAGATCTTGCACATTGCTTACATGCACGAAAAAGGGAGATGTGAGCCTCAGAACAGTTAGTTTTCCCGATGCACGTGCTGATTCTACAGATGACGCTGTTCCCAAAACTTGGAAAGCATGTGGTTCTGGTGAACTATTGGTTGGTAAAGTGGATGGGAGCGAAAACTTCGGCTTGTTTGGAGGGTTAGTAGTTAAGAACTGAATCGATTTGTTTAGTTTCGAAGGATCATTTCAATATATCTCGGTTTGGTTGTTAGCGTATTGAAATGAATGTCTAATGCAGGAGACGAGTTGAAGTCAATATATGGGATCTTGAACAATGTACTAAGATATGGAGCGCAAAATCCGTGAGTTTCTTACTCAGTCTTTATCGTTTCCAAAGCCTTCAGTTTCTTTGATTTTGAACTAACTAGCCTTTAGTGTCTCTTCTAACCAATCTCTGCTTGGTGCAGCCTCCTAAAGACAGTCTTGGGATCTTCACGCCAACCTGGTTCACGTGTGCTGCATTCATGAGCAACAACGATCACCGTAAATTTGTCACGGGAACCAAGTCTCACCAGGTTGAACCCTGAGGTGTCTTTTGTCCCTTTTAGGCCACCAGATTGTAATCACTTTGTCCAGATTACTCACAATTTTGTTTTTTTTTTTCTGGAGACAGGTTCGTCTATATGATGTTTCGGCTCAACGTAGACCGGTCCTGTCCTTTGATTTCCGTGAGACCGCAATTACAGCAATCTCTGAAGACCCAGACGGTCATACTGTTTATGTCGGGAATGCTTCTGCTGACCTCGCTGCCTTTGATATACGAACAGGTTCATTGATTATCTCTACATTTGTTTCATAAGCAATGTTGCTGTACCAAACAAGTAATCAATTATATCTGTTGCAGGAAAACTGTTGGGAAGCTTTTTAGGGAAATGTTCGGGAAGCATAAGATCTGTGGTTAGACATTCACAGCATCAAGTAATAGCTTCTTGCGGTAAGATGCATTGTATTGTCCACATAACTTCAAAATCCATATGCGTTTCAACAATCTCATGTATGTGTCGTTTTATTGAATTGTTCAGGGTTAGACCGATATTTACGGGTTTATGACGTGAAGACACGCCAGCTCATCTCTGCTGTACGCTCTTTGAAATGGATGTCAATGTGTTTTGTGTTAATTAGAAATCCTATTCACTCATCACTGTTTTGTTACAGGTTTTCTTGAAGCAGCATCTTACAGGTCTTGTCTTCGACTCAGGCTTTAGTGGAGAAGGTTGGTTTTCTTTTGGTCGTTGACATATCACTTCTATTTCTGTATTCCTCCATTAGTATGTTTGTAAGATGGTTGGGTTACTTATGGTCGAAGCAGAGGTAGCTGTAGCAAACACAGTGGTTGAGGCTGAAAGAGAAGAGAAAGTGACGATCATGAAGCAGGAAGATGATGTGGAAGAGAATGAAGATAAAATAGAGGAGGCTCCTGTAAAGAAAAAGAAGTCAAAGAAAGAGAAACGCAGTAGAGAAAAAGTCTCTGAGGGTGAAGAGATAGACGACCTAGGAAGCAAGAAGGCACGAGATCACAAGAAGAAACCCAAGAAAGTAAAACACACTCATGAAGACTAGTTTCAGTTTTTTTCAAAGACTTTATTGTACTTTGCTCTTCTAATCTGAGCAACAGTTTTGAACAATACTTCAAAAGAAAAAACAGTGTACCGGCTCTTTAGTTTTGTGTGTTCTCCCAAAAAGACTAGGTTTTTTTTTTTTTTTTCAACCTCCACGTGAAAATCATACTCGGGAAAGTTACAATGTGCATTAAAAAGCCGAAGCACAATTTAAACAACAATCCTGCATCATTCAACTCTTTGTTAGATTGTAACGACAGGGGAGAAACCAAATATTAACCATGTCTTTCTTTTTTCTAATGTCGCCATCGTTGTAACTTCCTGCTTTTAGATACGGTTGCAAAATTTGTCTGGTTCTGCTCAAGCCGGAAGCTTAAGTTTGGTGTTGGTTTTCCAGCTAAAACGAAACAGAAAGGGATCCAAAGTCAGTACATGACCAGTACACCAGGCTAAAAGGTTTAGAGAATATTAAGACTGGTGAGGTTTCTTTACCTTAAGTAGTAGTAGTAAAAGAAATCCGCATAGAGAGCTGTTTGGACAAGACCGGAAACACAAGCTGGAAAATGCAAATATGTCTAACAAACATTAGCAATGAGGAAAAATGAATCCGTAAAATGTAATTGGTGCTTCTTTGTTGAAACATTGATTACCGATCCATCTAGTGAAATGATCTTCTGTGAAATAGCGATAGATCCAGTTGATGATATATAATCCACGATACGCCCTGCAAGTTAAATCATTGCTCATTGAGATTTTGCTTACGGTGCACAAACGAAATGCATAGCAAACGTAAAGCCATTGTACTCTCCTTTATATATAAAACAAAAACTAATTCAGCACAACTTCAAACTTAGAAGGAAAACGATTGTATAGACTTCTGAGATATACGCACTGACTATTAAATATTGCACTGGAGAGCGTTTCTCATTGATCAAATTAACAAGTGACAGACACGGTATGTCAAGAAGAGAGAGATCAATTCCAAACAAACCCAACAGATAATATTACAACAACATTATTGCAGGTAGTATTCATGCTATATCAACATCGAGTTCTAAAAAGTGAACCCATTAAAGCCAGTGGATCAAGCAAGCAAACGCAATCTCCGGAAAGAATTACGTACCCAAGAAAGAAAACATATTGTCCAGTCAAATTGTCCACATTCCCACTTCTCTGTAGCAGAACCAACTGGGGAAGGATAGCAACTGCCTCCAAGTATATAGAAAAGGCCCAGAACACCTGCAATGGTTTCAAATTCAAAGGATTAGCATGTTGCACTGCAATTCTGACTATCAACACGCACAAGCCACATTGCTGCAATTCTACTTCAGAATACAGCTCGGAGTGAAGGCAGTTGCAAAGATGAAAGTTTTACCAGGGGCACATATTGGAAAAATATATGTGAAGGTAAGGCTAAACGATCTTGGTGAATTTCAAATAAAGAGATATTATAGGCGCATCTGAAAAGTTAATCATAGAACATTTTGACAAGAAAAGTAGCGGCGAGATGCATATAATATAAATCCATGTGCAACATATGGAAGCAAATTTAGTCACAGGCAATGATGATACATCAGATTCCGTTAATGGAAACGACGCATCAGTTTGACACTCAAGGAATTTCTCATAAAGGCAGCAAGATATGAGAAATAGCACAGGTAATACAAATTTTAAACAAGCTTTAGCACCAACTATGATAAATTTTCAAACAAAACTATAACAGAGTGACTCCAAATCAGTTCTGGAAGGAGTTATGATCAATTCGTTTACATAAACGACTATATATTCTACCAACCGCCAAGAAAATTACAAAATCCAGATGATATAGCTGGAAAGAACTGACATATCCATCAATATTACCAAAGCACATATGGTGTTTAAGAAGATGATTTAGCAGTATGAAGATCACCAATATCTAACCGTGCTTAATAACGAATGAACCAAAAAGAAGAAAACACAACATATGTGACCAAGCTACACTACCGTATGGGAAAATGTTTGAATGCCAGTTAACAACTGAAATATGCTTGATTCTAGATATTTCCAAGATGTATTCGCTTTTCTAATCCCTACAAACTAAAAGTAAATAAGCATGTGAAACTCATATGCCAATACCTCTTGGAATGTGAATCTCTCATTCAGGATAAGTGCCAAAACAAAACATGCTAACACAACATATTGATGACGAAATGTGTCCAGGTCCTTATCGTATGATCTCCGTACAAGTGGATGCCTACGCATACACCAAACGATTGCCAAAGAGCTGGCAATGAAGACAATCTTCATCACGCTGTTGTAGAGAGACACATAATCCGTGAACAGATCCAAGTACCGAGTCAAGAACACAAGCGCATAAAGCTCTTGCGTCTGGAGGGAGATTCCTAGCCAACAAATGCAAAGTCAACAGAGAGAATGTTAGAATCTATATAGCTTCAATGTGAGAAAGGCATGAGCAACTACGAGCATTTCCACTCCGTAAATCATCATTTCTCGTACTTTCTACTCTCAGCATTTTCTCCATTAAACCGAATCTATATTAGGGAAAGAGATCTCCTCGTTTAGAAACTCCCTTCTAGTTTTCAGTTTCTAAAATTGAGATTTTACCACTAATTTGACTTGAAATTGCAGATTACGAAACTCAGATTCGCATGGAAATCGATCATAAATGCTCAATAGGACTCAAATGAGATTTCATCCGGAAGCTAATGTAAACGAAAACAAACGGTCAATGCAATGCGATTAATTCCGAAAGCTCGTCTTCAAAATATAAACAGCACATTTCAGGGAAGAGAACTCACCAGCGCAGGATTTTGTCGCGTAAATTTTGAGAAGAAGGATTAAGATACTGATCAAGTGAGTCATATCGCCAGCAAATCTAAAGATATTCATGGTTGACCAGAAGACGGAGGAGACCACAACGATTCCAAAATTTTCAGAGAATCCAGAAAAAGAAATCGACCGATTTTCTCTCTTCAAATCGAGAGAGAAACGGAGAGAGAGAAAGAGAGAGTGCACGTTTCAGGTTTTGCCGAGAACAGCAGAAACTCGTTTAGAAGAGACGATGACGTGGCAATCTGAAACGGTCTCTTTGTGTCACAACTTCTCTAACGTGTGCCCTCACTTCTTAAAACTCCAAAATAATCCTTCATTATTCAACTAATTGTTAATTGTTCCTAAATGAAAGAAATTAATTACACCAAAAGATGCTTTTTTTTTTTTATAAGTCGAGAGGTGGCGTTATCTGGTACGTCGCACCTTCAGTAAAGTAGAACGCGCCAACTTTTTTTGGGTCTATATTGCATCCAAATTAAGACACGTGTCAACCGAAACAGTTATGTGGCAGCTACGTACGCGATATGGTGTGGCGTTAACATATTTTAAATTCTCGTGCACCACGTGTTCTATATCTTTTTTAAAAAGTTAGTTAGAGTGTCTCTGTTAATTATATGGACCGGCTAATAACTGGTTATTAATGGATATGGGCCTTCAGTTATAATAATGTAGACTTCATCTGGTAGTACCTAATGTTATAGTCCATTATTGATTATTGATTATTGATTATTGATTATTGATTTTAAGCTCAATATGTGACTGCACGGAGAATTTGGGACTTTTTGGATAGTTCTCTGACATTCAAATTAGAAAATGATAAAGAAAAACTATGGTAGTAGGTGCAAAAATGAGAAAATAAGAGTGTTTGGGTAGCACAATTAGACATGAATGAAAGTGGATCTACATTTAGGCTTTTAACTAGTAGGTTTAGTGGTAGAAAGAGAAAAAAATGGAAGAATTTAGAAGTGTATGCTGGTAGAAACTACGAGCGAAAAAACCTTAGAACAATCAGAAATAAAACAAAAGATCTAAAAAAAGCTTAATTATTTAGAGATTTGTAAGAAATAATGAGAAAAAAGAAAAAAAAAAAAGATAGAACTAATCGAGTTCAATGAGTAGAAATGTGTCAATCTTTTTTTTTAAAAATAAAAATAAAACAGAATTGTATTTAAAGAGTTTACATAGTATATATTAGGATATTCGGTCGGATTTATGGATATCAGATTCGTTGAACAAATCTTAGTAAGTATATTTGATTGCTTTTCCATATATTTTTTTAATGGTAGCATTCGTTAGCTGCTAGAAAAAAACTTTCATCTCTAGTGTACAGATAGAAAATAGCAGATTGTGTGCGACATATGGACATCTCACTTACGTCTCTGTCATTTTTACATGACATTTAACACTCGATCATTCCATCGCGTATAATATGTACATAAATTTGAATTAAGTTCTTATTGTTAATATATTGGAAAAATTGTAGAGGTTTAAAGGATTTCATCCCAAATAATTGAGTTACATACTTAGCATGATTTATGACATTAGCAATCGAGCTGTCTGGTTGTCTAATTGCTTATTGTTTTTCTGTTTTAAATTTATGTAAACCACTTTTCCTCCAGTTTTGCATATTCCAAATTATGAGTTTAAAACTCAGTTATAACATTTCTCCTCTTGATCTTTTATTTTCTAGATCATTTTGTATATGATAGCGTGATTACATTATTAGTTAAATTTTGGATTTTTAGACCAAAAATCCAAAATTCAGTATTAACTTTGGTTTTAGATCCATAAGATCTGGAATATCATACTTGCAAAAAAAAATGAACAATAACATAGCAATATTTATCTCAAACATACTAATTTTAAAATAGTAAAAAAAAATTATATTAGTTTTTTTAATTAAAATATTACGCAGAGCTGTTTTGTATAAAAGTAGTATGTATACTAAAATATTGGGATCATAAGATATTCTTAAGAATATAGATCGCACCAATAACCAAATTAGGTTGACTCGTGACTGAGTTTAACTTTTTTAGTCATTGTAAGATTATACCATATATTAAACCAGTTCAGACATGAGATTTTAAAGGTGGCAAGTCATAATGGATTCAGTTTTTTTTTTAACACATCAAATTTTTTATTAACTAACTTTCAAACCCACATCAGTTGATTACAATAGATCCAGCATTCACAATTGTTGCAAGCCAAATATGAATCCTATTGTCGATGGTAGCGTAGTACAATGGACACTACCGAACTGTTCTAGCTATTTTTTATGTTGCTGCATTGATCTGTTTGCCGACGTGTTTGATCGTGAATGTCAGATTGCAACTTAAGATCATCAAAAATGTCCTGAAGGTAAACATTTCGGCTAAGCCATCTTTCGGGTTCTGCACCGCTGTCAAAAGGTTTGTACTATCTGTCTGGAAACAAATTTTTGTGCATCCCATATTTGAAAGCATAGACACGCTCAAGACAGAGTAGCAACTTCTGCATGAAGAGCTGAGGTCAGCTGCAGAAAAGCTTTTGCACCAATAAACATAACCATTCCAATTGAATTTGTAATAATCCATTCTATTCCAGACACTAAGGTTCCATCGCACCAAGAGGTATCTACATTGCAGAAGAACTTACGTGGTGGAGGTCTCTATGTAGTGATCCGAATAGGCGCATATGAATGGCTTGAGGCTCCTTGGAGACAGGTTGTCCAACTCCTCTGCTTGAATGCTCAACCATTCTTCAGCCTCTTCTTTAGCTTTTGTGGCCGCTTCCATAGGTGGGTAATGCCTACCCTAAAAAATTAGCTCATTTGTTGACTTTCATAATTTCCAAAGAATCCACTGCCATGACATTATGGATTGTTGCTGGCTGTTATTCCAAAGTCATAATGGATTTCAGTTTTTGTGAAGAAAATGAAGTTCTTTTATTAAATGCGATTACAGTGTTTTCATTACGATATGCATTTTTAAATGGCCGCTGTATATACGTTTAATTGGTACTTTTAACATATATATTGGTAAACTACTTTAACATACTTATAAGTAAACCAAGTCTTTAGTGCTGTAATCAAAACCTTTTAGTTTCAAAAAAGAAAAATACAATATTTTGTTCATTATAAACGCAAAAAATCAAACAATAAAAAACTAAAAAAAAATATGGAACATAAAATTTTTAATGGTACATATTACAGTCATGAAAAATATATTCGTTTGTAAATTTAAATAGAAAAAAGATCTAAACTTGGCTGATAAAATAATTAAATTAAACTTAGTTTTAGATTTAAATTCAATAGTTGTAATTTACCAACATAGTTTAATTAAAGAAATATATATTTTTTCACTTGTATTTTCTTTTCTTACGTGCTTTATTATACGTTGTATTTGCATTTTTAAAAAAATTCAACGTTTCATTAATACATTTTGGTAGTGGTGGTATTTGTTTACCATTTAGCTACGATACATGGTTTGTTAAGGAGACTAATACATAATCAATCCAAATAGGAAAAATAACATCATTGGGAGTCAAATCTCATAACACATATTATATTTTTCGATAAACGGATCATTGTTCGGCCAAACAAAGAAGCCGACTTAAAGACATTGTACAAGAAAACGCTTAACGCAGAGCATATTCTTCTGACCAAGATATTGTTAACTCAATCCAGAAAAATTACATAATTCTCCGATCACCACACTAGGTCTTACGACTAGATTAAGAGAAATATGGATTTAGATAAACGAATAAAAGGACGACCAATATATAGAATATATACATACACTTATATTCCTGACAGAAATGTGATTTATTGATTGGTAAACTAATGCTTTCAAGTTTCTATGTTCATCGCTATTCTACGGAGAGTCCCGACCACAGTCGTGAAACCGCTGTGTTATCTCTTCTAACTCTTGCCAATTATTCTTGTGGCCAATCCAACATAACTGACAGGTTTTCGGCTTGCGGATATAATTGTTTGTAGAATCAGCCAACACCAATGACAAATATAATTTGTAGAGAAATGAATGAAAAAAAATAACCAAACCTAAATTTGGTAGTTATTATAAAATACTAGAATCGATTAAAATTTAATATCGAAATTCTTTTAACAGTCTGAAAAGACGTATAACAAGAAGGTAAAAGCCTTAAATCATTACATATGAATGGTGCATTTTAATTTCTTTTGGTAATGGAGTAAATCATGAGCTAAATTTAAAGTAATTCTAAAAGCCTATTAAAGGATACGTATTATTCTGCAGAAAAATGTGTACTGTGACCAAAAGAGATCCCAATATTTTTTGATAGATGGTGGAATTTGGGTCCTAATCTAAAATCATATAATGACTTGCTTTTTTCTCGCAAGACAATTAAACCACATATTTTATAGTATTAAATCAAAACGTTTAGCTAAAAATTAGTAATATATACACGTTTAAATGAAACGTCGTTAATTTAGAATTTTTTGTGTTGTTTTGCTAATAGAATTAGTGACGTTCCTGTTTTTTTTTTTTTTTAATTATTGTCCGTGAAGTCAATAAATGAAACACTATGATGAATTTCAATATTAAGTTGATCAGTTATATATTTTTGTGTTTTATTATCAAGATTATAAAAATATAAGAGAAGATTTATAAAAATAGTTGGTGATTTGTGACTTTTTGAGAAAATACACGTTTAAATATTTTGACTCTTTGTCTATATTTTTGTTTTAATTAAGAGTTAAATGCTATATGTCGTGTTCTTTGTACGTTGCCGACCTAATTACCAATTGGTCAAACAAAAATAAAGAAGGGTGGTACTGATTTATTTTACTTTTTTTTTACAACAATAAAAACATTCGTAAGACAGTAATGATTTATTTATATACACACGATAACATAAACATTAGTAGTATGATATAAAAAAAAACAAAAAAAAAAACGTTGATACACGAGTTCATAAATATTTGGCAGAAACATTAATTATGAGTCGGAATGGGTATTTGTAATTAACTTAAATCTGTATTTTCCCAATGCAGTAATTAAAGGTTAGATAATTGGTAAAAAGTAAAAAAGAGAAAATCAAATGGACAGAAAATGGAGAAAACTTTCTTAGAGAGAGAGAGAGAGAGAGAGAGAGAGAGAGAGAGAAGAGAAAATAATCTGACAGCGAAGAAAATAAAAAAGAAAGTGTTAGAAAAATCTGAGCCTTTCTTTCTTCTCTCTTACGCGTTCTTCTTCTTCTTCTTCTTCTTCCTTCCTTTGTCTCTTTCCCAGAAAGTATCATTAACCCCTTTTTCGCTTTCTTCTTTCTTCTCCTCTGACTTTTCTTTTTCTCCTTGGCATCTTTAGTTTTCAATTATATTTTGTTCTTCGTATATAATACATCAATCTTTGTGGATTTTTTCGATTTGGGTTAAACAACGGAGACGGAATCCACGATAAAATCCTCCCCCCGGATTCTATGGCTACCGCGGCTATTTTCTCGTCTCTGCGGCGGAGGAGATCGCCGTCATTAGAGGCTTTTTTGGCTCCCGTTGACCTCTCCGGGATCGCTCTTGTTCAAACCCTAGCTTCAATTTCGACGGAGGTCATCTCTTGTTTCAGGGGTATAAGATTCTCGTTCCAACGCAGGAACGCTCGTTCTCTGATTCGTAAGATTGAGATCTTCGTCGTATTGTTCGAATTCCTTTCTGAATCACTTTGGGGGTCGAGAACAAGCTTTGTCTCTTCATCGTCGACGGCGTTGCTTTGTCTCAAGGAGCTTTATCTTCTCCTTTACCGTTCCAAGATCCTCGTCGATTACTGCGCTCAATCCAGTAAGTTATGGCTATTGCTGCAAAACCCATCGATTTCTGGCTACTTCCATGATTTGAATCAAGAGATTTCGACTCTTTTGGATGTTTTACCGATCAGCGATCTCGGTCTCAGCGACGACATTAGAGAGCAAATCGAGCTATTGCAGAGTCAATCTAGTAAATCGAGATTGTACATCGATAAGAACGACGAGTCGTTACGTGAAACATTCTATTCGTTTCTCGACGGATTTGAGAACGGAGAGATACCTAAGTCAGTTGCTCTGAGATCCTTCTTCGTAGAGAAATTGGGAATTAGGGATTCCAACTCTTGCAGAACCGAAATCGAGTTTTTGGAAGAACAGATTCTAAATCACGATGGAGATTTGGAGCCTACGGGTTCGGTGATCAATGGGTTTGTGGCGATCACACGATACTGTAGATTTTTGTTATTCGGATTCGAAGAAGATGGATTGGAGTGGAGAATCGAGAATCCGAAGAAACCCAGAAAAGGGTTGGTAGCACAGGAGATAGGGGACACATTCATAACAGTTCCAAAGGATTTCGTTTGCCCAATCTCTCTTGATTTGATGACAGATCCTGTGATTATTTCTACAGGGCAAACTTATGATCGGAGCTCCATAGCTAGGTGGATTGAAGAAGGGCACTGTACTTGTCCTAAAACCGGGCAAATGCTCATGGACTCTCGGATCGTGCCCAATCGAGCTCTGAAGAATTTGATAGTACAATGGTGCACAGCGAGTGGCATATCTTATGAGTCGGAGTTTACAGATTCCCCAAACGAGGCTTTCGCATCGGCTCTTCCGACAAAAGCTGCGGTTGAAGCAAACAAAGCCACTGTTTCGATCCTTATTCAGTATCTAGCAGATGGGACTGAAGCAGCGCAAACAGTGGGAAATCCGTCTTCTAGCCAAAACCGGGAAAGAAAACCGCGCGTTCATCTCGGAAGCAGGCGCGATACCGCACTTGCGCCGCCTTCTCAAATCCGAAAATGCTATCGCGCAAGAGAACTCTGTGACCGCGATGCTTAACCTCTCGATCTACGAGAAGAACAAGAGTCGGATCATGGAGGAAGACGATTGTTTGGAGTCTATAGTAAGCGTCCTCGTCTCGGGTCTGACGGTGGAAGCGCAGGAGAACGCAGCAGCCACATTGTTCAGTCTCTCTGCGGTACACGAGTATAAGAAACGGATAGCAATTGTCGATCAATGCGTTGAGGCGTTAGCGTCGCTGCTTCAAAACGGGACATCGAGAGGGAAGAAAGATGCGGTGACAGCGTTATATAACTTATCGACACATCCAGATAACTGCAGTAGAATGATTGAGGGAGGAGGAGTGTCGAGTCTTGTTGGAGCTCTCAAGAACGAAGGCGTAGCAGAGGAAGCAGCAGGAGCTTTGGCTTTGTTAGTAAGACAATCTCTTGGAGCTGAGGCTATAGGGAAAGAGGAGTCAGCTGTGACGGGGCTCATGGGAATGATGAGATGCGGAACTCCGAGAGGGAAAGAAAACGCGGTTGCTGCGTTGCTCGAACTCTGTAGAAGCGGTGGAGCCTCTGTGGCGGAGAAAGTGTTGAGAGCACCTGCGATTGCGGGATTGCTGCAAACTCTTTTGTTTACCGGGACGAAGCGGGCTAGACGGAAAGCGGCTTCGCTTGCTCGCGTTTTCCAGAGGCGTGAAAATGCAGCTATGCGGTCAGGCGGTTACGGGTTTGTAGGCAATTCGAACGGGAATAGAGACGGCGGCAGTTTTACGACGGATGTCTCTGTTCCAATTTCAATCTCCATCTCCGTACCTGTATTGTGATCTATGTTTAGTTTAGAAGTTACCAAAAAAAGAAACTCTCAAGAGGGAACTTTTTTTTTTTTCTTGTGGTCTTCTTGTTTCACTGTTTGTCTATATTATATACATTTATTGGTTGGGTGGTATAATACAAGTAAAATTTTAGAGAAGATATGTGTACGTGTAAGGTCTTTTATGTGTTTTGTATTTGTTATGTAACTATCAAACCTATTGCATTGTGATAGTACCTAAAAGGAAATTGCGTTTAATTATTTTGAGATGTTTAAAAATTGAAAATATGAGAAAATTGGCTTCCAAGGTAAAAGAAAGAAGAGCATGCATATAGATATATATATATATATATATATTATAGTTTAATAAAGGTGGATTATACTTAGATTTAAAGATATAAGAAAAAAGTTTTAAGTAAGAAATACTTCAGAGTATTGACTAATGGAGAAACCCCTTTAAGGAAAACATTCAACAAAAAGAATAATTACATAACAAAAAAAGGAGAAAAGTGAGGGTTGAAGTGTGATTTGGATGGTCTCTCCACTTGTGAAATTGATAGAAGAATATTATTACAAATGATAAAAGCATTAGAAAAAATGGAGTTAATATATTCATTTCAAAAAGTAGGAGAAAGAGAGAATCTCTAATAAAATATAGTTTTTTTTTCCTTTTATTATACAACTGTGTTTATGATTTAAAAATGTGGATTTACATATTTCAATCTCAAAGTTGATTTAAAGAAAGATTTTCAACTGCAAAGTCCTACAGATTTCAAGTCTCTATTAAGATACGATGATACATGCATATTGAATATGTCATTGTATAGACACTATATAATCGGCAAAAATTTACAAAAAAATATCATAATTAATTCTAATCCTACTTAGTGGATTTCATGAAATATATTTTGGAGATAAATGATTACAAATTGACATAAGATAAGTGTCATCCACTATTTTTTGTTCTTTTTTGAAGTGGATGTGACTTATTGTGTTTTTGCCTTTTTGGAGTTATATTATCATGTGCGTATGCGCATTATCATCCTATTAACCATCTTATGATATTTATTTATTTCATGCATCTTTGTAATTCGTTTCGTGATTTCAATATCTAAAGGTTTATATACATTAGGATTGTCCACCGGACTTAGTTTTATTTACTCTCATTTGCATCTTACTTGGCATGGAAAACCAAACAACTTTAGAAAACCAAAAGAAGAAAAAAAAAAAACCTTTTTGGGATGCATGGAAAGACATTTTGCACATACAAACTTACGAATTTGGCTTTTTTTTTATATATAGATTCTTTGATGTTTTCTAACTTTGAAGAGATGCGTTTTGACATTTTTTTCATACACTCCAGATTTATGGATAAGACGTGCGTAAAATATCAGGATAAAGTGTTTTGACATGCACATGATAGATGCTTATTGACTATTTGTTACATTAAGTTAAAGAGATAAAAATGTGAATTAACTAATGTGTACCGCATGTTGCACTTACTAGGCAGAATCAACTAATTAGGAATTTCTACTAATCTAACACAACGTAATTACTAAACATTTGATCACTGTATCGTTTATATTAAGTATTTGATTTATTTATACAGAACCATTGTAGTTGTCCATATCGTGAATTTTAAAAATGGAAAGAATTAATTAGATAACTGATATATGTAAAATATATATACACATAAATATATAATAATATATATATATATATCTTCTTGAATGATTCAATGAAAGATAATGGGCACGCATACACAATTTCTTTTCTTCCTAGTTTTGTTTTATATGATAACGTTCGTAGTATTATAACGCACGTTCAAAATATTGACTTTTGACTCCATCCACCGTCACATGCATGTTTGCTACTTAGAAAAATTAGACTGAAAATCTAAGATCGATTCAGACGTTGTCTCCACAATCCCTCCATTAACTGATACACAAGTTTCGAACATTCAAACCCGTTTTAAAAGCTATTTAGAAAATATTAAACTTTTAACATCTTTCTCTCCACAGATAGAAACGGTAAAAGATGAACAGCAAGGTGTGGTCAAGCTTCAAAATCATGTTAAGCCCAATGCTATACGATTTTTAACAAAACGTTTAAACACTAAGGACAAGAAAAGAAGCGGCAGATTAAGAAAAGGTTCACTTTTTTTTTTATAAGTTGCATTGATGAAATCAGAATTGCGTGTTCCCTAAGTTAACAGAGGTAACAAAAAGAAGTTTATAATAAATACATTAAAAACATATCCAACCTCGCCACAGACCTCTCTATAACCGAAAGAAGGTGATAAAAAGAAGAGTTTTTAGTAAGAGTTTTGCCAGAGCTGCTGGGTTTGATTCGAGGGCTGACCAGCCTGATCCCCTGCACCGTCTCTAGGGTTTTGCTGCTGGCGCTCGAGCGACATTTCTGTTTGGGACTGATAGAAATTAGGGTAGCCATGAGATCCATAATGCTGTTGTTGCTGAGCTTGACGATACCCTCCTGCTGCTTGCTGAGTCTGTTGTAGTTGTTGTTGTGCTTGGAGGTTGTAGTATGTGTTAGCCGGAACACCAGACATGGTTCGAGAACCATGACCGTGATGCCACATTGCCGAGTTTTCGTTCTGAAAGTTTAAAGCAGGAGGACAAATGTCATCAAGCGGTTCTTGTCTGAAAAACAAAGAAGTGTAGGGAAGTGACATTAAAGAGATGATACCTGCTGCTGCTGCTGAAGTGCCAACAGGTGATTACTCTCTTTGTATTGAGAACTAAGAACATCTTCATAACCTATCGTTGTACCGGTAGGAGCAGACTGTTGGTTAAGTGGGAAGTTTCCAGCGGATCCAACATTGTTGGAGTTTCCAAATCCATAAGCGGAGGCAGGAGCTGTTGCAGACTGTGGCAAATTACTGGGAGAGAGATTGGTCTTGTACTGCGGAAGCAATGCAGCTAGTTGCTGGTGGTATGAGCTGTTACCACCAAACGTTTGCTGGAAAGCTGATGGCATGTATGGATAATTCTGAGGCATTAGAGGATAACCAATCATGTTTGCAAAGTGTGCTAGCGGCATTGTGGGTTGAGAGTAAGGATGCATTGGAAGCTGTTGAGGAAAAGCTGGTCCAGTTGCGATATTACCACCGGGTAAGGTTTGCTGGGTTGGCTGCGTTGCCGGAATTACATTGCCACGGAGCGCCTGCAATGTAAGGAATTTACTGCCTTCAGTCAAGCAAACAAAACAATATTTGACGACTAACAAGACATGACTACTTCCTACTAGAGAAAAGCTAAGAGAAGTTAAGGCAAAGGGGTTATTCACCTCTGGCATGGAAATGCTTTGGCCACCAAGTGATGAAGCATTTTTGCTATTTCTTGACTGCATAGACTGTGCAAAAGGGGAATACTGGAAATCAAGCTCCCTCGCATTTTGTGCTGTTTCTGCCAATAAACTGTTGGGAACTGAGTGTGTATACCCCTCCTGAGGGAAAAAAAACAAGAAACAATGTTAGCAATGGCCATTCGGGAATTTCATGGGCACTACTAGCCTCGTATCACTTCAGAGATCACAAAACTACCTTTACAGCAAAACTATGAACAGCCAGAATGCAGTATATAGAAAGGAAAACGAGGTTCCCTTAAAAGATATCATATATAATGCAAAATTTAGCTTACCATCACATTCGATAATGAAGCAAGATTCTGCATCTGATTTTGTGCATTTGTCTGTGAGGCATCATATGCAGTATTCAGCTGCTGCTTAGGATACCCTGGCTCAGACTGAGCAAATGTGTACTGGCGCTCTTGAACAGTCTCGGGGTTTTCTTGCTTCAGAACCTCTGGCCTAGATTCTAAAGAATCATCATAATTTCCAGCAGCAGGTGCGTGGCCCATATTGCCATTGGCCGTACTTCCAAGATGTTCATCTCCATAGAACTCAGTATTTCTGCAAAACAAGCATTGCTCAGTTGGTATATAAGAGATAAAAATGAAACCCATAATATATTTTGGAAAGTAGTAATGGAATACCTAGCATCTGAATGTTCGAGCTGTCGAGCTACATCAGGACTTTCTTCTGCGTTGTTGCTCAAAGGCCTTGATCCAAAAACTCCAAAACTTCCAAAACATAATTGCGAGCATTCTTCTGTATGGATTAGCAAATGATTTGGAATAAGAACAGCAGGTCTATCCTCTTCATGCGACGCTTCTTGATCATGACTATCTACGGTTAGTTGTTGAAAGTCGGCCGAACCAGATGAAACCTCATCTTCATCTGTAAATTAATAATGAGACAGTGAATAAGATACAGCCAAAGAACACCAAAAGATCCTCTCATACGCTACAGATTTTCAAACATTTTGTTTTTTCTTTTTTGTACAACTTCAAAATTTGAGCATCAGCTCTACCACCAAAACAGATCAGACAAAGTATACTTTCAGAACAAACCAAATAGCGAAGAAGCTTTCATCCACCCCCAGCAGAACTATAATTCACATGATCAATAAACACAAGCCGCCCCAATATGGAGCAGAAAAAGTATCATAATGACACTTCTAGCAATCATTGTGATTTAATTGATGAAGAGACATATTTTCATTCACAACACAGATCCAGAGAGTGCTCATATAGCCATCAACAGAAAAATCAGACAAACACACCAATTTTTATATCCGGGATAGGCAATAAGAAACAGTTATATATATTCAAGAGATTACCTCTGTGGTGCTCTACAGGATGGCTCTGCGTCTGATACGTGTACTGATTATCATTAAATTCAGACGAAACTCCAGACTCATCTTCCTGGACATTTCTACCAGCAACCAAGTCAGGTTGCACATGATCGACTCCCAGATTCTCAGAAGGGCCATTTTCTGCTAAATGTATATTTTCTAACCGGTCCCTCAGATGTTGATCTACTCTATCGGATTGGAAATCAGCTGGACCATTGCATATCTCTGACTCTGCTGGTGCTACTGATACAGAAGATGTACTAGGGGCCAGTGGCTTCTCAATAGACGGCCATTCATCTTTAACAGGGACCTGGTGATTTGCATTAACTTCATGCTCGTGATTAATCTCAGAACGCATATTGACATTTTGGTTTGAGTTTGTTGTCTTGTTCTGTGGTCTACCCATCTTCACAATGTCAGCCATAGACATCTGGCCTGGAGCTCCAAACCACGCAGTTTGATGTCTAGAAGCAGACTGTGATGATGATATTCCATCGCCCGAGGCACCAGATGGCAATTTGTTTTCCGCGACAACAGAATCACTGAATAAAATATGCAGCGTAGATCAGAAACATGCACAGCCCAAATGGAAATATGTACAAAAATATAATTCAAGAAGAAAAAAAACAAACAATTGAAAAAGCTATAAAAGATAAATCTTCTATTCTCACACGTACAACTAAACTCAGCATGTAAAACCTTTTCATTGCTACTAGTTAATCAGTACATGAACAACTGAATGGATATAAATCTCAGATCTTTCAGAAATTAAAGATGTGCAATAAACCAGTAAAACTAATTGATATCATACTACATACCTACGCCATAGGTCATATAGACACTTTAAGCTCTCAGGCAGAGTTTTAACCAACTAAAAATTTGTTTTCAAAGAAGGACGAGGCCTGAGATCAAACAAAATGATCACATAATTCTAATATTTCGTGATATTTCTTAAGCACATCATAACCTCGGAATTCTACTAAATGGATTCTACCAATACAATCCTTAACTAAATGGATGAAATATGAAACCAATTATATGATTCAATATGAAGCACACAGAACTTTTACTGAATTTTTTTCAATATCCAAACTCCGAACTGCAAAAGAAAGAGACCACTCAAGGGAAAACCTGTGACGTGTCTGATGGTGGTTTGCCACCCCAGAAGCAGAAGACCAAGAAGCTGTGTAACCCTGGGTTCCACTCTCTTTCTTGTTTGTAGATTTTCCCTGGAAGTTTCCAGAATCTGAACAACAGAAACACATAAAGCATGAATCCTATGGTTAAAACTATATACATTTTATGTATCCAAGAGACCATATTTATACCAGTAGAGCTGAAATGGCTTGATCCGATTCGTCCAGCATAGCGATCAGATGCACCTCTACCACCGCGGTTGTATGTGTTATTAGCACCACGCAGCCGGGAATCCGGTATATCCCTTGTCTGAACAGAAAGAAAAGACTTCAAAACTCGCCAAAGTTCCAGTAACCAAAATGATAACTAGCTAAACCTAGAATTCATTTAATTCCAGCAAAACATCAAGAGTCAGGTGCTACATGAGGACAGCTAGGAAGAAAGCGTTTACAGGGAGTAAGTAGTCCTCAGCCATGAAAACATAATTGCTACAATATTTCGACACCATTAGACGTGTCAATGTAAGAAATTGTGACTAGAAACAGAAGATAATGGTATCAGATATACTTTTGGGCATGTACTAAAACACCAATTAGTTTGCATTTAAAATGCTAGCACTGGACACGGAAAGCACAAAACACATTCCCTGGTCTATTAGACGTAAGAAGACGAGTTTCAGCATTAACTCACCTCTTTCTTCTTTTCTTTTTTGCTCTTTACCTCGTGAAAAGGATCTGGGTAGGGAAAAAAAAGGTATCAATATCATTAATAGACGCCAACTGAAACAAAGACAAAGCCTTGAAGCTGAGACCTAACTTTCACAAGAAAGTATGAAAACAAAATATAAACTTTCACCAAAGTAACAAAAAAACAAACTTTCACCAGAGAGTATGTAAGAAAAAGACCTTAAATAGGAAGTACTGAAGAAAGAATGAATAGTGCAAAACTGAAGATCGGGAACTAAGAAAGCAAATCATTAGCAACAGCTACCCTAAAAACACTACTTGATGATTTCAGAAACAAAAACAAGCTAGAAAGTTTGATAGTTCCAAGGGGAACACAAAAAAACCATTGAAAGAGTGACACAACTTTAGATTTTTTTTAACACAAAAAAAAAAAATCTATCAGAATTAAAACCCCAATCAAACCCTAATAGAAACCCTAAATAATCAGTCAATTTCGATAAAACCTCCTGGGGAAACATGCAAACCCTACTCTTCTCCGCCACCAAAAATCCACAATTTACTTCCTAACAATCCAAAAACACAGCACCGAACATGCCTACACAACAATTTGAGGGAAAAAGAAGGAACCTTGAGAGAGGAGGCGATTAACGGCTTCGTTAGGATCCATATTGCACTCTTTAAGCATAGAATAGATCTCAGCCTCGGGAGAGTTTACAATTTCCTTCAAGCTCTGTACTATTTTTCTGGACCCAGACGGAATATCGTTAAATCCATTATTGCCTTTTTTCGCTCCGGCACTTCCGCCGCCGCCAACGCTAACCTTGCTGCTGCTCATATTATCCGCCGTAAGCTGCCTCTCACTCTCTTGGATCTGGACAGATATATCTGGACAGAAAATATATCGACGCTCTCTGTGGCCTTGTCAGTCGCGAGAATACGAAGAAGGAGAAAGAAAAAGTAGGAAGAAGATATATCTCTGTAGAAGGAAACCCTCTCTCGATTTTTCACCGTATTGAATAATTTTTTTTCTTTCCTTTTCAAAATTGTAAAATTACTAGACCGTACTTACGGTTCTCTTGTTTAAACCAGCCTTTCTAAATTAAACCGAAAATTAATGAGATTTGAGATTTTGTATCGTCTGTAAACCTAAACTTTAGACCCATTTACTACTAGGCCCCGAGCCGTCTCACAATTTGCCCACCGTCCAGCCCATTAAATTGTTTCTGGCCCATTTATGATTATTAAGGGTTTTCTAAGACCTTGAATTTGTTCTCGCTTCAAACACATGGCTTTTTGATTCCGATTCTGATTTCGAAGCAGGGAAACAAACTTTGGAGTTTGGACAAAACTTCCTCGCTACCTACGTTGTAGTTATATCGCCTCTCGTAAATCACATAATGTATGCATGTGTGCCCTTCTTTTGTATTCTGACCCATTGATTTGGATTGATATCGTTTCCTATGAAAGGTTACTAGTTTGGGTTATATCTTCCGGAAAAAGTTAGCACATTAACTTTCTCAAAAAAGAAACACTAATCTGAAAAAGATTTGTATTGCGAGAAAAGGTTAGAGACAAAATGAACGAAAAAAGAAACTTGTTTACAAGAGAAGATACATATAAAGAGAGAGAATCGCAACTGGGCTTAATAAGCAGATTCCTTATGTTTCATAGGAAACACTTTAGCTTTTCGTTATTTTAACTTACTTACAGGTTCTTTGTGTTGCTCGATTTAGTACAACAACTGTTAAAAGGACTTGTAGTAGCTTTAAACGAAAACATCCTCCAATATTAGCGTTGATTTCAAAAGTTAAATAAGATAAACATTGGTTATGCTCACTTCTAGTGCGAAGCTACGATATAATACAATCTTCATATGTCATTATAATAATCTTTTCAGACTAAGACACAAATCAAGTAAACATAACTACTTGGGCAAAAAATGTAAAAAAAACTCTTTTTTCACTACATACCCATCTCATATTTTTCATCTTCGTTAATGAAATAGTTGGAAGAGGTTTGAATCTTCTTATATATTTCCATGTACTATATAAGTTTATCTGTAAATACCTTTTCCTCTTTATGGTGTTTTCTCTTGCTTGAGGATTCTAGCTTCGTAGTTTCTCCTTTCTCAAGTTTTCTTATATTCTCATACATGTCTTCGCGTCCCTCTCTCTCCCATCCCAAGAAATCTTTGATTCTATGATTCTCCTTTTTTCTTCATCTTTATATAAATATTATATATCTATACCTGAGAGGGAACTTCTTCGCAAGCATTCTATCTTTCCTCTACCAAATCCCAAGACTACCTGAGAAGTCGTTCTCTTGTTCTCTCTCAAAAGCTTAACTTACACAAGAAACAGGAAAAAAAATGACTCACCGTATAGCTCCTCCATGTTTCCAGATCATGTTTTTATGTCTTCTAATCACCTCACGTAATCTCTCTGCGTCTGATACCAACATTAGAATCGTGAATACGCTGCTTTGTTTTTTCCTGCACATTCTCTAGGTGATTTAGTGTTTGTGTTTTTGCAACGAACTGACCTGATTTTTTTTCTGATGATTGGTTTGGTTTCAGCACTAGATGTTATAATAGCTCAGGGAGGACAAGGTGATATACCAGTTGTTAATCCTACATCTCCCGGTGGCAGTACCACCACACCAACCATAACCCAACCATCACCGCCTTCCTCAACGTTCCCAGGTCCAATCACGAACCCAAATCCACCAACCGGAGGCTATCCGCCACTTGATGGTACAACCCCAACCGGTGGCTATCCACCACTTGATGGTACAACACCAACCGGTGGTTACCCACCACTTGATGGTACTACACCGACCGATGGTGGTGGTGGTGCACCTAGTGGAGGCGGAGGTGGTGACACTGGTGCAGGTGGTGGTGGTGGTGCACCTGTTGGTGGCGGTGGTGGTGATACTGGTGCAGGTGGTGGTGGTGCTGCGCCTGGTGGTGTTGGTGGCGGTGGCCAGTGGTGTATAGCGAAAGCAAATGCTTCACCAACATCATTACAGGTGGCTTTGGATTACGCTTGTGGGTATGGAGGAGCTGATTGTGGCCAGATCCAACAAGGTGCAAGCTGTTACGAGCCTAACACTATTCGTGATCATGCTTCCTTTGCTTTCAATAGTTATTACCAGAAGCATCCTGGTTCAGACAGCTGCAATTTTGGAGGGGCTGCACAACTTACCAGCACAGATCCAAGTAAGACATTTTTACTTTTTTATTTGCAAGTCTACAAAGATTTTATCAAAAGATCCAGGAAAGTAGAATTCATTAAGTAAACCTGCATACTAGCATCCATACTTCCTGCTTCTTTCTTTGCTGCCTCCATGAACGGTGTGAGCTATTTGAGACCTCTACAACTGATAGATATTTTGAGTGTCTAGTTTAAGTTCATGAACTTAGGAATACTATCCCACCATTAGCATATGATTCCAATGTGTCAAAGAGCTCGACAACAACTAGAGTTTTCACCTTTTTACGCTAAAGATAAATCTGAGACTGGTACTCAAATCTGCTCTTATACTCCTCCAGGTAAAGGAAGCTGTCGCTTCTCAGCATCATCAGGAACAGTCAGGTATGTTTCTCTTTCCACTATATTTAACGTCTTAACCTGCC
The DNA here is from genome assembly GCA_039880935.1 of Streptanthus diversifolius. NCBI lineage: Eukaryota > Viridiplantae > Streptophyta > Magnoliopsida > Brassicales > Brassicaceae > Streptanthus > Streptanthus diversifolius. The sequence continues at coordinate 22,935,955 of JAXGFM010000014.1, read as the reverse complement.
AGAGAAATGTGAGAAAAATCATACTAATTTCTCTATGCTAAATGCAGCACAAGCCCTCCAAGTCAACTGAGTCCACCAGATTTTAATTCCCCACCATCTACTTCTACATACCCACCGCCAATAACAACTCCAGCTACAGGCATACCTGGTTCCGGACCACCTTATGGCGTGGCAGAGCCAACAGGGCTTCCGAGTTCAGCAATTCATGCGTCACATAGCTTCCTCTCAATATTTACAGCAGTTGGGATACTAATGCCACTGCTCAGGCAAAACTATCTTTGAACGGACAAGGGTTTCAGGGATTCAATCATTCTCTGCAAATTACGAGGCGTGTTTTCTATATATACCATCACGATAGTATGGAGTTCAAGAAAGCAGCCGTGATCAGCAAGAAGATTTTTAATCTAGGACCCTACGATCATCATCTGTTCTACTGCTATAGTTCATAATGGGAAGTATATTTATTTAGTAGGAGATATTACAAAATCAAAGGGCTTAGGTTATATACATTCTTGTAGACACATTAAGCATAATGTATCTCTCCACAGTTTTAGAGAATAAAAAATACTTAGGGGGCGGTTAAAATAAATACAAAAAAGGGAAAGATATGCACCAAATAAATTGAAAGGTACTTCAAGTAGTTACATACCTGCAAGCACTCCAAAACGGGTAGGCACACCGACGATGGAGAGACAAGCTCCACAATACCTGCAGCGTTTTAAAACAGTTGCTTGCATTACAATAACCTTAACAATACTTTTCCAATTTCTCTATTCCTGATCTTCTACGTGGAAGTTTTCGACGCCAAACCAGTTCACCGTGGAATCATATGCGACTAAAAGATCAATCTGTTACCAACGAACAGTGCCATATACAAGCATCTCATAAACACCAGATAAACACAATCACATTGACTTGATGAGTAACATTGAGTAAGTAAACATATCACATTATGTCTTGTCTGTTCATACACATCGTTACAGTGATTTACAGATAACAGTTCTTTGGTCACACGAGTATAGTTATATCAATAAAAGGACCGATACAACTGTGACACCGATGATGCCTAAAGTGGCAACAACTGAACCCTGATCAAACGCTTTCTGCAAGCTGCCTGCTCGTGAGAAATGCTGGAAAGCCAGAAAACAAGATATTGCCAAAGAAATGAGAGCCCCTTCTTGCTTCCCTCTGCAGGTGAAATGGAGCCAATGAGTCTCGACTAAAGAAAAGAAAACCATAATCTCAAAAATATTACATTTCTCTAAAAACTCAAACCTTATGCTCATAACTTGATAAGGCGCTACAATCGCCAAGAGTAATGCAATGAATAGCAGTTCAAGTTCACCTATAAAAAGAGCATTCCGGAAAAAAATATCACCAGCAGATACAGAGAGAGATAAATCTCTGCAAATTTAAGACCTGACGAGACAGAAAAAAGTTTTCGATAATAGCATGATGCCAAATCGCGATATAAAGCATGTGAAAGGCAGTTAACAAAAAAAACTACATAACAACCTGGGAAAGCGAAGAACAGTCGAGCAAGAAGCGCCAGGAATGCTGTCCAGATGCCATATTCACCCCTGCAAATTAGATGCAGAAGTTTAAAGATGGCCGTAAGAACATACATAGCAAAAGACACAAGCAGTGGTAATGAAAAGGTAATCATGTAGCCATCTAAAAGCTTACTTTGCCCAGGAGATGATGCTTGATGGAGCGGTTAGAGAAAATAGCGGAACAACAAAGGACTTGTGGATACCGCTTCCCCTTGCAAGCATCAATCCACTACCAAAGAAACACCATTTAGTATAGTAATTCAACTTATGCTGTTGACATTATTACACACTCAGCTAAACTAAAATTATGCTGTTGCCAACATCTGCATCACTTACACGCATGAGATTGCCGAGATCCACTGTAGATTATGGACAGACATCGGAGCAGCATAACAGACCACATTCGATCCTCTCTTTTGCTGCTGATGATCGATCGATACTCTGCCGATATTCAGAACGAGAACAGTTTCACAGAAGGAAATTTCAAATCCACTGTTCGAGAAATTGGAATCGCGCGTTTCTGTGTCTCTCCATACCTTAGCGGATTGAAGCAAACAGCACTCGTACTGTGACCCACACCGGAGAGATGTGACGCACACGGCCGGACTTTAAGAGAGAGAAACGGTCTCTTGTGCTGGAGAGAGACGATACGGGGAGATGAGATACAGAGACTCGCCATGTATTCTGTTAGAAGACGGTGGTTGAAGGAAGATGACGGAGTGATCTTTCCGTTAAATTGTATCATTGCATGCAATATGGTCGCCACGTGGACGGTGAAGGATTTCGCGCAAATGCTTTTAAAGTGGGCTCGAGTTACACGTGATTGGTGAAAAAGCCTTACACAATCATCATAGGAATCTTGAATCTCCACCGTTGGCATCAACTCAAAAGATGCAAATCTATCCACGTCAGCTTTAAAATATTCAATTAATTGATTAAAATCAATCGCATGTCGGCAAGAACAACCACACCTCAGATCTGTAAGCATCTTTCTTCTTGCTTTGGACATGACAAAACTTCCATGTTGATTAAGAGTTTATATCTGAATCTTTTTTACGTTTACATGAGAATTAAAATTTTCTCAAAATAAAACAGTTCCTTCAAAATAAAAATAAAAAATAAAAGACTTATGAGTACTGTATATTAGAATGAATATTTTCCAAAAAAAAATGAAAAGACGAGATTTGAGAGTTCTTTTTTCTTACTGTACAAATTGCCAAAGCTTTCAATAAATAAAAGCAACAAGAGTAACAGAGAGTTACAACACAATACCCACATAAAACCGAGTATTCATGGTTTCTTAATATATACTCCATGGAACCAAAAAACATGAAGAAAAAAAGAAAAACAAAGTAGATACTCCAGCTGCAGCATTTAGAACCTGCAGATCGAAAACACACTTTGCAGGGTCCTGCATCAGTTTAACTCTGCCTTTCACCAATATGTACGGTTAAAAATTAGTACTCAAGAAAAACAGCCATGATCGCAACACCGAGTCTTCTTTACTCTTGTGTCAGCTCTTCTCTCTACCATCGTCATCATCATTGAGCTCACAGTCAAGGAAATCCACATTCTTAGTATCCTCAGCAATAATCTATAAAGAACAAAAAACACGATAGCCTCTCAATGTATCAACGCTACTATGCAAGCATTAACTTCATTTTCGATCATTTAGATTGTTGTTCCAGACCAAAGAGTAACATTTTTTCAACAGCTTTACCTGTTCAACAGAGTCTGAATTGTTAGGTGTGTCGAAAATAATTGGACGGCAACGCATGTCTTCATTCATCAAGCTTGAGTTCTGAAAATGGGCTATAAGGGCAGATTTTCCTTGTATCCGAGCATATGCCAATGATGCTACTTTCTCACTGTTAAACTTCTCCCACTTCTTCCCGTTAAAAGCCTGCAATGGATGTTTTATGTTGAGTTCATCTTCTGAGTCATCTTCACTGAATTTAATAGTACTTAGAAGGAAAGCAGAGAGAGATGGAGACCTCGTAAAAAGGAATGATGAGATCTGGAGAGAGCATATTTATGAATGCATAGCCAACATTGCATTTGTTCTGCAAAACCATAAAGATTTATTAACCGCTCGTTGTATCAGTCAGTGAATCTGTAACTTCGAATTTTTGATGAGTCTTTTTACCTTAAAATCAATGGGCAAATACAGAAAGTTGTAAGTTCCTCGGTTCTTTTCATCAATCGCCGCTAACAACATCTTTGAGGTGTATCTGTAGATTAAAGCATGAAAGAAAATTATATTCCGAGCAACATTTCACAAAAGAAGTAACGGTAAAGAAAAGAAAAGCTTACTTATTTGGAATGTTCTTAATCATCAAGGTAGTCCGAGAATCTTCTCCATTCATAATTTTGTCCAAATCAAGTTGAAACTGCTTCCTGCTTTCTATCTGGCTCGAATTGTTCTCGACTCTACGTGCCCTTCCATTCTCATACAAACCATCAAAGCCAGAGGTGAACCGTCCTGGATTTAGACCGCTGCTTAAGAGCATGGGGCTAAATCTTGGTGAAGACATCATTCTGTAACTTGAAAATCCGTTCTCGACCATGCTTCCGGAGTTCATGATCCCATGATTTGCCATTTTTGACGGGAAACTTCCACCATTGAGACCCATTCCACTAATTCCTTGAAGACCAACAGAGTTCATGAACAGTGTGTCCTTTGAAGACTCTGGGAAGAATCCAAAATGCTTTTCAAGAGGAACACCAGATGGTGCAGACCCAACTTGGAGATGATGATGTCTGCGATTTTGAGTCTGATGCTGATGCGAAAATGGAACAGACCGGTCCACACGAGCTGAGGAGAATGGAATCCCAGTGGATGATGTTGACCAAACCGAAGAGTTTGAAGGTTCAGAGCGTGAGTTAGGACTTCCCCAGAGAAACTCCGTTCCCGACAACGTCTCAATGCGACCTCCATTTGAGATCAAAGGACCAGAAGGGGAAAGATTTCCAGCATACTTGTTATCCATCTTAGTCTCTTGGAACAAATGCGACGCCTGTTGGAAGAAGTTGCTACCAATTTGACCCCTACCGATGGGTGCAAGCTTGGAGCTTGGTCCTTGTGAGTTTAGAGCAGAAGCCAAACCAGATAAGTGGCTGTTCCTTGTAGGACTTACCCCAAAAACGGGTGACCTACTCATTACACTTTGAAGCGGACTACCCTCAACAGGACTGTTCAGCTGCAGCCAGTTACCTGCCACCACATCAATCAATATTAATCTTCAAGGACGTCAAAATTACAACTTTGTTTGAGTAGTTAATAAACTCACTTGGAGGAGAGTTTGCCATGGGTGAACCAAGCAGTGGTAAGTAATGCAAATCATCGTTCTCAAGTTCTTGGTTAAGTTGCAACATCAAGCTAGAAGATCAAATATATATTCAGAATAAATATAATAGAATTAATTACTCAATGTGGCGACTCAAAGAAAGATACAAACCTTCGGCGAGCGCCTCCAGGGCGACTAGGTTCAACTTTTATACGTTTTCCGGCAATCTCACACCTATTTAAAGCCTTTAATGCTGCTTCAGCAGCTCGAACATCATAAAACTCGACGAATTTGTGATGCCTCTTATGCGGTGTTTCCCTTATCTGCTTTTCGGTAGGAAAAAACAGCACTTAACATACATGTTTGTTTTCTTCCAAACGACCTCAAGGGAATCAAATACACAACGCTGTGTTATGAAAAAATAAACAGAAAGATATCTATCACCTCTTTGATCTCGCCATGAGCACCAAATATTCCATGCAAGTCATCGTTAGTTATTGAAGGATCCAGGTTAAAAACCACTAATGTCCCCTGATTCATATCCTTCTCAGATGGATTATCCTACATATTATACAAGGAACTTGCACGTTATATACAGATTAGCAACAAGAAACGCGGAAAACTGTAACACAGAACCACTAGTAAACCTTTGGAATTGAAAAGTGAATATCCAACTTTCTCCGTCTTAATGGCTTGTTCTGTAACGACCGCATAGCCATTCGAGCAGAACGAATGTCATAATAAGATATCATGACAAATCCCCTATGCTTACAAGTAGTATAGAGCGTCCTAATGTCACCGTATTGCTGCCACATATCACAAAAACATAACCCATCAGTGTCTGTAAATTTAGTTTGTTATAACGAATCCAATAGTTTAGAAGTTACCTCAAAGAGAGTCTTGAGCTCGGAATCCTCTACATTGCTGTTAATATTCCGGACAAACAATGTTCTGGAGGGATGTTCACCATAAGGATGCTCACCAGCAACAGTTCCCGCACCATTTTGAACATTGAATTGCGGAACTGCATTTCCAGCAAGACTTGAAATGGATAATCTTGGAGGACCACTCATGCTCAAGCCGTCTCGAAAATCAGTGTCAAGTTCCATTCCTCCTCCACTACCGAAAAGATCATAATCATCAGCATCTGGTAACTCGGTAAGGTCGAGATCGTCCATCATTCCTGTCAAAAGATCCTCTTCATCAGGGAGCATGTTCCCAATGGAATGAGATTCAATGTCATCAACACTCTCGTGAAAGTTGTTGGGACGAGAAGCAGCAGCAGCATCTATGAATGAGAAACCATCTCTGCTGTCACTCAATTGCACTGCAAAGAAGCAAAACTTGTAAGCGAGAGAGAATATGTGTCTATATAGCATATATATATAATGATCAAGGGATTTTTATACGTTTTCCATGGGGAAGAACAGGTAAAGAACTGGAGAACAAAGAAGCATCACTGGGGAGATGATTGCGGCGACCAAATCCAGAGGGAATCCCCCAAGCTCCAGCTACTTCTTGTGGAATATCCATTCAGTAAGTTATTTCTTAAATCTGCTTTGGAAATTTAAAGAGAGAAAGAAAAAATTGATGAAACACATTAGGTCCCGTTTACATATATCATATTCAAGCTGGACCCAGATACATTACAAACGTCACAGGTCAGATATAACTTTGAAAATCAAGGTACAAGAGTGGACAACACATTAGAAATCTCAAGTCATGTGTTGAAAAATTAACATGCAAGCAAGAAAGATTGATTTACGGAAGCAATCAAAACCACAAACCAACAAAAAAAAGCTTGATCAAGACGAGATAAACCAAACAAATAACTCTGCAAAAACTCAAAAGTTTTGATCAAACTAAAAAGCGTGAATAGATGATAAAATTGACATCCAAAAGGGCATGAAAGTTTTTTTTTTTTTTCCTTTGCTGTTGAAGAAAGTTCAAAAAAATGAGTAATTGACTAACAAAACTGTCAACTGATTGAGAGGTTTAAACCAATACCAATAGTATATGAAATCAGAATCAAAACTAAGAAGATCATTGAACAATTAGCATGATTAAACACTCAGTGCTAGGTTGCTTGGTGAAACGAAACTAACCCAACTTGCTTGTCCTATCCGGATCATCAAAAGCTAAAAGCTTTCAGACACAAATTGAACGATATCGCCGACGCAAACAATTTATAGAAAATTTGAGAAAACCCACGAGAAGAAACCCTTTAAATTCTGAGAAAGGGTTTAGAAAAAAACCCAGTAAAAGAGAAGAGGAGATTTCAGTAGAAACACCATTCAATTGGCGAAGAAAGACATGATAATCAGAAAAATCAGGATTTGTTGCGAAAAAAGGGGGAAAATTGGTAAGTGAGGAGGTAAGAGTTAATACCTCAAAATGTGCAGTTACCAACACCGACGATGATCACGATACAGAGCACGAAGAGAAAGAGATTCTCTACCACCAACCAAAAAACCCAAGAAAATAAATCGAAAACAAATAGAGACGAAGGAAGAAAATTTGGACTTTTCTCTTATTATTTTTGGGGGTTTAATAGAGAAGAAACAATAATGGGGGAAAAATATCAGAAGATAAGAAAGGATGAGAATGATTGATGGGCTCAAGAGGTTTTTCTTAACTGTATTTAAATACATTTTTGAGTCCGATTTTGACACCTCTTTATTTTTATTTTTTTATTTTTACTTATGATTTTGACACTTCCGAATGTCTTTATAAATCTTTTATTATCTCCAGTTATTATCCATAAATGTGTTCGGATTTATCAAATCAATATTTGATTTTCCCTCAAGCGCTGAACATATTGTATGCATGTTTAACAAATGCTAATTATCTGCTCTAATTACTATCCATTAATGGTTGGCATTAACCAGCCAAATATTTAATTTTTTTTTGGTAAGGAATAACGCATCTACACGCAATTGTAATCTATGTTTGCATTTCCAAATTTAAATTAATTTTGTTTTCATTTTACATTAATGTTTAAAAGTTTATCCATAAGGTTAGCCAAAAAAAACTGTAAAAACTAGAAAGGTAAAACTGTGAACTTTTGTTTTGAGCAAACAGATGTTTAACAAAATTATATAGTTGATATATTAATGTCTTTTGTTGGTTGATGTTGACATAAGAGTGTCGATATTTATAATTTATATTTATGGATGACACCATTTGAAGCATTATATGTTTCAAACTAATGTCGCCAAGAACAATATGGTATACCTTTGACACGTACGACGATGATCATTAACCATCACTATTATCAAACTAAACACTTACTATTAAAAAACAGCTTTACCATCATAATTTTGGATTTGTCCAATTTCCAAGAGTTTTAGTTCTCAGACATTAAGACGTAATTTTTGTATATTAGATGATTATATACCGATTTGATAACTAAATCATACAGTTTCTCATCAGTGATCGTATTGTTTATAAATTATGCAGTTATTTGTTTCTGAAATGTAAATCTAAAATTTTTTTACGTTTGTTTTGGGTTACAAATCAGGGATATAATTTTTTAATCAAATACAATATATATATGATTGGTGGTATATCTAGTTGTAAATTTAGTTATTTGTCATTATATAATTAATACAACAGTTCTAGTTAATAGAAATCTTTAAATTACAGTTTTTAATGTAAATTTTATATACATAGACAAAACACAACTTGTTTGAAAAAAGAAAAAAAAATTGTGATGACTTTTGAAAGTTTCAAAACATATACCAACTAAATTCTTCTCAGCTTCCTACACCATCTGAATCTCAACCCTCAAGCATATTTTATTAAATTGGACAGAAACGGAGCCAATATATGACTGAGGAGAAGCAGCATTCAAAGCAAATGAATACATGTTGTCGAATAACGTATGGTGAGCAAAATAGTCAACTACTAAACTAGTTTTTTGTTTTGTTTTTCTACTATTATTATCTGTTGAAGAAATAAGAAACAGCAACTAGTAGATTAAACTACTCAGCATTGATCTTGCGCCATACTCAATCACCCAATAGACCTATATTTGACAAAGAATGCAACATCTTTAAGATGTTAGTTGGTGGTAATATGAATTTATTTCGATCATCAATATGAGATAGGAATATAAAAAAAAAGAATGGACGAAAAACTCTTACAGTTTATATCTAAAGGGTATAACAATTGAGATGTCAAGTCATCGTCCACGAAAGAAAATAATGGAGCCCAATTATCCATACTTGGGGGATCTTTAAATTAAAACGGAGTTGGGTTGCTTATTGTTGATTTGATGTTACGACTATATATGTTTTTTGCCGTCTAAATTTTGATCATCAAACTGAAATACAAGGTCGATTACAAGGTAAAATTTAAACAATGTTACGAATATATGTAATTATTTTGTGTAAGTCGAATTATGGTGTTTAACTATGTTTATAAATTATTGTTAATTTATTTTGATTACCGAAAAATGTTTAGGTCGAAATTTATTCTAAAATTTTAACATTTATAATTTTGTTTTTATATTTAAAATGTCTACGGATGACAAAAAAATTTAAATCATATTTGGAATATTGTTGCACAAAAAATATTACGAACCCTTCAACTATTTAATCATACCACTTAATTATTTTTTTTAATTTTCACAGATTTTTAAAACACAATTCAATAATTGTAAGCATGTTAAGAGAAATAAACATAGATAAATCCAAATCTAAATACAAAATTATAAAAACTTTGAACTAATTAATAGGATTAAGTGAGTATAATGTACACTATTAAAATAAGATAACAATATGAAATTAACCTTTGACGTGTTTATTACCAAAAATATAACTGAATTTAAACAGTATTTTAAAATTTTCATTAAGAGTAATTGTGACGATTAGAAATAAATATTACAAATATATCCAAATTAATATTACTAATAAGCCCACACAAATATATATTACAAATGAATATTTTAAATAAAGTCCAATTTAATATTACTAATGAGCCCAAATAAATATTACAAATAGATAATTATTATACAAAACCCAGTCAATATAACCCAACCATAAAAATAATAGATAACTAAAAATTAATTATAATTATAAATAATAAAAATATATTTAACAACAAATTAAGTTTGGGTAATATGATAATCGGGTCAAATTCGAATAGGAATCGATCAATTTAAAATTTTTTGAGGAGAGAGATTTCATACATATTTATGATCAGTAAGAATTTTTGTTCAGTTCTTCTTAGTTCTAAATCGGTTTAGATTTCAATTTTTAGAACTGAATAGTATCGATAAATTTTTGGATATGATTTGGTCCAAATATTTTTTCAAAAACTATTTTTTTGGGCTTTTAATATATTTCGAATCCAAAATATCCAAAAATTCAAAAAAATAACTAAAACAAAAATATCAAAAGTTTTAAAATGTACCTATCCAAAAATAACTAATACATAATTTTTCTTGATCTTCAAATATTCGATCAGTTTTTGGATAAGAACCAGATCCGAACAATCTGAAAAAAAATTTGAATTGGTTTATCAGTTTTAGGCTGTTTATATCTTAAGTTTAGAACCAAATAATATCCATAATTTTTTGATATGGTTTGGCCCAAATATTTTATTAGTTTTTTGTTATTATTTTTGGGTTTTGAGTATCTTCGAATTTAAAATACCCTAAAATCCAATAAATACCTAAAAATTGGAGAAATCTAAAACAAAAATCATAAGTTTTATTACATACTATAATATCATAAAATATAACTAATACATTTAACTTTTTAGATCGTTTGAGTATTTGATCAGTTATTGTGTAGAAACCTGTAAACATCTCAAAATGCAATAACCAATAAAATAAAAGAGTTATATATGAACCCGACCCAAACCATTTTTTTGTATTAGTTTCGGTTCGAGTTTTTGGATTCAAATAAATTGCCTAAGCCCAGAACAAATTAACAAACATTTCATATTCAACTAAAAATCTAACATTTACAGGTGTATCAAATTTATACCAACAACACATAAATTTAATTTTAAAAATTTTAGTTAAAAAATTTTTTTTTAACTTTTTATGAATAAAAATTATAAAATTATAAAGCGTAAAATATAAATCTAAAATTTCAAATTTTTAATATAAATATATATTTAAAATATAGAAAATAAATTTTAATTTTAAATTAAAATTATATTTGCGTTAAACGTGGATAAGGATTTAATTTTTTTGTTAGTTTATTGACTTTAATAACTTTTCTAATAATAACTTCAAATTTAGAACATAAGTGATAAATTTTTAAAATTATCAACATTAGAACATAAAGATTTATATAGTTTATTATATAAACTTAACACAATAAATATTTGTAAAGAAGTTAAATATACGGTACCACACCGCATCATATAAGTGGACCCAATAATTATTTTATTTATTCTTTATTGCTAGTTTTATTTCTTCACGTTAGAGCTATAATATAGTACATAAATAAATAAAAAATAATTAAAGGGTTAACATCAGAGTAGAGTCACTTGGATTAACATCATAGACTTACTTTTTTTTTGAGTAAATTAATCCGATTCACACAATTAGTCTTATTGCTTTACGGCTTGGGTGATGTTAAAAATAAGATATCGCGAAGCCACATCAGGATAAACTTGAAGCATATGCCATAATTCACTATGAATATTCCTTTTTTTATTTCCCCATTTTGTATATAAAATTGTGGTAAATATATATATATGCAGTAACAATTTACGAATATTTAGCAAACTCATAGTTATCTTTTTGGGTTCGGGAACCAGTACGAGAGACGATTGACGAAGTACTTGGTCAATAAATCTTAAATTGATAAACCCAATATAGTGTTGAAATATATACAATATAGTAGAAAACTCCATTCAATCCTTTTTTTTCTTTTTGCTAAATTATTCACTCGAAATTTGACATAATCGTTTAGATATTATCATTACCATGTAACTGAAACAAAATAACACAGAGAGGGTTGGTTATAAATAGGAACAGAGTCACTGTCGTTAGGATGTCGAGTGTAAAGTTGAAAGACCTCCGTCTGCTTAGCGTCACAGAATACAACTTGTATGATGTATTTTCCCAATTTCTTAGGGTTCAAAATGATTACGCATACTATGTACATCATATGTACTTAAAAAAAATATATAAATATAAAATTATTGGTGGACCAAAAACACAAGTGGACTAAGAAGAAGCAAGAAATTAAAAAGTCCATATTAGAAGAATGAAACCATTATTGAATAAAACAGAACACTCTTTGTCCTTTTTATATAGAGAATCGATTGTAAACATGGAAAGTCAAATACAAAACATCCCAACTTCCTACTACAGTAACAACGACATAAGATGCCATAAGCACATCCAACTCACGGGGAAAAAGTTGATGGAGGGTTACCCTCCAAAGTACTTTACATGTGTGTATTGTTAATTGCTTATATATTCTCTGCGAGCTAAACGGAAATCCAGTGATACAAACACAAAATCCTTACCTTTACTTTGCGAGAGAGAATAAGGAAAACTATATGAAACAGAGCTCACTTCTTGAGGAGCAAGGCACTGCACTGAGCCATGATCTTTGAGGCTCTTGTGATTGAGTTTGTCATGTAAAAATTCTCCACCACAGGTCTGACTGGCGTTGTTGTGTCTATTGTCTCCTTGGCCTTCAGCTTCAAGGAAGACCCGAAGGCAACAGGTTCTCTCTCGTCGGTGGGGATCAGGTTTGGTGAGACCGTCTTGATCCTTGATCAGACCCCTTCGATTGTGTTGTATGGAAGCTTTACAACCTGAGACCTCAAATATAAAGCTCTTACAATCTTCCAATCGTCTCTTGCATCACCAACCGTTAGAACAGCAGGATCAGTTATTAGGACATAATGTCCCACATCGAAAGTTGAAAGAGATCTTAAGTAATATAAAAAGGATATGTGTCAATCCACTAATTGCCAATTGGTTTTTTAGTGTGAAGTCCATCTAACATGGTATTAAAGCCCGATCCACACAATTCAACCCGATCTATTATCGATATGACATAAAAATTGGTCTATTGATCCTTGCCCAAATATACCGAGATTAATGGCCAAAAAACCATTATCTCGAGGGGGCGTATTAGGACATAATGTCCCAAATCGGAAGTTGAAAGAGATCTTAAGTAATATATAAGAGATATGGGTCAATCATGCCAATTGATTTTTAGTGTGAAGCCCATATAACAAACTGTTGGGTAAATCTTTCTGTGTTCTCGTAAGTTCCTTCTTTCTCGATGAATGCAGTTGCAGGGAGAATCACGTTTGCACGGTAAACCGCTTTGTCTCCAAGTGTCCCTGGTAGACTACAAAGGCGTCTTTTGGGATCTTGTCAACATCAACATCGTCTGATCCCATCAAGTAGACAAATTTTGCAGACTCCAGGGCTTTGGGAGACCTAGTCCGAGATCAAGGGAAGCCGCTTGTGCAGCGTAGAGAAGGAGAAAGTTGAGACCGTTCCAGTCTGGCCGGACAACATTGTTGTTTGTGCAATTGATTCAACAGCAGAGAGGATTGATCTTTATCGGTACTGTTGAAGAGTCTGGCACTGACAATGATTGCTGGGTTTTTGGCGCTCTTGAGAGCCGAGCAGAACAGGTGACTTCCCGCTACAATTTCTTTAAGGGTATCGGGACCAGCCTCGAGGTATTTGCAATCGTAGTTAAAATCTGAAGGTGGGCCGATGTATTCAACCTTGGCATTCGATGCACGGATTATCTTGTGGATCCTAGCATTCACCACTGCAGCTTCAACTCTAGGCTGGAAATTTTAGAAAAGAAGCAGGTGAATGCGACCGCTAAAAGCCAAACATATTCGCATTGATCCATCTCAGGATTGTTAAAGCGCAAACACAACGTTCTGGTCTTAGACTCATAGTCCTTGTTCCAAAGCATAAAACCCCTGTCTAATGCAGAACTAGTAACCCTATAAAGAGATAGGACTTAAGAAACTGACCTGGGTACCAATAAGAAGAAAGAGATCGACATTCTCAAGTCCAACAATGTTAATGTTCATAAGATATATGTATCTAAGATCAGCATCAACGCCTAACAGATGTTTCTCACACCAGACGTTGTCTGAACCCATTCTGTTCACAAAGTCCTTCAATACCATCACGGATTCTGCATCAGATAGTTGGCCTGCAATCCAAACATCTCATCTGGCTTCACCTGGAGAATGATGTCACCCACAATAGCCAAGGCATCACGCCAGTTCACTGCCTTGAATCGTCCATCGGCATCTCGAATCATAGGATCGCTCAGCCGTTGTCTTTTCAGGCCGTCATAACTAAATCGGGTTTTGTCAAATATTCATTCTTCATTTTTATCCTAGCGAAAGGATAATCACAGGTTCAACATGGTTCCAGCAAACTAGTTTTTTCCATGACAATGTTTGTGAACAAAAGTAAATCGCATACCTCATTAAGGCGTGGAACCATAAGCATCACCTCTGGTCCTCTACTATCAACACAGATGTTGGACCCAACCGCATCTGTAACATTAATGGTCTCTGTTCCTTTCAACTCCCAGTTTCTGGCTTTGAAGGCAAAGGGCTTTGACGTCAGGGCTCCCACAGGACAGATGTCTATGACATTTCCAGAGAGTTCAGTGGTCATAAGTTTGTCGACGTAAGTTCCAATTTCTTCACCACTACCACGGCCTAGCATGCCAAGATCCTGAACCCCAACAACTTCTGCGGCAAATCGTACACCCTTGACATTAAGAGAATAAAATAACTTAATTAATCGAAACATCACCATAGCGGAACAACACTAATCTAGTTACACGTAAAGTTAACTACTTTAAGTCTTTAAGTAACCTTGTACATTGGATACACGGAGTCATAGCAATCTTCAAAGAGGACCGAGGTTCTTATCAACGAAGGATCTTTTCATCTCAGCGAAACGGCCTCTGTCAGAACTAAAAGCCATAAACTGATCCTGAAGATCACATTCTCCTCCCTGGTCACATATTGGGCAATCCAAAAGATGGTTCATCAACAGAAATTCCATCACTCCCTCCCTCACCTTCTTTGCTATTGGTGTGTCAGTCTTAATCTTCATCCCTTTTAGAAAGACTCTGACATGTCTAAGCATTACACCACACAAATAGTGATGTGATCCTCCCAAGGATTCGACATTCTAAGTTGGTAGGGATAATCCTTGATTTATAAAGAGTGGTTAAACTCAAGAAACAAGGCGGTGAAAATGAATTTGTAGCACACAAGAGATGTGGAAAGCTCTTGGTACCATGGATCGAAAAGTCGCACAAGGGATGCGGAAGGCCCTTGATATATCAACCTCAATGCCCTAGGATATGACACACCTAGATGACAAAGAGGATGATCCCTTGGATATGACGCACCAAGACGGATCTGGTTGATCAATGGATATTACACACCATGATCGATAAATGGATATTACACATCATTGACAAAAGAAAATGAGAATCATTCTCAAAAGGTTTCCAAAAATAAAAATCAAGTCATTATTTTTATTTCATGATTTAAGCCTCATTATATAGAGGAATTACAATAAATTCGTCCATAACAAATTCATAACATGCAAAATATCTAGGGAGTTGAAATTAAAAGTCTAAAGTGCATGTAAGAGAGAGAAAACAACATTATTAAATGATGGCTTTGGTATGGACGAAAATTAATCTACCTTGATTGATTTGAGGCTGATTCCACTTTTCTAGGCTTGCATCATGGACCAAGATTATAGAATAGCTCAGTTTGTAACTTAATTCATCCTGGTCTGGCCGAAATTCTTCATTGAATGCGCACATGTCTGAATCGCGTGAAGTGAAAACCACCGGATTTGTAAATTGAATAACTCCTTCATCTGAACTCGGTTTGATTTGATTCTTCTTCCAGGAATTAGATAATTGAGCTGCGCACATTTTCCAAGTGGTTTCATATATTAAATCATCGTGGTTTAATAGATACGCTTCAAACACTGAACATATGTCCTGATGCTTTCTATGATCACATCATCCCCTCCTCCTTTAAAAAGATTTGTCCTCACATCTTGTTTTTCATTGAACATCAAGATTTTTTTTTTAATTTTAAATAAAAATAAATAAGAAATAAAATAGAAAAAAAGAAGATGAAAGGTATGAGATGAATTGAAAGAAAGTGAAAAAGATGAGAGGATGAAAGAAAGATAGAATGATAAAACCAAAATTATAATGTTGCTCTGATACCAAATGATGTGATTCTCCCAAGGATTCAATATTCTAAGTTGGTAGGGATAATCCATGATTTCTAAAGAGTGGTTAAACTCAAAAAACAAGGCGGTGGAAATGAATTTGTAGCACACAAGAGATGTGGAAAGCTCTTGGTATCATGGATCGAAAGGTTGCACAAGGGATGCAGAAGGCCATTGATATACCAACCTAAATGCCCTAGGATATGACACACCTAGACGACAAAGAGGATGATCCCTTGGATATGACGCACCAAGACGGATCTGGTTGATCAATGGATATTACACACCATGATCGATCAATGGATATTACACACCATTGACAAAAGAAAATGAGAATCACTCTCAAAAGGTTTCCAAAAATAAAAATCAAGTCATTGTTTTTATTTTATGATTTGAGCCTCATTATATAGAGGAATTATAATAAATTCGTCCATAATAAAGTCATAACATGCAAAATATCTATGAAGTTGAAATTTAAAGTCTAAAGTGCATGTAAGAGAGAGAAAACAACATTATTAAATGATGGCTTTGGTATGAACGAAAATTAATCTTCCTTGATTGATTTTGGGGCTGATTCCACTTTTCTAGGCTTGCATCATGGACCAAGATTATAGAATAACTCAGTTTGTAACTTAATTCATCATGGTCTGACCGAAATTCTTCATTGAATGCGCACATGTGTGAATCGCATGAAGTGAAAATCACCGGATTTGTAAATTGAATAACTCATTCATCTGAACTCAGTTTGATTTGATTCTTCTTCCAGGAGTTAGATAATTGAGCTGCGCACATTCTACAAGTGGTTTCATACATTAAATCATCGTGGTTTAATAGATAGGCTTCAAACACTGAACATATGTCCTGATGCTTTCCATGATCACATCAAATAGCGACTATTTGGTGTAACGAATTTTTTAAACCCATATTCTCCCTCTTTCTGTTCTAGACCAAATCTACTACACAATTGCATCATTATTTGCACTTGAACAAACTCAAGAGCTCGGGTCAAAATAAGCAACAAGGTTCCAAAAACAACAACATCGGGAAAACTTCAAAATCACTAGTTTCTTCATAATTGTTATCGTCATCATCATACTAGAAAAGCCAAAACTAAAATTGGAAGAGAAATGCAGCTAACTACAATCTGCAATTACTCGTAACCATTGAATCTGCAAAGAACACAATATTATAGCACCAAGTCTCAAGTTATTCTGAATTAATGATCACACCAATCCACAAGAATTAAAAACTCATGACTGGAATCCAAAATCCAATAAAAAGAAAAAGAAAAATATTTTAGTGAACAAACCGGGAAGTACGGGCACGACACACGACGCCACAGGTTTTGAGAGACTTCTCGACCTCAACGAGACACATAAAACAGAGTCCGACAATAGAAAAGTGAGAATGGTAACAGAACCTCAGGATATCAATTCCGGCAACCTCACACGCCTGGAGAACCGTGAAGCCCTTAGGGACTTTGACCGAGTAGCCATCAACGAAAAAGTCGATCGCCTCATAGGGATTTGAGAAATGAACACGTGCCCCACCCACGGGCATCCTGGGAGGGAGATTTTGCGTCAGCTCAGGCTGAGGGACAGCGGCGGCTTCCGGAGATTGAAGCTCTGGTTTTGAGACGATAATATGAAGGAAGAAACTAGTGTTCTCGGGACGAAGAAGACGAGAAGCTGGTCGAATTGCTCTGGAAGCTAAAGTGCCTAGCCCCATTTCAGAGGTGATGGTACTTCTTCTCAGGTGATTTCGTTCTCTGCGTTAGGGGTGGGCATGGATCAAGTACCCGTTTATTTGGTCCGTTACCCGTAAGTAATTTTTTTTCCAACCCGGATTTGATACCCGCAAAAGCAAATACCCGTAAAATCAAGTACTCGCAAAAAAAAATCAGTAGCCGATATCCGCTATCCATTATTCGTTGATCGTTACCCGGTCCGTTATTTACGGGTTTTTGCTGATACTTGCGGGTTTTTACGGGTTTTTGCGGATATTTACAGGTATTTAACGGATAATTGACGAATATTTGGATACGAGACAAGTAATGTGCTAGGTATTAAATTTCTTTTAAAAGCTTGATAATCGACCCATTACTTGCGGGTAATCTGTAATTGTAATTGATACCAATCTGTTTTAAATAGGTAAACGGGCCGAATAGAAAACGGATATTCACCGTTACAGTCTGCGTGGAGCGTGCGGAAGAGAGAGGGAGAGAGACTATTGGAATTATGGGCTTATTGTGTTTAATTTGGGCCTTTATCCATAATGAAGCCTAAGCCCATATCTAAAGCGGTGTGGTCTCTAAGAGGCGAACGAATTAGGAGAGAGAAGCCCTAAAACTGCATCTTATATAAAGCTAAAGCCTTTGCAGTCTCTTCACCAAAACATTACCGACGGCCTAAAAGCCATAGTTTCATTCCTGCAATTTCTGTATATCTTCCCTCAATCATTTATGCTTGGTATATGTCCTTTGTGTCTTGGAATCTTAGCAAGTCACGTGTAGGTGCTTTTTCTCGATCTTCTATGTTTTCATTTATTATTTTTTTTTTTTTGAGGAAAGTGATGATAAGGAATTGTCGCCCCAGTCTTATTTGCATCCATTGCGATGGATGTAATATGGTGATTGACTATTTTCGTCTGATTCTCCATTTAAAACATATATGTTTCTTGTCTAGTCTTAGGATTTGGTGCATGGATATGATGAAATGGCATAATGTTTTGTGACACCCAGTCTGATCTGTTTCTGCAGAGTGAGTGATTTGCCATATTCTCTGATCCAAATTGAATGATCAAAATTTGTTTTTTTTTTTTTGCAAAGATCTGTTTTTTTTTTTTTTATAATTTGTGTGGAAAGTGGAGGACTGAGGATGCTTATTACCATACGTCTGCAAATCTGAATTACAATGTTGATTCATAGAAGACATGCACTACCATCTGACCTCTTCCCCAAATTTTCTTATTGTTTTTTTTTTTACTTCTTTTTAGTTCTTTTTGCTTCTCTGCAATCAATGATGAAAATTTGTCCATATTCAATGATAATCACATGATTATTAATAACTAGATCACCATCTTTCGACTGAGATTGCAGATTACTCTTAAATCTCTTATATTGTTGTGTTATTGACAATTGCCTTTGCGACTCTGTTGGTTTCTTCTTAAAGCTACCTGTTACTTCATTCCTTGTGCATATTATTTATGGCATTTTAGTTTTAACTTAACCGATTGTTGTGTTTTAATTACCAGTGATAAGGTAATTGTATTGTTCGTATTAATGATGGTCTCTTGTACAGGAGGTGGCTTTTCATTTGGATTCGCTTACAGTTGTTCAAGAACCTTGGACTGGTAGTGACAATAATCTGTAGTTGCTTCTATTTTGTGTTAAAGATGTTGGGAATGTATGTTGATTGTAATTATAGTCTCTTTTAGTTTATATTAAGAAAAGCTAATGAGATTGTAATCAAGCTTTCCACTTGTTGAAAGAGAGTAGGGTAGTCAAATTTTCTTTTGTATCCCAGTATAATCTAACTATAAACATATTTACAAGTTTGTTCTTCTCTTTGTTGCATAGAGACTCTAAAATACAAGCAATTGTTGGGTAGTACCACATTGTTGTTCTTGTAGTTCTAAAGAAGAGCATCTAGCACCGGTTATTGACATTATTAAAGCCTTTTCTATATCTCCATCCATTCTTCGTTCGACCAATGTAATGAGATACTCCAAGAAAACCGAATCGAATGGCAACTTAATTGGTCTACCAGCAGTGAGGCCAAACTCGTCTTCAGAGATCTTCAAGAGCTCTTGGAAAACAGAGTTGCTAAGGTACCTTAAAGGAAAAGCAAAACGGATTTTATCCGCTGTGTAAACCACGAAACAACCCTTCTCTACAGCGCTGGAGCTGCTAGTAGTAGTACTCGATCTTTGGAATGAGATTCTTTTCCTGTTTAGGACTGCTCTTTGTTGCCATTTCTTTGACATCTTGATTAGCTTCTTCGTGTTCATCATGGCTTTGAGGACAACAATTTTTTTATATCGTGATCGAGAAGGAGAAAATAAAAGATTTGTAAGTTGTGTTTGTAGAGCTCTCTCAATGAAAGTTGTGAACGATGAAGATTTCCATAGGCTTGTATCATTATATAGGAGAAGCTATTAGTTTTAGACAGGCTTTGTAATAAGCTTCTGAGTAACCTAACCAGACACAAGCACATGTTTATGTTTCTACTCTATATGACCAATGATGGTCCCAAGTTGGTATAATCAATTATATCAACTTGTGGACTATACAACTTCAGGTGAGAAGACATGATCATGTGGGTATGAAAGCTATAAAAACATATATGACAAGATTTTGGTTCTAAGACTTGAATGAAGAATGCAAGAGGCTGCTATTCCATTATATATATATACACGAGAGAAGTTGAGAACTTGTAGTAAAAAATACCAAACTCATGCTTCTGTATGCCTTTGTTTGTTAGCATTAACATTCGAGGTTGGCTAGTAGATCCATTAGCTATATCAAATGTGAGTCATAAAAATAATAGGCCAAGCAATTACTAGGGGACAACAAATCTTTATTGAAATCAATGACAAAAAATGTGGTTAGAATTGATGATCAGAGAGAGAGATAGATACAAAGAAAGGCATGTGCTAGTGAATCAAAGACGAAGAGCATGTAGGTCCTTAGATTTTCTCGCCAGCGACCAATTATTCCTGCTAAAATGTCACAATTCATTGAGATAGATTAGGGTTAGATCATAGAACAGTTCGTGTTAGTTCTTGCCCATTCTTTTATAACTTCTAAGAGACTCGTAGGTACAGTTGATGAATTGCTTTGATTATAATTTGTTACCACTTCACAATGTTTTAATGGCAAAACAGTTTGAGTAAACCAAACAAGTTCAATTTCTTTGTTTACAATAAAAGTTGATTTTGATGAAACAGTCTAAAATAGACAAAAATAATGGTTCGTATTTCTGAAATGATCTATCTAATCTAATATAGTTGAACCTTTACAAATACAGAAATTGCCACACACTAATTCTCTAAAATACATGCAATTGTTGTTGATGTTGTTGTTGTAAAGAGTATGGTAAAGAACATCTAGCAGTACTAGAGATTGACATTAACAGAGCCCTTTCTGTATCTCCATTTATTCGTTGTTCAATCAGTATGATTAGATACTCCAAGAAACCCGAATCAAATGGCAAGGTGATTGGTCCACTGGTTGGGAGGCCGAACACTTCTTCAGAGATCTTTAGGATCTCTTAGAAAATAGAGTTGCTTAGGTAACTAATCGGAAAGGAAAAGCGTGCTTTATCCACCGTGTAAACCACGAAACATCCCTTTTCTACAGCATTTGTGCTGTTAGTAGTACTTGATCTCTGAAAGCAGAAGAGATTTGTTGATGAATTATATAAGGGGAGAAACTATTATAAGTTAGAGCAACTAAATCAAACAGAATATATGCTTCTGTCTTTGTTCTATGTGATCATCAAGTTAGTAACCAATCCTGATTGCTCAACAACTTGTGGATCAAAAAACCTGCTGGAGAAGACATGACCATGTGGGTATGAATCTTATACAATAGTATTATAACAAAAGTTACACACAAAGACATGTGCAAGTGAACGAAAGATGTAGAACCTGTAGGTCCTCTGATGTTCTCAGAGAAGTTAAAACCTTGCAGAAACTTCAGTGGTTATGGTAGGTTTCTGGGGTCCTTGAATATTAATTCTAAGATTCATCTTCTTTCGAGTTGTACATATGTAAAAAAAATTGATAGGCCATTCCTCTAGAATTCCAAGGTTATAACATTGGGCATGGATGACCAGAGTTATATAGGAAATGTTTTAACCTGTATTTTATAAGTCTTTGAATGCAAGTTATATTTGATGAGTAATCCCATAGGCTTGGTACATATATATACAGAGAAGCTATTAGAGTTTAGATAAACTTAGAGATACCAAACCAAACATAACACATGCTTCTGTCTTTGTTGTATGTGATCATAAAGTGTCCCAAGCTAGTAATCAATCTTGTATGCTCATCAACTTGTGGATTAAAACATCTTCTGAAAAGACATGACCATGTGGTTGTGGGTATGAATTGTAAACTAAATCTTAGATACAAAGACATGTTCAAGTGAATGAAAGATGTATAACTTGTAGGCCCGTTAATTGTTCTCAGGGAAGTAAAACCATAAACCAGCAAAATTTCAGTGGTTATGGTTAATTCTAGAGTCCTTTAATATTAGATTCTTTAAGTCAGAAGAATTTACTTTCGATTCAAATCGATAAGCTTCAAAATGATGTAAATAAGTCCATAGATTTTTGCGTTCAGAAAACAATGTCAATTTAGAGATTCTTACTCAGCTGCACCATTTCAGAGACAGGAAGTTTCCAGAGTCAATATGTCTTCGTGAAATGTCTTGAAGATTATTCTTTAAATAATAATATGAAAAGTATGACCACAAGTGATATTGAAGTTGCTCACTTTTCCTTGTTTGCAATAGAAGTTGATTAATATGTATTTATGTGTCTATCTAATACACTATAAACTTTAATCAGTCACAAATTGCTACACTCTAAAATACAAGCAAATGTTGAGTACTACTTGGTTCTTGTAGTTGCATAGAGCATTGCGAAGAACATCTAGCACTAGAGATTGACATTAATAGAGCTTTTTCTGTATCTTCATCCATTCTTCGTTGTACCAATTTGATGAGATACTCCAAGAAAACCGAATCGAATGGCAATGTGATTGGTCCTTCCGTGGGGAGGCCGAACGCTTCTTCAGAGATTTTCAAGAGCTCTTGAAAAACAGAGTTGCTCAAGTAACTTATTGGAAAAGCAAAGCGGGTTTTATCCGTCGTATAAACCACGAAACAACCCTTCTCTACTGCAGTTGAGCTGCCATTACTAGCAGTTGACCTCTGAAATGAGATTCTTTTCCTGCTTAAGGCTGCTCTTTGTTGCCATTTCTTGGCCATCTTGATTAGCTTCTTTGTGTTCATCATCATTTTCTGGAAAAATATATTTTATCCAAAAAGCAAGAAGGAGAAAGAAAGGGAAAAGATTTGTAAGTTCTGTTTATACAGCTCTCTGAATAAAAGTTATGAATGACGAATAATACCATTGCCTTGTTTCATTTTATAGAAGATACTATTAGTTTTAGACAGGCATTGTGACAAGCTCCTGAGCAACCTAACCAGACACAACACATGCTTATGTTCCTACTCTATCTGACAAATGATGGTCCCAAGGTTGTATAATCATTATACCTGCAAAACAACTTGTTATACAACTTATGGTGAGAAGACATGATCATGATCATGTGGGTATTGATAGCAATATAAATATTTATATGACATGAGTTAGTTACAGTATATACATACTAACAACAGAAGTTGAGAACTTGTATATATATACAAGAGAAGGCAAAATTACCAGACTCATGCTTCTATACAGCTTTGTTTGTTAGCATAAGGGTACCAGGTTGGTTAAAAGATCCATTAGCTAAACCAAATGTTATCACAAAATAACAGGTCAGGTAATTATTAGGGGACAACATGTCTTTTGGTGAAATCAAGGACAAAAAATGTGGTTACAATTAATGATCAGAGAAATAGATAGATACAAGGAAAGACATGTGTTGTTGAATCAAAGACGAAGATCCTTATGGAAACATCTCGTATCTGTATTAGTTCTTGCCCATTCTTGTACAAGTTCAAAGATATTCATAGGGACAACTGATGAATTTCTTTGATTAAATTTTTTAACGACGTTACCATTTTTATATGACAGAAGTTTCAGGGAAAAACAGTTTGAGTAAACCAAAAAGAGTTCATTTTTCTTTGTTTCCAATGAAACTTGAGTTTGATGAGACAGTTTAAAATAGAGACAAAAATAATGGTTTGTATTTCTGAAATAATCTGTCTAATCTAATATAAATGAATCCTTACAAATAAAGAAACTGATACGCACTAGTTCTCTAAAATACAAGCAATTGTTCTTGTTGTTGTAAAGAGCATGGTAAAGAACAACTCGCGCTAGAGATTGACAATAACAGAGCTCTTTCTGTATCTCCATCCATTCGTCGTTGGATCAATTTGATTAGATACTCCATAAAAACAGAATCAAATGGCAACGTGATTGGTCCACCTGTTGGGAGGCCAAACTCTTCATCAGAGATCTTCAAGAGCTCTTGGAAAACAGAGTTCCTTAGGTAACTTATTGGAAAAGCAAAGCAGACGTTATCAGCCTAAACCACGAAACAGCCCTTTTCAGCAGCAGTTGAGCTGCTTGTAGTACTTGATCCCTGGAATGAGATTCTCTTTCTGCTTAAGGCTGCTCTCTGTTGCCATTTCTTGGCCATTTTCATGAGCTTCTTTGTGTTCATCATTATAAAAAGCTTTTTAGGATCGGAAAGCAAAAGATTTTTGTATGTTGTGTTGTATAACTCTTTGAACCCAAGTTATGGTTGATGAAAATTCCAATAGGCTTGTTGGATTATATATAAGAGAAAACTATTTTAAGTTGGATATAGTTATAGCAATTAAATTAGACAGAACACATGCCTCTGTCTTTGTTCTATGTGATCATAAAGAGCCCAAAAGTTAGTAACCAACCATGTATGCTCATCAATTTGTTGATTACAACATCTGCTGAAAAGACATGACCATGTGGCTATGAATCTTATACAATAGTACTATAACAAAACTTTGACACGAAGACATGTGCAAATGAATGAAAAATGTAGAACTTGTAGGTCCTCTAATGTTCTAAGAGAAGTCAAAACCCTAAACCTGCAGAACTTTCAATGGTTATGGTTTCTTGGCCTTGTTATAGACTTGTAAATGAGTGAAAAATTTTCATAGCTTGAGGTTTTAAGGTCGTTCCTAGAGATAAGATATTGTTAAGTTTGTCAAAAAAAAAATGTTTCGATATTAACTTTGCAAGAAAAGGATGTTTAAAGATCAAGTATTGGCTAGCCAAGAATTCTTGGGGTGAGGGGCATGTGTGGAGTGGCTCAGTATGCATTTTATCCGATTGCGTAATTAAGTGGTAGATGACTTATTATTAAAGTGTTATATAATTATTACATAACATTAGAACAACGAAAATGTGATATATAGTCTGGTACGCTTTATTATTTGTTTAGATGTGGTCTAAATCTGCATCGCAATGCTTGACCAATAAGTTTAGCAACCAGAAAAAATGATCCACCTATGCATAGTATAAATGTTCAATGTATAATATAATTTATATATTTTATTTTATAACAGTTATGCTTTATTAATCTCGAATTTCATTATTACAAACGCTGTCATTATTTCGTTTGATTAGTAAAGCATAACTGTTATAAAATAAAATATATAAATTATATTATACATTGAACATTTATACTATGCATAGGTGGATCATTTTTTCTGGTTGCTAAACTTATTGGTCAAGCATTGCGATGCAGATTTAGACCACATCTAAACAAATGATAAAGCGTACCAGACTATATATCACATTTTTTATAGTTTTCATTATAGTTTTTTTATAGTTTTTCATAGTTTTTCATTATAGTTTTCATTATAGTTTTTTATAGTTTTTCATTATAGTTTTTTATAGTTTTTATAGTTTTTCATTACCAGACTATATAAAGATTTACATTTTTTATAGTTTTCATTATAGTTTTCATTATTTTTTATATATGTGTTCGTGGTCATGACTATTCTTTCCATGTATCTTAGGATCTCTCAAGCCACATCCCGTGCCACTTTTCACGAGTCATCCATTGCTGATTACCACGAACAATGGATGATCCAGTTCTCTCGAGTTTATAGCAATGAATCCGAGAAACAGATGAGGCTTGAAGTGTTCAAGAAAAACGTGGATTTCATTGAGAACTTCAATAGTAAGGGAAATCATAGCTACAAACTTGGTGTCAACGAGTTCACTGATTTGACCGCTGCAGAGTTCCTTGCCACCCACACCGGTTTCACTGGCATTAACGTAACTTCACCATCCGAAGTTGTTAATAAAACGATGCCATCTCGGAATTGGGATCCCTCGGCCGAGAGCAGAGACTGGAGAGAGGAAGGAGCTGTAACGCCTGTCAAATCGCAAGGAGGATGTGGTAAGATTACCGAAATGATATATTATAAACAGTTTTTTACATATTGGAAAGCAATATAGTAAATTGCTAGATTAGTAATATAATGTCATTATTAAACGTCACATAATAAAAATTAATACTATTTCTAGGTTTAGACTTAATTACCAATATGACATTCGTCTCGTAACAATGAAGTACTCGATATATGGGCAGCTAGTTGTTGGGCGTTCTCGTCGATTGCAGCGGTGGAAGGTTTGACAAAGATTGTCGAAGGAAACCTAGTTTCACTGTCCGAACAGCAACTTATTGATTGTGACATATCGATTAACCGTGGTTGCAAGGGCGGATCAATGGTAGAAGCTTTCAAGTACATAGTACAAAACCGAGGCATTTCTTCAGAAGACGAATACCCTTACCAAGAGAAAGATGGGAGTTGCCAGACCAATGCCATACCGGCCATGCAGATCAGTGGGTATCAAATGGTTCCCGAAAACGACGAGGGTGCGTTGCTCGAAGCTGTTACGAGACAGCCCATCTCGGTGGGCGTTTGCGCGATGTTGGACAGTTTCATCTATTACTCAAGCGGTGTGTACAGTGAGTCCGACTGTGGAACCAACATGAATCATGCATTGACGGTCGTTGGGTATGGGACGAGCCCGGAAGGGATAAAGTATTGGCTGGCGAAGAACTCTTGGGGTATGTCATGGGGAGAGGATGGTTTCATTAGACTCCGTAGAGATGTTGAGTGGTCTGAAGGCATGTGTGGTATAGCTCAGTGGGGTTCTTATCCGGTTGCTTGACAAGCTAATTCGGTTAAATGATTTAAATTCAAACAATTATATTTAGACGTTACCTTTAATGATAGACAAAACATTGTTTAGTGGTTCTTGTTTGAATGTGTTTTATTGTCCATCATTTTCTTTTGTCTTTCTTTGTCTTGCATACTTCTCAGCGATTCGAATGGAAAATGCCATTATTTCTCAGTTATATATTCTTTTTATTCGATTGTTTGACTAAACTGGGTTATATCTATTTTTTTTTATTTCAGGATCATAGTTAGAAAATAATTTTTTTTATAATGTGTGATTTACAATATATATGCCATTAGAAAATTAACGCAAATGTTAGAACTTCTCTAAGGATATTTTCGACTAAACATATTCTTGAAAAATCATTTAGTACATCGTTATTACATACACCAATCACGATATAGTATTTGATAATATCTCCAGAAAATTCATATTTATCAGATTTACGTAATACTAATTAGAAATCTGGATGAATTTTTAAAAATTGGGTGAAACGAATATGGGTTTACGATTGTTGGGTTTTCGCTGCCGTAAATAGATATTTAGTAATGAGAGACTTAGTTAAATTTGTTATTTGTAATGGTGTTAAAGACGTTGGATACTCTTAATAATTAATTAAATTCCGATTGGTAAGTTCGAGCATTACTATATTAATTCCATTAGTCACAATCACTTTCAATATTTCATCAAATTCGCATGTGTTCACATAATCATTTTTAGTAACAAAATGCAATCAGTTGCTACATTAAAAAGATGTCACTAATTAAGTTTGAAAACTTTATACATATTTTTTCAACGTAATTAAGGACCCGCAACTAATACATCTTGAAGAAAACCAACCTTTTGGATGTGAATCATAAAGTGGAGCAGTTAGATATTGTCATACACGATTCAGCAAAATTTTATGTATAAATCCATTTATAGTAACGAGATTGACGAACACAAACTTTCATCTCTGTCTGAGAATAATCACTTGCTGACTTACAAGTTACAAACCATATTATCTACATCCCTTTAGCAATGTATATCTAGTCATCTATTCACCCTATTTCTTACAAAAGTAATAGACTCATCTTGAAATATAATCGAATAACAAACCATAAGCCAAGTGACAAATCTATAGAGGGATGTCTAATTAGGAAACTTTCCTAGATTCTACATATTGTTGGAGATAAATTAGTTAGTAATATGTGTATTTTTTATGGACTAAGATTGTGAAGAAACTTATGAAGTCCATGAAGACTAAATCCCGATAATTATTCTAGTATATTCCATATATTGAATCTGAAGCTTTAACATCTAAAACACGCATATCCAATAATCTCTAGAAATGCAAACATCTAGCTAAAATAACGCAAATTACGAGTTTTGAGCAATCATTTTTGTATTATCATCATTCAATACAAGAAAAGAGAACACATATCTTGTAAGTACGTACGATTAATCTTAACGTTTCTCATATACATAATTCTAATCACATCAAATTTCTCACGCTCTCAAAATCAAATAGCTGGTATGTTCTTACCCATAGTTGATCCAAGCAACATATTTCTCATATAAGCTATTTTAGAAAAGAGTAACTAATGGATTACTATATTTTTTTTTTTTTAAAAAAAAGAGAGAATAGTGATGGGCATGTGATAACAAGAACTGGCGTGTAGGAGATGTATAGAGAAATTGATGTCACTCTATTCTCTATTTCTCTTCGTCTCCATGGGGTCAAATGGGGTCAGAATTATGTTGTTAAATGGGGTCAAGCTCATGTTTCCACACTCCACTCAGGCAAAGAAGTTGATCTATCAATCTTCAGGTTAATACCTCTTTCTTTCTTTTTTCCTCGTAGTGTTATACAAAGACAAGAAATTGTATTATAAATATGGATTATTATTATTAGGAACCAAGAGAGTGTGACTCAGTAATTTGTTCGAGTGGATAAAGAATTCATGTCATAAATTAAGTTTCACCATCTATCAAAATTCTTATGGTCCATTTTTCTTCTACATATCTCCTAGATTAGTCTTTAGTTTCCGCTCGCATCTACTAAGGTTATGAAAAAAATAGGTTCATTCATTTAGACACAACAAAATATTTACTAGCTAGCGATAAACGTTGTCGTACGTAGTTTAAGAATCATATGGTGTGTAAATTCATCTACTGACACTGCTATCACTTTCTACGTGAAACAGGTGTTGAGTTATAGTCCAAGAATACTTACGGATCATGTCTCTTTCAAATAAGAATCAAAGTAATACAAAATTCATATTGATATAGTTGCCTATATGTAAATAATGAAAGTTAACTTCGTTGGGAGGTAATCACGATGAGATTGACTTCGACTTTTTAGGGAACAACGATGGAAAACCGATAACTTTACAGAGAAATGTGTTTGCAAACTGAGAAGGAAACAGAGAAGAGAGGTTTTTGCTTTGGTTCAACCCCATCAAACACTACCATACTTATGGGATTCTTTGGAATCCTTACCAAATTGTGTACGTTGTTACAATCCTTCTTTTAAATGTTATCATCTTTATTCATTTCATGACAAATGATGTTTTGTTTGTTCCATGCAAGAATTTAATATCTTGAAACTAAAAAAAAATTCAAAAACATCTAACAATATATAATGTATAAAGGTAGAATCTAGTCATTTTGCAATATTTTAGATATATATATATATTCAACTAAACATTACCTTATTTGAAAATGAGAATATAGTTTTTTTTAATTTCAATATAGTATCTAAATTTTGGCTTAATATTGGCATCGTAACTAAAAGAGAGATTTTAGCGGACGATTTTTAAAAATAGTGGGATAATGTGTAAGGTGCGTATCATATGTTAAAAAAAGTGTGTCACTGGAAAAAAAAACATGAAATGTGAAGAAAAAACCGTACACATTTTCACCCATTTCAGGATATTTTACAGCAAAAAGTTTTCACACATAAGTAGCTTTTGCCAATTTGAGTAAGAAATTTAGTCATTTAGTGCAATTAAGTTCCCTAAAAATAAAATTAAAGAGATGAAATGATGGAATGATGATTGATAGGTTTTACGTGGGCAACATCTCCATAAGAGTCTACAAAATCACAATTAAAATGTTATTTTGCCATTGTTACTGAAAATTGGTTCCATATTTCCATATCAAAATTTATCTTCATCTATACATTAAAATGACCGCTGCGACTAAACCAAGACAAAAAAAATTTGTGTTATAATCACTTGACTGGTGCTAATCCCAGAATTCATTTTTTTTGTTAGATCAGTATTGTCATGGTAGAAAAACGTTCAGTATGCTATATCAGTAAGATTGGAATTCAAATCGAATCACAATAAAATGTGAGACTACTTCAAAATTGTAGAGTATTTGCTAAGATAGGATAGGGATACTATTATATACAGAATCAATGAGGAATTGTGAATGGTCAGCTGGAAATTTCAAAGTGATAGAAATAATAAAGTGAAATCCAAACCAAATATAAGGTTTATACTTTATATTGACTTTCTTAATAATAAAATACTCAATAAAAATGATTTTTGTTTTTTTTATTAATGGTAATCATCTGCCCCATAAAAATTTGATTTTTTTATTACAACTAATTAATAACTTCTACAGATGGTTATCCATAACTGAAATTACAACAAAAAAATCGAATTCTAGTCTAAACATACATGACAAATCCTAAAAACTACTAAGCTATCATGAGATGGTTTTTTTTTCTTTTGTCTGCTACCATGAGAACATATTTCTTCTTCATTGAACATCTTCAAACAACTGACTTGATTGCGAATGAAATCACATCCAAGTTGTTCTAATTCCATGTGATATTTAAGATGCTCATCAAAATCAACGGTTTTTACCATCTGATATAGGGCTAACCGAGCAGCTATCCTCTGGCTTGCGATGTAATCCTTCTGATGATCGATCTGTCTCTTTTCTTGCAGTTTCTCTCACGCCTTTGCTATCAGGTCTCTGAAACTGTGATTTTGATTTTCGATCTTGTCACCTGGTTTTGTTGCATAAGACCTCTCATGGATTAGTCGCCTAACCTTCAAATTTGTCTTTTTTTGCTCCGGTTTCGTAAATTTGGTTGTAATAGCTTTCGCATCTACCAGTTTTGTAAATTTAGATTTCAAAGCTTCAATAATCTTCTTTTGTCTTTTTCCTGTGGTTTTTCTTCATCAGAATATTTGCATTTATTACGTTGCACTTTTTGTTGTGATCTTGTTAGTTTTTATGTTTTGTCGATGGAAACACGAGAATAGATGAATTATCGAGAGAGACCAAAAAAAAGTGGAGACTTGTCGATAGAAACAGGAGAATAAGTGGAGATAGAATGAGATGGAAAGAACAAGAACGAAAGAGAACGAGAGAGGGAACAAGAGAGGGAACAACAAAATCGTGAACGAGAGAGGGAACAAGAACTAGAGAGGGAACAACCAAAATCGTGACTTGAGAGAGAAACTGAACGAGTTGAGCTAGAAACAAGGCCTGGAGAGACACGAAACAAAAAAAACTTGTTTGGTTGATTAATCTGTGAAAATTTAAATTTTTAGCTGTAAAAATTTAAAGTTTAGCGGAAACAAGATTTTCTCTTTGGTTGATTAATCTGTAAAAATCTAAATTTTTTAGCGGTTAATTAAATTATTCGTGTTGTTGTTTCTTTAATTTGAATTCGGTTGGCGTTATTTTAGGAGGGTTTATTCTTCTTTCTGATGGACGACTCGGATCTGGTGGGTCGTGTTCGAGACTCGAGTCAGGGTCTGTTCTGCTGAGGTCGTCGTCGGATGAAAGTTTCTAGGATCGAAAAGGACAACGATGAAATGGGCAACATTGCTTAAGGACAACATTGCTACCGCAGACGCGTACTGCTCCGCCGTCTTCCTCCCCCCTCCATCTTTTCCTTACGGCGAGTCTTGTCTCCATGACTTGAAGAGATTATGGGAAGAGTTCCGTTCAGAAAAGGTACTTACTTTGATGATCCATACTCTTGTATACTCGTTAGTCATATTTTCGGGATTTCTTACCTTTAATCTTTGGAACAATATCTCTTCTTGTATGTTCTATACTCGACCTGCCCACTAAAGACTAGCAAATCATGTGTGCTAATAATCGTTCATATAAATCTCACCGTGGATACATTTTGTAGATTAGTGAAGAGGCATGCATGCTAATGTAGATCAGTTAGTTACCATGTAAGCTGTTCTTAACTCTCTTTTTGTTTTTCCCGTTCTGGGTTGAAGTGGGGTTTGTTGTTTCCAAGTGAAAAATAGCATTGGCACCAAGTCTAAGTGTCTCCGAGTCTTCACATGTTTTATGGTGGGATATACGTTTTTCTAAACCTGTATGTTTTCCCCTGTCAAGCGGGTCCTCTTCTGTATCTCAGACTCTATGCTCGTAGCTCAGACAAGGTGATAGAGTATTGCAGGTTAGTAGAAACACATATATATTCTCTTTTGTTAATAATCCCGTTATATCGATACAGTTCCTTTGAGGACCCCTCCAATAGATGCATTTGTATAGGACTTTCAAACTTTGTTTTCAAGCAGATTAATAAACCTTTGTATTAATTAAAATGATTTTTCTGGCCATAGCAATTAAATTAATCTGCAAAAATATATTTTATAGAAGGTGCTCAAAAGTCCAAGAACCCGTTATAAACGATTCATATACAAAGTATTGTTGTCCAAACAAAGTAAATTGCCTTGCCCCACACTTACTTATCAGACAACGACAAAGCTCATGACTCATGACTACTCGTCGGCCCAACCCCCGCCAATTGTCATTCACTGTCTTTTCTTTTTCTTGTTGTTTTCGTCTCTGTGTAAGTGCGAAAACATTTGGCTCCTCCTATATAATAACTTTTAGCAAAAGTAAAGATTTTCCAATGAGAAAGGAAAGATAGGTAGAAAAGGCACTTCGAACATCTTGCATGGCGTCTCTAGATTCCCATCTGCTAATTAAGCTCGTGAGCTTCTTTTTACCTACTCTTCTTGTCACTGTCGTGAGGTCGGAAACGAAATGCCTGAATTTCGAGTCGATCATCAGTTTTGGCGATTCAATTACCGACACCGGAAACTTGATCGGTCTCTCTGCTCCAAACAAACTTCCTGAATCCGCGTTTCCGCCATACGGAGAAACCTTCTTCCACCATCCAACCGGGAGGTTCTCCGATGGTCGCCTTGTCATCGACTTCATCGGTACTTTCTTCTGTCTCTTTCTTTTTGATTGACTGTGTTTTAATCTCTAAGAATAATCCAAAAACTCTTTTTTGTTTAATCTTTTGGTTCTGTTTCATAGCTGAATTCTTTTAGTATGTGGTGCTGAAGGAGTTGGATGTTGTCATGATCCTTCAAACTATGTGAATTGGGACGACATTCATATGACTGAGGCTGCATACAGATGGATAGTTGAGGGCTTACTCGAAGGACCGTATGCTATTCCTCCTTTCGATTGGTCCACAAGGAGTCATTAGACACAAAGTAGTCATTGATGAATAGCAGCTGATAAAAGCTAATCTATAATTCATATACGTTCTTTCAGTTCTTGTGTTGGTTCCTGTATTGTTAACGACCGTCTTCTTCCCCTGTTTATTTTTTTTTTCTTTTTCTTTTGTTTTTTCTATGTAACTCTTACGTATTACTTCTTTAAATCCTGTTGCTTGTTTAACAAGTTTTATTCTCTAAAAACCTGAAAACATCTTAAAACAAAACGACTAAGTGTGTGTGGTCACTGACTACTTTGCTATGGCTCTGTTTTACAGCTGAATTCTTGGGGGTTCGCACCTGTGCCTCCCCTTTTTGGATCTCAAAATGGAAACTATGAGAAGGGAGTTATTTTCGCGGCTGCGAGAGCAACGGCAATGGAATGTTCCTTTCTTGAGGAGAGAGGTTAACATTTTGCATGTGCCAACTTCAGTTTAGGATGTTTAAAGATAGTTTGCCTAACTTATGTGGCTTTACTTCAGGAGGGGAAGATCAACTCTCTCTTTTTTGTGCTCTTCTAATGTATATTAGATATGATAAAATTGATTTTTATTTGGTGGTTTTGCTCTTCTTAGTGCGTCTTTCTCATTTGATATGGGAATGTGTGTCAGAATTCAGGTTGCACTTTTCATCAGTTTTAAGTGCAGTTAGATTTGTTAAAAATAAGATTGGCCAATTTATTTTTCTGGTGAAAAAACAAGAAAAAGAAAAGCATATCAAACAAGATTACAGATAGAATGAGAAGAGAAACGACCTTCAAGCACGTTTCCCGCTGCTAGGGTTGGACTTAGGGCAGAGATTCCAGCGTCCCTTGGCACGTCTACGCTTGATGGTGGCTCTACCACTAGTGGTTCTCATCACATTTTGGTTCCTGTATTGTTAAGAATTCTTGGGGTGAGACTTGGGGAGAGAATGGTTACATTAGGATTCGTAGAGATGTGGAATGGCCTCAGGGCATGTGTGGAGTGGCTCAGTATGCATTTTATCCGATTGCGTAATTAAGTGGTAGATGACTTATTATTAAAGTTTTATATAATTATTACATAACATTAGAACAACGAAAATGTGATATATAGTCTGGTACGCTTTATCATTTGTTTAGATGTGGTCTAAATCTGCATCGCAATGCTTGACCAATAAGTTTAGCAACCAAAAAATGCTCCACCTATGCATAGTATAAATGTTCAATGTATATATAATTTATATAAAAACCCCAAACTTCTGCATTTGGATCAAAAACATTTCCAACTGTAGCTTGGCCTAGAAAAATCTTTAACTTATTCACTTTTGCCAATTCAATATTTATTTGGCCAAATCAACGCAAAATTAAATATTTATTTGGCCAAAATGAGTAAGGTTTATTTTGCCAATTCAAGATTTTTTTAAATTTAATTTGAGTAAGATAAAAATGTACTTTTTATATGGTTAATTGAATATTATCTATAAATCTATATCTATATATTACAAAAAATAATTGAATATGTTTTTTAAAAAATATTTAATCTTTATAAAATATCAATTTGCACTAAAATAGATCAAATTAACATCAAAAAATATATTTACAGAAAAAGTAATTAGAATCTCTAATTTACCATATATACTCGTGTTGAGCAAACAAAGTCAAATAAATTGCTTTTCTTATAAATTAAGATTTTGGAAATAAACATAATCTATGATAAAATCATGTGTTATATTATTATTTTTAAAATTTTTATGGAAATTTTGAACATAAATAATTTTATGATATAAATATTTGACTAAATATATCAATTTATTATATTTACTCGTTTAAACAAACAAAATTGAATAAATAGCTTTTTTTGTGTCGTAAATAAATAGCTTTTATGTTTGGATCCAAAAATAATCAACTTTTGGTCAAGAAATCCTCAATTCGCTTTAGCCTTATAGATCTCTGATATATTTTAATTTAACCAAATTAATCTTAAGGTTACCATATTTAATTCTACTAATTTAACACAATTTTTAAACGCAAAATTAGAAATTTATTTGGTTAAAGAATGAAAGATGGAGATTTTCTTAAAACTATATCTTATTTTCTTACAGATTTTTATATGCTTCCCTTTTTAATATATGATTTTTATTTTATTAAGACCTGGTTAAATAAAAATATATAACAATAAAGAGAAGTTACTAACGAAAAAATTTATCTGATTAACTCTCCACATAAAAAATATATATCCCCATCTATATTTGTAGATTATTATAAAATAATAAAAAATTTCATTTAAAATTTTGAATTTCTACATTTTGATTATACAATTATTAGTGCAAAAGTGATATAGTGTTTCAATATTTGATAGCTTTCCAATCTTTCTTATCTTATTTGAGAATTTGGTATGAACTTTTTTCAGTCTTAGATAGTGTTATTGGTTTTTGTATTTAAGAAAAATTATAAAGATTTGAATTTTGTAAAAATTTTTAGTGTAACTCAATTAGGATTTTTACAATTCTTTTTTAATTCTAGTGTTGTTAGTACATAAATTTGTAACAAATACTTCAAAATCTTTAAAAATCTAGTGTTATTAAATTCATGATTTTGTAAAATAATTAAAAATATTGTGTTATTAAAATTAAAAGAAAGTAAATAATTTTGTCACTAATTTAAAATATTATGTTATTCGTTTACTGATTCTAAACATTTTTCTAACAAAATGTTTAGAAAAATACTGCGATGTTGTCAAAGAACTTAGTGTTTATTATCTATAATTAAAAAATTGAATTATCTTCATTTTTTCTTCTTCTCCTCATCCTCTTCATCTTCCTACTCCTCCTTTTCCTCTTACTCCTCTTCTTTTCCTCCTCCTTTTAGTGGAAGATCATTCGTCCAGTTTTTTTCAGTAGATTTAGTAAAATTCCATTTTTGTTTTCTTCTAGCATCCATTTCTCCATTATGTTTTTATACCTAATAGATCATATTTCAATTTTTTCATATTTGTGACCTGAGACTCACATCTACTAGATGTTATCATTTGTGCTGAATTCACAAAAAAACATTTATTTTCTTTTTCTTCTATGAGTATGATGAGAATATCCACGATGGAATTTAAAATTCATTATTTAAATAAAAAATTGAATGTTGACAAAAAATATAATAAAAAATTGAATAGTAGATAACAATAGATAAAATAAAAAAACTAAAAAGTTTTATTTGTTTTCGATTAAAAATTTATAATAATCAATTATACTCCTTGATAAAATCTTTTAAAAATATAAAATTTTCAAAATGTTAATTTTTATTGTTAAAATCATCAAAAAAATTTATAAATCCCAAACTAATAACAGCCCTTTAAACTCTGAAGGTGAAATAAAATTACATTATATTATATTTGTCTGTTGTAAATCCAGTAAGATGGATCGTGTAAGTATTCATTATTTGTTCCTCTAAAACTACCACTTTGACTTTCTAAAATATAAACAAAATTTAAAAATGACGAATTCTGCGTTTGAATTGATTTAGTATTCTAAAATTCACAACAATGTAGAAACTTCTAATACACTATGTTTAGTTTAAAAACAACTTTAATATTAGGACTGAGAAAAATACAGAAACCCGAAGATCCATATAAAAAAAGTAATACCGAATCGAACTAAAAAAAACTAAAATATTTAAAGATTTTGAATTATAAATTAGAGCTGGATAAAAGATATCCAAAAATATCAAAATACCGAAGTTAGAACCGAATCTAAATGGTATTTGGATATAAAATAGGACTTCAAGTATATTACCAAAACCGAACGGAACCCGATATGAACCAAACCGAACCAAAATCTCGAAACGAACTAGAGAAATACTCGAATGAGACCTAGACCTCTTACTCTGAAAATCCGAATATCCAAAATACCCGAACCAAACCCGAACAATACCCCAAACGCCCCTATATAATACTATCCAACTGTAATACTATCCAAAACCCTAATTAAGGTTGCTAGTATATATGTAGAGAATGTATTTATTTTTTATATATGCAAATATTGCTAGATTTTAAAGAGACAGAGGAACACAATTGATTGAAATTTTTTTTTGGTATGTATGCAAAGAATATATCTATTTTCCTAAATACAAACGATTACGGGAGATTTTTAATTAATTGATTGGTTGAGTCCTAAATATATATGATATTTATTTATTTGATACGATATCCTTAACAGATTTTGAGTAATTTACAATTTACATATTCAAAAACGAAATATTGATTATATATCAAAATAGGCTACTCAATATATCGATGCATATAAAGAACGGAAAGTTGCTAAAAACAAAGAATGGAAAGTTGTTCCACCAAAGATCAATTTCTCAATGCATATAAAGAAACAAGTATATATGCAAACTATAACATCACCACAATTAAAGTTAATTTGCCTTTGCTTTCATCATAACACCTCTCATTCGTCACTCAATAAATACACTTTCTCCCCATTCTAACTTCTTCAGCACCCCACATCAAACCCTTAAGTACATATTTTTTTTTTAAAAAACACATTCATACGTTTTTGTGTAAACGTGAATTTTTTTCATATACTCTTATTTATCGTATCCATCAATACGAAAATGGTCTTGGTAGTGTCGTATGTGTTCGTGGTCATGACTATTCTTTCCATGGATCTTAGGATCTCTCAAGCCACATCCCGTGCCACTTTTCACGAGTCATCCATTGCTGATTACCATCAACAATGGATGATCCAGTTCTCTCGAGTTTATAGCAATGAATCCGAGAAACAGATGAGGCTTGAAGTGTTCAAGAAAAACGTGGAGTTCATTGAGAACTTCAATAGTAAGGGAAATCATAGCTACAAACTTGGTGTCAACGAGTTCACTGATTTGACCGCTGCGGAGTTCCTTGCCACCCACACCGGTTTCACTGGCATTAACGTAACTTCACCATCCGAAGTGGTTAATGAAACGCTGCCATCTGGGAATTTGGATCTCTCCGGCGAGAGCAAAGACTGGAGAGAGGAAGGAGCTGTAACGCCTGTCAAAGTGCAAGGAGGATGTGGTAAGATTACGGAATGATATATTATAAACAGATTCTACAGATTGGAAAGCAATATAGTAAATTACTGGATTAGTAATTTAATGTCAGGTTTATACATAAGTCAGGTTTATCAATATAGGTTTTGACTTACCAATATGAGATTCCTTTCCTAACAATGAAGTACTCAATATATGGGCAGGTGGTTGTTGGGCGTTCTCGGCGATTGCATCGGTGGAAGGTTTGACAAAGATTGTCGGAGGAAATCTAGTATCACTGTCCGAACAGCAACTTATTGATTGTGACATACCGATTAACCATGGTTGCAAAGGCGGATCAATGGTAGAAGCTTTCAAGTACATACTACAAAACCGAGGCATTTCTTCAGAAGACGCATACCCTTACCAAGAGAAAGATGGGAGTTGCCAGACCAATGCAATACCGGCCATGCAGATTAGTGGGTATCAAATGGTTCCCGAAAACGACGAGGGTGCGTTGCTCGAAGCTGTTACGAGACAGCCCATCTCGGTGGGCGTTTGCGCGATGCTGGACAGTTTCATCTATTACTCAAGCGGTGTGTACAGTGAGTCCGACTGTGGAACCAACATGAATCATGCATTGACGGTCGTTGGGTATGGGACGAGCCCGGAAGGGATAAAGTATTGGCTGGCGAAGAACTCTTGGGGTATGTCATGGGGAGAGGATGGTTACATTAGACTCCGTAGAGATGTTGAGTGGTCTGAAGGCATGTGTGGTATAGCTCAGTGGGGTTCTTATCCGGTTGCTTGACAAGCTAATTCGGTTAAATGATTTAAATTGAAACGATTATATTTATTAGTTACCTTTAATGATAGACAAAACACTGTTTAGTGTTTACGCTTCTATTTTTGTTTCGTCTGGACTTTTGTTCTTAAATTTCAGTTTTAAAAGTTCTTGAATTTCGTTAACATTATGATTGATCTGAATGGTTCTTGTTTGATTGTGTTATTGTCCATCATTTTCTTTTGTCTTTCTTTGTGTTGCATACTTCTTAGCGATGAACATGCCATTATTTCTCAGTTAAATATGCTTTTTATTCGATTACTTGACTAAACTGGGTCATATCTATTTTTTTTTTTCAGGATCATAGTTAGAAAATTTATCTATTTTTTTATTTCAGGATCATAGTTAGAAAATAAAATTTTTATAATGTGTGATTTACAATATATATGCCATTTAAAAAATTAACGCAAATGTTAGAACTTCTCTAAGGATATTTTCGACTAAATATATTCTTGAAAAATCATTTAGTACATCGTTATTACATACACCAATCACGATATAGTATTTGATAATATGTCCAGAAAATTTATATTTATCAGATTTACGTAATACTAATTAGAAATCTGGATGAATTTTTAAAATTGGGTGAAAACGAATATGGGTTTACGAGGAACATCAACCAGAATCTTTCCATCGAGTTTCAATGTCACGAGAAAATTGCAAATATACAAGCGAAATCTCCAGCTTATGTATAAAGTTTGAAAACTTTATACATATTTTTTCAACGTAATTAAGGACCCGTAACTAATACATCTTGAAGAAAACCAACCTTTAGGATGTGAATCATAAAGTGGAGCAGTTAGATATTGTCATACAAGATTCAGCAAAATTTTATGTATAAATCCATTTATAGTAACGAGATTGACGAACACAAACTTTCATATCTGTCTGAGAATAATCACTTGCTGACTTACAAGTTACAAACCCTATTATCTACATCCCTTTAGCAATGTATATCTAGTCATCTATTCACCATATTTCTTACAAAAGTAATAGACTCATCTTGAAATATAATCGAATAACAAACCATAAGCCAAGTGACAAATCTATAGGGATGTCTAATTAGGAAACTTTCCTAGATTCTACATATGGTTGGAGATAAATTAATTTGTAATATGTGTATTTTTATGGACTAAGATTGTGAAATTTATGAAGTCCATGAAGACTAAATCCCGATATTATTCTAGTATATTTCATTGAATCTGAAGCTTTAGCATCTAAAACACGCATATCCAATCTCTAGAAATGCAAACATCTAAAATAACCTAAATAACGAGTTTTGAGCAAATGTTATCAGCTCTATTCATTTATGTTTTGTTTGTTCCATGCAAGAATTTAATATCTTGAAACTAAAAAAAAAAAAATTCAAAAACATATAACAACATATAATGTATGAAGGTATAATCTAGTCATTTTGCAATAATTTATATATATATATATATATATATATATTCAACTAAACATTATTTTATTTGAAAATAGGAATATATTTTTTTTAAAAAAAATTCAATATAGGTAGATAGTATCTAAATTTTGGCTTGATATTGGCACCGTAACTAAAAGAGAGATTTTAGCGGGTGATTTTGAGAAATAGTGGAATAATGTGTAAGGTGAGTATCATATGTTAAAAAAGTGTGTCACTGGAAAAAAACATGAAATGTGAAGAAAAAAACAGTACACATTTTCACCCATTTGAGGATATTTTACAACAAAAAGTTTTTACACATAAGTAATTTTTGCCAATTTGAGTAAGAAATTTAATAATTTAGTGCAATTAAGTTCCCTAAAAATAAAATCAAAGAGATGAAATGATGGAATGATGATTGATAGGTTTTACGCGGACAACATCCTCATAAGAGTCTACAAAATCGCTGTGACTGAAAATTGGTTCCATATTTCCATATTGATGCCACTGTTATTTCCGGCGAGTCATAATTTATCTTCACCTACACACTAAAATGACCGCTGCGACTAAACCCAGACAAAAAAATTTGTGTTAGTCACTTGACTGGTGCTAATCCCAGAATTCATTTTTTTGTTGGAATATAAATTTGGTTAGATCAGTATTGTCATGGTAGAAAAACGTTCAGTATGTTATATCAGTAAGATTGGAATTCAAATCGAATAACAATAAAATGTGAGACTACTTCAAAATTGTAGAGTATTTGCTAAGAAAGGATAAGGAGACTATTAAATATAGTATCAATTAGGAGTTGGGAATGGTCAGCTGGAAATTTCAAAGTGATAGAAATAATAAAGTGAAATCCAAATCAGTATTAAGGCATTACCAGTCGCCAAATATAGGGTTTATACTTTATATTGAATTTTTTAATAATAAAATACTCAATAAAAATGATTCTTGTTTTCTTTTTTTTTATTAATGGTAATCATCTCAAACCTAAAATCAAACTAAATCCAGGAGGTCCATAAAAAATCTACTTTTTATTGCAACTAATTAATAACTTCTACATATGTTTATCTAAAATTACAGCAAAAAAAAAAAA
Source organism: Streptanthus diversifolius (assembly GCA_039880935.1). Classification (NCBI taxonomy): domain Eukaryota; kingdom Viridiplantae; phylum Streptophyta; class Magnoliopsida; order Brassicales; family Brassicaceae; genus Streptanthus; species Streptanthus diversifolius. The sequence continues at coordinate 22,894,158 of JAXGFM010000014.1, read as the reverse complement.
ATCAAATTCTAGTCTAAATATACTCGACAAATCCTAAAAACTACTAAGTTACCATGATATGGTTTTTTTCTTTGATCCGCTACCATGAGAACAATTTCTTCCTCATTGAATATGTTCACCAGACTCTGTGATATTCTTCTTCTCTGAGACTGAGTTAGATTCTTATTTGTAGTAGTCGCTTCTTGACAACAAATTGAACATGTTCAAGCAACTGACTTGATCGCGAATGAAATCACACCCAAGTTGTTCTAATTCCGTGTGATATTTAAGATGCTCATCGAAATCAACAGTTTTTACCATCTGATTTAGGGCTAACCGAGCAGCTATCCTCTGGCTTGCGATGTAATCCTTCTGATGATCAATCTGTCTCTTTTCTTGCAGTTTCTCTCGTGCATTTGCTATCAGGTCTTTGAAACTGTGATTTTGATTTTCAATCTTGTCACCTGGTTTTGTTGTATAAGACTTCTCATGGATTAGTCGCCTAACCTTCGGCGTCTTTGTTTCACGATGTTTGAACAAAGTCGGGGTTGATTGCTTTGGTTTCGTAAATTTGGCTGTAATAGCTTTCGCATCTACTGGTTTTGTAAATTTAGACTTCAAAGCTTCGATGGTCTTCTTCTGTCTCTTTTTTGGTGGTTTTTCTTCATCAGAATGTTTGCGTTTATTTAGAGCCGCCATAACAACGTTACACCTTTTCTTGCGATCTTGTTAGTCTTTGTGTTTTGTCGATGGAAACATTAGAAGAAGTGAATTATCTAGAGATACAAAAAAAAAAAAGTGGAGACTTGTCAATGGAAACAAGAAAATAAGAAAATGAAATGAGTATTTTATAACAATAAATTAAATATTAATAGTGGGTAACAAACCTCGGAAGAACAAACAAAAAGACTTTAGCGAAAATGTGTTTAAGGGAACAAACAAAAAGTGTTTATAGAGAAAAGTGACACGACTTGAGCGGGGAATAGGGCAAAAAGATTTTGTGAAAATCTAAATTTTTTAGCGGTAAATTAAATTATTTTGTTTTTTGTTCTTTTATCCGCTAAGGCTTCCTAATTTGTTAAAATTGGTTTGCTAATTCTCTCGTGCAAAGGGAAATGGATTTTTCAAAGTATAGGGGTTAAAACATGTCGATTCCAAATTTTGAATATTAGATCTTTCTTCTTGTTACGAAACCCTAATTTGATTCATTGTACTAGTTATTTGATCTTCTTCTTGTGGGTTCGTCTTCTTCTTTCTTTAATTCGATCTCATTCCCTTGGGTCATTTTAGGATATATGTGTTTTCTGTTTACTTCTGGTGAGCGATGAGAGTTTTGGGTTGATCGCATTAGTGTTGATTTTTCTTACTGATCGACGACTCGGATCTGGTGGGTCGTGTTCGAGACCCGAGTCAGGGTCTGGTCTGCTGAGGTCGTCTTCGGATGAAAATTTATGGGATCAAAAAGGACAACGATGAAATGGGCAACATTTGTGGTGCTGGATTGTGATAAGATTGATAAATGAGAGTGAGTCAAAGCCTGCTGCTACTTACATATTAAAATCTTTTTCATTGACATGTTTAATTTAATTAGTTAATCAGTATTATGAATTGGATTCTGTAATTTTGGTAACATGATTGCTGTTGGTGTAAGAAATTTGTTGATCCTTTTTTTTTTTTTTTTTTACTTCTCGAAATCAGAGATAACCAACTAATGAGTTGGAACTGGACTTGAAGAGATTATGGGAAGAGTTCCGTTCAGAAAAGGTACTTACTTTGATGATCCATACTCTTGTATACTCGTTAGTCATATTTTCGGGATTTCTTACCTTTAATCTTTGGAACAATATCTCTTCTTGTATGTTCTATACTCGACCTGCCCACTAAAGACTAGCAAATCATGTGTGCTAATAATCGTTCATATAAATCTCACCGTGGATACATTTTGTAGATTAGTGAAGCGGCATGCATGCTAATGTAGATCAGTTAGTTACCATGTAAGCTGTTCTTAACTCTCTTTTTGTTTTTCCCGTTCTGGGTTGAAGTGGGGTTTGTTGTTTCCAAGTGAAAAATAGCATTGGCACCAAGTCTAAGTGTCTCCGAGTCTTCACATGTTTTATGGTGGGATATACGTTTTTCTGAACCTGTATGCTTTCCCCTGTCTAGCGGGTCCTCTTCTGTATCTCATACTCTATGCTCGTAGCTCAGACATGGTAACAGAGTATTGCATTGCAGATTCGCGTAAGACTCCCTAACAATGCGTAAGACAAATAACAACTAACAGAGTCCCTAACAATGCGTAAGACAAATAACAACTAACAGAGTCCCTAACAATGCGTAAGACTCTGACTGCAACACGAGCTTGAGACTCGGTTTGTTATTGACTCCTCAAAAACTGGATTGACTTATTCTCAGCCTTTGATCACTTCAATTTTCAACACTCGAGAACATATGTTCTGTGATGAAACCAAAAACTTATACAAATGGTTGATTACTTGTGTGTTTATGTTTTTGTTTTATTGTGCGGTTTTAGAGGTCGCTTTGTCGTGATCAAGAGAGCACAAATTCACCCTTGTGGAACTTATCCATGGCCTCTTTGAACTCGGGCATTGCAGATTCGCGTAAATTCACCAAAACCTTAAAGCCAGTGTCAGTCTTGCTTCCAGCTGCAACATCAGCAGAATATGGCAAGAAAAAACATGGTTCCATACTTCCCAGCAACTTGTATGATAGTGGCAGAACCGTCACGGGTCCTCCCCATCCTAAATCCACCGTTGAATGATCCAAGTATCTCCAGTCTGTGAATCCAGTCACTCGCATTGGATTTGCTCTGTTTTATGAGCTCTGCGGTTTTCCAAATGGGTTGCACCATGAGCTCTCTAGCTTTAAGCTGAGCATACATTGGCACACAACCATTTCCCCAGTAGCCTTTAGGCAAAGGTGGATTCATCAATCTCCTTATATTGATCGAATACACTTACTTCACATTCTCCTCTTCCCCAATCTTCGCAGCTCTTACTCTGCATTTCGAAACTTTCTTCATTCAGATCAACATTTCAAGAAACTTGATCAAAGCGCAGAAGGGTTAACTTACTTTGCACGCCAAGTGTAAGCACCTAGAGCTTCGAATGTAGTGAAATTCAGACCCGATTTCTCGACTAATAGAGCCTTGAAACGGTCCAAAGACTCGTCGGTCACGAGGAAAGACTCTCTTTTGACAGCTCCAATGGCTTGCCCGTATGGGTCAAACTCTTTATCGAGGCTCAAGAAGTCCTGAACCGGAGCTCCAACCCAAGGCTTCTCCCTTGGACCAAGAAGACGTTCTCTGTCCCAAACCGGTTCGATCGAAATCTTAGTAACTCCGCGAGCTAATTCAGCCATGGCGTTGAAGAACAGACTCGAACCCAAACCGTCGCATATCGCGTGGTGAAGCGACGCTCCGAGAGCCCAACCACCGCACTGAAACATAGTAACCTGGAGGATACATGGATTGAGCATTCCTTCCTCCCGGGTCGGATCAGGTACCAATCTCTCGACGAAACCTGGATCGGGTCCATCCAAATACCCGACGGATTCGAGGGTGCAGTTAACAGAGGCGTTGACTAGAGGGACGGTTTGACCAGCGCCGCAGTACAGTTCGAAGCGGTTGCCAGACTTGTAGCGGCGGAGAGAGCCGGCGAGAGGGTAATAGTGAACTAGAGCGGTGGCGAGTGAGGCGGAGACGACTGCGGAGGGGGTATTCCAGACGACGGCGGAAGAAGAGGAAGAGTAGACGCGGAGGTAACGGAAGCTGACGTTGAGGTTGTTATCGGTATCGAGATGTGAGAGAGAGAGTGTTTGGTCGTTGAAGGAAGGTTGGTGTGAAGGATGAACCAAGGCTAATTCTGTAATCTCAAGTGTCGCCATGCTTGCCTAATAATATTGGCCTTTGATTGGTCACAAATTAAACTTTTGGGGGTCAATCTCATATATAAATCAATTGAAAGAGCAAAATTAATGCCGTGAGGATGAATCCAAACAACTACCAAACAGTCAAGTTCCATGACCATACTCTCACCTACAACAGTTTCAAACACTAATTTAGTTTCTCACTCACACCATTACCAAATCATTTATTGTATGGTCGAGTTTTGTAGTCATCTTTTAAAAGTTTAATTAAAATATTGTTAGTAGGTATGAAGGTTTTTTTTATTAATAATCGGGAGAATCTTAAAAAGATATATAAAGTAACAGAAAGATATATAAAATAAAAGTCTAGAACTACATAAATTGGTTGAACTAAGGCCCTGTTCTAGAACTACATAAATTTTTGTGTTATAGTCACTTGACTGGTCAGCTGAAATTTCAAAGTGATGAAATAATAAAGTGAAATCCAAAAGAGAGAACAGTTTGGCACACAAACCAAATCCTATAAAATGAAGACGTTGGTTTTGGATGCATCACCGAGAAGCTTTTATTAATCCCAATGCCATTATTTAGTTATTATCGATACAGTTTTGTCGATCTAGTTGCCTGTTGATAATATGCAGGTCGGGTTTTGACCTTTGAGGACCCCGCCAATAAATGCATTTGTATAGGATTTTCAAACTTTGCTTTTAAGTAGATTTATAAACCTTAGTATTCATTAAAATGATTTTTCTTTTCAACAACTTCGGTAGATTTTGAATCGTACTCCATACTATTTTCTAAGTCATGCACTCTTTAAGACATTACGAGTCGCCAAATATAGGGTTTATACTTTATATTGACTTTAATAATAAAATACTCAATAAAAATAATTTTTGTTTTTTTTATTAATCATAATCATCTCAAACCTAAAATCAAACTAAATCCATAAAGTCCATAAACATTCAGTTTTTTATTGCAACTAATTAATAACCTCTACAAATTGTTATCTCTAAATAAAATTACAACAAAAAAAATAAAAAACAAATTCTAGCCTAAACATACATGACGAATCTCCATTGAAAATGTTCATCAGACTCTGTGATATTCTTCTTCTCCAAGATTGAGTTAGATTCTTATTTGTAGTAGTCGCTTCTTGACAACAAATTGAACATGTTCAAACAACGGACTTGATCGCGAATGAAATCACACCCAAGTTGTTCTAATTCCGTGTGATATTTAAGATGCTCATCGAAATCAACGGTTTTTACCATCTGATTTAGGGCTAACCGAGCAGCTATCCTCTGGCTTGCGATGTAATCCTTTTGATGATCGATCTGTCTCTTTTCTTGTAGTTTCTCTTGCGCTTTTGCTATCAGGTCTTTGAAACTGTGATTTTGATTTTCGATCTTGTCACCTGGTTTTGTTGTATAAGACTTCTCATGGATTGATCGCCTAACCTTCGGATTTGTCTTTGTTTGCTCCGGCTTCGTTAATTTGGCTGTAATAGCTTTCATGTCTACCGGTTTTGTAAATTTAGACTTCACAGCTTCGATGGTCTTCTTTTGTCTCTTGATCGGTGGTTTTTCTTTATCAGAATGTTTGCGTTTATTTGGAGTCGCCATAACAACGTTGCACCTTTCTTTCTTTGTGATCTTGTTTTGTCGATAGAAAAAGTTAATTATCTAGAGAAAAAAAAAGGTGGAGGCTTGAATGGAAACAAGAGAATAAGTGGAGATATTAAAAAGAATGAAATGATTATTTTGTAACAATATAATGAAATATTAATAATGAAAGAAGTCGACAAAAAAAAAAAACCTGGAAAGAACAAACAAAAAGACTTCAGCGAAATGTGTTTAAGGGAACAAACAAAATGTGTTTATAGAGAAAAGTGAAACGATTGAGCTGGAAATAGGGCAAAAAAACTTTGTGAAAATCTAAATTTTTTAGCGGTAAATTAAATTATTTTGTTTTTTTTTCTTTTATCCGCTAAGGGAAAGGGATTTTTCAAAGTATAGGGGTTAAAACATGACGATTCCAAATTTTTGATCGTAGATCTTTCTTCTTGTTAAGAAACCCTAATTTGACGCATTGTACTAGCTCAATTTGATCTTATTATTTATAAAATTTTAAAAATTCATTTTTTTTTTTTGGGTTCGTCTTCTTCTTTCTTTAATTCGATCTCATTCCCTTGGCGTCATTTTAGGACTAACTTATTTTTATATTATACAAAGTATACCGGTATATAACAAGATAGAGTATAATATTCATAATCAGTTTTTTAATAAAAACTTACGTAGCATAATTTTTATCACAATTATTATATTAAAATCAAATATCACAAAATTACTTTAACTATCTAATGGTTATTACCAAATAATATATATAATTTATTAAAAATTTATATTTTGTAATTTAAATATTACTAAATATTTTCTTTTTTTAATATCAATCCTGCGCTGCAAGCGATCTAGTATATTTATTAGAGTGAGAGGTTCCCGTGGATTTCGTGGATACTATTGACTGAGTCAGACATCTCCATAATCATTTTAAAACTTGGTTTCTTTTTCACCTATTTAAATATTTTATACAATGAATTATGTTTGGAATCCATTTTTATTGAAAAAAAAAACAAAATGAGAGAGTATCTTTTAGTATTGTTTTTTTCACGATTTTTGATTATCATAGAATATCCAACTTTGTAATGGAGCGTGCAACTGGGGAGTGTGGACATTTCGCCTTGGATCGTGCAATTCTTATGGAAAAAGGAATTGAATCTGATTTCACCAATGTTAGTTTAAGTGTTCAGCTGGACACTTTCAAGCAGATTTTTCGAAGGCAAAAAAAAATGTGTGGATGATATCAAAGAGTTTGTTCCTTTAAGCATCAAAGCTATTTCTTCGGCAGTTGTGGTAGCAAATCTTATCATTTCTCTCCCAAGTAAAATCACATGTGTGTTTTAAGTATTAACAACTTGCCAACAAAACTACAAGAATACGACAGTTTCACAGGTTGTCTCCCTTGGCTCAATGAATTTGCCGAGCACCACAATGAACAGCTCATTACAGAACTCAAACGACTCCAAAAACTCTACCCTCATGCTAACATCATTTACGCCGATTACTACAACTCCTCACAATTTGATTTCTTAACCGATGTATTTAGATATGTTTTTTATTTATTTTATCTTTAGTGTTCATTTATTTTTCTTTTAATCCCTTTATATTAGTTTAAATTTTGTTTTATTTTTTTTTTAAATTAACAACTCATTATAAGTTTACACTTTTGAGACAATTTTCTTGTATACAATTTTTGTAAATGCAAAAAAAAAGATACAAATATTGGACTAATACAAGTAACAATCAAAGTGCTCATAAATAAAACAACTTAATCATAAAACTATATTAACCCATATTCTTCTTCGTTTCCTTCCTCAAGCTATTGCCGATGTAATTGTCTCGACCTCTGTAGGACGCCACCATGACTTCTGAACAGAGAGAAATCCTTCTCCATCGTTGGAATGTGTCATTCTTACATTCCATTTCATTGATTTCACCATCTTCTCAATTTCTCCTATTGTTTCCGAGTCATCTCTTATTACAAAAATTCCTTGTGGTCTAAGAATCCGGTCCACTTCAGCCATTACCGACACCAAGCTGCACCTAAAGGGTTTTGTTTACGCATATGGTCATCAGATTTTGCAATCAAGAAATATAAAAAAGGCGAAAGAGATGTATATATGTGAGTATATATACCTCTTCTTGAGTGCAGAGAAAAGATGATCAGCATGAAGAAGGTCGTAAGTTCGAGGGTAAGTGCTGAATGATTCACACCAGTCATGGTAGATTCCAAACAAGCCACGCTCATATATAATTGGGAGCGTATCAGGTGAGTCGATAGGAACTACATTCATCACCCACAGTTTCAGATCCTTTAATGCAGCAGCAAACCTGAAACCCACATCATTAATAACAGATACATGGAGCCAATTTTTTCCTAGTGAAAGTTTTTTTATGTACTTACCCTCCATAGACAGCTCTCATGTCCATCACATTTCTCACATACGACCAATCGATTCCCATACCGTTGAGGTATGACTTTGAAACAATAGTCTTCCAACGTTCATGGTCTGCTGTGAAATCCTCTTGTGCAGGTTTTCCATATACACCTTCCTGAGAATCCAACCACTGAGGAACAACGTCTACTCTCTCTGGCCAATTTTCAGGCCAAACTGCTCCGCGTTTTGATGAATCTTCTGTCACTTTGTGCATGCATGCCTCAAGTGGAACATTCCTGCATCATACACACATACTTTAGCAACAGAACTAGTTAATTGTGAATTGATGTGAGAAAGAGAATAGATAAATTACCAAGCGGCATTTTGATCATCAGAGTCTTTGCAGAGAGGTGGCTCATTTTGAGACCTTTTGTTGTAGCATTTATTCGACATTGGCTTTTGGTAAATGGCAGCACCAACTTCATTCAGTTCATCTTTCTTAATCGTCATTAATTTCCAGCACATTGCCTTTGTTAGCTCCGACATAGCTACAACACAGAGAAAAACATCCCACAAGTTAGTTAAGAACCAACTGCAAATAGTCTTATTCGTATCCATAACAAAAGGGAACTAAATTTCCAAACCTTTCCATATGCCAACGTCTTCTTCCGTCTTCCTGTAAACTGGAGTTGCGGACCAGACAAAGAAACCACCCGGCCTCAATGCACGGTTCAATTCCAAAAGTAGTTTACCACCTTCAGTTCAGACGACAAAACAGAAGATTAATCGATAAAATTAAAAAAAACAAAATACTAAATTACACTACAAAATGATAAACTTTTTACCTTCGATGTGCCAAGGGACTCTACAACGAGCACAATGGATAAGGTCGAAAACAGATCCTGGAAAAGGTAATCTCTTGGTTCCCATAACATTTGACATTGCAGGGATACCACGTTCCAAAGCAAATTGCACCTGAGCCTCGTGTTCATCTTTAGGTGCAAATGACAAAGCAAGCACATCTCTGTCAAAAAGATATCCTCCGAAGCTAGCAACACCACACCCAACATCCAATATAACACGGGTTCTGTTTCCCCAAGCAATATCAGGATATGACTGCCATAGACATATCAATAATAATATTAATAGTAAATGACAAAGTTGTGTAGACATTAAATGAAAGATCAAAATAATAAGTTGTACCTCTTGGAGGAAATCGATATAGTGAAGAGCACCGTTCTTGAACTGAGTACCACCACCAGGGAATGTTAAGTATTCACCACTCATCTTCACCCAGTTCTGATGTCCTTTGACTTCTGCAAGTTTGGTGTGAGGAATATTGTTGTACCAGATCTGTGGCAACACAAAACACAAGATTTAATGGGTATCATTGACGATTAACATTAAGGAGCTCAGGCAGCTTTTTTGTTCTAATATATATATAACTGTATATTGAAGTTTTACCTTTTCTCTGCTCTTAGGCCATTTGATGGATCGCTTATACCCTTCGGGAAGAGAAACAAGGCAGCGTGGAGATTCCTCAGGACAATGCCTCTCTCGATGTTCATAATGCTTTGTGGAATGAAGCTTCCTGATAGCTTGCCAATTGTCAAGGCAAGGAATGTAGTCTGGTCCAGCTGTAACATTGCAGACTTTCCACTTGATTGAGGACACTTGTGCTTTCTTCTCGTTCTGCGATTCAACCAATTGGGTAGACCAAGCCCCACTTCCAGTGCTTGACTCCTTTGTAATTTCAGCCTGGTCACCAGCTGGGAAAACATCCTTACTCTTCTTAGTGTTCTCTTCAGTTTCACCAGCGTTTTCTTCTGTCTTTTTCTCGGTGTTTTCTTCAGATTCACCAGGATTTTCTTCGGTTCCATTACCATCCTCGGATTTGTTTTCTTCTGAGCTCTCTTCCAGTTGTGTTTTCTCTTTATGCTTCGTTTCGTCACTTTCTGATTTCGTGTCTTTCTCACCCTCTCCATCTTTTCTATCCCCTTCACCATTTTTGTCTTCAAATTCCTTTTTTTCCTCAACCGACTCCGTTTTCTCACCAGAGCTCTCCTCACCAGATTTCTCAGGATCAGGCTTCTCTTCGTTGCTCTCTGTCACAACTTCCGTTTCCTCATTCTTTTCATCCGAGAAACTCTTGGAACCTCGGTCAACTTCTTCATTTGTGAAATCACTCTTAGTAGTAGTTTCCACATCTTTTGTAGTCTGGCTTGCAGAGAAGTCAACAGACTCAGTTGGGGCAGACCATGAAGACATGAACATCCACGCCCCAACCAAACAGAGAGAAACAATTAAAACTATGGTAATGGTTAAGCCATAGCCCGATGACTTCTTCCCGTCTACACGAGAATATTTCCCCATTGCCATGTTCCAAGACCCACGGCACAATCCCTAGTTACATGCACCTGCAAAACCCAAAAATACGAAGAGAATACAATGGCTTTAAGTAACGAGTAAAACCATCAAAATGTTGGGGTTTTTATTCGATACTGCCATATTTAAAGACTGTTTAGAAGAAGCAAGGGAAGATCTACAATGATGTTAGGTTCCTACGATATTGAAATCAAACCGTTGTATCTTTAAGCTTTGTCTGACGGATTAACTCCAACTTCTGAGCTTAATGACATGATAATATGATACTACAGAAAATTTAAAAGAACACAGAGCAGAGAACATATTTGGAGATCTAAAAATCAAACTAAATCAACAAAAACACTCGGATATTATAACTGAAGCGAACGAATCAAACATTAGCCAAAACCCAAATCATAATACTTAGAGCAAACAAAAGTTACAAGTAAAACAAAGAAGAAAAGATAATAGACACCCGAATCTTGCATTTTCAGAAACACCCAGAAGCAAGGAAGTTTAAAGAAAGCAAGCAAATTTAAAGAAAGCACGTAAAAAGTTTTACCAGAGAAAGAGGTTGCAGCCTCAGATCTCCCCCAAGATTGCAACTTTATGAGCAGAGAAAATAGAAATTTCCAGATCCGGATCTAGCAGAAAGAGCAAGAGAGTATGACCCAATGACCACTAGATTTGCTGATTTTTATATCTCAGAGCATGTGGTTAAGCAAATCATAGTACTCTTTACTCTGTACTAGTGGGTTACGGCCTTAAAATACCAGAATTCGGATCTGATTTCCACCAAAATTTAATGAATTTAACTTTGCTCTGTTTTTTAATAATTAAGAAAATTTCGTTTTCCAGGATTTGTTTATTCGTCGGTCACCGACATGACCAGCTAGCAATAAAAGACTCCTGCGAGGGAAAATATTACTGCACATGAAACGGTATCGTATTGCTTGAGGAGAACAGTGAAGCTCGTGACAAGGCCCATTAGGCCCATTAGGCCCATTTTTCTAGTTTTCGTGTTAGCCAGTATTGGGTCCGACTCCGGGTTTTGCTGGATCCATTTAGATCCGATTAGGCGATTATTGGTTGTGTTGGCAAGGGTTTGACTTATGGTTTTGGTTTCAGAGAATCATCAGATCAGAGAGATTATTAGATTGAGAAAGAGGAAAAAGGAAAAAAAGAAAAAAGGAAAGGTGAGATACGAAGGAAGAAAGGAAGAAGAAGAAGAAGAAGAAGAAGAAGTAGAAGAAGAAGAAGAAGGGGGGAAGCAGATAACATGTCTGCGATTGTTTGCGGTAAGAGATCTCTGTTCGAGGATTTGTCCGCCGCTTCTTCGCCTCCCGTCTCCAAGAAACTCCGTTGCTTTCCATCGTCTTCTCCGGCTCGTTTTTCCCCTCCTGCCTCCTCGCTTCTTCTCGATCACCTCGCCGCGATTTTCCCCGATATGGATGATCTGGTGAGCTTTTCGAACTCGAAAATTTTAATCTTTTTTTGTCTGCTCTAATTTGGGTTTGGAAGATTGTGACTTTTCATGATTTTTTTGTATTTCGATCAGATTGTTTTTTTGTTGAATTTATTGTCATATTCTACCAGTTTAAGGAAGCTAATCTACCAATCTGGTTGACATTGTGTTGTATGAGGTTAGATTCTTGAGCGGGCAATCGAGGAATGTGGAGATGATCTTGATTCTGCGATTAGATGTTTGAATCAGCTTCGTTTAGAATCTGCCAATAAGAATTCAGAATCATCTTCTGTAGTGATCCAGGAAGAAGCAAAAGTTGAAGCTGCTCAGCAGCAAGGAGGAGGAGGAGGATCATCAGGGAAGGAGGAAGTCTTGAACTTAGATGGCACTGAGTGGGTTGAGTTATTTGTGAGGGAGATGATGAATGCTTCAGACATGAAAGACGCCAAAGACCGTGCTGCAAGAGCATTGGAAGCTTTGGAGAAGTCCATCAACGCACGTGCTGGTGCTGACGCAGCGATGCAACACAGTCTCCAACAGGAGAATTTGATGCTGAGGCAGCAGTTAGAAGCTGTTGTCCAGGAGAACAGTGTACTCAAACGAGCCGTGGTGACGCAACAGAAGCGGCAGAGAGAAACCGAAGATCAAAGTCAGGAGTTGCAGCATTTGAGGCAGATGGTCACTCAATACCAGGAACAGCTCAGAACTCTGGAGGTGAACAACTATGCTCTCACGCTTCATCTGAAACAAGCACTGCAGAACAACAGTTCCATCCCGGGCCGGTACCATCCAGACGTGTTCTAATGCTTTTTCAGAGGAAAGCTCAGACGTATATCTAATTCCGTTTCCAGTGTTTGTTGTATGTTTCTTCTTCTCCGTTGGTTTGTGACTATATTTATTATTATATATGAATCATGGAATGATTGATGAATGACTATAGTTGGGGAACAACAGTGTCTCCAGGAGCAGTTACTTTAATTTAGACAAGACTTTGAAACATACATGTAATATAAAGTTCCAAGTGTATTCTAGACCTAAAAGATACTTATGTTAAAGGCCTATTTTAATCTATATAAAATCCATCGAAATGATAAGTGCTTTTATAAAATTTCTAATCGAAATTAACATCGTAACATAAAAACTTGATTAACGTTTAGTTAGTCTAAGGTTAAATATGAGCAAGTGGTGTGTTGTGCAAAACTACATCGTTTTGATATAAAATTAAATTAAATATTTTATCTCCAATCCATAACTCTTTGTATATATATAAAATTAATATAGCTATATATTTTAAATAAATATACTTTTACAAGGGGTTACGGGTTCAAATCCTCTAAAAAGAAGAAATTTTTTAATTTAATTTTACATAAAAACTTTTGATGACATTGTATTGCACAATACGCCAACTATTTGCCCACGTATAGGCTGATTCACCCAGATTTAACATTTGACTAACAAAATATTCGTTAATGTTGGTTTTTATGTTATGGTGTTAAGTTTGGGTAGAAAATTTAAAAATTCTAGTAATTTAGGTATAAAAAACAATTACTATTTGTTTAGATAAAAAAATATTTGATGGATTTTATACAGATTGAAATAGACTCTTTTCTCTGTAAATGTATCTGTATAAATCTACATTTATTATATAAAGTTGAGTATATTAAACTTATGCTAACAAACAAAGCTGTAGAAGCATGAATCTGGTAATTTTGCCTTCTCTTGTATATATATACAAGTTCTCAACTTCTGTTGTTAGTATGTATATACTGTAACTAACTCATGTCATATAAATATTTATATTGCTATCAATACCCACATGATCATGATAATGTCTTCTCACCATAAGTTGTTTTGCAGGTATAATGATTATACAACCTTGGGACCATCATTTGTCAGATAGAGTAGGAACATAAGCATGTGTTGTGTCTGGTTAGGTTGCTCAGGAGCTTGTCACAATGCCTGTCTAAAACTAATAGTATCTTCTATAAAATGAAACAAGGCAATGGTATTATTCGTCATTCATAACTTTTAGTCAGAGAGCTGTATAAACAGAACTTACAAATCTTTTCCCTTTCTTTCTCCTTCTTGCTTTTTGGATAAAATATCTTTTCCAGAAAATGATGATGAACACAAAGAAGCTAATCAAGATGGCCAAGAAATGGCAACAAAGAGCAGCCTTAAGCAGGAAAAGAATCTCATTTCAGAGGTCAACTGCTAGTAATGGCAGCTCAACTGCAGTAGAGAAGGGTTGTTTCGTGGTTTATACGACGGATAAAACCCGCTTTGCTTTTCCAATAAGTTACTTGAGCAACTCTGTTTTTCAAGAGCTCTTGAAAATCTCTGAAGAAGCGTTCGGCCTCCCCACGGAAGGACCAATCACATTGCCATTCGATTCGGTTTTCTTGGAGTATCTCATCAAATTGGTCCAACGAAGAATGGATGAAGATACAGAAAAAGCTCTATTAATGTCAATCTCTAGTGCTAGATGTTCTTCGCAATGCTCTTTGCAACTACAAGAACAAAGTAGTACTCAACATTTGCTTGTATTTTAGAATGTAGCAATTTATGACTGATTAAAGTTTATAGTGTATTAGATAGACACATAAATACATATTATTATTATTATTATTATTTTTGTCTCTCTTCATCGAAATCAACTTCTATTGCAAACAAGGAAAAGTGAGCAACTTCAATATCACTTGTGGTCATACTTTTCATATTATTATTTAAAGAATAATCTTCAAGACATTTCACGAAGACATATTGACTCTGGAAACTTCCTGTCTCTGAAATGGTGCAGCTGAGTAAGAATCTCTAAATTGACATTGTTTTCTGAACGCGAAAATCTATGGACTTATTTACATGGTCATCATTTTGAAGCTTATCGATTTGAATCGAAAGTAAATTCTTCTGACTTAAAGAATTTAATATTAAAGGACTCTAGAATTAACCATAACCACTGAAATTTTGCTGGTTTATGGTTTTACTTCCCTGAGAACAATTAACGGGCCTACAAGTTATACATCTTTCATTCACTTGAACATGTCTTTGAATCTAAGATTTAGTTTACAATTCATACCCACAACCACATGGTCATGTCTTTTGAGAAGATGTTTTAATCCACAAGTTGATGAGGATACAAGATTGATTACTAGCTTGGGACACTTTATGATCACATACAACAAAGACAGAAGCATGTGTTATGTTTGGTTTGGTAACTCTAAGTTTATCTAAACTCTAATAGCTTCTCTGTATATATATGTACCAAGCCTATGGGATTACTCATCAATAACACAACAAAATAAGAGATTTAAGAGTAATCTGCAATCTCAGTCGAAAGATGGTGATCTAGTTATTAATAATCATGTGATTATCATTGATATGGACAAATTTTCATCATTGATTGCAGAGAAGCAAAAAGAACTAAAAAGAAAGTAAAAAAAAAAACAATAAGAAAATTTGGAAAGAGGTCGCATCCTCATTACTCCACTTTCCACACAAATTATAAAAAAAAAAAAAAAAAAAAACAGATCTTTGCAATAAAAAAAAAACAAATTTTGATCATTCAATTTGGATCAGAGAATATGGCAAATCACTCACTCTGCAGAAACAGATCAGACTGGGTGTCACAAAACATTATGCCATTTCATCATATCCATGCACCAAATCCTAAGACTAGACAAGAAACATACATGTTTTAAATGGAGAATCAGACGAAAATAGTCAATCACCATGTTGTATCCATCGCAATCGATGCAAATAAGACTGGGGCGACACTTCCTTATCATCACTTTCGTTGAAAATCATAAACGGACGAATATAATCAAAACGGACCCATCTTTCTTTCAACTTCAACATGTCTTTGTGTCTTAAATCTTGTGTATACCAAAGGACTAACAATTTCTACATCTTTTTTTCGTTTGCACATGTCTTTGTATCTAAATATTTCTTATAAAAATATATTTTTATATGTATATATACCCACATGGTCATGTCTTTTCACCATATATATATATATTTTAATCCACAAATTGATTTGCAAATATGGATTGATTGCCTACTCGTGACCCTTATGACCACAGACAAGAAATAGAGAAGCATGTGTTTGTGTCTAGTTTGGCGTGCCCACTAAACCCTTAACAGTTTCATCCTTCTATATAATGCAACAGAGCTTATACCATTCTTCATCAATCACAACTTGCAAACAATATCTTTTTTGTTTTCCGATCTAAATAATATTTTCCTTGAAAAAGAATGATGAACACAAAGAAACTAATCAAGATGGCCAAGAAGTGGCAACAAAGATATTTTCCGATCTAAATAATATTTTTCGCATATAAATTTATGAAAAAAAAAACTACTGTACTTTAGCTCTTTTTGAGATATATCTACTCTACTTTGAAAACTTTTTAGTCCAGGTATGTTGCGTGCCTTTTCAGATATTCATATATCCATTCCTTGAGTCGCAGTGAATGATATTTTTCCGAGTTTAAGCCACGGAAAATGTTCACTTGTGGCCATTACGTGAGTCGCACTAAACAATCTTCAAGTTCTAGTTATGCTTCTATAGAAGACAAACTTGGAGAAATGATGAAGAACAAGAAAAAGTTTAGCGTGTGTACTTAAGTCGGATTTTTTTTTTGGAAAGATTAAGCTCTTCTCTTTACAAAATTTACCTAAACATACTTTAAAACTTTTCTGGAGTTCATCCATGCCCAAAAAAAAATTAATCTCCTAGCCTTTGATAGATTCATCATTGAGAAAATGAGAATAGATGAGTGGCGTATTAAACTTCAATCGATGTAACTTTTACAATTCATTCACAAATCTGTTACGACGCTACACCTTCATTCATTAATGGGCTAAAGGGTATCTGAAAGCGAAAGAAGATAATTATGGATTACACAATTAAATATTCAGTGACCCAAGAAACCTACCATAACCACCAAATTTTCTTAAGGTTTTAACTTTTCAGAGAACATCAAAGGACCTACAAGTTCTACATCTTTCATTAATTTACTTCCACATGTCTTTGTATCTTAATATTGTTATGAAGATTTCATACAAGATTCCCACATGGTTGTGTTTCTTCACCAGATGTTTTGATACACAAGTTGATTAGCAGATAGGATCCATTACCAACTTGGGATCCTTCAGACAAGAAATACAGAAGCATGTGTTTCTGTCTGGTTTGGTTGCCCTAAGTAAGTTCATCTAAACTCTAGTTTCTCTTTATATATAACGCATCACGTCTATTGCATTCTTCATCAATCATAACTTGCTTTCAAAGAGTTCTACAAGAAGTTACAAACCTTTTTTTTCCGTTCATCTCTGAAAAAATATTTTCCCTGAAAATAATGATGAATACAAAGAAGCTCATGAAGATGGCAAAGAAATGGCAACAAAGAGCAGCCCTTCACAGGAAAAGGATCTCATTTCAAAGATCAAGTGCTGTTACTAGCTCAACTGCTACAGAGAAGGGTTGTTTTGTAGTTTACACAGCAGATAAAACCCGCTTTGCTTTTACGTTAAGTTACCTAAGCAACTCTGTTTTTCAAGAGCTCTTGAAGATATCTGAGGAAGAGTTCGGCCTCCCGACCAGTGGACCAATCACATTGCCATTTGATTCGATTTTCTTGGAGTATCTAATCGAATTGGTCCAACGACGAATGGATGGAGAAACAGAAAAGGCTCTGCTAATGTCAATCTCTAGTGCTAGGTGTTCTTTACATTGTTCTTTGCAACAACAAGAACAAAATATTCAACAATTGCCTGTATTTTAGACTTTCTAAAGAGAAGATACATTAACATAAGGAACTGAAGGTGTGAATGAGAAAAATAATTTTAAAAAAGATTCCGAAATTTTAAATGATAGATCTTTTCTACTTTAACATAAACTACTATTTTTTCATTTTGTTGAGAAATGGGTTTTAGTTTCTCCATCTATAGTTTAGGGTTTCCCTTGTAAACGGAAGAAAACAAGGAAGAAATTCTAAGATGCTATTTGGATATTACATTAACGTACCAACGCAAAAATTTGGTAATTTCTCCAAAATCATTGAGAAGTGTTTAAGAATAGTACCATGTCTCAGTTGGATACAAAGCAAATAATAAGGAGACATTAAAGAATCTACTTTTTGCCTTCTGTAAGAACATCTTGAAAAATTGGACAATACTTTCTACATGTACAAAGAGCAAAGCCAAGAATCTTTAGGTTTTATAAAATTTGCCTTAAACTTCAAGCTATCAACTTTACAACTCTCTAATAAACCTTTCTTTTATTACCAGCAGCCTTAACAAGAAACGAACAATGAAAATTAGTATATAAAGTAGCTTCATTATGTATCGTTCCAAACATAAGAACAAACCTAATTTTCCTCATTCTTCCTTTTTCTCTCTTCTCCGGTTTTTGTAGTTTTAAAAAAAAAAACAAAAGGCGAAATGGCGGGTGAGCAAATGAAACCTGTTGCTTCTCTACTTCTGGTGCTGAACTTCTGCATGTATGTGATTGTTTTAGGGATTGGAGGATGGGCCATGAACCGAGCAATCGATCACGGATTCGAAATAGGTAAGAACACGATTATGATTGGTTGGTTTTCGGTTTCGGTTTCTTAAAGATTTCTCGAATTTGTTTGCTTTTGGCATATATTAAGTTTGTTTTGTTGTTCTTTTAACTTCTAAAGTTTCGTTTTCTTTTGAAAACAAAATTAAGCAGGCCCTGATTTCAATCTGCCAGCACATTTCTCCCCAATATATTTTCCGATGGGAAACGCAGCCACAGGATTCTTTGTGATATTCGCGTTGCTGGCGGCAGTAGTTGGTGCGGCTTCCACAATCTCAGGCCTTAGCCACATTCGTTCTTGGACCGTGGGAAGCTTACCGGCTGCAGCCACAGCTGCAACTATTGCCTGGACCCTCACAGTCCTTGCCATGGGGTATATATAAACTATATTAACCTCTCTCGTTTCACAAGCAAACATATCATGTTTTGAGACATCGATGGTATGACTAATCATTCTTTCATCAACAGATTCGCCTGGAAAGAAATCGCGCTTCAAGTGCGAAATGCAAAACTGGTGAAAATTTTCTCTATTCCCAAATCTTATTATAGATTCAATTTTTGGATAACCCACAATCATAGGCTTCATGTTCCTCTCCTTTTCTTGTAGAGAACCATGGAAGCGTTCTTGATCATACTCTCAGTCACACAGCTTCTTTACATCGCTGCTGTTCACGGCGTGAGGAGACCTTAAGGAATCATGGGCTTTCGGTTTCTTTCTACTTTTCATGTCAATCATCCCGAAACTCAAGGTTGAGTGTTCGAGTGTTTGTTTGTGTGTGTGATTTTATTTTTATAGGAAGTTGAACAAAAGCTTCAGTTAAATTCATGCATTCTTTGTGTACAAAAGGATCAGATCATGTTTTGTGTGTCACTTTGTGTTCATGGAATAAAATCAAACTTTGAGGCTTGAAATGGATCAGACTTCGACATATATCTAATGAACTACATAGAGAAGATAAATGATAATTGTGGTAATTAATAAGAAAAAATAGAGCTATTTTTAGTTTCACGAATCTAAAATCCATTTAATGAACAAATGAAGACTGTATTTCCAAAAAAAAAAAAAAAAGAGATTTAACCCTGTTAAGGATGTTGGTCTTGTTCGTATGTTGCTAAAAGCCGCCCACATTATTATCTATCAAAGACAATGTACAGAGAAGAGTGTACGGACAGTGAATCCTGTTTTTTTCGGTTGTCTTTGAGCTTTGGCTGTCATGCGCGTCCACCTTTATCTAACTCCTGCTCTTCCGCAGCATAATGCAGAGAAAACATGTTAACGAGATGGTTAAAGATTAACACAAGAACAACAAAAGGATTTGATCCCTGAGGGAGAGTGGAGAGAAACCACAATAATCCAATTCTTTTACTGGTGGGAAAATGTTAGGAGAGGAGTTTATGCTAGCTACCATTTTTTACAAGATTTTGTGACAACCAAAACACAGAACATCGAAGTAGCTAATAGCTATCAAGAATTGCAACAATAAAAAAGGAGAATCTAAACTCGAGGGAATGTATTTATTATCTAGACTTCAGATTCCTGCGAGACTATAATCTAATTGTAGCTCGACCGAAGTTTCTCGCTATTAACTTACCAAGCATGAATTGTGCTTATAAATAGCTTGGTATTTGACATTTAGTTCTAAACAATTTCAGTAACTACTATAGATAACAAGCACAAGAACGAAAAAATTGGAGAAGCCTCTCGGAGAAGGTTCTTAAAATGGATAAACTGATTGAAACTCTGAGCTAAACAATCTACGTAAGAGCCACTCACAACCCAGGATTCTAACTCCACGAACCCTCTTACTAGACCATTTAGATGGTTAGAAGATTAAGTGACGCAGTTTCAGTGAAATATTAAGGAATCCAAGGACATCATCCACAAAAACAGGACACATAGTAGGTCATGAAAGATCATGGTAATTAGGAGCCTCAACCAGGTAAAGTACATCTAGCAAGAATCATAAACCAAGACTAACCTGTGTTTATCTGTCAGATCCTGTCATTGCATCAAACAAACCGCAGCAACTTAACCACGAAGTTCGGACGGCTGGTGGACCAGGCAACAAAAGACGCTGCATACGGCCAGGAGATTTAGCCAACTGAGAAGAATGGTATTCACATGTACATGATGAAAGAAGAAGAAAAGAGATGGTACCTTTTCCTCAGACGATACTGGAACTTCAGATTCTCTTACACTCTCTACTTGTTTGCCTGTTCCAGCAGCAGACCCAGGAAGAGTAGCCACCTTACCATTATTTTTCTCCCGTCCCGTAAATGGATACGCTTTATTTTCATCAGACTTCTGTTTGACCAAATTTGAATGTGTTGAGGTCTCACCATGCTCGCTCTTTTCAAAAATCACTACTTTGGAGACAGAAACCACAGGTTTGACAGAATCGACACCAGGAGCACTTTCCTTAATCGAATCACCACAAGCATCCTGACAAGCTACGTTTTTGGCGGTCTGACTAGAGTTTTCAGAAGAGGAATAGGGTAATTTCTCCACAATATTTCTCTTTTCATCCGTTCCTCTTTCAACTGCAATAGCATTTCCACTTTTTGGTCCTAGTCTCTGAGTAACATCTGATATCTCTTTAGCAGTGTCCTTCACCAAACAAGATGATATAGCAGCAGATGAATCTTTTGTCTTAAATTCTTCATTTCCTTGAGAAGCAGGGGAACTCAAAGTGATATCACTTTCCCTATCATCTTGGCTTCCATGTTCATCATGTCCTGAGATTTTTTTTTTTTTTAATTCAAAGATCAAAACTACTGAGCAAACAAAAATACTTTCTCTTCCAAAAACAAATGCTGTTTAATTCGTGAACGGTGTGTTTTTCTTCATCAATCCACCAAAGTCTATCTCAAGTTCATGAACGGAGCATTCTTTCGCCAATTTATTCAAAAGATCTTAGCTCAAAACAGATAATCAAATAATTGTAGAACAGCCAGTTATACGAGACCAAAAGGCACAAACAGATCTCTCTATACAGCAATCATGAAATGAATAATTCGACGCGAAAACTTGCGGGACTATACCAAACCCATCAACAGCACTGAAGACAAATCTATAGACCTAGCGACAACAAATCGTGAAACCAAAAATCGAGCGGGAGATCAAGAAATGTACCATGAAGATTATTGTCATTGAATCCCTTATTGTTCGTACTTGTTCCAATCGCTTCCTGTTGTTGCTGCTTCTTCTTCAACGCCTTTCTCTTCTTCGCACCGGGCGGCATGATCGATCGAGACGATGGAGGATTTTCTCGCCCAAAAGAAATTTGAATGAAAGTTTTCGTTAGACTCCGAGTTCGTCTCTCTCTCTCTCTCTCCCTGTGAGTTGGTGTGTGTGTGTGTGGACTGCGTTCTTCTTTTTGTCTCTACGTTAGGAAAAGCAGAATCTCCCGTAGAGGAAAGAGATAAGGAGAGACTTGTTTATTGACTGATTACTCTCTTTTTTTAATTATTCAACCTGCCAAAAATAACTCTTTTTTATTCAACCGTATTAGCATTTCCATATTTATTCGTTTATATACAGAGACAGAAAATTAAAATGTGGTATCGTAATATGGGTTTTTGTTGATAATAAATAACTAATAAGTTTGTAATTTAATTTTTACACCATAAAATTAATTCATTATCGCTAATATTTGGTGGATAGTAGTGGTTATTCCCGTTTGATAATAATTATAAAAAATATTTTTTTATTTTTTCTATTGTAGTAAATTTTTTTAAATAAAAAAACTGTCAAACATTTTTTAATTGTTAAAAAATTTATGAGCAGTAATTACAAATTCTTAAATCAAAAACAAAATTTATTAAGAAAAATAGAATATATAATAATTGAAAAGGTAAATTTAGATACTATAATTATAAAATATATAAATATATTTGAAAATTATAATTAATATTCACTAATTATATATCATATTTTTTAATCACTAATATATATATATATAAATCTAAAAATTAAATATTTTAAATTTAACTTTAATTTCCTCACAAAAAATAACCTCATCTAAATTAAAAATAAATATAACTATTATACACATAATTTTTCATTACTAAATATAGTAAACTAAATTTAATTATTTGTTATAATATAATTTTGATGTTATAATTATATAATATTTTATTGTATTAATTTATTATTTAATTATTATTATTATATCTGCTTTAATAATTATAAATATTCTACAAATACATAATTTTAACTATTACGTCAATCATATAAATCTTTTAATAAATTGTAATCGCCCACTTCACAAACTTTCCTATATCTATAGTTAATATACCTACAATTTTTACATCAGTCAAACTCTTACATGATCGTTGTTAACGCTGTTGACTATTGACTGCAAGTAATATGTATTACCGTAAAATCTATTATTATTTAGCTAGTTACCATTTTAGAACCTCTGGTTCTATATCCGATTCAATGCTTTAGGCCAGCGATCAATAAATAAATGATTGATAAATTTGATTTAGTTTGATAGTATAAAAACAAAAACAATATGTTTTTGTATCGTTATTTTCTTAATTTAGTTTGGCAAAAAACTAGTGCATCGCATGACTAGCTTATGACAATACTCATAGTCTTTGATATACAATTAAGAATTAGAAAATGATCAAAACACTTGTAGTAAGAGGACTTTGTCAGTAGACACTAGAGAGAAGATAAAGAATTTGTGAAGAGCATAATCATGGCTTACCACAAACTTAAGTCAAGACTCAAAAACTTGAAATCCACCTGCCAAAAATCCAAAATCCATGGCTACAAAAGATAACCCAACTGAGGCACAGAGCAACAAAGACCCAGTTCTTCTCTCTGTTCTTTTTCTCAGAACTTGCATTCGGCTAACACATAGCAATAGCACGAGATGAGAGCCACAGCATCATTAGTTACATTCAACCAGAAGATTATGCAGCGTTGCAAGGCACTCCTTGTCAGAATCACCAGGAGCTGTCCCAAACGCCATTACCGGCATTTGAAAATTCGGAAGGCTTCTTCATCATCTGGGAAGCAAGTGACAAGAGTATTGGCTTCGTTCTTCCTCTCCTTCCAAAAGAAGAAGCAGAAGAAGGAGAAGATGAAGCGGCTTAACGAATATCCGTCCGTGAAAAGAAGGCTTCAAATCCTGAATCAAGAAAGAAGGTATTCCCTTCTAGTCTCATGCCGTCTTGCCTTGGTCAAAGTAAGGCTCGTTCACAAAAAGTCTCACAAGATCATGATGCACCAAGAAACAGCACAAGCGCATTCCTTCAATGACTCAAACGTCAAAACAACGCGAGATCATATGTATTGCTTTCAAATTGATATTGTGTGGATGTTGTAGGATCTGTCAGTGTCAATAGCTTTTTACACTAAGACCCTAATCTGACTCTCTCTCAGAATGTATTATGAATCCAAAGTAAATTCTTTGTAGTGCAGATCTTAATAAGATTTATGTGTATGATTCAAAAATATATGGAAGAAAACTTTGAATTGGAATCAGAAATGATTGTAGTACAAGAATCCACAAATGATTTCCAAACGGAAGAGAAGATAGACATCAATTTTTTTATACATCTATCCTACAAGCACGGACCAATGGCTTCATTCCATCCCCCAACCTTGAGGCATACACATATCAAAACTCACCACGGTACTAACCAGATGAATATCCTTGGATCAGCTCTCGGCAACATCTCTGTTGTATGATATGACCTAACATCAGTGGGAACACAAAGAAAATGATTACTGAACAAAACCAAAACAAATTTACACACTTTATGCAGCAGCTAAAAGGAACCGTGACAAAAAGATTTCCTGCTACCCTCTATAGATTCAAAACTCTGAGAGCTGAGAAACTCGTAGTCAGGGCCTCAAAGTTCCTCAAGATTAAAACTTTGAATCAATCCTAAATTCCTAATGTCAACCTTAGATTCAACCACACCACAATACTTTCTTCATAATGACAGATTACCACAGCTAATTGGGCTATGACACTAAGCTTCTGTGATGTGCTAAACCATTAAACTAGAAACTAAAACGAAAATTTTTTTATCATAAAAGGCTCAGATTCTGTCAATAATGTAGAGTATTGCAGAGAAAACACTTATGCTTTTAACATGATAACTTCATTGAACTAAAACACGCCTTATATAAGGCTTTACATGACACAAACTGACTCCTACAGACACGGACACGACTCACATGATCACATGATCACGTAGACACTTGCACAACTAAACACGACCTTAACAAGAAGCTAAAGACACGGACACACACAACAGACATTTGAGACCAAGTCTCTTATTCAAATAAAACGGAAACGTAACGGTAACTTCATCTCAACATTCTCTCCCTTGAACTGAACCTTCTTGAATGTTCAGTTCACAATCCTCATCCCAATTGCAGCTCGTATTCTCCCAAAAGAAGTAGTTTTCAGTGCTTTAGTCATTATATCTGCAAGTTGTTCCTCAGTGTTACAGTAATCAAGTCTAAGAATTCCTTCTTTAGCTAGCTCCCTTAAGAAATGGTAACGCACGTTGATGTGTTTGGACCTCCCGTGAATACCTGCATTCTTTGACAGCTTAATGGTTGATGTGTTGTCGCAGAGCAACACCATTTCTTCTTCTATTTCAACCCCAAGTTCTTCCAGTATCTTGTTCATCCAAATTGCTTGACACGCACCCGTTGCAGCCGCCACATACTCTGCTTCTGTGGTTGACAGAGTGACAATCGGTTGTTTCCGCGATGACCACGCTACTGCAGCTCCACTCATCAAGAACAAGTAGCCTGATGTACTCTTACCATCATCTCTATCTCCTGCGTAGTCACTATCGGTATATCCGATAAGTTTAGTGTTTCCCCCTTTCACGTACCACATGCCATAGCCAATTGTTCCTCTCAAGTACCTCATTATTCGCTTAACTACTGCAAAGTGTAGTTGTGTGGGATTTGCCATGAAACGAGAAATTAAACTTACAGCAAACATCAAGTCGGGACGCGTAGCCGTTAAGTACATGAGACTTCCAACCATTTGTTTGTATAATGTTGAATCACCTTTCTCCCCTGCGTCATCACGGTTGATCTTTTGTCCCGGCACGATGGGATTGTTAACAGGATTGTAGTGCTGAAAATTGAATCTCTCAATGATCTCTGTTGCGTACTTCCGTTGAGTAATGAAGATCCCTTCTTGGTTCTGCAACACTTCGATCCCCAAGAAATACTTCATGGTGCCAAGATCAGTCATGTCAAACTCCCTCTTCATGGACTCTTTGAACTCTTTAATGAGTTTTTCATCGTTGCCTGTGAACAAGAGATCATCAACATAGATGCTGACGATTAGGATCTTTCCTTCTCGGCGCTTAATAAACAACGTTTGCTCATAGTTGCTGCTTTGAAATCCCTCTCTAATGAAGTAAGCTTCGATTCTACTGAACCAAGCTCTCGGCGCCTGCTTTAAGCCGTAGAGAGCTTTATGCAGTTTGTACACCAGATGTTCTTTACCTTCTTCCTCATAGCCTTGTGGCTGCTCGATGAATACTTCTTCGGTTAGCTCACCGTGTAAAAAGGCCGATTTCACATCCAATTGATGAATCATCCATTTCTTCTGAGCTGCTACGGCTATGATCATTCTGACTGTATCCATTCGTGCCACAGGTGCAAAGACTTCAGTGTAGTCTATACCATACTCTTGAGCGTAGCCTTTCACTACAAGTCGAGCCTTGTGCTTGTCGACTTCTCCCATTTCGTTGAGCTTGGTCTTGTAGATCCATTTGACACCAATAGCTTTGGCGTTTTCAGGCAGTTCTACTAAGGACCAAGTCTGATTTTTGGTGATTGAATTCATCTCAGAGTCCATAGCGTCCCTCCATTTCTGATGCTTTGATGCTTCTTGAAAGCTTGTTGGATCAGGGATGACCATCAATGACATGAACTCAGCATCAATTTTTGCCATGTTTACCTCTGCTTCCTCATCTGAAATTCCATTTCCGTCTGTGTAATCTGCTGCCCAAACTGGTGGCTTTCTCACTCTTCCCGTTGAAGTTGTAGCGATTCCTTGAGACTGATTAGTTGTGTTGTCAACTTCGGGTTGAGAATCTTCATTGTCGTTTTCTCCTCTGTTTTCATCATCTGCATTATTGTTTGCAGTGTTCCCTTCGTTGTCTATTTCATCATAGGCATTCTCTCCCTCAATCTCCAACTCCATTCTCTGCTCATTTGGATGACTTCTTTTCCAATCCCATTGTTTTTCTTCTTCAAACACTACATCTCGGCTTGCATATATCTTGTTTTTCTCGGGGTCGAACATTTTGTACGCCTTTGAGTTGCTGCTATATCCAATCATTACACACTTGACACTCTTGTCATCGAGCTTTGTCCTTTTCACATCTGATATGTGAACATGTCCTATGCATCCAAAAACTCTGAAATGTTCCACTGACGGCTTGTTCCCGCTCCAGGCTTCTTCTGGTGTCATGTTCTTCACGATCAGAGTAGGAGATCGGTTCAGAATGTGATTAACCCACTGTACTGCGTCAGGCCAAAACTGCTTTGGTACGCCCTTCTCTAGCAGGCTTGCTCTCACCAGGTTCATTATCGTTCTGTTCTTACGCTCTGCGACGCCATTCTGTTGCGGTGTATAAGCCGTAGTCAGTTGTCGTTTGATTCCGTGATGCTTGCAGTAATCATTGAACTCAAGTGAATTGAATTCCCCGCCTCTATCCGTTCGTAAGCTCTTGATAAAGCAGCTCGTTTCCTTTTCTACGAACGTTTTGAAAAACTTGAATTTCTCAAAGGCTTCAGATTTTTCTTGTACGAAGTAGACCCATGTTTTCCTTGTGAAATCATCAATGAAGCTTATAAGGTACCTCTTGTTACTGTGTGAGGCCGGAGTGATGGGTCCACATAGGTCAGAGTGAATAAGTTGAAGCTTTTCCGTTGATCTCCAGGTACTCTGTTTCGGGAAAGGAGCTCGGTGTTGCTTTCCTTTGACACAAGCTTCACAAGTGGTACCCTTTTGTTCGATTTGAGGTAGACCCGTAACCATCTTTGTCCTGTAGAGCGTGTTTAACCCTTTATGACTGAGATGTCCATATCGATGATGCCATAGTTCAGCTTTAGTGTAGTTGCTGACTTGAAGACAGTTTCCTTCCTTTACTTCTTCGCTGAATTCACTCGTTAGAGTGAACATACGATTAGTGCTCATAATCGTTTTGGTTAGCTTCCCTTTAACTCTATGATAGATGTTGCATGTTTTCTGATCTCCTCCTTTGAACAGAACATCAATGTCTTTCTCCAATAATTGACCAACGCTCAATAGATTATTCTTTAACTCAGGTACATAGTAGACTCCACTCAGCTTGTAACTTGTTCCTCCAAGTGTGATTCTTGTGGTTCCTTTGCCAGTTACTTCGAGCTTGTGGTTGTTTCCCAATTTTACGCTGTGGCTGAATGAGGTGTCGATGTCAGTGAACATGCTTTGATCTCCACACATATGATTCGAGCACCCTGAATCGACGAACCAGACTCCATTCTTCTTACCCTCTCGGTTTTCAGTGTATGCCATGAGTAACACATCCTCTATCTCTTCCATCTCTGCGTAGTGAGCACCATTGTTTCCATTTGGACATTCATAGGCGAAATGTCCGAGATTGTGGCATCGGTAGCATTCGATCACTGCCTTGTTGAAGAACCGACCTCTGCCTCTACCATGTCCTCTGTAACGACCCCTTCCTCTTCCTCTGATGGTAAGTGCTTGATCTGCTTCATCATACATAACTTTCTTAAACTTCTTCTCATGCGTGGATAGTGAGGATTGAAGTTCATCGATCGTCATTTTGGTTGTGTCGTTTGATTCTTCGATGGATATGACAACGTATGTGAACTTCTCGGTTAGAGTCCTGAGAATTTTCTCGACGATTTGAGAGTCTGCCATATACTCTCCGTTGCTCCTCATTTTATTTGAAATCGTCATCACCCTCCCAAAGTAATCATCTATGGTTTCTTCTGTCTTCATCGAGGTAAGCTCAAAGTCTCTCCTTAGCGTTTGCAGGAGAGATCTTTTCACTCTTGCGTTGCCTCCGAACTTGCGCTTCATTGTGTCCCATATGATCTTGGATGTGCTGCGGTCCAAGATTTGTTCAAACACCTCTCGATCAAGGGCTTGAAACAGGTAATGCTTAACCTGGTGATCCCTCTGTTTGGCTTCCTCATATGTTTTCAGCTGCGCTGCTGTCATTTCAGCAGTTTGCTCTGCAAAGCCTTCATCAATGAGACTCCACATGCCTTTAGCTCTCAAAAGATTCTCCATTAGTTCGCTCCAATGGTCATAGTGCCCATCGAAGTGGGGAATCTTAATGAGTGTTTTCTCTTCACTCATTTCCTCTGTTTTGATTTTATGTTTCTTTCTCTCTTTGATTCCTTACTTCTCTCTGGTGTTTTTTTTTTTTTTGATCGTGTTTTAGTATATTAAATGTTTGCTCTGATACCAATTGTAGAGTATTGCAGAGAAAACACTTATGCTTTTAACATGATAACTTCATTGAACTAAAACACGCCTTATATAAGGCTTTACATGACACAAACTGACTCCTACAGACACGGACACGACTCACATGATCACATGATCACGTAGACACTTGCACAACTAAACACGACCTTAACAAGAAGCTAAAGACACGGACACACACAACAGACATTTGAGACCAAGTCTCTTATTCAAATAAAACGGAAACGTAACGGTAACTTCATCTCAACAAATAATTGGGCGGTTGCTTTGACGACAAAGAGGACCTAAAATTACTCATAAATCTTTAAATAAACATATGCCGTTTTCAAATTAACCCCTACCAAAACCAACCTTCGTTCACATTCTAAAATCTAAATGAATGACTTATTATGAAGTTAAAAACCCTAACAATCGAGAAGCCCACGGCCAACATTGGAGCACAGAACAAGAAAAAGCGACAACGCAACAAATTCAGATCAGAAACCACATTACGCGAGCAGAATTTCGGAGGGAAAGCAGGTCTTACCGATTCCAACGAATCTATAGGAACTTGAGAGAAGTGAATCCATGGCCGTAACTGGGCAGAGAGATCCGGAAATGGCAACTAGAAGATGGTCTTAAGCCCTAAAAGAGTGAGATTTACTGGCAATTTATGTAAAGTGAGCTTCAAAGAAAGAGATACAGCACAGATATCGATAGAAGAGTGTGAGATATACTTGTTGCCGTTACGCGAGTCCAGGTCTCACTGTTTTTGTCGCTCTTTATTCCGACTTATAATAAAATAAAAAGAACAATAAATAAATATCCCCGCGCATTTTAATTCGACTGCATGCGGGCCTTTAATGGGCTAATATTGGGCTTTATGTTACGGGCAAATCTCTTTCTTCATCTCCGTCTACGACAGAAGAACGGAAAAGTAACTGATCGAGCGTCGAGCGACAGAGAGAAAATGGCGGTTGAGGGTTCTTCAGTATCAGCGATTATGGCCGACGAGGAGAATCTCGATCCTAACACGACGAACCTTATCCGTGTAGAGAAGCATGTTCTGGCGATTAAGGCTATCTACGGCGACGAAGAAGGTCCGTCGAAGGAGAAAAATATCAAGTGCGGTGGAAATGTCTATGTGTGGAAGAAGCCAAAACCAACCACCGTAATCCAACCTTCGCACTCTTTCCAGAATTCTTGGACATTCTGGTTCGATAACCCTTCCTCGAAATTGAATCAAGCCACATGGGGAAGCTCTTTGAGATCCTTGTATACATTTGCTACTATCGAAGAGTTCTGGAGGTGAGATTTATGTTGAATACATCTCTTTCTTGTTGTATCTTTGGGTATTTTCTTTGGTTTCCGTGAGAAAATCTAAGCTGGATCGAATTTCAAATCCTTCAAAAGGCAGAACCAAGTAGAATAGGGATTGGGTGACTTGTGCTTACGACCTCTTCTGCCCAATGGTTCACGTACACATTTTGACCTATTTTTATCTTAACATAACTGTCGCTTCTTAAGTTTTGTATTGGAGAATGGTTATATTGTATCTGCAGTCTTTACTTAGGAGTAAACATCAGAGATATTGAATCAGCTTCTTATGATTCTGTCTATTTAAGAAGCTATTTTCGTTTTTGTGTGCGTTTTAGGTTCCTACTATCTTAAGATATCCTATTTTGGTGTCATGGATAAGTTTAAAGCGATGCTTGTTTAACTACTTGATGCAGTCTTTACAATAACATGCATCCTCCAACCAATTGGGTTCCTGGGGGAGATCTCTACTGTTTCAAGCATAAAATTGAACCGAAATGGGAAGATCCTATCTGTGCTAATGGAGGAAAGTGGACTATGATGTTCCCTAAGGCGACACTGGAATACAATTGGCTTAACACGGTATTGTAACTTTCAGGACTTCATTGTAGTTTTCCTTAGGCGATGCTGCTTGTTGGATGCATTTTGTGTAATGTCTTCTTTTTGGCTCTGGTCCTTGTTTTAGTTACTTGCGTTAGTTGGTGGGCAATTTGAGCAAGAAGATGAGATTTGCGGGACAGTTTTGAATTTCAGAACTAGAGGGGACAAGATCTCTTTATGGACAAAGAACGCTGCAAATGAGGAATCTCAGGTAAATCATTGATGTTTATTATATATATATATATATGATTTATGTAGCTATATAAAAGGCTTGTTTTTGAGGAAACACAACATGTAGATAGTGAATTAACTGAGGTCCCTAAGTGCTTAACCAAAAACTAATAGGGAAACTACACTGATAAGAGAATCAAATCCTTGTTTCCTACTTAAGGAATACATACATTGGCTTAATTTTTTGGGGCAATTCAAATCTTTGCTCTGTTCATATGAGATTTTTTCTTTCCAGGATGATGATATCTTGTTGATTTTTGCTGCAGCTAAGCATTGGGAAACAGTGGAAGGAACTTCTTGGTTACAATGAGACAATCGGATTCATATTTCATGTAATTATATCTTCAACATCTTTGTACGGTTCTCTTAAAACTACATTGGTTTGTGCTATTGTGACTTGTCCAATTTTTTTTTTTCTTTTTTTGCAGGAGGATGCAAAGACTCTTGATCGCACTGCTAAACCTCGGTATACTGTATGAGTTTCACGTTTTACTTCTCTCAGCTTCGAGGAAAGAAAAACAAGACTCGAAAGGGAAGTCATATGAGAATATATGACCTTTACTGTAGAAAGATGCACATTTGGTTTGAGGTGATTAGCGTTCTCACTTTCAAACTAAGCAAAATTGGTGAAATGGGGGATTTAATCAAATGTACATGACTTTCGTAATTTTTATAAAACTTTAAAAAATTCTTACGTTATTATCACTTGTCATAAATATATATCATTGAAGAACTCAGTTATTGGTTATATTTTTTTCTTATAACCATAACAGAATAGCGGTTGAAGACCTTAAAAAATCTATAAAAAAAAAACAAAATTAGCCAGAAACATTTCCCCGCCAAAACATAAACCTTTTATTTTGTTTCGTGTGAAACACGCATATATCTTGGGATGTCGGATGGATTACAACTACTGTTACGGAAACAATCTTTTCAAACATGAAAGTTTTAGAGTTTTGGATTTAAAGAATCAAACCATTCTTTGATTTAATTTGCAGCGAACAGGGAAGGAAGAGAGAATAATAAAAAAAAAAAAAAAGGAATAAGAGAGAAGATTGTTGGCATTAAAAAAAAGAAGTCGAAGAAACTGATGCGAGAACATACTCTCAACTTAATGGCAGACGCTCGAGAGAATCTGCAAGAAGCTCAGAGAAGAAGAAGAAGCAAGGAAACAGAGTCGAGATCCATGGAAGAAACCAAGGTAAAAAAATAAAAATAAAAGAAATTGAACAAGAACCTATACTGCTAATCCAAGCTTACGATGTTCCTACTGTGATTACTCATTTGATTTGGCGTTTTGGTTTTACTTGTATTGGTCCTTACGATTAACTATCTAGAGAATATTTGATGAGAGAAGTCAAAGACGCCATGGAAACAGAGTCCAACTACATTCTTGCGAAGGGTGATGTTTTGATTTAATTGTTTTCGTTTTAATGTTGATTCTCAGGGACGAAATTCGGATATGAGGCCGAGAGATTCTGATGTTGGAACTGATCGGAGACATGAAAGAGATCCAAGCTCCTGGGCAGAGAAGAGGGTAAAGAAACTGAACAAGAACTTACTACTGTATGTTGATTATTATAATGAGAACAGAGTCGATACGAATTTCTCAGGAGAATGAAGATTCCGGTTTAAGAATAAACGGATCAGGTCAGATTCGTGATCAAAAGAGTCATACGCAGACATATTTAAACAACAGATACTGAAAGACGTTGAGATGCAACAGAGTAGATGCAATAAAATAGAGTCGAAAAGTTTGCCACTGAAGAAGAGGGCGAAGAAACTGACATTTTAACACAATAGTATACATTTGATTGATTTAACGTTTTACTTTTTAATTTTGATTGTTAGGTTACAAATGGGGAAGGATTGAAACTCAAAGGAAATTTGATGAGAGAATTCATAGTGAGTATCTAGTTCGTCCCGCGAAAGAGATTGTCGGAATTATCTAAACAGTGGTCTGCGTGGCCTTGAAGGAGATTGCCGTTTCAATCATACTCGTTGTAAGGTGCACTTCTTGGATTATCTCAAATTTAATAAAGCGTGATGCACATTAGACTTGAGCTCATTGTCCTTCTAGGAAAAGTAACACAAGTTATTCTAGTTTCTAGCTTCAGTTGAGTAGTAACAAATAACAAGAATCTGTAGAATGTAGATCCCTGTTTTGGCTGTGTTTAGTCTTACTTGATTTGAAAGATAGATAAGCTCAGCCGAGTTGTTTACTATGTTTTCGAAACAACTTTCTCCTCTATATACAGTTGTTTCTGAGAGGAGCTTGGAAGTACGCCTCAGCTTGTAAATTTCTTCACCCAAACGACAGAGATGTTCCTGGTTTACCTCTGCGTCAGGAAATTTCTTCAAATGTGAAAAACTTAGTGTCTTCACCCAAAGGACAGGAATGATGCAGAACCTATGCGTCAGGTAATTTCATCATTCAAATATGAAATACTTAACTAAGTCTCTTCTCTAGGGCTCGAGGAGACACGAAGCAGTTTCCTGGCCAGAGAAGAGGGTAATTAAAGTAACTGTGATCTTTTGTATATTTTTTTTAGTTTGTTCATTCTCAGACAGAAATTATTCCGGATTTCCGAGATCGTGATCCACGACAAAGATTCCTATATACAAGTCAAAGACGTCATGGAAAAGATTGGGTGTCTAATGTAGAGAAGACGCATAATAATAGCCTAAGTCAAATATGTGATGGAATAGTGGCTGGATACAAGCGGGCGAGGATGCTAAAGAAATTGATTGAAGAACTCACTTTTGTTCTTATTTTGGTTCTTCTCATTTCAATCACTCCTCGCTTAGCTCGTTTCTTTTTCTTGAGGAACAGAAACGGGGTCTAGACGATCTGCAGGAACATGGAACATAGACAGAGAGAGAACACTGAGTGGCAGAGGAGAGAAGCTTCAGATAGTGTGTAGGAACAGAGACAGAGAGACATCACTGGGTGGCAGAGATATATTGAGAGGAAAGGGTGAGAAACTCAAGAGAATGCGCAGCAACAAAGATGGATGGTATATTAAACTAAAACAAGATCTGATTCTCTTCTTCACTGTCATTGCAAGGAGAAAAGACGAGAGAAGCTTGCTCTGTTTTTCAATGTGAACTCTCATTTGATTTACTTTTTATCAACAGAATCTTGACGAACAGAGACGGAGAGATGTTGATAGGTAAAATAGAGACAATCTGCAGGAACAGAGATAGAGAAATAGCACTGAGTGGCAGAGGAGAGTTGCTCACGAGAATGTGCAGGAACAGAGACGAAGAGATATTGAGTGGCGAAATAGAGGCTAAAGAAAGTGTGGACGAGCAAAAATTAAAGGTAAAGAAACAGAACAAATATCCGATTATGTTCTTTACTAGTAGATGATAATGATGCAACAGACTCCAGAAGAATTTAAGAGAACAGAACCTTAATCTGTTGTGATTTTCTTACTTATTCTCAGGAGAAGCATATGCTCATGATGAACCGAATCAGGAGGGAGGAAAAGAGACACATAGAGATATTGAGAATAAAAGGAGAGACTTGATCAGTAACAGATTCACTCAATTGGTTTTGAAATCTGACTAGAAAAAACTTATGTGGGTTTTGGTTAAACGGAGCGAAATAATACTATATATGAGAATATAACCATAATTTGCTTTTATCTAACCAAATGTACATGGTTTCCTTTTATTTTGGGTTTAAAAATTTTAATCGAGGTATGAAGCAAATG
Source organism: Streptanthus diversifolius (assembly GCA_039880935.1). Classification (NCBI taxonomy): domain Eukaryota; kingdom Viridiplantae; phylum Streptophyta; class Magnoliopsida; order Brassicales; family Brassicaceae; genus Streptanthus; species Streptanthus diversifolius. The sequence continues at coordinate 22,859,561 of JAXGFM010000014.1, read as the reverse complement.
GAATTTAAAAGGTAAATATCATTGGCCACAATTATATATTAATTTTGTAAGTTTTATTTGAAACTCAGTTATTAACTATTTTGCCCCCCCCCCTTATAACCGTAACGGAATATCTGTTGAAGAAACATTTTCCCGCCACAAAAAATAAATAAATAAATGAAGTCAAGTGGTGCAGAATATTTCTTTTATTTTTTCGTGTGAAAGTAAAAACTGGAAAGTCATTTAATATGCATATATATATATATATATGTAGTTTGGGACGTATTACAAATACTGTTATGATTTATCTTCTCGAACATCAAACTTTAGAGTTTTGGATTTAAAGAATCAAACCCATTCTTTGAATTGATTTCCAGAGAGAACAGAGAAAAGAAAAGAGATCTCAGAGAAAAGAAAAGAGATCTCAGAGAAGATAATCCAAGAGGCTAAAAGAAACTGATACGAGAACTTACTCTGTGAGAAGAGAGTCGAGATCCATGGAAGAAACCAAGGTAAAACAAAGGAACTGAACGAGAATTTACTCTGTTATTTACTGTGATTACTCATTTCGATTTGGAGTTTCTGTTTAACTCCCATAGATATACTATCTAGAGAAAGATTTTATGAAAGAAGTCAAAAAACGCCATGGAAACAGAGTCGAACTTTGTTTTTGCGAAGGGTGATGTTTTGATCTAAAGCGTTTTGCTTTTTAATTTCGATTCTCAGGGACGAAATACGGATTTGGGGCAGATCGAATCTGATGGGAGACACGAAAAAGATCCAAGACCATGGGCAGAGAAGAGGGTAAAGAAATTGAACAAGAACTCACTACTCTGTTCTTTACTGCGTCTTATTATTATGCTAAAACAGAGTCGATACGGTTTTCTCAGGAGAATGCAACTCAGATGAGACACGAATTGGCTCAATGGAGTGGGTATCCAGTTCGTAACGGTGTACGAGATTGTCAATTTTACCTGAAAAGTGGTCGTTGTCGCTTTGGAAGAAGTTGCATATTCAATCATCCACCGTTGAGAAACAAACAAGAGTATTTCTTTTTCGCTGAGTCTAAGTTGCAAAATTTCCTCATGGTTTATTGTCTTTGAAACAGCTTCCGGAGAGAAATCAGATGAGACATGAAATGGTGCGAGCGAATCCGTATCCAGTTCGTCTCGGTGCAAGACATTGTAAATATTATCTAAAAACTTGTCTGTGTGGATATGGAAGTACTTGCCGATTCAATCATCCTCCTACTCATCTTGCACCGGTGAGAAAGAAAGAAAATTATGTACTTTTTGGCTGAGTATAAGTTACAATTATGTGTGTTGTTAGCAACTTCCTCTTCTACATTGCAGTATTTTTTGAGTGGAGGTTGTAAGTTCGGCTCAGGTTGTTCATATGCTCATTCAATGAAAAGGGATCGTGCAGAACCTATGCCTCAGGTCGCGGTAACTATATATTATTCTTATCAGCCAAATGTGAAAGACTTAACTGAGTTCTTCTTCAGGTCATAAAAAGTTTTCTTTTGATTTTGATACTCAGGCTACAACGGAACAGAGTCAAGCTCTATGGCAGAGAAGAGGGTAACTAAACTAAATGTGATTTTTTTTTTTTATGTTTACTGTTTTAAGTTACTTATATGGGATATGTTAATTCTCAGGCGAGACCTATTCCGGATTCTCGAGAGCTTGATATAGTGGCGGGACACAAGCGAATGGGGACTGAACAGGGAGAAGGAGATATTGGGTTGCAGATGATAGAATCTCAAGAGATTTTCCAGGAACAGAGAGAGAGAGAGAGAGAGAGAGACAAAACAGTTGGGGACAAGCTCCAAAGAATATGCAGAGACAGAACAGTGACTGGCGGCAAAGGCGAAAGGCTTGAAGAGAATGTGGAGGAACGAAGATTGAGGGTAAATAAAGCGAAACAAGATCGAAAACGGAAGAAGCAGCATCAATTTCAGGCACAACAACAAGAGATGAAATCCCAAAAACAACAAGAAATCATTCAAGAGGAACAACAAAAGCCTCCTCAGCAACACCAGTCGTTAACTTCTCATTTCGATCTCTATCCGGTAAGAAACAAAAAAACAAATGAATCAATTTCTTCTCTGAAATAGGATTCCTTGGGGCCTAAGTAAGTGTATGGGATTCGTAGTTGGTGGAGAAATTGACAGATGCGATTGAAACTGGAACACGAGATCAGAAATATTATGCCCTGGTATGTCTCTTTTTGTTTTTATTTCTCTCTAACAAAAATCCGACCTTTAAGGTAGTTTTTGGAGTTTCTAGGGTTCATGGATGTTGAATGTCTGGGCGCAATTGCAGGTGGCTGAGCTCAGTAGCTATTTCGACAAGAGCCAACAGCTGTTGAATTCGATTTCAGGATCCCTAGGATCTAAAAATATGGTAATAACAAAACAAAAAACAAGGATCGGAACAAAGGTTTTCCTGGTTTTTTGCTCACGGATCATTGTGTTTTAATAGACTGTTGATGAACAAAAGCAAAAATTAGAAGACAGTGAGAAATTGCTTCAACAAAGAAGGTAAAGCAAATTGTAACAACATTCAGTATCATCTTTTATTTGCTTACACTTGTCTTCTTAAATCTATGGTCAGGGGATTGAAAGTGTAATATAGGAAATCTATTGAAGATATTTTGAAGATAAAGCCTTAGTTAATTACATATTTCTCCCAAGATGTTTTGAAATTGCTCATTCAGCAACTTGGCTGCTAAAGATCAGGAATTTGTAATCAATATTTATTTCATCAGATTACAATAGACAAATGAAAACGCTCAGATTGTTTGGAAGGCAAGAAATTAACCGATATGTTTTGGAAAGATTTAGGTCAAGCTTTTCGTAGTTTAGTTCGGTTGATTAAATATTCCTTTTAAAGATTATGTGCAATATTATAGCTAGATATATAGTTCGAGCAAAGTAAATATAGTAAACTACAATCACTTTTATGTGAAACTAGATCACAACTTTTAAGATTAAAAAACATAATCTAGATTTTAATTGTTAAAAAACCTTGATTAGAAAAAATTGTCCATGTTTTTTTTGTTGTATAATATGAATACATAGTACTTTTGTTTTTGATAATGGACGGATTCTTAACATTTTTTATAACATGTTAGAAAAAAAGATTTTGTCTTGTCGAAAAAAGAAATTTAGTTTTAATCGAAAATTGTTGAAAATAAATATGGTTGCGACATTTTTTCATAGAATAAAGTTGCGACATTGTATTAGAAAAAATTGTCTTTAATATATAAAATTAGGAAATATAAAATCTCAACAATTGGTTACAGTTGGTCAAAATCCCCAATTAGAATTTTCCCGCTAGATTTGCGAAAATTAGCGAAAGAAAAGCCCTCCTCCATTGTCGATAGTAACAGTGAAGGGTCCTGAAATGTTATCGCTACGGAGAAATTAGGGTTTTATATCGACCTTCCGATCGTATTGGAACAGGAAGCGGAAATGGGTATTCAAGGGCTTTTGCCATTGCTGAAATCGATTATGGTTCCGATACATATCAACGAGCTCGAGGGTTGTATCGTCGCCGTTGATACATATTCATGGCTACACAAAGGCGCTTTATCTTGCAGCCGAGAACTCTGCAAGGGATTACCCACCACGAGGTTATGTCTCCCTCTCTCCCTCTCTCTCTCTCTCTCTCTCAAGTTGCTTGATGAATCCAGATTTTGATCGATTGATTTTTCTTTTTTCCCAAAATTTAGAAATTGGGTTTCTTTGTCTCGAAGTGTACAGTTCTCACCCTGAAAAAATCAAGCTTTTTTTTCTTTTGTCTCATGAATATTTGACGGGTTCTCCGGATTTAATCCCTCGAGGATGATGTTCTCGAAATTTCACCAGAAGGCTTGTAAGGTTTATATGTGGCGCTGTGTTTATAGCCAGGAAGCATTGTGCTTAGAATCAACAAGCGATGGGCACACTAATTCATCTTTGCTAACCAAATTGTTATTGTGATTTCTTTGGTTACTGTAAGGGAATGACAATTAACAGTAGTGATCTTTAAGATGTGCTGTTTTGTTACTGCTGTTCTTGTTCTGGTTTTGCAGAAGACAACAACGGGTTTTTTACTGGTGTCTAATCTTTCAGGCATATTCAATACTGTATGAATAGAGTGAATTTACTCCGTCATCATGGAGTGAAGCCTGTTCTTGTCTTCGATGGAGGCCCGCTACCTATGAAACTAGAACAAGAAAATAAGCGTGCTAGGTATAAAAACATTAGCTAACTAGTTGATCTACAATATGCAGACTTATATTTGCTTCTTGGTTATCATTGAACAAGTTTCACATTAAGTCCTCTTCTTTTGTATAACAAATCAAGTTCAGGTATAGAAAGGAAAATCTTGCACGTGCACTGGAGCATGAAGCAAATGGAAATTCCTCGGCTGCTTATGAGTGCTATCAAAAGGCTGTAGATATTTCACCTTCTATAGCACATGAGTTGATACAGGTAACACTAAGCTGGAAGTTTCTCCAAATAAACGGATTTATATTCTTCTTTGCTGTCAATCTCTTTGAACTGAAGTTATTTTACCATGGAAGGTTCTGAGGCAGGACAATGTCGATTACGTTGTTGCTCCTTACGAAGCTGATGCCCAGATGACATTTTTGGCTATTAATAACCAAGTTGATGCGATTATCACCGAAGATTCTGATCTTATTCCTTTTGGCTGCCCAAGAGTAAGTTTTCTGTTACAATTTGCATCAGATCATTTGCACTTTATCAGTAGTTCCTCTTCTCTTTATTGGTATAGATAATGTCAAGTCCTTATCCATCCCGGTGTATTACCATTGCTGCTTTCAACTGTCAATTTTTCTGTCGCAGATCATCTTTAAAATGGACAAATTTGGTCATGGAGTTGAGTTTCAAGCCTCCAACCTGCCCAAAAATAAAAAGCTCAGCCTTTCTGGATTTTCAAGTCAGATGCTTCTCGAGATGTGCATATTGAGTGGCTGTGATTATTTGCAGTCACTTCCAGGAATGGGACTCAAAAGAGCTCATACACTCATTACAAAGTTCAAAAGTTATGACAGGGTACACATTCCTTTCTCATTTGATTTTTATCTTATGACAAGGATATGGTAAAGCAAGAGTAGATAATAAAGATGATCTGCGACAGAAACTGGATACTTTACCACATATTCTTACAATGCTAGTTTTAGATTTTCTGGTGTCAATCCTGTAGACATAGTTCTGGATAAAAGTTTGCTTGAATGATGTGTGGTTGGTTTACGTATAGATAATAAAGCACTTAAAGTTCAGCACAGTTTCAGTTCCTCCTTTTTATGAAGAGTCATTCAAGAAAGCTATGCTGACTTTCAAGCATCAACGGGTCTATGACCCCAAAGCTGAAGATGTTGTACACTTGTCTGACATTTCTGAAGACATTGGCGAAGATTCAAATTTTGTAGGCCCATATCCTTTTTGAGACGAGTCTTTTGATTTTAGCCCTCAATTTATCAAGACTGATTAATGATATTCCTTAACTTCGTTCACATCGATGCCACAACATATTGCTAAGGGTATAGCACTGGGGCAGCTTGATCCATTCACGCAATTGCCGTTCCAGGTACAATATGCTGACTTCTCTATATTTCTAATCTCTCCCTGTCTTTCCCTCTCCGCGATGGTTTCTTGATTTGCAGTCTTGTTTTCTTCAATGAATAGGCTGAGGGTGTCACTCCTAAATTGGCTGTTGATGCTACTTTCCGTCCCAGAAGTTCTAAACCTGAAAATCTGAAGAAAAAGCTTGAGTTGCCAGTCCAGAAAAACCTTCTCACCAAGTATTTTTGTATCCTTCAATGTTACATCCCTTATCTATCATTTTTAACAGTTAATTACATTTGGAACTTGGTTCACTGGTGTTGAGTAAGATCTTTCTTCATCAAGTACGTCCTGTATATCTTAAAGAGTCTAATTAGCTGTTGACACTGATGTTTGATCTGGACTATTTGTTTTTTACTTAACATCTGAAAGGCTTTGCATCACTTGAGGCAAAAAGAAAATTCAAGGCTCCGAAGATATCACCAATATCTCTGACCCCAACAGAGGAGTCTCCAAGCACTCCTGAGGGTAATTCAACAGATGTGGATGCTCCTTCAAGTCAGACAACAAATGAATCCCTGGTTTACAGCTTGGTAAGAAACTAGAAGAACCATATTTTAGTTCTCGGAAATCGTGGAACAAGCTCTAATCTCTTTGTGTCTGTAGGGTGAGAATACTAGCAAAGTTGCAAAGAAAAGAGAGTCACCCGACTATGGTAACAGTTGCTTTGATTCCCAAAATTGGAAACAAATTATACTTTAAACTTTCAATCCTGACTCATCTTTGACGTGTCACAACCTTTTAGATGCAGTGGAAAGGAATCACAAGGACCTTGATCATAAGTACGTTGAACAGCAAGTGGAGAGGCCGAAGACGAAAACGGATAGTTTGAAGCTTGTAGTAAGAAGCAAGTATTTCAAACAAAAACAGGATGACAAAAGTCTTAAGCCATCGATCCCATATCTCAATGATTGCTCTCTGATCGGTCAGAGAAAGACTGTTCTAGCAACAAATTCATGTATCCATCATGAGCGAATCTACAACGATCATGAAGTCGCTAAAGTAGCGAGTATCTCTGCCATGAACGAGGTGGCTGAGATAACAACAAACATCCACGAGATAAACCATCAGATCGATAAAGAAGAACAGAATCCATCTGTTGAGATCCTTTCCACCTTTAGTGCTCCCGAGAATGTTATTCCTCTCAATTCCATTGGTACTAATAGTTTTTGTGGAGCTGCAACAGGGAAAAGGAAGCTTGACTCAGATGAAAACCTTCAGAAGGTTAAATAGTATTGTTCAATTAAGCCATGTCCATTATTTTCACATAGGCTATCATCATTATTCAAGCCATTTATTCACTTTTTTTACTATTTCAGGAAAATTTGAACTCCAAGCACATGCGCATGGACGAAACTGATCCTGGTAATTATTGGAATTATTAACTCCCCTAATTACCTGAATGTGTATAATTGTTATGTAGGCAATGGTACTTCGACTAAAGGGTTTTTTTTTTTTTTGCTACAATATCCTTTGAAGCTGTTAATGCAGAAACATCCTATGAAACAAACGATGTTGAGAAGTTTGGATCCAACATTTCACATATAGGGCATTACTCAGAAATTGCAGAGAAATCAGTGGAAAGATTTGTCTCAGCTATATCATCTTTTAGATATTCTGGTTCTGGCTCTCGTGCTAGCGGTCTGCGTGCACCTCTCAAAGATATCCGCAACACTTGTCCGTCCAAAGGGTGAACATTTTGACCTTTCAAAGTTTACTATCTAATGTGAGAGATTTTAGCAGAAGTAAAGGCTTTTGCTGGGGAAACAACTTGGTCGTATTATGTTGTTGTTTTGGTGTTGTATTGTAGCTCATAGCTTTTCACTGTGCAGAACATTCTTGTTCATAAATTCTTTAAACAACAAATTGATTCATAAGTTGGTAATCAACTTTCAACTTGTCATCTCTTGGAAATTAGTTCTATTTATTGATATTTTCTTGAGAAATTAGTGAAAATCATTTTCATAACTGAAAGTTGCAGAGATCCAAAAGCAATAGTCTGCAATAAAAGTAACTTGGGCCAAACCATGAACCTTTCAAGAGAGTAATTGAGAAAAAGACAAGCTAAATTGCTGTATCAATGATCTGGGATTATTTGTTTGCACACGTAATAAATTGGGGGAAGAACTGTGGCTAGAAGTTATGCACGTGAATGCAATGAAACATATCATTTCTATCAGTCCAATCAGATTCTGACACTTTTGATCATCCCACTCGAAGTTTCTGCTAATTCTCTCACACGTGGTCCAGTTGTACTTCCACGTCATCTCACTTATTTTTCCTGTCTTTTTATCCTTTTATGAGAAACAAATATTTCGCATTTGGGCATCAATAAGTAATAGACTTCGGATCCATTATTTTCTTAGGTCATTTTTTAACATGTTTAACTTATTGATCCATAATGTCTAGTTTACATGTTTAACATAGCTTATTGATCCGAAGTCCATAACTTATTGATCTAAATATACTATAGTTATATTTTTCATTGTTGGTTGACGCATAACCAAAAATTCGTTTTGAAAACTCTTTTTTTTTTTTTTTTTAAGATGAGTGACCAACATGATCTTGATTTGATATGCAATTTATAATGTGGTTAAATCGTCAAATACAATCGTTTAAAAAAATTTTACCAAAAAGAAAAAAAAAAAAAAAAAAAACACGTTTAAAAAATGGTCGGTTTAGCCGATTTAGTTTGTTTGTTTGGCCCACAACGGATCTAGTACTAAATGGATTGAAATTAACCTCAATTTGAAATGAAAAATGATAAAAACAGCTCGCCGTAACACTTTTAGGCGTCATTTTCAAAGTTTCAGGAATTTAATTGTAAATATGAAATTTAAGCGTTTATGATTTGGTTCTAGTTTGTCTAAGCAATGTATTTCAGAGTTGTTTGGTTCTATCTGAAAGTGGGCTTACGAAAAATCTTTAAAGAGAAACTTTTTCACTTATGGGATAAACGAAGTGCTACGATGAATGAATCGATCATCTAATGCTAATATATAAACCATTTTTATAAAAGGCAAACAACACATCTTTACGGCTGTGAAAACATACAAGACTGGTCGTTAAAAACTATCTTGATAATAGTTCATGACGATAACTTTATGCATACCACTTAACATTAAAAAACCAAAGAAATATATTGTATGCATATATATTGAGAGTTAAATAAACCGTTTCGCATCACGCTATTATTGCATAAAACCTTCTTGGTCTTTTCTTCTTTAAAAAATGATGACAGACAAGATGAATTTTATGCAATTATAGTGTGACCTATTATTTCCTTGTCGGGTTTTAAAAATATACTAAAAAACACGAAAAAAATTTTGACCGTCAGAAAAAGTTGCCTAATCTAAGACACGGGCATGTTAGATTTGACTTTTATATATTGTCTGTTAAAGTATAAAACATATATATATATATATATAATCGTAATCCGAATGTGAAAAACAAGCTTAAAAGTTAAAATATAATAATAATGTACATTAAATCATTCAGTCAGTAAAAAAGTTAATGGAAAGAACATGGGTAGATGCATGTGCCGTCGGCTTATACTCATGTCAAATTAAGTATATCCACGAGACCGTCAAATTCCAAAGGGATGGCTACTGAAAATTTTGATTATGCTAAGATCTTTATTAATATCCATATGTTTTTTTAATAAGATAATAAGGGTTGAATAATTGATTCCCACCCCATTTTATATTTGGTCTAAAAAAAAAAATTATTCGGAATTACTCTATCCTTTTTATCAAATTGTAATTTTTCGTACTATCAAGTTTTTAATTTACTAAGTGCATCTCCGTACAAAATTTGTTAACCAAATGTAAGAGAATTAGTCTGATATAAGTAGATAGAACAAGGTAATTTATTTGACCATATGTGATTATATGACGATTAAACTTTGACCATCTCATTTTGCTCTCAAACACGTGTATTTAGTATTTTTTAGTTTGTCTTGTTATTTTCTTTCACAAACAAATGCTAAAACGTTTGGACATTATTGAACCGAGTTAAATAAAAACAAAAATAATGCATCTGGCTGTTAACATACGTTAAAATTAATGCATTTTGTTCGCGTTCATGTCACCGGAGATATGACCTCTCTCTCTCTCTCTCAATCAATAAGAACCGAACAGCTGGTTCTGTTCGTCTGTTGTCATCATCTTCATTGGTGGAAAAATAAAGGATATATTTATATTCCAATTTCTGCAGAGATCTTCACAATAAATTATTAATTTTTTTTATTTATTATACAATGAATCCAATTTCATCAGCGTAAAAGAAATAGTTGGTGAACACTGGATTTCAATTTTTTGCAAAGAACAGCTAAATCATTCTAATCGCATGTAACCTGAAATTGATCCCAAAAAAAAAAAGAAAGAAAACCTGAAATTTTTTTCTTCTGTTTTTTTTTTCTATTACATTGGAGAACAATGAAATTAAGAACTTAAATAAATAAACAAGGAAATAAATGTTCTATTTTGACATTTTCCTTTTGACCTTCAATTAAGTGATTAAACTAACAATATAATACCGCTGATTCCTTCCGCTAAAATGATTTATTTTATTTTTTTTTATAATTCCAGTTAAGCCTCCAAAAAACCGGTTAACCTGAGAACCGAATTACGAACGCGACTGAGATCCCGTCCTTTGAGAGTCCTTCCGTTACCTGTACAAACGGAAAACGCCATTTGACAACCTTCCATCCTCCGTCCAACAATCAGATGCGGCGGAATCATTTTCCTTCCTCCGTCATCGGAACATTCCTCATCATCCGTGTACCTTCGCATCATATTACCCGGTATATTCAGCGGTAACGAAGTCGAAAATGTCGCCGGTGAAGTTAACTGCGTCGTTTTGCTTCGCCTCGGTTTGTTTCTCACTCTGCTTTCGGAGTTTTCTCGGAAATCGACCGGACGATTTTCTTTCTCGTTCATGTCCTCACGCCGGCGAATCGGGATGTCGGAGAAAATGATCTCAGATTCTTCGAGTTCTTCCGACATTAAAAGGAAAAACAGGGGTTTTTAGGCTGTGTAATAAGAAACTCGATAAAGATTATAGTTTTTTTTTTTTTTGGAAAGCTGAGATTATATTAGATTAGAGAACAGTAAGCAGAAGAGAATAATAGACAAGAAGGGTTTATATAGAGAAATAGACAAGAAGGGTTTATATAGAGGAAGAAGAGAGGAAACGTAGTGAGTACTCAAAAGTTTTCTTATCTTATGTGATGATGTCATCATAATGGCATTGAGTGCGGACCCCGCTTTACTTTCTATATCTATATACTATATGTATATTTTTGTTTTTTTTAAATTCATTCTTTTTTTATTTAGTTTTCATTTTTTTAAGACTTCAAAATAGACTGTTATCTTATCTTATTTGATTGAATCCTTCTTCTTCTTCTTATTATTTTTTTTATAGAGTATTACATTTTGACAAATCTTATCTGTAGAATGTTGTTTTGAGACTCTCATCGTCATTGGATACCCGATTTGTCGATCATGTGATTGAATATGTTTTATTTGATTCTCATTTAGAAAAATTATAACGTTTGTCTCTCGGGACTTTTTTTTTTTGTTTAGTAACATTGTATTGGGTTTAAAAGCTTTTAAGTAATTAACTTCTGTGATAGTTTTTTCTTAGAACATAAATTTAATTTGTGATATATTTTAGATAAAAAATAAGGACGAGTACAAAATAATATTTGCTGAAAACAATTTGGTGAGATATATTTCATTTCCAAAAAATATATTCGCACATAAGACTGGGATTCTTGCAGGTCCATAGCCCAAATGTCCGAGTCAAAGTGAAACATTTCTTTCACATTTCCAATATTTCATTAAATTACTAGATAAATCACTCTCCTCGAATTTTCTTGTTGAATGAATCGAAACATCTACACAGGTTCAGATAATGCTGTGTTAATACTTTATTGTCCTGTTATTACTAAAAAAAATAAAATAATACTTTAAATTTTAGATAATAATGTCAAATAATAATACATACTAATAAGAAAATACGATAACAAGACTGATTCAACTTTAAACGAACTAGTCGGTACAAATACAGAAAAAGGTAGGTACATATTTATGTATATAGTAGAGGCCAATAATAAATGTGATAAACGAAAAAAAGAAAAAAAAAACAATTTAGTAATATAGATGGAAACTTGGAATTATACTTTTGAAGTGTTTTACTGGAAAAGGAAGCTAGGTGTCTGCGTGTCCTGACATATCAGTCTCCCTTTCTTGTGGCCCACGTATTGTTTCACATTATTGTATTTCGCTATTTCAATTTTAATGTAATATTTTACCCAACATCAATAATAATTTTATTAAATTGCATTGCGTGAATTCATTGAACTGTTTTGGGCAGTGGTCCAGTTTATGTTAATCATAATACGAAATGACAAAGCTTAATCATCATTTGGTATCCTTTTAGTACACAATTTGATTTATGTCATTCATTTTTTTTTGTTATTTGAATGTTATTATTATTTGGTGCTCTTTTTCGTTGTTACTTTTTTTTTGTTGGAAACTTCTTTCGTTCCTATTCTACATATGTCTTTCGTTAATTCCACTTTCCATTTTCGTTGATTGTACAAATGAATTTTAAGTTTTTTTCTCTTAGACACGTTTAGTATAAGGTTTAGCCTCATGTTATTAGCTCTGTCACTAACTTCACATTACTGATCTTCTGCTTTAAAAAAAATAAACATCACATTTGATCATTTGTGGAAATATTGAGTTCAAAAAGGATTTCTTTTAAAACCTTAAATAATTTTATAGTTGTTTGTTTAAAAAAGAACAAAATATAATATTTGACAAAAATGAAAATTTCTAGTAGCATCTAAGAAATACCCATTTTAATCTATTACGAATTTGGGTCTTAAAATTAAATTTTAAGAATTTGTTTTGTCAGCGTTATAATCGGTTTTATTGGAACAATGTCGATATATTTTACTGCACCAAATAAATAACGCACCATTGTGGTCCGTTTTGTAATATAACTAAATAAGATTCTTTGCGTGCTCAACAATGACAGCAACAGGGGCTTTTGTTTCTAGTTAATATTATTATAAACATTCCGGATAAACTATTACAAAGCCCATAAGAAGGACATGATTTGATTCCAAACCTTCAAATTCATATTTTAAGAATATACATTACATGGCCAAAAAAATAATTTAGTAAATACTCCCAATATTATCGTTCAAATTACATTGATCCCTAGCTACTATTTTCTAATTAACACCCGATCAATGCATTTTATATGCCCATTCTCACCACTAAAGTTCGAAATGGCTTTAGCATCTGATAAAAAACGAGTTTGAAACGTCGGAATAAAGTTGTTTAAAAACATTATAAGACCAAGACTTATAGTAATATATAATAGGCGCGAAATCAATCAATCAAGTAACAATTGGTTTAGTTAGAATTTATGAAACTTAATTAAGGTACTATTATAATTAGTAGAGAAGCCGGCCTAACTTAAACTAAAATCGATCTTGTCATAAGAGGTTATGTCAAGATGAAAGGTTAGAATAGCCTATCAATTTGTGTGGACGTGTTAAAAAAATCTATATAAAAAATAAGACGAGATCTAATATTATGTATAAAAAAACTACTCTAATCTATTCACTACTAATTGATTTTTGAGTTTAGACAAGACTTCTAAACAAATTAGAACAATTAATTCATGTCTGATGTGTTTTATATTCAAATGAAATTTAAACAACGAAGGTTTTTTATGTTTGAATTAAATATATTCTATATGAGATTATTTGATATACACAGTAAGTGAAAATTATTTGATGGATATGAAAGATATAGGAGGAAATTCTTGAAGCCACAACAGAATATTGAAGTTTTCAGGTTAGAAGTGAAAGAAAAGATTTAATGCTTTTACTTTCTTGCTTTATTAAATAAAATGGAATGGGAAAAATATTTTTCTACTCAACTGGAGCTCTTCATATCATGTATTAGAACTTTCGTATGTATGCACACACATTTTTGCAATTAATAAAAACCTTCATAATCATTAGAACTTCTTAGACGATTAGTTTTGTAATTTATGCATTGATTAGACAATGTGTAAAGATTAAACTTGAATATACTATCTGGCACTCCCTTTAGAACCAATATAAAGCTGATAAAAGAATCCGTTACCAAGGATAATCAAAACGACACAATTGTTGCTAATATATCATCACATGCATGCATGCATGTATATGGGAAATTCATCGTCAATTTATTGTGGTTTAGCAACTAAAATTCGATCGGGTATGTCGCAAAAGAAATTAGCTACAAAAATTTATTGAAATTATAGCGATTTAAGAGACACCAGAATCGAGGTTGAACAAAAGAAAAAGAGAATAACAAATGTTTATTTTTTTATTCGCGCTCAATCATACTTTAATCGATGAGCAGTCAGAAAATCGTCGTATATATATGAGAGACGTAAAAATGATTACAACCACGTTAACCCCTAACTACGACAGTCACCAATCTCTTTTCTTCTAATTTAGAAGAGTTGTTTAAACTTTCTACAACTTATGAAGGGAAGAAGAAAATGACTACATGTGCCCTAAAAATGACAAAAGAGTTTTGGGCATTGGAAGTGTGTTGTGTGCAATTACGGCATTGTAGGCCATGTCAATGGCCCACTTTCTAGATCTACCTTGACCTGCGATAAAAGTTTTGTGAACCAAACACGTGTTATGATTACCTCATCTCGAACAGAGACGGATCTTGGAGTTTATATGCTTCGATTGACGGGACTCTCTGTACTTGTCTTCTCTTACGTGGCTACTTTTTGGAGTAACGGTGTGTTCGAAATCTTCTTATTTCTGGATTTGGTGATAGTGATTACGTACCTTGAAATAAGTTGTGTTTTAAAATAACTTCTGCTGATAATCTCAACCCGATATATTTTATTATATTCTGTATAGCCCGATTTTGTTACACTTTGACATGTGAATTTGTCCGTGTTGACTTTGAAGCTAAAGAATGATAACCAGAATAAAATATACGGTACGAATATTCTAGCAAATTTGGAGACCCTATCATATTTCAATCTTGTCTTTTGTTAATGAAATCATTCTTAAGTTTAAATATACTTCTTAAAGATGGTGAAAACGACTTCATTGTCATCCATTAACTTCTGAGAGAGAGAGAAAATGCCAGAAGATCAGTCAGGAATAGGTTTTGCCATTATGAGACACGGTATTAATAAGCTATGGACACCTGTTTGGCTGTCACATAAATTTATATAATCAAATAAGCATGCACTTATTTTTTTATAAACAGAAAGCATGGATTTAATTATATATTGAGAAGAAATAATAAGTAATGTTGTTCAATGAGTCTTCGAATCACAAATTAGATGAGATGAGTTGAAGTTTTACAACACTATATACGTCTGTATATGTATTTCTGTAGGCATATATATATATGTATATGTTAATATATATGTATCATGTATGTATGTATGTTAATATGTATATTAGTGTGTTATTTATAATATAACTTATATATAGATATTATAGAGTCAATGTTGTGCTGGGTGCAAGACGAGCCCCACTTAGATTTATCAATACATTATTACTTGCCTGAGGTTATGGTTAATATATACTAATACGTACGTGTACGTCAAACGGCAATGTAAATGACACGAAATTGCTAAATTTACTTGTACGCAAGTTTGTGACAAAAAACAACGTAAATTTATGGAATTGTCCAATGATTGATGTTTATTCGTAGGGTTTTAAATTCGTATATACTATTAAGCAACGTAAGTATTAGATAATCCAATAACAAATGATCTGAAAAAGATGCTAATTATTAAAGTTAGTTCCCTATGATTTGATTCGACTTTTAATGATGACAAATTGTCATAGACAAGAAATTTAAATCCCTACTTTGCTGGGCTAATGCATTATTCACTTGCTGCTTCCGCATATACGAGGACTCAATGCAGGATTAATTGGGTTTGGATTGTAGAAATGTTTTATAGTATTGTTATAGTATAAAAATATTATAAAGATATAAAACATTTCTAAAGTAACTATTAAATGACTTCAAAGTCAGTAGAATTTTTCACATATACAAATTTTATATATATGAGACCCACTAAAATACTTAAAATCTGATTGAAAAACAAATTGCTATAAAATATTATAAAGATGTAAAAAATTTCTAAAGTAACTATTAAAATACTTCAAAAAATTAGGATTTGCTATAAAATTTCTACAGGTACAATCCAACCAATCATCCACTCAAATTCATAAAAGAATATCTGAAATTAACAATAATTTTTTTATTCTTATAGTAAATTCTATAAATAAAAGAAAATCATATTTACACATTGGATATGTTAAAAATTGTTAGTTAATTACTTGTTCACATATATTGAATATCTTATGAAGCAAAGTAGTAACGGGAAAAATAAAAAACATAACAAAACTCATATTATACCCTTATTTAATAGATTTTTAAATTTTTTTATAAACTTGAATATATATATATATATATTTATATTTATTGTCTTTCTTATGATAGGAGGAACTTTTGAATAATCTAAGCATGGTATACCATGAACTTATAAATCTATAGTCTATTAACAACAACAAAATAACCGTAACAGCTACATTAAATGTATTGTCAATGAGTCCTCACTGCAGGTTTCGAACCCAGGATTCCTCGTATATATATGGTTAGAGAAACGGAAAAAGTGCTTCATTCGTTCTTGAGAAATTGACATAAAATATATGAATATAAAAGAACTAGCCCATTAAAGGAAGCCTAGCCCAAAGCCAACCAATTGCATCAGTGAACCTAGTAAGCCAGGTGGGCCAAAATACTCTCTTTTTGCTGATTGTTCAAACTTCACACAAACCAATTCCAATAAGGGAAACAAATCATAAGTCGAGTTCAAGCTGCCAATTTTCATGGTAATACTAAATCTAACTCCAATTCTCGAAATAACAGATGAGTTAAATGAATCGATAATGTATGATTAGATTAATTTAAAAGCTTAATTTTGATAACCGTGTTAATATATGATGTGTAACAAGTAATACGCAAGTTGATAAATTATGAACTTACATTCAGGCATGCTTACATTACATCAAACCTAAACTAATGTTAGTAAATAAATATTAGAGAAAAAGGTGCCATCGGCGACGATGATCATATCTATATTTATTTCTTCCTTTTCAAACTCTTTGCAATCTAATTACAGCTGATTAGAGCGAATCATTTTCTTAAATTTCGTTACCAAATACTAAAACGTTACTAATCGTCCTTAAGTTTATAATTGAACCATCATATCATTCATATGTCCAATCAAGTCTATAAATGTACATGCTTTTGTAAAAAATAAATAAATTCAAAATTGTCCCGACAGAGCACTATGGCCTGTAATTGTCTTTTTATCAGAAGCAATCAATTTTCGAATGATATATGATGAGTCACAGCGATTTATTACTAAATCTAATAATTTTGGGATCAATAATGTCATTTGAATCGGTTCGATATGGTCTAGTAAGCCAATTTTTATAGTTTGCTTAAATTCTTCTCAAGTTTTGATGACATAGCTAGACAATATAACATGAGCTAAATTACTTATGTAGCCGTCCTTATGATGTCATTATAATTTCTTACAATATTATATAACCCAAATAATTCGTCATTAACCTAAATGAACTCTGTTGCATAGCTTTCATAAAATGGAAAATGTTTTCTCGAGACAAAAGAGATTAATTCACATAAAATTCATCAAACGTCACAACCTATTGAATTATCGAATTAATTTGCAGATAAACATTGACAGTCAACGTCTTGATAGATTTTAAAGCAGGAGCACGTTCCTCACTAACCCAGTTTGGACTTTCTTTTTGGTTGCCCTACAACTATATAAACTCTCAACTAACTTTCATTTATTGCAGTTCCAATCGATTAAACAAAATTGGCATTAAGAACCAATTAGTCTCAACCATTGATTATTAGAGTATGTTGTCTGAATTATGTGATACAATTGTAATCACTTCTGAAATTCATGACACACGTGGGGTTCGGATCCAACACCTCATAATGTTAAAGGGGATATTAAAGTCATTAAACTAAATTGAGAAAAAAAGAAAAACAAATTGCTAGAATATGTTAGTTAATATTTGAGTTATAGAATTATGTAATATAATGATAACTATCTCTGAAATTCATATATAAAATTTAAATTTTGCACTCCGGAATGTTAAAATAAATAGTAAAGTCTGCTAAGTTGACTAAAACAATTTTAAATATGTGAGTATGTGATGACTAAGTTTTTATATAAGATAAAAAATTTGTGGATGAAATGTAGAATTAAAAACTCTTAAAAGATGGTTTGGGCATCATGCATGCATGTACACCTTTTATTTTTTGAAACTTCATCTCCTTTTTAGTTTACTTTCATGCATGAACACTTGGCCACAAAAGATGTTTATTCTTGTTTTAACGATTTTGACTTGGTTCAAAAATCGGCAACGAATCACTTGCAGGAGATTCAATTTTATAGCTCCGTAAACTATTTCATCAATGCAAAGTCGAAATATATAGAGACACCTCTCATACGTACATTACTCTTGTAATCTATCCCAATTTTTCCTTTTAAAGAACTTTTGTGGGATCATTTAACTTTTTGTGGATATACATAGCTCTCAGCTTGCAGAAGAGGGAACTAATTAATCGTTCCATAGATCAGACCAAAATTGATTGGCCTCGTTATTGCATTATAACTAGTATGGTCACGTTAATAAATCTTATTACAGTGCGGATGACGTTAACGTATAATTAGTATGGTCACGTTGATAAATCTTATTACAATGGGATTGACGTTAACGTATGATGTTACTGATAACTAAAAAAAGTTTCACAAAATGAATTAACAAAATAAAGGGTTCGATTCAAGTCCATATATTACTTTTTTGCTTCTATATATCTCTTAATTATTGGTGGGTTCACAAAATTTTTGTATTGGTCAAGGATACTTCACCAGTTACCACTCTTTTACTGTTATGTCGGCTTCCGCACACCCTACGTAATATAGTTATTTGTCTTTTACTATGTTTTTCATATCTTTTGCCAACATATAAACACCTGAACATAATATATGAAAGAATGCATAATCTAATATAATACCAATATAAAATAATAATGTGGCGATAGTTACTTCTAAAATTTATGATATATGTTTGGGGTTCGAATCCAACGTCATACAATATTAAAAGAGATATTTAAATCACTAAACTAATTTGATAAAAAAATTGAAATTTGTTATTATATATCAATCTGAACACGATTTTTAAAAAGTTAATCTAGGATAAATAAAAAATATATTTCTCTTATTTTAAAAAATATTCAGTCGTCCATGTTAATTAATTAGGATGGTCTGTATAAGTCGCATCGTATTTGTTGATGTTTTACATTTACAAATGCCCAGTTAAACTGCGTTTTTTTTAATACAGTTTCGTATACTATAAAGTTTTTGTTACTCACTTGTGAATTTTCTTTTGTTCTGATTTTGATTGATAGAAAACTTTCTGCGTAGATATCACATGCAAACTTTAAATTATTTTGTCTAATACAAAACAACATAAAAATCTACGTAGACAATAAATTCTCATACATATAAAGTTCTTACTTACCAAACCTAGCACACATAAGTATAAACCTCTACGTAGCTCTGCACTGTGAGATTCAAGCTCTTATGCGTGCGAAACTCCTCTGGCTCTAGTGCACCGTTCAGACTATTTCCTTAGTCTCGCCCTGGTTCCGCTACTTTGAAACAAGAACTCAGCCACAACGATCAAAATATATTATGTACCATTTGCTAAACTAAGATTTGAACCAGCGATTTATGATTTCATTTTACATCTCAAATGTAAATATATATATATTTGTAGTTACCAATTCAGCAATTCTATTTGACAAACAAGAAAAAATAACAATTCTGCATGTATATATTTTTTTAAATATAATATATATATATTTATATATACTTAGGCCGTTTGTATAAGCACCGGCTCGTTTTGATATATTACATGTCGAAAAAGTTTTCACAAAGAGTCCGCGTGAAATTAATGCCCCAACCTAACTCTACTTACTTACTTTCCACTTCTTCCATTTTAAAAATCGAATCTTAACAAATAAACTGAAATATGATTTTTTTACGTACTGCTATAGACTCCACCATTTTATTACAATTATTATCACAATTTTCTTACAACCAAGTATTTTAAACGAAGCCTAGATATTCTTTAGTAGAATCTGCACCATTCATTTGAATTCTAGCATAATTAGCAGGTTTAATGTAGGTAAAAACTGTTATCCCACGTCTAATTTATTCTACGATATTACTTTTCTTTATCAGTTATACAGGTTTATTGTTTTCCTTTTCCCACTTGGGTTACTGATGTCTATTAAAATGTTACAATTAGAATATATATATATACATATAATGTAGAGAAAATAATCAATAACAAATTATGAAAATATAACCTAGTGAGCCAAAACAACATAGAACCTTATTATACAACAATCAACCTAATATTGATAAACAAAAATACAATCAACCTAATTTTGTAAGAAATGAAGTAAGATTCGTAAACATTAACCATAAATAAAAATGAAAAATAACATAATAAATTTCTTTCGGTTAATTTTCAGTTTCATAAATACAAAAAGAAAATTAACGATCTTAAATTTCTTTCTATTTTCAGCTTTCATATGACTTCGTTAGAAAATCGTAGATTAATTAATAGATATCGTAAAAGTTGACATAATGATTCTAATCACACACGATAAACATTTTGAATTTTGTTTTCAGTAAATTGTGATAGTCTTTACAAACACAATGCCGTTAGATCAGAGTTGTCTTCGATCGTGAAATTTGAAGCATTCTATTTAGTTCATGAAAACCAAGTCCAAGACAAATTCTAACATAATTAAGACTAACTTCAAAAGCACAGTTTTCAAAATTACGAGAAGCATTAGACAATAATATTGTACAATTAAAACTTTGTACTTAAAAAAATACTATTTACAAACCAAACGATAGGATCGGTCGTTTTTGAAATATTATATAGACACCATCGTGATCAATTTCTTCCGACGAGTTATTAGTGAGATCAAAATACATTTCACAGATTTCTTTAATCCGATAAAGATATCTTTAACTAAAGTAATTATATTGGACCCACCGATCTTAATATTAAGTATGCCACAAAAATAACAACAGCTAAAAAAGAAAAAAGAAATAGTATAACACTACATTTCTCCGACTCCATATATATAGACTCAAAACTTCTTTGGATTCTTCACATTTCACAACCACCACCACATAAAATTCAGTTCCGAAGTTTTTTTTTTTTTTTTTTGGTTGTGATCGATGGAGAGTTACTTGAGGAAATGGTGTTTTGTTTCTGTGTTGGTTTTATATATGGGTTTAGGGTTTAAGGTAAAAGCAGAGCCTCAAGTTCCATGTTACTTCATCTTTGGTGATTCTTTGGTTGATAATGGAAACAACAATCGTCTTTCCTCTCTTGCAAGAGCCGATTATTACCCTTACGGCATTGATTTGGGCGGCCCAAGCGGCCGCTTTTCCAACGGAAAAACTACCGTCGACGAGATAGGTATACATTTCTTCTTCTTTACAAAACAAAAGCTTTTGGGTTTAATTTTGTCTAACTAAACGGTGAGACTTGAAATGGTATAATCAGAATATAACATGGGATTTTGACATTTCTTGTGATATAATGTAGCTGAGCTACTAGGCTTTGATAGCTACATTCCTGCGTATAGTGATGCGAGTGGCGAGCAGATACTTCAAGGAGTCAACTACGCATCTGCAGCTGCTGGAATCAGAGAAGAATCCGGTCAACAATTGGTAACCAGAACAACATTTTGATAAATCTCTCTCTGTTTCCGTTTACGACAAAAGAAAAGAAAAATTGTAAACGTTTCTACGTTTTGCTTTTGGGAATGAAGGGACAAAGGATAACATTTAGTGGACAAGTCCAGAATTATCTGAACACAGTGTCACAAGTGGTGGAACTTCTTGGAGATGAGAATAGTGCAGCTGATTACCTTAGGCAATGCATTTACTCTGTTGGTTTGGGAAGCAATGACTATCTTAACAACTATTTCATGCCTCAATTCTACTCCACTAGCAGACAGTACACCCCCGAACAGTACGCTGATGATCTTATTAATCGTTACAGAGACCAGCTTAATGAAAGTTTTCTCAACTTAAGTGATGTTCAATTAGATGAGACTATGCACTATGCAATAAGTCCTCTGTTTTTTTTTTTTTTTTTTTCGGGTCCTAGATCTTTATCATGGGATGACCCATTTGATGATCTGATCCTTGGGAGTAATTTTGGAGTCTTTCGTATAAATAGATGTTTTCAGACCAATATAAATGAACAAGGTTTGGTCCAAACCAAAATTTAAAGTTTCAAGCTTTAGCCCTCTTAAAGATACACAATAGGTGAAATAATTCAAATATAAACTATAGGAACTTTATTTTAGTTATAAAGGTTCATATTTAGATCTTTCAGTTCTGAGTATACCTTCCTTGTTTGACAATCTTTTCTTTGTGTGTTTATGAAGGCACTATACAACTATGGAGCTAGAAAGTTTGCATTGGTAGGAGTGGGAGCCATCGGATGTAGCCCGAACGCCCTTGCACAAGGCAGCCCCGATGGAACAACTTGCGTGGAGCGTATCAACTCGGCCAACCGAATCTTCAACAGCAGGCTTAAGTCTATGGTCCAACAGCTCAACAACGATCACTCTGATGCTAAGTTTACCTACATTAATGCTTATGGTGTTTTCCAGGACATAATCGCCAATCCTTCTGCTTATGGTACACAGAATTCTTCATGAATCTAAATATTATCACAAAATCGATATTTAATTTTCTAGTAACTTGTACTCTTGATAAAAATTTGGTCTCTGGGTGAATGTTTTCAGGGTTTAGGGTTACGAACGCTGCGTGTTGCGGAGTTGGAAGAAATGGAGGTCAGCTTACATGTCTACCAGGAGAAGGCCCGTGTTC
Source organism: Streptanthus diversifolius (assembly GCA_039880935.1). Classification (NCBI taxonomy): domain Eukaryota; kingdom Viridiplantae; phylum Streptophyta; class Magnoliopsida; order Brassicales; family Brassicaceae; genus Streptanthus; species Streptanthus diversifolius. Next base: position 22,836,847 of record JAXGFM010000014.1, on the reverse strand, counting down.
GAACCGGAATGAGTACGTGTTTTGGGATGCTTTTCATCCAACGGATGCTGCGAACACGATCATAGCACAACGATCTTACAATGCGCAATCGTCCTCGGACGTTTATCCAATTGATATCGCAGCGTTGGCACGGCTTTAAAAGAAGGAGACTTGTCAACCACATGTATGATTTTCAAGTTCTTACTTCAGTTATTTGGAAAAAAAAAGATTCTGAACTTATGTGTTTACTCAAATTCATCTACTTTATAAAAATTGCATTCACGGATTTACTTCCACATTTTATTTGTTTGTTGATAATCACGTGTTCTCATCTCTAAATTCAATTACTCTTTCAAGTCTTAAATCCGTCAGTTGATGTTCTAATAAATTAAACTAGAGATGTTTAATCGCAGATTTATTGTCTAAATCTTTTGTTTAGTAAGAATAATGACAAAAATAAGGGATATTAACAGCCTCGCTGAAATTGAATATAGTATGCATCGGAAATATGTCAAAATGTTAATTAAGTTTGATCATTTGATATTTTTAAACGTCACTATTTTCAGCACCTTGCAAGAAAAAAAACAATGAATCAACTACGAGTACAAGTCGGAAGACAGAACATAGCAACATTCAATTATCTGATGTAAACGCATCTCTTTTGATTACATTTTTTTTTTTTGGAACAGCTTAATGACTTTCATTTTGGATTTCAAAATTTTATTGCTTTATCTTCTCATAGCAGAAAAACTTTTGTCAAAATCCAAATTGATTCCTTTCTTCTATGAGCAGCTTCTTTCTGTTAATTAGAATATCATATGAGTCACCAATAGAATACGCATTTCTCCATGATTTTAAAATAGTATCAATCTAGTAAGCCCAAACAGATATAAGCGATAAAAAATAAAAAAAAAAGTAGAATTCGGTTTCATGATAAAAAGTTAAAAAAAAAAATCTTTTTAGAGAAACCATGTTAGAACGTCCCAATTTGAAGTAGAAGAAATGAATCAACACTAGTATATAAATGATATGAAACTCTGCATTATTGCTAGTCGATTTTGGATTGAAAATTCACAAAATTGAGCATATCAATCAAGCCGAAATGATCAAAACCTAGTAATTAACAGGTGTACTGTTTGGATGGTTACAATCAAACAAACGAAAAAAAACAAGGAAAATTTGGCCGAATGGAACAAATTAATTTATATGTATGATCTCTCTAAACTTTTATGTAAGAAAACGAAATGATCCGACAAAAGTAATTGTACAAGTACGACGAAAGCGTTACATAATACACACGTTTATTATTTTTTGTACCGCTAATCTTATCACTTCTAACATAACATATTTTTAAAATAAATTAAAATTATTAAACTAAATTATCAATTTTTTTTTTAACCAAAATTGGTACCACCATCTATTTATCGGCTGAACCCAAAAATGGTACCATCTCTCTCTCGTACCATGCACCATCTATCTCGTACCTTACCGTTTTCAGTTTTCCGCCATTACCATTATATATTATCGACTGAACCCAAAAACTGAACATACATTTAAGTCTAAACCAATCGGTGTGCCAAGCAAAACCGAACTAACCTCGTGTTTAGCCCAACATAACCAACTTACTGAATAAATCAGAACTATTAACAAACGTAGATACTCAAGATTCAATTTATATATTTTAAGTAAATTTTTTTATTTGCACTTTTGTTATTTTTTCTAAATCAAACCAAAATAAATTTAGCTATAATTTGGTGATAAAATCATCGCATCAAAATGCAAAGTAACCGAACCAAACAAAAATCGAATAATCCTAATGTCCATCCCATCAGGTACAAGGCATTACATTTCAGTTCATACGAGGTCATGGGAAGCACGCAAATGTGCTATACTGTACAAAATCAAGCCCGATTAGTTATCAATCATTGTTTCATTGTCATATAAATCTCAAAACATGAAAATATTCATACACATTTTTTTTTCTCGTTCACTAATATATCTTGTTTATTTTATGCTTTAATGATTGAGTCTGATTACGGTTGAAAGGTTGAATGATTAAGTCTTCTAGATATATATTAGCTCGATTTTATGCCTTTACATAATCTAAGACCTCATAACCTACGTATTTGTGTTTTGAAAATATGATTTCTTTTTATGACAAAAACCTTGTGACGAAAGCATTCAACGACTAATGATTTAGTAACAAAGTGGTAACATATTTGGTTTATTGGTGAATATGACCATCACTTATTTTTATTCGTCGCGATCTGTTGAATAATGAATAATGAATATATATATATATTTGTAAATGTCTTTTTTTATACATAGGAGTATTTACAAATACCATTATATGTGGACATATTTTTCTTTATTTATTATATTTTTATTTTACAAACATTGATGTCGACCATATCCCATGATTTATTTATCTCTTTTTTTTCAGGTATCAACATAGATGATATATAGATGTCTGTTAACCTCATATTTGATCAAAAATAGACTAAATGAAATTGTAGAACAAATAAAACACCAACCATTTTAGAATCGGATCCTAAACGACGTTAGATAACCAGTACTTATGAGGTTTCCAGACGTTTATACCTGAAAATTCACCGTATAAAACATGATATAATAAAATGTGTTATTATCCAAAGCTAAGAGGTTCATCTACGATCTTAAATGGAAAGAGTTGGAGGCCACATGGAAGCAGCACCGGTGGGTCAACTATGATACAAAGTCGTTGATTTATTCACAAATAATCCACTTTACATTTAATGCCTAAACCTAATTCTTCACCTTTTTTCTTTTCACCAATTTTCCTCCTTTCTATATAATTGAAATCTTTTCATTTTATATATATATATATATATATACACAGCAAGTAACACCAATAATACACAATCTATCACGATTTTCTTTCTCCTTTCTATTTTTATATATGAATGGATTTTAGTTGACGCAATCAAATATCCAAATTATGACCAAGTTTGGATTTGTACGCGGAAAAAGCTCTACTTCGGAAGCACATGTGGCTTTGTCAAACGTACGACTTTTTTTTATGCTACAAAACATTTTAATAAAAATTTATAAGGATTTAGACGATAAAATTCTTTAAAAAAGTAAAGTTAAATGTAGCAAAGTTACTTTATTGGTATGATAAATGTTTTAGTTTTGATATTATTTTTCCTTTTCATTTTTTTTTTTGTTTCTTCATGGTTTCTCACTTCCTCTTAAACTCCTGAAAATAAATAACGATGGTCATTGATTAATGTTGATGCGGTTGTCGGCACATACACAGTTTAAATAAGTCAGACTAAAAGCCCATTACAAATCAATCATAATTTTTATTAATGAATGAGAACAAAAAAATGGACCCACCAATCTTAAAGTGAGTCCCCTACAAAATTAAAGCTACCAAAATCAAAATACACACAACATATATCTATATAAATACACACAACTTCTATGGAACTTTTCACATCACTACACTTCCCATTTCCAATCTCTTTTGATCACTCTATAAGACTTTGGTTTTGAAATGGAGATTTACTCAAGGAAATGGTATGCAGTATTTGCGTTGTTGGGTTTAGCGTTTAGTGTAGTAAACGCACAACAAGTTCCATGTTTCTTCATTTTTGGTGACTCTTTGGTTGACAATGGAAACAACAACGGTCTTGTTTCTTTCGCAAGAGCCAATTACTTCCCTTACGGCATCGATTTTGGCGGCCCCACCGGCCGTTTCTCCAACGGAAAAACTACCGTTGACGAGATCGGTATGCGTCCTTTTTACTATCTATCTTATCTATATAACATTAGATCGGTAGCTAGAGTTGTTCCTAATTACATAGTCTATGTGAAATGTTAGTAGTCATAGTCTAACATGGTTTTGATATTTCTTTGTGATGTAATGAAGCTGAGTTACTTGGATTTAATGACTATATTCCCGCGTACAATGATGTGAGCGGTCAGCAAATACTCTCCGGAGTTAACTACGCATCTGCAGCTGCAGGAATCCGAGAAGAAACCGGTCGACAATTGGTAACTAAACATAAAGACAGTCTCAACAATCTTCATACCTAATACATTAGAAAATCTCCAACAATTTTTTTTTTTTGTTTTACTGGAAAATGAAGGGACAAAGAATAAGCTTTAGCGGGCAAGTTAGGAACTACCAGAACACGGTACAGCAGGTGGTGAGTCTACTAGGAGGCGAGACTCAAGCAGCTGATTACCTCAAGAGATGCATTTACTCTGTTGGATTAGGAAGCAATGACTATCTCAACAACTACTTCATGCCTACGTTCTACTCTTCAAGCAGACAATTCACACCAGAACAATTCGCTGATGATCTCATCAGTCGCTACAGCACTCAGCTTAATGTACGTTTTTCTAATATGCCTACTCTATCTATCTCTGCTTTTGTGTCATTAGATCCTTAATAAACACAAAGTTACAAGCTTTTGGCTCTCTCGAAGTTTACCCATTTGGTAGTAATCAGGTTTTAAGTTGGTTGGAAATTTGGAATCTATAAAAAGTTTCCATGTTTAGCTTTCCTATTATGGCCCATCTGATGAAAGTTCCACTTTTAAGTAGAGAATTATAGATTTAGCAGTTTATAGTAGAAGTTGAGGTCTTAAAACCAATAGCTACAAACCCACTTTCGGTCTTTACTTGTATAAAGTTCTTAGCTTTAGCTTTCTCCGAGTGAGATCAGATTTTCAGAGGAAAATTTCAAAGGAAGTGAAGTAAAATCTATTCAATTATGTAAAATTTTGATTCGGATACTTCCTTGTTTCACAATGGTTTCATTTTGGGGTTAGGAACTATACAACTATGGGGCTCGAAAGTTTGCATTGATCGGAGTTGGCGCAATCGGTTGTAGTCCGAACGCGCTCTCGCGCAGTCGCGACAGCAGGACTTGCGATGACCGAATCAACTCAGCGAACCAAATCTTCAACAACAAGCTAAGATCTCTCGTTGATCAGCTCAACAACAATCATCCTGATGCAAAGTTCACTTACATCAATGCTTATGGCATTTTCCAGGATATGATCACAAACCCCACTAGATTTGGTATATATTCACACACAAGAGATGTTTTACTTTTAAATGTTAAAGAAACCGAACTTGATAACGGTTTTGTCGGGAATGTTTGTTTGTTCCAGGGTTTAGAGTGACAAACGCAGGATGTTGTGGTATCGGGAGAAATGCTGGTCAGATCACGTGTTTACCGGGACAAAGACCATGTGGAAACCGAAATGCGTACGTGTTCTGGGACGCATTTCACCCGACCGAAGCCGCAAACGTGATTATCGCAAGGAGGTCGTACAACGCACAATCGTCTTCAGACGCTTACCCTATTGATCTTTCAAAGCTGGCACGGCTTTGAAGAAACAGAGAAAAATAAGAACTAAAAGAAGTTCCACAAACTAATGTGTGATCTTCTCGTGTACCATCTCTTCATATCTATCTTCTTGGTATAAATCGAACATCAAGCATAACATTATTCTGTTATATATATATATCATCTCTATATAAACCGGTTTCATAGCACATTGTTCACAGGAATTGCTCGTTACGGTTCATTTCGACATTCACGATATCAAGTACAAAACACTTACCATGTTGCTTCCAGTAATCCGCCATCGGATTGATCCATTCCGGTTCAGCTATCTCCGCTCTCTGGTGCTTCAATTTATCGGTCGAAATGTTGTACTTCTCATCTCTGATCTTAACCAACTCCGGTCTTAATACCCCTTGCCCTACCCCCTGTGGTGACATCATCAGTTCGGGTGCACCCATAGGTAACTTGTCACCTACACAAGAGAAAATGATTGCTCAAACCAAACTAAACCGGACAAAATTGAACCCAATTTACCACTATACATTTCGTGTTTCTGATTAATGTTTGATTGTTTTAAATAATTAATCGTTAAATTGGATAGCTAATTGTTAAGCCATACAATTAATTGGTATACTAACTTATAGAAACGGTTTACATAGAACTAGTCCGGTTTAGAGCCGACATTTTGGTAGGGAGACATACCTCGGTCTACCTGCCAGGTGCACCAAAATTTCCCGTATGTTTTGGCTATGTTCTTGAGCTCTGGAGCAGCTACAACCTCAGGCAATCGTGGATAAGCCCACGAACCTGACTTTACCTCGTAAGCATGAGAGTGCCAAAGCTTTTGCTCATCTTGAGGCAAATTTTCGTATAACCGGTCTGATATTACATATTCAATTCCTGTATAATAACAAATTTATTAAGCTTTCAAAATTGAGCTTTTGATCTCAGTATATAAAAAAAAACAGTACCGATGAGAGGTGCATCTGAACGGTCACAGGCGTAAACGGCGCACTGGAGGAACTCGTCGTTGACTCGATGGACGTAGTGGTGAGTCTCTATGTGCCGGGACATGTCTCCGCCGTAAATCGCAAACGTTGAGACATGACTGTTCATTTGCTTCACTGGTAACCTTCTTTGCAGGACTTTCGTTCCAGCATCAATCAAACGTGTCGACACCGTCACCGGATCCCCGGGAGCCACCTGATATTCGTCGCCGCTCGAAGCCATCTTAAGTTTTTTTTTCTTTAATCCAATTTTGTGATTTTTGTAATTTGTTTCATGGTTAGATAAGATTCTCTTCTTTTTTTTTGTCACATGATTAGATTCGATTATAGTAGATGGCATGCAAATTTCATAGACGTGTCATGAAACGGCCGTATATCGACCATGTGTTGAATCCGACTACAATTTACATCTCTGATATAATACAAATCGTCGACAAAACCAAACCGGACCAAAATTTAAAAATCAACCAATAGAAAACCAAAGCAAACTAAAGTCGAACCAAACCAAACCCAACCGAACGGTTCTCGTAAGCAACCGAAACATGTACAAGAAGATTCGCTGTGCAAAGAATGCTGACGGAAAAAATTTCCCGAGCGCCGGAAAAACAAGATCTCATCTAAAACCTCTCAATAATTTAGCAACGAATACTTCACACGCAATACGATCTTACCCTTTTCAACGCCCAGCTTTGCTCCAGTCACAAGCCAATGTCCAGGCAAATCCTGTGGCCCTTTCAACATCTCCGACGAATCAACGATCTTAGCCAGCTTCCCTGATTGCCCCGAAACGTCCTCTCTCTTATCCTCGGCCGAAATCGATGTAGACGGACCTCCCGGATCGAGTCTTCCTGTGGAAGAAACCGGTGTGTGGTCCCACACGGACCGTCTTATTGTGCAACCAGGGACTTTAGAGAAAAGTAGTTTCAGGTGCAAAACGCTTTTTGATCCGAAAATCCAAACACCGAGCTGAGCTCCGGTGACAATGTGAACGCCCGAGAGATCGCCGATGTGTGTCTCAGTGTGTTCGATCGGAGAGGTGCTTACGTGAGAGAAGTTCTTCCATTTGATTGGCTCAAACCAGCGGCTATCTTGTTCCTCTGGTCCTTGCCATTTCGGTGCACCTATAGGCACGTGAGCGTCCCAATGTGGCTGCAAGATTTTGGGGAGACAGACTAAGTGTTGTAAATGGATAGAGAGACGGTTTTGTTTGCTTCCTTCTAAGCTTAGTCTGAGACCCGTGACTGGTTTACGCCCAACCGTTACCTGAAAATATCCGAAGGCCGTATGTTCAGTTTATCTATAAACCGAACGATAACCAAACCGAAAGGATCGTCCGCTCTGTGTTTACCTGATCAGCGCTGATGAATAGTTTGGGTCCCATTAAGCTGAAGTGAAGAGATTGACACACAGGTTCTTTCCGTTGAAGGTTACTCTGTTCAGGAGCCCAAGCTCGAGCTATTTGGAAATCCAAGAAGTATTGTAAATCTTCGATAGGGGGCTTATCTGGTAAAAACGTCAAGAGAGTTTTTTTTATGTTAATGAGAATATTAAAAAGGTGGATTCGAATATAAAGATGTTCAAAATTATATAATAGAAACTCACATTCCAAGTACAGTTCGATAGAACGAGTCAAATGCCGTAGACCAGGCACACCTTCGAGCAGAGAAACAATAGGAGTAAAAGTCATGTTGATAATGTCTGGAGCTGCGGGTACAGTCTCAGCCCATCGAGCATGGCTTTGCTCAAGATCGTCGCCTCCTCTTCTCCTAAATATTACTGTAATATCCTACAGGAGAGAGCTTTTTCAGCTATGATCTTCATTTCAAACCATAGTTTAAGAGGAAACGAAGTTCGTTAACAAGAGTAGTCTCGCCATGGCCCGTGACGTTTTTACTAACCTTGTCTTTGTATTTTAAGGGGCCAGTAATAGATTGACTCTCTGCTTCGTAAAATCTGTGCTTCGTCATGTCATTGACATAGTTCTCGATTTCAGATACTGGTAAAGGAGAAGACTGATGCTGTCTAATGTAAACCACGTCTCTTCCACCAATCGTCACCGAAGTTACAATATGAGTCCCGTAATTTTCGATAAAGCTGTACCAAAGCGTTTAGTGGAAAAACCACATCAGAATCATGATATATGTCATCAAGAATCACATACAAGTGTAGCTATATATTCAAATCATCTTTTATCGATTACAAAACGCTCAACAAAAACTTGCTATATTCTTCATTTAGCCACCGAAATTATGGGTTCAGGAATCTGACTCTAAATAAGTTCTTTAACGTTGCACCAGTGTGAACCTTTGATGCCATGTTCAAATATAAACAACGAGACCAGAAGATATGGAACTGCAGAAAACAGGGTGTATTAAAAAGAGGACGATACCTAGCTAAGGAAGCAGGATCCCATGAGGAAGGAACAGCGCGTCTGATCTCGTTGCGCAAAACCAATGTAAGCTTTGCTAATTTGACTTCATAAAGCGGAATCACGTATCCAACAAGTGCAAGAGATTTTGTGGATGCTGCATCGACTTGCCAAGAACCCGTATAATTGAACATCGCGTTAAAGCATCCAAGTGGTATGTTCCCTTTTACACCTGATCTCTCGTTGAAGTTTTCTGCCATCTGCCAAAAAGAAATTTCTGATGAATAAACCATAACCAAGATAGTATTTTTCCACAGAGATAGATACCTAAAAGTTCAATACTCATTTTCGAACCAATCTTTACCCGAAAAAAACCAAAAACCAAGAACACATTAACAAATTGTATCCCTTAGCATCTGAACTTGATCAGACTACAAAATGCACCAATTGTCCCAGTGAAGTTAAAATTCAATGTAAAGCTTCCAAATTCAGAAAAGTCCAAAGGTTAAATAGGATGCTATGAGCTATTGGTTCCACAAATATCAGATCACGCATCATCTTACTGTATATGCGTAATCAAGACAAAGACAAAAAGGGCTTCATGTAAGAATGGCATTTTCAACACCAGGACTAAGAACCTTAGCTACAAAAAAAAAATTGGGGGAAGTTACAAAATAAGTTTACGAACAATCGTTGAAGGAATCACCTCATGGAAGCTGCAAACAGGGATTCTATCTATGTTAGCTTCGCCTCGTGAGCACTCGATATCAGCGGGGACATTAGGAAGAAGATACCCATCGGACAATTCAAGATCTCTGTTTTGTCCTTCCTCGATACGAACAAGTCTTGACCCAGGAGCTCCTTTGCAGTACAGAAGCCGAACATCGGATGTGACATCGAAACCACGACCTAAAGCTTGGATCGCATTGCGAAGCGTCGTGGTCAAAGCTTCGGAGCTCGGTACGCTCAAGTTTCCTCCTTTACGATTCTCCATTCGACACGGAGACTAATCTTTAAAGGCGATGATGATTACAAATTCATCTAGGGTCGTGAGTTTCTGGGGGGAAGAAGAAGAGAGTTTTGAGCTTTCGATTTAGCCTCTCACCAACACCATTGCTGGTTTTGACTCCAATAATCGTAGAAACCGCGTTTGAATTTTTTTTTTGTTTTTCTCTTTCTTCTGTGTGATATCAAGAATATTTTTATAGCAATGGTAAAACTTGAGTATAAATATTATATTATTAATTATATTATTATTTTATTAGAATATGAGAAATAAGAGAGGAAAAAGATAAAAGATGTAAAAAAAATTATTGAAACATCTCAAAAATTTCTATGCAATTAGACTCTCGCAACAAAATTCATTGTTTTTTATTTATTTTTTCTTTTTTATTTATTTTTTCTGATATGATATGATATTCTAAAATTATCATAGCAGGTGCTCTTGTTTTTTGCTGATTGACTGGTCTTTTTATTTTGTTGCTAATTAGATCCTTTCTTCATTTCCAAACCGACAAATTCTTTGACTTTCTGTTTTTAATTTCCCTTTTTTCCAGGGTTTCCAATATCATGTCTCGTTTTTGAAATGGAGCATCCGTCAAATTTTTAAATATGTCTTTGACAAAGTACATTGTATATTTGTATTTTAATTAATCTCTTACATATGAATTAAAGAAACATTTTTTATAAAAAAAAATGACATCAACCATATTCATGTATTTGCTATTTTATATAAATTATTTGATTTCTATCCAATTAACATTAATAATATATATATTTTAAAATAATAATTTGTGATACTTTCTATGTAAACTATATATCGCTAAAACTGGATTTTAGAAATATTTTATAGTTTCTCATTTTATATATATATATTTTATCATCAAATTTTTTCACTAATTCATAAAATTATTAACAATTAAATCAAATCATGATCAATAATAGAATTCATAATATAATAATTAAAATTATCAATTATTTATAGTATTAAATATTATAATTTTATTTCATTCATTTTTATGTCATGTTATATGGAAGTAAATGACTTCATAATACTTGTTAGATTTTCTGTCGTGCAGCACCTGTGAAGGAATTACTAATCTTTTATATGCTGGTTTCTCTAGTTTGATCAATGATAAGCTGACTACAGCTGATTTCTTATTGTCTTTTTCGAGGTGAAAGATATTGGATTCAATGGTGTTTTCAGGCTGAGTTTTAGTGGTTGATGACTTTCCTTGCTTTGGAGCCGTCAGTGTTTCTCTTAGAGAAAAGGTTGGTGCCCTCTGCAACTTTTGAAGCTGTATCTGTAATTGACTAAAAGAGTTCATTATTTCTTTACTTCTTTTATTTTTGTTTAATGTTGTTGCATCCTTGTGCATACCTGACCATGCACGTGTGTGTGCTTGATTGGTTTGGTATAAGAAAATGCAACATCGCGCAAAAGAACAGTGAAATCTGCAACAAGAGATACCGATACAAGATCTGATGGGGAAAGCTGACCCATATGTCGTTCTCTCCATGAAGAAATCAGGTACTAAGAGCAAAACTCGGGTAAGATCTCTCAATTAAAGAATCAAAGATTTATCCAAGTTATTGACGGTTCATCCTCCTCGTATTTAACTAATTGTAATTTTGCTTCACCAGGTTGTCAATGACAGCTTGGACCCGGTTTGGAACCAGACTTTTGATTTTGTAGTTGAAGACGAGTTACACGATATCCTAGTATTTGAAGTCTGGGACCATGACACCTTTGGAAAGGTAAAACCAAACCGCGACACGCTCTTACCTAACAATCTTTATTCAGCTGCATCGCGTCAGATAAATGTTTTTTTCTCGCTTAGTTTATTGTTATTGTGTTGGCAATAAAAGTTATGGCTTTACTTTATGTGCAGGACTACATTGGGAGATGCATCTGGAGATTCTTGACCTTGACAAGGGTTATAATGGAAGAGGAATACAAAGACTGGTTTCCATTAGATGAATCCAAATCGGGCAAGCTTCAGTTGCATCTTAATGCTCAATCAATTTATCGCAAATCCTAAGTTTGTTTACTTAAACATATTAGGAGGATTCTCAACTTCGAATGTTCTGTCAAACAAAGACGAGTCTGCATGTAGCGCAGAAAGCTAGAGAGAAATGAGTTCCCCTGTTCTGTGAAAACCCTAGTCAATATTTTTGTTACATGCATCATAAGGGAACAGGAAATAGCCACTCCAAACTCAAATGTCACCAGTGTTTACTTCCACCACAAGCCTTAGAAAACTTTTTTTTTTATCATGGAATCTTTTGTGTAGACGTATTGATCTTTAATAATCTCGACAAAACATTTTTGACTAGTTCTTCTAAATATCCTAAATTGAAGCCAAACAGGCCACGACACTCGGTGAATTTGCCAAGTGTCCTAGTCCATGCACATGCCCACTTCTTTTTATACTAAGACCAGACCCAGAGTCTGTCTTCCTCACTTGCCGCTTAGTCATATATAAATATAGTCAAGAGAAAGAGAAATAATTTGTTCAATAGACAAGACAGTCTATTTTAGGTCTGGGCAAATTATTTAGAATTATATACTCGAACAGAATTCGAAATAAAAATATTTGAACCATATTCGAACCAAATTTTCAAAATATACGAATGAGTCTTATCTTTTAATATTTTGGATATCGGGTAATACTTGAACCGAACTGATACCTGAATTAGTACTTACAGAAACCGAATATAATATTATTTTTGTTTACAAATTTTAGAGTTATGTGTGGTTTTCTATATTAATATGTTTTAGATTATTTTGATTTAGGTAATTTTAGTATTTCAAGTAAATTTAGATAATTTTACTATTTTGAATACTTTAATATCCTAATAAATTTAGGTAATTTTAGTATTTCAGATAAATTTGGGTATTATAATATTAAAACCAAAAATATTTAAACTAGTATTAAATCTAATTCGGTTCTTTAAGTAAATATCCGAAAGAACTGGATCCGAACCGAACCCGTACCGAATTCTAAAATGTATTTGAATGGATTTTCAAATTAAGAACCGAAAAACCGATATCCGAAAAAATTGACCTAAACTCGAACGGGTATCCGAATACCCAGACCTAATCCATTTGTCGACTAAAACTGAACCAAAGCTTCCTCGAGAGCCAATGGAGACCGGAACCTCCATGGTTAAATTTTCAATATTTTCTATTCAACTTTGTAAACACATAGTCGAATATAAAATCCCAAAAGATATCAAATATTCGAATTTATAAAAGCAAACATTACAATAAATTTATACCTCAGCTCGTTAAGTTAAACTGAGTGATCAGTTGGATATAATTGTCATATAAAACATTTAATAAAATATAATCAAAGATTAGCATTAGATAATATATAATCAGCGTTTGACATATCTAGAATAATAATTTTTGATTTGAATTGCAAAACTAAAGCCTACCTCAACGAGATCCATTTTATTGTGTAATGACCAAAACTTGATTCCTATAACTTTTTTTAATAAAAAACAAAGATATATCCACCAAAACTACCTATTTCACAATATAAAACACAAATAAAAATAAATAATTAGACATTTAATTATAATTTAATCTCTAAACAAATACTCCTTTTTATTTAATTGTCGTTTTACAACTTTTTTCTTGTTTCTAATTAACTGTCATTCTCATTTTTCAATGCAATTTTAGTTAAAAAAATCCAAAAATAACCTCATTTAATATAACCCTATTTATAGTAAATAAAAATCAGAAACCAATTATACCCAAAAGTAATTATACTAATAATTATTTATGATAAGGTTATAATAGTCAATTAACAAGACTTCTTAATCTACGAGAATTTTTCTAAAACGATAATTAAAAGAATACGGAGGGAGTATGTGGTTACCAAATTTTAAAAAATTGAAACACAAACATACAAAGCAATCTGGTTTCTTGTATATTGTTTTCTTAAATGTTAGATCAACACATCTAAAATATAAAAAAGTCTAGTCAAAATATTATTACATAAATATAATATACAAAATTTAACAATCATAATAATAATAATAATCAAATAAATGATCAAATTAATATAAGCAATTGAATATCTGATTATACCAATAAAAATAGTTTTTTTCAGATTAAGGACAAACTTAAAAGATACTATCAAATTTTCTAGATGGACTTTTCTCGTAGTCCCAAGCTCAACTTTAAAAAATGTTTGTCAAGAGAAAGAGAAAAAAATTGTTCAATGGACAAGACAGTCCATTTTAAGTCTGGGCAAAATATCCGGAACTAAATACCTGAACCGAATTCGAATCAAAAATATTCGAACCATATTCGAACCGAATTTTAAAAATACACGAATGAGTTTTATCTTTTAATATTTTGGGTATCGGGTAATACTCGAACCGAACCCGAATTAGTACTTACAAAAACCGAATATAATATTATTTTTGTTTATGGATTTTAGAGTTATGTAACATATGATGATGATTTTCTATATTAATATGTTTTACATTATTTTGATTTAGGTAATTTTAGTATTTCAAGTAAATTTAGATAATTTTATTATTTTGGATACTTTAATATCCGGATAAATTTAGGCAATTTTAGTATTTCGGATAAATTTGGGTATTATAATAATAAAACCAAAAATATTTAAACTAGTATTGAATCTAATTCGGTTCTTTAAGTAAATATCCGAAAGAACTGGATCCGAACCAAACCTGTACCGAATTCTAAAATGTATTTGAATGGATCTTCAAATTAAAAACCGAAAAACCGATATCCGAAAAAAATAACATAAACTCGAACGGGTATCCGAATACCCAGATCTAATCCATTTGTCGACTAAGACGATCATCCTAATATGTCACCAATTCGTACAATATGCTTTTGTATTACATACCAATATTTATATTTTTAAACCCTGGAAATCTAGTGAAATAATGAGCACGAATCCAGAACATTTATGGGTTTAATACGTTTTTTTTATAAAAAAAAATTAAATTTTAAACTTATCCAACAATACGATATCAAAGAATATAAATGAAAAGTTAATGAAATTCAATAGTGGTTTAAGAGATATGTTGAAATGTTTTCTTGAGGTATACATAACTATATACCAAATGGTTATGCTAATTTTTGAAATAAATTATTAAAACTGAATATTGGTTTTGGTGTAGGAAGCTGTTGGATCGGAGGAGGAAGATAACCAGTGGCCGCCATGGCCGAAATCTCTGCTTAAAGAGCAATTCTCTTTGTTCATTACATGCAACAACAACATTAGTTTATATTATTGGCATGATATTTTCTAGATTTAATCCATGTGTCTTATTATGTCACTCGAATTATTGTGTAATGCACAAAGAGAAGGTAGACTATAAAATGTTGCTAGAACCATATACTAGATCATTTATCTAAATATATTATATTAAATTAAAACTACAGATTGATAAATTTTTATAAACTGGTAAATTGAAAAAAAAACGAAATTAAGCTGATTATTTGTATTTTATAATTAAACATATAAAATCAGATAGTGATAAATCCAAAACAAAATTTTAAATCAAATAATTTGTTTTTTAAATAAATTAATATTAGTAATTTTTAAAAAGATTTTTTTTTTTTTTGTAGATATTTGAGTGGATGGAGAGAAAGAAAATGACATTTTCTCCCTCCCAGCTTGTTTATATGCATCTCTTGATGCATTCAGTTTATATCACTTCTGAATTTTTTGAAACTTTGTAAACCATATGATAAGCTCCTTCAAATTCAGACAGCTCATTCCAGTTTAGCTATAGGCTACAAAACCTCAAAAACATCACACATTTTAAACCCACACAAAAATCAATCCACTTAACAAATCCATAACTTATCCCACTTTTTAGAGCAATGCTCATTAGAAGCTTTTCACACACTCCCATTTTCAACCAAGGGACTCAAAGCATTCCGCAGGCTCATTAATGATTCTTCTGTAACATAAAATTATGCGACCAATCATATAGATATGGCTTCAAACTAATCTCTACACTGTACTGAATTTGCGAAATATGCAAACTTAAGCTCCAATGGGAAAGACTGTACATAGCAAGAATAAGAAACTGAGTTGAAGATGCTCTTACTTAATGGTACCAATGTAGCATTTCTAAGCATAAGCCATTAACCACAAAGCTGGCTGTACCGACATATTTCGAATTGATTGCCCATGAGCAGTACCGGAGACCACACATCATCCATGTTAAACACACTTTTCAGATCTTTTTTTCTCTTTGGTTCGATCAAGAAAACAAAAAACCAAATAGACTCATTAAACCGTAGAGACTCGGTCAAGAAGAAAAGACGAACAAGTTTCCATATTCCCTTAGTTATACCTCGATCTCCATCTTTCCATTTTCCCATTTGCTTAATTAGGTTTCTATATTTGTAGGATCGTGATCGATCAGTTTATTTTCTTTGTGTATTAATTACTGTATTTAAAGACCTTGAGGTCAAGATAATGAGGTGGACTTGAAAATTGTAAAACAGAGTTTTATCTCTTTCTTTAGAGTTAGTGGGACTCATTAACTTAGGCAATCTCCTTAACACGTCGTAATTAACATCGTCAAGAGGGAACATAGAGTTACATCTTAGCTCTTAGTATTTTCCTCCACTATATCTAAGACTACAAATAATTTTTTTATTTATTTGGTTAATGTTCCCAAAACACTTTGTTGTACCCTTTATTTTCCCAGCAACTTGTAACGTATACCACACATCATCGTTTCACAAACAATGGAACACGAAGATCATAAATAATTAGCACATATTATAATAATAATCGTCGTTCATTATAAAATAAATCAAATGACAATGCCTGATTTATTTACATGTGTAATGACAGTACAATGCCTCATGTACATGTAATTTTACATTCTAAAAGTCTAAAGATGGAGCCAAGATCTCTAGTGGCACGCCTGCTATGGGCTCCAACACTTGAGCTTTTGGGAGCTCTCTTGATAATAATTCCTGCATCCACACATTAAACACCGAGCCATTAATTATTACCATTCATATCTTAGATAAACCAAAAAATTAATTTTGTTTTCAATTTTTTTTTCTGGTTAAGAATGCTGCACCTTAAATGATTCTATCGTTCCTTCTTTCTTTATAATACTTGCTAAAATCCCCTTTGCATCAAGATCGCCATTTTGCATCGGCACAACAAACCTACAGTCCAAGTAAAAAACTTGACATAAAAACTACACAATGCAAGAGTGCATATTCATTTTCTTGAGGTTACATGGAAAAATAAAAGACATGGATGATTATTTACTTGGCTTTTAAGATTTTGGCGAGCTGGACTGCGTCTTCTTGGCCAGAAACCAGAGTAAATCGTGGGAGAAGTTGTTTGATGACTGGTGTGATTACAATGTCGGCTATTTCATTCTTCAGAAGTTCCATGTTGCATACACAATGCGGTTCGTAGTAGAGAGATATCTGATCTTTAGGGGATACAAGAAGATATCTGAGAACAAAATAGAACCAGAAATCAATAATCATAACCAGGTTACTGTTGATATGTTGTTGCAGAAAATATCAATAGAGAAGTTGGAAGCTTAATGAGTTTTTTTTATTTACCCGTTTTCAGGGCGTTTCCATGGTGGACCTAGGACAGGTCCTGCTGTGGCTTTAACTCGAACCTTGGAACCGTTTCTTGCATTTAGCTCGTAGCTATCTCCAGGTTCCAGATAAGTGACCTAACCACAGCAAATAAATCTTTCTCATTTTAATTAGGATAGGGATGAAGAAATGAGACTAAGATAAATGAAACAAGTCACGTACATTTGTAAAAAGTGGATCCAGCAAAGGCTTTGCATTTGGAGTTGCAATAACCTTTATGTCTGGAGATTTCTCAGAAAGTGGCCTAAGGGTATTTAGATGACAATGATCATCAAGGCTTTGAGTTATGAGCAGGCAATCAACTTGAGGGAGATCATCAAGCTGCACCGAATATAAAATATTAGAAACTTAGAATCACAATGAGGGACAATATGATGATGAAACTACAACTCAAAACATATTCAATGGGAGAAATCTCAGAGATGATGATTCATGCTTCTTCACAAATGATTTTTCCCACAAAAGATTATATGAATAGAAAACGTGTTTTACCTTGAAGCCCTTCAAAAATCTCTTGGCTGCATCATAGAGCCATGGGATTCCAAAATCCAAATTACCCACGAGAATCGGATCAACCAAGATTTTCAATCCACCCATTTCCCACAGCCAGCTATTTCCCTGACTCCCAAAAACAAAAACATGTTAACATTTGCTTGTGGATATACAAATGTTCCAAGTTGTAAAGAGCTAGCCCTCAAAACAACCCATATGAAGAAACCGCACCTCTAAGTATGTCAGTTTGAATGCATCTGTCCCAGAGCCACTGACTCCCGTAGCTCTGTCCTCTGACAGAACAGAAGATACCACAGGGAGAGATCGGGAAACACGTGGCGAGAGCTTGAAGCGGATGGAGACTGACCTGGAAGGGCTGTGAGGAGCAGGTGAGAATAAAGGAACTGTGGATGCGTTTCGTGCCCATGTTTTGGTGTTGATACTTAGAGGAAGAGCATTGGAGTGAAGTGGCATCGTGACTGCTTTGCCACCTGACACCACCAGAGCCATTGGTTTTGTTTTGCCACCTGACAATACTCTGCGCAAAATGAAGTTTTTCAATGAGTGAATTGAAAAGAGAATCACTTTTGTAGGAAGCTCAGTTACACAGTTTCTAAAATCATAGAAAGTCATCAACTTTGAAGAACTGAGAAGATCTAGAAAGGGTAGCAGGAAATGAGATGCTCAAATGTGAGATATTGGCTGTAGAAAGATCTCTCCTTTAGCTCTCTAATCTGTTTAAGCTATGTTTATTTTTTCTGTGTGAGAAGAGTTCTTCTATCACAATATTAATGATGTTGACTCCAGATAGTATAGACTCAGCCTTCACTAACTGATCTATAACCAACTTACAAGAGTATATGCTACGATCAGTCCTAGAATACTTATAGTAGAATTTTAGCTAGGGCTTGAAGCATCTGACTTTCTTCAAGTAGATCAAATGTGTCTTGTCTCGTCTAATCAATACTATAAGCATTTTCCCCAATCTGAACCTATGATCATACGTGGAACTCGGAATCATCTATGAATTGTAAATTTACCTTCAGACTTACAGACTTTAATAGAAAAGATTGTTATGGTAATTACAAATACTTAATTAGCTTCGAGCAGGGGAGCTTCAGAGAAGGTAAAGCCTCTTTCTCCGCCTATGCTAATTTGTACGCACCATTTGGGATGAGCAATGAACAGAAACTCCGGAATTAATCACTTATCAAACTTGGAAGTTTCATTCAGTTGCCATGAAAACCAGAAAAGTAGTAAGCAGAGATGCGAAACAAATGGATGGTTACATGTAATTAGAAACACAGCCGGAAACACAAGAAGAAGAAAAAACCTGATTTAGAGTTGACGAGAGTGTTTGGTGAGAAATGTAGTCTTCATGTCTCTCTTCCTCTCGTCTCTATGTTGAGTGAATGGTTCTCATTTCTCCCAACTCACTCTAATCATCTGAGAAATTGGTGGTTAGAGTGAATTTCACGACATTGTTTCAAAACGCTGCGTGTAGAGATTACCGGTCGCTCATACCTTGACCAACCGGTTTACCGAACCAAATATCAAATCTTAATTTTAACTTAGAGCTCACGGCAGTTTTTGGTAATGCGATATTCTCATTAGGGTCCGACTCGTCTCTGATCAATTTTTTTTCCCTGTAAACGCCGATTTTGTGTTCTCACCGAAAATGAACAGCGAAATGGTGCGACTGTGATACGGAAAGCTCAAACTTTCGAAACCCTATTTGACTTTTGCAACGCAGAGTAGAAGCCGCTGGTTTAGTTCGCGTCCTGCTCTCTCACATCATCATCATAGCCTCGGAAGCAATGGCAGCACGAAGATCAACACTTGGCTTGAGCGAGATGTAACGGGACGCACATTGACGCAGATTCCAATCGCAAGACAACACAGAACAGTTTTTACTTCAAGTGTTGCTCAAGATATTACTATTGATACATTCGATTCGTTATGCAATCAAGGTAATTCAAGAGAAGCTGTAGAGGTTTTAGATTACTTGGAGAATGATGGTTATGCTATGGATTTGAGTAGACTTTTAAAGTTAGCGAAACTATGAGTGCGGTAGTAAACCAGAATCTTTGGAAGAAGCGAAGGTTGTTCATGAGTGCATGAACCGAACTGAATTCAATTTTGTTCCTTTTCAGTCAGCATATTTTCTCCCAAACCAAACTACTTAACAACCCCGACTCGAATAACCGAACCCGCAGGCCTAGTGGAAAGTGGAAAGAAAATATCAAGTTCCAAACTTCCTGAGGTTTGGTTAAAATGTAGCTCCGGTTATCAAATAATCCGGTTTGATGGTCCGGTCGGGTTATCTGCTGCAGGAGTAATTGTGACGTATAGGATCCCGCCGATTGAAAAAAGAAAAAGAAAAAAGGACGGTCACGCCATTTGTCAACTATCATGCTTCTCGTCAGCGATGCTTTGAAACCCTCAACTTCCGCAATCTCTTTTTCTTTGTTATCATCAATGGAGTCCTCATCAAAGCCTACCATCACCGACGAGCAATTTGATCGATTCCTCGACGCACCAGACGAATTTTATTACGATTGCTTGCCGCTGATCCGTCGCGATTCCCACCGTCAATATTCGTCTCTCTCGGGTAATCCCTCCGCCGCGAGTCTCCGGCGGCGAAAGTCGTCACCTTTCCGGAATTTGAATTGTTCCGATGTAGAAACGGAACCGTCTTCGTCCTCTTCCAATGGATTTGAAGTCGATGGGAAACTGAGCTTTGTAAAAAAGAGCGACGAGCTCAAGGAGGATTTCGAAACAAGCGAGATGAATAGCGGCGTAATTGAATCAACGGATGACCTAATTGACCTACCTCCGGAGAAAGAGAACGACTTGGTTGTAATTATGGATATGGATGTAACCGATTCGGGTCGGGACCGGGTTGACCCGTTTCAAGAAGGGAATAGCTTGAGCGGAGAGAAAGCCGAAGAATCCACGGTGACCACCGTGAGCGATGATCGAGAAGATGATTACGCCGGATCAACACCACAGCTACAGGAACCTAATTCAACAAATTGGTCTTTCCTTGGGTTTTTGGTTGGCCTAGTGTTCAAAGCAATCGAATTTCAAGTCGCTTTGATGATAGGCTTTGTCAAATATCCTCCATTGTTGCTCAACTGGTGCTTTCTCTTCGTCTTTGATCCCTTTAGTACAATTAGACTTGGCAGACGCTTTTTAACGACAAGAGTTGCAGTGATAAGTGATATGGTATTGGGAACCTTTAAGTTGAGTTGGTTAAAAGATACCAAACGAATGGTGAATGTTGCGTGCAAGTTTGGATGGGGTTTCTTTTGGGCTGTTTATGTAGGCATTGTGTTGTTTGGCTTGTTTGTTTTGGCTCTTATGCTTGGTGGGTTTATGATAAACCGTGTAGCCGATAAACCATTTGTAGTCAAGGAGATTTTGAATTTCGATTACACCAAGAATAGTCCAGAAGCATTTGTGCCCATAACCTCGTGTGCTGGTGTTGCCTGTGATGGCGTTTGCAAGGAAAGTAATGAAATGATGAAGATCAGGGGATTTCGAGCTATCCCTCGAGACCACAAGTTGGAGATCACTCTTTCCATGACGTTACCTGAGTCTGCGTACAATAAAAATCTCGGCATGTTTCAGGTATTGACGTAAGCTATATCTGACATTCTAAGCATTGCATTTACTCTGGATTATAAACCATGCTTTAGAATTGTTTCCTATGTTGTCAAAAACCTTTGCAGAAAATGATGAAAATAGAACATGTTTGTTATGCGTATTCATTTTTCTCTGATAGACTTGAATAATTAGGACATCCACTACGTGGACTTATGCTCTGCTCATTCATTTTTGATAATGGGATCATGTGTTTGTTGAAGGTTCGGGTGGATTTTTTATCTGCGGATGGTCAAACGCTTGATAGTATAAGGCGTCCGTGCATTTTAAGATTCAGAAGCGAGCCTATCCGTCTTGTTCAGACATTCTTGAAAGTTGTTCCCTTGGTGACAGGATATGTCTCTGAGATCCAAACCTTGAGCTTGAAGTTGAAAGGCTTTGCAGAAAAGGACATTCCCACTGCCTGCTTAAAGATAATGATCGAACAACGGGCGGAGTTTCGACCTGGGGCAGGTATTCCAGAGCTGTACGACGCATCCCTGTCGCTTGAATCAGATCTTCCTTTCTTTAAAAAAATTATATGGAAATGGCGAAAAACTTTGTACGTCTGGATCAGCATGAGCCTGTTCATTACGGAACTGCTTTTCACGTTGGTTTGTTGCAGACCTCTGATCATCCCAAGAACACGGCGTAGAGATATATCGCCTTCAAATCCGACTGGAAGTAGATGATGAATTAAATAGTTTCTGTACATCATGTTTTGTAACACTCTTGAAACGGTATTTTCACTTGTTAACGTTAGCTCCTAAAAGTTCTTTGGTTAAATTGTAAATCTAATATATAGTTTGGATTTAAGATATGTTCTTTGAAACGAGTAATATAATGGCATTCTTTCAGCCTTTCAGTTTCAGAGAGGAGGAGAGAACAAAGAGGTAAGAGCTAGAATATCCCTTTTTCTGATATATACTCGTTATAAATTAAATGGGCAAAATTATTATTTTATTCCTATAGCGGATTATATATTTATGATTGTAAATGATATCAATTACTATTTTACCCCTATAACTGATTATATATTTATGTTTGTAAAATGATATCAATGAGTCAGAATTATGTGGCACAATTCTGGACACCTCTGAAATTCATGACACATGTTTGAGGTTCGAACCTAGCACCCCGCGTTGTTATGCGTGAGTTAGGATATTTTCGTCTTTGTACCAAGGTCAGGGGCATTTTCAGGTTTAAATTAATTGGAGGGCATTCCAGATTAAAGAGAGATATAAGAGATTATTGATTGAGCAAAAAGGATATATGAGACGATGTCTCGAGAACAAATGTTCATTTCATTTTATAAAGATATTAAAGTTACATTATTAAAAAATATGAGTTTCAAAATTGATTGATAATAGGGCCTAATTAGTCTTATATTGCACAAAGTTAATAAGGAGTCCAAAGCACGAGTCATTCACTTCAACTGTAATCCCATGAAAATCTCTGAACCTCTATTATTTGAAACACTTTCCTCAACTTTCTGTCTTTTACATTTACATATTGCTGTCCATTTGAGAGAACACATGGAGAAACAATCAGAACTCAAATATGTGTCAAATTTCTAAAACTGTTAATTTGCTAAAAATAACTGAGAGCCTTTAATCACGACCTGAATAAACTAAACTATACCAAATCAAGTGCCTTTCAGTTCCAAACCCAATGACATGGAAGTTAGAACGTTTCAAGCTTTATATACATATCACCATTTCCCCAGGTTTCCATCTGAGCCAGCTGCTGGAAAAAAAAACCCGGAATTATCCTCACTGTTTTGTCCTCTGATTTCTTGATAATGGCGTGCCATGGATTTCTCGGGACACCTGCCCCGAGATCACATGGACATCATAAACATGGAAGGAGGAACCGGCATCAACATCAACAATCCAGATGTTCGACTGCAGCTGTTGCAGCAGCTGGCTCCATCTTCACATCTCTCAACCAGTCTATCTTCACATTCCACAGCCGCCTCTTACGTTGCGTCTCCAGGTTCTTCCGTCTAGCCACCACGGCTAGCGCAACTCCTAGCCATAGAGCCACAACGAAACAAGGCTACAAAAAGCTCGAGAAACACGAGCATCATCAGCCTCATTTGAGAAAACGTAACGACAAGAAAAGGACGATCTTTCTTGATCTTGATGAAACATTGGTGCACTCATCGATGGAACCACCAGTCCGGGTTAACGTCGATTTCATGGTGAAGATAAAGATCCAAGGAGTGGTTATACCGATGTTTGTGGTGAAACGACCAGGAGTTACCGAGTTTCTTGAAAGGATCGGCAAGAATTACCGAGTGGCGATTTTTACAGCCGGGTTGCCGGAATATGCTACACAGGTTCTGGATAAACTTGACAAGAACCGTGTGATCTCACAACGTTTTTATCGAGATTCATGCACTGAAATGAATGGGAGATATGCCAAAGACTTATCTCTGGTGGCGAGGACAGACCTCGGGAGTGTTTTGCTAGTTGACGATAACCCTTTCTCCTACTCTTTGCAGCCGGATAATGGAGTTCACATTAAGCCATTTTTCGATGACATGGAAGATCAAGAATTGATGAAACTTGCAGAGTTCTTCGATGGATGTTATCAATACGAAGATTTAAGGGATGCAGCATCAGAACTTCTATCCAGCAAACTGATTTGATGCACACATATATATATATATATATATATATATATGGCTTTTATTTGCAGACTCTGTTTTCAATTTTATTTTTGGATTCTTTCTTTCTTTTTTGTTGATTTTTTTGGCTATCCGTATTTTTGCGTTGAGAAAGGACTTTTCCTTCCTTTTTCAGCGTTTTTACCTACAAAAAATGTGATTGGAAAATGTATTTTAAACCTAGAAAAATCGGGGAAAACAAAAAGAAGTTTTGGACTAGCACTTTATTAATAAAAAGAAATTATATAAACATCTCAAGTGTAAAGATATTGATCTGACTTATCAAGGGACTATGTCCCCACAGATTCAACCTTCAACGTCAGATATTGGGTTACAAGAACATGAAATACTACTATAAGAAAGTAGTCTTGATAGTGCCTTAATTGGTTTCCATACATCCATTGAAGGCTGTTAATGACTAGAGATTCTGGTGGATAAAATTCAAAGAAAATAAGAACAATGACCCAAGATTTGACTGCAAGAGAAGGATATTAACTTTATGTCTTGTGACATTTGTAAGAGCAATCACCCTTGAAGCTATGAGTTGTCCATGCTTAACCTATAAAATTAATTTTAAGGTAGTGTTCAATATGATTAATATAAATATTGGCTTTATAGTCTTTTTGGACTCGACACTAAAAAATAATGGTTTTAATAAATGCCTAAACCATTATACTTCATAAAGAAATATCAATGAGTGATTCCTGTTGAATAAAACCTTTTTTTTTTTTTTAATTGTAAGAAATTATGTTAAAACTTGAAACAACTTTCGTTAGAAACAAATTCCAACAGGTTTTATAGTTTAAGTAGTTCACCGGCCACACCAAAGCCATACTAGCAACAACAGCAGCAGCAATATACTTGAACTGTAATCCCATTATTATCTCCAAACCTCTAAAATTATACTCAACTTATAATTTATCTCTTGTTGGTTCATGTTGTATGTACATTGTTGTCCATTAGTACATGAAACAGCAAAACTATCCTCTAATTGTCCAAACTGAAACTTTCTAAAATTAGGCATCTGCTCTACTTCACCTCTAAATTCCCCATAAACAAACTAAACTAAACCAAATGTAGCACTTTAATTCTAGATTATCGAATAAAAGTTAGCACAAGATAAATTCAGACATCTTACCACTACCAAGCCTAAAATCTAAAAAGCTGCAAGCTTGTTTTGTTCACCAAGACTTGTTTTCTTCATTGTGGAATCAAGCAGCCGGGAGAAATCAATGGCATTTGAAAGGATCACAGAAAACAAACCAGAAATTCACAAGTTCCACAAAAACCAAAAGAAAACTTACCCATTCATGTCCATCTTGACGTTCCATTGTCGCCTTCTGCGTTGTGTATCCAGGTGCTTTAAGGCTACCACCATCAGCTATCCAGCCACAAGACATGATGATTATACAAAACTCGAAAAACCTGAGGACGAACTTCAGACAAAATATACCAACACGAAAAGGACAATCATCCTCGATCTTGATGAAACCTTGGTTCACTCGACGACGCAAATGCCTGGAGTTAAATACGATTTCATGGTGACGGTAAAAATGGAAAGTGAGATTATGCCAATCTTTGTGGTGAAACGTCCCGGCGTGACTGAGTTCTTGGAAAGACTAGGTGAAAACTACAAAGTGGCAGTTTTCACAGCTGGTCTGGAAGATTATGCTTCACAGGTTTTGGACAAGCTAGACAAGAACGGTGTGATCTCACAACGGCTATATCGAGACTCGTGCACGGAATTGAATGGAAAATATGTAAAAGACTTGTCTTTGGTAGTGGGGAAAGACCTTGGAAGTGCTTTGATTGTTGATGACAATCCATCTTCTTACTCATTACAGCCAGAGAATGGAGTTCCTATAAAGGCTTTTGTGGGTGACCTCAAAGATCAAGAACTCCTGAAGCTCGTGCAGTTCCTCGAAATCTGTTACGTGTATGAGGATATGAGGGATGCAGTCCAGGATTTGCTGCCAAACCGACTGATGTAATGTGCATGTATCTTTATATCCTGATATGTTTTTCCTTTTCTTGAGCGTTTTTTTTTTTTTTTTTTTGGGTTTATTTGTTCAGGAGATGGGGGTAAAGATGATAATAGGTAACATGAATTTTCTTTTTATCTTTTTTTTTGCGTTGAAAAGGGATAGATCCTTCTTCAATGTTGCAGCTACATATGTGAGGAGCCTTTACTGAAAACAAAAACAAAAATAAGACAAAAACACTCTTGTACAAGCAGAAATCTGTGGAATAAAAAAGGACTTAGTTTTAGCAAGGAATGTCTCAACTGCCTTATGATATTGTCACCAAGTGATATGCGAAACAACTTCACAGAAATAGATGGTATTGTGAATAACACGGTTTCTCATTCCTGTGTTCAAGCATTTCTTCAGCCTTTACAAGGTTTTAACTAGATATTTTCTTACTGTGGCCTTAGTTCTGCTCCTAAATCCCAAAACCAGCAGTGACGCGAAGAACAATTCCAAAACGCAATGTAAATGCCATTAGAACAAACAAGCCATAACCTTTGCTAAGACAAACACATTACGGGGAAAGAAAAGACAATACCAAGTTATCAATTAGTTAACCATTTATATACTTTCACTGAAGGCTTTAATTGTTTCTTCTGTGGTTTTGTTTTCGTTTACATTCTAAACACCATGTTCTAAACGAAAACACTAACATTACTTTAGTTTTGGAAACAATCAATCCATGAGTATTCTGTTCGTAGAAAGATGAGAGAAAGTAAAGTACTTGTTATATTCAGCTCCTTCCACAATCGACAAGCATACCAACAATTTTGACCATTTCGCTAACAATGTTCCAAGTTTAAGGAGCATACAGTGTGATGCATCTTCATCAGAGCTTAATAGTAAACGTGAGGAGCTCAAAAGTAAGATGACAAAATCCAGAACAATCCAAACTTGTGATACTCAAGTCAATTACAACAACACCATAGACGTTACAGAATATGAGACAAGCCATTCAATACAAGTCAAAATTTGGAAAAAAACAACTCTCTATCTCTCTATTATCTCCACTATAAACTATTTAGATCAAATCTGTTATTTTATAACTCACAGCGGAAGACTTGAACTGGAAGTCGCAAGGCTTCGGCTTTACTGAAGCACAAGTCGTCGAGAGCTTCACTACGACACCACCTGCATCTAGGGAAACCCGAACACTGAAATCTCGTCCGCATCTCGCAGCACTTGGGCTTTCCAATAGTCTTGTTCAGCTTCGGATTTGTCCGGATCTCCAACAGCTCGCGATCCAAACCACGAACCTCAGATTCAGAAGACGACGAAAGCAATGGACATAGTAAAACGTGGAGGAAGATAATGAGTAGGAGAGTTAAAAACGAGAAGCTTGAGCTAGATTCCGACATTGACACAAAAAGCTGTTTTTTCTTCGATATTTTGGAAAGTTTCTTCTTTTTCTTTGTTTGTAATAACTCGAGTTATAAATGAATAACTTCAAGGACGAGTTCGGCATACAAAACTACACACTGTAATAAATGAAGTCACTTCGTTAAGCAGACTCTACAAAATCAGTGCGAAACTTATCGAAATATGTAAGCTGCATTGGGCTTTTTTCGTTTGGTTTCCTCAAGAATATTGCCCAAATTGATTCATGTGAAGATATTGGTTTCATACAATGAGCCTTGCTACTCATAGAGTTTATGTTCTGCATTGATTTGTTCGTAAAGCATGGTCCTAAGTCCTACCACTTTGTAGCAAACACATGATCCTATATTCAAAATCAATGGAATTATGTGTGAAGATAATTAATAGAGTGCTCAGCTGGATTAAGCTGACGAAGATGCTTTTCAAAGTTATTTATTTGGCTGGAAATTTTAAATTGAATTTTATTGACTTACGTTTTTTTTTTTTTTTTGCAAGTAAACAATTAGTTTTCCTGATTTGATACTAGTAGTAGTTTACACAAATCATATTGCAATAAAAAGACATAACTAGTCTGAAAAAGAACAAGACATGTGAACCGACAGATGTGTTAAATAATAATACCTAAGAAAGAGGATGTTAATTACTAAGCCAAAAAAAAAAAGAAGGGAAATTAATAATGACATTGGATTCGAATAAATGCCTTGCCTTTTCCATTGTTAATCTATTACAGTATGTAAATGAACACTCAGATCTCTGTTTGTATGTACTCCAAGATTGACTTCTGGGTCTCTCATTGATGAAAAGCTTATCTTACTTACAGTTCTCTAAGTGTCACTAACTCCAACAAGAATCTAGCCTGAAAAAAAAAAACAAAGAATTCTTGGCTTTAAGACACCATTAAAACCCAAGAATCAGGTTCTTTCTCGAAAAGAAAAACCAAGAATATCTCTGTGGGAAACTTATTAGAGATTCAAGAACTTGGATCCGAGAGGGAAGCTAGGAGAAGCTCTTGAGAAGAGAAATGGCGGGATTCACTATGAGCTTGAATCTGCTACTACTAGTAGCTATGGTAGCTACAAACATTCTCTCTCTCTACCATCTCTCCTCCACCACCAATTTCTTCCAATCCACCCTCAAATCCTCACAGTCCTCTGTTCCCACAGTCCCCGACCACCTCCTCCGTCAGCTCCACACAATCCGCGCCGCCATCAACCACCTCACTAACCACCAGCCGGACACATCCACTTCGATTGCTTCGGCTGTGACATCACGCGCCGCCGTATCCTCCTCCGCACCGAAAGATCTCCTTCTGTACTCTAAGCTCTCACCCATAGCTTCGGCTTGCCATTACTATCCTGACCTTCTCCACGAGTACATGAACTACACTCCTTTCTCTCTTTGCCCTTCCGACACCGATCTCGTCGAGAAGCTCATCCTCCGTGGCTGCCACCCACTCCCTCGCCGTCGTTGCTTCTCCCGTACGCCGCGAAATCCGACGGATACGAAGCCGGAGTCGAATGTTATCTGGTCTTACTACTCTTGCAAGACGTTCGATTGTTTGACTTCTAAATTCCCCGATCTAGGTTTCGATCTCTCTCTCGAAAAATCCAAATCTCAGTTCTCTTCTTACAAATCGGAGCTCGATCTCCCGATCTCGCAGCTCCTCCAGATCGCCCAATCAGCCAATTCCGTCCTCCGCCTCGGGATCGACATCGGCGGTGGGACAGGATCCTTCGCCGCAGCTATGAAGGCTCGCAATGTCACTGTCCTGACCACGACGATGAATTTCAACGCGCCGTACAATGAGGCGGTGGCGTTGAGAGGGCTTGTGCCGCTTCACGTGCCTCTCCAGCAGCGGCTTCCGGTGTTCGACGGCGTGGTGGATTTGGTACGGTGTGGACGAGCGGTGAACCGGTGGATTCCGGTGACGGTTATGGAATTCTTCTTCTTCGATTTGGATCGAATTCTCCGCGGTGGTGGTTATCTCTGGTTGGATCGGTTCTTCAGCAAAAAAGTCGATCTTGAAAATGTCTATGCGCCGATGATCGGGAAGCTGGGTTATAAGAAGGTGAAATGGGCGGTGGCGAACAAAATGGATTCGAAACATGGTGAAGTTTTCTTGACGGCTCTGCTTCAAAAACCTCTTGCAAGATGATGATATATCTTTTTGAGGTAAATTGTTCATTTGGATTTTGATATAATCCTCAAGTATGCTCTGCTTGATCTAATGAAATGCTCTAACTCTGGAGAATTACGTAAATCACAGATTCACAATCCATAAATGTTGTTTGAGTTTACTGTACATGTCTGCTCTGTTGCTTTAAACATTGCAACTTTTGTTGGACTTTTAGGTTTCTTCTAATGAAGAGATGCAAAATTCTATGTTGGTTCTCTTAGAAGTTAAAGAAAAATCATTCAGAGACATCCTAGTTACAACTCCAAATCGATATATTGCTGCCTTATAGTCTCACTGATAAGAGGAAGTTCTCAGCGACTGGTTTTGTGGTTTTTGTATTAGTGACGATAAGCGAAACTTGTCTCAGCCATTTACTCTGCTTCTAAGAAACATTTCTTGTTTCAGCTCAGTCACAGGAAACTCGAACGTTGTGTCTTTGTATCTGGTTTCACGTGTGATCCAAAGTTGTGGGTTGTTTTGCAGGGCACTTTTCCTCAAACAGCTTAGTGTTGTTGAAGATTTGGAAGACAAGATTCTTGGAACAATTCTAAACATACAGCTTTAGCCAGCTGTAAGCACACAAGCAACAATGTGTTACTTCTACAAAAACAAGAATTAGGGATTTAAGGGAAGATTTGATCTATTATTGTTCGAAAGACAGATAAATGGTGGTATACATAATTTATGGCTTCTTTTGCTTGTTTCTGTAACAAGCTTGTATATGCATTCATATCATTCGTAAGACTGTATTTTTTTGGTGAAGGCAGATTGCAATTGGAGATATAAGAAATGGTGAAGAAGTTTCAGGATTGAGTTCAAGATTCTCAAAGTTATTCAATTTTTCATGACGTTTTACAATGCTAAGAACGTAAATACTTCTTCGCCATAATCCGAACCTGAAACCTAAATCTGATCCTGACTTGCATACCCTTTAAGTCTATCTACTTCGTTTTGCTTCACCTGTGAGCTCTTTTGAGCTAGCGAATGCTCAATCAAGATGAGCTCGCACTCTCCTTTTGCCTAATAATTTACTGTATACAAAATCCAAACAACCAAAGGAGGCAAGTTGTGAGTTTGGTAGATTTTCTCTGTGGGTTGAAGAATGGAGGCACTCCGTCTTAAAATATGGGGTAAATGTTTTTCTAACAAAAGTTTGGCGTCAAATATATAACAGTTTAAATTTATGAGGACTAAAATACTAAAAAAAGGAAAGATATATTTTGTGGTCGCGTCTCAGAAAGGTTAGCGACGGTGGTGTTAACTTGTAATCATTTTCCTGGATAAAGTCGTGTTTCTGAGCTTCCCCAAAGAACTGAAATTGTAAGAATCGAAGTCTGGCTGCGCGATCGAGAGAAGAAAAAAAAAACTAAAAGATGGTGAGAGTTTCGCTTAGCACTTTTGATTCCACTCAAATTTCTCTGAATTTTATATTTAATTTCTACGTGATCAAACAAAATTCTAGGTTTTGAGATTGCAGCAGTTTTTTTGTTAGTCGCGTCTTTTAGTTAAGAATAATAACCATGTAAGTCAAGCAATTAGTTCCGATATTTCACTTCTTTCTTCGTGTTTTTCTATTATGATCGTTAGCTGATAGATATCTAACCTGTGTTTTCCTTATTTTAATTTTCATTTTTCATTCTCTAGATCAAAAGAAAGTAATACTAGGTTAAAGTTAAAGGTCTGAAATTTAAGCTCGAAATGGTTTGTTTTTTATTTTCTCCCTAAATGGTGATCGTAGGATGAAAGAGTTCGAGATATTGGTGGTTCCCATGGTGATTCTGATGCTGGTGATGTGGTAACTCAAGGCGTCAGGGAGACTAGAGAAGAAGATTCTAGCTTACGTGGAGGCTTTGTAGACGAGAGCAAAAGACTTGAACGGGATCAACAAAAGCGGGGTAAATACTTTTTCTATGACACGCCGCTTTCTGAGGAGACAGGGGTTTGGATACCTGTTTCAGTCCCACCAATGTTGGAACCTGATCATGAGGAATGGTCAAGAGGGCTTAGTTTCAACGGTGGTTATTTCCCAGAGGGAGATATGGGATGGAACCAGTTCGTTGATGAAGATAAAGAGTTAACTATGTGGGATGTGATAGTGGATATGTTACTCGCAGTACGGGGTAAAGCGAGTGCTCTTACTTCGGGCAACCTTGAGAGTGGCATTTCATTTTTTTCGGGAAATCTTCTTGAACAAGCTTGGCAAGAGATGGCTCACACTCTCACTGAGGCAAACTTTGGTAACGCAAGAGAGATTCTTGAAACAGAGCCACCTAAATGGCTTCCAGATAGCGCTGCTTCTGCGTGTATGCTTTGTAGTGTGAGATTTCATCCAATAATGTGTTCGCGTCATCACTGTCGATATTGTGGAGGGTTATTCTGTAGGGACTGTTCTAAAGGAAGAAGCTTGCTTCCTGTGAAGTTTCGCGTTTCGAATCCCCAAAGGGTTTGTGATGTTTGTTGTGTGAGATTGGAGTCTGTGCAGCCTTATTTGATGGACCAAGTGAGTCCTGCAGCTCAGTTGCCTACTCATGACTTGACAGATCTTAGTACATTGAGGTCTTGGGTGAATTTTCCATGGGGACAATCAATGGAGTATGAAATATATAAAGCAACAAACACTATTCGAGGTTATATATCCAATGTGAGATTTTTGGGTCCTTAGTTCACTCTCTCAACTTCTTTTAATATGTGATGTTATTAGCATTCTTCAATGTAACTAATTCACTTTTGTTGACGGTCGATTCGCTTCTTTCCTTGAAATTCAGGATTCTAAAAGCAAGTTTTATATTTGAAAATGTCTTATCAGGTTGGTTCTTCGAGAACTGAGAGGTCCATCCCAGATGCCATTCTAAGACGGGCAAAAGGTCTTGCAGTTATCACTGTTGCCAGAGTTGGAGTTATGGTTACATATAAAATCGGGACTGGACTTGTGGTTGCTCGTAGAGATGATGGCTCCTGGTCTCCACCCTCAGCTATTTCTTCGTTTGGTTTGGGATGGGGTGCTCAGGTAACGTAGATCTTTCGGTGTTTACTAGATATTGAAACGATGCTTGTCTATGTATGCTAATCACTCACCTGCAGGCAGGAGGAGAGTTCATAGACTTTATTATTGTCCTAAGAACTCGTGATGCCATCCGAACGTTTGGGAGTAACACACATCTTGTTGTTGGTGCTGGTTTAAGCGCTGCGGTTGGTGTGACTGGACGAGCTGTTGAAGCAGATATCCGAGCAGGGAGCGGTGGTTATGCCGCTTGTTATACCTACAGCTGCAGCAAAGGTACCCATTTCATTCATGTGAAATAGTTTTTAGTAGGTTATTCTTGTGGTAGGGAAATAATTTTCATTGTCCACGATATATCTGTAACAACTCTAATATTCTGATTAGAAAACTGTGTCGAAACTAAGCCTCAGAACTAATCTGTATAGTATCCTTTTTGTTTGGCTGCTAAAACCTTACTTCACCGCCGTTGAATTAACAGGTGCATTTGTTGGATGCTCGCTGGAAGGAAGCATCTTCACAACACGTACAAGTGAAAACTCACGGTTTTATGGGAGCCAGTCCCTAGCTGCGTCTGACATCCTCCTTGGCTCTTTGCCTAAACCACCCGCTGCTGCTCCACTCTACCGTGCGCTTGGTGATCTGTTTCAGAAGATGGGGCGGTGATTTTAACACAGTTGAAGGTTTTATTTGTAATTCTGACTTAATGGATGAAAAAGAAGTTGACCTGGAAAATTTCTTGATGGTGTGCAGTGAAATTGTTCAGTCCCCAACAGTTTCTACGTTGTCTGAAGATTGAACTAGTTGAACTGGCTTTCTCTTTGGAAGAATAACCTATAATCTTTGTATAGATTCATGCAAATTATTGAATGTAAATAGGTTATGGAGGTTTGGATATTTATGTGGTTGTCAATAAACATACATTGTTATATCTGAAATTATTTAATTTGTTCTGGAATTAAGGTACTTGTTTCAAACTTAAAGACCCTTTGTTGTTTTTGAGATTGGAAGACCAAAACAGCTTTACAAGAACCATAGACGCAGAAGTAACATCAAAATCTCTCTCTAGCTCACTTTTGGTTCTCATCTTGCATAGATATACAGCTTGTTTGACATGCTTGACAAAGTTCGTAGACAAAAACATTCCAGTGATGAGTTCAAGATGCGTTAATTAATGGCAGACTCTGAGCCACAGTTACCTTGCAGAATTCATGTTTATGCCATTTCATTTGGCAACTTTCTTCTTCCTCAGAAGATCTTCTACTTGGAGCTCGTTGATCTTAGCAGCAAGAATAAAGTCGTTCTCCGTCAAACCACCTGTTGCAAGAGACTCAGATATCAATTATTCGCCACTTGCGACATATAAACTCCATGCAGAAAAAAATGGTACATGAGGGCGTCAATGTGATCAGAAATCAGAAAGATGTTCCTCATATCAACAACAACAGACCATGATTCTCACCTATTGCATGCGTCCATATATCGATCTTCACATTATTCCAGCTAACCAGATGCAAATCTGGGTGATGACCTGCATTAAACCGATCCTTGCTTCAGAGACAATAATAGTAACAGATCTTTCCCCACGCTATCTCTTTTTTTTTTTTTTAAATCTTTTTCAGAAGGGTCACAAAGCATGAGTGCTGAATTGCTGATGATATATATATATATACCTTCTGATTCAGCGATATCAGCTACACGTTTGAAGAAATCTAGTCCTTTTGTAAAACTTTTCACTGTCCACGACCGATGCAGCTTTAATGTACCATTGTCATTAGCCATGTCCCATCCAGCAACCTGTGTTACAGAAATAATTCAAAGGGGTAAACTTACTACAGTCTTCACCTACCATAATAAGAAGTGCTAACATTATACCTTTTGAAGTAGTCCTTGTGCACTTTGTTCAGTCATGGGGCGCAGATCCTTAGCGTTGCATGGCACACACTTTTTGGCTGATAAATCTAAGAAAAAGAGCAAAAAGAATACATATTGATAAGCAAGATACACGATTTTGGAGTTTTTGGTTACAAATCCTGAAGATCAGCATCCAATCCATCTTTTAACCAAATCGGATAAAAAAGTGGTTTATAATGGCAGCAACATGGAAATGATAGCAATACTCTCCAAAACTTCAAACCATCAAGAGAAACGACATAAAAAAGTTATGAATTTAGTGCAAGACAGCAAAAAACTACTTCAGCTGATCTGGTGTAACTTTTGTCTTCCCATCGATGTTACAGACATTGGAAGAATGATTTGTTTGAAACATATTTTCTTCTAGACTAGTCATCATCTTTCCCCTAATTAACTACAGACTTATCTAAAAAGTAGAGATGGGAATAGGATAAGGGGTCTCCAATAGAAGTATTTTTAGCAATACGTAGGTTTTTGACATCATTTGCTGGTTTTTTATGATAGAAAAAACTTAAAGCTTAGGATGTCTAGTATAGCGTCTCTATCAGAGGTATGTTCGACATATACGATACAGAAGTCATTCAATTGGATGTTCATACACATCAAGCCTCTACAAACACAAGTACCCACAAAGAAGCATATTTTTAGAATGGTAGCTATTCATCGATTCAGCTAAAACAAGGAAAACTTGATTCAAAATATCAAAACATATAGCAGCGGAACGACTAATTATACCTTCTATGGAGCAAAAAGTTCTAGCTCCAGAAGCAGAGCCACCAGTTACACTATCTTGTGACATATCACTCTTCCAATGAACAAAGCTGCAAGGAAATTGCAAAAATCTTTCATCTTTACATCCAATAGAAGCTTATCCTCTCTATTGAACTCTATCAAATGGAGAATAGCATCAGATACACCAAAATTAGGCTACACAAGAAGCTCTACGTATTAGCAAAAATCAGGAAATTCGATCTCACTACTTGAGATTCATTCAACCACAATCTGATACAAACTCAGATTATAATCACAAGCCAATTATCAAGATCCGTTCTTTGCCACTATTATTCACCAAAACTGGAAGTTGAAATTTATTTCAAATCATTACCTTCTGTGACGTCCGTACAGATTGTGGAACAACGATGCAGCTGGAACCTGAAAGTGTTGCAAAAATATGAGAGGTAACATGGAAGATATATATAGATAGATAGATACATGACACATGAAAATCCAGATATACATGCACAAATACATACACATATGCATACACGAAGACAGAGAGATCATTTGGTTTACCAGTTTTTTAGAGATTGAGAAAAGTGTAGGCAGCAAGAGCCGACTCATCGGTGGCGCAGCGGTCCCGGAACTGAGATTTTGGGTGATAATTTTACGGTTAAATTTGTAGTAACATATACTTACGGAGCTAATATGTAAAAGCTTCATTTTATTGGGGCTAATATGTAGTAACATATACATATGGGGCTAATATGTAAACATTCCATTTTTATCAAATCTATCTTTAATTCTCAAATAAAATTCGACCAACAAAAAAATCAGTTTTATTTAGCTTTTAAGTTACGTTTAAATTGCATATGATTTTTATTTTTATATGGATTATATTAATTTGTTACAGATCAAATCGAAATAGTTCTATCATCAACTTTTCTGATTAATTGACAAAAAAAAAAAAGAATGAGATGGGATATTACATCCTTAGTATGGTTGATTTTATTTGCGTGAGGGTACTTATTAGGTTGCGATTGAAGTAGTGATGAATGCAAAGCAGATGATGATTCATCCAGTGCCAGGCTCCTGCTAGACAGTGTATGATAAAGAGTTGGTCCTTATGTCATCTCCCGGATATTGTCACCCCTGTCATAGTTTCTGTTCTTTCGGTGGTAATGAACTGTTTCATGTTATCCATTTATCTTTACTTCATAGCGATTTGGTCTGACGAACGTTACTGCATAAATGTCTTCTCGTACAGAATAACTTAATGCTTAATTGTTGGATAACGACTCACTCGCCGTAAACGCTCATGAATTAAGTAGGTGACTCTTCTCCTGAGAGCGTCATTATATGACCCAATTTCGGGTTAACGCATACTTGCTGTTCTGAAAACCGAAAATCTTATCGCTTTGCAGTTTATAAAGGCTACTTAAAGGACTTGGATTTGAAGAAGTTTTCGGGTGCCTCAAAGCAAGGAAAGAAAGAGTTCATTACCGAGGTTAAGATAAAGCAGTTTGAGACATCGAAACCTTGTTCAACTCATTGGTTGGTGTCATGAGAAAGAAGAACTTTTACTTGTATACGAGTTCATGCCAAATGGTAGCCTCGACTTAACACATATTTAGTAAAAAAGCTCATCTCGCTTGGGCTGTT
Source organism: Streptanthus diversifolius (assembly GCA_039880935.1). NCBI lineage: Eukaryota > Viridiplantae > Streptophyta > Magnoliopsida > Brassicales > Brassicaceae > Streptanthus > Streptanthus diversifolius. Next base: position 22,799,826 of record JAXGFM010000014.1, on the reverse strand, counting down.
AGGTGCAAGATATCTCTCCGTGTAGCGTCTGCGTTGCTTTAACTTCACGAGGAGTGGGAATGTGGGAGCAATGCATTGTCCACAGGGACATCAAGGTGAGTAACATAATGTTGGACTCTTTAACGTCAAGCTAGGTGACACAGCCGTTGATCAACAAATGGGGAAAGATTAGGATATGAAGCAAGCAGAGTGTCTTATGATTGATGGGTTATGGTGTGCTCATCCTGATATAAACTCTAGGCCTTGGATAAAGCAAGCGATCCAAGTCTTGAATTTTGAGGCACCATTGCCTAATCTCCCACCAAATATACATATCATGCGGCAGCATCATCATCAAGTTCCAGTCAAGTCTTGTTTCATCTTTTTAATCATATATATGACTATTGTGTTATTCTCTGTGGTACATTGTTACTAATCATAAGTTTAAGGTTGGCGTTGTAATAAAATAAACATATGGGAGCCAATGTATAAAAGCGCGTCTCTGAAAAGCTATTATTGCATCCGGTTTTTAATTTTTTTTTTTTTTTTGTCTTTTTCCCGAAAGTTTTCAAGTATTCGTGATTCTTTTCATTTTTAACTCCAAGTGTTGGAATAGCATCTACAGAAAAGAGAAAACTGCTTCTATGGTGAGATTATTTTTCCTTGAACTGCGTTTTTTACTCTTATCTTATTCAATTTTGTAATCTAAAAACCAATGCGAAACTTATCGAAAATCTAATGATCATATTCCTTTATCAGTCGGATTTTTGTCTCTACTTCTCCCAAGAAAGTTCTTACAATCTTCTTCATCTTTGGATTATAAATTCTTTATGCTGAACATCTCTGACTATAAATCCTGGGTTTCTGCCAAAACCCTTTTAAACTATACTGTCATTGAAGACCCATTCTCACAAACTTTTTTTTATATACTCGTTCTTGACGCTACAGTTTTGTGATTGAAGCTGTTTTTTGTAGTAATTTTGTTACTTGCATGTAATTTCTAGTACTGGAATCGTAGATTTTGCAGTTTTGGTGGTTTTGTGTCGCTGTAAATTTGGATGTAAAGGGCGTCTCGTTTGGTTTCCTCATATTGATCCATGTGAAGATATTGGTATTAGAGCTTTGTTTCTCTTAGATTTGTGATATGTGTTAGAGAGGAAGTGCATGTTTAATCCCTCTAGTAAAACATGATCCGAAGAAACTTGTCAAGTTAATGTCTTTTAGTTTGGACGGGTGAAAACTGGAATTATGTGTTAATATCGAAGTTATTATTCGGCAATAAATTGCAATTGGAGCTTTGTGATTCAGCTCTAGTTTCTGTTTTTTTCTTTTCATCTTAGTTGAAGCTACTTGATTTGTGTTAAAACTTAAAATCCAGGATTTGCTTCTTTTTTTTTGTATATGCGTCTTTCCATTTGATCTCACAGAGTTAAAATATAATATATGTCTAGAGTTTTTGGGAAGAATGTAGATGCTGATGTGAATGATTTTACTGTTTTATTCGTGATACAGGTAGCAGAGCTAGCTAGTGTTTACCCTATTGAATTACCATGGGAGAGAACAGGGAGAATCATTCAGTCTCACAAGAGAATAAATCCAAGAAGCTTGAGAGTAAAAATCATTCAGGCGTCCCCAAGGGTGATCTTTGGACTGATGGGCTTATTTGCGCCTTTGAATTTATTAGAGGAGAAAAAAAGCATATTGATTCAAAACATGTTTACTTGAAACAAGAAGATGGACCAACCAGAATTACTTCCTCCGAACTTGGTCATAACCCGTTTGTTGATGCCCCTGCAGTCGATGTTTTACAGTCAAGGTCGGCATCTTCTTTGGATTTTAAAGATGACCATGTGCTTCCAACAGCACAAGCTGAGAGATACGAGGGAAGTCGTTGGGTACCTATTGGTTGGGCTAGAATAACGGAACTAGTTCAAATGGTGCAAGTGAATGCGGAGTGGCCTAATTTGGAGTTAATGGATGATGAAGAGGATGTCCCCGTTACAGATTTAGCTGCTCCGTATTGGGAACTACCAGGTGGTCCCACATGGTGGTGCCATATGGCTGCTGGACACTCTTCTGTTGAGGCATGGCTCAGAAATGCTACATGGTTGCATCCTGCGATTAGTCTTGCATTGAGGGATGAAAGTAAGCTGATAAGCGAACGGATGAGACAGGTATACACCTTGTTCTCAATTCAAATATGCAATTTGAGAGTCTGGATTCAGCCACATTGTAATATATAAGCTAATTTTGACTGATAGAAGGTGTATTTCCATAGGTTCCAGTGAGGGTTGCTGGAGGTTTATTGTTTGAGCTTTTAGGACAATCGGTTGGTGATCCAGTAATTAGTGAGGATGATGTTCCCGTAGTTTTTCGGTCTTGGCAAGCTAAAAATTTCTTGGTTACTGTGATGCACGTAAAAGGAAATGTATCAAACACCAATGTCCTGGGTGTCACTGAAGTAGAGGTTCGTTCACAAGCTGTCAAAATATTCTACTTAATAAGATTCTTTAGACTTAGTATAACACATGCATGTAATATGGATACTGACTTGCATTAACTTTCCTTCTGATTTTTATGATAGGAGCTACTTTATGCAGGAGGTTATAATGTGCCAAGAACGGTTCATGCAGTAACAGCACACTTGGCTTGCCGTCTTTCTCGATGGGATGATACGTAACAACATTTTTCTGGTTTTACTGGGACCAAAATGACTTGACTTGTAGGTAATTTTCTTGTCTTGTCGGGAAAGTATCTAATAGGATCTTTATGTTGTCCTTGATTGATGATAGGCTATTCCGTAAATCCATATTTGGTGCAGCCGATGAAATTGAACTGAAGTTTATGAACAGGTTTTTACAGATACATAACCATTTGTTTTAGATAATTCAGAATATTCTTGTTTTAACTAATAGAGTCTGATCTTTTCTTGTTATTAGGAGAAACCATGAAGATGTAAATCTCTTCAGTATCATTCTCAACCAAGAGATCAGAAAATTATCAAGACAGGTCATCTTCCCTTCATTGTAGCTAACCCTCAATTTGAATTAAAATGGAAAATAACTGATCTTGTGTTTGAAAGACCTTTGTAGATGTTTTAACCGAGACTTGATGTTTGCGTGTGGGACAAAACGAACTATAGTTATGAAAATGAAGTTTTCGTTTTCTCATGACAGGTCATCCGAGTGAAGTGGTCACTACATGCAAGAAAAGAGATTATCTTTGAGCTTGTCCAGCATCTGAGGGGAAACATAGCTCGGCATTTGTTGGAAGGTTTGCGAAAAAAACACAAGGGAAATGCTAGAGGAACAAGAAGCAGTCCGTGGACGTCTTTTCACAATTCAAGATGTCATGCAAAGCAGTGTCCGTGCTTGGTTACAGGTTTGTGCCTACAAAACAAAATCAACCCTCTCATAATTTTGGCTGAAACCCACCCCAATTTGTACTTTCAGGACAAAAGCCTTAGAGTAAACCATAACTTAGCTGTCTTTGGAGGATGTGGTCTTGTGCTTACCATAATCGTAGGACTGTTTGGGATCAACGTAGATGGTATACCCGGTGCGGAGAACACACCTTATGCGTTTGGTCTTTTCACTCTGCTTATGGTTCTCGTCGGAGCTGTTCTGATTGTCGTTGGCTTGGTATACTTGGGGCTCAAAAAGCCCATTACAGAAGAACTAGAGGTTAGAAAGCTGGAGCTACAAGATGTGGTCAAGATATTTCAACACGAAGCAGAGACTCACGCCCAAATCCGGAGAAACAACCTCTCTCCCACTGCTGGAGATGTGTTTGATGCTAATTACATTCTCATCCAGTAAACAAATCCGAATCGGTTTCTTGTTTAGATACTTGCTAATTCGAGATACATATCAACTGCCATCTTGTTGCACAAAAGACAGAGAATCTAGTCTTAATCAGTGAGAGAACAAAGGTCTTAAAAGATTTTGAACGGCAAATAAAACACACGAGTCTGTTAAAATTTCTATCTTTTTAGCCAAGATTACTACACTTCCATGCAATTTAGGGGAAGTAACTATGATGTTGGTTTCTGTATTTGACTATTAAGTGGTAAACTATATAAAGATGTACTCAGATCTCTGTTTGTAGCTATTGCACGATTCGACTTTTTGGTCTTGGAAGAGATTTTTGATTGAGAATTTATAATATAATATCTCTGGTAGAAGTGAGGTGGTAAATTTAGAAATCATAAGTTTACGGGTCGAATTTGTAAAAACTCTAAAACATATGGGAGGAATATATAAAAACGACGAAGCGCGTCTGAAAAAAGCTACGTTTGGTTTTAAAGCATTTTCTCTTTGGAGCTGCTCTGTGTTGGTTTTTGAGGTGTTGTGAGGCGCAATATCGATTCGAGAAGAAGACTGCTCCGATGGTGAGATTTCTTATCGAAATCGTTACGCTTGTTTCAATTCTTTTCTTTTTTTCCCCCAGTTTTTACTCTGTCTTTGGGGAATTCGAATTTTGTTAGGGTTTTGGGCGCTTCTTCGTGGAGATTATGCATAAGTTGGAAGTCACATTCAATTGATTTTGCTCCTTCGTAGCAATGATTTTCACTTCTTCCTTTCTGCACTAGAACGTGAATTTGAACGGATTTTGTATGATTTGGTTCTATTCGTGATCGAAACTGGGTTCCTTTGAATGAGATTCAATCTTTGTCTCGAAAAAAAAAGTATTTTGTCATGGGTAACAGATGAAAAGTATCAGTTTTTGGTTAGATAGCTTTAGACACTTGAAATTTATGATTATTATATAGGATTTGAATCAGTAATGTTATATGGGTGGATCTGTTTGAATTCTAGGTGCCCTTTTTTGGAACCTGTCTTGTCTGATAAAAAGGTGTGATTCCATATTTGTAAACTCTTTCAAGACATGTTAGATCATCGCTTAGCTTTTCTTCCTAAATTTCCATTGGATTCTGCTGCTTTTCCACAGTTCTTTTTGCTTCTAATGATCTACTTGTTGATTTGTTTTTTTTGTCAAATGATTCTTTTCCTTATTTTTGGGGTTCTTGAGTTGTAAAAGCGTTAGTCATTGCTCCTTCGCTTTGATCTGATTGATTATGAATAGTACACTCATCCCTATCTGGCAACTTTCCTCGCACTTGGCATACTATGAATTGTATGTGCTTCTATCTAGTAAGACAAATAAGTGTTGTTTGGTATCGAACGAAAACAATGGACCCCAGAAGTGACTCAGTCGATTGTTTTTGTTTTGTTTTTGTTTCAGTTGATAGATTAGTTTTCAGCAATCATAGCACTGTATCATGTTACGCCAAAGATAATTCTTCTTTGAAAGTTTTTATGTATCTGCCCCTTTTACTTCTTTCTGTGTAGGCTGATCCTGAACTAGAAGCTATTAGACAGAGGAGAATGCAAGAGCTGGTGGCTCGACATGGCACTGTAATTTCTAAAAACCTCCACTTATGCCTATTTAGGATTTTTCAAAAGAAAAAGTTGCAGTTTGTAGCTCACAGTTAACTAAACTAATTAGCAGGGGAAGCAGGGCAATCAGCAAAATCCAGATCAAGAGAGAGCACAAGAAGATGCTAAAAGGTGTGTATAAACTTTGTATTATAACTTCAAAATGTATATAAATCGTTATTGTCTATTAGTTGAAATTATTGGATTTTTTTGTCTCTGATTAGGGAAGCTGATGAACGTAGACAAATGATGCTTAGTCAAATATTGTCTTCCCAAGCCCGAGAGAGAAGTAAGTCCCATCTAAATGCTTTGGAGTTCATCTAGTTTCTCTTCCTTGTTTCTCCGTGACTGTCATTGATATGATGATCTTCCAAATTGTGGTAATATATCTCTTATGCTAGTCGTTCTTTTACTTCTATTCTATAGTTTCTAGAATTGCCCTGGTGAAACCTGAGAAAGCTAGAGGCGTAGAGGATGTTATTTTGAGGGCTGCTCAAATGGGACAGATAGTTGAGAAGGTAAGAATCCAGTCACTTTTCCATGTCATAGTTCATAACTTTTACATTTCACTAGGTTTCTACTCGGATTCGCTGCACTCCACGAATGTTACGCATCTGAGATATTTTGAATACTCTATTTGTTCATTTTTCCCAGGTTTCTGAGGAGCGACTTATAACGCTGTTGGAACAAATAAACAGCCAAACAACAAAACAGACAAAAGTCACGGTACGGTCACACAATCCTCAAAAAACACAAGTTAATAAAGCAAAAAGCCTTGCTCGTAGTTTAACAATATCACTGAATGTAATCTTATCTCGGATGCGTTTACAGATCCAGAGGCGTCGTGGGGTGGACGACGATTAGGAAGAAGAAGTTTATGTTGTGCTTTGTATATCTATGGAGATCTTACTGTTGAGTTGGTGAGTTCACTAAGATCTACTTAAATGTTACTGTGAAATATGTTTATTGTGAGTGAATCTTCATGATCTTCCAATGCTTGGGATGAGATAAGAGTAATCTGAAACTGAAACTCTGCATTTTATATTTTTGGCATTCTTTATGTGAACAATCTCTATCTCCATCTTTCTCACCTCGCATTTGCCTTTTGTGATTTGAATATTATTAATACATACTTCTTCTCATATCCGCATGGTTTGCTCAAGTCATTTGCTTCTTTTCTGACTAATTTTATTTGTCATTTAGTAACGAATAACTACATAATTCATTCGTTAATTTTATGATAAACTAACTGAAACAATTTGGGACAGTGGTATGTAGATACAGAACTACATACACAACGAGACTCATCGTTTGACTATAGATGATATAGATCAGTCCTTATCAATCGATAAACCATGTTTCGCGTACTTAGACTATGCAATTAAAATTAATGACGCAGTTATCCAATGATAAAGTGGCTATTTTTTTAAAAAAAAAAGACAATTAAAACAACAATTTAAGCAAAGTATGCTGCGATCCATACAATAATCCGTTTATTAAAATGATAAAACGAACTTTTCTGCATATATAGTAAAATCTCGAATTCGACTGAGGCTAAAATGTGGACTTTGACTTTAAAATTTTCCAGTCATTGATATTATATCAAATTATCAAGGGTATCATTAACGTAACGAAGATTAAATAACGAAATATTCTTTAAATTAATAATATCTCAAGTACTGCCATTTACCAATTAACGCACCAAACACAATACCTGCTCTGAATATGACTTAACGACGTCGAAGTCTTCTAATTTCTTTTTATAATTTTCCCTCTCCATTTAGAAAAAATAATAGAAAACAAAAAAAAAAAGGATTCATAACCTTAGTGGCACACTCAACAAGATTTTTGAATCGACTGGAGTAGTTCAAAGTCATACTTTCATGTTTTCGATATTCAGTCTAAACTGTATAGTTTTGACTTTCGACTATATACAGCTTTACAATTTACAACTAGTTGTGAATATAAAAATATAGCTCGATATAAGTATGGGTGTTTGGATACCCACTTAGATTTGATTTAGATAATTTAAGTTTTTGGATCTTCAGATTTAAAAATATTGGATTTATTCAAATATTTTTATATTTAAAGTAGATTTGGTTCGGTTCCATCCTAATTAGGATATATAGAAAAAAAAAATATTTCTGGTACACAACTGATGGATACATCCATCATCAGCATTTAGTGATAAGTTTGAAATATGTTTTTTTTTTCTTTTTCTATAAAATATGCATGTTTGTCACTGCATAACTAATATGAATTTTCAATATATATATATATATATATGTTTTATTTCACTACTAAAACATTTAGTAATGAAATATATATATATTGTCTCCACACTTAGCCAATCAATTAATCTCGTATTATTATGTTTTATTTAATTACTAAAAATCTATAATTAATTATATATTAATATTTAAACTTTATTAATGTAACTAGTTTTCAACTATGTTATCATAAAACTTATTTTATACATAAAAATACAAACCGACATGCAATGTTCGGAATTTTTTCTATTATACATAAATTACTGATTTTTTAAGTAATATTTATATTTGGCAAAAAACAAAATGATCCAAAATTATTTGAAGAGGTATATTTTATTTTACAATTTAAACTAAAAAATATCAAACGTCTCGACGTTAGGTGATGGTAAAACTTTTCGGTTTCATCAGGTAATTTCAACAAAGTTAATCATCAATTCGACACAAAAAATCGATTTTATAAATAAAATTTTTAAATGACATAGGGCTTGGGTCATCAAAGCAAAAAAGAAAAAAAAAACAAGGAAAGGAAGAGCACGTGACATGCACGACTTCGCTGACTTTAACGGTCAAAGAGTGTGCCTTAGACCATCAGCATCCTTAATACTCTAAGCGTCTCAACCACAAAAAAGAAAATAGAAAATAAAATAAAAAATGAAAAAACGTTGATTCCAAGACAATACGTCTCAATAGAACGCATCTGCTGATACGGTCTCATATTTTTTTACTTCATATTTTGGCTTTTGATTTCTATCTTTCTCTCTCTTTAATATAATAACAATAAAATAAATAATAAAATATTGTTATGAAACTTAAAAAAAAATCAGCGATGTTCATGCTCTTATTCATCCACGTCTCTTTACCGTTCTTTTATGTTTCTAACATTAAACATGCAAATCATATATGGTGCACACAAATAACTTCAAATACCCAAACTCGATTCATTCATAATATTTATGTGTCCGTAAGTTCAAATAATGTTTATTTAGACACTTATCTTATTGAAGTAAATATAAAGCTAAAGATATTGAAGTTATCATTTTGAAGAATGTTGACTGTACAAGTGGTCTTTGTTGACTTTGAATCAACACCAATAATGCAGCTCCAAAGTTAGGAGTATATATATTTAAAACCCCTATTTAAACTTTAAAAAGAATATGGAGGTTCTTTTGTATTAACAAACCCAAAATTTACACAAAAAGGTTCTATAGACAGGCAAAACGGAGACTTTAGTCAATTATTCACTTGATTTGTGTATATGCATAGAAAAATTTATATGATTCTTTTTTGTTAAAATGTATATGATTCACCAAGAAAGTTTTCTTTTGACGAGTGCAAAGATGTTGGAAGTAGATGTATCAAGTCTACATTGACCTCTATTCTATCTTTATTTTTAATTTCCTTAGCAGGGCTTCTACGTAAATAAACTTTTAAAATACCTAATCATACTGCATTCACATAGACCTCAATTTCTGATAGTTTCTAATAGATCGTTATTAAATATGTTAGAAAGATGCATAAATTATATCGTCTCGACTTTTAATCCATTTATTTGATACATACATCATATGGTGATGATCATGACATATCTAAGAAGATGTACGTATGTTTTTCAACCGAGTTTTTTTAGAAATTTTATTTTCTTTCAAATCCTGACATATTCATAGCGCCAATCGTCATTTGAATTGTGTATTTAAATATAAGAAGAAACTGTCCATCGTCTCAACCAAAATGTATGTTTTTTTTTGACAAGACCAAAATGTATGTTTACATGAATAAAATACTGAGTAATTATTTTTAATAGAATAATTACTAAAACAATCTGGAAAAGTTGCCAAATTACTAGACCAATGCGTATTTCCTTGGAAAAGTCTTTAAACTTTAGGGTTCTTTTTTAAATAACAAAAATTTTATTAACATAAATATATATATAATTTAATAATAAGTAAATATATATTACTAATAAAAATAAAATTTTAAAATATATTTAAAAACCAGTGTTTTGTGGTTTATGTTTGGCGTTTAAAATATTATATTTGTTTTCTAAATAATAATAACTTTTTATATAGATCAGTGTTTGTAATTACGTTTGCTGTTGACCTTTGCGTTTAAAATATTATATTTGTTTTCTAAATAATAATAAATTTGTATATAGCTCGTGTTCTAATTGGTGTTTGTTGTAGAAATTTATTATATATATATCATACCAATCAACATTTATATCTACCATCATTGAATACAAACATAAAAATCTACTATTATTGGATATATTCATGTAAGCTACAATTCTATCACCACCGTAAAAAACATATAAACTACCATTAATTTGATAACTGATACAAATCTACCATTATACATTTATATCAATAGTAACCAATAAATCTATCAACAACAATTTATTTAAATATAAACAAACTCAAAATAAAATAACACTATCATCGAAAAAATAAATTTATATTTTATTATAAATTTAACATCAGTAAAAATATGTCTACCTTCATATACTAATCGATTAGATTAAGTTTAAAGTCAAAGAAAATAAATATAGCATCCAACTCTAATCTACCATCAAACCCAATAAATCTACTATAATTACATATACAAGTCAAAGATGATAACTTTACCACTATTAATAATAGATCTATCACGACTAAATTAATACTCTCAAATCAAATAAATTTATCAATTGATAGATAGCGATAAATCTTCTATTTAATCAGTAAGTCTATCATTAAAAAAACTACCACATTAAAAAAACATCTACAAAGTAAGTCTTCTAACATTAAATCTACGGTTTTCTAACAAATATACCAAATAAAAAATTTCTACCATTCTATGAATAAATCTAACAATCATAAATAAATATACTAAAACTAGCATGATAGACTCTTTTTCACGCTTATTTTTCTCAATTTTGTCTATATATCAAAAACTAATAATGTTATTTTTGTAAATACGTTTTTATTAAAAACCATATGATAATTAGATTCATAAAATTATTTAAATAATTATAAAAATTTGACATCATTCTAATAAAAGACAGATTCTCAAAGATGTTTTGGCAAATCTCTCTTTTTAATATTGTAACTTTTTATCCTTACATGTACGATGTGTTATTTAAAAACTAATCATATATGTTTATTTATTCTTGTAAACATATCAAAATACTATCCATTTTACAATATATATATATATATATATATATATATTTTAAAGAAATTCATAAAATTTAAAAATTGGAAACAAATGATGGCAAAGCATGGTGGCGAAAGAGCTTGTAGTCCAGTGGAAAATGGGGGCGGGAGTCCATCCACTTGGGTTCAAGTCTCCAGTAGCATTTTACGTGATGAGAACAAGTAGTGCAGTTGGTAAGTCGCTACCTCTGAAATCTCTAATATCACTTAACAGTCGGGGTTTGATCCATGCATCTTATCCAAAATAGATCATTTACAATGTATAAATGTGGTATAACCACTGGGATAAACGTTAAAAAAAATTAATGGCAAAGCATAGTGCGATAGGTAGATTTAGAGAGAAAATATAGCTACATTTTTCCTTTATAGAAACCACCTTTGTTCAATATCTCTCTGGCTAATTAATTTCATGTTTAAATCGGGTGGGTACCACTTTCACAAGCAGTACTAAAACTAGACAATTTTGGTACATGTCCATAATATATTTTGGTCTATCAAAATTTGGTCATCAAATTGAAACACCTAAAACCAGTAGATATATTAATTTATTTTAAATATTAGTCTATTTTTCTGTAAAAAGAAAAAATAATCTGTTGATTTAACTAAACACTTAATTTTCTCTATGTTTATTGATAGGTAAAATTATCTTAAACCTACTTTAAAAAATATTCAAAATAAGAAATTTAAGAAATATGGTCTTTATGATGATAATTTCTATAAAAAATTTGCTAAAACATTGAATCACGTGGAAGTAGATTGTATTAGGAATTTCAAATTGAAATTTTAAAGGTTGCGGCCTTTTAAAATGAATTAAGATGGGGAATATATCAATTTTCATGTGGTATTATAGACCACTGTAACCCCAAATGAATATAAGTCAAACATTACATTGTAATTTTGTATATAAAACGTAAAAAACGTTAGCTTACAGGCCAAACACTATCGGTTTATGAAAATTCAATAATTTTCAGACCAACCCTTATTAATGAATATATTTATTTTCTCCAAAATGCTATCACTCCAAAAAGAATTAAATAAAATCTTAATTGAATATTCAAAGCTAAAGACCATCGAAGCAAATAAAGTTGGATGGACTTGTATTTATAAGACTTGATCCCCCAAAGTCCACATAAAACCTAACACATAAGTTTGAAGAACCAATTCTCTTCCTCTTCTTCCATCTCCTCTTCTTCAATGGATGATCAGGTTGACCACAAGAACACTTCTTTGGATGAACTTATCTTCACGAGCGTAACCGATTGCTTACAAAGCTCAATAGTAATTGATTATAACTCACTAGAGAAAGCCTTCAAGTTCTCACCTTATAATGCCTCTTTCCAACTGATTTCGCCGTCCAATATGGGCCAAATAGTGAATTATCCTTACTTAACTCTCAATCCGAATTCACCAATAGTCTCTTCTTCCTCCAAAGAAGGGACCCTAAAGAAAACATCGGCGTTAAGAGTGGCACAATAGAGGATAACAACGAAGGAGACCAACATGGTGTTAGTGAAAGCTCCAAGAAATTGTGAGTTATCTTCTTCTTTCATTTTTCTATCAACTGTGAATTAAGGGTAGATTATGAGTCCAAATAAAATATTTCAGTCATCACGTAGATTTTCAAGAAATCTACATTTACTTGGCTAACGTGCTTTGTAGATAATGAGTACGGTTAGAACAAAATAATGTAAAGAAAAATGAGAGAAAAAAGAAAAAAAAGTTAGGGTTGTATTTATAAAAATGGTTATAAATGAAGAAAATATGGAAAAAGACTGTAAAACAGCCATTATCCAAGGTTCACTTCCTCATTATAACTCTAATTTTAAAATTTTACTTACCCATGTAATATTAAATATATATATATATATATATCATAATATATGTGTGTAATAGTTATGTATGCATTTTCAAGAATTATTATAGGTGTACAACACATAAACGAAGAAACCCGTAGAAAGATGGTTTGAAGATTTGTCGATTGTAATTACAACTTACGTAGAAAAACACAACTATTTAATCACATCGACGTTAAGAAGTTCTTTGCTTGGAAAATTTATTAGGCCACTGTGGAAAAGGTCTCCTCCATAGCCTCCCACGTTACCATCAAAAGTTTCTAATTACGAATCAAGATCGGAACAATTATCAATCAGCGGGATCCATATCGTATCAACAAAGTCATAGTAATTCTAGTAATTATAATAATCAACAAAGTTTCAAAGTTCTTGAAACATGAATCTTGAAAGATTGTATCACAGATCCGAATCTTTCTTTTGGTCATGTGTATATATAGTGCATTTACGAATACAATATATATGCATAAATAACTAGTATATGTATAAGCATTTATACATATGCATGTGTATATACTTCACGGACAGCTTACTGCTAATTAATTGAAATTTGGTTTTTAAAATATATGTTTTGTGAATAATTTCCTCTTCAAACCTTTATAATTTGTAATATTTGATGTATTATGTGGTTATTACATAATGATGTTTGAAACCAAAGGAAGTAAAAAAAAAAGGAAAAACTATTTGTGTATTCTAATGAGAATGATTTCACTTTAATTTCACTTACATCAAACATTTTGGCAGTTATTATTGGTCAACAACATTTTACTTGTCTTAATTTGTCTTTAGATAAAAGTCTTCTCTTTTTTTGTTGGTCGCGTAGATATACTAATTTCTTTTCTTTTTATCTTTTAAATGGAAATTGTTGACTAGTTGTAGATTAAAAAAAACGACTTATCCAAAATCAATTACTTCAGCCCAAAAATATTAAGCAACAATATTACTTCTAGTAACAAGCACAGTAATAAGATATGCTATCTCATTTTCTCCCGTGTATTATCAAAACTAACGTATAGGGAGACTTATATAATTCCCTAATTTTTTTTTTGGTTTTAATAAAAATATATAATTTTTTTTTTAATAAAATCATCATTAACCTGAAGGCTGAAACGAAAAAAAGTTAACAAATAGAAGATATCATATATGGTACGTTTACCCATTGTTGAGCTTTTTCTAGACAGATAAAATAAACAACAAAATGAGCTAATCTACTAAAGACTGCAGCAGAAGAGTGGTGAGGGAAGCTTGCTCACACGTCTTACCACGTCATCTTTCCCTCACGACAGAGGCTGCCTCCTCAAGGCTAACTCGGACTTGGTCTTTTCTGTCTCTTTCTCTGATTGTCACCTCACCGATGTCTCTGTGTCCACTCGTAGCTCATCGATTCTCGCATACCTTTTCCCTATCGATGTCCTTGTTCATTCACTCTCACATATCTTCACTCGGTTTTGCTCCATTTTAAAATTCTATATAAATTCAGTTTGAATATTGAGATACGTACCATTGATGTCAATCTCATGTGAGATGCAAGAGGCAGTGATCGTGTATGTCGGAGATGATTCGGTTGCTTCCTCTAATTGCTGGTTCTGAACAAGCGGAGTGAAACGGAACACATTTTAACTGTTCATCACCTGCTTTGCTTGGCCTTGTTCTGAAAGTGAAACAGTGCTCGGTGTAATCAGTGAAGGAGTGAAAACCCGCTGGTGCTCTTTCTTTATCTCCTTTGAGATTGACACCATGCTCTTCTTGATGCTCACGTTTTTCTCGAGGGTTCATACGTAGAATTCCACTTCCTTCTTGGATTCCAAGATTGCTTTCATCTCCATTGCTTCTTGCTCATTCATAGCCTAAAAAAACATTACACAAGGCATGTTATTAGTTATAAACCAGTACCACCATGAGACAAAGAAGCTTTTTCATGAGAAACACGATGGACTAATAAGGTCAGTCTTACCTCCGAATCTTCAACCACAGTCTTTTGATTCCCTTGAATGTAAGACCCGAATATTGTTGACTCGAATATAAAACAGATATTAAAATATTGTCGACTCGAATAAATAGATACCTCTACTTCTTTAGGTTGTGCATATATCTCTACAGCCACAAGAGCAAAGCCAGTTTTTTGCTGCAAATACAAAAATGTAGACACATTCTAGTTTAGTAAGTTTAAACGAAATAATTGATGAAAGAGGGAAATAAAAGTTAGGTTTCGTACCGAGTGAGCACTTAAGCCGTAAGCAGACGTGTCTGCAATACCAACACATTCAAGAACACTCAATTTCTGCCTGCTTGACGAGGAGATATCGGCGAGTAAAATATGCTACTTATAGAAAAAAGAGTCCCCTTAAAGAAGATTGAGATGAACACATAAATTGAAGGATAATAATCACCTCATTTCTAAAGGCTGAAAGAGAAGTTTTTTCCTTTTCTATTCATACAGTCCGTTGAAATTGACAAAAATGCCTTGTGCAGTTTCAGGCCGCAAGAAACTGAATCACAAGGAATTTGGTGAGAACTTTTAGACTCTGGTTAATTAGGAAACGAGAAACTAACTCAGCCACGATGATTGTAGCATGAAAAATACTCACCCGAAGGGCCAACGGATATTATAAACATCAAGTTATCCGGGAAACTGGATTCTTTGTGTCTGGAGCAGTGCTCCCATTCTCTTTGATCTTCGGAAGAAAGATTATCCAAAACAGCAACATCCTTCAATTAGATTATCCCTTATTCAAGTCTTTCCTATTTTTTCATTCAGTTTAACAATATGGAAAATTGTAATTTCCTATCTAAAATTTAATTATACTAGAATAACACAGTTCTAAGAAACATTTGTAACACAAATCTGCTATCGAGTTTTTTTTCTTTTTTTTAGACAGTAGAAAAACATCAAAGTGGGCAGGTCCAACAAACGATTTTCACAACAACAACAAAAAAAAACAAAGAAACATTGGTTTTAAATAATAATTAAAATTTTCCACGATATTTGGAGGAGCTAGCTAACTCCTACTCGTCCCCAGCAGCACAAGAGTGGTGAGGGAAGCTTGCCCACACGTCTTGCCACGTCATCTTTCCCTCCGCGACTGAGCTCACGACAGAAGCTGCCTCCTTCAAGCTAACTCGGACTTGGTCTTTGCTGTCTCTTTCTCTAATTGTCACCGATGTATCCGAGTCCACTGTTATTGCAAATGGCACTCCTAGCTCGTCGGTTCTCGCATACCTTTTCCCTATCGATGTACCTGTTCATTCACACACAAATCTTCACTCGGTTTTGCTCCATTTCAGAATTCTTAATAACTTCAAAAATAGTTTTCACCTACCAGTAATGTCAATCTTATGTGAGATGCCAACAGAAGTGAGTTCCTTAGAAATGACTTTGGTTGCTTCCTCGAATTGTTGGTTCTGAACCAGCGGGAAAACCGTGCACTTGATGGGAGCCACAAGAGGAGGGAAACGGAACACGTTCAATTGTTCATCCCCTGCTTTGCTTGGCCTTGTGCTGAAACAATGCTCATATAGACAATATATGATCCGACCAATCCCAAACGATGGTTCAATCACTGACGGTGTGAAAACCCGCTGGTGCTCCTTCTTCTTCTCCTTTGATATTGACACCATGTTCTTCTTGATGCTCACGTTTTTTCCGAGGGTACACACGTAGAATTCCACTTCCCCTTTAGATTCCAGGGTCGCTTTCATCTCCATAGCTTCTTTCTCATTCATCGCCTAACAAAACATTACGCAGAGCATGTTCTTTATTATATAAACTAGTACCATGAAACAAAGAAGCTTTTTAGTAAAACATTAGACTTCATTCAGTCTACCTCCAAAGATTCAACCACATTCTTCTGATTTCCCTTGAATGCAAGACCCAGTTCTTTCTTCACAGGATTAATCACAAGTTTCTGAAAGAAAAGAGAAACACATTAACAACAAAGTTAAAAAGACAGTGATGAAAATATTAACTCGAATAAATAAATACCTCTACTTCTTTAGGTTCTGCATATTTCTCTTCGGCCACAAGAGCAACGCCACTTTTTTCCTGCCATACAACAATGTAAGCACAATCAACATTAGTAACTTTGAATAGCTGCCAAACGAAATAATGAAAATATAACCAAAAGGTAAGTTTCATACCGAGTGAGCACGTAGGTCGTAAGCAGACCTATCTGCAATCCCAACACATTCAACCCATCCATATGAACTCTCAATTTCAGCATCCCAACAATCTGCTGCATAGTGGGCCATTTCATTTGCTAGATGCTGGCGGAAACGCAGACGTTCCTTGTCTATGCCAAGGCGGGTAAGGAAAAGATAAACTCTCCCAATGAAGTACCCTAGAGTTTCGTTGTTCACAGTTCCCTATTCGAATACATTTTTAATTTGCAGACATCAATATAAGAAATCATAAAAAGAGGGGACTGTGCAAGTGCATAATAGAATTTACAAATACAGACCTTGGCAACAGCTTCGCCAAGGCAAAGTTTTTTTGCAGATTGGCCAGACATTTGTTCTTCTCTTGGAAACATAAGGAACTCCAATTTTGATACATCAGAGAATTTAGGATGGGACTTATTCTCAGGATCAACAAAGTGCTCAATTTCTGCCAGAGTGAATTCACGAACTCTAAGAAGCCCTTGACGAGGAGATATCTGCGAGTAAGACGCTACTTATTGAAAGCCAGACATAACAGAAAAGAGATTCCCTTTGAGACAAACAAATCCAATATATCAAACAAAGTAGTTGAAAATAATCACCTCATTTCTAAAGGCTTGACCAATTTGAGCGGCAGCAAAGGGAAGTTTTCTCCCATTGTAATAATACAAGTCCTTAAAATTCACAAATATGCCTTGTGCAGTTTCAGGACGCATGTAACTGAGACAGAGAGAAAACAGATAAAAACTCCGGAAAGAAAGAAGTTGAGGAACATTTATAAAATGAAGAATACTCACCCAGGAATCAAGCCAGATGGGCCAATGGATGTTTGAAACATCAAGTTAAACGGATAAGGATCAGAAAGAGGATTTTTCGTGTCTGGAGCAGTGATCCCATACTCTTTGATCTTGGCACCAAGCTGTTCAGGGGAAAAGTCTTCCATAACAGCAAGAACATCCTTCAATTCAGCAGCTTGATCTGCAGAGATGGTAAGATCTTTCTCCAGCTTCTCGGTGCAATAGTCTTTGAGCAAATGATCCGCACGGTAACATGTCCCAGTTTTCTCATCCTTGACCATAAGATCAGTGAACTTATCAACATGACCAGATGCCTTGAGAACAACCTCTGGTGTCACACATGGACAATCAACTTCGAGCATGTTCTCCTCAAGAATAAAATGCTGGAAACAGAACATCATATAAGAACAAAGCTAACACGATAATTTCTACTCCCTGAAACGTAAATTTGATCCTTACTTGTCGCCAAAAGCTAAGGACATTGGACTTGACAGCGCAGCCAGGAGGGCCGTAATCGAAAAGTCCAGCTACACCACGATAGATCTTGAAGGAAGGGATGTAGAACAAACGCCGCTCGAGAGTATTGACGACGGCTTGTCGGAAAGCCTCACGGTTAAGTGAACCATTTCCGGAGCTGCTGATGGTTGATTGGAGCTGCTTCTCGACCGCGGATTTCTCAAGCTTCAGCTTGTTGAGAAGGTCAATGGCGGCGTCGATCTCCGGCTTCGCTGCGCGGGAGGCCTTGAGAGCGCGTACGGCGTTACCCTGGGATTCGACAGAGGAGGATTTCTCCGAAAGCGATTGACGGAGAGATTGTTCGGTCGCATCCATTGGATTTTGGATCGGGGAGATGGATCCTCTACGGATCAAATTGGTTTGAAATTGACGAAAAGAGAAGATTTGTCTGTGAGGTAAGAGAAAGGCAGAGAGAAGGCGCATTCGAAGTGTTAGCTCCACTCACATTAGGTTAGGGTTTAAGAGATAATAGCTAACCTTTGGGCTGATAAAGTGGGTTTGGGCTCCACCGAATTTTCTTCTTTTTTTTTGTTTAGGAAAATCGATATTCATCATTAAAATAAAAAAATAGACCGAAAAAATCTGTTAATTAAGATTAAATCTAAACCCAGTATTACGAAAACTACTAATTGTAATTTATTGTTTAAAAAGTCAACCTTCGTTACACATTACTATTTTGACAAAACTGATCAAAAACTAGTCAACAAATATTTGAACACTGATGTCAATTGTCAAATAATAATCTAAGACTTGTTAATTTGAGGTGTAGTTGGTTAGTACCAATCTCTCTGCTTTCGTTATGTATAGGCTTATCTATTGTCTTTTTTTTTTACTTTTGGTGTATAGATTCTTAAAATTATTATACATAAATAAGCAAATGTGATTATGGAAATGATGAGGTAGCAATAGTTGATTATCTTATGGTGCATTTCCTAAAAACCGTACCAAGTTTGCAAAATGAAGTCCCCATAAAACTAGCTATATTTTATCCGATTTTAGTTACTTCATATGTTGTCAAAAAATTCAAAACAATGACTCCTATTTTGTGTAGTTTCATTATGGGTAGATTAGATTGTTATTTCTACAACGTTATAAACTCTTAACGATGCAAAGTTTCATTAAAGATTAAAACAACTGATGTAATAAATATATATATATACAAATTTTTTTGTCAAAATTAATAAAATTAAAATATCTTTCAACTGAAAATAAATTTGATTTTTCAGCCAAATATATAGAACTGTCTTGTAAGATAAATATATAAATACTTTTAATATGAAAATAAAAACTATACTTTTCTCAAAAAGAAATAAAAACCATAAATCAAAATACAGAATTCAAAAGATGATAGAATGTAATAAATGGGAAACATTTCATAATTTGAATTACTATATAAAGGTCGTTTGTCAAATCAATTTTTTTCCCCAACTATATGTTCCCCATAAACTTTAAAGCAGTATTCGACAAAAAATACTTTAAAAACCATATAAGGTACAGTGATAAAATAATGGACTGATTGTTCCTTCGGATATCCAATTGCAGAAAATTAAAAAGGTTTTTTTTAAAAAAAAAAAGAAAAGAAATAAAAATCCGAAAAAATCGAGAAACCCTAAAACCCTTAACTTTTCTCACTCTTCTGCAGTCTCCAGTGCAGAAGCCGACAGAGACCAAAAGTAGGGAGAAGAAGAAAGCAAAAATGAGCAACCATTGCTTAGACCTCTCTTCCAATTGCTCTTCCATATTCGTCTCTTCCAAATGCAATCCTTGTTTCTCCCCTTCCAAGCTCTGCAATCCCAGATTCTTCTTCCGCTCTGCCATCAATTACAGAGGAAAATCAAGGCTAGGCTCTGCTTCTTCTCCTTCTCCTTCTTCTTCCACCCTCCTGCCATGCCTGAATCGAAAAGGTTCCGGTGCGCGGGTTCTCAACTCAGACCAACCTGTCTCAGAGCTCGCCGACAAAGCCAAGGCTTTTTCTCCGGAGATTGTCGGGAAGAGAACCGATCTGAAGAAGATTATGATTCTCGGTGCTGGTCCGATTGTGATCGGACAAGCCTGCGAATTTGATTACTCCGGAACTCAAGCTTGTAAAGCCTTAAGGGAAGAAGGCTACGAAGTTATTCTGATCAATTCAAATCCGGCCACTATCATGACTGATCCAGAAACCGCTAATCGGACTTATATTGCTCCGATGACTCCTGAGCTCGTTGAGCAGGTTATCGAAAAGGAGAGGCCCGACGCTCTGTTACCCACCATGGGTGGTCAAACCGCGTTGAACCTCGCGGTTGCTCTCGCAGAGAGCGGCGCTCTGGAGAGATATGGAGTTGAATTGATCGGGGCTAAGCTGGATGCGATCAAGAAAGCCGAAGATCGTGAGTTATTCAAGGAGGCGATGAAGAATATCGGACTAAAGACTCCACCTTCAGGGATTGGGAACACACTCGACGAGTGTTTCGACATTGCAGAGAGAATAGGTGAGTTCCCTTTGATTATCCGTCCTGCGTTCACTTTAGGTGGTACTGGTGGTGGAATTGCGTATAACAAAGAGGAGTTTGAGTCGATTTGTAAAGCGGGTTTGTCTGCGAGTGTGACAAGTCAGGTTCTTGTGGAGAAATCGTTGTTGGGCTGGAAAGAATATGAGCTTGAGGTGATGAGAGATTTAGCTGACAATGTTGTCATCATCTGTTCCATCGAGAATATCGATCCTATGGGTGTGCACACTGGTGATTCCATCACTGTGGCACCTGCGCAGACACTAACTGATAGAGAGTACCAGCGGCTAAGGGATTATTCCATTGCGATTATACGGGAGATTGGTGTTGAGTGTGGTGGATCTAATGTGCAGTTTGCAGTAAACCCGGCTGATGGTGAAGTTATGATCATAGAGATGAACCCTAGGGTCTCGAGATCTTCTGCTCTTGCTTCCAAGGCTACTGGGTTTCCCATTGCTAAAATGGCAGCCAAGTTGTCTGTTGGTTATACTTTGGATCAGATTCCTAATGATATCACGAGGAAAACACCGGCCAGCTTTGAGCCCTCCATCGATTATGTTGTGACAAAGGTTCGCTGCTCTTTCTTGTGCATACTTTTACCTGTATTTGTGTTGCGAAACGAGATGCTCTTGACTTTGAATTTTTACACTTTTACATCCAGTCGAAAGTTTACATATTTTGCTTAATTATACCTATTTCTTTATCATGCAGATTCCTAGATTTGCATTTGAGAAGTTTCCAGGATCTCAGCCCTTGCTAACGACACAGATGAAATCTGTTGGGGAATCTATGGCTCTCGGCCGCACATTCCAAGAATCTTTCCAGAAAGCTCTGAGGTCACTTGAGTGCGGATTCTCGGGTTGGGGTTGTGCAAAAATTAAAGAACTAAACTGGGACTGGGATCAACTAAAATATAACCTTAGAGTCCCAAATCCAGACAGGATCCATGCGGTATATGCTGCCATGAAAAAGGGTATGAAAGTTGATGAAATCCATGAGTTGAGCATGGTAGACAAGTGGTTCCTGACCCAGCTTAAAGAGCTCGTGGACGTGGAACAGTATCTTATGTCGGGAACCTTGTCAGAGATTACAAAAGAAGACCTTTACGAAGTTAAAAAACGGGGATTTAGTGACAAGCAAATTGCTTTTGCTACAAAAACAACGGAGGAAGAAGTCCGTACCAAGCGGATTTCTTTAGGAGTTGTTCCATCTTACAAGAGAGTAGATACATGTGCAGCAGAGTTCGAAGCGCATACACCATACATGTACTCGTCCTATGATTTTGAATGTGAATCAGCTCCAAACAGCAAGAAGAAAGTTTTGATTTTGGGCGGAGGGCCAAACCGTATTGGTCAAGGGATTGAATTTGATTACTGTTGTTGCCACACATCTTTCGCCTTACAGGTCCGTCTCTAAACGAGCTAAGCGTCTTTTTCCAAAGCCAGTATACAGCATTTTCAACTTTTGTTACGCTTAAATTACTTACATATTGTTTAAACTTAATTGCAGGATGCTGGATATGAGACCATAATGTTGAACTCAAATCCTGAGACAGTATCCACAGATTATGATACAAGCGATAGGCTCTACTTTGAACCCCTCACTATCGAGGACGTTCTGAATGTTATTGACCTTGAGAAACCTGATGGCATAATCGTGCAATTTGGTGGTCAAACTCCTCTGAAACTTGCCCTCCCAATCAAACATTATTTGGATAAGCACAAGCCCATGAGCTTGAGTGGAGCGGGACCTGTTCGCATCTGGGGTACGTCACCTGACTCCATTGATGCTGCTGAAGACCGAGAGAGGTTCAATGCAATTCTCAACGAGCTGAAAATTGAGCAGCCCAAGGGAGGCATTGCAAAGAGTGAAGCTGATGCATTAGCCATAGCAAAAGAGATAGGCTACCCGGTTGTGGTAAGACCCTCTTATGTTCTAGGTGGACGGGCAATGGAAATAGTGTATGATGACAGTAAACTTATAACCTATTTGGAGAATGCGGTTGAAGTTGACCCAGAGAGACCTGTTTTGGTAGACATGTATCTCTCTGATGCCATTGAGATCGATGTTGATACCCTTACTGATTCCTATGGAAATGTGGTGATAGGCGGAATAATGGAGCATATCGAACAAGCTGGTGTGCACTCTGGTGACTCGGCTTGTATGCTTCCGACACAAACCATCCCATCTTCTTGTTTGCAAACGATCCGGTCATGGACCACCAAGTTGGCGAAGAAGCTAAATGTGTGTGGGCTGATGAACTGTCAGTATGCAATCACATCATCTGGGGATGTTTTCTTGCTTGAAGCCAATCCGAGAGCTTCCCGTACTGTCCCTTTTGTCTCAAAAGCCATTGGTCACCCTCTTGCCAAGTATGCAGCACTGGTTATGTCGGGAAAATCTCTCAAAGATCTTAACTTTGAAGAAGAAGTCATCCCTAAACACGTCTCTGTGAAAGAAGCTGTTTTCCCATTTGAGAAGTTTCAAGGGTGCGACGTGATACTCGGCCCTGAGATGAGAAGCACAGGTGAAGTGATGAGCATCAGTTCCGAGTTCCCAAGCGCGTTTGCGATGGCCCAGATTGCTGCAGGTCAAAAGCTACCCTTAACGGGCACAGTCTTCCTTAGCTTAAACGATCTGACCAAACCGCACCTGGAGAAAATCGCAGTGTCCTTCCTCGACCTCGGGTTCAAGATCGTTGCCACCTCGGGAACAGCTCATTTCCTGGATCTGAAAGGCATTCCCGTGGAGAGAGTGTTGAAGTTGCATGAAGGAAGACCACATGCTGCTGATATGGTGGCTAATGGTCAGATTCATCTAATGTTGATCACGAGCTCGGGCGATGCTCTTGATCAGAAAGATGGGAGACAGCTCAGGCAAATGGCTCTAGCCTACAAGGTCCCGGTTATAACCACTGTGGCTGGAGCACTGGCCACGGCTGAGGGAATCAAGAGCTTGAAGTCAAGTGCTATCCAAATGACTGCTCTTCAGGACTTCTTTGAGGTAAAGAATGTATCTTCTTTGCTCGTCTGAGTCGAGTTTTTATTTCTATGTTTGATCGTTTATGTGTGGAACTTATATGACTTCCATTAAGTGTTAACGGATTTGGTTTTCTCATAAGCATTTCTATGAATAATCTTCAAAGGTGGATTTCTGAAATGCAATGTAGGTGTGATTTGTTAGTCGGCTTTGTCCTGTGATATACAGCATATATTCATTGAATCTGCAAAAATTGTAAGCATCTAGCTTGGATCTTGAAGCTGAATTTGTTTGCGAACCAGAGTCGCATTATTTATAGGCTTGAAAGAACAGAACTTTCGACCCATTGGTTTAACTTGTGTTCGGTATAAAATCAAATCGCTCAATTGATGCAGTTAAATAAGATAAACCCAAAAAAAATTTAGCTAATACTAACATAAGTTGAGAGAAAAACGAGTTATTTGATTAATGATAAAATCATACAAAGTCTGACAAATTGTTTACATCTGAAAGTCTCAACCATCCGTCACAAACAAACACAAACCTTAACTCTTTCTCCTCTACGTCACTCTCACTCGAATTCAAAAGACTAAAGCAAATTACAAACTGATAAAACTTCGCTCACTTTCCGGGAACGAAGTTGGTGGCAAAGGCCCACGCGTTGTTGTTGACTGGATCTGCCAAATGGTCAGCAAGATTCTCCAATGGTCCCTTACCGGTGACGATGGCTTGAACAAAGAATCCAAACATAGAGAACATAGCCAATCTTCCGTTCTTGATCTCCTTCACCTTCAACTCTGAGAAGGCCTCTGGGTCGGTAGCCAAACCCAATGGGTCGAAGCTGCCACCTGGGTAAAGCAAATCCTCGGCCTCTCCCAGCGGCCCATTTCCTGCGACTCTGTAACCTTCAACGGCTCCCATCAAGATCACTTGAGTGGCCCAAATCGCCAAAATGCTTTGAGCGTGAACCAAGCTTGGGTTTCCCAAGTAGTCGAGTCCTCCGTCGCTGAAGATCTGTGAACCGGCCTTGAACCAAACAGCCTCTCCGAACTTGACTCCGTTCCTGGCCAACAACTCCGGGAAGACACAGCCTAGGGCTCCGAGCATGGCCCACCTGGAGTGGATAACTTCTAGCTCACGGTTCCTTGCGAATGTCTCGGGATCGGCTGAGAGACCGGCGGTGTCCCATCCGTAGTCTCCTGGGAATTCTCCGTTAAGGTAGCTCGGTGGCTCGCCGGAGAATGGACCCAAGTACTTGACTCTTTCGGATCCGTACCATGGGCTGCCTGATGGGCCCTTAGGCTTGGCGACGGTCTTCCTCATTGTCACACGGCCACTTCCGAGGACTTCTGATGCCGCTGGAGAAAGCTTCACGGCCTTTCCGGCGAAGGCAGGGGAGGAGAGAGCCATTGTTGAGGCAGCCATTGAAATTCTTATTTTTTGTTTTTTTTTGGGTGACTAACTTGTGAGTGAGAGTGATTGAAAATGTTAGGATATGTTTGGATTAAATAGAGATATTGTGAGTTCCCTAAGGTTTGTTATCTGTGAAGTAATCTTTCTCTCTTTACTCATTGGGTTTTTGAGATTCTGGTTTTATCGTTTTAATGGTCCTACGTGGCAATCTCTAGTCCACTAGCTTTTGCTTTGATTCTTTCATTGTAGCCAAAACATTCTGAGACCACAAGTTGTGTGAGTCGTCGTATACTTTAACGGTAATACTACCTTGTGACTTTGCTTTTCAAAATAACTTAAAGTTTGTGTGAATTTTCCGGACTTGTTTTGATATTAATGATCAAAACATTATGTAAAAGTAAGCAGTAGAAGCAGTCATCCAACGTTTATGATGTTTCGAACATGAATATCAATTAGTGAATCATCACTACCAGTTTACAACATAAAGACACATTTTGTAAAATGTATTTAAATGTCGACTATTTGTTCTTCAAAACATTGAAGAAGTATTTTCGGCATGTTTGTTCACCATCATTGGTTTAGACAACAACTTTTTGAACTATAGCTTATCTTTTTGTTTATATTTTCTCAAACTGATCATAAAACTAAAATTTTGTAGAGAGAAGAAAAGACATCACAAATTTTTATTTGAGGTTTGGCAAGAACCTACTCCTCAGTCACTTTTATTGAGAACTCCAAACGTAATCTCAAGTTTCTTTGTTTTGGTTTTCTTACATATATTTGATTGAGTATTGTTAATGCACCTTCAGTCGAGTTTCGGTTCCAGTAACTTTCGTGGAGTTCATGTGCTTCAACAATCAAAGTTATTTTTGGAAGTTAAGTTTGTAGGAAAAAAGAGTTTTACTGATTTATCCTGAGCTCGGAGTTGATTCAATATTAGAATTAGATTGTAAGAGAGTAATCAGAAAGACTATTAAAATAGCATGGTTTATTATTTATCTCTCTAATATTTTCTTTGCCTGAAAATGTGAATGAATGAATACACTTTTCCTCGAAGTCCTTCCTTCTTTTATACACATCGATGATTTCTTCTTTGCCTGAAAATGTGAATGAATGAATGAACCAACAAGTAATTTTAAACTTCAATGTTTTTAATTCTAATTTGATACAAACAATATTCCGGTTTGAATAAGTCAAATGAACAATGTCTTTAAAAAACATGTTCATAACTTTGATCATAAGTGAAAAAAAACAAACAAATAAATGGAAAAAGTCAAATTATTGAGTCAGGTTTCCTACTACTCGCTACGTTTGTGAACGTTAAAAACTTTATCTAATGCAAACTTCTAGCTTACATTAAAGATATGGATATTGTTTTACTCGCACATTTCTATAAAATCGTTTTTAGAGTGAATTATAATACAGTGTTGCAAAACATAAACAAAATTATCACTTTGGGAAAGAAAAAAAAGTTTAAAATATTTATATAAAAGTCTAAAAATGCGATTCGTTAATATTTTAGTGGTTAAAAAGAGGAACTACAAAAAAATCAACTGACAGTATACTGATCAATTGGTGTGATATTGTAAACAATTTCTCTTTTCATTTTTAGTTTTTCAAAGTTCTAAGAATATTTTCAAAAATGCAACTGTCTATCAAAATTTTATGTGCTTTGCTTCCAGTACCAAGAATTTTTTGTATTTATAAAATGGTATGTATATATCTTGAAATGATTAATGATATTTACGCTTAGGACGACAATCCAATAAGAAAAATAAATAAATAAAAAAAAGTTGTATTCAATACATTCTCCCACCTCTTCCACATATGGTAAAATACATTTTCACTTCTGTATTAATATCTGGTTGAAATTGTTTTGGGTGTAAAATTACAGTTTATATGGAATTAGAATTGGGTTATTGTCACCTTTGGAAGAGTGTGAAGGAGGAGCCCCGACATCTGGCTATGGCCATGACTCGTGGTTATAAATTTTTCTTACGACCATGACCATAATCGAGGCTTTAACCATTTACATTGGAGAAAACTGCTAACCAAAGATACTACATTCGTTGTTTTTGTTGTCAGAAGGGAAGATCCAACTGGATCGATTGTCGTTACGATTGTTGATAACAATAAATCAGAGTATGTCTTTGTAGACAACGTCAAGGAAATATTGTAAGAAGCAAAAAGAATAAACAACACTCTAAATTTCCAGTCACTTAGCGTAGTTTTACAGTTTTATAAAATTTCTACATCACTTGAGATGATTATCTTGCATTTACTTTATGAATCCGTTAAAAACTGACTTCACATTCTTATAATTTTTAACTACTTTGTTTTATTCATCTATCTCTAGCCAAATGTCGTTACTCTAATCTAATAAAAAGTTTATCTAAAAAGATTGAGAGAGAGCATATAATATATAGAAAAGGTTCAATGAAAATGTAATATATACAATTATCCCATCTTTTTTTTTTTTTTTAATTGATTCTCTAGGGATTTCAAACGGATAGAGAGATCGAGTCTTATACGTGGCACTTTATAAGTGGATGCTTCACCATTTCCTGAAACGCTATATTTCTTGAAACCCAAATCAACTACGAGCTACTAAGTAGGACCCATAATTACCACGTAAGCACCAAAAAATATGTCAACAGCCAATAGAAACACCAGAGATTGATATTCTAAGATAAGACATTATTTCGACTTTATATTATAAATACCGAAAAGCTCATCAAAAGCCGAACCACCCATTTCTTGGCTCACAACAACTAATAAACGTTTTATTTTACGCCGCACTCAACCGCAATGGCCGCCTCAACAATGGCTCTCTCATCCCCTGCTTTCGCCGGAAAGGCCGTGAAGATTTCTCCGGCGGCATCAGAAGTCCTCGGAAGCGGCCGTGTGACAATGAGGAAGACTGTGGCCAAGCCAAAGGGACCATCAGGAAGCCCATGGTACGGATCCGAAAGAGTCAAGTACTTGGGTCCATTCTCCGGTGAGCCACCCAGCTACCTTACCGGAGAGTTCCCAGGAGACTACGGATGGGACACCGCCGGTCTATCCGCCGATCCCGAGACATTCGCAAGAAACCGTGAGCTAGAAGTTATCCACTCCAGGTGGGCCATGCTCGGAGCCCTAGGCTGCGTCTTCCCGGAGTTGTTGGCCAGGAACGGAGTCAAGTTCGGAGAGGCTGTTTGGTTCAAGGCCGGTTCACAAATCTTCAGCGACGGAGGACTCGATTACTTGGGAAACCCAAGCTTGGTTCACGCTCAAAGCATTTTGGCGATTTGGGCCACTCAAGTGATCTTGATGGGAGCCGTTGAAGGTTACAGAGTCGCAGGAAATGGGCCGCTGGGAGAGGCCGAGGATTTGCTTTACCCAGGTGGCAGCTTCGACCCATTGGGCTTGGCTACCGACCCAGAGGCCTTCTCAGAGTTGAAGGTGAAGGAGATCAAGAACGGAAGGTTAGCTATGTTCTCTATGTTTGGATTCTTTGTTCAAGCCATTGTCACTGGTAAGGGACCGTTGGAGAATCTTGCTGACCATTTGGCCGATCCAGTCAACAACAACGCATGGGCCTTCGCCACCAACTTCGTTCCCGGAAAGTGAGCGAAAATTTATCTGTAATTTGCTTCTTGTCTTTGCTTCATGTGAGTGTAAGAGGAGAAAGAGAGGTTGTTTAGATGTAAAATTTGCAAGTCTTTGTATGATTTACTATTTAATCAAATAACTCTTTTCTCTTAAACTCAGTATTGCAAAACTAAATGGAAATGGAATTATGTTCTTGGGATCACTCAATTACAAATGTTGTTCCTGCATACTCAGCAATTTTATTGAACATGTCATCGTAAAGGTTAATGGTATTGAATAATCAATTTCATTGGTTTATCCACACAAATGTTTAAGACAATCATTTTAATCCAAAAATAGAGGTTTTCGACAAGATAAATATACGAACGAAGCAAAACCAGAAGTAGATAAATAAATGACAATTTATTCTACTTCTACAACTCGATTATATTGTGAAATCTAATTCTTGTTCTTGCTCTGGTTTTAATCTTTCTTCCGTCAAAACTTGTAAGACAATTTTCATACAACATGTGCCCCATGAATTGAAAGGGAATTGAAAGCGAATTTAGACTCCTTCACTGTTGCTTAACTGAAGAGTCATCTTAATGTTCATTGACGCCAATTCTGCAGCTAAGTACCTGAACACATATGGCATTGCAACAGTTTCCATCCCTTTGCTTGTCTTGCAAGAATCGCAAGTTACCTTCTTTGGAATCCTACCAGGAGGTAGCTTTCCAATCTCTTGAATCAGCTTCTTCTGTTGAACGTTCACAACCGAAGAAGTGAGCAAGCTTCCACAAAGCGAACACACATCTGCAATGTGGTGATCTGAAGAGGTGTGGAGCCTGTCATGTAATAGATAGGAAGCTCCATGAGCAAGCAATGAGTCTCTTTCCATTTCACCAAATCGAATCCCTCCACCTCGTCTCCTTCCTTTGATTGGCTGACGAGTTAGCTGATCCACTAGTCCTGTGGATCTAACCTGCAAGCCAGAATATGACTTGGACAAAAGGTCGAAGATGGGAGAAATGCAAGTTGGAGATTTTTGGTCAGAATGATAAAAACCTGGAATTTGTCTGAGACCATGTGACGCAGTCTTTGGTAGTAAACAGGCCCCATAAATATCTCACACTTGAGCTCTACTCCTAAATACCCACTGTATAATGTCTCTGTCCCATAGTAATTGAATCCTTTTTCCTTCAACATGGAACCAAGATCATCAACAAGTAAACTGGATTTGCTCTCCTCTTGTCCATTTGTTTTTTTTACTGCATCAGGAAACGGCGTTGCATCTACAAACTCTCCATGCAAACTACCTCCCTGTAATATCCGAGGGGATATAACCAGCAGAATAAAATGTAAGCTGGTTAAAAACAGAAGATGCATAGCATCAGTGTCTGAGCAACCTAAGAATCAGACAGATTACTGAGGATACCTTAGCAGCAATAGATTCCAAAAGCATAGCGATTGTCATTCTTGATGGGAAAGCATGCGGGTTAATGATGAGATCCGGACGCATTCCAGTCACTCCATTAAAGGGCATATCAATATCAGGCCACAGTTGCGAGCAAACACCCTTTTGCCCGTGTCTACTGCTGAATTTGTCACCGATTATGGGATTTCTGGCATGCCGAAATCGAATGTTCGCCTGCGATGATCCTTGGAAAATTAGATTTAACCAAAATTGGACTGTTTATGCGATAGGTGAAGCAGTCAGTTAACCTCACCTTTTGAGGATGTTTCTTGCTTTTCATGTCAAGAGAGACAAAGTCAACGATGACAGGGTCGGTGCCTTTTCGCTTCATGGTCTTTATTGAGTTAGTTACCCCATCATAGATACTACAATACGGCTCATTTGGATATATTTTCTGCACATTAGATCCAAAGAGATTAGTGAGTTTCTGCAGAAGCTAACAAGGAAACTAAAATTGAAGAAGGATACAGCAGATAGAGATGATAGAAAACAATGATTTACCTGTCCAACATATGGTAATCCATCAGCATCAATACAAGAATGAGTGGATCTGTCAACATTACTCCTCCTAAAACTTTTATTTCCACTACCCAACCGGCTTCTCTGATCTGACAAATCAATAGCTTCTGTCTGCACGATCATGAGGACAAGAGTAAAAAAATCATAGAAGAGAAATGCTGAGTAATATGTTGTATGATGTCTCCAGGTTTCATAAAGAAACGAGTGCACAGGACTTTGACCAGGCTTACGTTACAGTTCCAGATCAAAAGGAAACTCATGCAACTGAGCTTAAGCACCATATCTTCCTTATAAATGTTCAATAAAAAAAAAATTGAGGGTGGGAACTCGAACCTGGTATATTTGCCCATGGCACATCCCCCGCTCCACAGATGATTTGTTCAAAATCATAGCATCTTCCATATCAAATCTGTGAGACAGATATGTAGAAAAAGGCATAAGAGAAAACACTGATGAGATAAGCGTGTCATTTACAAGCTCTTACACGCGTAAGCAGTTTCCTACCCAGTATGAGCCAGGACAGCAACTATTGCATTAGTCCCGGTTGGATTCTCATCAATATTGTATGTTGTGTATGTTTTCGTGCGCACCACAGGGGATTGAGGAGTCTGTGGAATACAAATATAATTTTACAAGGCATGGGACCAAAAGAGAAAAATGACTAAATGAAAAATTGTAGGAAAATTAGAATTGACCTGCAAGTGGTAAATCTTCTGGTCAGCACGAAATTGGAGTGCTTGAGTAGAGTAGGCCATGGTTTGCTTCGCCATCTGTATTACATTAATTCTTAAGCAACAGCTTTCGTAGCTTAATTGTATACAACTTTCATTGAATATATTAGTAAATACCTGACACTGATACATGTTACGTGGACTTTGGTTATGATCTGACCAAGGTGTAAGATTAGCAACCACACTTATCATCCCAGTTGGATCAATTTCCTCATGAGTTGCAGGGGAAGAGTTATTCCTTCCTCCATTTCCACCATCAGGACAGCTTATTTCCATAAAAACCTGATTTGGGAGATAAATATACATATATATATATATGTATATATATTTTTTTTTAATTTGGCTGTATACGAGAAAATGTGAATATGAAGATCAAATCCACGGGATTTGTTACCTGCTCAAATGGTCCAATCAGTTCAATATTGTCAGAAGGAATAGATGTATTTTTAACAGGCCTAATGAATCTTGAGGGACATGATGCCAAATACAATCCAGGATAAGATCCACCCATGCTTGTCGGTACATATCCGACTTCGAGGTCTTCAGGAATCTGTAGTTGAAGCATTCATGTAAATTGTCTCTTCTAATGAAAAAAGTTTACAGTCAGCAAATATACTGTTAGGAAGCTAAAAAGACTTACTACTGAAGGAGCCTCCACTTTCAGCCTCCGCAAATAAGCGACAACCTCCGTGACTAAGTTAGAAGATAGTGATCCTACAACTTGACCATCTAAAAGAACAGGAATCACTTTTGGTGGTCCAGCTCGTACAAGTTTTGGCAATGAAGATACCATACCAACCCCAACAAGAACATCAACAACTGACTTTCTTATTTTGAGAAAATCTCTGATGTTTCCATTGGAATCGAATTGAGAAGAGATTCCTAAAAACAACATGACCAACCAGAACATAATAAGCAAAGTTGTTACTGCAAAGAAGTAGCGTATTGTATCGTACAACAATATGCACAATCTTATGGTGGTACAAAAAGACCAGACCTAGAAGTCTATGCATATTGATTGCTACCACAAAAGATGCATATATAATGATCTAATATATAATTGAAACTCCAGTCTATTACAGTTTACCTCGAGTAATATAGCAAACTCTCACTCAACGTGATTCCATGTATATCTCACAATTTTTTAAAGCTTAACTAGACCATGTATACTCCTACTAGGTCTAGCCGATTTTCAAGTTAAAAGAATAGTGTTGCTGAATTTAAGATATCGTACTGAACTTCGTAAGAAGACAAAATGATAAGTGAAAAAGAGAGCAAGAGAAACTCACGGCAAGTTCGTGTCATATGATTCAGTAATCCACAGGGTTCCCCATCAGGAGTGTGAACAGGGCAAAGAAAACCCCAAGATCTACAAGATCACAATAAAACAGGAAAAATGTAAAGACAACTATTTTGGTGGCCCCTTCATACATCTGGAGTTCGGTAGGTGAAAAGTGACAGAACTTACTCAGGAAGCAGCTTCCTCACAGTTGTTGTACGAAGTCCAGCAAAAGAAGCACCTCGATGAACCGCCCGGAAAAATGAAAGGAAACGGAGAAAGTTCAACCTCTCAGCCTGAACAGTGTAACCTACTTTCTGGAAAAGAATTGAAAAACTAAATATTAGTATTGTTCTATCAAACTACAACATAGTTAAATGAGCTTCGCTACATAAAATTATAGCTTCCAAAGTAAGTGATCAACTCAAGTGCTTACCTGCTGTAAATCCAAACTAGACCTTGTAGTCATACATCCTGATTTCAACAATGACTCAATTGACGCACCAATACTCCTGGGAAGATTTCTGTTCATGAGCTTCTTGATATCAGCATCTGCATTCAATTAAGGAATCATCACAGATTACATGATATCGTTAAAAAGATATCTGTGGATGAGGGCAAGCAAAAATTCATGCGTTATAAATGTGAATATAGCCAAAGAAAATGAGTTTTATATAGTTCCAACGAATGCAGGAGATAAGAACTTTGAACAAGGATATAAAATGAAAGCGACTTACGTTCTTCAAAGGAAATTTTCTTGCTCTTACTATTACGCAACTCATCTTCAATAATACTTTTGCACTTCCGCAGCCACTCTTCAAGTTTTTCCTATATAATCAATGGAGGTGACGTCAAATAACTCATTTCATGAACAAAAAACATTCCCCTAGTATAGAAAACACTTACGGTTGTGCAAAATAGAAACGTACAATATTTAAAAAATATGGATAATAACGAAGTCACATGCTCTTACACGGGCTTCAAGATAGATATTTCTACCATATGGGAATATAGTTATGTACCTTGAGGTAAATTGTTATAAGGTGACCCGGGACTAAAATTTCCTGATTTTGCAGAGAATCCGGATTGTCAGGTAAAGAAGTCTGATCCACCAGAGAAAAGAGCTTTTGAATTATGAAGCTGCGAAATCATGAAGAAAAGGTTGACCACATTAACACTTAAAAAACTCAACAAGAAAGCCATCATGAGGCAAAAGCTAGAAATTACATGAGCAAATTGAACTTGTCGTCATCGTTGTCAAGGTGAACAAAAATATAATTCTTGAGCACGGCTTCAGCAACCTAAATACGTAAGAATGAAGAGACAAAAAAATTAGAAAAGACTACGGTCATCAGTTGTAGAATAAATTACAGCAACAAGAACCAGTAACAATTTCCAAGAAGTCCAAAGCGACTCTTGAAGAAGTTGGTTACTCTCTCTTCAGAATACTTAACTCGTACAATTGTAAAGAAACTGTTTTGCAAACAGCAACCTCTTTGTAGTGATGAAACCAAATGGGGAAGTTAATGAGTTAGTAAACTTACAGTAGGATAGCTTTCATTTTCTAGCCCATCAAGATCAGATTTAAAATGCTCTCCTGTTAGTTTAAAAAGTAAAACATTAGCTTATAAGTTTAAAGATATGTGTAAATAAACGCTGAGACAGGTAAATAACCTAAATACTTGCGGCACTGTTCCCGGGTAAAAAGACCCAAGTCTCTCACTTCATCAAGAATGATTTTGGCTCGCTCACGTACGAGTTGGGTTCCAATTGATCCATCGCCTCTTCCGTAATGCTCACTGTAAGAACAGTTCAGGTTTTCGTATATTTCCTCATCGTTGGTTTCAGTGAGAGCCTAGGAACATATGAGGACAGATATGAAAAATGTGCAATTGAAAAAGAACTGAAATAAAAAAAAAAAGAAGAAAAAATACAAGTCCAGACTCCCCACAAAAATCTCGTTTTTAAGCATAAGATAAACATTTCGCCTCAAAGAAAGTTTGTTCTCATGATTTAGAAGACAGATACTTTAAAGTCACTAAGACCATACCTTGAGAACAAGACCGACAGGAAGCAAATATTCCCTTCCCCCAATCCTGTGTCCATTAGAAATAAGTTTAACGTGTAGCTCAAATTGTAGATAATGTCTACCATATTCCACACATCGAGTTAACACTCACCAAAATCCAACTCTGGCACTTCCATTGCGATTATAATACACCTTAATAGTGACAGCCGACTGGTCGTCTCTAACACACCTAAAAATTAAGAAAGAACCACTTAAAGAACTCTTTAAGATATATTGCTTCTTCAGGTGAAGATTGCATTAATCTATGCAGCATCATAGGGAAGAGAAGAGCTTCACATACCGAATGGCAACTGCCTTATCACTGTATCCTTCCCGTTTTCCAGTGAATGAGTTCCGGACCATACCTGTTGGCTACATAAGATTCTTACTCAGTTAAATTATGAGAGAAGTCTATATGATACAAGGAACTTCCTGGGAATACATGTTACCCAGAAACTCTATACGCAACGGCTTAAAAATAAAAAAAAGCAGAGGTAGCTTACATGGTTTCGCTTTGGTGCAATAACACATCGGAACACTCTCTCAATCCCATTCAAAATAAAGTACCTATTTGAAAAACAAAAACTAAAATTATTACCATTATCATAGTTAAAGAAAGAAAGGGATATCACGAGCTATATATGCATAACATGTTTTGCCAATGCATAGGCAAGCGGGAAGTTCCCACCCCAGTTTCCACTGATATGAACAGCGTCGGCATGCAAACAAAGATACATTTTAGAAGATAAAACCCACAAACACTAAAGCATATATAACCACGTGCCTCACAGTGGCTATATCATAAGGATAAGAGGTGTAAGAACATTTACCCTCCCATTTCAGAAGTTGACTCTTTACACTTTAGAAGTTTCCGGCAATCAGCACCCCGTAAGTGGCAACGATTTGACTGCACAAAACAACGGAGATCAGTTTCCACTATCCCATAAATCAAGACTTGTAATAATAAGAAAAATAAAGAAGAGAGCTATGCGAATCCAAGAGAAATCACGGATCTGAGCTTTGTTCTATTGATTATAAGAGCCAAATTTACACATCAAAGCATCCAGCCAGAGGAGCGACCCTCGCTTTTCGGCACCACAACGTGGCTTTGATTTACATTCCAACATCATAATATCTTACAAAAACACTTGTAATCGCCAAATCTTCAGGAATAGAGAAATAGTATAGAAAAAAATTAGGATCAAAACCAAATGATGAGATCACCCACCATCAGCATAATAGGTAGTTCACCAAACTCAAATTTTTCTCTCACGACGGCTCCAATTTTGGCTCCATCGACGACGAGTCCATTTTCAAACTGAAAGCAAACATCAGCCATAAGCGCTCCCGTGTAAGAAATCTTCGCCTGCCGACACTGTTATTCAAGCCAAAATAAACGGTATTACTCCACCAAACATTAACACTTTAATATGTAAGAAACAATTTTAAGCGAATGCAACTTCACCTCAAAGGGATACAAAGACTCTTTCCTTGATGTTGACCTCAAACTCTCCTTCTGGGGAGAGAATAGTTTCGGAGTTTCTAACCAAAGTATCATATTCGTCAAGGAAATCAGACAGAACACAAATATTCAACATCATAAGCATGACACTAACACAAAATTCACGATTTTTCAACAGGAGCCATAGAGTACAGATACCCAAATCAGAGCAATAAACAAGGAGCGATTAAAACCAAGCTATTCCATGGTACGAATTGACAATAATATGCCTGAAAAGCAACATAGAAAGGATATTTCTCCATTTGTTCTCGGTGGACGGATCGCGAACCGTAACGGGGTTGATTCGATTGAACATAACTTCGAGCCCTTTCTCTGTCATGTAATCGAAAGACTCTATATGATGCGTGACGAGATTGCGAAGCTCCTTAAAGTCTTCGGTTTTTGGAACCGTGTCTTTCCCTTTGACAACCATGATTAGGGTTTGCTCTCAAGCAAAGCCAGTACTTGAGGTCGCAGAAACTGTGACTGCAAAGGGACACTGAAATTAGGGTTCCTGCGTAACAACTCTCAACAACAACTTGGACAATATAATAACAGAGCATTATATTGTCAAAAAAATATTTTTTATTTTTATAAATAAAAACAAATATATTGTAGTAAAAATATTTTTTTACTTTTATAATTTTCCTTTTATAAATATTTTTTCATTTTATTAGCGTTAAAAATATATATATTGTTTCCTTTTGTAAATATTTTTCCTTTTATATTGTTTCCTTTTATTTTTTACTTTTATAAATAAAAACAAAAATAATGTAAATAAATATTTTATTACTTTTATAAATATTTTTATTACAAAAAAATCTTATAATTTTTTTCAACGTCCTTAAAAAATAAGTAATTAAAATTTTAATTGTTATTAAACATTATTATAGATTAATATTAACTAAATCTTAAGCTATAAAATAGAAAAAATGAACTTACATTGTCAAAAAAATATTATAAAAAATTATTTGAATTAACATTAATTAACTTAATTATAAAATAACAAATTTTAAAATTAAAATATTAAAAGAATATTTTTTATATTTTAAATTTATTAAAAATTATTCAATATTTATATTATTCAATTATATAATGAGACAATTTAAAATTGTTGTTTTAATATTTATTTGTGGATCGTTCCATCAAATTTAATAAAATAATTATATCTGATTACAAAGCATAAAACAACAAAAATTCATTTATCTTTCAAAATAATTTAAAATCAAAAATATTTAAATTAGTTTTAGTTAAATCTTATTTACAATTAAATATTTTAAAAATTAAAATATTATAAACTAGGTTTATGTATTTTTTTACTAAAAATTAGTTAATATTTATATTATTAGATTAAATGGTGGGACAGATTAATGTTGATATTTGTACAATTACATTTTTTGCGGGTTTTACAAGTTCAAATAATTCTAAAAATCATGATATTGTGTCATAATTATGTTTTTTTAATTATTCTATAAGATATTTTAATTTGATATAAAACAAAAAAAAATAACGGATTAACTATTATTATTTTTATTTTTGAATTTATTTTTTTACAACAGTTATATTCATTTAAAGTAAATAAATTGTTATAAAGAAAATGTATAGAATATAATATATTGATAATTATTTATAAATATAGATATGTTTATTAAATCAATAATCATATTATACAATCATACTATAAATACAAAACTAATACAGATAAGATAATTTTATTACTAAATTTTAATTTCCACAAATATATTTATTATGTAAAAATCATTTAATAAAAATAAATATCAATATCATTAGAATGAATTAAAATTTAATAAAACATATAATATATTTATATCAGAAATAAAATTGTTATTATATTTAAAATTTTATATTTATAAATATATATTATTTAAAATGAACTAAATATCATTAAAATAAAAAAGGACAAGTAAAAATTTAGTTTGTAAAGCTTGCATGTGGAGATTGAGGAAGAGAGACACAAGGGCGGCACGAGAAAAATGGAAGGGTTTAGGAGTTTGTTGAATTGGGTTTAACTGGTGTGATAACTTTAAAGTATATTGCAGATAAAACATTAGTCTTTTAAAATATTAAATTTTGAACTCCAAACGTTTTTTCCTTTATTAATTCGATCATTTTTGGAAAGCATGTTACATATAACCATTTCTAGGTGAAGTTGAAATTGAACCCTAACATCATGGCGAATCCAAGACATTGTTTTCTCTTAACTCGTAGAAACAACGTGAAATCAAAGTTGAAAGCGATTAACATTCTCCAAAAAAACAAAAAAAAAATTATGAAACAAACTATGTTTATCAAATCATTTACACAGCAGGCATTGATATGTTACATTTTCAAATTTCAATCATTAACTTTTAAACCAAAAACATATTTAGTAATCAAAGCATGGTTAATGCAGAACTTGTTGACTATATGTAAATGATGCGTTTGTTGGTTTGTATGATATATATATAAGTTTAAAAGTGTGCATGCACTATTATATTAACAGGATTTTTACAGGTTTTGTGACGCTGTCTTCTTGTCTTCATTAGGTTTGACTTCTCCACTGTAATAGAAGTCATTTTTTATTCTAATTAATTCTTGTTGGTATTTATCTAAGTGCTTATTCGAAAGATTGAGTCTACTGATAAGGTCGAGAACAACGACACTTAGGAAAAGAAGATGATTCACTTAGACTCCCACAAGGACGCTCCAGGAGGCAAATCTACAGCATATATGTGATGGGTAATGAAACGGTTTAATATATCAGCAATCCACATGTATTGAATACAAAAGTTTATACTATCTACAATTACTCATAACATATATATATATATATATAATAGATGTGATCCAAAGTTCAAATATCTCACATTATCTGTTCATTAGTATAAGTAGAGAACTCAAATACTAATTTATATAACCGTTTATCATACTCTCGTGCATCTATTGTTATCGTGCATCGAGTTATAGGGTATAATTGGAAGCAAAATAACAAGTCCAATAAACATGAGAGAATTATCGATGAATATAATGGAATAGGAGATTTAGATGAATAGTTTTTGTTCTACCCATTCCTCTTTTAGTATAGAAGATGAACACTTTCTTTTACTTTTGTTAAACACATTCAGCTGTTTCATGCTGAATAAGTTAAAAAGATTTCGTTACGTTTTACTCCAAGTAATGAAATTCTACAAGAATGCATATATAATTCCATCTTATTTTATTCATCTAGTTGTACAATCATTTGCATCCATATTTAGGCAACATGATCCATAGTTAAATGTGAAATCCGTTTATAACCAGGTTTTGGTGCATCAAAACATCATAATTTTTTATTCGACCAGAGCAATAATTGATTCTGATTGTTAAATTTCTATAGCTTTCAATTTGTAAGAATGTCTGGTGATTAGTGATTACAAAGTAGCCATCAATATCACTTTATCTAATTGTTAGTTTATTAGTCGGTGATTAATATAATTTTATTATTATATTTAGATTTTTTTAGCTTTCAAACTATAAATATGATGGTTAGAATGTAATCACTGGAATCATCTTCTCCAACTTAAAGATGTATACTCTGAAGTTTTAAGACCATGTGGTCAAAAGTAAAACTCTTCACTAAAATTTGCATTGCATGTGAAGTCCAAAAATATCTACTACCATCGTTGTCCGCTTGAAATCTTATGTATCTTTATTTGAATTAAGTGATGAGTAATGCCAGTTATACAGAAATGCCAAGAAGGATATTACATTCTTCGATATTATCTTCTTTGTATGTCATATCTGACATAGTTTAAACGGTAATTCTTCTTTTTAACACTAATATATTTGGGTAAATATTAACTAATTCGTCTTCAAACAGTTGTATAAATCGACATAACAAAAATAAAATTATTGATAAATGAGTTTCAATTCTAACAATATGATATAAGAATCGTTGGCATTTGGGTAGCTCTTTTTTTTTCTTTTTCTAACAATTGCTAGAGTTCTTGGTCGTTGTAATTTGGACTTTTAGTTGATTTCTTCTCTACATCTCTACTATAGTAAAAAAAATAAAAAATAAACTGGTTTCTCTTATTACAAATATATAATTAATCAAAATTATTATTTAAATTTTGAAAACCGTGTCTTGATATTGTACCGGTCAGCATTTTAAACGGTTCAACTCAAATGCTACTTTAAATTACAAGCTAGACTGGGCCATAAGGTTTAGTTTTAGAATGATTGGTCAACACTCAACACTAGAAGATCTTTCTCAGCACTAAAGGGTATTTTATCAGCACTTGCCAACTTCTGTTGGCACGAAGAACTATTTTTTTTTTTTTTTACAATAATGTAATTACTAAAAATTAGTAAAATTTAACTAATCAAATTTGTAGAGACGAGTCTCTATACAGCATGGTTGAAAATAACTTTTGTGCACTAATTGCTAAATATGAGATGAATAAAATTTTATATTCTCAAAGTAACTTTTGCATTTGTTGAATTATTTTAAGTGAATTATAGATATTGACCAAATTTCCAGTAATTATACCATCTTCACCATACACTTTCATAACTAAACTATTTTTTGGGTTCTAACTAACTATTTTTAGATATTCCCTTAAATATCACCAATGGAAGTGCTTTGAGGAGCTTCTTTAACACTAAAGATAATTTGTCACTAAACTGTCTTTTGCAAATACTAAAACTAAGTCCGACAATTATAAATAAATCTCTTTTTCAATGAAATAATTAGTTCCACCAAATGGTACAATATTCTATATTATATTTCTTTTGGTTTATGTATTAATTAATAATGGTATGGTCTGTTGATTAAGCTCAAACAATGTGTCATATCGTTACCTTGAAGTCTAATACTCCAAATAATGATCTTAAATAAACCACACGATTCATATGTGTACACGGTCGTGATTACTTTTGTTTTTACTTTTCTAACAAATCTTACTTACTGCTTGCGTGATTAGTAGTACAACAAACAGTGATTTTAAACACAGCAGCTTAATTGTTTATGGCTACCAATCAAATCAAATTAGTGGAGGAAAAAAAAACATAAACCCGCATGCCAACATTGAGTCAGACTCTCAATTTTTATGTTTTTTTCTTTCTTTTTTAACTTATTATTACAGCTCAAAATGTACAGAGGGAAATCATGAGTTTTGGTTGGAAATAAGTAAACATTATTTAGAAGTATGGATTGGGGCAAGAGCCCAAAGAGATGAGTATATCGTGTCGTCGATTATTACATCACAATTTATTATTAATTTGCTTTTTTAATTTTACATACAAAGAAAAATAAATTTGTCAAAAGGGACCCACAAAGCTTTTTACGCGTGCTCTCGCCATCCTACGGTCACCATCATGCCCGCATTAAACGGAAACCACTCAGATTACTTCATCCAACGGCTCACACTCCCCGTGTTTGACTCTCTCCTGTCCATCCCCTCACGCGTGCTCCCTCTCTCTCTCTCCTTTTTTTTCCCACTATTTATTTTATTTTATCAAAACATCTCTTAATATATTAATTATTGTTATTAAAAAAAAACTTTTGCATTTCTAGTTCCCTATTCAATTTTTTTTTTTTATCTACATAGTGATATACATGTGTTACGCTATTCATGGAAACTTGTATTACAGTTTCGTTATAATGTTCTAACAGGATTTTTACTTAGATAATAAAAGCTAAAGAAACAACATGTTGGAAACTCTTTTCTATTTTGGGGGAAAAATAACTAAGATTATTTTAATTATCTACTTTCAAGATTTTATATCTTCTATAACTCGTAAAAAGACATATTTTGTCCAAGATTTGATCTTTGATGTTATCAAAATTAATAGGAGTGCAAAAAATTGATATTTCCAAAAATTCCAATAAAGTTGAACCTCTTTTTGCTTATTTTTGTTGTTTTAAAAAAACAAGTAGATTCACGCACACAAAGCGTGCTAGGAATTTTTTTTTTTTTTAATGTTTGGTTTGTCCATTTTCATTTTTAATGTTGTTTAAAGTTTTTTTTTTAATAAAAAAAACTTTAAACAACATTAAAAATGAAAATGGACAAACCAAACAAAAACAAAAACAAACAAAGAGAAACCGCACCAGAAAAAGAAAGCCACGCTCTCTGTCACTTACTTCTATTTCTCTCCTTCTCTCTCTCTAAATCTTTCCCTGCAACTTCTTCCCAATTTTTGATCAGCCTTTCAGCTTAAGTTTTACGCAGAAAGGATTCATTTTTACTCTTCTTCTTCTTCTTCTTCTTTATCCTTAAAAGGTTTTTGATTTCTACAGGTATGATGTTTTTGCCTCTTCATACCGCCGCAATTTTTGACTTAGGGTTTTTATTTTTATTTTTAATCTCGTACCACTCTAATGGTAATTTTTGATCGTTGATTACTTTACTAGCTATGTTATGGTTTATTTTCTCAGATGATCGTTTGTATCATTCCTCGAGTAAATTTTGTTTTTTTTCTTTCTATTGAATGTTCTGTGTGGTTCATATGTAATTGGATTATCCTTCTGTTTCTTTTTCATGAATAAACCATTCATGATCGCGTGACGATTCTATTTCATGTTTTGTTTTTGCTGGGTGATCAATATGGCATTTTAGTGAGAAAAAAACATTCTCCTGGATCCGATGTCAATGTCTTTGGTCATGGTGCTCTGTTTCGCTTAGCTTTCTGTTTAGT
Source organism: Streptanthus diversifolius (assembly GCA_039880935.1). Lineage (NCBI taxonomy): Eukaryota > Viridiplantae > Streptophyta > Magnoliopsida > Brassicales > Brassicaceae > Streptanthus > Streptanthus diversifolius. Next base: position 22,756,923 of record JAXGFM010000014.1, on the reverse strand, counting down.
GTACGCAGATGCATAAAGTTGTATTCTTTTGTTTTCCCCTGTGTTTTGGTCTCTCTGTCATTTTTTTGTTTCAATATTAGATATTTTTGGATTTTGTCTCGGTTTCAGTGCCTTTCAACTTCACATCTGTAATTACATTGGTTCTTATTTTGTTTGTTTGTGCAGTTTGTGAGACGAGGAATAAGCGTGAAATACACTCAAAACTGAAGTTTATAGTGGAAGAATCAAGATGCCCTGGACATCCTTCTTCATGTTTTTCAACAGGACTTGCACTCGTCTGGTTGTCTTTTTCCTCGTGATTCTGTAAATTTGATCCTTTCAGGTGAGTAGCTTGTGCCACATTTTGTGTTTTTGTTTTCCAGTTACCACTGACATTCATGTCGAGTCTTTAAGATTGTAGTTTCTTTTGCTTTGCCCCTGGATTGAGCATTTGGCCTTCATATAGCATTTTTTGTTGTGTTTGAAACAAATATAGTATGGTTTCTAGTATAGATTGTCTTCTTGCTTTGGTACCACGTGGAAACGAATTTTCTCATTGCCACCTATTTACAGCTTCTTCTGTTAAAACAATTGAACATCGCTTTCTTGGTTTGCAGGCGTTGTTTTCCGGATTTCGGAGTAGCTCTTTGTTGTTGTGCCTATTTTAGTGTGAGAATGTGCATTGTTGGAAACAAGAAGGGAAACCGAGCATTGAAGGAAATAGGGACTTTTATGATGACTACATGTTTCATTGCTAATTACCAATCCGTTCAAGTTTGTCAGGTACATACATGCCTCTCCTTGATATACTGCATTTCATAACCACTTATAACTCAACAATTTCATATGTTAAAAGAAGGTTTACTTTGAATTATGTTACCATTGAAAAATGTATCCCTCTGGTGTAATAGATGTTTACGACATGTTTTGAATGGTCTTATTTGTTGAAGCATAAACTATAGTGTGTCTGATGTTCAACCTTTCTTTTTAAATCTTTGCAGGCAGAATATTTCAGACAGTTGCTTAAGCCTGTGACGTAGCCTGGTGTCTGGATTTTCCGAAAATTGGGGGTTTTGGGCGGCTTTCTACTTTTGATTTCGAAAAGAGTTATTGTGAGATATTAAGAGTCTGGTATTTTGAAGAGCTGTGTTGACATCTGAACTCCGTGTGGTGGGGGAAGCTTTTGGTTTGGGGGTAAGGGCTCTGGTGGAAATTCGTGATATCTCTTCAGTAAGATGGCCATAACTTGATTTAGCATTTGGTTCAGTTGTCAACGTAGTTGTTAGTAGTAACCGAGCAGCTCGAAGCTTAACGAAGACAAATTTGGTAGTAGAGAATTAAGGAGCTCGCAGTTTTTTGAGGTGTAGGACTTGTTTTTTTCCCCTTGTGTTTCACATTTTATCTTTGCACGGGCTTCTCTAATGCAGAATAATCAGTTTCCCCTCTTCTCGGACGAAATGGGCGACGGAAACATGAACGGCCTGTATGCATCAGCGTCATCCTTTGATGCTTTGTTCCCACCATGTGCCAAGTTACCATTCCATGGTGTTGAACTTCAACCCTCTGCGGTTTGTCCAAAGAACTTTGTCATTTTCGATCAAACGTATGACCGCAGCCAAGTGATGTACCATCCTGAACTGACACATAGGCTCGTGAATTCCCCGTCATTGAACGGATTAGCTTCTACATTCCAGAACGAGTATGTTGGGGAAAGTTTTGGTAACTTTGGCCAAAAAGTATCATCTTCTAACCAAGAAGATCCGAATGAGATTGATGCCCTCTTGAGCGCAGATGAAGATTACGAAGATGATGATGATGGCGATGATGAAAATGAGGATGGTGGAGATTCAGAAGAGGTCAGCACAGCTCGTAACTCTTCCAGGGATTATGGAAATACATCAACTGAATCTTGTTGCTCCAGCTATGGCTATAACAGCTCAAGAAGGAAGCAGAGTTTATCCGGCAGTGCTAGTTGTAATAATGATGGGAAGGGACGGAAAAAGATGAAGAAGATGATGGGAGTATTGAGAAGAATTGTCCCTGGAGGAGAACAGATGAATACAGCTTCCGTTCTTGATGAAGCTGTTCAGTACCTCAAGTCACTTAAAATCGAAGCTCAGAAACTTGGCGTTGGACGTTTCTCAAACCAATCTTGAATGTTTATCGATATTCGTTCTTTCACTGCAACTATTCTTGGGAGGTAAATCTGTCCAGCACTATCTGGACCTCTCTCTCTCTCTCTCTATGTTACTCCCATTCTCCTCTCTTCCTTTTGCAGGAGATCTACTTAGACCTTCTTATAATAAGTATGTTGAATCTCTCTCTATATTTTGCGTTTAGTGTGTTTGCACAAGTTGTACTTGTGGATTTAATTTGAGCTTTTGATTTGTATGGTTAAACTTACACTGTAATCATATGTATGGTTTGTGATTGTTGATTATGTAATGTATTTTGCTTCTTATCTTAACTATTTGGTCTCCTGATGCTTTTACAAGTTACATCATATATTGAAACATTGAAAGGGCCATCGCTTTTTTTCTGTCGGCTCAATGGCCCATCGCTTTGACCCACGCTGATACCATCAACCGGGTATTATAAGCAACGAAATCGCAAAAATATCCGATAATTTGACTTGGTTTTTGTAAACCGAGATTGAGAATTTAAACTCAGCTTTTGTAAACCGGGTTTGAGCCGAGCCTCCACGTTTCGTCTCTACTCTCGAAGTGTCACACTTCTTCGTGATGGAGAAGTTGAAGAGTAAAAATAAAATAAAATACATCAGACTTGAATCTTCTATTAAGTATTTGACGTTTAAACAAATTAGATACATTTTTGGGAAATTTCAAAATGCTAAAGAGTATTGAGCTCGATGTAGGTGTTACAATTCATAGTCGTAAACCTTTCACATTGACAATGACAATTAGCTTGATCTCAAGTTAAAGAGCATTGAAAGCTTTGAACTTTTGGAATCTTTAAGCATTGATACTAAAAATGTTAATGCTATTTGTGTACATTCAGTTTTCCTTTTGACTGTTTAGTTTCCATCTAATGTTGTTTATGGCGATTGGTTTTTATGTAGGTTCCTAAAGGACATGTCAGTCAATCTGGCTAAATTATGCTATCAAATGATGTGTAGGTTTGGCCATTTCAAGATTTTGGACCGATTGGACGACCACAACTTGAGAAACATGGTTGGCGCAGGAGTTAGATTGGTCCTTTGGCAGATGACGAAGGCGGATTTGTTAGTGTGGTTTTCTCGTCGTTAAGCGAGTGAGGCTGGTTAACTATATAATGATGAGATTGAAAGAGGCAAATACCATATGAGATCAGTGTAGATATTACAAGCAAATGATTCATTTTGATTAGATGCCGATGAATTAATTGTCAATATCTTAATATATATTTTTGATTCAGATTTGAATATCCGTTGATATCTTAATTTGAAATGGACATCTAGAAGACATGATATCCGAATTTTATATGGTTTTATTGGGATATTGCAACATAATCTATAATTTGAATTTTACATAAATTACGTAATTTTTTTTTTTGTTTTTGAATTATGTAGTGAACATTAGAAAACCCCAAGCTTCATTTTTCAGTTTTTACTTTTGTTTTGTATAACCATATTTTATGAGGAACTATGTGAGGTTGCTGTTGGACGAAGATGCCGTGGAAGATATGATGATTTTAATATCTATAAAAATCTATTTGATTCGATCCCTACAAACCATTTGTTACAAATGATTTGATTTGTATCGTACGATTCCAACAATTATTTCTAATTTAAGTTTTTCTTTAAAAAAAACTTATAATCATTTTATTATTAATATCTATGTTTATTTGAAAATGTAATTTAGTGGTGCTAAAATTGACATAAAAGTGTCCTATTTTAATTATCTCTTTTATGTTTCTAATGAATTAATGAATTGATATTAAACTTTATGCTATTTCGATAATTGTTCCAACATTAAGCTCTTTATATGAATTAATATATTATAAATCAACAGTTACCATAAAATAATAACCTATTTTGGTTCTAAAATAATTTTAGTGTTATCATCCAAAAATTGTGAAAAAAATTTGGAGCCATAATTGGTTTATTACATATAACTGATTGTAAATGTTTTATGATATCTTTTTCAATTTCATCCTCAACAATAACAGTAAACATGAAATTTTTTATTAATAAATTAATATATTTATAAAATAATATATTTTTAAGTCCCACCCTTATTAATTTACTGTATTATTTTGTTGGATTACGACCGGTTAAGAAACTTTTTACTACATATTCTTTAACATAAATCTTGTCAGGCGTAATTAGGAAAACTCGCAAGGTCTTAAGAAGAAAATCAAGAAAATTGAATATTTTATAATCTCAGAAGTGCCAACTAAAAAAAGACAAACAAAAATATTCAGATCGAAAACAACATAATGCATCATAATACTTCAAAATTCTACCACCAAAATTAAAAGACAACAAAAACCAGCGACTTTAGTTTGAGAAGTCAATACCTTAAGAGAACTTTTACATGAACAAGTTGGGCTTGGAGGCCTTGTAGGTAGTCTTGAGCTTTCTGGTGGGGGGTCTAACCTTCCTGAAGACCAACGGGAACTTGATTTTACTGTTGTGAAACTGCTTCGTGCTCTCTCGCTTGCACAAAGCGGCTGGGACTGTGGCTGTCTTGATGATCTGGATGCAAGGGAACCTGACTCTGTGTCTTGACGCCATTTCGGTGTACATTTGCTCCACTGCTCCGTTCAAAGTTGTGTCACGGAACTCCTTGTACATGTTGTGGTAACCTGTACGGCTCTGGTACCTCAGCCAGATTCCAAAGTTCTTGATCTTTGTTGGGTTCTTCTCGAAGATCTGTCACAACATATTGGTTGTTCTAAGGAATCAGCAACACGAAATATTACAGAACAATGGAACATATAGAAAGGGATTGGATCACTGAATCACTAACAATTTCGACAATCAAACTAAAAAGTAACTATCACAAAACACATGTTTAAAGAAGTGGCTAGATAAATATATAAACGCTCAAGAGATGAGTTACTTGAAAAGCAAACATGATAAATCAAACTTAAAGCAAGAAAATAGATAAATGGGAGATCAAATAAATGATAAATAACGATAATCTTCTATGTTTCTTTATAGCTTATCAACAATCTACAGTTCCAGCACAGTAAAACCACACTAACATCAGATCTAACAGCGATCAATTGATAGATGCAAAAGAGTGCTAAAGCAGTACCTCGTTGATGGCTAGCATCTGACCATTGCTTTTCTTCACCTTCTTCAGCTTCCTCAAGAAATACCTAATCCAGATTGCAATTTAGAGTTAGAGAGACCAAGCAAATAATTCAGCAATCAAAGGAAAAAAATGCACAAGAGAGTTCCAATATATTACTAACCAGAACTTGGACTTGGCACGAACCTCGTTCGTGGCCCAGAGCTTCATCCTGTAAATCTTAGGTTGCACATCCTTCACCGTCGGGAGAGCTCTTCCGACAACCTGGTACTGGTGAAACTGGCATAGAAGAAACAGATTCCGATCAGATTTTCCGAATCCATGATAAGAACATCAATCAAAAACTCAGAAGCGGAGACGCAAGCCTTTTTACCCTGAAAACACCCATTTTCGTCGCGAGAGGAGGTTGAAACGCCGCGAAAAGACAATTGCGACGTGAAGACTCTATATATAGAGGACTGTAAACCCTAATGCTCAAGCCCAATGGGCTTTCTTCAACGAAGAGTTCAAAACTAAAAAAAAAAACAAGCATTAACTGGATTGACAAACCAAATCTAAAACCAGTTCGCCCCAAATTCTCTGCTTTTTTTTTTTTTTGCTTCAACATTGGAATGTTCTCTATTGCATTGCGATGTGATACTCAACCTCTTATTTCCACGATTATATTTCTCTCTCTCTTCCTCTTTCAAAAAGCAACTGCACAAACCATTTGTTTTTACTTGCTTATCATGTTTTATATTGGTTATTACCGGTAGATCTAGGTCTCTCCTTTCAAATTATAATTCATATTAATCATTTATACGAATAGTATAAATAAAAAATAGTTGTATCCATAATTGTATTATTGTTAAAGATGAGAGGATGATGAAAAAAATTTAATGGCAACTTCAAAAGGATAATAGTTCGGATCTTTGATCACAAGACTTTATCCAAATCGACAAGTTAAACTCCAGTTCATCTTATTATCCACTCAATTGCACATTTGTAGATTTCAAATCCGGTAAACTCGCCTTTATGGTTGTTGTTTGCATCTTTCTTCTACCTAAACTGCTTCACTTTGGATAAATTTCTGCATCCGTCAAACAAATTTTCTTTCTATAATGTTGCTCTATTTTTGTTTGTGGGATGTCCTGGACAAATTGTGTTCAAGTCATCTTTCCCAAAAACCATACATTAGAAAATAGTTTTTTTTGGTAGATTTTTGCTTGGTTTATTCATATCGAAGATGCTTGTGTTATATTTTTTTTTTCAAATTTGAGAACATGAAATAATAAGTGTGAAAAGCCAAACAACAAAAGACAATCTCATGAAATTTTCAAGTCAATAAATTCACTATAAATGATTTGTTCACTAATGGGTTTAAATTATGAAAACCTATAAGTCACTGTTTATTTGTTGACAATAATACATGTCTATTTTTTAATATTTTTAATAAAAACAATAGGTTGTATAATGAGACGTGTGAATATAAATTTCTATGAATAAAATGAGATTAAACACAATTTTGACATAAAAACAATAGAATGTAACCAATGAAAAATCCAATTGGGAGCAAGACTTAAATAAAAAACATTGACAATCCATTTGTTTATTCTTTTTTTTTTCAGCATATGGCGAATATATCTACGTAATAATTTGTTTTACATAGTTTTTGTAAGAACTTTATATGATTCTTTTATTTTGTATACACCCAAATTCGATCATATTTTTCAAAGGCAACAATCTCTGTGGGTAGGTTGATGAGTGCACGAAGCTCGTTGCCTTGCATCCAGACAAATAGATGGCTCACAATAGCTCTCTATATCATCACTCTCATCTATTATCATCCCTCTTAACCCCATAATACTTTTATCACTTTCTTTAACTATGGATTGCTTCTAAGCAACCAAGAAGAATTCAACCTCCTGACGACCTCAAATCAAACTATGAAGAACTCAAAAACATCACCAATAACCCAAAAATCTCAAATACACCCAAATTTTGATTTCTTTGAAACAGAAAGTAATTAACACCTCAAATGATGGAGAGAAAATATATGTCCTCTATACAATTCTACGATGAACAAAAACCAAATAATAGAGACATCTAATCTACTAATCATCAATAAGAAAAACTCAAAATCTAATTAAAAAAAAAAAAAAAACACAAGGGTGGGTGCTAATAAGAAGTTGCAATAAGAAGATTTGTCTATAACTCACAGAGTCAATGATACAGTATAACAAAGAAGAACGCTTTTTTGTTTTGTTTTGTTTGGTCGAAAGAAGAAATCTTTCTGATGCAAAAATAAAAAGAGAAGCCGACAAAAAAACGATGCGAAAAAATAAAAAATTGGATCAAATGGAAGTAGAAGATTGAATCAGAAAGAAGCTTATTTGAAAAGTCACTCAGACTGAGTATCCGGAAGATTCGGCATAGCAGAGTTAATAGCTGCACCAAGAAACATTCCAATGGATAAAACAGACTGATCTTAAGTACCTGCTATATTTCATCATCTTCATCATCTAATACTCCCAATATGAATTAAAACAAAGGTACTCTAAATCTCTAAGTCTCTATCCCCCAAAACATAGATCCAGAAATCGGATACGACGACGGCGGCTGCGGAAAGAGAAGCAAAGCGAAATTTTAGATTTTCATAACCCATCGACGTCGGTTTAGAACGAGCGGACAAACTTATAAACCCTATGCGCTTTTACCAAACTAAACCGGCATATTTGTGATCTCTGGTACGGTTTTTCTAATTGATGTTGGTCACCCAATTTACCTCATAAGTTACTCTCTTACTGTATATTTTTCTTACATGTTATCAACTTTATTTGTCCAAAAATGCTCAAAAACTGTAACTTAACAAATTTCCCGTTTTATATTAGTATACTGCTTTTGCATAAAGGATGAATACCTTCAAATTTAGAGTATGTTTATTCCAATAGATAAACATACAAAATCCCGGAAGAATTCTTGGTTTTGCAATAACATGGGTGAAAACCGAGAAATCTAAATCCTGAGTTACTAAACCAAACCGATAACGAGAAGAACAAAAACCCAAAACCCAAAACCAGCTCCAATTCTATTCGACCCGGAGAACCAAACTCTAATGTTATCGATCACAGGTCCACATAAGGAGCTCATATCATCCGTTCTCGTGTTGTAATAAACGCTGTAGAACGCGACTCTGGTACGATCAGCCTTGGCAGTGAAATTCAGACCGGCCTTTTCGAAACTGGAGTTTGCTTGCGACATGTAATGAAAGTTCTGCGCCTGATCGACTGCGAAAGCCATTATAGCCAATGGTTCCTTGCATTTATCACCTGCGTGCCCGACCGAGAAAGACAACGTGTACGGACGATCTGCTTTGGTCTCGACCATCTGGGAAATAATCCCTTCTTTGCCTCAAAAAGTTCGACGGTGCGTCAGGCCCGACCAAAAGCCCAAACAACGGCAAATATGGACACTAATGGAACATTAAAATATCATTTAAATATGCTTATTTAAAGAAAAATATATGTATAAATATATGTGTTGACGAAAAAATGAGAAATGTATGTTATTTAAAAAAAATCTTTTGCTTTCTTTTCTAATATTATGGTGATTTTTTAGTTTTTTTTTTTCTTTTTCAATTAATTTTATATTTATAATTAATAGTTAATAAAAAAGATATATTAGTTCAAGGAAAAAAGACTTTTGAGATTTAGTTTTTTTTCATTTTCCAAATGTTTTACCAAATGAAGTGGGTAAAACCTATTAAAATTCTTAATTTTAAGAAAATTTTGGAAATTTTTATTCAAATACAGAAATAGCTTATCACATATTTTTATCATTCCGGTTTCAATTGCTACCACATAAAAAAAGTTTTTCAAAAGTAAAATTTATATAAAATTATTTACGATCTACCATGTCACAAGAGATATTGAATATATTAGTTTTGCTATTAATTAATACAAGTGTGGTTAAAGATCTCGACTATGTGAGTTTGATGAATGATTTTATGGCAAAAAATACAAGAAAATCTATTTTTCAGTACTAAATTTTTTTTTTGTAATAAATTATTTATGAAATTAGTTTTTTTAAAAAATAATTATTATTTTATTTATAATATTATAAAAATATAAAAACATCAAAAAACTTTTTTGTGTAGGACATCAAAAATCATTCGACCGGCACTGCTGCGCGTTTTCCCTCTGGAACCGAGAAGTGGTCTGAGTCCACGAACCGGACCGCCCAATTCGATTCAACAGTCCAACCTGGAAGAGACGTGGTTTCTTCGTCGAGATTCGTCGGAAGTAAGACACCAAGTGACGTGTTCCTGAACATCCACGGACCTTCTTCGAAATCTCCATTTATAACCGCGTTATCTGAAATGTTTTAAAGTTAGGGTGATTAGTAGATTAGATGGGTTATGAAAATCAAAAATTTCGCTTACTTTAAGTAGAAACATGAAAATGGAACTCCGTTTGCATCTATTGTTGTTCGGAGCCATAATCTTTCCGATTCTTCTTCTTCTTCTTCTTACTTTACCACCTAATTTTCTCTCTTCTCTCTCTCTCTAAAGTGTTTTCTGTATGTTCTTTTCGGGCACCGAGCAATGACAGGGAACGGTAGTGTCCTTTTATCCAAGATTCCACACTCGTTGTCTCTCTTTCGATTGTTTTTTAATTTCACATATATTTAGACAAAATTCCATGCACGCATAACAAAAAAAGAAAAGTTAAAGAAAAATTCACGGCTTAGTCAAGATGGGTGAACTCACTAAAAATTCATACATGGCCCAAGTCAAGTTTTTCTATAAATACGATGATATTATAACTGATGGGTCATATCGAACATATACTTAAATCTTAGTACCATGAACGAATAAACCACAAACCCTAAAACTAACACAAAATGATGTATTTTTGTTAGTTTTGAAAGAATTGGTCTACTTTTTTTTCTTAATAATCTGCTTCGATTTGGTTTAGAATGGATAAAGCCGAACCAAAATCGGTTTAGTCTACTCCGTTTTCATATAAAGAAGCATATTGGCCCATTAAAGGTCCAAGTAAATTTGACGGGCTTTTCAGCCTTTTTACAAACAGTGAGACTTAACGTCTCGACGACACGGCGGTTTGTCCTTCTTGGTGGATCTGTGAGTCTACAATTACCCACCGGAGTGGGAACAAGACGACGACGACGAAGATGAGTTCATCAATGGCTCTTCGAGATATGCAGAGAGACCTAGAGACCAAGGCCAATGATCTCGCCAAAATTCAGAAAGGTAGGTTCCCTAGGCTCTTTTAACCTTTTCTCGATGAGTTTGTTATTTAACTAGGAGGCGGGAAACCCTAGTTTTCTGTGATGGAGATTCGAGAGACGAGAAATCTTTTTGTTGCTATTCTAAAATTTGGTTCTCAATGTTCTTATTTCAGAAATCGCGAAGAATCACCAGCTGAGGAAGAAGTATACGATCCAACTCGGTGAGAATGAGCTCGTGCTTAAGGTAAATATATGTCTCACTGTTTTCTCTCGGTTTTGTGGCCAGATACAAAGTGGAAACTGCTGATTCTCAGATTGAAAGAGAATGATTTCGATTATATGCTTGGCTTTTTCTCTTTGAATTCTCTTTTTTCCCAATTTACTTCTCGCTTTAACTTTTATGTGTGTTGTCCTGTTTCTACAGGAGTTGGATTTGCTAGAAGAAGACGCAAACGTCTACAAATTGATTGGTCCAGTGCTAGTAAAACAGGATTTGGCAGAAGCAAATGCAAATGTTCGCAAACGAATTGAGTACATCTCTGCTGAACTGTAAGTTTCTTTCTTATATATGGATTGAAGTTAATGTAGCTAAGTTTCTTGTTTGCTCATTCAGCATAAGCAACCCATTTGAATATATGTTCAGTAGTTGAAAATAAAGAATTTTCCGGATTGTTATCTCAACTTGAAAAGAAAAAAAGATAGCCTTTCTTTCTAGGCTACTAGTCAATGCTGTTGATTAACTGTCTAGTTAGAGTAAAGATGATGAGCCAAAAATTGCTCTTTTTAAAATGCTGTGAGAATATGGATATGCAGTGTAGCACTTCTGTAAAAACATGTCTTCCATTTTAGCTATATAACAACTATGAGGTTGTTGATCATGTGTTTGAGCTATAGCGTCATGACCTCAGGCATAATGTTTATTGTTCGCAGGAAACGGATTGATGCAACTCTCCAAGATAATGAAGGACAACAAAACAGCAAGAGAGAAGCAGTAAGCCATCCCTCTCATAGATTATATACTTATTTGAATTCATTTCAGCATGGATACTAACGCTGTTACACCAATAATTGTCCCGACATTGATGCTTAATTAACTAAGCTTTAAAATAGACGTTTTATGGGTCAGTTTAAGAAAAGACTTTAACTGAGTGTGCTCCTCTGTCTTGTTGAGTGGACTTAGCACCATATTAGAATTTGTAGTTTGAAAGAATAGAGACCGATGGGCACAAACGGACTTGTTCCTTTACTTAAACTAGTGATGACGATCGCATGGTTTCAATTCATGGAATCAAACTCTTGCAGATGATGAAGTTACAACAACGGCTACAATCTATCCAGGCAGGAAAAGCAAAGGCTTGATTAAGCTAGTCAATTGCAACCACATTTGTCGAAGCCCTTCACTTGTGCTCGGCCCTGTCTTGATGGTTTCATATTCAGTTATTGAGGGTTATTGTGGTTTTAGTTTTGTGGTGATTGATGTCCCTTTGTGTCCCTAATATTTTTTTTTTGGTTGACAACTGCACTTGAATGTGTGTAAACGTATACAGATCTTCTCGCCCTTTCTCTAGTTATGAATTTGGAGATTTACACTAGTATTATTCTGTGTACTTAATTTGGTGTATACATATATCAAATCGATTAAGTATATATATAAAAAACTTTAATGTAATTCATTGCATGGTTAATATTCGCAAGAATCCTACATACAAAATCAGGATCTATGAATCATAAATTCAAAACTTTGTGTTTACATTATTATGGTTTGAAAGCTGAAACTTATCTTACATCGTAAAGTTATATTTTTTTCTCTCTCAACGAACTATCCTCTTCTACAGTTGGTACTGTTACTATACATAACTTTTCTCCGAACATTCTCTTCAATTTGTGTGTGTATTTTCTGGAGCAGTCTTCAAAAGTAACCTTTCAGGTGTTTCTTATTGGCAATGCATGAGCTTCAGTGTTAAAAACATACTTATCCAATGGAATCACTGAGTCATCTCCAAAGAGCAAGTATAAGTATTTCAATGTTTCACCGAGGAAAAATGTTTCCATCTTATCTCTCCTACGAGGAGGCACTTCTGTTACATCATCCAATGATGTGTACCCACCTGTTTTCACCTTTGTGTACTTTTCAAATGCTTCAAAGATCTGCCAACCTTGATCTCGGTATCTGCAGTTTTAGAAATGTGTTAGCTTATAAGATGAGTGTAGTCCCCAAGAACTCAGATAATGAGAGAAAACACTATAGATAGTTATCTTACTTCGTATCTTTTGTGATACGAAAGAGAATAAAGAGCGATTCAATGTCGATCAGCGTGCTTTATTATTATGTCTTCTGCATACATGGAACTCTTATTTCCTCCTTCGAGACCATCCTCAGAATATTCCTGCTTTCGTCGGATCCAAGAATTAATAAAATAAAAAACCAAGAAGAGAAAGGATAGCGCGCAAAAGCAAGATTAAAGTTTTCGAATAAGGAACATGAAAAACTTACTTCTGTGTGAAAGTAAGCAATTTCTGGAGCAAGGCCAGTGGCAGTTACTTCATACATCTCAAAGCATGCTTTCGCTAAATCTTCTGCAAGTTTCAAATTTTCCAAGTCCTCAAAGGATAAAACATTTACCTTCAGGGCTTTCTCCTTTGTGAGTCCCTTGGTAGCACCAAGAGCAAGAGTACCAGGCAAGAAGCAAACCTAGACAAAAACAAATTGAATGAATCATTCCTCAAGAAGAACAAACGCCATGAAAATTCTCAACAAATGAAAATGGCATAATCCTATGAAATGGGATTGATTGATTGTTTTCAGTGACGCTTACCAGATGATCCATTTTTGGACTGAACTCTCCCTTAGACCCGTAAGGTAACTCCCCCACAAAGACTAGACCTTTTGGAACTGATTTTCGCACAAGCAAATGCCTGACTCCTTTCATCGCCTCAGTGTACATATCATGCAAATATGTTAAATTAATGTTCAACTTGCCTCCTTTCTGAAGCCACACCTTGATTAAATACTCATAGTAGCTGTCGCCACGAGATCCCAATCTGATAATCTCACCAACAAATTCACCTGATTGAGGGCTGCACCACGTAGAAACAACATGTCAGATAATAAGAGCTCGGGAAAGCAAGCCAAAAGTTATTACTAGTTGAAAGAGCAAAAACTAATTACCTGATGTAAATTGGAACAAGACCTTCCGTCTTTGGAAGAGTCTTTATATGAGCTAAGACCTTCATGGCCTCTGTACTATACTTTGGATCACCAGAAATAGCACAGAGTAATTGAATTCAAGTTGTACAGAGGCAACTTCAGCTGTACTGCTCATTCCTCTGGGAGCTGGATGAGCGGTCAAATCACGCAATATGACATCGCTATAGGGAACTGGAGTAGGGCTGGAGTTAAAAGCTGAAAGTAGACGGTCAGCCAAATCCTTAGCAATGTTTAGGTAGATAGCTGGTTTTGGTCCATTATGGGTCATGTTCATTGTACCCTGCTCTCCTCCACTCAGATGATATGCACTTAGAAGCCCACCCAAAACACGTATAGTAGTTTCAAACAAATTTACTTGTCCCTTTTGACTGATTCTCTCCAAGAGATGAGCCTCACCCATGATCCTGCTTCAGAAACGATACTATCATGACCCATTATCATGGCTGTATCAAGAGCATCAACCACAGTGGCATCCAGTCCTCCTAACCCATCCACGCCTCTCTGGCTAATAGGCATAAGCTCGTTATAACCCATGGCAAACTTTCTATAGCCAGACCACGCATAGTCAAAAGCATCCTTCACACTTTGCTGTCTGGCTGCCCATTTTGGGTCATAATTTGAGCCATTAGAGGAACTACCTTTTAATTGTCCTTCATCAGCTGATAATCGAGGTGGAAGCCTAGGCGGCTTTCTCAAAGTCTCCCTAGCCTGAGGCCCCCCACAAAAGTGACCTTTCCTTTTTCATTAAGAGCAGAATCATTTGGACTCTTACTCATCAGCATTAGACATGCTATTCCAAAGACCAATATTAATATCAGGAACTTCCCCGTGCTGCAGCTTGCATAGTTGCGTTTTGTGCTAAGAGTAAGCAAGCTTTGTGAAAGAACCTATATGCGAAAAAAGGAGACATTGCAAAACATGTCAAAAAAGAACAATAGAGAGATAATCTGGAGCACATTACTAGACTCATAGCACGTTCTGCGTGTCCACTAACTGCTTCTGAGCGTATCTTTTATTTTACATTCTAGAACAGTATGTCAGGAGTCTTACATCAGTAAGCCTAACACTTTGAGTGAAGAATATCTAAAACTGGAGAGTGTACATGGTATAAACACAAATGAAACATGAATCAGAAGATCAAAATGAGAATGACTTTTGGTCAGACCGTCGAAAGTTTAGGGAAAGGAAAAAGGAGAAGCTTTTTACTTAAAGACTTGCCACAAAAAGTAAAAGATACTAGAACGATTGATGATTGTGACATGATATATTTAAAGGAAATTCTCTATCTTAACCTGAAAGCACACAACTTATATCCAAATTTAAAGATTTTGAGGCATTTCCAAATCTAGCTTTGTATAACTCTCAGAATCCAAGGTTCCAAAACCCTGTCAAAACTTCCTCGCTCTGAGTTTGCAAATTAACAGCTTTGCTAATTCCTCTATCTGATCACTCCATAGCTGTGTAACAAAATACATAAAAGGTCAATTTTGACACAATGCAATTCATGGAAAGCAAAAACAAGAACTACAGACACCGAAATTATCTACAAATGTAATAAAAAGGGCAAAAAAAGAGAACTGAAGAACCCATATCACACAGATCAAGATCTAAAAAAAGTTCCAACCTTCAACGGAGATCGATATCTGAACTTGGCATTGTCATAATGAACATCTTTCACTGAATATGGTAGAGAATTCGACATGCTCAGATTGCCCGTCAGTTTAAAGATCGGCTTAGGTTCGGATTCGTTCTGCCGCCGATCTTAACCGGGAGCTAACCGACCGGAGAACCAGGTGCGATTTCCTCTGGATCAAAAAGTGTTCCACAGCAGCCAACGCAGAAGTCTCACTGACTTCTTACGGCAACTTCTTAACAAGCTGCTTCCAATTTCTTTCCTCTTGTTCGTTTTTTCTTCGTCAAACGTTATTTACTTTGCTCCGTTTCTAATTAGGAATTACATGATTTTTGTTTCACCCATTTACTACTACTAAATTTTTTAAAATCGTATCCATTTACTAATGACATGATTATCGATTTCTTTTTAAAAATATTAAGTAAATAAAACTTATCTTAAACATATATTTATCATAAATATGAATAATAATAATATTAATAATTATTCTATTTTCGAATTTGAATTTATTTATTTTCAAATATATATTTTTTTCATTAAAATCAGGATAAAAATATCTTATCATATATAAAAATGGTAGTTTTCAAAAAAAAAAAAAAGTTAAAATCAAAAATAGATTACTTTCCTAATTATTCAAATATTTTTAACAATAAAAAACCTTTGCTAATAATCTTGCATGTAGTGTAAAGTGACTCTCAATAATAACAGTGTATGTCAATTCCACGTTCCACATTGGATAATTAAATCATTTTCATAATTACTGTTTTTTTATGTCAAAAAAAAACTTGCTATCTTTACTTCGTACCAAAAACTTGTGAATTATATAATTGAAAAGCAGTCTAGTTTAAAAAGTGATTAATACATAGAGCTACCATTTAAACTCATAAGTCCATAAAGTCCCTTTTTCTCCATCAAATCGTCAACAATATTATACTATTAGGACATAATATCCGACATTAAAAGTTGAAAAGAATCATAAGAGATATAGATCAATACAATAATATATACAGGGTGTAGTTCTTAATTTCCAAAACCTAAGGCTTGAATCGTAGTTATAGCAAAATATTGGGGCTAAATTAGGAACGTAAATGTTTTTTACTAAACTTTCTAATATCATTGACGTGTCCACCTTCTGGTCATCCGGTCGAGAGAAATGAGAAGACTGACATATCCTTTCAGTTCGTGAGGAATATCGTCGAACACTTACACTGCAACACCTTCCTCAAGCCAATCTCTTCTCTTTCAATCCACCCGAATGGCAAGACCCGTATTCACTACTCAAGCAAGATCCTGTAGAAATCTATCTCTCCCTCTGGGTCAAATCATTCTCTTCTCCTCCTTGTGTTACTTTTTCAAACCTCTCAGGATTTATGGATCTTAGCTTATCAACGAACCTATGCTCACGTCACCGGAACTTCCCGCCGTGCAATGTTATTCATGCCAACGCCCTCCGCTCGCTTCTATCCCTCCAACAAGCCTTCACGCGTTCCGGAGGCCAGTTCCGGTGGAACGACAAGATGAATCAGTACGTAATGGAGTCTGAAGAACCGATTTTTCAGGATCATTTGGACCATGAGGTTCTGTTGATGATTCTCGAACCTTTCTTCGAAGCTAGGTTTTCAAGTAAGAGTCGTGGGTTTCGACCAGGTAGAAATCCACATACTGTGATTAGAACTATCAGAAGTAACTTCGCTGGGTACTTGTAAGTAACTTCGCTGGGTACTTGTGGTTCATGAAAGGTGATGCTAGTGATCTCTTGGATCATGTTGATGTCGATGTAGTGATGAATTGTCTGCAAAAAGTTGTCAAGGATAGGAAAGTTCTCGGCTTGATCGAATCTTCTTTGAGAATACTTGATAAGAGAGTGATGAATCGTGTCGTCGAGAAAAATGGCAATGACGATGGATTGGTAGCTAAAAGGAGAATCGAACGTGAAAAGAGAATGAGGACGAAAAAGAAGATTTTGAGTGAGGATGAGCCAAAACCAGATCCTTATTGGCTGAGGAGTTTCTACAGCTTTGCTCCCAAGGAAGCTACAAAGGTGCCTTCTTATGGCTACTGTGGCATATTGAGTCCTTTGCTTGCTAATGTATGTCTTAATGAACTGGATCGCTTTATGGAAACGAAGATTGTTGAGTATTTTAGACCTTGTAAAGACGATTCAATATGGAAGGAGTCTATTGAAGATGGTTGCCATAACCCAGCATGGCCGGAGTTTGTTCCGTGGAGTGGGAAAGAGAAAACTAGGAAGATGGATTACATTAGGTATGGTGGCCATTTCCTGATTGGGATTAGAGGGCCTAGAGAGGATGCAGTTAAGGTGCGGAAGGAAATAATTGAGTTTTGTGATAGAGTTTTCGTTTTGAGGTTAGATAATTCAAAGTTAGAGATTGAACATATAAGTAGGAGGATTCAGTTTCTTGATCACATAATTTGCAGAAGAGTTATTTACCTTACTCTCCGTTACACAGGAAGTAGCATTGTGAGCAAAAAGGGCGTGGGAACGTTGCTTTCTGTGTCTGCTAGCTTAGAACAATGTATCCGCCAATTTAGGTGGCTTGCTTTTGTTAAAGGTGACAACGATCCTGAGTTTTTACCTTGTAATCCAATGCTTTACTCAAGCCAGTCTCATAGTAACTCTCAGATGAATAACTTTCTCGAAACAATGGACTGGTACAAATATGCAGACAATCGCAAGAAGGCTGTTGGGTTCTGTGCTTATGTAATTAGAAGCTCTTTGGCTAAACTATACGCGGCAAGGTATAGGCTTATATCTCGTGCCAAAGTGTACAGCATAGCCACACGGGATCTTAGCCGTTCATTTAGTGAGAGTAGCAATAATTCTGCACCTGAATACTCTGATCCTCTGAGGATGGGACTCGTTGATGCTATAGAAGGAGTTCAGTTCTCCCTCATATCTTTGATTCCGTCCTGTGATTATACTCCATTCCCCCAAGAACTAGATTCCAAACCAAGAACAAGTTTTGCAGGAGTACATCAGGCTAGAAGACCTAAATTCTACTGTGAGTTGCATAGGTCAGTAAAACGCAAGGGTCTTGCCTTGCCTCAGGATGAGATCTCAGAGATTGTGTGGGATTTCAAGACTAAGTGCTTGGAGATCAACGTATGGGAGCAAAAGAGAAGCAGATGATGGGTTGCAGAAATTAGACTCACCACCATGATTATTGACTATAACCTCTTTTAAAGATTTGATGGTTTCGGTACAAGGATCGTGATACACCAGCAACAGATTGAGAGCTTTGGCCGGCAGTTTATCCTTTTTTGTTCCTCCTCTTTGCAAGAGACCATGATTTTAGGTTTCTGGCTTCCTTACCCAGTTGGTAATGTAACAATATACATTGACTCACTTTATAGATATCTGAGTATATACTAGCGTTGGTTATGTGCAAAAACTTAGGAAAGGTGCTTATGCATTATGTCTTGTTTGGCCAAGTTTATAGGTTCCTTCGGCAGATTTCAAAGTTTTTTCTTTAGCAAAATTTCTAGGCTGGTGCAAGTGTCGAAACATTTTTCCAAATAGATCTATGCTAATTTTCCATAATTTTCCGATCTTAACCTAATATTTCTGTTCTTTACATATTAGTTTTTAGTTTAGATATAGAGTCAATTAGATCGTTTCTGCTAATTGTTTGTTCCATCTGATTGTTTAGGTTTCGTCGTGTCTTTCCTCATTTGTATGAAATAATGTATTAGCTTACAGATAGAGGACATGACATGCATATTCCCCTACATTTAGCGGATGGATCGATCCTTATATGTTGATTAGAACTTTTTGTAATACTTCAAAGCATGAACAATTCTTTGTGAAAAAGGATCTTTATATGGTAGTAATCAAACTGTGTTCTATTGATATAGAACAATTTATGTTCTTTATTGGATGCTTACATCAAGGAAGTTTAGTTTCTCCTCTTTTCTGCCGATTTATCAACCCTCGCTCTGAAATGCTGAAACTTTAAATGTTCGTGACAGGCCGGTGGTATTAGCAAAGGTGATCTTCTCAGGGTCTTTCTCTTTGATGAAGATATCATTGACAGGAACCCAGATCATGAGTTCCTTGCTTTTGACTCCGGTAAGTCTCTTCATCCGACGGTCCTCAACAAAAGCAGTTATCTCCGTGTCATATATCACTTTACGACCTATTGCACGGAATGTATGCTCAATCTTGCTTCTCATCCTCATCCACACAAAACCTTTTGTTTTGTTGTACCCAACTTCTGTCATATCCTTCAGTGGCAGCAATCCCGTGGGTAAATTGATGAGAGCAAGAAGCTCCTTTGCTTTATCAAGACAAAGAGATGGCTCACTATAGCTCTCTATATCATCTGTCTCATCTATTACCATCTCTCTTAAAGCCATAATAGATAAAATCACTCCTTGATTGTCGAATGCTTCTATTCGACTTTTGGTTTCTTCACTATATAGTAAGGTTTCTATGGGTTTTATGATGTGTTTGAGAACGTAAAATGGAACGTGATATTTGTGTGATGAGCATTTTCAGGCCCCATTTTTGGCTGCATCACAACCTTGTGACTTATTATAGAGGCAGAATCAGCTAATACATGATATAGAACGGAGTTTATGATTTGTTTTGTTGATAACTTCTTCGATATTATCTTGCTTGAGAGGCTCCATGGTTTCTCTGTTGTTTTTTTTTTTGTTTTGTTTTTTAGATCATATCGTTAATGGGCTCAGTGATCTGGGCCTAATTCCATCCAGACTATCGAGTTAATGGGCATTTGTAAACGTTTGGAGTCAATTTTTTATTCTCATGGGTTAGTTAGTTATCAATAACGTAACGATGATGCTAATGGTGTGTTAAATTGATGACGAAGGTCGAATCCAATATTGTATATTTATTATTTTATATACAAAAGAAATAAAACACGGTTATAATTATAATTTAAATACATGTTTTATGATGGAATTATACGTAGGTGTTTCTAATGTTTAATTCAAGAAATTCGTATAAACTGATGAAATATTTTTCATCACTCCGCATATGTGCCGTCCACAAAAGAGAGAGCTTACCAAATAAAGCATATTCGATAGTAAAAATGAGAAAAAAAGAGATATATATATAAGATGCCTCCCGAAAAACCGACACAAATCTAGTGTTTCTTTCTCGAATCTAAAAAGGCCAACACAATATAAAAGACAAGGCGCATATAATAAAAACGAACATGCATATCCATTTGCATGCACGAATGTACACGTTCTTAGGTAGCATGACAATCACGTGAATTTATAAGATGGGACAGTCTGTCCGATGACTCACCAGCTTCTGCCAGGTAACATGATGAAAGGCTGTTTGAAAATTTAGATTCAGAGTCATAACTCTAATCATTGAAGATCAAACCAATGATGTTCATATTTGAAATCAAAATCTAAACTAATCTCATGATGCTCACTACCGTATCTTCTGACGGCTCTTGTATTGATTTTTCTACTTTTATTTTTTGAACTTTGATAAAAGTTATGTAATTGCTTATAACTAAGAGAAACCGAAGACTATGTATGATCCGGACTGTTCCAATTTATTATGCCTCTAGTTTGAGTGTTTATGGACAAACATATTTGCTTGAGATCAACATGTTTAAAAGGTGTTATCCAATCATAAAATCTTATTTTTGCGTAAAATAATTTTAGAGTGTAAAGGCAAACATTAAAGATATAAATTTTGGCTGGTTTAAAATGCAATTGGTGCAGGAGTTGTAGAAGTAGGTGATTGTGGTTTTACGTGATTTATGCGAGTGATGCAATAATTAAAAACATATGTATTTTTAGAATATTTATATCATTTTTTTGTGGATGCACTACCGATTAAACAATAAATTAATAATTACAAATATGATACATAATTATAAGAAAACTGTATTATAATAATAAATATAAAATTATTAATTCAAAATATAATTGGTAATGAAAAACCATGTGCATAATTTTTATGTTTGTTTTCTAATTTTCTTTAGTTTTGAAGAAAGTTATGTTTTGAATGAAAAATTATGTGAAATCAATGTTAGATTTTTAAAAAAATTAGTTTACTAAATTTATATATATAAGTGATCAAAAAAGTTTATCAAGAAAATATTGGTATAAAAATTTAATAAATATAAAATTATGATAGATGATTAGTGCATAATATATAGAAAATATAAAATGTATTCATATATTTGAAATAACTATAATATTAAAAATTAAAAAATTAAATTATTATATATATATTCTAATTTTTAAATAATTTTTATCTTCTTTTATTATTATTTTAATTATTCACCTTAAAGTGTTAATAGTCTCGAACACAATTTTAAATGTTTAAAAGTTTGGAACAATAATAAATTTTTTGTAAATATTATAAAATACCGTGATTATCCATAAATATAATGTTTATAGATGATAGCGAAAAAACCAATTAATCATATATATAGTAACAAAAAAATTCTTTTGTGTAATCTGTTAAAATTGTGGATATCTCTTAAAAAATCGCACTATCGTCAACAAACATACAAACGAAAACTTATATACATGCTTAGTAGAAATTAAAGTGTGGACACAAATCAATTATCTTATAATTTTTAAATATTTAAATTTATGTCAAGCTATAGCTATATCTAGATCTGGCTCACCTAATATGCTTTAATATTTAGATTTGGTTTGAATCTGTCTAAACTAGTTCCAAAATTTTAAGATAATAATATCAATTATTACAAACAATAAAAATAAAGTTAAAATAATTAAATTAAATACGATAGTATAAAATTGCCATTAGTTTTTGTAATGTTTTGTACGCATTTATTATAGAAATTCTAAAAAGTATAATAAAATTTTATTATATTTGATGTATTACCCTCTTAATTATAAAATAATATATTATTTTATATATAAAAAATTCTACATCGATTCTCGAATACTTTTTCTAAACCTCTCACGTACAAAGATACTTCAATGTATGGAAAACTAGATCTTAGAATATATCCATTAAAAAAAATTTAAAAATGAATATTTCATAAAAAAAGAAAAAGAAAAATATTTAAATGAATTGATATCTTTCGTTAAAAATGAATGGATATCTTTTAGATACTAGTGAGAACCGTCTAACGTGCTCTTATAGTCTCCCTACCTTTTCCTCAGTGCTAAGTTGACCAAATGCTCTTACACTAAAAACAATATTTTAAATTATTTATTTTAAATATTTACGTTATTTATAAATGTTATAAAGTTTTTTATCAATTAAGTAAATAAATTTAAAAATAGTGATTCAAATAATTTATATTAATTTATAAATAACTAATATAAATATATAATATATTTGCATCATTTTTGTTGTTGATGTTAATATATGTTAACTACAAAAATGACGATAAGTTTTATATTAATTATTATAAATGATATTAATATTCGTTACACTTATAACAACTAATGCTATATATTTAGATCAATTATATAATTGATATTATAATTATATCAGTTTTGAATATCTGATACAAAAATGTTAGTTTCATATGGTTTAATAAATTATAATATTATAATATTATTAATCTTAAATAAAAATCGCATTTAATAAATTTCAATATTTTTAAACGACCTTATACATAACTAAAATTAATATAAAGCAAAGATAACTAAAGTGTCAAAAGACATTTAAGTATAATTTAAATTATTTTGAAATGAAAAATTTCTTTTATAGATTTTTTTTTAATATTTTCTAACTTTGTTTCTATGTAAGATTTAAAATTGTTACTAAAATCAATTATATTAATTGACGTTAAAATATAAAAGTTGTATTACTTATTAATAAATAATTTATTTTAGTATTATTTATTTTATGAACATTTCAGTCAAATGGTGTAATGTCTAAACTGATGTGATTTAATATAAAATAACATCATTTTTAAATTGATATTAAGGAAAAAATATTGTTTTACAAAAAATTACATAATTACTTTATGGTATTAGTATCTTTTTATTAACACCAGTTTTTATAGATATGAATTTTGTATCTGTGATATGAATTTTGTATCTGTTTAATAAATAATATTAACTTAAATAAATAAATACGTAATTTATTTAACCATAATTATGGTCTCTTTACCTTTCTTACGTGCTAAGTTGATCAGTAGCTCAAATTTTATAAAATTAATCATTAAAAATGAAATAGCCGTCAAACTTTCGTGCGGCATATGGGGTAGTTTGATTAGGCTTTTGGTGAGGTCATGATGGACCACGTGATAGTATATGGGGTTTGGTTGGGTCGCTTAAGACATACAATTTTACAGATTTTATGTGCCAACTTATAATTACTATTCAAGAGATTAATCCAATTAGAGGTATAGACTAATCCCACGAATGAACTTTTTAAAACCATTGGGATCTTTGTTTGGCAGTTGTTGGTGACTGTCATAGCGATTACGATTTACATATTTTTGTTCATTTGTTTTATTAAAATATAAAGATAAACCACTGCAATTAATTGTTTCGACTAACAATTTAGGAATTTAAATTGGTAAATTTTTCAACGATGCGAGTTAAGGCTCATAACCAAAAAAATTTAAATGCCAAAAATGATTAGAAAATATCATAATATTTTTTTGCAAAATCATAAAAATCTAATTCATTTCTTCTTTCTTCTTATGAAAATGGTCTTAACTTTCTTCTTCTTCATCAATCTTACAAAGACTAAGCTTTATGAAAAAAGCAAATTTCTAAAATAAAAGATAGTAAAAATCGAGAAAATAACATTTTTAGTGAAATTTACCAGTGAACCATCAGAATAATTTTCTCAAAAAAAAAAAAAATTGTTCTAAAATTATTCTAAATGAGACTTGTTAGTTGTAGTAGCAGTTTCGTAAATCATAATGGTCCACGACTGTCAAATGAACATAACATAATCCATATATAGTTATATAATTACATATGTCTTTCTTATTTTTAAAACAAGATTTTTTAAGTAGAGTTCTTAATTGGATATGTATCTCCTAAATTAATTTAGTTCTTAAGGGTGGATGGGGGTAGATCGTATATTTTTTTAGTTCCATAGTTTATATAATGCATTCGGTCCAATAGTAAAACCATGTTTCACGTAGATTAAAACCATTCTTCATATATATTGACTATTGTAATGAAATTGATGAGGGCTGCAAAAAATCATTTACATCCCAATCAATCATGTATTCGTAGACTTATTTTTGTTGTATTGGTTTTTTATTTATCTAAAATCAGAATAAATCTTAAAACATGTTTTTTATGTGAATCTCAATCTCTAAAAAAACACATATTTTTATACATTAATAAATTTTAAAGGTCTAAACCCTTTTTTTAATAAAAAAAAAAGTCCTACACGCTTGAGAAGCAGGGTAAAGATGGTAACCACATGGGCAAAGATTTGTCGACATTCAATTTTATCGTTCTAAAATCTGATTATATATTTTGATCAAATACGACTGTTAAGATGCATGCCTTATCCTTTTCGATATAAGTCATATGTAAATATTTAATTTATATAGTGTTTATTATCTGAATCTTATTTGGAAAAAAAAAAAAAAAAAGAGAGAAGTTGAATAGTGTTACGTGTTTGTGTAGGCGCATAGCAAAAGCTACGGAATCTTTAGCGAGTGTAGTTTTTGGAAATTGGGAGAGAGATGTCAGTAAAGCCACGTCATCCCCTTTCACTTCACGCACCCTAGCTATCCACGTGTCATCTTTTCATCAGCTATTTCCTCTTTAATGCATGAACTTTAGATAGTGATAAGCCAAGATTTTTTTCTTTTCCTTTTTCGTTGATAATTCTAAAGAAACTATTTATGGGAGGGAATGTTTCAAATAACCATATTAAAAAAAAAAAACGAGTCGACTAAAAGTTAACACGATGAATCGAAGTTGTAGACGTTGTGCAAAACGCATGTTTGACAACAATTTTGCTATATTTTCTTGAATAAACGACACAAAAGTTTCAAGCACCCATTGTCTTAATTGATTTTGAGATCTTACGAATATTAGATAACTTAAAAAAAAAACATATGTATACATAAAAATGCATGTCAAAGGTAGAAAAGACCACTATATATATATATATATATACTCTCATGCATAATTAATTATTTCGGTTAACATTATTGATAGTTCTGAATCTTTGACATACATATATTTATAATCAAGAATTTCATGTAAATATTATTACATGTAAACTTATATATTTAGCCATTTGAAACAGAAAATCGCAGTTGTATGATGAGTTGGTTTTCTACGATTTTATTATATCATATCGCAGATTATTTTAGGACTGGTTTGCAGGAAATCGTTTACTGAATACTTTTAATCGTTTGAATGTGTATATAAAATATATAAATATATGCAATTTTTGGGTTAATTATCTAGTTTTAGTGGGTGAATTGCTTTTAGCTGACATTTCCACGTTATCTACGGATCCACCTTTAGACTGCAAGTTTGGTGACTCTTCCCGTTTGACTCCTCAATTCAACGAAACCCTTTTTCTTATTAATAAATTTAAATGTACATATTTATACTCGCCCCCACATAAATAGCGGTCCATCGAATTGTCTATTTGATATTTATTGCTACTTTCAAAAGGTGAAAATAATATAGTTTACATATTTATGCACATGCATCCACAAGTCCTCTCTACATTCCAACATTATCATGTATTTCGGCGTTCATAACATTTGAAGATGTGCAAACATATACAATAACTTGTTGTGTAAATGCGACCCATGATGAGATTAACTTCTTTAAAATTGGAGAGATATGTATTTTACATAATTTTTTCATGGTGATTTATTAGTCTTTCATCCGCATCTTCGTTCTTTTTGTATGTGATTTGCGTTTTTTTGACTCTACGACAGCAAAGTATATTTTATGACTTAAATAAGTTATAATTTTCTCATTATCCAAATGCTTAAGCTTTCAATGACACGTTAACATCTGATTAAGATTTATACTCAATCGAGTCATCCGCACATATAAAATTTATATAATTAGAAAATGTTCCAGTTTCATAAGAGTTTTCCTTCTGGCCACATACATCTGATCCATGATATAATATAATGTTAAACCAAACATCTAGTCATGCAAAGTATATATATTTTTTCTAAAGGGATTAAAAAAAACTTTGTGGTTTCTACTCTCAAGCAATAAGAATATATTTGTAACTAAAAAAAAATTATGTATTAAATGATTGAGCTTTAATTATATAAAATGGTCAAAAACGAGCAAAGATTGTCATTGGTCTGAGCTCTTTTCCTCCACGTTTCAATCGACAAATGGCAAGTTCCAGAGGAACATGCCACTTATAGAGTAAGGACCATTACCAGTTGTGTCTACATTCAACTTTCCAACCTTTTTAGAGATGCATTATAACAGTTGTGTCAACATTCCAATCTTTGTTAAGATGAACGGTTTAAATTTGATTATTTTAAAAACAAGTTGAGTAACCCGGTCAACAGTTTATGGATTATTGATTGACATGATCCGACCGAACATTTAACTAGATTTGTTACATTTTCTGTAGAACAATGTAATTGTCTTTACACGAATGCTTGCTTATTTCAATAACGAGATTAAGGTAATACACATGGAATATCTAGTACTGATATCTTCTTAATACTTAATTCAACAAGGTACCATACCTATGACAAAAATAAATCCTAATTTTAATTCTAAAACTCCTCTTCAATTTGGTAAATTCGAAATCTGAATCCTTCTCCAGTTTTTCAAGATAACCCATTAAATATGTGTGTATGTGCGTTATTCGTTAAGCTGTCAACAACAATATGTATATATATCATGAAATCTAATTCGGGCTCTAAAAAATTTATATACGCTATTGTCCTGTCGAGACCTATGCTTTCTTATTTTATTTCTGTAAACCTATGATTTTATTTTCTCTTCTATGAGAAAATTATAATAATATGCCAATGTAACAGGAATGCTTTTGAGGTTAGAAATAATTGGAGGTTAGGAACTTGTCATGCTCACAATTAATGTTCAATAAATATGATAATAATCAATGATATATATATCATCATTGTTTATCTATTTTGGGTGCACCAATTATTTTTTTCATTCAACCAATCATGATTTTTATCGTAGATTAATTAAAATTTTAAAATCAAATTATTACAAAGAAATACTTTAAAACATTTGATTGTTGGAATTATGTGGAGAAAATGTGGTTAACTCTAAAAATTATAGAACTCAACCCAACATCCCGTAAAGTTAAGAGAATATTAAAGCTATTAAACTATTTATTTTTTTTAAAAAAAGTATGATTAAGTGGATTGCGTCACGTTAATTGAAGCTGTTAACGTGATTACGAACCCGGATGCCTTACTTATCACTACAAAAAAATCATCTCGAAACTAAATATGTTTTACGAAAACTGATCATTCGAAATAGTTTTATAAACATGTGTTAGGTAGATGTGCATGTACGTCATCGGTTGAATTATAGGATTACATAAATGGGATATTCTTTGTTACACAGAATAGTTTGTTTTCTTTTCAGTTTTTATTAATGCAACTTTTGAGTCTTTTACGCATTTGAAGGAATGTGATGACGACAATATGAGAAAGACAATCACAAAGAACGAAGGAGAATAATAAGTCGACATCAATTAAACTTTATCTAATGCCACTAACCCGTTTCCCCCAATGAATCTAGAGATCTTTAATTAATTTCAATGAGTGCCCATATCTTTCAAAATTCTTTTTATTATTGTCTTATGTAATTTTTTTTTTTTTTTTTTTTAATGATTCTCACCACCTATCCCTTTTATTCGATTAAAAGGAAAGTATGATATATATGGTTGAGAAAAACGCTAATACATCAGTGTAACTATTTGTTGTAACTCGCACAATAATTTTACCGTTATTTGTCATTTATGTATTATTTTATTAGTTCATCATTTAGTATATTGAATTATTTTTATCAAGTGGATGATAATGTCAAGTGAAGCTTTGTTACAATTATTTGTACCATTGGTTAACCAGAAAAACTCATTTGTACTTAATAATAATTTTGTGGTTTTAGAAACTTGAATGAATCATATCTTAAGACGATCCAACCATTTAATTTAGGGACCATTAGTTATTGTCACTTATTGTTTACAAATATATACATGTTGTCACGTTTATATATATAGTAACTATTTTGGATTCACCACGTGCATTGGTCGGCTGATATCCATTTCAGTTCAAATGATTGAGAAAATGGCTACCATCAAGGAGCATCTAATTTCTGGTAGTTGATTCTAGTTGATAAATATTATTTATTTAATATCCGATTTCAATTCTCGTTTGAAACTATTACCAGTACGATCAAAAAAATTGTTCTGAAATGAGGAACAATATGGAGCTTAAAAAGTAAGAAAGTAGAAAGATCTGAAAAAAAAGAACAACATTTAGTTACTTGGAAAACTTACCAAAACTTTATTTTCTATCGTAGAAAATCCCATAATTATTCTTGTATTTATTCTGTGCCGAATAAGCATCCACTATTAATGATAATCACGTAAAATCGTGCAAAACTATAGTTGAAAATACGTACTTTGACATTAGTTATTAATTATCATAGTGAAGTTCGAATAATGATGCAACAATGTTTCAACATTCGTATTACCACAATATATATATATATCACATCGGTAAACTATGCAAAAGGCGGCAACGAATTGGACCATAAATCACACTCATTGTGACAAAAATGAGATTGTTTTGATTTTGATTGTTCTCCATTTCATCATTGAAATTTCAGAGGATAGACTCAGAAGTCAAAAGCAAACTAGATTGGACGACAACAAGATTTCCTTTTAACATAGTGAAAATATAAAGAGTAACTAAGAAGTTTGTGTATATCATCTTCCTCAGGCTAATCATCTTATTTGCTAAATCTAAGAAATGACAGAATTGATTAGAGGTCGTGCTCATCATAATGATATGTGTGATTCGGGTTCAATTATTCAGCCGACTTTAACAAAAAAAAAATTATTATTGTCATCACAGCCGATTTAGTTTTGAACGATTATTTTATTATTTCTCTTCCAAAACAAATGGGTTCACTTTTATTTTTATTTTCACAATTTTATATCTTAGATACATAACAAAGAATAAATGCCCTCATAAATAACCTTAAATGCCACCAAATGATTTGCTACATCACTTTTGCAGATGTGGCAAAGGGAAGTCCACATCAATGTGTTGGCATCCCTTCACATGTAATCCTCCCTTAACCGAAGCTTCATCTTTCAGGCCTTCTCGCTCGTAGATGTCTTTAATGGTGGTTCCAAAGTCCTTTCCCTCTAGTTACAAACGTTCAGTCTCTTTTTATTTCGCTTAAATAAACATGTCCATTATAAACAATAAAACGGTTCGTTTCACTATGAAATGTGAAATCAGTGAAATTTTATTGTGGATATCTACTTTTGAGTTTGATATTTTTAAGAAAAAAATTGATCAACAAGAAAGTTCCGACCAAAGTCAATAATCTCTTCGAATCGGTTTAAATTTGTTTCTTCTATGTCGCCGGCTCGGTTGTTTGATGCTCTTATAATGCAATAACATGATACCGTCACATACTAGCTATAATTGTTTTAACCAAAATTCTAATAGGAATAATTGCAACTAAATCCTAATTGTCAAAAACTATTAAGAAAATCTTATTTATTTAAACTCCAATGTGAGAAATCTGCTAGACAAAGGGGTCCTTAATTTAGTTAATTATGACTATTATTAACTGTATAATATTGTACTATGTATTTTTAACAAAAATTAAATATATTTCATAAAAATTAAATATGTTTTAACAAACCATTATATAATATAAAAATAAAATAGATGTTAAACTAGAGATTACGTGGAAGAAAGAAAATATAATGTTAAAGTAAAATTGTATCGCTGATATTTTTGTTAAACGGCAAATTTGTAAATTATAACAACTATGTAGGTTTTTATGTATTTTAGCCGATAACTTTTTCAACATGATAAATATTAAGTCATTTTAGTAATAAGTGGTAAAATTTGAATCATTCTTGACAAATTTAAGTTAAAAGTATGCAATCTTGAAAAAACTTATCAGTGGATTAAAGTTTTTGCAAATTGCAATATCGAAATCATATTAATATATATATATATTCTAAGTTTGGAGAAGACCCTGCATTTGAGATTTAAGATATATGTAAAAGTATTTTCTTGCATTTTCATAGAAAGGAGCCCTGCTAAGAAATTAATTATGTCCTAATGATTGTAAAAGATGGGTGCACCAATTATTTGCGATGCTACGAGAACGTGGGATTGAACAGAGTAAGGATAAGGATGTTTTTATTTGTGTATTCTTCATTTTTTTCTGGGTCTGATATTTATGTACTATTATACACTTTTATGTTTTCTGATAAAATAAAATAAAATAAACGTGTAAAAAAGCTGGCCTTGGGCCTCTTTGATGGGTAGGCTTTATTCTTCAACTTCACCATCCTTACCCTACGACTTCCCTATATTTTAGATCTCATAATCAACCTGCATAGAGATTAGAGGATCTTATAACATGATAATGTATATAGGTGTGAAAAAAAAAAGATTGGTCGGTTTCGATTAGAGATGCAATCGTTTTCATCCATACGTCTCTACTGTTAATTTAAAGGTACATTCAGAAGGTAAAGATTTCACTCATCCAAGTTTTGCAATCTCTATCCAAAATCTCAAGAACTTATCTTTTTGACCCACAAATATATTCTAACTTTTATGGGGTCATTATGCCTATCAAAAGCCAAAATCAAAATTACTTATTACGGAACATCAAATATGTCTTTACATATGCATGTAGGGGCCCGATGCGGTTTATTAAATCCTCACAATATATTTCTAAAACTGAAAAGAAATTATATTTTGTTTCCACAATTTTTAACAACCCAACAAATCTAACCGAATCATTTTTGAAAATTCATATCATATCATATCGTAAAACTTCTTTAAATTTACAATATCAAAATTATAATATTTTACTTTATGAAAAGATTAATTAGAAGAAAAATTTAATGTAAAATATTTTTTTTATTAATTTATGGAGTATTAATTTATAAAAAATATATTATATATGAAAAAGTTGTAATATAATCATTCAATGAAATTTAATCTAATTGTTAATGGGTAAGCGCAATCTTCTGAACCATGATTATAATATCACCAAAAATTACAGCGATCATGTGAATACTATTAGAGTAAAATATGATCGCATAGAAATCAAAACATAGGTAACAGATGAGTTAATGACTTTGACCACCGTACTCCTACAGACCTACTAGTTATTATTCACCACTGGTATTTATTTTTCAAAGCAATGAAGATAAACAACATCATATAACAATCAAAAGCTAACTATTTTTTTCTTTTAAATACGTTTTTTTGGGTTGTGTCAACATTCTTAAGAACAGCAATAGCCTTTAAAAGTCTTTCAAAACGTGTTCAATTACATTACCGTCCTTTAAAATAAGAAACCGTATGGCTGAAGAGGCAAATACAATTTATTTCGAGTGCAAGATTCGATCGTCAAGAGTTCCCAATGATAGTCTGGTGTAAATCTAAAATTTTCGATGTGTAAACTTTTGGATTAAGTCCCCAAAACAGTTAACCTATTACTTCCCAAACCTAATAGAATATTTACATGCACTTAGATATTATAAACGCAGAGAGATTAAATAGAGTAAACAAAGACTAATTACTAAAGTTGGCTTATCTGTAAGCACTTTTGCTACTTTTTGATTTTAACGCAAGTAAATGTTTTAAAAAGCTAAATTCTGCACGTCGGAGAGAAGCCTTGGCCGCCAAGACTTGCCCACCGGAAAGATGTCGGCGACTTCCTACCTTTCAACTCCGTAATTGTTTTGTTTTCTATCGTTTGAATCTCAATCAACGCCTAATTTGTAACTCTGTTTTCTCAACCCTTTTTTTTATGTTGCTACATAGAAGAACGTTAGAAAAAAATATTTATATAAGACTTTGCTTGGTTTTATCTTCACTTATCCAAGTAAATTATTTTTGTGTTTTTTATTGTTAATGCTTCTGCTCACAGTCTTTATTGTTTTTTTCTTTTCTGTTTTTTCGGCCACATCATTTCTTCAAGGAAAAAAATAAAACTGGAAGCTATACAAGAAAAAGCTATTCATAGATTACTTTGCTTCTGGGTTTTATCTTAACCAATATCTAATAAAATATATATATATTTTTGGAAATGCTTCTGGTCACACTCTTTTTTTTTCTTTCTGTATTTGGTCACAACATTTTCCTGTGGAAAACATAAAAAATGGAAAATAATATATAATCTGAAGAAAACTAAACATTGTTCGCTTTGAAATTTACAATTAGTAAAATGGTATCTTCTTCCATATATAAAAAGAAAACTACTGCTTTTACTTACATAAACCATGACTTTATGCTATAATTTGAAATCGTAAAATTGTTGAACTTTTTGACTCAATAATTAATTAAGGAAACTAAGACCCGTGATTCTTTTCTTCATTTGTCAACAATCCATACGCGTGATTAGTCAAAGTAAAATAGAAAAAAAAACCCATAAAACAGGACCATACCAATACCATTTTCTCACTATGCCAACTTCGATTTCATAAACCAAAATTAGAAAATAAAAACAAAAATTCCACGCTGTATTTCCATGTGTGCGGATAGAAGAATAGACTCGACATGCAAAAAAAAAAAAAACTACATAAATAAATGACATAATATGCAGTAATAAAAGAAATAAAAAAATCATAATAGTATATTAGTATCATCTAATATATTTAAAGAAAAGCCTTTTCTCCGTCCCCCACAAGCCACTCCCTATAAATGCCAATCAAAATAGCTTCCTCGATAGTTCCTAAACCATCAACTCTTTCTTTCTTCAACCTTTGCTTCAATCTCCAACAACTTTTTTTTTTCTTACAATCTTCAACAAACCTAACCACAATAAACCAAACATGGTGGTTTTATCACAGCCAGTCGCTTTAGATAACCACATATCCGTAATCCCAACATACAAGCCAGTTCCGGTTCTGACTTCCCATTCAATCCCTGTCGTGGACCTTACCCACCCAGAAGCCAAAACCCGTATCGTGAAAGCCTGTGAGGAGTTTGGTTTCTTCAAGGTTGTAAACCACGGAGTTCGACTCGACCTCATGACCCGGTTAGAGCAGGAGGCTGTCGGCTTCTTCGCCTTGCCTCAGTCTCTCAAAAACCGGGCCGGTCCGCCTGAACCGTACGGTTATGGTAGTAAACGGATTGGACCAAACGGTGACGTTGGGTGGATTGAGTATATCCTCCTCAATGCTAACCCTCAGCTCTCGTCACCTAAAACCTCCGCCGTTTTCCGTGAAACCCCTCAAATTTTCCGGTAAACTTATCTCAGAAACATTACCTTCATCTTCTTTACACAACTATCAAAGAAAATATTTTTTGCAAAGACATTAACATCACGCATTTTCTTTATACATTTTTACAAAAAGAAACAGAGCAGTCCCCGTTTTCCGATTTTGGGCTATATTCAATGTTTCTAGAAACATGTGAGAAAGTGACAATCAATGGACCACCAACAAAATTTCAAGACTCAATTACCGTATCCATTGTTACTGAGAAAACCCATGATTTGTCCTGATGGGAAAAGGATGAAATCAGTTTCAATTTCTTTATCCACTTAAAAGTAGAAACAGGGGACTCTGTTTTACACTGTTTTTCATATTCCCCTGTTTTATTCTCTCTTGTCCCTTAAGAAGCAGAGAGAAAGTAACAAACTAACTGTCCTACTTAAGGACATCCACTGCATTTTCCATTTGAAACCATAAATTCAAATCAGTCACAGATTCTCCTTTTATGAGTAGAAACATAACACTTTGTTTATTCTTATCTTTTAATACTAACGAAATCTGACCATTGTGAGTGAAAAAAAAAACAGTGAGGCAGTGGAGGAATACATGAAAGAGGTGAAGGAAGTGTCGTGCAAAGTGTTGGAGATGGTGGCGGAAGGATTAGGGATAGAGCCAAGGGACAGTCTGAGTAAAATGGTGAGAGATGAGAAGAGTGACTCGTGCCTGAGACTGAACCATTATCCGACGGCGGAGGAAGAGGCGGAGAAGATAGTGAAGGTAGGGTTTGGCGAACACACAGACCCACAGATAATCTCAGTGCTAAGGTCCAATAACACAGCGGGTCTTCAAATCTGTATGAAAGATGGAAGTTGGGTCGCTGTCCCTCCTGATCACTCTTCTTTCTTCATTAATGTTGGAGATGCTCTTCAGGTACTTTTTTACTCTCTCTCTCTCTCTCTCTTTTTCTTTCTAATTTTTTTTTAAAAAAACATAAATTACTATGGATTTTATAGAGAATCTTTATGTATTTAAGATTTGATAGTTGTGTTTGAGACATTCCTGCAGTTTAACTGGCTGGTCAAAACCCATATAAGTATTTTTCAGTTTTATTTTACGATACAAATGTTTTCATTAAATTAAGTTAGTGTGTTTTCTTATACATACGAATATTTCTTCTTCTTTTTTTTTTTTTATTAAGGGAGTGATTGAGATCGGTGTGAAAGAAGGGTAGACAAAAATTCTCACATGATATTTCTCCTCGTCTCTTCTTTTTATTTATTTATTGTTTTTTAGAGAATATAAATATAAGAAAATCGAGTTTCTTTTTCTTATGTGTACGTCTACAGAATCTATGTATAGACTGAGCCTCACGTGACAATTACTGTTTACATGATGGGCATGTATGCAATATATTCTTTTTATAAGTGCCATTTCAAAACAAACAAAAACCATATATATCCTAATTGTGTATTCTTGTATCCTAATTTTGACTCCAAGAACCATTTTCAAAGTCTAATTAAAAATACCCGGTGATTACAGGTTATGACAAACGGGAGGTTCAAGAGTGTAAAACACAGAGTCTTAGCTGATACAAGGAGATCGAGAGTCTCGATGATATATTTTGGAGGACCGCCATTGAGCGAGAAGATCGCGCCATTGTCATCTCTTGTCCCTAAGCAAGAGGATTGGCTTTACAAGGAATTCACTTGGTCTCAATACAAATCTTCTGCTTACAAGTCTAAGCTTGGTGATTATAGGCTTGGCCTCTTTGAGAGACAATCTCTTCTCACTCATAGGTCTAATGTATGAGATTAGTCACGTTGATCTTTATCTTCCTTTGTATGATAAAACGTCATAATTACAACAACAAAAATATGACTAGTGTTTTGGAGGGAAAATGGCATTTTTCAACCCAAGTAAAGTTAGTTGTGTTTTTTTTTTTGTATACATATACATTGAGACAATGCTTATTTCAGCTCAGACCTGAAAACAATTCCAATGAACTACTCTAACTTAGCATCTAAGACGTTAGTCTACTTTGATTAACACCACGTTAATTAATGTGAATTCTCGTTTAATCAGTTGATATGTTAGCGAAAATATGTCATTGATGAACTTAATGATGTCGTTTAAAGTTGTATTTGTCTGAAACTACATTGAATTATAAAACTTTATTCTAACAACGCAAGAATGATGAAAACGATAAAAATAAAATAATTTAAATTAGGGAATTTACTCCAATACAAAATAACATCATTTTTTGCAATTTCAAACAAATACAGTTTTAAACAACGTTGTTTTGGATCATCAGCATCATATCTTAGCTAATATGTTAGCTGATTAAGCGAGAATTAGCGTTTGGTTAATTTAAATTGTTTTCATTTTTGGATTAAAATAAGCAGTAGCTGCTTTTTTATGGGTTGAAAACCCTTTTTCCCGTGTTTTGGATTAGTTTTTTTAATATTTTTGGTATGTTTTTTCGTTAGGCACAAAAGCATTAGGCTTGCTTATAGTTTGACCCAACCAAACTAACCTAAATTGTATCCCCTCATCTTCTTCTTCTTTTCTTTCTGCCTTATTTGTTTGTCTTTCTTGGAAGTAACAATTATTTTACTTTGCTATTCAATTATAACAAATGAGTTATTAGACCATGACTAATAGATGTGTTTGATATGTATATTTTTAATAGTGTAATTCATAAAATAAAACTATTAAATTATTAAAAATATATGTGAATTAAATTGAGTGGAAAACATTCAACTTGTTAAATAAAAATAAAATGGGACATGCACTGCCACATGTCAAATTGTGATTATCTTTTCCAGTTTTATGATTATTAAAATTATGTGATTATCTTTTCCAAACTATTCGAGCTTAATTATTTTGTAATAAATTATTTAAAAAAAACAAAAATTATATCAAAATTTATTATTTTATGATATATAAATAGAGATTAGTCTGTGCAATCATATTCAGGATTATATTAGATTACTCATCTTTGCGAAACAAATCATCGCAGCTGAAGATACTGTGGTAAAGAGTAATGAGAATGTTCAGGATTGGCTCAATGCTAACCAAGTTCCTCTTCAGCGAACCGGTTGACTGAATATCTATCGAAAACAACAAAAAATGGGAACGACCCAGACAAGGCTGGATAAGATGTAATTATAATTCCTCCCATCACAATAGTTGTCTTGATTCGGGTTTGGGATGGATTAAAAAAAAAACAGTACTAGGCTGTTCCAAGAATGTGGAACGGACAAATTATAAGGTCGCATGTCAATACAAGAAGCAACAGTACACCGCTCTGCAATGGGGAATGCATGTTCGCTGGTCATTGGGATATAAGAAGGTTGAATTGAAGCTGATAATGACATCCTAAATAGGCTCCTTAACTAGAACATGACAAATCTTAAACTCGGCCACTACATCAACACAATAAGGTAATGGAAGAACATGTTCACCTCTGTCAAATTTAGATAGATGAGTCGTCTATGTAATTAAAGTGCAGATTGATTAGTTCGATAGACTATTTATATTATTGAACAATGGTGTATCTATAATACATGTTCAAATTTTCTGATTAAATATATTTATGTGCTGATAACTTATCATAAATGACAAGATTTGATTGACAGGAAAATATAAAAACGTTATATTTTACTATAATTTTACGTGATTAAAGAGATTTTAAGTTTCTGTTTGTTGTGTAATTTAATTTTTTTTTATTATTTGTGAGTTGAATCTATTATACTAATTACGTTATATGTTTTTATTAGTTGTGTCCTGTGGTTGTATATGAAATTTTTGTAAATGTTTGTTTTAATTATGATTAATTTTATTTTTATTATTTGAAAAAATATTTATAATTATAAAATAAAATTATAAAATATGTAGTTTTTAATTATATTAGTTTAATTTTAATTGAAGATTGTTATTAATATTATAGATTAGATTATAAAATAAGAGTATGAAATAAAAATGGTAGGATAAGATGTTGAATTTTATTAAATAAAACAGTTGTACAAGTTAAAATTGAAATAGATGTTGAATAATTAGGTGGAAGAAAATAATATTTTTAAAAAAATTTATGAACCATTGTAGATAGTTTTATGCTTAAATTTACATTTTAACAAAAACGAAACAATAAAAGTGTTCCACTTTATGTATGTCCTCACTGTGTCCTCATGCAAGGAGATTATAAATATTTCTCTTTGCTTTTCTATTTTTATGGACTTGTCGTCCTTAAACACATGGAATAGAGCTTCGTGTTAAGCATGTTTTTTAAATATAGGTTTGTGATGACGCCAAAGCACGTACTCCAGTATTCTATCTAGCGTTTTTTTTTTCTTCTGGCATTAACTTGTACTATCTAAACTTAGGTGGTTTTATTTTGTCAACGTTGTTATCCGTTACATCTATTAATTTCTATAGCTTAATGTCTTATAACATGTTTTTTTTTGAAACAATGTGTCTTATAACGTGTGAAGACCTTAATTTCTTATAACATATGAAGCTGGTATTAACTAGATAGTTTTAAGTATCTAATTCACAATTTATGGTTTACTCTTAATTATATTTATTTATACGTGGATGATCACACATGTCCAGAAACTTGTGTTAAAGTCTTCTAGTCAAAAAACCATCAGATTTGTCATGTAAAGATTTAATATTTATACTGTAATATTTTCTTAGAAAATGTGTGTGTATTTTGTTTTCACTTTTCCATTATGTCTAAAGCTTCAATTGGGATTAATTCTTTGTTTCTCAATTTTATACCAATTATGATGAAGTTTTAGTCAATTTTTGGACATATTAATTCCATTCCGTTTTTTATTTTTCATGAATTAAAAAATAGATGAAGAAATAATTTCCTTTTTACTATTGATGAATTACAAGTGGTAGCAATAATTTCTCATTCATTTATATTTTTTCAATTCAATTCTATAAATGAAACTTTGATTATTTTTTTCCTATTCTTTTGATTCATTAAGTGGTTACCAATGGGAACTTAAGTAACATCTTTACGTAGAACCTCTGTTTGTCCAACTATACTCCCAAATTAAAACAAATTAAATATTTTATAATTCATATGATTATGGATCTGATCCGTAACACAAAGATAGAAATATTTTATAGCTCTTAAAGATGACTGTATATCCAGAAATGCCATAAAATGACGGTATAAGAAGAAAACAGTTTAGTTGTTGAATATGATTACTAAGAGAGGAGTATATAAAATTTTACCGAGATGGTAAAATATTACCAATCAAAATAAATGCTATAGTAAAAACTACATGTACAGTTTATTAGTATTATATTCGAGTAAAATAAATGCTATAAGAAAATTATAAGTGAGTATAACATTTGTACTGAGCCAAAGGAAATACCAACATTATCTTATAAACATAACGTGACGGAGTGCTGCTACTAGGAGAATGACGACGATTACATGTGTTTGAACATAATTAGTTGAATTTGTCGAAAGATTTAGTAAGAGTGTAAGACGATTAAGATTTTATTTGTAAAAAAGAAACAAAGAGTTGTTTTAAATTGAAACAATTGGGGAAAGTCAAGTGGTGACCACATAGAAAAAGGTGAGACAGTTGCTCGGGTTCTTACAGCTTTTATAGCTGTACGAAACAAAACAGAAGTGTACAGGTACTGTCGTAATGTCGTTGGTTATGACTTTCATTTAGGCACCAATACCCATTTTCATTTCACTTGTTCCTTCATTTTTTTATTTCTTGTTGCTTCATTATACCTAAATATATCTTAATTTCTTTATATAACGTAGTTATATCATACATTCCTAAATCCTTAATTTTTAGTTTATATTTTGAAGAAGTTTAGTTAGAACAAGTTTTGAAAACCGTTGAAAAAAATAGTTTGTCGATTTCGCACAAAAATATTGCAGATAAACCTACAAGATCCTTTTTAATTAATTTACATGGAGCAGTAAATCTATCATGAAAACAGTTTTGGTCGTCTCTGGTCAGACTTTCAGGTAGTGAATTAAAATATCAAAGGCGATACATATTTCATATATGTTTTTGTTTTTGTTTTTTTTCTTGTAACTTTATATGATCCGTGATAATCTCCTTCACTAGATTATATAGATAAATTAGTTGCATAGTATATTAATTAATATTGTTAATATATCGTATGTCCAATAGTAGACTATCAATTTAACAAAGTTGCGGTTGTACAATGGTGGGTCGAGTGTGCTAATATATCCAAGATAG
Organism: Streptanthus diversifolius; assembly: GCA_039880935.1. Lineage (NCBI taxonomy): Eukaryota > Viridiplantae > Streptophyta > Magnoliopsida > Brassicales > Brassicaceae > Streptanthus > Streptanthus diversifolius. The sequence goes on along the minus strand of JAXGFM010000014.1, from coordinate 22,716,989 downwards.
GTAGCTAGCTATTGTACTCCCTTTGCCAACTATAGATGGTCACACAACTGGATATTTTGAAGTTTTGGATAATTTGATGTTTATTCGTCAAAAAAAATATAAATACAAAAGAGGCATACTTCAAATATCAAAAGAAAAAGGTGTTCCAGAATTTACAACAAGTTGTTTTCATGAAGTTACCACGTTGAAATCATATAAAACTACATAACGTAAATTACTACACAAGCAGCTATGTGCGCCGTATACTGAAAATGGTACAAAAATAAGATTCAGAACGCGTCTTGGTCAAAAACGCCTTACTCGCTAACATAATATACATATTTGTAATATTTCTTTGGATATTTTCTTACTCCAGTACGATTGTTTTGCCTGTTTTTATTTTGAGATTGTTTCTTGATCATATTAGTAAATTAACTGATAAAAATATTAATATTTTAATATATTATTATTATTTCTTTAAAGCAACGACACATATTTGAGAGAGTTTCTCAAATCAATTCTTGCAACTTTTATTTAAGAGTCGAATCTTACTTTTTAACATTCTCTTTCCTACTTTTTAATTTTTTATTATTAAAATATTTTGGAAAAACTTAGTTTAAGAATTTCCGATGCTCTAAAGCCCATTACGCCTCATCCTAGCTCTGTACAACTATTTGATACCAATTAATTGGTATAGGTATGGGCATTCAGTTTTGATTCGGGTAATTAAACTTTTCGGTTTTTTAGGTTTAGAGAATAAGAACTATTCGGGTATTTTTTATTTTCGGTTTGGATTCGGTTCGGTTCTACCTATATTCGGATCGGATCCGGATATCCATAATATATTTAAAAATAAAAAATAATTAAATTTAAATGAAAATTGGTTAAATTTTGACAAATATAAATTATTTTTTAGATATTTCAATTTTTTAGTGTTTTGATTATTTTGTTCTTAAATTAAATAAAAATTTTGAATTTATAATTATAATTTGGATATTTAAATTATTATAAATCTAAATACAGTTAATATATTTTAAAATATAATTATATTTCAGATATTTTGGATACCCATTCGATTTTTCGGTTCAGATTCGAGTTTGTTTTTTTAGATATAAGAGCTTAAAACCCGTTTATTTATTTTATCAATTATAAATTCGGTTTAGTACTATTTTTTTAGATTGGTTCGGTTCAGATTTTTGGATCGGATTATTTTGCCTGCCTACATATCAGTGTCATTGTAAATATGATAGACCTTAGCCTAATTAGTTCGATATAATCTGTTAGCATTATCTTCCCCACAAAGTCAGCATTGCTTTAAGTCTCGGTTTTTTGTTTTTAAAAAAAAAAGATTTAACTTTTTCATAAAAGGAAAGTCATTGTGCTTTAAAGAAAGAGTGTTTCAAAACCAGAAGAAAACACTCCCACAGGGAGAGACAAACAACGCTAAACAAGCGAGACCGAGACGAAATCCCAACAGGCCACAAAGAAAGAAACACCATCATCGCCGCCATCTCCGAGTAGTGATTATGGTGGTAAAAAAGCCCTAATGGTTTGACGAGAGAAAACAAATGATTATAATTTTTTTATCAAATCGTAAAGCTGATGATATCATTTGTTACTGTGGTTAACAAATTAAAGTAATCAACATAAAATTCCGGCAGTCGTAGCCACCGGACCAAAAAAATCTGTGATGACGGTTGAAGTTGAGAGGGATCAGCTTTAGAGAGAGAGAGAGAGAGACTCATGGACGTAAAAAATTAAAATATATATATATATCTTTCTTACAAGTGATTTAGAATGTATTCTTAGAAAATTTACGGTATTTTTGAAAAAAGAAACACCAAGATATCTGTGATAAAAAGAAAAAACCTTATGTGATCCATATATCCAAAAGAATAACGAAAAATATAAATTTAAATAAAAGTTTACATATTAAGAAATTATAATTTCTGAGAAAGAATTGTGATGATTTTTTTCACCATTTCCTATTATACATTTTCATGCAGTTATTTTAAACAATGTCATAAGAACATCTCCAATGTGATATTCTAAATTAAACTATTCTAAAGTGAACTTAAATTTTATTCTAATTTTTTCCATTTTTATAAATTGAATAATAAGTAAAAAATAAAAAATAAATATGATTAATTCATTTATATAATTTCATTTTTACTATTTTAAAATTAAAGTTAAAGTACTTTTGTGTTTTTTGTACATGGAAAAAACTAGATAGAAAGATGTTGGAAAACTCTTTGCCGCTCAAACTTTTTCAAGTGAACTAGAAAAACATGTTATTTTGTTGGTGTAGATATTATTATCACCAATTCTGAACAACTGTCACAAAATTCACTTTAGTTTTATCGTTTTGATATATACTATGACCTAAATTAGTGTTTCAATCTCAATATGCAATGTTGAAAGAATAAGACATATTTTGAGCACCTATCAATACACCTGCGTCATTATAACTGATGTATCATCTTTGTCCACAGAATTTATCAATCCTTTTCTACGAGCCATCTATATGGTACCAATACCCATACTTGACTGAACCATGGATAAACTAATATAGATCGCAAACATTTGAGCCTCTTCCTATAGCATTGATTATGTTTCTGCAATCTTAACAATTTTATGTGGACTTTGGTTGATATTACTAAATATTTTATATTATTTTTGTTTTTCCAAAGATATCATATCAGCCATTAGAAATTCCTATTTAAATTATATAGAGAAACCTCCAGAATAAATAATCTAAATTTTAGAAGATTAATGACATTAAAAATGTCTAGTTAGGGTGAGACTTGTGATATAGTCTATGTTTATATAGGCGGTGGACACTAAAATATAGCATGATTTATTGTTTCTTCCTCCATCCCACAACATGCATATTACATATCAAAATTAATTCTTGTACTCAAGTTTTTAGTTACTGATATACAACCTAAAATGAATTGCGAAATTAAATTGGTGGGACTTTAATTTTCACTCAATTGACTGTAACATGATAATATATGGGTCCAGAACAAAAAATTTCCGATTTGTACCAAGGTAGCTATGTTCTATGTTGTATCTTGATTGCATCCATAAATTTATGATTTAAAAAACCAACTGCTTGAGATACTTAAAATAAGCTCTACATCTTTTAGCATAATAATTTCTGAATCAATTGAGAATTTAACGTATGTATCCATGGTCAATCAAATGATTAACTTTAATAAATGATAATAATTATATTATTTACAAGTTGTTTATCTAGAGAGGCTGAAATCCACATATTCTTCCATACTGAAATGGATGATCTGTTTTTATCATTTTGATTAGTCTTTTGTTAACCAGAAATCAAGCTGAGATCATTTTCCAACTGTAGATGGGGAATAAGATATGATAGAGTTCAAAAGGTGTGTATTACTCAAATATTGATCTTTAAAAACTTTTAACTTTTAAGTAGAGAGAATCTGATTTAAATCATAACTATTTAGCCAATAAAACTGTGTTAAAATTTTCTAAAACTCAAAATCTAATTCTATCATTGCTTTTGTCCAAACAAAACTTTTTCCAAGACATCCACAAAAACATTTTCCAATGCATTTCTTTATGATTTACACCATAGCTCCATAAAAACTGAAGAATATCACACTTGTAAATTTAGTAATTACCGGTTTCAGTAAATAAAAGTAGAATATTATATGTATGGATAGCGTAACTGCTACTGATTTAATAAAAACCTATTTTACATCTTTTGATAAAAAAATTTGATGTTAAACCATTTATTCTATTATGTAGTCATTTACTCTTTGTTTAACATTTATCTAACCAATAATTTATAAATGATTCTACAAATTCATTTTCAATAACTCGCACATCTGAACAAAAAAGTGAAGTGTTTTCAAATTAGTTTTGACAAATTTTGGTAAATTTAAAATGATCAAAATTCTAAATGCATAAACTGATAGATCACGGGTTAGAGCAAGTAAAAACTCCTTATATAACTCAAATATCGAAGTTTTGAATGTCAAACTAATCATAAATGTAGATATAGTGCAACGTTGAAATGACGCGATGGTACTATGTTACAAACTTACAATTAAATCACGGTCCCGCTAGTTTTGTAAATGAATTGTTGTTCGACAGTTCTTATGGAGACAGTATATTCTTATCCCAAAACCAAGAATATTGACTTTTTAAACTTACGACTCATAATACTATGACAATATGTATTCGTTTAGTTGTTGTCTTATTGTTAGTTAATTAATATGATGTTTTAGTTTTGAACATTAACTAATAGATCGTACCAGCGCTATCAATCTAACTGCATATATACCCTCCAATTTAATACGTTGACTGGATGAAAATCATATGACACAATTACTTCTAACTCTGTGAATTAAGCATGACAATGCGACGCGTAAATCAAAATATTCTATGGAAGTAAGTGAACTCTCCTCTTCTTTTAAATGATTTTAAACAAATAATATTCAGAGTGAAAATATTTTTATTAAATGAAAAAGAGCAAAGATGTGATTGAGTGCAGTTTTTCTTAGTGCATATATGGGTCCAAAGCCAGCTCATGTTGGGCCCTTTTGTCTGAAGATTTTGCACGTCTTCAATAGACATTAAAAATAAATACTAAGAATTTTAAAGAGAAAAAATATATGGAAAGAGGGACATTCCTTATAAAATGTTATATATATGAAGTGTGATTATCACTGCACAACTGATGTGACATGATTATCCAAGCTTGTATATAATGTTCGATAATGAATAACAAATACAGCTGTATTCTTTTTTACATGAATAAAAGCTATTCTATCAATTTAATAACGATAGATCCAAAATTCATAATTAGAAATATACAATAACATTGAAACTTGGAAGAAGTCGATTTTTAAGCTACTAGAGAATGTAATTGTTAAGATAATAACAGTGAATGTAATTGTTAAGATTTGATCCTTGACTTATATTCCGTATAATAATTTCATCAGTTAAATTGAAATTAAACCACAAAGTTAATTTAAAAAAATTAAAATAAAATAATTTTAGATTAGAAAAACAAATAGTTTGTGCTATGAAAACTCATGATGCTTAATCCAATCTACTTTGGGTTTATAAATGTACTTCTGCAAGATGAATGTATATCTTTATGTACTACACAATCTAATTAAATTCATGAACCACACGATGTAGAAAAGACAATTTCGCTAATGTTTGAAACTGCACGAAAGGACTTGTTATAAATGTTTTTGTTATTGTTGGATGCCAGGTCATCATATTCATAGTTTTGGAAGTTATAATGTGTTAGCTAAATTTTAAAATATTTATGCGGAATCATCTAGATATAAGTAAACATATTTAAAAGTATAAAAGCTAATCTGATTAATATGGGAAATGAAAATTTGTAATTACTTGTCGAGATTAAGGATAGAGTTTCGCTTACTGTGACTCCATGTGAACACTTTAAATAACAAAAGTATGACTTTCTATGTATAAAATAATTAGTATGGATTTAGTTTGTAAATATAGGAAACATCTTTTTACTTTTGAGTAATAAGCTGTGACTACTTTAAAAATGGTCATCTTTTGATTAAAATAGATTCTTGATAGGAAAACTTCATAATCCAAATTTAAACTAGCCATCCTATATCTAACCACTCCTGAGTTCTCTTTAAAACTCATGAAAAAGGGAAGAGTGAAGCTTTTTGACAATTTTGTCCAATGTTTTTCCTCTTTATGGAAATCTTTTGACATTCTTTGCATATAAAGTTGGGATTTTTAGAGTTCAAAATTCTTCTAAAACCAATCTTTTGTGGGTTCCAAGTCATATCATAGTTTTATAATCTATTATAAGTTCTAGGCTAGTTTTTAAATAAAATTAAATACTATAACTTAGTTGGTTTTTTTTGTCAACTTATCCTACTAGTTTTAATATCCTTTTTAATATTGCGGGGTGTTGAATTCGATCCCCAGATATGTGTCATGAATTTCAGGAATGACTATCATTATACCACATGATTCATATATTTAATTAGGTTTAAAAACACACTTTTTCTATTCAAATTTTAACGAAGAAAAAAAATCATACTGATGTTTTCCACATAAACTGAGGTTTGGGGTTCGAATCCAGCATCCCGCATATTATTGGGAATATTAAAGTCATTAGACTATGTTGACAAAAAAAAAAAACTGCAGTTTTAAATATAATGATTAAATTGTTCAAGTATTTTTTTTGGTAAACAATATTGTTTATACAGTATGTAAACCACAATGTGCTTAAAAAAAATAAACAATGAAACAGATATATTATGGAAGTAAAAATATTTGATTAAAAAAAATATTTACTAAATAAGAGTTTTGAAATTTCGTACTTTATGAAAGGTCTCAAACTCCCAATAGAAAAATGGAAGAAGACACGTTAGATGCTTTCTTCGCCTTCATCACGAAAACGTGAGAGTTTCTGAATCTTCGGTCCATAATCTATTTCAACACTTAAACTTAACCTTTAATAAACTTGTGTCCTAAAAGAGGTCTGAACACGAAGAAACCCTTTTCTTAATTTTACCACAAAACCACCACTCTTTTGGAAGTTTTACAATCATCCTCCCTTTTTGTTTCCTCAGCATCGTTTCTTTCTTCAAAAATGAAACACTTTGTTCTGTTTGTTTGTGGGCTGTATGGTTTTTAGTGGTTTTATGTCTTCTGCATCGATGTTCTTTTGTGAGCCGAAGGCACAATATTATTATAGCCCATTAACTAGCCCATTACAAGCATGTTTTGGAGGCGACACATTTATTTTACACTAAGAAGCCACGTCTTAATGGTGATCTTTTTTAAAATAGATTAATCAATAATTTATATCAACTTATTAAGAACGTGAATTACGTAAAACCAGAGGATCAACGATTGTAATTGTGATAAACAAATTTCTAATAAAAAAATGGAAAAAAAGAAATAAGAAACACAGAGAAAGAAGAATCAAACAAAGGAAGACGAACAAAAAAATAAAGAAAAAATAAATGGCTTATCGGAGAAGACAAGGGATCACGAGAGCTTCAACATTCAAGGACGATATCTATAATCAACCACCTGATCACGATCACGATGATCTCAAAGGTCACTATAATGGCGGATCATCCTTCAGATCTTCTCAATCTTTCTCTTCTCATTCTTCCCTTGCCGCTCAAGCAATCCGCGCTTCCTCTGCTCTTAACTCCGATTCCAATTCTCAGGTCTTTCTCTCTCTCTCTCTCTCTCGAATGAGAAGTTACTTTTCCTGCAAGAAACAAAAAAAACCTAAATCCGTGGATTTGCAGGTGCGAGGATTCACGGCTTACGAGGATGCGACGAAGAACGAGAGTCGCGGATTCTGGGGAATCCTAGCTCAGAAAGCGAAATCAATCCTCGAGGACGAAGAAGAGCAGCAACAAAACGTCGTCGTTGTTTCCGAACCCTCGAATAATAACCCTACGATACGCAAAAGCATAGACAAAATCACGACGTCGCTGAATCAGATTGGAGACAGTTTTGAGAAAGCATTCGAGGAAGGTCGTACGATCGTAGCTTCTCAAATCAGACGAAAAGGATCAGATCTAATGGATTCATCAGAGAACAATTACAATCAATCCTCTGGATCAAACAGTCCATGGCAACCATTAACGCAACCAAACCCACACGAGTCTCAACTCAAAGCTTCTCGTGACGTAGCCATGGCTACAGCAGCCAAAGCCAAACTCCTCCTCCGCGAATTGAAAACGGTTAAAGCCGATCTAGCTTTCGCTAAAGAACGGTGCGCGCAATTGGAAGAAGAAAACAAACGGTTAAGAGATAACCGGGAAAAGGGAAACAACAATCCAGCTGATGATGACCTAATCAGGCTTCAACTTGAGACATTGCTTGCGGAGAAAGCGAGATTAGCACACGAGAACTCCATTTACGCCAGAGAAAACAGGTTCTTGAGAGAGATCGTCGAGTATCATCAGTTAACGATGCAAGATGTTGTTTATATCGATGAAGGTATCGAAGAAGTCGCTGAGGTGAATCCTTCAATCACTAGAACGCTCTCCATGGCTTCCTTCTCTGCTTCTGAGTTGCCGTCGGTCTCTCCTTCTCCTTCGTCTCCGGCTTCGCCTTCTCGCCTTTCGGTTTCTGATATTTATCCGGTTTTGGTTCAGCAGAGTTCGCCTAGTGATGTTGTTACTGCTGATGAGAGTCCTAAACCGGTTCGACCACCTTCTTTGGGATACACAGATGATGGTAACAGACCATCGTCGCAGCTCTCTGTTAAAATTTGAAGAGTTGATTATTTATACCACTTTTGATTTGTGTCTATTTCGAAATTCTTTTTGTTGTTATTTGTAGAATTGTCATCTTTTTGATATCTTGACTTCATCTTGGTTATATTGTGTAATAGTTTTTTATTGGTTCTAAACAATTTTGCCGTCTACATCCATGTAAATCTCCAAGGGAAGTTTTATTGATTTTATTTTTTTCGAACTATGGAACTAAATAAAATGTTGTAAATATGGTTTGGGCAAGAAGAATGAGGCAAGAATATATGTTCAAATTTCAACTTACAAGAAACCACGTCTCTACGTATTTTAAAATCTAAAAAATTAGAGTGATTCATAAAATTGGTCAACTATGTGTATTTATATGTGGATCTCGTAGCCCATCTCACTGTTGGAACCAACTATGAGTATATATGTAGGCTGTTGGTTTGCTTCAGTCTATAACAATCTTTCATATCATTGAGCCATATGTTCTTAGGCTGCACAATCATGAACTCAAGATTTCAATCATTTGCAAGAGTCTACAATCTTCTTGTAATTTCAAAACACGAGTGGCTCAGAGAATCTTCTATGTAGTTACTTGGGATATATTAAACAAGTCTTCAAATTCTTTAGAAAACAATTGACATCCAAAACAACAAAACCAACATACGATCAAACTCAAAAGTTTATCGATGTTTTGCTTTTGACTTTCATAGATACGATCACTAGAACCTAAATCCACACGTGCTTGACGGCAAAAAAGACGACTAGTGAATCGCCCTACTGGTCACAGGAGCTTCACAAACCTTTTAAAGGATCTCCTGCTTTGCCTGACCTAGTATCTGTCCAAGCTTTGGCTATTGTCTTCTTCATCTCTTCATCTCCTCCCTCATACATGTTCTGCAGAATATTCCACCAAACAAATAATCCATAAGCAAAACTAATGAGAAGTTACACAAACATGTTTCTCAGCCTCCCGAATCAGGATGGATGCTAACCTTCATCAAGTCCATGATTCCAGCCATTGGGTCTTTATCTTTCTCAAAACTAGGTTTAATCTGAACATACAAAGAGCATTACCATTAGTTTCACCAAACAAAAAGCTCCACTACGATATTATATGTGTTCTTCAGTTATAGGTTTTTTACCTTATCTTCTTTGTGGTGTATGTCAATCCAGCTTCCTCTCGAAGACTTGAACATTGTGATAACTATCCTCTTAGGCTTTACAAGCACTTTACATTTCTCAGGGACAATCTCTTTGTGCAACTTCGGAATGGCACATCGGTAATTCTTCCCTTGGACATCATGGATTTTGATGTCCAAAGACATTGGCTTGAACTCAGCTTGAACCTTATCCTCATCAACACCTTCCAGAGATATGTACACCTGGAAAGAAAAACAAATGCCGCAAGAAGAAAACCTCATCACGTACCCAAACAAAAGCATGATTGTTTCGATTCCAAAAATCCTCACAGTGGGACAAAAATTGAGTCTTGATTTGGGTAAAATATGATTGGTTTGGTTTACCTTGACTTTTTCATTGTCTTGATCCCAGCTGAATGTTCCCAGTGTTACATATTTCACTGCCGGAGAAACCGGCTTAACCGAAGAAGAAACCGGCATAGGAACCTCCACATTGACCTCTGGCTTTGTACTTGAACCGCTTCCAGACTCACTCAACTACAGAGAAGAAGATTTAAACTATCAGAAACCAAAGCAGAGAGTATCTAACCCAATCCAAGAGACATATTTATGATCATTTCGCCAATAGAACTCACATATATGTTTCACAGTGATACTTTTTCGTCTAAGTACCGACACAACCACTAGAGACTTACTATCTCAATCCAAGAGACAGATTCATAGAATTTCACCGACAGGACTCAAAAACTGTTTCACTGTGATTCTTTTTTTTCTTTATTAAGATTCAACGAAAGCTGAATAAAATTCCAGAAACTGAGACACAAAAACACAAACACAGAGAATGAAATAGTTCTTGTCTGAACTCAAATCAAATCCAAGTTCTGTTACATTTCAGGTTTATCGAGAGATAAGAGGAAATAGTATTCTCTCAAACAGATAACCTAACCATTGAAGAAAACGATTACGGCGAAAAGAGAAGGATATAAAGGATTTGGTACCTTCTCCAAATTGCAAATCTCGGAGTGGATGAGATTGAGAACACGAGGTCTCTTGGCGATGTTCTGGAGTTGCCTGAGTTCGTCCAAATCAAGCCCAACTTCTTCCGCCATGGATATAATCAAGAGCAGTCTTTTGAAGCAAACGAAACGTTAGAATCTGCAAGGAGAAGGTTGATTGAGTGTATATATATATACACAATGAGAAAGGGCGATGTGAGTCTTGTGGAACGTACTAGAAGGCTTCATTATTAGTATAATTTTGTTTTCAAAATTAACAATCACTTTGAAGTTCTAAGATTCTTGGGCTCTGTTTTTTCATACATAGCCAAGCCCATTTAAACCCTTTTCTTCTGTAACATAAATAAGTCATTGTTTTCTAAATTATATTTAAAATAAGAGCAATATTCTAAGCTATTATAAAAATAATTTTTGTTTCATAAATATATTATTTGGAAAATTTTATAAAATAACACAAGGTTTAGATTTAGAAATATATTATTAAGGATTTATTAAAGGTTCCTAAACAATTTACTGTCCTAAACTTTTAGTAACATTTTAAAAAATTTAAAGCTCATAATAATTTCAAGATATTTTTGGTAATTTTCTGGGATAAAAAACATAAATATTTTATTTTGAAATTTTTTTTTTCAAATAGAATATACCATATGTGTTTTGTCAACTAGAACAATTTGTTTTCTTCGATTTTTGCTACTGCAAAATTTATATGTAAAAATATATGTTACTTAATAGTTTATCGTCCATAGAGCTTTGCAATAACAATAATAATAATAATAATAATAATAATAATAATAATAATAATAATAATAATAATAATAATAAATCACAAACTATGCAAAAAAAAATTGTTTTTGTTTTTATCTCTTTACTCCTAGCTACATAATGCAACTTTAAACTTGATAACGATATTGATAATGTTGTTGTCGGAAATGCATCTGGCCTCCCAACATCTCACACACCTATTCAACATTTATTCCTTCCCATATTAGTGATTCAATCTTAAATCATGTTGACCAGCTTTATCAAACTTATCAGGAAGTAAGGGAATATTTTTCAGTTAATCTAGATAAATACATCCAATCAAATTAGATTAAATGGGTTAACTGAAGAGTATATGGTTTTTGTACATCCGAAATCGAAATTGCCAAATTTTATCTCCTTAAAAATACATCTACTTAGACTACAAGGTTTTGTTTATTTATCTTTTAGAGTAAAACCTAGTAAAAGAAATAAAGATAATTAACAATTGTTGTCTCATCCATCGAGCCCCTAAAAAGGATAGACAATTGTCACCATTTTATGGTTTGGTAAAATACTACTGAGCTCGACAAAGAAGGAGAGAAAAACATAAAATATTTTATTCTTGCATTATAAAGTTTTGATCAAAGAATTAAAGGATACATAATTGATATCATGTATGAGCCAAAGGTATCCATGTGCCAACATGGAGTTTGATTGACATCTTTCTATAACTAATATGAGCTTCACTTGTCTCTCCTACGAATAATTCATTCAATCATGTGGACGCATCTACAAAAATTCTCCCTTTTCACTTTTGACAATATTTGGGAATTGGATATTACATAAAAAATGCACATATCTGGCGTGATTTATCATAAATAGTCTCAAGATCAGTATGAAGAAGAATTACCAAATTGATTATTTGGTAATATATGTGATCTTTATATTTCTGACTAGTGGACTTTAATAATTTAGGTAAGTTTTGTTGACAAATAAAATGACTGATGGATCAAATGGTCTCTAATTATTAAATTATTGACATAATTCTTTTGGGGTTTAACATAAACCAAATTACCATTTAGATAATAGAAAATTGAGTTATATTGTGCAAAGTTGAATGATTAATATTTATAACCATTAAAACATATGTAACAACTCACTGTTTCAATTAAAAATTAAGATATATACAACAAAAGGGTTTGTTTTCACAAATTTCCTCTAAATTCAATGGAGCTTTTTAAAGAATTTGTTAGTGGAATTTCCAAATGGAAACTCAATCTAACCGGTGAAGTCAAACGGTAATGGAATATACGAACATAGAAAGGAATAGGAAAAGCGATGAAAGTATTCATAATATAATAAAACATGTTGGCGAAAACAAATAACACAATTGTTGAGTCCGGAGGAAAAAGAAGAAAATAAAAAATTTAATAAAAAAGAGAGAAAGCTCCTTTGAAAAGTGACGGCCAAATGACTATTGTCAAAATGCTGACGACTAAAAACATGGTCATGGAATAAAAGTTGGAACCGTCCATATCTATTGATATGCTTCCTAATAAAATAAGTTTTGGTTCATTTTTTTTTTTTTAATAATTTCCAACTGCTTCCTTCCTCTCGTTAGGAATAAGAATCACTCCTCTTTTACCTTCCAATGAAATTAGGCAAATTAATTGGTGAATTGATGAATATTCCAAACACATGTACACTATAACATATTCATGTTACGTGTCTCATGTGCATATAATAATATTGTCATGTCTGCGTATAAGTACATATATTATATATATATATAGATGTGTGTGTGTATGTATATGCATTCTATATATCTAATGCATGCATGTGTGTGTAAGAGCAGATGATAGTATACTAAAATATCGTATGTTGAAGGTGAGATGAAAAAGGGAAGGCATCGTCTAGTCTAAGGCTGATGGATTCCACGTCCAAAAGATAAAAGATATAAAAGATAAAAGAGCCTTCATCTCCTTATACTGTAACCAACTATACCATTATATAATTATACTTTAAAGTAGTAAATGTAGTGTCGACAAAAAAATTATGAAGGAGCTGTTAGGTTGTGTAATCATATATTATATCTAGACGCTGCAGCTACACGTAATATTTAGATGGAATATCGAGATATTATTTACTTTTAGTTTTAAGTTTTACATCTAGATATTATATTAGATGTAATTTTTTTTTGTTTGTGAGTTTCTTACAATACCTAGATGTATTCATAACATGACTAAAAATACATATCATATAATAATCATATTATTCATAAATTAGATTTCAACAAAATAATTATTAAATATTTTAAAATTTATTTCAATTAATATAAAACGTGAAAAACTTCAATTTTTTCATATTAGAGGGAAAATTTATTTCCTTGATTTTAGTAGAAAAATGAAAATTTTCATTTTAAATTTTATCGGAAAACATGAATTTTATGATTTTTGTGAAAAAAAACGATTATATAATTTTGGCAAAAAATAATGATTTTATTGTTTTGATGAAAAATATAATTATATAGTTTTGATGGGAAAAATGTTTTTATGGTTTTGGTGAGAATAAATTATTTTAAAATTTTGATCAAAATATGATTTAATGAAAATAAGTAATTTTGTGGTTCTTGCAAAAAATATTATTTTGTTGTTTTATTAAGAAACAATTTGGGTAGAATATTACTGAAAACATTATTTTCAGTTTTTATAAAAATATTGTTTTGTAGTTTTGATTAAACTGCTATTCCAGAAGTTTAGTAAAAACAATAAATTTATAAAAAATAAAATTGTGGTTATATATAATTTCTTATATAATTTTGGACGTACTTTGATGTATTCAAACTCTTATTTCAAATATATCTTAAATATTTAATTATTTCGGATGAATTTTGTTTTGCAACCAGATTTTGTATTTAGGTACACCTTTTAGTTTGACAAAACTAAACAATAGCTAATAACTAAATGTTGCATCTGATAATGAAACGAACCACTAATTTAGTAGTAACAATTAAATTTATTGCTTCAAATAACCGCAGTGACATGGGTTTTTTTTAACATATGAAATTATTTTCTAAAGATCTATCTATAGCGCTACCGCTTCGGACTTTATTTTTATATACAAAATTTGTGTGTAGTCTTTTGAACTTGTTCCAAAAACATTCGGTTCTCAAGAGTTTGTTCACCTTCAAAATTAATCTCAAATTATATGTAATACAATATAAAATTAACCATTTTACATGAAAATGTGCGAGGAATTTCCTTTTATTTTGGACTCCTTAATGAAATTGTACCTTTGGATTTAAACAATAAAATACAATCGTTCACATGATTCATAATTGTGTTACCTTTTTGATGGATGTAGAACTTGTGAAAAATTCTACAAATTATATTACTGTTTAAGAAATTTTTTTTTTTGTTAACCAGATAAAATCTCTGAGCAAACTTAAATTAGTCTTGTACGATTTATTATTTTATATTATTAATATTTATAGATTATTAGAAATAATTAAAATTATTGTAAAAAACTTGAATTTGTTGAAATTATGTAACATAATTGTGGTCATTTCTGAAATTTATCACATACATTTGGAATTTTAATATATCTCTCATAATGTTAAAGAATATATTAAAGTCATTATGATAAATTTGACTTTACAAAAAAAAAATAAGTTTATAAAAAAATATTCATAATAAATTGTTTAACTACTAAATCACCACCATTTGATTGTTATTATTATTATTTTGAATTTTTACTATTTTCTTTATTTTGTTTTTTAGTTTTCAGAATTAAGTGATATAAAAATAAATTGTATCTTCCTTTTCTTTGTGCGAGAAATTTGTATCTTCTATAAAACTATATATTTGATTGTCATCATACACTTTATATGTTATATGGACAGACCCATAAAACATTTTTATGTAGACAATGAAAACTAATTAAGACGTCTAATAATAAGAACAATACAGTCTTAGAATATGGATGGTCAGTTTCTTTTTACACATTGGATTCGCTTTGCAGTACTTTATCCCCTTCTCAAGTTGATTAAACTCGGAACAGATTTGCTGATAGTTTTGTTTTTCCTTCTAAAATCATCTGAGACACGTTGAATATAATATAATTCTTCTCGTTGAAAAAATGAACTCTCTATTTACACGTAAAAGCTCTCTCGATTTTGTTTCTGCTTCTAGTACGGTCTTCTAATTATCATATGAATGGCTATCAAATAAACGCATTTCATGTATATCAACCGTTGCTTTCCCTTCTTTATAGCCTGTTTCAAATAAATAACAATAAATAAGTAATAATTAAGACCACAAATTTTCAATTAATTAATATTAGCCAAAACCAAACGGTGAGGATAATCATAAATATCACATGCTTCAGTAAGTACTAATCATATCGCTCCAAGGAATTTGAAACTTTATCGTTATTAATTATAAAAATATATTATAGAAAAACCGAGCTTTTCAAGTATTAAACGTCACAACTAGAAGAAAAAAACGTCACAATGTTCTTTTTTAAAAAAAACACGCCACAATTTGTATAAGTACTGTTTTTTTTTAGAGAATGTTTCACGACCAAAGCTTTTTATAGGGTATTTAATACTATATTTGAAGACCAAATAAAAGAAATATATTACTAGGGATCTAGTAGAAACAGAGTAACTAAAGTCTAGTGTTGATACATACCGTGGAGGCAGAGGAAGTGAGGGAAATAATAGAATTAGTTGAAGAAGTAGATGATTGTGATGTTGACGATGATGACGATGATAATGATAATAATCCTACATTGTAAGCCATGGTTTCATCAGGCTGATACAATCCATAGTTTCTCTCAGAGGTTGGTCCTGGTTTAAGGTCTTCATTAAAGAGAGCAAAGAGATAAACATCAAGTCTCATGTTTGGTCTCAATGGGGTTCCTTCACTCTGAAGTTGCCTCTTTAGAAGATTCTTGTTATAAACTGCCGCGTTGGCCACGGTTGCTCCAACCTCATCCCCGTCGCCTTTAGACGGCCAACCAGTCTCCGAGACCCCAACCTCGATATCTTTAAAGCCAAGCCTTGCCATGGCGAAGATCACAGCGTCTACTTGAGCATAGAGCATGTTGTCGTAGTGGTACTTGGTGTAGGGGTCAACCATTCCAGGGTTAGGGTTGAAGAGTACGTAGTCTAATGGGATCTTTGTTGGGGAATCCTTGTAAGCGAAGTAAGGGTAAGCATTGATCCAAAATGGGGATTTCGTACTATGCAAGAAACTTAGAAGCTGCGTCATTACGCCGGCGACTTGCGGCCTAAAACATCCGGCGGAGGGAGGGTAAGATTCTTGAAGGACTGATAGTGAATTCGGAGTCGATACTTGAATGTACTTGTCTAGACCGGTTTGGACGAGAGCAGCGTGAATGCTCATCATTGCAGGTACAAGATACCTTCATAGCAATAACAGGCTGAATACGTCAAGATTTGAAAAGGTTAATATGCTTGAGGAATGTGGTGATGTATGTAACAAACCCTATAAGGCTTGAGTCGTCGTCAGTATATAGTTCGTTGCCGACTGCAATACCGCCGATCTTGGTGGCCGGAAAGTAGGGTTTGATACGGGACGTGACCCATTGGAGAGCTTGTTGAGGGTCGACTAAGCTGGGAAGCATTTGGTTTTCGACGGTGACGAAGAGCTCTATGTTGGAATTGGCGAATGAGGTTAAGACTTGAGGGTTTGTATCGTAGATTCTTGTCTTGTTGATATGGAGTGAGCCCAAGAGTCGTAGAACTTTGTCTGGTGGAGGAAGATTGTTGCCGACTTGACCGTAGTTTATGCCAAGAGAGGTGACCCTTTGAAACAACAATCCACGTTCTGTGAAGAAAAATGGAACAGAAATAGAATAAGTGTAATGTCAGACTTAAATTACGATAATGGATTTTTTTTTGTTAGACAGAAATAAACTATATATATATATATATAAATATACCTAAGAATGGTAAGGAAAATAGAAGAAGAACAATAGAGTTGGTCATTGCAATTCTGCTAAACATCTTAGACATGGAGGAGAGAGAGAGAGATAAAGACTGAGGGAGTGTTTTGTAAGAGAATCAATGCAATGAAATGTGGGGATAGATATAGAGGAGAAGAACTGAGATGGGACCAAGTCGGGCACGAATAATGTAATTTTATAATTTAGAGATAAGTATACTTTACTTTGCCTGCCTAATTTTGTATTTCTGTTAGACATAGGGTCTTCTAAAAAAAAGTGAATATATTGATTCATTTTAATATAATTTTATTTTAGGTTTTATTACTTATTTTTGTAATGGGGGTAGGTTTGGCAATATGTTTATGCTATGGAAGTCTACTGTAAAAATAGTGTTTGTCAAAAACATTATTTGCGAGGCAACATGGGTTTCATCAAAAATATTTGGACCCAATAAAAAAAAATGACATCTTAGATTGTCTCTTTCCAACACATTACCAACTAGGTCAGTCCAAAAATAAAAATAAAATTGAAAAAGAGGCCTAAAGAGGACACTTTGTTCAGACAAAGGCAAAGGTGGGAAAAATTAAATTGCCCACTATAATGGGTTTTTAATCTTAACAAATGTCTTTGGCTTTGGCAATATAAATTGGAGGATCCCAAATTTGGTAGTTGGGTGAACGAAGAAAATGGAAATAAAAGAGTAGAAATCACAACATCATAATGAGAAGAGGTATATGTATAAATGTTTGTCGTGGTAATGTAAATTTGAAGATAAAACTATTAATTATAACTATAATATAAGTAAAACTGTCTGTCACAAAACTTTGAGGTGTTAGTAAACAAAATACATATCCTACTTTTAAAAATCGTCAATTTATATATTTACAGCCTAATTGGTCCAAGCCAATAATTTAGTTGTCTGAATTTAATAATGCAATTTATTTTTCAGTTTGATATTGAAACATTGAAAAACAACGATAGCTCAGGTGATGATTGTAATCCAATGTCTTCTTGTTCATATAATTACAGATTGAAAGTAACATTTCACGATTTTTTTTTTTTTTTTGGAAGTTAGGGTTGTTACTTTTCTTCTGGAACGACTTAAGTTCTAAAATTTTAAATATTTATTCAATGGATTAGAGATCTGAAAAACCTTTAATATAAAGTAGCTTTATGGAATGATGCAACAAAGTGACCCAATTTTTATCTTTACGTAACCATCCCAAGAATCTAGTAACTTTTGGAAGATGAATTCCACTAACCTTACTTGTTTATTTGTTACCATTGACATATATACACACAAATATACATTAATTTTATCTATATATATACAATATGTGAATATGCATATATACTTGTTTTGGAACAGAACAAATAAGCTGATGCGAGTGGTGCGCTTTATGACATCTTTGATTCCACCGATCCGGTTTTACCACCATTTTTTTTTCCTGGTTCTAATATAAAAATAAGATAGGTTCTTAAATCTTGAAGCTAATCAAATATCTATACATAAATTTAGCAATTTGGTAGTTATATTTGAATCACGATCCTTATACTTTATTTTCTATGTTCATAAAAATATGTTATGTTAACAATGAGGTTGCTATTACTAACCATTATCAATACTTATATCCGAGGAGAGTTACGGCTAATCCATTTAATAATTTATAAGGCATTACCAATTGAAAGATTATTGTGTATCATTAATTATCTTGTCACTGTTATTTGAAATAATTATCATATTTTTGGGTTTTCTTTTTCTTTTGTGTTCCTATTAACATGAAACAAAAAATATCATGTATTATATTTTTTTCTGAATTAATCTTTTATGTATGTTAATTTTTTTCTTTTTTTATCAACAAAAATATAAATTATAAAATCGATTTTTGAAACCAAACATGTGATTCCATATTTATGTGAATGGTGTATGACAGCTGTATCTTGTGACTCCGTTGATTTTTTTTTTTTTAACACAGGTTGATTTATTTATTTAAGTTAAAAAAAATATTTTTCTTAAAAAATTGATACAAATATATAGGGTTTTCTACATTGTACCCAAAAAAAAAAAATTTTATCATTTTTTTTGGGTGCAAACTAGTTTCCTTACCATTATCTTCTAAACTTTATCCAATAGTTTGGTGAGAAAGAGAAGATGGACATTACTATTTTGTTGGAAAATAAATAAAGAACATTGCTATTTATGAGGAATAGATGTGATAGATGACTAATGAATTAGTGAGGTTGGTGGTTATGACTTATGACAATTATAAAATCAGCCTAACAGAAAATTCATGGTAAAGAGAGAGAGAGAGAGAGAGAGATGGAGGCGAAAAGGATTGGTCCTTCCATGAGAATTGAGGGCACATGCATGCTTGATTACTCAACAAAATAATTGATAATTCTGTCACTAACAGTCCACTAATTCAATCTTTTGAGTTAAGTAATATGGTTAGGAATCAATCTCTGCCGGCTCTTTTTCACTAATCTGATCTTTCATATAAAAACTGTAACACCCGATCTCTCGGAAACCAAAAAGTATAAAAGTTTTATGTTATCTAATTGAGACAGCCAATAAATGTATATATACGCAAGTTCTTGAACCTAATAAAACACATCTATCTAATATGTAAATTGTGACCAAAGTACATTTGATGATGCATACAAGATATATAATCGAAATATAAATATATACATATATCAAGATAATTGTATATTTTGCTACGATCATTTTTATGAATTAGAAAGTGTAGATCACATTACGTCTAGGTCTTGCCGGTTTTTTTGGGTACAAAACCCATAATTTCCTTACACAATATGGGTTTCCTACAATATAGTCTCTCTCACTAATAACACAGGTCTTGTATTTAACAAAGTGCACTGGAGTATAACAATTAACAGAATGGAAACAAGGGACGATGTTAGGATTCATATTGAAAGTCAGAAGGAATCTAATACAATATAATATATATATATATATATATATATATATATAAGTGATATGAGTTAATTTGCCACCTGATTTTTAATAAAAAGCCTATAAATATTACCATGATATCATAATTCAATTATTCGATACAAATATATATGGCAGTCGATATAAGATTTATGGTCGGTCCTAGCGTAAAATTTGATATGAAATGGATCATTGAAAAGCCATCATCTCAAAGGGATATGCTATATCCCATATTAAAATTTAGAATGTTTTTAAATCAATATATAAACATTAGACCAATCTATTTGTTGGACATGAAGTAAGATATAAGCGACATGAGTTAACTTATTCACTATCAGTTACTTTTGATTTATAATTCCATAAATCTTAATAGTGTTCAGTGTAACTTGTAAGAAATTACTACTAATTCCTTGGAAGATGATGGAATATATGTAGATGTTCCTGATCTAAAATCTTTGTAAAAATAAAGTCATGCAATTCCTAGTATATATGCACGTCAGCATGTGATCTGACTGGTAAAAGAGATTTTGAATAACGAAAGCTTGAAAAAGCAAAGAAATTAGCTTTGATGTTTATGCAAGAAAAGTTACAATATGTACTACAGAGAAAACAAGAATATCATAAACATTAACACATTAAAACATCATATCTAGAATAATATCTGATCGGACTTAGAATTTATGCCCTATATATGTATTAATTCACCTATTGATTTTGAATTGGATATCTATGAATTTAACATGGTTTTAGAACTAGATTTGTTGATCTAAATAGGATTGTTCAAATAGGGTTTATATCGTTCTTAAATATGATTTGAGATAAATTGGGAAAATCTTTATCTTGAAGGCGCATATTTAAAATTCTACATTGGAAATATAAGGATTTAAAATTATATATAAATGATATGAACCAATCAAAACACTATCAATTGGTTTTCACTTGAAAAACCGATGAACTTAATAGTATTTTTTTCCTTTAAAAATTAGTAAGAAATAAAAACTATAAAAATATGAAATAAAATAATAAGCAAAAAGAAGAAGAAAAGAGATGAAAGCATATGCTTGTGTATCTTCCATCGCTTTAATTCCTGCAATGAATCTACAAAATGTAAAGAGTTAAGACCAATGTGGTCAATCTATCATTTTCCATCTATCCCACGTTCAAATTAAGTTTTCATGTTAATAAAGATTAAAACCATTAAACTCAAGGGATATACATATATATATATATATATATATATATATATCGCGGTATCTAAATTACATTGCCACTTTTGCTCTACAATATAATATTATTATTTAAGAAAAAATCAGACACAATTGATGCAGAAAATAAGAGTTTATACAAGCTCAAAAAAGATGTTTCATTATTTTTTTTATTCTGAGTTTGTCCAAAATAAAAGTAGTTATTATCAATACTTAATATATTAATTTATCTTTTGGTTCATTTCCCATAAGAGGTACCATTTGAGCTTACAAGTAGAACTACGAAGAAAAGGAAGGTTTAGATCCTCTACAGATAGTTTATCTAAAAGCATCTCCAATATATACTATTTTTTACTTAAATGAAGTAATAGTAAAATTAAAATAGAATAAAGAAAATAGAGTGATGAATAAAGAAAATAGAATGATCAATACGATTACTTAATTTTTGGAATTATGCTATTTTTTTATTTCACTTTAAAATTAAAAATAGAGTAAAATTAAAATAGAATTTGGAAAGAAAAATAAAATGAGATTAGAGATGCTTTAAGCCGACCAGCTTACTGCGAATAATAGCTTGATGCAAGCTAGAAATATGTTTATATACACATAAAGGAATATACGAGTTATTCTTATCAGTATAGCGTAATACTAATGAATACCTATGTATTCACTGATTCTTTCCACAATTCATAGATAGAAGCTTGGAGAATTAACCTACAAACGACATTCACTTTGGCGTTTCGAGATGCCGTCCTCAGCCAAGCCATATCATGTAGGAGCTAGAGAACGATGGGTCCAAACATGCATGAGATGAATACGAGCAAACAAAAATTAGATAAGGTGTGCTTTCTCAAACTAAACCACACATGAGGGACTTTAAACCCCCAACTACGCAACCAATCAGAGTAGGCTGTAGGCATCCTGTCCCAAGTGACGACCCAATGAATGAAAGCGTATTTGGGAATCATTTGAGGAAACCACATGATCTGGCCCAAGGAACATCCGGTCCACTCTCGGGTGCAATGTATCCCACGTATTTGAAGCTGAAAAGAATCATGGCTCACCCAAAAACGTGCTCCTCCATTCAAACACATCGGGAATAGAATGAACAATTAGAGGAGCACTAGGCAGATCCGCTTTCAACAATAATTTAATCGAATGTCTGCCTTTAAGTTGAAGCCAAGTCCCATTTTCCATATCTTGATTCAGCAAGACAAGACGATTAATACCAAGCACGCTTGGTCCTCCCGTACGTCATATCAATTAACTGACCAAAGTTGGCTTTGGAAGTGATTCTTTTCAGATTTCATCCATTAATCAGACTCTTCCTTTTTTTGCCAAATTGGTTCAGGTTATATATGTGGCTCAGTTTTGGCACGATGTATTCATTATTATTATTGAATATTATTTTGTTGAAGCTAAGACAGTGTAGTAGAAATTTTTCTAGCGAATGATTTCATATAAACTGTTATTTCATAAATTACACGAATATTGAAATTTATATAGCTAAATACTAAAAGCATTTGGTGTGAAAGACTTGTATCAACATGTAAAATGTATATGCTTTACAATACTTGAACCTCCATAAAACAAAAATAGATGCTAGTAGCTACGTGATTTAGATATATGTGTATTGTATAAAATTATAAATTAACTTAGTGAGGAAGATCACCATTGGGATCATACTTTAATGAAAGTACAAAACTATAGCAAAAAGGAGATGACAAAGGTAAGGAAAATTATAAATTAAATTGAAATGTCTAAATACAATAGTTGAAAGGCTAAGTTGGGGGGAGAAGATAGAGGATCGCATGTGCATGTGTGTGTAGTGTTTTCATAAAGACATGTTTCTTTTTCAATTGGCTCTTTTTAATCTGATTTGCTTCTTTAACAACTTGGAATTTAGACAAGAAGGTGGAATATTTTTTTTTATATATTATATTTGTGATATATCTGAAGTATATACCTTACGAGTTACAATACATATATTCTACAAGTGGTGGATGTATAAACTATTTTTGCCGGTGATAAAATTTGTAATATCCCGGTTCTTTGTGTATATGATTCTTGGTGTATATGAGAAGATTTTTTAGAAAAATAATTTATCTTTTTAGTAACTTGTTTTGATAAAGTTTTAGAGATAAATATGTTTGAATAGAAATAATTTAAAAATACACAAGGTATTTATTCTTGGTGTATATGAGGAGATCTAAATGATGATCTATAAGAGGGATGAAATTATTTTCTAAGATTCAAGATCTGATCCAGGATCCACTTTGAATCTTAGATTTGGATATTCCGGAGACTATATTTGGATAGTATAATTTTTAAAACTGGATTTCGATTCAGATATTTTAATTTTCAAATCCGAATATTTAAATAAGGATCCAAATTATATAAATATATTACAATTTTATATTTTATTAATATTATTAATATTATTAATATTTTAATATTATTAATCATTTTTATAATAGTACGTTAAAATATTTATAATATTATATTTTATTATAAAAATAGTATTTAAATAAAATTGTAATATTATTTAAATAATTTAAAACTTTTACGGATCCATCTAGATCTATGTCGATCTTTTAATACTTTGACGGATATTCAAAATTTGAATATTTGAAAGCCACAAATTCAAATCTGAATAACTAAAAAAATACAATGGATTCAAATACTTAAAATTTCTAGATATCTAGATTCATTCTACCTCAATCAATAGAGTCAATAAATAAAATTGTCAAAAATTTTGGAATAAATTAGCCGTTATGTGATGCTGAAATTCACTTGCTAAAAGAGGGTATACAAAATCATAAATAATGATGATTAAAAAGTTATAAAATTATTTTAACAGAAATATATATATATATATATATATATATATAGAAAATTTTCCGTAAAAGTAGCTCAACTAAATTTTGATAAACTTCTTAATACTAAAACATTTTTGTTACCAGAAAAGTGATCTACCCATGGCGCAAAATTAAAGCTTCATCAAATTATGATTATTATTTTAAAATTAATATTAAAAAGAGCTTTTAACATATTTTCTCTAATTTATAATTTTATTTACTAAAATTTTAAATAAATAAAATTGATATTTATTCTTTTGCTGAATATATATTATTTAACCATTTATTTTATAAATATATACTCCATATTTTTTTTATAACGATGAAAGTGCGTAAATCTGTAATTCAGTTAAGTAAAATATTGTGTATCGATATAATATGGTAAATATAATGAATAATGTTATAGTAATTGAAATAGTAACAGTAAACTTCAATTACTATTTTTATAAATAATTTAAAGTTATCATATTTTTATAATTATGTAATAATAGTAGACAAAACTATTACTTTTACTATGATATTTTAAAATTTTAAATGTATTGTTTATTGTGTTATTAAAATTGTTCACCAACATTTTTGTGCCACAATTTTTTTGATCTTTTTTTTTATTCTTTTTATTGATCATACAAGAATAGTATATGAATAATGACTTTGATTGGTAATACTTGCATAATCACAGAATTGCGGAAATTTTTCAAAAGCTACGGTATAATTTAAAATCTGTGGAATGACAATTGCGGAATAAAATATTTATATAATTTGATAGATTTGGTATAATGGTAGAATTTATTAAATATTATTAGAAATTATAATTGAGATAATTATTGTAAAAATAAATCTATTTAATATTATTATAAGAACTTAATTTTCTTATTGTAATTATTTAACTCATTTGTATATTTATAATAAATATATTTATATTTTATGAAGTTGAAAAATCAAATATCATAGTTTTATTTATTATTCTTTTTATTATATTATATAAAATGTTTAAAAGTTCTTTTGTTTTACTTTATAATTGAGCTAATTAAATATTAAATATCATTAAAAATATTAAATATCATTAAAATTATAATTGATCTAATAATTATAAAAATAAATCTATTATTATTAGATTTTCTCATAATATGTTTAAAAGTTTTTTGTTCTACTTTATTTGATTTTCTTAATTTTTATGCAAATTCGTATTAATTTAACATAGTGTGACTATTAATATTTTTTTAGTAATTAAAATTTTATTAGTATTTATTTAGAAGTTTAAAATATTATTATTATATAATTAAATAATTATATTTATAAAATATTATTATGTATTGTAAATAATTACATTTATAATTAAATTTTTTATTAGTATTTATTTAGAAATATAAAATTTTATTATTATTATGTAATTAAATAATTATAAAAGTTTGATTCCGCGAAAAATCTAATGCATAGTCACTTTTCTGCTTAATGAAAATTTCTTTGTATTTTTTTCAGGAAAAACGCAAACTTGCGTTTTCGCGTTTTTTTTTTCTATTCTACAAGTTTTTTTTATTGGCAAAAGTTTGGCGGAATCCCGTTTTTAAACGCGATTCCGCCATTCCGCAGGTTACCAATCGGAGCTAATATAAAATATCAATAATTTGACACATTAAATACTAAAAATATTTTAATATATATTTTGATTAAAAGTATCTCTTTTATCATTATATGACTAAATATAGTGTGCAACCAACACCAAAATTGTATATATTTTTCTTATAACATATCACTTATGGATTTCATTCTCAACTTTCTCTTCTCATAAAATTCTCAAACTTGAAATTTTTAGTTTTTTCAAATTTATTAAACGACTATCTTTTATTCAAATAAAGAGTTTTCAAACATGTCTTTTTCATGAAGCATTGTATAAAATCATATACCCTCTAAGATATGGTATATACTAATATATATTATTTTTATCTATTTGTTTTGTTATAATAGCATTTACGCATTACAAATATTTATTTGTTATTTTTTCAGTTTTGAAAATTTATATTGTATTCTAAAACAAATATAATATAACTTTTTGATATTTTTCTAATGAAAATTACGTATAACAATTATAATATTTATAAATAAAGGAAAAAACTAGTTGACTTTTATTTTTTTTTAAAAATATAGATATTTAAGGATAATATAGAAATGTCTTAAGATTCATATTTTTATTTAGTTCTTAATATTTAAAATCATTTGATCTCTTTAAAATTGTTTTGGTATACTATTGTTTATCTATAATTTTGATTATTTATTTTTATGTTTGTACTCATTTTACATATTATTGTATTTATTACACTATAAAAATAAATATAACTATATATATTATTTTTCAAATAAATTTATTTTATTTTATTTAATAATATATTATTTTTCTTTAATTTACGAATATTTTATATTTACTTAATTTGTTTATTTGTATTTTTCTATTTCATTTTAAATTAAATAGAAGCAACAATCATATAAATTACCATATATTAAATGGTATTTTAAATCATAAAAATTATAAATATAATACTTATGTATTATTTATTGTGGAAGATTTAAGTTTATTTTCTAATGTATAAACTTTTGTTTATATTTAAGTGGAACATACACTGTCAATGGAGAGAAAACTCATCTATTATATATATATATATATATATATATATATATATATATATGATTCAGTTTAATACTTTCAACTAGACTTTAACAATTAAAGTAAATTGGTGATTATGAACATTTCTCTAAAGAAAAATGAAAAATGAAAATCTATAAAATAAAATTATAAATATAAATGTAGATCCCATTGATTTGTTTCAATTGTGATAATTTGTTACATTATCATCAGATTCAGTAGCCAAAGTCTGAAAGTTTTCGTACGACATAACTTGAAAAAATAATTGTTAAACAATTATGAGAAACATTATAAGAAGCTACATTATGAGAAGATTAGTTATAACATACGATTCCCTTTGATTATTTAACAAAAATATGCTATACCGTAAATTTAAATTTGATATATGTTGAATTGAGTTTTTAGAACTTAGAGCATTATCAGTGGTGGTATGTCACCAAATCTTTAAAACAATTGTAAAATAAAAATATTAATAAAATAATGTTTGAATATCTTTAAATTTAAAAAAACTCTCTCAACATTCTCTTAATTGTTTTAGAGACTTGGGGGAGAATACCATTGGTCACATCTCAACTGTATAAGCCATGTCGGCTGGTTTGGTTATATAGGCCATGTCGGCTGTATTTATCATTGGTACATTTGATGTTATGATTTGAAGATCGTCTTTTAAAGAAAAACATATAAATTTTCATTCAGGCAAAGATGAATTTCCTACATGGAAAATAAATACATAAATTGGTAAGCAACACTTGAAATATTGATGTGGAAATTATATGATATAATGATGATTATTTCTGAAATTCTCATAATATTAAAGAGAATATTAAATATATTGGGATAAATTAACAAAAAAATATTTAGTTATATTAAAACAAAACAAATACTTTATTTTTAATATATATATTCACTCCTAAAACGACAACTAAAACAAATGTAAGAAGTATTAATAAGAAATGCCTTAATTGAGTCTTTGTTTTATTAACAGTTATTATAAAAAAATACTTTTTAATTTGTAAATTAAATAGCTATTTAAAAAAATTCATGGATCCTTTTTTAGCATTTTTACTTTGTTTATGTGTATTCTTACTTTGTATTGTGATCGAGGCTATGAAATGATAAGATAAGCTGATGAGAGGAATAAAAAGCAAGAATGCTTATTGGTTTGACTAGAAGCTCGATAAGATTATATTTTATAAGAGAGGGAACAAAAAAAAAGTTTCTTCCACATTCGACGCTTTTTTATTTTATTTTAAGTTTCTTTTAGGCTGTTATCCATCTAGAAAACAGTATTGGTCCAACTTGATCACATATATGTATATATAAATACATTATAAGAATTCAGACTTTTTTTTTTTATCTAGAGGCACATACTATTAACTTTTATAGCAATGTGTGAATACGCTTACAATAGTTGGAATTGATTTTCGAAATTTAAAATAAATAAAAAAGGTATTTGTCGAACTAGAATGCCATGGTCGCGGAAATCATATAGAAAACTATTTGGAATGTATTGTAAAATTCTTATTAGTGAGTAGATGCAAAATTGGACGAAGAGGAGTAGAGACCGTAGATAATCAGAAGTTTTTTTTCAATTATTTGTCTTCAACAAAATGGTTCATATTCTCTTCATTTGGTGGAATAAGAATATTTAACATTTTAATCGGCTGGAACCATCGAAATAAATTTTTTATTATCTTCCACTACACTTTTTTTTTTCTTTATCACATTAACATAACTCGATAAACTCAACTATTATTATATATAAAGTTAATTATTTGTTTTTAAAAAAATGGGGGCTCCTATATATTTGAGAGTCGCATTCAAAAATTTCATCCCAATATCCTGAAAAGCGGGCTCTGAGGAAGAGCACAATAGAATTCTATAACTCACCTCTTGTTATCATAAAAACCAATGAAGAAGAACGACCATAATTAGTTCAAAATGACGAATAAACAGAACACTAATCTCAAGATATATCACATTATTATTAAATGAAAGGAACAATGGCTTTGACATTCATCAAAATCATAACTTCTCAATCACAAGTTAGGCACAAAATCTTATGAATGCTTTTCTCGATTATCTTAAATTATATATTAAACATAGATCGTGCTGACATTCGAAATTATCGTTACTTTACCCCTCTAATGAAATATAGTTACATAGATCACACCCGCAACAGCCTTTGCAAATAAGTCGAAAATAAACAAATTCTTATTGTAAATTTAATGGCCAAATTCGTAATGATACATCACATTTCACTTTTTCATGTAAACAAATATTTTATGGTTTCACACCTTTAATTAGTTAAACATGATTAGCAATTAGTAGGCGATCCAAAGACAAAAGACTACACTGTAATCTTATAAGTATCGTAAATTTTTATATTATAAGTATCGTAAACTTTTTTAAATTTTAGAGATGAAACTCTAGAACATCTTTGCATGATTGTATACTTATATGGTATAGTCTGACCTTAGTGATGCTCTCCTTGCTTCTAGGAATACTGCAGGGTGATTTTTTTTTATTTAAGAAAAGAGATCTCGACTCTGCAAAACCTATTTTTGTACTGTTAGTTAAATTGTATTTCTGTTTTATATTTATGTTCTTCATAAATTGATTTACAGCTATTCTTGATTTCAAAAGAGACAATTTTTTTAAAAAAATTACTTCATTCATACTTTAAACCAAGTTCATAATAGTTTTATGATCTACTATTGATCGAAGCTAACATGGGATTCGATTATCAATAGTGGCAAAATACATAGAACACTGTCTAACATACTTAGCTATACAATCGGCCACATTATTTCCATTTCTCGAAATGAGTTGAAAGGAGAAAGACGAGTTGTTGGCATGAGCTTGTTTGATGTCTTAAATATATGAGACTAGACTCGGCCAGGGATCCAAGTCCTTGATTGCTAAACTAAGGTTCCGATTATCCGTTTGGAAACGGATATTCGTCCATCCCATGTTCTCCAAACACCTACATGCCCACGATAAAGCTGCAGCTTCCGCAAGTAAGGCCGATGATAAATGCGGAAAGTTTTTGGCCCTAAACATCCTAACCATACCATCACAGTTTCTAACTACTCATCCCACACCCGTTACTCCATCACCCCAAAATGCATCTACATTGCAAATGTAGGTACCTGGTAACGGAGGGATCCACCTGAGATTGTTGACAGGTCTGTTGATTTTATCCAGTGTTGGAATCGCCATCGTCATAGGATTTGCATTACCATCGTAAGAACTCTTCCACTCATCTGCCTTTTCTAAAGCCCGATTACATGTTTCCAATGGACGGTAGTTCAGTCCTTTGAAAAAGAAATTGTTTCTTTCTTTCCAAAGTCTTCAAATAATCAACGGCCAAAAGCTGAGACCATCATGTTTCTTTGCTTCCCATAGACATGTTAGAGAAAATTGAGCCTCCTTCTCCAGATATAAACAGGAACCAAGCTGGCGAGCAGGACCAGACGCTCTTGTGAAAGGGCATGAGAAGAAGATGTGGTCTCTATCTTCATCTTCATATCCACATCTTGGACATTCAGCTTGATGCAGCAAAGATCTTTTCATCAGATTTTCACTTATGGTGAGGCTATTTGACAGAATTTTCCATAGTAGATGTTGTATCTTGGGTGTGGTCCTTACATTCCAAATCTCCTTGAAAAGGGGTTGGAGGCACGGGTTTGTGCACATACCCAGAGGAGTACCCTGTCTGATATGCTCATACCAGAATCTGTATTCTGATTTGAATGAATACATCCCATCTACTTGGTGCATCCAAGAGAACATTTTTTCGGATTATGCTTGCTGGGAGTTATGTTGGTTATCTTATAGCATTTTTGATCAGGGAAAACCTCACTAAGATTATGCAAATTCCATTGGTCTGAATCCTGCTCTTTAAGAAAAGCCAGAGTGACTTGGTTTTGATCTGGGCTGCCAATCGACAACCCATGGATCCTCTAACAATCGAATTTGTTCCCCATTACCAAAATTCTGTAACATCTCTCTTTTCATTAATGCTTGTGCTTGCTGAATGTTCTTCCAAATGAAAGAAGGTCGTGTGTCTATCTTAGCATTAAGGATATCTGCCTTTCTATAATATCTCCCTTGTTGCGTATGAGCTAAAAAAGATGACAGTACGTTAGCCAGCTTCCAAACTTGCTTCCCTAGAAGAGCCATATAGAATTCCGAAAGATTCCTAAACCTAATCTTTCACATTGAACAATGTTTTTTTATTAAGACTTTGTTTCCATTTTGTAAATATTTCATTTTTGTTGATCAATAAATTTATATATCAACAAAATACATATATTTAAAACTGTATTGTATTATTAATTAATTAAAACACATAAATTTCTCTCTCAATTTAACAAGATAAAATAATATAGATAAAAGTGGAAATTTGGTAAAAAATCTATCGTAATAAATACAAACCCATACTCTTTATGAATCAACAAAAAAAATCCTACAGCCAATTTTTTTTTTCCCTCAACAACATTTATTAGAAAACAGATATAGTAGACTAGTAGAAATAATATCCTTTTGTAATATGGTGACAATGCATGTTAAAAACAATTGTGTTCTGAAGATAAAGATCTTCAATTAGGTTTTAAAGAAATACCACAAGTTTGAAACATTTATTTTCAAACGGGAGTAATAATTAACACTCTCAGGTCACACACGATATTATACACAAATAGAAATATACGATACAGGAGAACAAACATAACCATGACGATTCTGATAAAATTTAACTTATACAAATATGATTCACAAACATTGGGATCTAGACCAAACAGATTTATATACCTCCTTTTAAGCAAAGAGAATCTGAGAATTCGAGGGAGTTAAATCTGCATAACGCTCCGGCGACTTAACCACCTCCCACCTCACACCAAACTTCTTCTCCGACCTCCAAATATTCCCAACCGCGAGATGAAGATTCCGACCAACCACATATACTTTGTTCCCGTAACAATTAACCGCAAACGGTCTACAGATCTGCTCAGGCAACTCCGGTCCATTAATCGTCTCCCATGAGTCCGTAACCGAATCATAAACCTTCATCTTCATTCTCTCTAACTCTGACACTATGAACAACCGTTCATAAATCACGACACTCGTCCCGGTCCATCCTTCTCTCAACCCCATCGCCATTGTCTCCCATTGATCTGTCCTCGGGTCATAAACTTGACCTCGTGGGGACACAAAGAACGGCCATAACCATCCTTCCGTCACCAAAAGCTTCCCGTTTAATACCGCTGCATCGTAAGACGCCATCTGTGTAACCATGTTCGAAACAGGCCGCCATTTCCCGTCCAAAGGGTTCAAAACCTCGGCGGTATCAAGCTCATATAAATTCGCAGAGTTTCCACCAGCTGCGTATATCATTCCATCTATCACACCACTACCGAAAAACGACCTTGCGGTTATCATTTTGTTCGTGACGGTCCAATGATTCCTCACCATATCGTACTTCAACACCAAATCAAGAGGACAATCCGAATCAGAAACCATTCCGCCGCATACAAACATAGTGCCTTCACGAGGCATCGAAACCGATCTGAATCCGTGAGGACACACTCTGTCTCTACAAGGCATCGCCGGTATCTCGTGCCAAGTGAGATTCCTCAAATCCAAAACCTTCCATTGGATTTTCCCTGTGCATCTACTAAACCCGACAACGAACAGCCACGGTTCTTTAAAACCGAACTCCTTACGCCTTGCAAAAAACGTCTCTTTAGTAGAAAACAACAAGTGCCATCTCTTGCACACGGATCTACTCGATACATGGCTTTGGACAGGAACCCGTAAAAGGCAGTGAAGGGCAACATCATCTGGTAAACCGGGAATCAACGGTTCACCTCTAAGAGACAATTCTAAGTCCGATGATCTATCGAACAATGGGGATTGAATCGATGCAGCTACCCTAAATTTGGGAGATAATGTCATCTGAGAATCACCAAGCTTGTGCACAGCTGCTCTTTGGGATGAAACCCTAACCCTCTGCATCTTCTCCTTCTTTCGAACACTAAAAAAATCCCACAAATTAAGAACTCATTTGCTTCTATTCCAGATTCCACATATCAGTGGGAAGTTCAAAGTTTTCAACTTTGGGTTCCTCTACTCTTGTTCAAACCTGAAAATGGAGAAAATGGAAAACGAGGAACCTCCACAATCAGCATCATCATTAACACTAAGAATCATCAAATTCGAGTGAAATTCAAGATTCTGTAGTGGAACTTTAACAAAATCAAGATTCCAAATTCCAAATTCATTGAAACAAACCCTAGCAGAAAAAGGGGCTAAACCGGTCAAGAAACAGAGAGTTAAGAATTGATAGAAGAACAAGTTATCTAAGTTAAAAGGTTTAAAGGAAAACGAAGATCAGAAATTTCATATCCTTACAGAACCAGACGGCGATAGATAATGTTGTTTGTTTCGTCGCGAAATTTTCAGCTCTATTTTTTTGTATGTGTTCTTGCTCTTTGTCTTTTTTTTTTTTCTTTTTTTTTTGGTAAATTGGTAATCGAGAAGACGTAATCTTTTTGCAAAAATAATAATACGTCTTTTCAATTGATCGATTATACAAATTATATTCTGTGGATTACTGTATTTTTATTTATTTAAGTAACTGCCGCAAATCTTTCGTGTAGAATCTGTCGATGTCCTAATGACAGTTCTTTTCTATTAATTATAATGTTTATCTTATAAACAAATAAAGAATAATGGGGAAACGAGCTTAATAATGGGCCTCTGCAATTTTATTGGCCTATAAAATAAATGGGCCTTCTAACGTTTGGTGATACAAAAGATACTCTTTTATATTGTCTAGAGTTTCTAAACAATAAAATCTCAAAGTCCATTGTTGGTGTTTAGATAAGTTAACACCAAAATATCTCAAATCACAAATTGTTTTAAGTGTTTAGATAAATTATTAAGTCTTTTTGGTCAAAAGATAATCCTTTACTCCAGTTCTACATTATAAATTTACAACTCAATCTAGAACCTCTCATGGGTAACCAATAGAGATAGAAGGAGAAAATTTTCTCAACACTGAAAATAATGAATGGAATAAAATAGATATATATATTTTCTTTTATAGTTCTTTTTTAATTTCTAAATTTGTATTGAAAGCGAAACTTGTTTCATAACTTCTGGCGTGAGTGGAGAAAAGTGAGATAGTTACAATATGATAATTTCTAACCTATGTTTCTCATATTTTAAACAAAGGTGACCGCTGAAAAAAATGGATTTGTTATATCAAATACGAATTGAAGAACATGAATTTGCAAATGTAATAGAATTTTCAAAAAAAAAAAGAAGTTAATTTGCGTATACAATAAATCTAGGAAATGAATTACATATTCTATGAATCATATGATCATCTAGCTTTTCTGCGGAGATAAATGTTTTGGACGAATCTTTTTAAATATATGCATGTATATATGGAACTACTATTTATTTGAAGTAATATAAAAAGACGATGCCACCAATCAATATGATGATTATGACTATTGCTTGGTAGGTATAGACCGTTGGTCGTTTTTCCGGCGAGTTCCTCACCACCATAGGAATCTCTCAATTATTTATGTTGAGATGATATGTCGTCGATCAGTCATTCATACAGAATTTACATATGTAATCAAAAAAAAAAAAAATCAGAGAATGGTCACAAAAAGATATGCATAAAGATCGTTCCATGTGCCAATAGTATCCCGTATCGGGATTTTCTTGAAAATGCATGTATATGTCAGATTTTTGAATATTTATTATAATGATTTTGCTTATTTAAAGTAGTAGTAGATATAGACATAAGATCTTTCTAATGGGAAGTTGTAATGATAAGTTGGTGAGATTTAATTTATTGTACAAATTTAGTCGTTGTAGCCGTATGTGCAGTCCATGTGGCTAACCAAAATATCCCTTATTTTTGTTGTATTTTGGTGCTCACCATGTGCTAATTTTTGGCCATCAATCTCACGTCTGATTGTATATGTATAAGAGTGTTTGAAACTAACAAACTTGTTCAATTTAAATAAAAAGAATAAAGATATAGTAATCAAACCAGATTTTATTACTTTTGACGTGGCTTTACTTTCTATTACAAAAAGAAAAAACGAAACTGGAATTGGAAAAAAATAACTAAACACTAATTACAGTTTCAGCAGTACTATTCAACTCAAAAGTTCAACATGTTCATAACTACATATATATCACCTTATGAGATTTAGGGTTCTAAGATGCAATCGTTACAAATAAAGAAGACCCGTATAGAGCAAAATGGTGGGGATCTAGTCCAACAGAAACTGGATCAGATATCAACAAAACAACTCTCAAACTCATAGTAGCCGAATTTTTCGTAGTTGCTATAAAGATTGTTAGCTATCATATGTTGTAATAATGTTTAAATATATGTTCTTTAGTTTGTATGCGGACTCGTATAACATATGGAATATTTTGGACCCTAAGAGATATGGTATCACAATACATCCGCCACGATAACTAGTTGTGTATCCAATAAGAATTATCAAAGTAATTTACAAGTTCTAGATTGATGAATTGTAGAGATAACCGTGATATAATAAGTAACAATCGATCATCCATGCGGTGGAGGATTATAGACAATGGTGAACCTAACCAACTAATTAAGTCTATGAACAAAAGAAAAGTAAAGAGACAAACAAATAACCATGTCATAAGGCACTAGGGAAAGAGTGAAAGGTGCCTTCAAACTCAACTTTTGAGAAACATGGTACATTTTGTCTCCAAACGATGAAGCCACTTGTTGGATTGTCACAATTCACACCAATGATATTTGCTTTTACTTTGAAAGCCAATTTGGCCAATGAGATCTCTCGTTTTCTTACGAGTTGTCAGTCCTGTCCTTTTCCTTCTTTCTTGGTTGTCTTTTCAAGTCAATATTTATTAGACTATGTTTCTTTAACTATATACAATCACTAAACCCTAAAGTAGATAGAGGTATGAGTTCCGTTATTTCTAATGGCAAGTAAGTAAATGAGTACTGAGTTTTAGTTTCGAATAATCCGTTCCTATGGACTAGATCATTAATTGTAGGTGTATGCTCATATCTTGTGAGTAATATAATGTCTAGTAACTATTTACATATAAACAAAACAAATAGTAGAATTGGTACCTTTTCAGAGTAAATCTTATATATATGGCGTAATGGAAAAAGCTATAATATTAAGATACTAATACTTATAAGAAAACGTTTAAAAAGTTGATAGAAGGTGCAAAAATATTGAGAATCCGAATGGTGAAAGAAAACAGTAAAAATATTTTTTAACAAAAAAAGAACGATAAGAGATAATGGAATAGTTAGAAATAGTAAAGGATAATGGTGTATCATCTTTGATACCGCTACATTTTTCTATTTTTGTAATTGGTACGTAAGTGGTAACCATCGAAAGAGTATAATGGTTTTAACATGGATTATTCACTATATCATGTTTTAGTATATATAAAGGACCGAATGTTCAATATAATTAAGAAAAAAATATTAAAGAGCAAAAGTAATTAGGAAATACACAATAACATCAATATAGAGTGAAAAGAAAGACACAATGACATTAATAGTATATCATATAGAAACTACTGAATGAAACCAGCTTTTTGCTTTCAGTCAACCTAAATTGGAGTGATCGGCCATTGGCAGTGTCTAGTACTACTAAAGCAAATTTGAAAGCCACTTTGATCACTGATTTGATCTGTCGTGTTGTTTACCCGTCAAGAGGACAAGCTGTGTAAACAACTTGCACACAGATCTTATATATATATATATATATATATATATAAATATGTATGAATAATTTTGGAAATTGTTATCAACTTACCATTCATTTATACATTTTTCGTACATGGATTCATACATTATTTCATAACATTTTCCAAAGACTTTTAATATTAACCCTGCGGATTTGGTTCGGCTAGTTTAGTTTTGGTTAGTTGAGATTCCAAAAATTTTGCCGAATGGAAGCGACAAAATTCTGGTTTGACTCGATTTTGGTTAATTTGATTTTTCAATTTACTACTGAATTGAAATGAATATTTTGGTTTTTGAGTTAATTTCTGGTTAAATTTGGATAATTTGGTTCAAGAGAGATTAAATTAACTAAAGAAAGATCGAACCGAAACCTAAAAATCCAAACTTTGAATGTACAATAGTTAAACAAATTAATGGTTTAACAAAACATTGAAGCAAACTAGACTTAACAAAAACATTCAATCTCAAAACAGAGAGCTTCAAGAGAAAGGGTTAGGACAATCTCAATTTGACATTAAACTTGAGATTGTGGAGGAACTGCAGAATGCCCGAACCATTGATATATGACCTTCAGAATCAATTATTCGGTTATATTCCAACAAATCATCCCCTTATTATTTGTATAAAATGTATTATTTATTAATATTAATCAATTGATTTATAATTTTAAAATATCTCTTATATTTTCTTGATTTAAATTATCTAGTAATCTCTATGATTTCCTATCAGATAAAACAAACGAAAGTATTGTAAATTAGTATCTACTAAAAAAAAAAATCTCGGTTTCTACATATGTACACATGTACTTTGGTATCAATCGAAAGGTTATTTTTCCACACAAAAAAAAAAAATTATAAAGAAATTGAATGGTTGTGAATGTGTAGTGGATATCGTACCAGTCTTCCTACTTTTACCATATATGAATATAGTTAGGTTTTCATCCAAACTAAGAACTCACGAGACTTCTATTCAAGTATAAATTACCTCTTGCCAAACCAAAAATTGACCCTACACATGAACCTCAAGTCGAATGACTTGTGCTGCGACGACAGCTTTATATACATCTACTTGCACCAGTACACATGCGTGCCTACATATTTGTATGCATGTATATGTATGTATAAACGTCCATATAGTTGCATATATCGCTCTCTTGTCAGTTCATGATCAGATCGTGTAGCTTCATAATCAGAAAGTGACACACCATGTCTGCATATCTGCATGATAAGATAGGATCACAAGTGACTCAGGACTCATGTGGACATGATTGGCTACTCCATGCCCATATGCATATCTGTGATCTTGCATATATATATATATATATATATATATATATATATATATATATACGTGTGTTGCCATTTACGCTTGCATGCATCCATTTGAATGATATATATTATACAAGATTTGTAGAGATAGTAATAAGCATAATAAGCAATATTTTTTTATATATAACAGGAAATTCCAAATCGAAACTTGCATATAAAGCGTTCGTATTAATCAATCATGATTGAAGTCGTTATGTGAAGACTCGACCATGTAATCTCAATAAATAGAGTGAATCTTTCAATTATTGGATTACAAGAAATTAGTTATAAAGAAGAATCTTATCTGGGATCGTTGATATTTCTATACCCATTATTCGAGATATGGAGAGAATGTATTAGGCATATAACCCTGAGTTTTCGATGGGGTTCGATAAAATTCTAGTGTATACGTTTTGCGATAGAGCTTGTTCGCTTCGATCAAGACGAGTAACTAACAATATATATATATATATATATATATATATATAAATATGGAAATATTATACCTTTGTTATAAATAGGAGAAGACCTTTGTTATAAATAGGAGAAGATTACATACAAAAACCAAA
Source organism: Streptanthus diversifolius (assembly GCA_039880935.1). Classification (NCBI taxonomy): domain Eukaryota; kingdom Viridiplantae; phylum Streptophyta; class Magnoliopsida; order Brassicales; family Brassicaceae; genus Streptanthus; species Streptanthus diversifolius. The sequence continues at coordinate 22,678,548 of JAXGFM010000014.1, read as the reverse complement.
AATAATTGAGCTTATAAATGTTACGTGGAAATTGGTGACTAAAAAAGATATTCGGCTTCAATTATAGTGGCGACTACTAAAGATATCATCCTTTTTTGTTGAGAAAATTACTAAACATATCATCTAAACAATACTTTTTGTTGATCGACGAAAAAAAAAGTTATTTACTTTGTTTGTAAACATACTGTATAACCTTTTTGGTAACCGTGTAAACACATGACTCATATTAAAAACTACAACATATAATTTTATTTCAGAATTAGTTTAGAATTTGCATCATGCATGTGTGATGTTTTTAGTTACTACCCAATAGAGAATGACACATTAAAGATCTCTTATTACAAATTTGGTTATAAATGTGGTAATCACAGAGACAAAGGATAAAAGAGATCCCACTTATTAACTACCATAGTGCTTATTTGTTAGATAACCGAAACTTTTAGCAAAAATTGGCTAAAATGACACGGTGACATAACCGTAATTAAATAAGTTTTGTGTTTGTAAACAAGATAGCAAAATTTAGTTATTTAGTGGATATTCTAAATATCATAATTGTAAAATATAATTCTGATAGACAAAAGAAAAACAAGGAGAAGGCAAGAAGGGAAAGGTAGGACAAGAGTGTTGATATAAGACAGGAACATTAGTCTCACAACCTATTCATCAGCACACCCCTCTTGCCTCAACTCTTATTATAAGTTTCCTCAATGTGCGAACAATATCATATTACATTCCAAAATCACAATTATTTTCTAATCGAAGAAACACAAAAACATAAACGTAGAAATATATAGTTACATATATAATACTATAGCGATTCACTTATATAAACAAATTTTCAAGAAACTACCCAACCACCCATAGACAACTCATGTCTTTAGTAATATAAGTAGAAGAAGATTCACCGGAACGATGTGAGAATAAACGCCGAAAGACATAATTAGATTGGTCTACACATAAACTAAAACATTGACTAAAAAGGATATGTTTAACATAATATTTATATTTAAGTTTAGAAAGTGCGACGTCAGATTCATGCATCCATCTTATTCATGAATTTATGTCATCTATATATTTCTGTACACACACATTTATATATAGGCAAAAAAAACACAATAGACGATATGTGTAAGAAATGAAAATAAGCTTTGAGAAAGTTAATAACCATTAAATGAATGTGCTATGGTTCTTGCATTTCAACAGAAAGAATATAAAAAATAGACTTTGATTTTCAAATTTGAAGGAAATCAGAAAGAAAAAGAAAGAGACCCAATCACCCAAAGACCGACCGAACTAGTCGTTACGTAGAAATTGAGTCGAGTGGACCCAAAACTGCAAATCCTTTTTTCTATTTCTTCTGCTACGGCCCACCTGCCCAACACAATTTCACGTGGACCGAATAAGTTTATAATAACTATCTATATATACTATAAATATATTTTTCAGAATTTTCCCATGCTTCCTTTTCTCATTTAATGTAAATTTCTTAAAGTCGATGCTTTCGAGTCCGGTTAATGCCGTTTGACTAATTTATATGTAACCAAATTACCAAATCAGTGGAGATTTGTTGTTCGTTATTCATCGAGTTCAAGTTCCTGAGAAAGAACCACTCTGTCGTCAGAAGGACTCTGGTGTAACAAAAAATGTCATACAAAAGTTAAAAGAAATATATATATATATATATATATATATATATATTCCGGTTAAAGATAGAGTTTTGTATGGTTAGCAACTTAGATGTAGAGTTGGGAGCATCGATGTGTTGCACATATGCAGCAAAAGCAGATATTGCATAAATATTTTGAGATGAGTACGAGCGTCATATCAAAAATTTTGATTAAGTGTTCTTATATACTATTTTCAAAATAAACAAAAAAAATTATTTATGGTACCACTTCATGGTGATTTTTTCTGAAAAATATTTTATTAGGATAATATACATGGTTAGATCTTTCTATGTACTATGCTAGATCTCATACTCAATATAAAACTATAGCAAATCTCTTAAGATGATTACAGAACCAACCCATCATCTCAGAAGTATCTCTACAAACTATGAACAGTCTATCGAATCAACCGAGTTCGAAAATTTGGGATACTCACCCATTACCATAGTCAAAAAACAAATAGAGAGAATTAACTGAACACGATTATATTAAATAAAGACACCAAACTAGTTTGGCTTGCTTATCGATTGAATTTTTTTTATAGATTTCAATGCATTTGTTCCCGTGAGAGCACTAGTTTTAATCTTGTTATGACTGTTTGACAATTTTACTACGTACATAGGTTGTTATGGATCTAATTGTATCCACGTTGTTCTGTATTTTAATTTTTAATTGTACGGTTCCAATCTTCACAAGTTATCATGCGGGTCGAGTTTTCAGGATATTGAGAGGCATCGAGTTATCGTATGTTGCGTGTTGATTGATGATATGTGTTTATGTGTTACAGACTATCAAATATAATTGTCATAAACGAATAGATATTTTTTGTGTGAAATAAGGAATTTTGTAGCAAAAATTAATAATTATGAGGAACCGGACATATATACAATGACGTAACATCACGTGCATGGTCAAAGTAATAATTTGAGATTATATTTAGGGTCCTTAATGAAGAGTGAAGACTCTTAATTATATGCAATATGTATAGACATTTCATTCATTTATATAAAAAAATGTACAAGTCGAAAACTGATAACAGAAAAATGTCTACTTCGATTGGATTTAAATAAAAGAAACTAAAAATATATAATAACAGAATAATAATATAATAAAAATGTGAATATTTTAATATGTGATTACTTTTCCTTATTTTTATACGTGAAAAAAACAGTTTTATTATTAGTATTTGATTTCTCAGTCCAACATCAAAAGAAAGTCTATATATACTCATACTCTCTGTCTGTCTTCATTTCTCAACATCTCTCAGTTCTCATTTTTTAACTCTCTCAGTTCTCTTTCTCTCATGGCTTGTGCTTACGTATTATCACCAAACGCAGCCAAACTCAATCTCTCCTTTGCTCCCACCGATCTCGACGCTCCTTCGCCGTCATCCTCCGTTACTTTCACCAACAGTACTAATCCCAGACGCCGTAAACTCTCTATAAATTCCGTCACTGACTCTCCGGCTTTGTTGAATTTCCCAAATTACCCTTCTCCAGACCCCATAATTCCCGAAAAGGACACTTCTCATTGGAACCCTCTTCAACGCGGCGCCTCCGCCGCTTTCGACTTCGCCGAGGCCGCATTGCTCTCACGCGAGCGTTCTCGGCCTCTCCCTAAAACCGTCGATCCTCGCCATCAGATCTCCGGTAACTACGCCCCGGTGCCCGAGCAATCCGTTAAATCATCTCTCTCCGTCACCGGAAAAATTCCTGACTGCATTGACGGAGTTTACCTCCGCAACGGCGCTAACCCACTGTTCGAACCAGTCTCTGGCCACCACTTATTCGACGGAGATGGAATGGTTCACGCCGTTAAAATCAATAACGGAGACGCAAGTTACTCGTGCCGGTTTACGGAAACCGAGAGATTGGTTCAGGAGAGACGACTCGGTTCTCCGATTTTCCCTAAAGCCATAGGCGAGCTACACGGTCACTCCGGAATCGCCCGGTTGATGCTATTTTACGCACGTGGTTTATTCGGTTTATTAAATCACCGTAACGGAACCGGAGTTGCTAACGCCGGTTTGGTTTACTTCCACGACCGGTTATTAGCGATGTCTGAAGACGATCTTCCTTACCAAGTCCGTGTCACCGACAATGGCGATCTTGAGACCGTCGGAAGATTCGATTTCGATGGGCAATTAAATTCCGCCATGATCGCTCACCCGAAAATCGACCCTGAAACGAAGGAGCTATTCGCGTTGAGCTACGACGTCGTTAAGAAACCGTACCTGAAATACTTCAGATTCTCGCCGGAAGGGGAGAAATCGCCGGACGTTGAGATTCCCCTCGCGAGTCCGACGATGATGCACGATTTCGCGATCACCGAGAATTTCGTCGTGATTCCGGATCAACAAGTTGTGTTTAAGCTCTCCGATATGTTTCTGGGGAAATCTCCGGTTAAATACGACGGAGAGAAAGTTTCCCGGTTTGGAATATTGCCGAGAAACGCCGAAGACGCGGCGGAGATGATCTGGATAGAGTCGCCAGAGACTTTCTGTTTCCACCTGTGGAACGCTTGGGAGTCGCCGGAGACCGATGAGGTTGTTGTGATCGGATCTTGTATGACTCCGGCAGATTCGATCTTCAACGAGTGTGATGAGCAGCTCAACAGCGTTTTGTCTGAGATTCGGTTAAATCTCAAAACCGGAAAATCAACACGAAGAACTATAATTCCCAGTTCGGTTCAGATGAATCTTGAAGCTGGTATGGTAAACCGGAATCTTCTCGGGAGGAAAACCCGGTACGCGTACCTAGCCATAGCCGAACCGTGGCCTAAAGTATCTGGATTTGCTAAAGTGGATCTTTCCACCGGAGGAGTAAAAAATCATCTTTACGGCGGTAAAAAATACGGAGGTGAACCTTTTTTCTTACCCAGAGGTTTAAAATCTGACAGAGAAGATGACGGTTACATTATGTCGTTTGTTCACGACGAGGAGAGTTGGAGATCGGAGCTTCAGATTGTTAACGCCGTTACGTTGGAACTTGAAGCAACTGTTACATTGCCTTCAAGAGTACCATATGGTTTTCACGGCACATTCGTGAATTCGGAGGATATGTTAAACCAGGCTTAATATGTAGTAAACCGAAACCGGTCATGGTTGGTTTATTGTGCATAAGGCAGATTTTTTTTGTGTGTGTGGAAACAGATAAGACTTTCTTTTTTGTTTTTTAAGCAGAGCGGTGGAAGCCAGCTTGAAGCTAGTGTAAGTAGAATTTTTGCGAGCTCAGCTGCTTTCTGTTGCATTTTTTTTCTGGTGCATTAATTAAAAATGGTAATGTTGTTAATTAAATTAGTAATCAAGAGTACCTTTCCCCGTAAATTTTGTAAAATCTTTGATAGATATAAAGTTCGTCCGTAAGTATTTTTAAGTTTTTTCGTGTACAATGGAAATATCATAATAAAACTAAAATTATAAAATCTCATGAAAAACAAAAGACAAAAGACTAAAAGCGAGTGGTGATTGGTGGACTGTGATAGTTACGTAGCTTTGTGTCGTTGTTGTAGCGTAAAATGTAGCAATAAGGCGAAAATTAAAAGCTTGCTGGTGTCAAAGCAACATAGCGTAATAAAAAATATATTTAAAATATTAGTTTACCACCATAATAAAATATCAAATTCATCGCTTTTACCAAATGAATATCGTAAGCCTCCAAAACTAGTCTAACTTAAGTGTAAGTTATTTAGTCATTAATAAATCTTGTTAAAACATATGTATGTTGCCATTTATTTATTGTTTGAGTTTTTCATAATTTCATCATTTGTTTGGGATGTCAGTTTTTGAGTGAAATAGCTAGTAAACGAAAAATAGATGTTTATTTACTTAAAAGATGAAGAGTTGATTCACCAAGAAGTTCCTTAAACTAACCTATACGTGTTGTTTCAAATGCATTTTTTTTTTTTCATGGAAAAACAATATTAAGACCATTCGAGAGGGGAAAAGAAAGATTTTTCTTTCGAAAATTCTCTAATATCAAAATCTAACATCAATGAACAGAAACTGGTAGTTCAGAAAGTATAGATGGATCATCAAGGTTAGGAACTATTTTTAAAGATTAAAAATTCTCTTTTTTTATGAATGTTTGGATGTGCATAAAACACGAAAAAGCAGTGTTGGAGCTGTTCTCTAGGTTTTTGCTTACACTATAGTTGGTGAGGATGTGTTTACACCTTGGACTCAAGTGGAAGTGTATTTACCTGGTGCGCCGACTTAGTCCCACCCCCTTACTTCGAGGCTCTCCCCTTCCTTCTATAACGTAGAGGCGTTATCCTGACCTCCGAACTGACAATCTTCACGTTATGTACACGTGGTGAAAGTTTATTTGGTATTGGTGAAGTGTGTGATGCATGTCGTGGAGGAACATACATATTGTTTGGATCTTTTTGAATAGAAAAGATCTGAGGGAAGCTCTCTAGGGAAGCGACCGTGTTCCCGAAAGAATGTTGCCTTAGAGACATAGCCCTGTTTGTTTACTAATTGCTGTGACATGTGACTGCGATTAGCGACTGCGACATGCGACTGTTATGATATTTGTTTGATAATCATTGGTCGCAGTCACAGGTCACAGTCGCAGTATTGTTCGTTTGATAGTCGCTGATTTTTATTTATTAATCGTTGGTCGCAGTCGCTGGTTGATGGTTGTAGGAAAAACCAGCGACTGAAACATCCTTCAAAACTTGCGACGCAGATCGCTGATTACAAGTTCTGCGACCAACAAACAAACAGTCGCTGATTGCACTCGCAACGACTGATAAACGAACAGCTCCATATAAATTTGCAAAATAACTTACGAATAAGTTCCCATGTGGACAGGCCGACTGAAAGCTTGACTAATATCCATCTTCAGAAGGAGCATTTAGAGACATGGCCTTGACGAAATGCAAGTGAACGAACAATGTGATCCATGAGGATAAGCAAATAAATAACATTTTGATAGAAACTCTAAATAAAATGTTTATGATCAGAGAATATGTTTTTGGATAGTATTAAACAAGCAAATGAATGAACAAAAATCTCAATATATATATATATATATATATATATATATATATATATATAATCACTGAATATGTTTCTAGAAAATATGCACACAAACAAAATAATGAATAAAGATTCCGTTGGGATACATGTGATTAGAGAATATGTTTTTTGAAAATATATAGATAAACAAAGAAAAAACAAAAACTCTGAAAAAATGCATATGATCAAAAAATATGTTTCTTCAAAGAATGTAAACAAAATTTGTAAAATCTCTTACCATGTTCCTCTCATAAATTAGATTTGGAAAATTCAGTCCCAACAATTATAAAATATTTTTTTTGAATTGTATACTATATTTTGATTATTTATTATAATCAGATTATACAATAATCTATCGTCTATTAAAGGGTCTTTTATTTAAAGCATGAGAAATGAAAAAAAAATATAAGTCTAACCAAAATTATAATCAGTAGATAAATACCCTATTAAATTTATAATATATCGTATTTACACTATTTTTTATCAACAATCTAGCAAATAAACACCAATAAAAGAGCCAGCATCTTTGGTATTGTTCTAGTTGACATAAAAATATATTGTACAGAAATCCGTAAATACTCGAAAGAGCTCCTTATGCCACAGGTAATTGAGGAATATGATTTGAATAAAGGTTTAATTAATACAACGAATTTGATATATATATATATATTATCCTTGTACAATTATGGAACTTATACAAAAAAAAATTAATTGTGTATATTCATCACAATAAAAAAAATTTTCAAAAAGGGCCATCTGATTCAAATCTTGTTTTTCTATTTTACGTTTTACTAGTTAATTAAATTCATAGTTAATTAAATTCACCAAAGTCATAATGATGTACATGTCTAGGCCATCAAGTCATATATTTTTGCCAAAAAAATTATATTTTCTTAATAAAAATATCATGTTGCAAAATGATCATATATCTGCGAATTAGCTCATAGTCCAGTGGATAGTGGGGGCGGGAGTCCCTCTATCTGGGTTCGAGTTTCCGGTATAATTTTAGATGATGGGAGTAAGTAGTGCAATTGGTAAGTCGATACCTCTGAATTTCCCAATATAATTTTATAGTTGGGGTTTAAACCCTGCACCTTATCCATGATGGATCACTTATCTATATGAATGTGGTATAACCAATGAGATAAACGTTAACAAAAAAAAAACCGATGGACCCTCAAAACAAAAATCATTAATGAAGAAAAAGCATATTGTTGCAAAAATCAGAATATTTACAACGACTGAAAGAGTATGGCAATCGAAGTAGCTGTGTATACGGGGACAGTTCGTGCCGACCATTGTGTGTGTAAGGACAATAACTCATTGGTTACCTTTTTGTTTAAAGGATGAACCGACAATTGTCACTGTCCAAAATATTGTTTCGCCTTTTCTTCTAAATGAAAAACAAAACAACAAGTTGTTCTGTTGATGGTACTTCATAACATACAAATGTGTTCTGGGAAGTTGGGATTTTATCCCCAAAAAAAAAAAAATTGGGATAGGTTTTTTTTTTCCTTTCCATTTTTCATCCAAAGAAAAAAAAAATCATTCAAAAGTATCGATTTTAAAAATATTAGTTTTTTATCTTATAAATAGTTAATTACAAAATACTAGATTAATATCAGCAGAGCAAAACAATTGGTTTTGAAGAAAGTGAGTCTGTTGTGATCAATTGTTTCCATATTCCACTCATCTTTATTCCATCAAAATTATGTTATTTTTATCATTTACAGCCTATGTTATTCTTCATTCCTTTTTGTAATTCGACGCAAGGTCGAAACAGTCGCTCGTACTTTTTCTGGAGCATATTTAACCGTTTTAACCAAATATATATTGCATACTAGCTTAGTAAATAACAAATATTAGTCGGGAAAAGTATCAAATCATCATGATTGAGTCGGAGATCTATTTTAGCGATTTTGTATACAATGAAATAAAATTGAATCAGAAATTAAGGACGAATAATATCGAAAAGAAAACTTTACTTTTAGGTTGATGCATACGTTCGATATCTTTCTATTCCTCTTATTGTTTTTGTATTTTGAGATAAAATAAAAAAATTTTTACTCTGCATGTCAAAGATCGTGTAGATAACACATGACGTCGCAGTGAAGACGGTTTCTGTTGTTTCAGACCAAATCCATATTTGTTGGCATATGTGTCTGCTTCATTGACTGCTTCATAACCTATTTTATTATAACTATATATATATATATATAATAATAAAATATAAAATGTCATAATGTTGTAAATTAGGGACATTATGTGTTGGAAGAAAAAAAATGTCAAAAAGGCAGTGTATGGCGTCAGTTTTCTCCGTAATTTCATGTACTTGTGACGGTCTAAGAAAAATTGGATTCCATTAATTTCTTGTGTATTAGTTTATGAATATTATGTAATTTTCTGTTTTATTATTTGAAATTTTTTCCTTTAAGTTAATTTGAACACAAATTATATATGTAAGTTTCTTTGGTATGGATAGATCAGTGTAAATCGTAAGAATCTATGTATATAACTTTGCAACTTCACTTCTCTCTGTATGAACACAAAAATCAAGTTAATTATTTATTTATGTTTATGAAAAATTATCAGAAACTATTACCATGAAAATTAGTCGGATAAAACAAAACAAAACAAAAATGAAGAAGAGAATTAATGTCTCATCCATCCACTGCATATATACATAAGACTACATTCATCACCGAATACGTACACAATATTGAGATCCTGTACTATAATAAACACATAACACAACGGATTATATACTCCTGTCTGCGAAGGCAACACGTGTAAGTACACGTGTTAGACAATTATTCGACCTCATGCTCCATAGAAATCTCTGCAGCTGGACTCAGAGGACTATAGGTCTATGTAAACGACTCATATACTACTTTGCTTGGCTCTTCGAACTCCCATTGTGGCTCTTTAGGATTTATTATATATTATTATCACTAAATAGTAACTGAATAAGTATATGAATGAAATCTTTGTCTCTTTGTAAGTTTAGAGTAAGACACGTGACATGGAGGAAACTCGCCACGAAGAGAAGCAAGCTGATGAATCTAGACTTCCTATATCCTGGGAACTTGAGTTTCTCCTGGATCAACACGACAACAGTTTATAAGATATTCACAAAATATGTATCAAACAAAAGCTAATAATTCATTTTAACGAATCAAACATGTAACTAACATTGTGTTCCTCATTTTTCGAAGTAACCATCAAATGTGTTCGGGTCATGTGGTTACGAATTTTATCAAACACCATATTCTCATAATTCTAGTGTAGTCTCTCTTCTATGTATAAAAATCAAAAGCTTAGTAAATTAAATACCGTTAGTTCACTTGGTTGAGTTTATGTTTTTAGATCCCAACTGAATTAAGAAAAGAAAACGGACATTTGTATTTTTGAACAATGGAAAGAGATGATTTAACTTACATATATGATTTACATATGAAGGATACATAAATATACATAAACATGAATAATTTTATCTAAAGTATAATTTCAGTTACATGGCTCGATTTCCCTTACTACGACCCAAAGTTCAAAATATCTATCAAAAATATACTGGGCATGGTGTTTATTTGACGGTTATAATATGGACTAGTTTAAAATTCTCCACATGAAAATGGTTATCCATATAATTTTAAGCAGACAAACTTCTAGACATACGTTGTTGACATAAAATACTCATTTGTTTGTGAAACTATATGTCAGAAAATATGACAACAAAGAAAGATACGAAAGATTTTGCGGTTTGGCCCTTGCGAAAAGATCGGGCTATAGAGGTCTCACTATCTTCTATGAACGAAGAAGAGACACACATTTATACATTTTTATTGTAAGCTAGGGTTTCATGTATATGCACAAGTGATACGTGTACGTTTTGAGGTCATTTATACAAACACCTTACTATTATATAATTTATAATTAAAGCGAACACAAACTCATATTAAAATGTAATTTTAAAATTGAGTTTAAAAATAATTGTATTAGTGAAAATCATTGAGATAACAGAAATCAAAATTCATCACACATAGTGTTGAATCCAATATTCTAACATATTAAAACTATTAAATTAAATTGATAAAAAATAAATAAATAATTGTATCATATATGTGACGCTTGGAATGTGTTTTCGTGGCAAGAAAATAATTATGAGGTCTCAAACTCAAAGCATATTCTCTATAACCACAATTTCCCTCTTGGTCTCACGTCTGCTTCCCATTTCCTTCGAATATTTTTTTATTTCAATTGATGATCATATTTGAAGAAAAAAGTTATAACAAATTTTGTATTAATTAAGATGAAATTTTTTGCAAGTTTTAGATATATGGGTCATATATTTTTCTCATTTAAAAAATAATTTATTCTTTAAAATTGATGAGGAACAAGTAGAACCCATAATTCCTCATCTATTGCAATTTTTCTTAATTCAATTTCTCAAATGAAATTTGATTCATTTATTTTCCATTCCTTTGATTCATTATGTGGACACCAATCAAAACCTTCATTTCTTTATATTACATTTTAAAATTTATACTAAGGTGGCATGAATAAGTCTTGCTTGTAAAAATCATCTCGACATGCATGTAAAATTGACCATCAATACATTTTCTTATAGTTAACCGAAGAATCTCATACTAAAACTAATCTTCGAAATTTATAAAATTTTAAGTGTTTTTAGTAATATTTGTTTAAAAAGTTTAGCTTATTGAGAAAAAGGTTAAATATATTAGGACTTTAAAATGAGATAAAACTAAAAATAATATATATGAGACATGTTTGGAAAGCCATGAAAGTTAATACTAACATATTAAAGAGTTGACCCAAATATGATGGTATAAATACAATATACTGATAAATTTATATGAGATTCAATTCAAGATATACCAAGAGTCATTAATTATTCAGAAAAAGCATGTTAAAAATTTCAAATGTAAGATAATATAAAACATAAATATTATATAATGGATACAAGTTAATATATATTATTCTCAATTAAATTTGCATACAAGGAGAATTAACAAAATAATTTGGTGAATGATATAAATATATGAAGTCAAACTTCAGAGATCACATGGAAGTGTAAAACATCATGTATAGAAACAAAACTGGATTTTTGTTGTTGTTGGAGATTAATCAACGAACCAAACAAAACTTCAGACGTAAGAAGTTTTTTTTTTTTTTGCAAAGTCACAAAGTGATGAACCTCCAAAACAAAATCTCTCAAATTGGAATTGAATCCGAAAATGAGATCATCTTGACAATACCAAAAACATAAAATAAAAATAAAAATAAAAATAATTCTTATTAAGATAATAAAAATCAATAAATTTTATAAAGCAGAAAATAGGAAAAATACATTCACTGCACAACCTAGAGAAACACTAATAAAGAAAATTAGTTTCCGCTACAGTTTACATTATGTATAGAGATATATAGTAAAATGTGACTACATTGCGCAAATAAAAGCAATCCCCAATACCTAGTTACTCCAAAAAGACTTAAAAGTACAATAATTTAGAACCCTCTCGCGTGTTCATATTTATCTTTCATTTTTCACCAAAACTTTTACTTTTATTACCTCATATCTCAATTCTCTCAAGACATTTTATTAGGTAGATATTTGTTTATGATTCGTAAATGAAACGAACAAAATGGAACGAGTTTGTGTCGCATATGATATGACCTAAAAAACCAAATCATAAACAGAGACGGGAAAGAAACAAACATAAACTTCGTACGTGTTTGATAGGGCATGTCTGAAACCCTGTCTGTGGTTAATGGGTCTTTGGGGGCCCAAAAACGTTTCAGTAACGATTTAAAACATGTCCTCAACATGTCTTAGGATAATACTCTAAACTGCTGCAGATGTGTGACAAAAAACTGAACAGAATGTCCATATTCAATCAAATATCAGTGAACATAGCTTGATTAAGTTGTGGTAGCTTATGGCAAAAAGATTCAATTATTGGCCATAGCTCTGGAAATTAATCTGGATTACTATCCTAAATACTCTCATGTTTACTATAAATTTTAAAGCTGCTCCTACAGACTTGTGGATTAGTCTGGTTTTAGGTCAAAAGATATGATGTGTTATTGTTTAGCCATTTTTCTCAGTTTTTTTGAATAGATAATAACAAAATATACACCTCATAACAGAATCATAGATGATCTTATATGCAGTTCCTGAGCAAACTGCATTACATATTATACATACGCATCGACATTGCAGTAATATAACTAACAACAAAATTATAAAAATTTTAATTTAAACTGTGCTTACCATTATTTGTATACTTAAATAAAAGATGTTTAAATTGCTCATTGTTTATATACATAAAGAAAACTCTAGGCATTGCAGTTAGGAGCTTATATAGTAATTTCCTGCCGGGCTTTCTAGATAAATCCATTAACATTTTGGGCTTCTCCGCTGGGCTGCTTTTCTGTACATAAAAGACTGTATTGTATTAAGGATATTGGAAGATTTTTTTTCTTTTTATTTTTATGAAATCACTGTAATTCAATCAATGATTTTTTTTTTTATATATAAAATTAGTAATTTGTATAAGAAACTTCGTTTAAAAGGATTTTTTGAAATTTCATAATACTTAAAAATGGAGGAAATCATACATTTAAATCATATATAATATTTGGAGATATTTGAATCAAATTAAAAATACGAACTCTCAACACAAACCCTTCCTTCATCGCCGACTCCATTCTACTGGTCTCCGTCTCTGGTCAGCTTCAGACTATCATCTTGAACATTTGTAAGTACTTCTCAATCTCCATTTAAGCTTTCATTACTCTCTCTACTTCTGTTCAATCAAAGTCTCAATTAATCTTCATTTCAAATTATGAATTTTGGGGTTTGATATGGTTATAAGTCTTTTTGACGAAGACTAATCTTGTAAAGATTTATGAAATGATTCAAGAACTTTTTGGTTTGTTTTTTTCACTTTTCAATATTGGTGTTTTTTTTTCTGGATTCACATCTAGAAATATAATCAAATTACAGAGAAGGTGGGTGTTGTTAGAGTAGCTTTGGAGAGTGGATAATGCAAGATTGAGATTCGATAGATCCCTCATCCCTTTGACTAAGGATGGAAAAATCTTAACTATGTCGGCCTAAAGCTCAACCAAATTTGGCTATGATGTCGTGGATTTAGCTAGTCAAAGGTCGTGGTTTGACACGGTGTAACATGATGTTGTGTTGTTTCCAGATTTCCTATACCACCGATTAAAGGAGAAGCTTGATTATGATGAGGAGTGTTTCATGTTTGACTAGCTTTTGCTGCTCTTGTGTGATATTTAGATATATGTAAGGCGTGCTATGATTATATGTGGTCTTATTCGTGAGGAAAAAAGAATAGTGTTCTAATTACATCTTTTGTATTGCTCGTCTTAGATGTATCATGTAGCATATCACTTGTTTGATTCCTTACATATTGTAGTGTTACCACTAATGCACAAACCTATGAAGTTAAGATAATGAAGTTAACTGATTTTCTCCAAAGATAGGCATGTCTATTAAGACCAAAGTCTGACAAATAGAGATTTTTGGGTTAAGTCCAATCGAACTAAATTATTTTTTTAGGTTTAATCTGATTGGACTTGAATTAAATTACACATTTTGTTTAAGAATTTAAATATTTTAAATATAAAATTAAGTAAACGTTATTAATTTAGATTTGTTTATATTGAAATTTTATAGCACGTGAAAATGCAATATTATGCAAGAAGAAAAATCTAGATTGGATGTGTATTTAGAAAACAATATGTTGGAACTAGTTTTTCATGGAGATGATATGGATGTTTTTGAATGGTGGAATTGTCAATCACAAAATTGTAGTGCGTTAACTCGTATGACATGTGATGTTTTATGCATTTTGATAACTACACTAGTATTTGAGTCCACATTTAGTATTGATGCATGTTTTGGACAAATATAAAAATCGTTTTTTTACCAAAACATGTTGAAGCACTGATTTGTACGCATACTTGCTTGGATAAAAATACATTTCCTGATACATGTAACATTATCATGTATATTTACTGAATATTTAAAAATCATCATTTATAAACTTTCAGTGAAAATAATTATATTTTTAAACATGTCATAATTTTATTAAGTTTTGCTTTCAGTTTTTTCTGCAGTGGCAAAAATTTAGAAGATATTGAATGAGATTCTAATCCAGGCTTTACCTAAATCTTAAATGTTTTGATTTCATCTTTTTTAAATACAATTTATTTGGATTTTGTTTTCTTTAAGTCACTCATCAATTAAAAAATTACATAATTTATAAATGATGAAAATATATTAAAAAAACGAAAAAAAGATAATCGAGTTTACAGAAATAATAATAAAAAATTATTTTGAATCTAACAAAAAAAAATATAGTAAAAGAAAAATGTTCTAACCGAAATAACAATGGAAAAAAGTTAACATCTATTTATTACCTTTGTTAATTTGTATTTTTTCTAGTTAGCAGTTAACACCTTTAAAATATATAATTAGAGTTTTCATTATTATATAGCTTAGATCCCTAAGTGAACAAACATAACCTCAATATAAAGATCATTTATTTCCAATTTGCCACTTAAAAAAAATATCTTCGTTGCTAATTACCTAATTCACTACTATCTTTCCCTTTTGTTTATGGTTAATTATCCAAAAAACGATAAAGAAGATGGTGGCAGCTTTATTTATGATCCGTGATTGAGTGGAGAGACAATATATAATTATACTTATTTGTCGTAATTAATAATGACAAAGAAATACAACTTAAAAAATAATCATTAAAATCACTATTAAGTCAACTCCCTCCTTCCCCCACCACCGCACGTTCCTCTCTCTGTCCACTCATTGACTCCATCTCCACTTTTTTCTCCGCTATCGTGCGCCTAAAACTGTCACATTCCTTTATGCTAACTTACTTTCCACCTCTTCTCGTTAACCTGCGCCATCCTTCCCTATTATCATTACCCTATTATTTTCCAAATCATTTAAAATATTATTTCTTTTTGCCAACTTGCTATAATGTATTTATTTTTGGTTGTCCTTATCACAAATGTGTCAATGACATCACACTTTTTCCTCCGTTCAAAATACGACTTTCATTTCTTTTTTACAAATACACATATATTATATAATGCTGAAGTCAACTAATTTTTACATTAGAAGTTAAAACATTTGAAGTATATTTTTTTATCAAAATTATTTAAAAATTACAACCATGTTATATATTAACTAAATACAGAAAACGTTGACAAAAATAAAACTGTAATTAAACGTTAATTAATTATCTCATCACACGAAACCAAAAAAAAAACTTTTATTATTTTTGTTTCATAATACACGTGGCACCTGATTTATGTTAAAATAAGTCGTCGGTGGGCCCAGCCCAATATAAACAGTTAGATTAAGATGCCAAATAGTCAGAGTTGGAAAACATTGAAAAAGGAAGAGGCTTCTGATATGTTAAAACGTCATCGTTTACAGACCGAATCCAATTCTATATTACATACGTGTGCTTTCGTTTGAAAGAAAAGCGCACACACACAAACACAAACACATGTTCTTCGTTGTAGCTTCCTTGGGTTAAAAACTTTTATCCAGCTTTAAAGAAGTCAAAGCTCAAAAAAAAAGCAAAACAAAGGTTTGTTCCTTCGTTCGATGCTTGAATTTATTTTTGTTCCCAGATCTGTACGTTTTAGATTTGGTTTATGTGTTCACATGTGTTCTGATTCTGAAATTGACTAACTCTGTTTATAATTCTGGATTTTTGTTTTTTTTCAAAGTTTGGCTTTGAAAATCGAATAGAAGTGTTGAGTTGCAAACATTTCTTGATTTTTTTCCGCCTTTGATTAGTTGCAAAAAATTGAAAAGGATTGCTTCTAGTTTGTTTTCTTCGATTCGAATGTATAACAATAGAGTGATTAGGTTTTGTTTTTAGAAGAATCTTTTTTCGAAATTCTGTGATCTGCTAAATAGAAAATTGAAATCTTTATCGCCTTTCTTGATTTGTAGTAACATAAAAGCGTTTCTTGATTTGCAAAATAGAAAAGACAAGATTGTAAACAGTAAAACCAAAACTATAATTATTGAAGTAGATAAGCTGAAACTTCTTGTAACTATCATTAGAATCTCCTGTTACATAACGGTATTAATGTATTAATTCAGAGGTAATTGTTGCTTTCAGCAGAATGGAGAATCTACCTCCTGGTTATCGTCCCAATGTTGGTGTATGTCTAATCAATTCGGATAATCTGGTAACATTTCAATCATCTATTTCAGCTCTCTGACTAATAATTACTCACTGGTCAATTATAAGTACTGAGTTTATATGACCATTAATTATGATTCTCAGGTATTTGTAGCTTCAAGATTGAATGTTCCTGGAGCATGGCAGATGCCACAGGTGTGTTTAATCACTTACTTTGATCATGAAATATACGTAGTTGTTTTATATTTGTTGTTTTAGAGAAACAGTAGCATATTATTACTGATGTTTAACACCACTCTGGTAGGAATAGATGGTCAATATATTGATAAAGAATCTTGAAACGTTTTGAAAACGTACAGATTTTCTCACCTGAAACTGTTTTCTCTGTTTCGCGATCATCTTGAAAACGTTCTCTATGCTTTGAGTTTTAAAAGAAATTGGGGATGTTACAGGGAGGCATTGAAGATGGAGAGGATCCAAAGTCAGCAGCCATGAGAGAGTTACAAGAAGAAACTGGGGTCGTTTCAGCTGCAATCATTGCTGAGGTCTCTACTCATTACTAAAGACAAAACAAATGATTATGAATCAGAGCACTTACCAATGATACTTTCTGTATTCTTCAATGTCTTAAAAACAGGTTCCAAACTGGTTGACATATGATTTCCCACCTGCAGTAAAAGCAAAGGTTAACCGTCTCTGGGGCGGTGAATGGCATGGTCAAGCGCAGAAATGGTGAGTCTTCAATACCGCCTAATTATAGCCAAAGTGTTTGCAAGAAGAGAGAATCAAATGGCTCATTGTTTCTGAAACCACAGGTTTCTAGTGAGACTGATAAAAGACGAGGACGAAAGAGAAATCAATCTAGCAAACAACGAAGCGGATTCAGAGTTTGCAGAGTGGAAATGGGCAAAACCGGAAGAAGTGGTAGAACAAGCAGTCGATTACAAAAGGCCAACCTACGAACAAGTCATTAAGACTTTTGGTTCTTACTTGAATGATACAGGAAGAGCTGCTAAATGTAAATCAGCCAAGTGGTAATAAGAACACCTAAAATCAATGTTTTTTTTTTTGTAAACTGTCTTTTTTTTTTTTGGGGGGGGGGGGGGGGGTTCTTTTTAGTGGAACCCTTTTGGAATGCAAAAAGTTTCTTTAGGGGGGTTCTTTCTTTTTTTTTGTGTTCATTTTTGTAAATTGGTTATTGGTACTAGAAGGTTTTGGGTTTGGTTTACCTTGGGGTTATTGTAATAAAAGTCTTTGTCTGGATTCACAAAGGAATGACTTCTGTACGTGTTTATAACTTTAAGTGTAAAGAAAATTTCAAAGGTAAAAAATTATTGTAATTAGTACTACGGAATATAAATGATCATTTCTAGAATTTTTGTATTTGTTTATTACCAAAATATCTATCATTCTACTACATACTAAAAGATATATATAAAAAAAAGAACGAGTTGTGTTTGTGTTTATAGCTATGTTAAAGAAAATTGTAAGGTTAAAAGTAAAAAAAGTGGGAGATAAATTAGCAAACGAAACATTCTGAGTTTCAAAACCAAATTCGAAGACACAATAGAAAGGTCAACAAACAAACGCTAACAAAACCAAACCACTTAAGACAACGAACTAAGCTTAAAAGAAAAGAGATGGAGAGGTAAATGGTAAATAATGGTTCACCGGATAAAAATATAAATTCACTGGCAAAGCTGCTCAACGGCGGTCACGATCTGAGCCGGTTGAACCACGGTCCACTCCTCTAGTGTACCGGCGTATGGTGTAGGAACGTCCTGAGAAGACAAACACATCACAGGAGCATCTAAATAGTCATGAAAGTTCTCATTAATGGCAGCCGTAAGACTAGCCCCAATACCACCGGTTCTCATACATTCCTCTACTATCAAAACCCGGTGCGTTTTCTTAACCGAGTTCCCGATCGTGTAAAGATCGAACGGTTTCAGCGACCTAATGTCGATAACCTCGGGGTCATACCCTTTGTTCACCAGAGTTTTAGCTGCCTGCATCACATGGTACCTCATCCGCGAGTACGTGAGGATCGTGATGTGCTCTCCAGGTCTAACCATCTCAGCTTCTTCAAGATTACAGATGTATTCTTCGTCCGGGATTTTCTCCTTGAGATTGTAAAGCAGAACGTGTTCGAACAGAATCACAGGGTTCTCGCTTCTTATCGCGGCTTTCATCAAGCCTTTAGCGTTGTAAGGAGTCGAACAAGCAACCATCTGGATCCCGGGAATGGACTGGAAGTAAGATTCTAACCGCTGTGAATGCTCAGCGCCAAGCTGGCGTCCCACTCCACCAGGCCCACGGATGACAACCGGGATAGTGAACTGACCACCAGATGTGTAGTGAAGCATTCCACAATTGTTGGAGATTTGGTTGAAGGCTAGGAGGAGAAAACCCATGTTCATACCTTCAATAACGGGTCTTAGACCAGTCATGGCGGCTCCAATGCCCATACCAGTGAATGCATTTTCACAAATTGGAGTGTCGAGAACCCTGAGGTCGCCGAATTTATCAGCAAGGCCTTTGGTTACTTTGTAGGAGCCTCCATAATGGCCTACGTCTTCACCCATAACACATACATGTGGATCTCTGTCCATCTCTTCTTCCAAACCTTCCTGAAGAGCCTCGAAAAGCAGTAGTTCATGTCTGCAAATTCATAAGATATTAAAATTGTTATACTATGTGTTGTGACGCAAAAATCATTACCATTACATGGCTAGAATATGAGTCATTAAAAAATTGAACTTTAGAGCTAGAGCAGGAAATGTGTTAATTGTGACAATATATTTCAGCTTTTGCAACTCACTATCAATTATCGATTTAAAAGCAAGTGGAGACCTTAATCTAGAACTGGCAAAAACTAACTACTTTCTGTCTAACTTTGAATCCCATTGAGATGCAATCTATGTTTTCAAACAAAGGCAGAGGCAAATGAAACCAAAGACATTAATATATAACAACAAACACATGTAAGATGTAATCGGAGAATTGGTTCAATCAGCATGTCCAAAGAGTTAATTAAGTATCAAAATCCAATTTGCAAGCATAAGTGTGAGAAACATACCCAGTGGTGGCAGATGTGTCCGCCTTGGTCTACAAAAATGAACAAAAAAACGGTGAATCATTAAAGGACGAGAAGGAGAAACCCTAAATACAAGAAAATCGGAGACAAACGCATACCGCAACAGCATTTGCAATCAATTTCTGAGAGTGACGAGCTCTAAGGCTCTTACTCGCATTAGATCCGGACACAATGTATCTCTGCCTCCTCGCTGTTTCATATATTAAACAATGAAACTGCTAATATCTCCCAAATCAAGATTCCAAATTCGAAATCGAAATTAAAAAAAAAAATAGAATCGAACCTGTAAGATTTGTGCGAGAAGGAGCAACGAGTTTCTTGGAATCGACGGAATTAAACGTCGATAAAGCCGTAGCAGCTCCAGATCCATGGATTATCGCAGACATTTTTCCCACAGAGCTCGGGACAATTTTGAAGAATTTTTGGACAATTGATATATATATATATATATAGTTACAAGTGTATATAAACAGAAATGGCGATACAGAGGAGTGACGACGAGCGGAGAAATCGAAGAATTAAAGAAAAACTACGAGAAATTGTGAAATCGAATTCCTTTCGATTTTTACTTTTTTTAATTATTATTATTATTATGTCTATTGTGTGATCAAATCCACAAGTTTACATTGTTTTCATCGCCATGCATTGTGTAAGTAACCCAATACACATACGACACGTGTGTGTATATAAATTGTGGGATATATACTACTCAATGAACAACCTTGTAGAGAGTAAGGATGGGTTCGCTTAACCACCCACCAACCCAATTACAAGCTAGTATGAAATTTCAATGGGTGGGCCTCAAATGTATCGGCCCAGTAATTATACAGTTTCGTTATGTGCCTTTTTTTTTCTTTCTTTTCTACAGATTGATTAGGTACGCCAATAATCACAAATCAAAATATTTCAGTCTAATATTTTCGAAAGATTGATGCCTTGATGGCACTGTCTTTACATTTCTTTAAAATTCTGAAACAAAATCCAACCTACCTTTATTGAATTGATTGTATCTTTGCAATAAATAAACGCAAAAGTATAAATCTTGTTCGTAACATCGATATTTGTAATCTTGTATGCAAATCCAATGTTAGCAAGAATAACTGAATGTCCTCTTTGTTGAGCATGATAGAAGAAAATGTTCATTACTATAACTAATTAAATTGTACATTTTTTAAAAGTTATATAAAACCATCGAGATGCAATATAATAGGTGGTTTGATAACGTCCACATAACCTATAAATTTGAGGGATGTTTCAACACTAATTAAATTATCATTTATATAAAATAATCCGGATGCAATATAATAGGCGGTTGAGTAACGTGCACGTAGCAATCGTGATTATACACTATGATACTGGGTTGTCAAAATAAATAATGGGTTAAATAATCTTTTTAAAAAGTTTTGGGTCACTTACTAACTTAGCAAAGGACCAAAGTGTAATATAACAATCCTCTGGATTTGAAGGGTCATGAATGTCAATATCCGATTTTTGAAAGGATCATAGAGAGAGAGAGAGCTTGAAGAAGGTCCTCTTTGACTATTCTCTCTCTCTCTCTCGTTTGAAGCTTATGGAATTGCTATATCTCCTCTGCTCAATTTTCTACACTTCAATCACAACCTTCTTCCTCTCTCTCCTCCTCCCATTTCGCCTCCTTATCCACCGTCTCCTCCCTCCACGCGCCGCCGTCGATTCCAACGTCTCCTACTACGAAGGCACCGTCTGGCACGACCGTCTCCGTCCCGTCCGACATTCTTTCCGTTACTCCGTTCGTTATGCACTCTTCGACCTCGACAGTGCTTCTGATGCCCCGCCGGATCATCTCTCCGCCGATAAAGCTCGCCTTCTTTCTCGTACCACCGGGCCGATGTAAGTTTTTTTTGTTCTCGCGTTGTTGCGATTACATAATCAGAAAATTCTCGACTTTTGTAGCCATAATTTGTAAAGTTAGATGTTTTTATATTAAATTCAATGAGGGACAAAAAGATTAACAGAAACGAATCATCTCAGAAGAGATTATGTCGATTCCAAACTGGGCTAAGATTCTGTTTGGTTAAGGTTATGTATATGATATGAAACAGTGTAGATCGAATCTTATCATTTCAAAAGTTTCACGGCTATGTGATGATCAAGATAATGTTCATTATGGATGTTTATTATGACGGAAGAACTCTGATGAATCTGTTATCTTTGGTTGCAGTTTTCTATTGACAATACCTCCAAGCGTTGGATATGAACAGAACCCATTGAGTTTGTATTATTGCTATAATTTAGAAGGGTCGACTAAGCGCTTAAGTAAATGCATTGCACAGGTATGTATATAAATACATGTCTTTCTTCCTCTGTTCTCTTGATTTATGTCTCAGACTTCACTTGATTCATTCATATCTACTTCTTATAAGTGTGTAAACTGGTCATAATTCTCTGCAACTGATATATCCAGTGTGCGTTTATATATGTTCTGACCTATATCTATCATCTATAACGACGATTCATAATCTTAACGTGGAGTGAGCATCTTCACTGTTTCAGAGATCTCAATAGATCTGCTATATGTTAAAAAGAAATGGATGAAAGCATAAAAATGTGCATTTTCTTAGTTGAAACTTTTAATGGTATTAGTCATTGTGTTGATACGATTAGAGGATTTTTTGTAGGTTACAAATACGCCATGGGGGGAACGAGTGACGTTTGTTTTCGACCCTGAATCTGACTTGGTTGCTAAATCATTACAAGTCAGTCCTTTCATGGTATGTTCTCTGATAATGCCATCATCTCTTATTGATCTTATCAGGTTATGTGATTAATCAGAGGTTCCTAAATGAAGTCCTTCGACTTTCTTTCAGGATATGCTAGGGAATTGGAAAATCAGAGCAACTGAACCCGGAGATGAGTTATCTGTCTCCATTGAAACACAGCATCCTCATCTCGGTAACTATTTCTCCGCGACATTAAAGGCGAAAAGAATACCCCAAACACGGGTTTCTGATCCCGCAGTCTTCTTCTGGTTGATGCCTCAGAAGGTTGCTGTATGGATCTATTGGCATGTAAGTGACATATACTCAAACCTTTTAAGTACATATGGATCAACTTGGAAGGCTCGCTGACCGTTTCTTTTTCGTTTTTTAGGCATTTAAACTCTGGTGGAAGAACGTACCTTTCATCCAACACCCTAGATATTCAAACCCATCATACAGAGAGGAATCAGAGAAACGCGATCAAAAACTTCGTTGTGTTGGTTTAGATGGATCAAACTCTGATGAAACCATCAAATTTGATGGGTTTAAAGCAGATGGCTGTAATAATAGTTTTGGAGGATGTCGCTTTGCGTGGCGAGATGCTAGTTGGCCTTGGTCATGAATGCACACACTCTTGTGGTAACAAACACTTATCTTTTTCTCATTTTGTCTAATTTTTGCTTTCTCTCTTTTATGGAGATGTTCAAAAACAAATTGGTACTTATTCCAGACGATAACCAGAATTGGCAACTCTCTGTTCATACTTGAAAACGACACCAATTTATGTTATATCACATACTATAAAATTTACACTAATTATGTTTGTCACACCAATTCGTTATATTTCTTCTAGAGATCGTTGGAATCATCAATTTTCTCTTTAAAATTTAGGAGCTTGCACAATTTATCGAATGGTGGGATTCGTATAAATCATCTAAAAGGTCTCTAATCAATTCTTATTCTTATTTATTGTGCTAGTCCTTGATATTTATAAGAGACTTGTTAAAGTTCACACCTCATATGGAATGAAACCGATGTAGAATAAAATAAAAAAAATAGAACTGGTTTTGGATTTATTAGGAACTGTAGCTTTGTCGGATCCCAATTATTTGAATCAGCCTTCTAACCATTTACTTTCTTTTTGTTATTTCATTTTTCGAAAGTATTCATTTTCATCTTTGAGTTTATATTTTCAAATATAAAAAAGGTTTAGTGGGCTGGATTTGATGGAGCTATAGTTTATTTTTTATTATTTTTTTGTCAATATAGTTTAGTGATTTTAATATCCTCTTAAATATTTTGGGGGCGAACTTTAAATATGCATTATGAATTTCAGCTGCCACAATCCAAGATTTATTCTGACCACATTTTAATTGTTTCTAGTAATTATAGATAATTTTTTTACTTTATTACAAAATGTTTTATCGAGAAAAGAATAAACACAATCGAAACAAACGAATATACTATTAGATACAATATTCAGTGTGTATATTCGTTCGTTTTCAAACCGTACCAACTGCAAACTTCACATCAGTGTGTAGATTGTTAGATATATAGGTTTTTGTTTATAATTACAGCCCAGTTAAATTTTTTTGATTGTTTGTTATTTTGTGCAACACAACACTAACCACATGTTAAATTCGGTCCCAAATTTGACTTATTTGATTTTGAAATATCGATGATTTTTTTATTTTCTATATTGTCGGTATATGGACACATCAAGGATTCGTCGACTTATAAACAAACAAAAATGGGATTCGTCGTCCACTACTTATCTTTTATTTGGTTAATGGCATAAGTATTAACAAGTCGACCACATTTAATGAGGCAACGTAATCAAATTATTTTGTGAACGAAAACGATATTTATGAAACAGTGAATCAATTGAATGGTGCATGGGGAGCCAACAATCTTAAGGTCGTTGTTATTAGTATTTCGCATGACTCACGTGTTTTATTTATATGCTAGTTTTACCTAAAATAAACAAAAGATCAAATAAAATGTTAGTTTACGACAAACAAAATATCATCGACTCAACTCAATGGAAATGAGAACTAATTATATTGGCAATGAGAACTCAGTTTAACAATTGGATTAACCCATGGTTTCCGTTACATCTCCCGAAAGGTCTCCATGCCACCACCGATTTAATGAATTGAAGGTAAAACAATTATTTAATTAGATGCATACTTTCATATTAATATAAGAGATTTATGCATAAACCATACTTAATTACTATGACTGTAATTAAGCACAACGCAATGCCATGAAGTTCATGACCAGACCAGACGACAAAAGAGAAGTTTTATCAAACACCGCCAAGATTTTAATATTTGCATGTGCAGTAATAACATAATTGACTTGAAAAGATATGCCACTTGTGAATTATAGTAGATTTTTCGCAGTCGACATTTTGACCCCCCGAAAATAAATAAATAATTAAAAATACCAAAAAGATACAGAAATATTTAACAAATACTAGTAAAGTAAAGTTATTTACCTAAAAAGAAAATGGAGTTTTTTTCCTCCTTCTCCTCGTTAAATCAAATACAAAACGCCAAAAAAAACTTAAGTTCCACAAATATAAAAACAGAAAAAACATTTTCCACGTGAGATAACTAAAAGAAGCTGTGATCTGTCTGTCCCAAGATACCCGCCGTTGTAATATCCGTGTTCTGTCTTCACCTTCTCTCTCGTGTCCTCTCTCTCCTCATAAATACTCATATTTATCAAACCAGACACCATCATCATCATCATCAATTTTTGTTCTTACAACTCAAGAAGATGGAGAAAAACTGCGACTTGGAACTTCGTCTTTGTCCAACTTCTTCTAATGATTCCGATTCAGATACCTCGTAAGTCTCTCTCTCTCTCTCTCTCTCTTGTGATTTAACTAAAGAAATTCAATTAATACACATGAATCTGATACATTTATCATTTACTGATTTGAAGTGTGGTAGAATCAAGAAGCTCTGGAAGTTCACTACCAAAGGAAGAAGAAGAATCTCAGAGATTAACAATTTTCTACAATGGAGAAATGTGTCTTTCTTCAGATGTTACCCATCTTCAGGTAGACATTCATCTATATGATTATATTATTATAAGCAATTAAGAGATGTATTTTCTTAACCATTAATGTTTTATGAATGAGTCCAGGCTAAATCGATAATATCGATCGCGAGTAGAGAAACCTCAAACGGGTCGGATCCTCGAAACAGGTCGACCCGAATTAATAATCGTCCTCATCAGCTTCAAAATCCAAAGGCTTCTATGAAAAGATCTCTGCAAAGTTTTCTTCATAAACGGAAAATTCGAATTCAAGCCACTTCACCTTACCATCAGCATTCACGACGATAGTCTTTATTTATTTTTTTTTGACATTTTTTAGCAGTTTTATGTGTAATATAAAGTGATCCAAATGGAAATTCAATAGTACTATGTTTCTCATGTGTTTGTTATTGATTAGGGATGTACTCCCAACACTTAAGAAGATTATTTTTAAGATATGATATATTGCATTTTCATCGACTTATTTAAAATAGATATGTATAAGATGTAGTTGGTCAGTTTATTGTATAAACCATATAATTGGTTATTCTCCAAACAAATTTATTATAAATCTCTTACTTGCTTTTTTTTTTTTGTTAAAAGAGGAAGCCACTTTTACCTAGGAAAACTGATTTTCTCTCTTTAATAATAAAAGATAAAACAAAGATAACGATCGGAGGGTTGGGATTCCTGCCTGACGGCGGAAACATCGGTGCAGTCCTGTTGTTCGACGTCGCAAAATTTGAGTTAGTTAGAGCTGAAAGAACATTTCTCGATGAGCTTCATGACGCTCAATTGGTCGGAGCTTCCCGTAGATGGGGTTTTTTCGGTTATCAGCGATTTCTTGAACCCATATGCTTCCAAGACAAAACCAAAGATAATTCTGACAATAGAGTGAGTGATGGGTTTTGCTCACTAATGTTGTCAGAAACTAACTAACGGCGGAAATGGAAACCATTGGGCCTTAATATTACAATGGACTCCAGAAATTAGTAGGGTGTTTCCTTTCTTTAGTTCATTCCTGAAGAAAAGCTCTTATAGGAATGGTACGAAAAATGTTGCTCCAACGGCTCAGAGAAACATGTAAGAAACAAATCCATTATGCGAGAAAGGGAGAGATGAACTTTTTTTTTTTTGTAGCTCAAAGAATGTAGTTAATTGCAAACAAAAGTCAGGGCAAAGCTGTTTTCAGCCAAGATATGGACTACCAAAGGAACAAGTCTTCAATTGTCAGTGTCATTGAAATTAAGGTCAGGTTTCAGTTGAAATATAATCTTCAATTTTTCTAACATGTCCATAATGCATAGATTTGTCCAACCTCACTAAACTATTGCATCGCTCAGGAGTTGTAGAGGTTATGATTCTGCTACATGTGGGATTCAAAGAGAAGAATTGGTGCATATCTCTACATCTTAAAGATCTAAAATCCAAATGGTAGAACAGTCCTGGCACAAAGCTAAGATTATAGGAATGAAGCAAACTCTTTCTTTTTATGGTTCCAGGTTGGGTTCAATAGTGTCGTGGAATCAATAAAACAGGATTCAAACAAAAAGGGAGCAGCGTGATACAATAAAGAAATTAAAGAATCATCAGTTTTCAATACATGGATTTATTACCAGAATCTCCATATTCATCTTTATAATTTGACAAAAGCAAAGGAAACTTCTCACTCAAAGTCAGAAGCTGAATTTGTGGAAAAAAATTCATAGATTAATTGCTAGTTTATCTTTTTGTTTTTTAATTTAAATTGTGCATAATATTCTTTTGTATTTTTTATATTTTGACCATGAAAATGTTGTAAAAGAGTATATAAAAGCTCAGCTTATATCATTGTAAAATGATCTTTTAATTGAATTAAGAAAATATTTTTGTAAATTTTTTTATCTCTTATTTTATGTCGAGTGTGTCTTCATAAACAAAATGTTGGAGATAATAAACTTTTTGTAGCTCCTATGATCTTTTTCGATCCACCAACTACATCAATCCATCGACAACCTAAGATCTATATCTGAAATGTATGAGACAAAGAGAGTCGTTCATTTGAATTTTACATCACTTCATAGAGGGGAAAGTATAACTTCTAATAGAGTTGGGATAGACTTTCCTACGTATATAAATACAATGTATGAACTTCATCTGCCAATACATGTTTACAGGTTACAATTCAATTCCATTTTAGGGCCAACAATCTTAAGGTCGCTGGTTACTAGTATTTCCTATATAAAAAAAAAAAACAAAAAAATGTTGTTTGACTACTATCTTTACGACAAACAAAATGCCCTCGACTCAATGATTAAACTAACTAATTATAGAAAATTGTTGGAAAAAAAACTATGCTACATATAATACATTACTTGTGCTAGAGTTGTAAGTGATGTGTTATCATTTCGATTCAAATTGGGGTATTATGTACATTGGTAACCCAAAAAAAAAATTATGTTGGCAAATCAACCGACCAATCTTTAGCTAACTCATAGACTTCAAAAACTCAGTCTTATCTCCATTTCCTCTTTAAAACATTCAAACGGCTACATCCTAACCAATTTTCTCTCACGTTCTAAGAACTTATGCTTATCTCTAGACATCTTATATTTTGCCTCCAATAATATCTTTACAAATTTTCAAACCAAGACACGTATACAAATTAGCAACTTCTTGTTCTAAATCTTTTTTCCATCAGCTGTTGCTATAAGAATAGTTTGTACCAACAATTTTGTTTCCAGTATTTATTACATTTGTGATTTGTGTAATATAGATAAGATGAAGAATAATACCCCAATTTTTGAATATGAAACATGAAAATGGAATGTTGAATGATAACAACTAGTCACGTGCTGGGGGAAAGTGGAACATAACACAAACTATAAATGCAGCTTGTTCTGCTGTTTAATCTATCTCATTCGAGAATCATCTTTATTGACAAAGATATATTGGTTCATATATAACATCTATATGCGTTTTTATTTGATTAACGTTTTTCGTGATGTTTTATTAGCCATGCATTATTCACATTAAGACCAATCGATTTTAGAACTTGACAAATCAATTAGCATACCGAGTGTCTCTTCTTCCACGACGAAGCTACAAACTCTTGAGTTATTGTATATGATACGAAGGCTAGTTAATCTTTACCAAAAAGGTTAAATCAAACTATCACAGATTTTTTTAGACAAAAAATAAAGGCAAAGTCCAAAATTTGTTTTTTCAGTAGTTTAATTTTACATCAATTACTAGTTATATTTATAGATTTAAATTATCAACAGCAGTCTACAGGTAAATTTATAGTGTATATATATATATGTATGTATATATTTTTCATAGTTGAATTTCAAATCACTTTCAAATAGATCAATATATTATGTATATATATTTGAGTTACTCCTAATTTCCTGTAATTACTTTGTAAATTGGAATGTCAGTGAAAAATATTGCGAATTCTGTGATTAATTTGTAATGAATGCATGACATTGATATGTGGCTAGTCATCAAATCTAATGTTAAAATAAACTATATATTGGAAAGGTGGTTGGTGAATCATATTACTCTAAACTAAATTGAAATCAAGTGTTTCCTCATATAAATGTGTTCTTTACCTTATATTATCCCAAGGAAAAAGTAGATTCATGTGTTATAAGTATTCTTTTGAAAATATATAATCTCATATAAATCAAATGGTACTCTTAGAAATCTCGGGAGGCTGCGTACATCTATCAAAAGACGACATATTATTTTTAACCTTTTAGTATATTATATAAATGGACGATGCATTTCATTCAAAGCACGGCAATCATCAGGGGGAAATTAAAATGTTAATTGGAGGTGCATGTGCATCCATAATATGTTTTATAATCAATATATCATTTCACTAGTTTTTCAAGTGTATTTATAATAATTTAATTTTTTTACCTCCTAAAAATTAGATAAAATCCAACTAAAAAGATCAAATAAACTAAATCCTTTTAACAAGATGATATCATTTTACTCTATTTAAGAAAATAGTAATTATTAAACTTTGAAGGTTAAATTCTTTTTTAAAAAAATGTTTTTGAAGGAAACAAAAATAACTTAAATTTTAAAATATATTCATGTTTTTAGTTTCTTTTGTTTTAAAAATTTATGTTATAACTTATTGTCGATTCTAAAATTTTTTTAAAATTTTTTCACACTTTTTGAAAATCTCAAAATATTTTTAAAAAGTTTTATGAAACCGAAAAAAAGATTATTTTTAAATGATTATCTAATTTATTTTATTAAAGCTAATTATCTCAAAATATCACAAATGAAACATTAATGAACCAGTTCTAAAAAATAAGTGAAATGAATAATATTATTTTAATTTAAATATAATATTATAGTTTTTATATTTTTTAACAATAATATATATCTAAAACAGTTAAAATATCAAGTTTACATATAAAGCATATATATATATATATATATTGTGTGTTAGTTTATCTGCTTTTATACTAATATTTTATTTGATATCTATTAATTTAATATTAGTGCACTTACTAAATAAATTTTATAGATTCAACTCTGTCAATCATAAAAGTATAACATAATTGGAAGTATTATATTACAGTAATAAAATTTTAAAGACTACGGTGATGATAATTAAGGAAATATTGGACTAAAATTTACACGATTATTAAAATACAAATATCAACTTGCTGATGCATCTGCAACATTACGTGGCAAGTGTTATAGATTGCGTACGAGATCCTAAACATGTGGTTAACTAATATTGTATGTTTAAGTTAACTTTTCATTTCTAATATGAAAAAGTATGATTAGCAAATAGCAACTATTGATTAATGAGCAATTATTGAGCAAGTATTGAGCAATGACTCATATGAGAAAGTTATTTTAGTTTTTAACAATTCCATGAGTCTTCATGGTTAATTTATATTGCATGTTTATGATTCTTACTTTCCATTTCTTAGGTAAGAACTATTGGAAAAGTTTATAATGATAATACACAAAGTTGATTATTTTTTATTTTTTGACAGCACAAAGATTATCATTAAGACCTTAAATCTTGACAATCAGTATAAAAGTATATACATTTAAAGGAGCGAACAAAACGAAAATTTAAATAGTTATATTTTAATTACGAATAAAAATAGGAAAAGAACTCATCGAAAGGTACGACAAATACTATTGAACCACATTACAATATATTTTATTCGTCAAGTGAAAGTGAATGCAATTAAGAAAATTTACTTTGACGTGTACGTGGAAGAATAGCTAGCTATCACGCACACATATATATCTAATTGTATGACGTATGACATATGAAACTAACTATTTACCCAAAGTCCAGTTAATTTACGTACAATTTTTTTTTCTGAACTTTTAGAGTAACTTCAATATTAGAGATACTCTAAAATTATCTTATCATTATATTATTAATAATTTTAATAGTAGGTCTAAATTTTTTATGTAAAAGAAAAATAGAGAAGAATACGACGACATATCTAATTGTGTTGTTGTCTAATGATGATGCG
This sequence comes from Streptanthus diversifolius, assembly GCA_039880935.1. NCBI lineage: Eukaryota > Viridiplantae > Streptophyta > Magnoliopsida > Brassicales > Brassicaceae > Streptanthus > Streptanthus diversifolius. The sequence continues at coordinate 22,647,233 of JAXGFM010000014.1, read as the reverse complement.
ACCATATTCTGCTGTACCAATGCTCGTGAATCAGCGATTGGTGCCATGACCAAATATGTTTCCCGAATTGATTTAATTTTGTATTTATCTTATGAAATGTTTTTTTTTTAGGTAGACACGATGATATTGCAATATACAATGTAATTTCTCAGGTAGACAAGATATTGCAATCTATATTAATTACTAAATATGAATTGCCAAGCACCTACCAGGATGTTTCAAATGTGAGTGTCCTTTGGTTTCCACGTAACTCATAAGTAAATCACTATGACGCGACAAATCTTGAATCGTGTCAAGAAACATTAATAAAACCATGTATATTCAAGGGGCATTTAGACATTTCATAAGCTCAATGATTCAGATCCATGAACCACTATATAAAGGGTACAACACCTCAAAAGATCTTAAACAACCCACACAACACTTCACCACTATCTCATAATCTCTCAATTCCTCTTTCTGACAGCTGAAAATGACAGAAATTCCTAAGTACATGATCGAGAACCCTAAGTTCCAACCTTACAAACCAAAAAACCGATATCATCACTCTTCTTCGTTGCTTTCCATCCTCTTATCGATCTTCACTTACGTTTTGATCTTTTACGTTTTCGAAGTATCTCCATCGTCGATCTTCAAAGACACAAAGGTTTTGTTTTTCATATCCAACACTATTATCCTCATCATCGCCGCCGATTATGGCGCTTTCACTGATAAGGAGAGGCACGACTTTTACGGTGAATATACTGCGGCGACGGCAGCGGCAGCGATGAGAAGCCGTGCAGATAACTACTCTCCAGTTCCCGTCTTCACATATGGAGAAAACTCTAGACAGCAAAACTCTGGCTATGCGGAAATGAAGAACCCTAAAGATGTCGAAATTAAGAACAAGGAAGAAGAACCGATGGTAAAGGAGATCTTGTGTGTTTCATCGCCTCCTGAAAAAATAATACGAGTTTTGAGCGAGGAGAAGTTGAGAGACGATGTAGATATCGAGGAATACAAACCGGTTAGTGAGCAAACTGCTGCTAACAAAGAAGATTGCAACGCAAGAAACCATGTGAACCGTAGATCTTACGGACGTACTAAATCAGATAAACCACGGCGAGTGAAGATAACCGAAGATACAAAGGCCAAACGTAAAAGTTATCGTCGAAGCGAATCGGATAGCTCGAAATGGATGGTTGTTCCGGAGAAATGGGAGAGTGTTGAAGAAGAATCTGAAGAGTTCTCAAAGATGTCGAACGAGGAGCTGAACAGAAGAGTCGAAGACTTCATCCAAAGGTTCAATAAACAGATCAGATTACAATCACGAGTTTCGTCTACATGATCTGAATTGATCATATATATTAGGATAAATTTAGTTAGTAAAAGCTTTTATTTTATTTTTGTTATTAGAGTTCTTTTTTTCTTTTTATCAAGACTATGTGATGGGATGACTATTTTTGCAGTAGTCGTGTGTAAATTAATATAGTAATATACGATAGTTACTGGCTTGATCACTGATAACTGTAATATTTGATCCGTTGTTAGAAAAAAATGTATATTTCTTCCAAAAACACGATAGTATTGGTTAACTATGTTAAGTGTGTCAAGATTTGATTATTTGAAAATAAGATATAGTCTTTTAATCTTCCTTATAATATTGAATTTTTTTAAAAAATAGACATGTACCAATGTTATATATATATATCGTCGAAAGAGGCATTATGATGCATAATCAGTTAGATGCCTCGTATTATTTTACAGTGGATCTTATGGAATATTTATGAAAACAAAATTAGTTAATGGATTTGGAGGGGTATTAATTGGTTTAATGATCCGTTAGAGCTTGTAAATAAAGTTTAGGATGGTCAAGATGAAAATGTCATTGATGAACTTGTACTGGGCCATCAAACTTAAGGCCCATAAAATTCCTCCAACTTTCGTACACATAGACATAGTAGTTGGATGAGAAGTCGTAAGATATGTTTTTAGGTAAAAAGGAAGTTTTGTTCGAATCCCCGACAATAATGCGTCTATTGTCATTTTACGTATTAATAATGATAGATAAGTTTGAAAAAATTGCTGAAGATATGAAAATGACTAGAAAAAAAAAGAGAGAGCCAATGAGTACTGGTGAAACTAGATTCGGATCAGATTTATAAAAACATTTCCATAAATAAAAGGACCACAAAAATAATAATTACAAATAAGAAATCAATGATGTTTCTTCTGAATATTACAGAGCAGTTGGTCCCATGACTAACATCTTACTGGTAGACTATTTTTCTCAAATTATTGGGGCAAAACTCCTACAAAAAAAATTGTAAACGAGAGAAAATGTATCCATCTTTATCATGTACACAATAGTAATCAAAACTTAAAAGACTTGTCTATTTATTTTAGAATCAAGGTTTTGTTGTTTCTAAAAATAGACCTCACAGATGAATGATTGATAAAAATAGTGGAGTGTAAGAAATAGCATTTGCGTCAGTAAATCGGCATACACCATAAGCTAGATCATTAACGAGAACGTTATTAGTTGAGAATATAAACCAAATATTTAACGCGTTGGGTAATTATATATGTGGATGTAAGATCTGCATTCGTGAATTGTGCAACTGATACTAAATTCGGGAAAAAAAATGAAGTTAACAAGTGTTGTACTGATGATTTTCGAGATATACAGTATCATCTTCACGTGGATACAAGTTTTGCATACATAAGATCATCTCCCATGGTGACCTCCATCTTCAGTTTATAGCTTCTTATCTCTCTTCATGTGTTGTTCATGATTATTAATTTGAGAATTGAATCTCACAAAAAATTGTTGAAACTTGACCAATAAACTATTTGATCATTCATTGTTTAACCAGTTTAGGTAAATATGTGAATATTCTCGAGTTCAGTGAAATGGACAAGATTTAGGTGTGAGATTTAATACTAACAGTATAGAATTCCAAAAATCGTAAATTACACGTCGATTTGACATAAATAGAAATTTATTCGATAAAATTGATGTCTATATGCAAAATAGCATGTTAAAAAAAACATCACGTATTATACAACACTTATATTATATAAAAAAACTGTATCGATATTTTATATGATAAAATTATATATTTGTATAGCAAATAATATGTTATAGGAAAAAAAACATCTGTCTCGTAATAGTTAAATGAAGAAAAAGTAATATCATTTTTGTTTACTTAACAAAAAGATGTCCTGTTATTTACTTAATTACTACTCAGATATTTATCATTTTCTGCAATTAATCTAAATATAAATGGCATCTTGCTCATTTGCTATAATTTATGATGAAGATGGCAAATAATATAAGAAAGAACATGAAGTGGAACATGGATTGCTACGTCTGGTCAATACGAAGACTTTTCTAAAAACTGTAATGGACTATTTGTATAAATGTATTAATGACGGTCTCATTAATTATAGGAATTTTGCAATTTTATCTATAATTATTGAGTTTAGCAAATATGATCTGGCGAATCTTTCCAACCAATAATTTTTTCGCATTTTCCAAATCACACGATGATATAAAATTTCATATTAAGCTTACGCCTTCCGCAGCTTCAACTTTGATCAAAACTAGTTGTGTAGGATTATCTTTCGTCTAGTGGTTGCAAAAAAGATAAGTGGACTTTTAATGCGTCCGAATAAAATAGTGGTAGCCAATCGGGTTCCTTAAAATTAGTTATGAAAGAAACACAGAATATCTCAAATTTAATTTAAAACCGAAAGCTTTACCAAATCATTTATTTTTATTGTATAGTTCGATTTGATTTTTCCAATTAATGTTTTGGTCCATCCCTAGAAAATACTACATCTTTAAAATACTTTGTTCGTTGTAGTAGGTTTAGTTGTATAACTTGTTTCCGTATGTTATGTGTGTTGTGACATCGATCTATATGCATATTTAACATATATGTTGTTGACGCATGATAGTAAATTGTTTAGAAATTGACTGAGAATCCGAAATTAACAACCAAGAACAGCTAAAACTATGGATTTGAATCCAGAAGATTATAAAAATATTATAGATATTTGTGTATATTTTCTATATTATTTACGTTTATGAAAATTATTATTATTCATATTTGTATTATCTTCATTTATGGTCTTTCTATTTATTTTTATATGTTTGTGTCTTGTAACTTTAATTTTATGGAAGTGTAATAAGACTAGTAAATTTTGTTTTCTCGTTATCATCAATTTATCAAAGATTTATGATGTTTTATAGAGTAGTCTTATAGAAAGTAATTTATCAAATGATTTATGATGTAATATTGTAGACCAAAAAAAATATTCATTTCACCGGAGTAAGAGATCAAAAGAGGAGACTTGTAGTCCAAAGAAAAAAAAAGGTTAAAAGACTTGGCAGCTTAGGAACATGTTAAGTATTTTTCAATTGGAAAAACGGATAAAAATCTCTTATTTTATCTTTCTTAGGTTGACTTTTGAAAAAAAAAATTGATCCTTGACCAAACGGAAAAAGAAAGAAGAATTAATCAAATAAAAATATTAATTTAAAAATCTTAGCTTTATTATGGAGGAGAGTACTGTAGGTATATTAGTAGATTTATAATGGATAAGACTTTAAGAAAATGCAAACGGGAATGATTATAAAACTGATACAATTGCAACTTGTATAACAAGTGGTCACTTGGTGGAGACCCATATATTGCGATTTATATAAATCAAGATTGCCAAATATATGTGGATATGGACATACACGTATAACCTTACATAGTTAATGGGCAATACAAGAAAGGGACGAATATGACATTAACTAATAAATACTATAAGATTCACACAATAAATGTAATAGATTTGGTTGATAACTAAAGTACTTATTCAGATATACTTATACACACTTACATAGGGATCAAGTATTAAATTCACGTGTGATATTGTATTATGTAATGAAGAGTTGGACTAATAATGATTGAAATTTACAGATTTTGATTAATTATCTTATTGGCAATTTAGTTAACCGTCTACATTGAAAAAAGTTTTTCTGTAAGTTTTATTGTTTATTTAGAAAACTTTTAACATATACTAATTTAAAATATTCGAAAGAAACGACTGGATATTAATAATCATACCATGAGTAAAGCATGGAAGAAAGTTCAAATTACTCCCACAAAAACATGAAGGAACACCAAAATTTTGATAATATTCTAAAAAATTGTTTGTCAAGTCAATCCATTCTGGAAAAGGATATGTATATTAAAAGTTTAATGTCTATTTCTTATATAATAGTATAAATGGAGGTGCACCAAAATGGTAAACAACACTTGTTAAAAATATATTTGATTGGTAAAACTTTAGAATAAACATAAAATATATTTAAAAAAAAAAAAATCATGTTGAACCGTCCGTCAATGTTACCAAATTCAAATATTAAAATGGGTTGGACTTGTTTTTCAACCAAAACCACCTCAATTTACTACATTGTTGATTACTAGACATTAAAGCGGTTAATCTACAATTGCATTAGTTGGAGGCAACGAACCAAAACCTAAATTGTTAATCAAGTAAAAGATAAAATTGTTTCAAGTAAATTATGTACTTGTTTTTCAGGAATGAATTGCACACTATTCGATACTAACGTGGAAAAAGTCGAGTTATAAGGAAAATAAGGTCCAATGGTGTCTTTTATTTCTTAATTTTGTGAGATGACATTTGAATTATATATGTGTAAAATATCCTCTTGTGATATTTCGCAAATATATATTCTTATATTATTTCATTATACTTTGTTAAAAACTGCGAAAAATATTTGAAATCATACATATATCACGGAAAAAAATCATAAATTATTCGAATTTTATATTGTTCTTTCTCTCACTTTTTCAAAAGACATTAAAAGAAAAACAATTTGGAAAATTTTCAAATTTTCTAATAACTTTTTAAATTTTTGTTGCGATGCGAGTCTTCAGAATGATTGCAAGTATTTTGCAAGTATTATACAACACATCAATTTTTAACGGATGATTAGAAGAATACTTTTTACCAGATGAAATAACCAAAGGATCATCTTGTTAAAATGTGACTAAATTATATTAATATGATTTAATATAAAGATATTGGTAAATTTACCTTTTGTGTGTGAATAATAATTGAGAAAGCTCCAAAAGGTCATGCGATTGAAACTTCACCTAACATATTTTCTAGTCAAACATCTAATATTTTGTTATAACCTTCATGTAAAATGAACATTTTATTTGAACTAATACATTTTTTTCCATAGCTATGTCATTTAACCAAAAAGTTTTGATAATAGAGAAAATCTATTAGGTAATGCTAATAATAGGATAATCTGAATTAAACTGAGAATATGAGCTAAATTTTTTGGTCGTGTTTACATACGCAGAAATCAAACTTGAATTCAAAATATGATATGGCACAGTGACTTTAACACTAAAACAAAAGTGTAGATATCATCAATTTAAATATATTAGAAAATAATTGATATTAATTAGAATTATTTATTAATAAATGATACAAAATTTATAAGTTATATTAATTGATGTTTAGTTTCTTGGAACTTTAATCATCATATATATGAAGTTTTATAATTTTTTTACCTAATACTCTTATTATGTTTTGTTTACTGTTCTTATTTGTATTTGTTTTTATTTTAACCATGTGTACATCTTCATTTATGAATTGAGGATGTAGTAGATTAGGATGGTTCGATAGTTAGTTTATAGAGTTTAGTAAATTAGGATGTGTTTACTGCTAATATCTGATTTATTCTAATTGTAGTATTAATTATTAAATACCTACACAATTAGTGAGAATTATGTAACATGGCTATTTCTGAAAATCATCTGACCAAAAAAACTGAGAAAGTATATGATTAATAAGAGAGTTTAACTAAATCCATAATTAATTTGATAAAATGATGAAACAAATCAGTACTTTGAGGAACAAACAAGTGAGATCTCGATTCCTTCTTCTGTTCTTCTCTTTCACAAACTAAAAGACAAAAACAATCACGAGTCTCGTCGTCTTCCACCTCCTCTTTCCTTTGTTCAATCTATCCATGGAGTCTCTCTCTTCTCTATTCTCCTTACATCTCTCTTAATTCCACACATACTTCACACTCTCTCATATCCTCCGAAACCCATGTCTTACCTTCTTCGCTCCGATTCGGTTTCTCGGATTCACCCGGAGCCTCAATTCCTCGACGATTCCGATCACTTCGACCTTCTTCCCGATTCTCTTCTCCTCCTTATCTTCGATAGAGTCGCTGATGTCAAGGATCTCGGCCGTTGCTGCATCGTCTCCCGTCGATTTCACTCTCTAGTCCCTTTCGTTGAGAACGTTCTCGTTCGTGTCGATTGCGTCATCTCCGATGATGATTCTTCCGCCGAAGATCCTCGTTTCTCTCTCAATACTGCTTCGATATCGAACGCCGCCGCTGGTGGCTCCTTCTCCGCCTTGTTCCGTCTCGTCTTCGCTCCAATTTTCAAGCCGTTTCAAGCGCTGGGTCAGCTTCTAGGACCGAAGCGATCGTCATCGTTTCAAGCATCGTTATCATCGCTTGAAGATGAAATCGGAAGCGAGATCGATCAGGGCGGCGTTACGCACCACTCGCCGACGCAGGTTCTGAAAAACTTCGCCGAGATTCGGTTTCTGAGAATCGAACTACCGACAGGGGAATTGGGAATCGAGGACGGTATTTTACTCAAATGGAGAGCGGATTTCGGGTCTACGCTCGACAATTGCATGATTCTCGGCGCATCTTCGGTGACTCGGTCGAATTCGAATCCAGTCAAGAATCTCGAGAATTCTCTCGATTCCTCCGGCAATGACGACAATGGTAACATTCCTGAGTCGTTCTACACCAATGGAGGACTTAAGCTCCGAGTAGTATGGACGATTAGCTCATTAATAGCCGCCTCTGCTCGGCATTACCTTCTCCAGCCGATCATCACGGAGCACAAGACCTTAGATCGTTTAGTTCTATCTGACGCCGACGGACAAGGTGTCCTGTCTATGAACAGAGAACAGCTCGAAGAGCTTAGGGTTACCCCTTTATCGGCTTCTTCAGCTTCAAAGCGGACGCTTGTGCCGGCTCTGAACATGAGGCTGTGGTATGCGCCGCAATTGGATTTACCAGATGGGACAGTTCTTAAAGGTGCTACATTGGTGGCTATAAGGCCGAGCGAGTCGAAGAAGGAAGTGTGTGATGCTTCTTGCTTGTCTAATGCATTTCAAGAGCCGTATGGGACCGCCGCGAAGATGTTGATCAAGAGGAAGACTTATTGTCTGGAGATGAACTCCTTCTGATTTTCTGCATTACGACTGTTTCAGGTATTACACATTGTGGCATTATCTATGATCTGATTCAAATAATTTTGATTATCATTTATGATACAAGAACCAGTCTGAGGGTTTATATATTTTTGTCTATACTCATGTTCATTGAATTGTTTTAATTTGGGTGATCATATGTTTCTTGAGCTGAGATTCCATGTTCTTGTTAAGACAATATATGACCTGCAAGACCTTAGTTAGTTTCTCTTATCATATAGCTTTCTCCTAACTAATCCACCGAAAAATGTTGTTCATTTGTTGCCAAAACGAATAAAACTTGTAGTGAGCATTGCACATGGGGAAGACGTCTAACGGTGTTTATCAGCGACGTTTTTCAGGTGATGGGAGCAAACAAATCCACATATATTGGAGAATCGAGGAAGTAAAAAGAGAAGAAACAGAGAGATCATAAATGTCCTAAAGCTAAAAACCTCAACAACTCTCTAGCTTTTGACACATACTGCTTCACCAATCGTGCAGAGTTTAGTTTCCAATCGAATCTGCAGGTATGAAGGACTATGGGAGTTTCTTACCGAATAAGGCAATTGTACATACACTCTTGTAAAGGAAGTCTGCGAATGAGCAAGAACATGTTTTGTGGTCTGTGTTTTAAGAGACATATTAGGATGGGAATCGCCGGAAGGGATTATGTTACATAAGAGTTTGTACTAAATATATATTTATATAAGCTTTATTTCGACACTAGCGATGTTCTGTTATTGAAAGCAAATTACGATTTTCTTTTGCTTATCCTCTCTCTCTCTCTCTGTTTTGATCTATGCTCTAGTTTGATTTATGGTTTGCATATCAAATCTCATGAACCGTATCAATCATTTCAAAACTGAACCAGAACGCTCTTATTTCCGGAAATGGAACCTAGAAGCTACTTCTTACCATGTAGTCAACAGAATGAGGATGACTTGAGAACCTTAGACCTTGGTCCCAGTTCAGGCAAATTATATGACAAAAAAAAAAAATGAACACACAGAAAGAGACATATATTTGAGAGTAAAAAAAAACCAAACATTTCGTTACATTTCTCATCAAACAACAATTCCTCGCGCTCTGAACAGATATCTACTCAGGTTTATGATTGCGATGGAGGATTAAAAGACAAGCTTCCGGCTGCGCATACATCGTCTTCTCCTGGATTTTTATTTTCAAGAAACATTTCACAGATCAGCCATATAACTTGATGAAGGTAAGGTATGATGACCAATCAAGCTGCTAAAAAACCACCATTATGAAACAAAACAGTCGAAATGTGCAAGTAATGTATAAAAGCATTAGAGTGTAATCATTCCTTTCGGCCTTAACACAAAACAGTCTATGGAAGCTCTTTTATTCAGCTTTGACAATTCCTCATTACTAATGACAAATCCAACCATGACAATTGTGTACTGTGCTGATGAAAATAGTATATTTTTTTTTATATAAAGAAGCTCCTTTAGTTCAGTGATCATAATCTCAAACCGAAAAAGTAAGAAAATTTAAGAAGAAATTAATTAACCAAGCTCCATTAGTTTGCTAATCATGTTGGTTAAAGCTAAAAATCAGTTCAGAATCTAACCATGTGAAAAAAAAGAAACTTAATCACTCAAAAGTGAAATGTTTTATGTATAAGGAATCAAAAACGTGAGTGATGATGGTTCATGGGACAACAATGAAGAGATGGGTAAGATTCCGACACACAGCATGTGGTGCCATTTCAGGAGGCCAAAGTTTTAAAAATAATTTTTACAATTTGAAATTTTTACCAGGCACAAACTTCCCATCTTTTGTCTAGAATAAAATATCTATAAAGGACAAAAGTTTCTTTGATTCTTTCACTACAAAGTCTTTATCAAAAAATTTGATTCTTTCATACCAAATATTAAATGTCAACTAACTACTTTCTTATCCAAAACAGTTCATCAACTCACCACATTTTTCCAATATAAAATAATTTTTTTCCTGTACAAGATTCCTAAACATATGGAGTCAAGAGGTTAGGTGAATATGAATGAAATAAATACATTAAAAAAGCAACAATCAGTAAAATCGGATTCAATTTGATTAAATTAATTGTCACAATACGTGGTGAAGCAAGAAAGTACAAGTGGAACAAAAGTGATGCTGAGTAAGAAGGGAACCCAACATAGAACACATGAGGAGACAAACAGACGATGAAGCCCTCTTTTCAAATTCATCCACATGCCAACAAATTATAATCTTAAAAGTCATTACTTCGAGACACACAAAATGTTAGTATGAAATATGAAAAAAGAAAAAGAAAAAAAAAAAGATAAGACTCAATGCCACCCACGCCCCAATAAACCATCTTTCTTTTACGAAATCAAGAAACCAATTTTTATGACAAAGCAAACAACATGGTACTATTACTAATTTAACTAATCCATAACCATATTTTATATAAATGAAAAAAAAAAACAATTATTATCTTGTGAAGTATTGAGATTGTAAATAGATAGAAAATACTAACCAAGATGGAATTAATGAAGCTTTTTTCTACCTCCGATCCTTTCCTTTCTCTTCGGAGTTCCGGTTTCCTTCGCCGTAATAGAGATATAACCGGCCGTCAAAAGCAGCCGGAAGCTGTTGGCTATGGTGGTCAAGAGGCGGAGGTGTAGCCATGAAAAAGGAAATGCTTTGACTGTCCATTGGAGAAGACGAAGAAGAAGACGCAGAGATCGATCTTTGATTGATGTTGTTGTTGTTGTTGTTGAGAAAGAGAGATTGTGAATTGGACTGAAGGGTCCCCCTACTACTGTAACAACCTCCATTAACGGCGGCTGCTCCGGGAGAATCAGAAGAAGAGATTCCAAAGTTGTAATCCGGAACAAAAGAGAATTGACTATGATGATTCAACGACGACTCTTGACGATGATTGTTGAATTGAGGTAGAGAGGAGGAGGAGGAGTTCGGTATGAGCTGAACCGGGTTGAAACAATCAGAAGAACCACCGGTCCAATTTCGGTTCGGTTCGTCGAAACCGCCGGTGAGAAGCTGAGTGAAGGAGCTTTGTGCATTTTGCAAATCTTTGTCTTTCTCTTTCGCTGTTCTCTCTCTAGCTCTCTCTCTCGCTTTCCCACGAATCTCTGTCCTCGACAAAGACAACAACGAGCTCTCAGATGTGCCGCTGCTACAAGCGGATTTGGACAGTGAAAGTGTTTGGTCGAAATTTGTGTTGATTAGAGGTAAATCGGAGATTGAATCAGACGCTGCGTTGATTAGCCATTCAACGGCTTTGCTTGGCTGATCGAATCCTAGACGGTCTTGGAGATCGTAGAATTGGATTGCTGTAGCGACCGAGAGACGGATTCTCCGATCTCTTAACCCTTTTGAGGTCAAGACTTTGCTATGTCGGTCTTTGCCACCGGAAGCTCGAGAAACCCTAATGATTCGAGACGATGGGTTGCTCCAATCCCTCATTCCGGTTTTGTCGTTGTCGGAGGAGATTCTCTGTAGCTTCCTGCTTGTTTGTTGTTGTTTATGTTGTGCATCAATGTCGTCCTCGACTTCCATTGAAACACTACTCTCATGCTTTTCCGGTTTCACTCAAAGGTCGAAGGATCCACCGGAGAAGAAGATACTCGCCGGCGAGAGACAATGGACAGGTAAAGCCAGCTAAGCCCTAATTAAGCAGTCATGACTCTCTCTCTCTCTCTCTCTCTCTCTCTCTCTCTCTCTCACTTTCTTATGTGTCTGAAGGGAAACAGTTGCAGAGGTATGATGATAGAACAGAAAAGCCTGAGTATGTTGCAGTGATGACTTTGTTGAATCTGTTAAAAGGAAGAGGAAGACAGGAAGAAATTAAAGTCACTGCAACTAAAATGCTAAAAATATATTAGAACGGAAAAATTTCAGCAAATCAATTAAATTACCAATAAGTAGATCTGCAAAGCCTATCTGTAAATATTCATGTTCATAGCATATAGCCTCATAGCTCAAAGAGCCTTTTCAGAAACCCTAAATTTATTATTGTTGTTTAAAAGAAAAAACAAAAACCTATACCTATAGGGCTTTATAAAGATTATGAGTTTGGTCAAAAGTTTTAGCAAAATAATAAATACCCAGAAAAACAAGGAGAGATTTTTAGTTGAAGAGCAAGACTAATGATTTTTGTTTCTGAAACTAGAACCTTGCCCTAAAAATGGAAGTTGCAAAACAATCACAGAAATTATACATTAAATAAAGCATAGATTTAATTGTATAAAAATTAAAGAGAGAAGAAAGGGTTTTGCCTCAAAAATCACCAACAAGAGAAACTCACTTGGATAACAGGTGTCAACTGTCCAAGCTCACTGTAGAACAACAATGGCGGCGAAGAAGAAATAAATGAATTTTTCTTCAGATTCTTGTGATGAGCTTATTCTCTCTTTCTCTGGTATTATTATCAATCTTAGATCTCATCATTATAAGCATATAGAGTGTTAAGAAGATCCACAGATCTGAAGATAATCAAATTTAAAAAGGAGTCATATAGTATAACATCAAATATTCGTTTTAAGGGGAGTTTGAGGTAAAGGGTTTAGGATGTTATATTTTTTTTTCCCCCAGAAAAAAAAAAATATCAGCCAAGAAACTGAGAAAAATGGGAATTGGAGGGAGACGCTTGAGAGAGAAAGTATTATTACCTGTTAGAGAAAAATATCCACAGTAGCCTTCGGACAAGGGAAGACAAGTGCACCGTTCGGACTATTTAGTACTTTCCTTGTGTTGTTTTCTCTCTTTACCCTTCTTTGTTTCTCTTTTTTACATATCTGCCATTCCTACTTACAATTGAAATATCAAATAGTCATCTCTATTAATCCAATTATTAAGTATGTTGCTTTGTATAAGGTCTTTCTTTATAAAATCTGATTAGACAATAGCTAGGAATAAGAACATAGGGAATATTCGCTTTTGTTTGTGTATCTGTAGATGAAAGAAAAACAGGAATAAGCCAAGTGTATATAATTAATTAAGCCTTAACAAATAAATGATGTTCATAAGAAAATCTTTAAAAGGGTAATTAGTAATTACCATATAGTATATATGCTACATATAGCTAAAACTAATCAAATAATGTTATATCCATCACATGGTTTTTGAGTTTTTGTATTCTAATTACTTAGCCGTGTGATAAACAAAATAGAAAAGCTAATAAACATATTTTAAGCCGCTCGAGTTGTGTGAAAAGCCCTTGCTCAATATATAGGGGTTGACATTATCATCTTTATCAGCTCATATATAGTGCTTCCAGTTCCAGAGACGTCATATTTGAATTTGGGCTCTCATAAGGTATAAAATGATGTTTATCTTTTCAGGAACCATCGAACATTCATGATGTTTCATGCTGATTTCATATCAATGTTAAGAAAGTCCCTCTCGACGTGCAAAGTGGACACATGAGCTTCAGATAATTAAGGCATAAGCTTCACTTTTTGCATGCGATACAGAATTTTTGAAAGATTTTATCATTTCTCTCTTTTCAGTTAAACTAGAGTCAAATAAATTGTGTATTCTCCCTTGGTATGAATTCTTTTGAACTGGTTGTCGTTAGAACTTATAACAGATTGTCCAAGTTCAAGTATACCGAATCTACATAAAAATATTTAAGAGTTGATGAAATTTTTGTTAATATCCAAGTTTATAACAAAAATAATGCATGATTGATATCTCCTCCATAAAAAAAAAAAAATCTTCGTTTGAAATGTAGGGATATTAAATTTCGATTTTTTAAATTTATGGTACGTAGATTTGATTATATAAATTTTTAAAATGAAATATTCGTATTATTTAATTTAAAGATATAATAATTAAATGATTAAGTTTAGAAAAGGATAAAACCAAATTTAGTTCTCAAATATCAAAATAAAATTCATGCAGTGGCGTTGAGAGTGAGAGATGCAAATGACTGAAAATAAAGCAAGAATGCAAATAGCATATCACTTAGGATATCGGCACATAATATTTCTATGCTTCTTCAATATTTATTTAATATGTGAATATTATAATATACCTTTACATCGTTCAAATATAATTATGCTACTTTTCTAACGAAATATGTTATGTTTGAGAAAGAAAAAGTTAAGGCATCAAAAGACAGTTACATCTCACACGAATAGAAACCCACTTTGGACTAGCTAACCAAATATACATTCCCATGTAAGGGAATGTTACGTTCTTATATTATCACATGTCTTTAATGATATGAATATTTCAGAATTGTATAAATATTTGTGTGGCTTCCACTAAAAAATCGGTTTTTAAGAAGACCAATGCAAAAAGAAGTGATATTTGGGTTTTGGTGTTAACAGAGCTAACGACGGGCTCGAGACTGTGAGGCACGTGTCGATGTCTAAAGGCATTTATTGATGCACATTCAGAGTATTTTGTTTCACATCGAAATTTCACCTTTTTTTGCCAAAATACATATTTACTCCAATGTATCTTTAGTATCTTTTCGAATGTATATTATATTATACATCATTAGTTTATTTTTCCAATATAAAATAAATAATGCATAAATGGTTTTAAAACCTCAGTAGCAGTTTATTTGGGAGTACTTGAATTGGTTTGTTATAAGAAAATTTCTAATGCAAAAAGAGCAAAATACCAATTGGAAATTTGGAATTACTCAACTTTCAAGTACATTTTTGTTATCTGCACTTACACTTGTAATTGTCAGCTTCATGCTCAACAGCTATAGAGTCAAGAATTTATTTAGATGATTTATTTTAACAATTTGGAACGTACCATGACCATTGACAATAACTACAAAGAGAGAATGTGTGTTTTGTGGTCCATATATATTCACAATTAACTGGTGTAATCAAAATCATGTTGGTGAGATTTTAGTGTTATATGGTACAATCTGGCTCATAGGTTCTTGCTCCAATTACTTGATTCACAACAAGTAGTTTTTACTGGTTCTTAAAAAAGAGGATTGAAATTATCACCAAGTTACAAGTTTCATGTACTTTCTTATTTAAACTGCTAATGAAATCCTTAAAAGAGTTTTCTCTCATGCACTCTGATTTTGTTTCTCTAGTGGTTGTGACTTTTTCTTCCAAAACTTGAAATGCAAAGATCTTCTTTCAAGCATTTTCTCAATCTCCTCCATTGACATTTCTTTTGTCTCCGGAACACACACCACAACAAAGAGGAGAGCAACGACTAAGATCACTCCAAAGATGGGAAAAAGTCCAAGATGTCCCAATAGCTTCAGTCAAAGAAAGAAAAGATTGAGCCACAAGTAAATTCGATATCCAATTCGCAGTTGCAGCTATTCGTCCACGGTTTCCTCTCAATCTCAGTGGATAAATCTCTGAGTTAACAATCTATGTAGTAGTCCCCATTTCCAGAGAGAAGAAAATGATATAAAGTGTACCAAAGCTTGTTTTGGTTGTGACATAAGTCCTTAACCGAATCATCAGAGACCCAAAGGAGCCCCAGGATATTCTTGAAATCATCATGTATAAAATGGATATGGAATTCAAATGTTTTTGAGTATAAATGTTTTCAGGTTTTCCTCAGTACCTTTCCATTGGGAGATGAGCAAAACCCACAAGAACTGTTGAGACACTTGGAGTCCAACACCAGCTATTAGTCCTCGTCTAACGGTTTTGGCTTTGTATAGTTTGATCATGTTGATTTTCTCGGACGATCCATCTTCGAGTCTCTCTGATTCAACTGAGTCTTTAAGTGCTCGAAACTCTTGTTTTACATCTTATGCTGAGTATATTCTTCTCAGGTTTGCTTTAGCCTCTTCTTCTCTTCCCTATTTACATATTAGGAGAAACATATATTATGTTATGGGTGTTTAATACATATAAACCGGTCCAGAACCAGAAATATAAAATGGGTATAGATTTGGTTTTATATTGGTAACTATGTTTTTTTTGATAAATTGAATAACACATTCATGTGTCATCATGTTCTAAATAAATCTCGAAGAGAAAAAGAATGATCAAAAGTACCTTGTGGTATAACCAACGAGGCGATTCCGGGAGTGTAAACATTAAGATAAACTGCAAAAGAGCTGTAACTCCCGCGATTCCGAGCATCCACCTCCATGTTCCCTCTTCGCCTAAAACAAGAAAGAAACAGAACATTAACAACACCTTCAAAATAAGCCAAAGTCATAGATATTGTTGAATATCACTTACATCGGTGAAGGTTAAGTTAATGAAGTAAGACAAGAATTGTCCTCCGGTGATGAGAAACCCATTGGTACTAACCAAAGCTCCTCTGATCTTTGCCGGAGATGCTTCAGAGATGTAAAGAGGAGCGGTTATCGTTGGCCCAACCTCCTATGGCGGCTCCAACGATGGCTCCTGCAACCGCCATGCTCACTATCATCTCCTGTTTTTCAAATTTTTTTTTTACTTGGAGCTTAGTGTTTGTTTGTAACGTTTGGGGTCGTTAGTTAGGTGATTCTTAACGGTAAATGCAAAACGGCATGGTGTGTGCAAAAGGCATGTCAAAACAACAGAATCGTAACTCTTATGATCTGCTTTTATTTATGCTTGTCCAAATTTTGTGAAAACTTTTTTTTTTCTTTTTAAGCTTTTGCAAAGTACTCCATAATGATTAGACAGAAAAGTTCCTCTAACGAGTTTTGAGTTTTC
Source organism: Streptanthus diversifolius (assembly GCA_039880935.1). NCBI lineage: Eukaryota > Viridiplantae > Streptophyta > Magnoliopsida > Brassicales > Brassicaceae > Streptanthus > Streptanthus diversifolius. The sequence continues at coordinate 22,630,293 of JAXGFM010000014.1, read as the reverse complement.
TTAAAGTTACAAGATTTATTTAATTTGTCACTATGATATTTTATTGCTTCTGGGGGATGTACAAATACAATTTAATCACTACATCAATCATTTAAAAAAAGTTCCTAACAAATAAACCCAAGTTTCTCTGATATAAAGCAGAGCTCCGTATATAACTCCTGCATGGATGAGTGAACCTAAAATTAAGAAACTTACCGGTGTCGTAACCAAAGAGAAGACCACTAATTCCGGTGGAGAAAGCAAGAAAAAGAACATAAGGATTCTTCCATGTTAGAGAAAAACATTCTCTGAAAGCTGATTCATCTGCTCCTCCATGTATTGTTCCTTCCATTCTTTTTTTCTTTTTTCAAATTTGTCTTGGGTTTATAAGTTTTAGATAAACTGTTAGTTGACTGAGACGGAACAACATGTATATATATAGAGTGTGAGTTTCTTTGTTGCGTTCTGTTTTTTTGTATTTTTCTTTATGCTGAGAAATTGCGAAAATGATAAGTGGTATTAATCAATGGAGAATTGTATGGTACACGACGACTCTTACTAGAAAAATCCAGTTGACATGTCAAAGTTTTCTTCTTCTTCCTTTTTTTTTATTTAAAAAAACACTTTTTGACCTTTTGGATAACTCATTTATTTGGTATTATAGTTTTTTTTGTCAACTATTTGGTATTATAGTTAGTTATATATATTCAGTTATTTATTTACCTTATAAAAAATCTGCATATTGTTACATTCTATATGTTAGAGACTCACAATACAACAGTTACAAGTTTTGATGATGTTCAACTTTTATTGCCCCACTACATTATTAGTATATTTTGAATTTTTATTAGAAAATAACAAATTTTAGAGTATTTACTCTGATATTAAAAAAATATAAAATATAATGTCAAATGGCAAAATATTATTTACTATAATTTTTAATTTTTCGACATTTATTCTTGTTTTCTTATTATTATTATTATTATATTCTTCTCCAGCCCAATTTTTTTTTCTTCTTTATTTTCTCTTTAATTATTTTGTAGATTAATCAATCAATTGTTCATCTCTTTTTTATATATATCTTTGTTTATATTCCCATTCTTTCGAAGAATTAATTCTCTGTGAGAGTGCAATTTTTTTTTGAAAAATATTGAAGAATCAAAATGAACGCTGGCAACAATTGTAGAGAGATAACATAAATTCGGTTTAGTGGTTTGATAATGAAAAAATTAGTTTCAGTACTTCTGGCAATGGTAATAAAGCAAAGCTAGACGAAAATAACTCACATCAAAGAAATATTGAGAGCACGAAACTAGGATTGGGCAAATAAACCAAACCTGAAATCCGAACTTGAATCTAAATCGAAGTAACCAGTTCGGTCGGTTCCTGTTCTTCTCAAAAACTTGATCGGTTCTTGAATTTTGGTAGTTCGGGTTTCGGGTTCAGGTTCGGTTCTGTTGTGATGCATCTAAAAACCCGATCGGTTCCTAAATCTAAGTAGTTCGGGTTTCGGGTTCGGGTCGGGTAACCCGAACTAAACCGAAGTAAATAAAATTTTATATTTTATTAGGGTTTTTCTTATTTTTTTATTGCGGTTTTCTTTAATCAGAATTTTTTAATTTGGGTAATTCAATTAGGAACCGAACCCGAACTGAACCCGATATGTATAGAACCGAACCCAAACCGAAATAGAGAATTACATGAATGGGTCATAAACTTCTAAACCCGAAATATCCGAAACCCGAAATACCAAACCGAACCCGAACCGAAACCCGAATACCCGGCCTTACACGAAACTATAAAAATTAATTAAAAAAAGTAAATTATATCCAAATTAATTGAGCCACTGAATCGAAAAAAGGATTATCACAGCAGCACATCTAATTATGGCAGATGTAGATGTGTCGACGGGATTCACGATGGAGAGAATAGACCAACTTAATTATTCTAAATAATTGTATTTTGTTAAGGTAACTTGTTATAATTAGTAGTAATTATGTGGTATAATGGTAGTCACATTTGAATTCATTACACCAAGTTTAGGGTTCGAACCCAGCACCCCGCATGTTATTGGAGATATTAAAGACACTATGCTATATTGACAAAAAAAAACTTGTTACAAGTAAAATATAACGCGATAAAAATTATAATTTATTGGTATCTTTTATTTATATTTTTAAATTTCTATGCTAAACAAATCAATAATAAAAAAATTTATGTGACTATTTTCTAATTTCTAGGTTAATTACAAAATTGAAAATTTGGTTCATGCTGTGTTCATGGTGGAAAACTAACTTTTTATTTAGGCTTTGATGAATAAAAATAAATAAAAAAGGAAATGAAATAAAAAATATTCAAGAATAAATATACATTTTCATTTTCTAAATAGGTGACCAATTGAAGCTTTAGTAAGAAAAAAGACATAATTATTTAAGTAGTCACTACAAATATATATGTTTTTTTTTTGTTAACCACTACAAATATATATGTTTGCCTACCATTGTCTACTACTCTAGTCGTCTCAATATATATATATAAAAGAAGTTAATAGCAGAATACCATATGAGTCTACCACAAACTTGCGTAATTTGACAATTGAAATCGTATAAATATTCTATTTCAGTCATGATTTTCTGAGTAACTGTCAAACGACTCATCTGCACCACGTAAGAATTTTTGCGTTGGAATATATTCGTTGAATATATAGTTTAGTATAGACTTTCCATTATTTAGTTTTTTTATCAATAAATATTTTTTGATTAAAAAAAAATGGGAAATTATCTTGACAAGCCAAAGAGAGAAGTTGATAGAATAATTTCACATTATAATAAATGATAAGAGTTTCTTCTTGTTTATCCTCAAGTATATGTATCTTTTACTAATAAAAAACGATATATGCTGTATATGTACGGTCTACATTGTTCATATTTTCTTTCTTTTTGTATATACGTGTTATGTACTGTGTCTGTCCATTTACATGCAAAAGTAACAAATACTTCTGTTTTTGTGACCAAAACCGGTGACATGAAAACATTCATCTCAATGAAAGCAAAACTAATTATTATCTTTTATGTATAAAAAAAAACACGAGTAGCTAAGAGGCCTAATTGGGCCGAAAAGACACTGGGCTCAGAAAAGATCCACTACAAGAAAACCTAATCCTTATATCTGCGTTCAGTCTTCGGTCAGCCTCCCTCACTCTTCCTCTTCAAGTCCGCAACTTGTAACTCAGGTTTCTTCTTGTTCTTCTTCGATTTCCTCGTTAGATCAATTGTTCGTACGATTCATTTTTGGTTTGTTTCGATCTCAAAGTACACATCATTGTCATATTTTTATTGGATTTTTCAAATTTTTATATGTTTGTCAAACATAATCTTGTTGATTAGGAACCTTAGATCAATGCGCCATGTGTGGTCTTCTTCCTTATCTTAATTGATGACTTAGCGAATCGTTGTTTCGTGTTTTTCAGCAATATAAAGTTTCGTTTTTTGCTGAATCGTTGGGGTTTAAGTAGTTGATCTGTTCTGATCTGGTTTATATTCAGTGAAAAAGGTTCGAGCTTCAGAAAACAATGGCTGCTTTCCCCAATCTTAACTCTGATGCTGGATTGAAGAAGCTCGATGAGCATCTTCTCACTCGCAGTTACATCACTGGGTAAGATTTTGTGAACATCTCTAATAAGATTAGATCCTAAAGTCTCAACCTTTTTTCCAACTGTAACATTAACAGGTAGTTTCCTTTGTGTTTGTTTACAGGTACCAGGCTTCCAAGGATGATATCACTGTCTTTGCTGCTCTTGCAAAGCCCCCAACTTCACAGTATGTCAACGCATCTCGTTGGTACAACCACATCGATGCCCTATTGAGGATCTCGTAAGCTCCATCATTGTTTCCCACTTGTTTTTCGATCAAATTTTTTTCTTGTCTGGACTCATCTAATGTCTGTGTCTCTATTTACAGCGGTGTGTCTGCTGAAGGAAGTGGTGTCATTGTTGAGGGATCAGCCCCAGTCGCAGAAGAGGCTGTTGCTACTCCCCCTGCAGCTGATTCTAAGGTACTCGAGATTGTTTCTGTTCTCTGTCTCATAATGTCTCTTGTGATTGTAAATCAGCGAGCCTCGTGGGAATGTGTAATTGTAGGATGCTGCTGATGAAGAAGACGATGATGATGTTGACCTTTTCGGAGAAGAGACTGAAGAGGAAAAGAAGGCTGCTGAAGAGAGAGCTGCTTCTGTGAAGGCATCTACAAAGAAGAAGGAATGTAAGTTTGGGGTTGTCTTTACACTTGTGATTTACATATGATGATATATCTTAGGTTCTTATTGGTTTCTGTTTTTCTTCACTAGCTGGAAAGTCATCAGTTTTGATTGATATCAAGCCGTGGGATGATGAGACCGACATGAAGAAGCTAGAGGAAGCTGTGAGATCCATCCAGATGGAAGGATTATTTTGGGGAGCATCAAAGCTTCTCCCGGTTGGATATGGTATCAAGAAGTTGCAGATCATGTGCACCATCGTTGACGACCTTGTGTCTGTTGACACCATGATCGAAGAGCAACTCACTGTTGAGCCGATCAATGAGTACGTCCAGAGCTGCGATATTGTTGCTTTTAACAAGATCTGTAAGTTTCTCAACTACTTAAAAGCTATATTCTTTTCTTTGATAAGTAACTAACTTGTTTCTTGGGTTGAACCATAATGCAGGAGGATGGACAAAAAGCTGCAAGGGGCCTTTGTGTTAAAACAGTCTTGTTTTTCTTCTATATTTTGAGTTTCAAAAGTTTGTGAGGACTTCTATGTCACTGTTGTTTTGGTTCAGATCTCTGATTATTTTGATATTTATGAAAACGACTATTTAGTATTTTCTTAAGGTTTCCACCAAATCTTAGATCTGAAATACGAGTCAAATTTACCAAACGTCTCACTATACTGTTTGTGAGGAGTGACTTGAACATAAGAAAGCCTGTGTAGGATTATTAAGGTTTGATTCACTGTATCGTGTCCCTTGATGTATCTCACCAATGAGCTTATTATCAGAGACATGTGTGTAGGCCAGAAACGATAGTCTGCTGTGGAATTTCACCCGAGAGTTTGTTCCGGGACAGGTCTAGTGACTCGAGGTCAGTCACATTGGTGAAAGACATCAGCATATGTCCTGTGACTGAGTTGTTTAATAAGTTGAGGTCTTCAAGAGACCAATAGTTTTTTCCTGGTCAATAAATTATAAATATTAATGTTTTATCAAAAAATATATTTAACATTAAGTTATGGAAATATCATCGGAAAAAGTATGTACTGTAGATAAAATAAAATAGGTTTTATATAATAAAATCTGGAGTTATTCTTTTTTTTTTTTGGTCATTACATTTTCCAATTTTTATATTAAACTCTTTTTTGTCAATTTAGCTACATGTATCATAAATTAAATTTAAGAAGTGACTATTATTATACTACATAATTCTAATTTATATTAAACATTTTAAATTTCAAAACAATAATATTTTTAGTCAACATCAAATTAATCCCTTTGATAACCGTTAAATCAATCAGGATCGTTGTAATAAAAGGAAAAAAAAAAGAATACAATGGCTGCTTTCGCCAACCTTAATAGATGTATTTTCCTATTTGTAATTGTAATTTGTTGTTATACACGAATTTACTTATAGAAATAATAACAAACATAAAGATATTGTTTGTTATATTAAACTTAATAACAATGATACAAGAGTATATACAGCGAATATAAAATCAGAATCTGTAGTAATATACTATATATATACAGTTCTAAGATAATGAGATAATATCAAATTTTAAAATAATATCTAAACATAAAGATAATGATTGTCACTATTATCTCTATATTCCGTTTTGCTTGTATTAAAACTTTCATAAATAGAAATAACATATGACATTCTCTTATATTCATCGATTTTACACCTTTCTCAGCTTTATATATCAGTGAAAAAGGTTAAAGCTTCATAAATAATGGCGGCTATCCCCGACCTTAACTCTGATGCTGGATTAAAGAAGCTTGACGATTATCTTCTCACTCGCAGTTACCTTACTGGGTAAGTTGTGAACATCTCTTAGTAAGATTAGATACTAACTCTTTTAACCTCTTTTCCAACAATAAGAGTAACAAACTCGTTTCCTTTGTCTATGTTTTATTACAGGTACCAGGCTTCAAAGGCTGATCTCACCATCTTTGTGTCTCTTTCAAATCCCCCATCTTCAGAGTATGTGAACACATGTCGTTGGTACAAACACATTGTTTCCCTCTTGAGATTCTCGTAAGCTTTATCATTAATTGTCTTGTATTGTTTTATAACGGATTGTTGTTTTGGATTCATCTAATAAATGTTATTATTTCCTTATAACTTGTGTCTCTTCCTATTTATAGTGATCTCTCTTCTAAAGGAAGTGGTGTCACTGTTGAAGAGGGATCAGCCCCAATCACAGAAGAGGCCGTTGCAACTCACCCTGCAGCTGCTTCTAAGGTCATCAAGATTGTTTTTAGTTTTTTCTTATCATGTCTTTTTATAGTTTGTAAATTAATGAGATGATAGATATGTGTGTAATTGTAGGATACTTCTGATGATGTTGACCTTTTCGAGGAGGAGACTGAAGAGGAAAAGAAAGCTGCTGAAGATAGATCTGCTTCTGTGAAGGCATCTACAAAGAAGAAGGAATGTAAGTTTGGGGTTGTCTTTACATATGATGATCATGTCTTGGGTTCTAACTGGTTTCTGTTTTTCTTCACTAGCTGGAAAGTCATCAGTTTTGATTGATATCAAGCCGTGGGGTGATGAGACCCACATGAAGAAGCTAGAGGAAGCTGTGAGAATGGATGGGTTTTTTTTGGCAGAATCAAAGCTTGTGCCGGTTGGATATGGTATCAACAAGTTGCATGTGCACCATTGTTGACGACCTTGTGTCTGTCGACAGCAAGATCGAAGAGCAACTCACTGTTGAGCCTGTGACATTGTTGCCTTCAACAAGATTTGAGTTTCCCAAATTTTTGTATCCTGCTATGGCTTTTGCATTATTTTTTTTAATTTTTTATCTAGACTGTTCAGTATTTCCTTAAAGTTACAATTTTCTACCAAATCTCAAATTTAAGTCCAATTTACTATACTAGATATATATCTGAAGGAGGAAATATAAATTTATTTTATGAAAATATCAAATTGTTTAAAATATATATTTCAACAGCATAACGTTTCTGTTACCGAGATTTAAGCAACCATCTTAAAGTTGCGGTCAAGGCTTAGAAACTAGTTTAAACATATGAAAGCCTCTGAAGGATACTAGAGGACTTTTAAGTTTTGAATCATTGTAACATGATACACACACACAATTGAAAGATCAAACAACAACAGAAAAAAAAAAAAAAAAACTAATCTTAAAGGTGTTTGATGCCTCTGAGCCTGTTCTGCCCATGATTCTCGATGAACCACTCAGGCTTGTATGAAGCAACAACATGTCCTATTGCCAATCCAAACAACACTCCAGGCCCATACCCTGTTTCCGCTGCTCTCCACTTTAACACTTCTTCTCCTTCATCTTCTTGTATCAATGGTTGTTTTGGCTTACGCAGCTTTCTTCAAGAGCAAGACCACATGACTCTGGATTCTCTTCAAATGAGGATTTAGACTGGCCTTTGATTTGTTGTATTTCCCCAATGAGCTGATTTGTCTCCCGAGTTCTAGTGGATTTTTTTCCCGAGAGTTGTTCCCTGAGAGGTTTAGTGACACGAGCTCAGTCACATTGGCGAAAGACATCGGGAAAATATCAGACCATTGACCCTGTTTGAACGCAGAGTAAGGACTTTCAAATTCGGCAATGCCTTGAGCCACAAGGGAAACGAGTCCATTAAAACTGTTGTGATCCATACTTAGAAACTTAAGGTGAGAGCAATTCAGGAAAGATCTTGGAAGCTTCCTAGTTAATCGATTGTATCCAACATCAAGCGTCTGTGTGGAAGCTCCGATATAGAACTTGTCTGGAATTTCTCCTTCAAATGAAGTGTTTATTCCGGAGACTCAATATGGTGACATTACTCATGGAGGAACTGAACCGAAAAATTTGTTGTTGGAGAGATCAAGAACTTCGAGATAGGTTGGGTAACAGGTTGAGAGAGGAATGTCTCCTGTGAAGCTATTGTTCCAAGCAGACAGCTGATGATACGGAGTGGTGGACTAGGGGATGATCCTCTGAACGGATCTGGGGAATTCACTGATGTTGCATCCCTACAAGAGCAAGATCTTAGAGTTCTTTGGAAAGCCATCAGTCTGAATCTACAGTCGTCGGTGTTAAACTGTTGCCGTAAAGGTCAAGGTATGACAAAGATTTGAGAGAGAAGAAGAGTTTTAAGTCAATTGGGTGGCTTATTTATGAAATAGAGGCTGAGAGACTTGAGATCTATGATCTCTGCTTCAAAACAGTTAGTCCCAAGGCGTAACATCTCAAACTTAGACCAAGAATTCTTAAGGATTTCATATGAGCCAGTGACGTGATTCCCAAAACTAAGAAGCTTCTTTCTTGGAAACTAGAGAATCATTTATACAAAACCAAACTTGCAAGGCGAAACGTAAAAAGTACACTAGAAAATTTGACTTTTTGATAATTAGGGAACTATTCAATAGAGTATCTTCAAAAGACAAGAAAATCATGATCAAAACTTTAACTGAAGAAACAAAAAAGATTCTCTCTAAGACAGATTTATGAACTCTTTTTGTCTTGCACTAAGATTCAATATCAGAATCAGAAGAGAAATAATCATCTGCCTTAAGACTTGGAACAGAATCATCATCAGATTCACCTAAGGACTCTCTCTTCTTACCAATTGCTGCTTCCTCCATGAGACTATCCTCAACCGCTAAATATTCTCCCTCTTTGGAAACCATAGCATCTTTGTCTGAACCATGTCCTAGAGATTCCTCAGTTGATTCGGGAACCTTCTCAGAGACAGCAGCTTGTTGAACATTCTCTAATGCAACCATATTTGTATGATCTTGGACACTCAGAGATACGACGGTAGCTAAATCATTCCCAAGTTTCATTCTTTTGGTCTCTTGAAGAGGTAAACTCGTGTCTAAGGTTCTCTGAATCTCGTTGTTAGAAGGAACATCCACGTTTGCCCGCCATCTGTTGCATAGATCATCACCATCTTGAGCAATACCGGTCAACTTATTTTGATTAGGTGTGTTGTGTTTTAGGCTGGCGAGAGAATTGCTTTCCAGGAACTGGTTGCTAAGTGACGGGAGACCATCTAGTGGGAGTGCCCTCGGGTGTATGACAACTTCAAGAGACATGAGAGCGTGAGCACAGAATCCAGCAACTTTCAATTCCGCCTTAATCGTACCTGTTCAAAGTCCGATATATGCATCAAATATCTACGGGCTCTGGCTATTGAAGCTTAGTTTAATTCATGCCAACAATATTTAGTTACCTGTTTGGAAAAGCTCAAGCCCTTCAGCTAAAAATGCAGGGCGTACTCGTGATGGAGAAACGAGAGATGCCAAAAGGGCTCGGAGTGCAGCTAGCTGAAACTCAACCAGATCCGCAGTCGACTTATTGGGTAAATAATGGTAGGTTTCAGCATTGGCCCATCTCCCTTCACAAACATTTGTTGCTGTGGTCATTAGAAGATTATCGACACATTCTCTCCAGCTATCCGATCCCAATGCACCACCCTGAAACCCAAAAGAAAAGAAGAATATTTGACAACCTATCATATTGTTATAACAGAATCACAAAGAAGAAATATGGTGATTCTGAGTACGATTCAAGTAACTAAGCCACAGAGTCTAACTTCTACTAACTTTTCAACAGTGGCGATAAAAAGCTGGATTTTGATATTACAAGTTCAAAGAGCTTACGATGGTGAGAAGAGTTTCTAGTGCCTCCAGAGCTGCTATCTTCAATGAAATCGGGCCACTCGAGTGATTGTGAGGGACTCCCACTTCAAAAGCAGAATTATCTGCCTCGACTCCGGAATTAGCTGAATGCTTCCTTTTTTTACTGCACGCCTTAAGAAGAGCACCATTTGTAAGCGACGGGGTTTTGCTAGGTACCGCATCAAATCCTTCTTCACTAATCGGCTCTAGATCCACAGAGGCATTAAAGACAACTTCCTGTGCCAGTTGCATTGCCATTCCTGGTCAGAGAAGTATGTTAGCAGAAGTGATCTTTATTTTCATCACCTCAACCTGAGAAATGAAAATGCAAGCAAAGAAAAGATCTTGTGGAATTACCTATACCCATGGATTTGAGCAAGGATTTAGTGATTGAGTAGAACTTTATCCTCAATTCTGGCAATGAACATCTCCTGAAGTTACTACTAACAAGTCTCACCATAGATGCAGCATATGGTAAAAGTTGGCTGCAAAATGAATCAACACAGGATGTTGTTTAGTTCCTACGGCACAGAAGCGTGTAGTAACAATCCATTATTTGGAAAAACGAGAAAATATTTTTTTTATCACAAAATCTGGAAATTGGCAAACAAAAGTCAGAGAAAAACTGTTTTCAGCCAAGACATAAACTACCAAAGGAACAGCTCCTCAATTGTCAGTGTCAATGAAATTAAGGTCAGGTTTCAGTTGAAATATAATTTATAATTTGTCTGACATATACATATAAAGTTTTGGCCATGCAGGAAGCAAACCATGTTAAATAGAAACAATAGCTTCTGCTACTAGAGAGAATGAAAAAGAGACCGGTTTACCTGCGGATACTCTTTATAGTAGCGCCCAAGAGTTCCAGAGCCGAAGAATGTAAAGTAGGAAGTTCTGCACAAACCAATTCTTGTTGGATCCCTGTCATGAACGGCGACATGGCTCGTGGTAGAGAGCCGTTCACCGCCAGCACTCGCTCAACAAGGGATAATAATGAGCCAACTGGAATATTAACCTGAAGGTTGAAAGAAAGAAAAGAATATCAGGATCTTTCAGAAGCAAATGGCATGTTTGGATTATATAGTAGCACACATCAAGGATTACCGTAAGGAGTCTGCTGAGCAGCAATCCAAACTTTGGACGCAGTATAAGCAGGACATGCTTAACTTTATTTTAACAATGATGCTTAATTTATACACCCAAGTTGCACACCTATCTACTACTTATGACCAAGCATCAAGATTAAGTGGAATTGCAAACAATCCAACATGGAAAAAAGAAGAAATCGGACTACCTTGGATTTGTACAAGCTATTTAGCATCGTGGAGCTGCAGAACATAAGTGCAGAAACTCTGGATACAATTAACTGTTCAGAGTTCCACGCTGCATCATCCAAACCCCCGTTTTGGCATCCCAAAGGCAAAGGAGAGTCTTTTCCAGGAGGAGCCAATCGTTGGATTGCTTTTTTTCCTATTGTTTCTGCAATACATGTCACCATGTTCTATCAGAGAAACTATAGCCGCGCACACACAAAAAAAAAGATGAACAAGGAATATTACAAATTACCTTCTTCTAGACCTTGGAAAAAATTATTTAAATGTACGTTTATACATATCAACAGCTTCTGCATCATCAAGGACCAGCTGCCCTCATCCCCTTTATTAGCTTTGGGGAGCAATGCTAGAAAGTGGGCAAATTTCTGAAGATTGAGATAGAAAGAACGAAGTGCAAGTTAATGTTTACTTGCTTAGTTGATGGAATATGAAATAAAGAATATATAAAATAATGAATACCTTTAACATATTAGAACTGGTTTTTGCAGAAAATATTTTAGAGCCAATAGCGGCTTCAACCTGCAAGGAATATAATTTCAAATAAACTCAATAAAACATCGATACAATATCAAATCACCAGACATTTTACAAATAATCATGTTACCACCTAGGCATATGTGCATGTATATATCATATTACAGATAATTATGTTACTACCTAGGCATATGTGCGTGTATTCATTAGACTATGAACTGTTGTCATGTAGCTATCAAAATACTGATACAAATTCAGGAAATTAGATGGACAAATAATACGTTTTAAGAAGCGAAGATAGCTGACCTTGTCATAACTACTGTGGAAGGCAGCAGGAAACAAGATAACAATGGTACTCAGCAGATGGACAATGCCTTCCTGCACATTTCAGTACCAATCAAAAATTCAAATTGAGGATTCTAGCAATGACATGATCGGAATTAATGTTTGCTAACAGAGAAACTCAAGGCCTTCTTAAATATGGCACTTACCAATAGTGCTTCTGAAGAATCTTCCTCCAATAGTTTTATGATTGGCAGTATAACTTTCACAGCGTGTGAAACTGCTTCTTTCTTTGTATTCGAAAATCTAGACAACCTGACTCCAATAAAAAAAAAGCATTTTAGATTTCCAAAAGTTCCTTGTTACAAACAACTTGTAATGCAAACCCAAGGAAATGGTAGAACACAAAGAAAGAAAATAAGACTGGTGTAATAAATCTGATGTACATAGCTTTTCCAGTGTAAATAAAGACAGGCTTTAAGCAATTATCAAACAAACAAAACAGAGAACACTGAAGATAACAAATAGCACCAAAAAATCATATTTTTTTACAGACCTTGTAAGGAGATCAGAGATTGAAGTACATGAAGCCACTCGAACAATTCTAGAACTTCCTGGATTCTGCTTGAAGCAAATACAAAAATAATTTACTCTCAGAATAACTGGTAAAAGATTGAACAAATATCACCATAGAGCAAACCATCCATATACCTTAATATGTGATAGTAAACTGTTAAACCAAGCAGAGTATGAACTAAAAAAACGATCTGAGCTGCATTCTTGGCAAGTTACTCCCATCAAAACGATACCCACCCAGCATTTATCTGGCTAGAGCAATAAACAAAACAAAATCAGAAATCGATTTAAACACCAAAGTCGAAAGCTTTTTCTTTCACTAACCACATAAAGTAATTGAATTCCATAACCGAAAAACAAACACTATTGAAGAAGACAGATTCGTACCATCTCTGAAGAAATCAGAGCCAACAACCGCTCAACCCAATCATCAACGGCTGATTTCGACGACTTAGCTTGAAGCTTCTTCTGGTCAACTGAAGCCGACGGAGACTCATATAACAGCTTATGGGTGGCGATAGTCGATACAACCTTGGACAGTGATAGAAAGTTGACCAGAGGCTGCTTCTCGTTGGGAACATGCTCGGATAGAAGGTTGCGGAGAATCTTCGGCTTCAATCTCAAGTCGCCCATGTCGTCGAAACGCTCAAAAGACGCCATTGAAGCAGTGAGAATCGAGAGAGAGAGAGAGATAGAAAGGGGGTTTTTGAGAGATTAGGGTTTTAGAACTGAAGCTTCAATTTTAAAGCTCAGCTGAATAAATCTGAAAAGGAATATTTCAAAGAATATTTTTACCCCCAAAAAAGCCCATTTATGAATAGCGATTATCTTCTTTTTTTTTTTTATCGATTTCCTTCATGCCTGAGTCCCTGATACAGGGTTCGAATTGATACATAATCGATTTGAATGAGCATATTACTTTAACATACATGCAAATGTGACAAGGCAACCCTCACCTATGTCTTATATTGCGTGCTTTCCGGCCTATAACTAACCGGTTAGATTCGGTTCATAAACCTTTTTTTTCTTTTCCTTTTTTGGCAGATCTTTAAATAGAAATACTAATGTATGCTTTTTTTTGTTAAATATGTAGGTAAAGTAAAAAAAAAAAAAAAGAGAAGTAATATGTTGGTTTAATCTATTTGCTTAGGTTCGAACTACATGATGTAATAAATTTATAATCACTAATATATCACATACTTCCGAAATTGTATAACTAATTGTTTAACATTATTTTCTGCAGGTAGATAAGTTTCTTTACATTAGGTATTAGCGAGTCTGTTTTTCTAATAAAAAACATAAGCATTAAACCGGTAAAACCAATAAACAAATCTTTATAAATTATGAATTCAACAAAAGATTTTTTATTATATACGTACGGATTCGAAACCAATAAATAAGAACATATTTTTCATGTAACTGATTCACATGATTATCATCCAATGGAATCTATAAAAGAAGAAAAAGTTGAATCAACTTCTATAAAAGCAAAGCATCAACCCATAACTGACATCAGACATAACTAGACTAGGACAATAATTTTTTTTTTGAAAAAACACCATTCTTCAATCGCTTTAAGGGCACTTGCAGCTTCCGTATAACAGGAAAGAAACTTGTTTCTTGGACATCAAGAGACAAGAGGTCGCCGGAAAACCCACAAGAGAATCCATCGCAGTGGTAGTGGTAGGACGATCTTCTTCCGGTGCCGTCTCCTCTTCAAGGATCATTTCGAGGGTTGTGGCAGAGATGAGGCGGCGCAGTCGTGAGGCCGTGGCACGGTGAGGGGTTACGGCGGAGAACGGAGTCAGAGGTTGAGGTGCGAGATTCTGCTGGTCTGGTCGGAAGACGAAAAGGGTATTTTGGGTATCAGCCATTTTTATCAAAGGGTTTTGTGTTCTTTGCGCTGAACTAAAGGAGTTAGGGCTTAGGAGTGAATGTGGTCTTTCTTTTTTTTTTGCGGTGTTGTAATGTTGAATTGGAAGATGGATTCCCCTATGTTTATATAGGAGTTTCATGGACAAAATTGTCATCAATTATTCTTTTGAGAAATGGTGCATCTGATGGATAAATATAAGAATGTTATAGCAGAATAGTATTAATAATGAAACAGAAAAAAACAATTTATCTAGATAGTTTTTTATGCATATTAATATAAACACGAATAATAATTATACTATATTATATGACGTTAAATAGTTTTACTTTGCAAACGTCATGAAATTATAATAGCGGAAATCTCGTTTAAAGCGTGAAAATTATTCATCTCTTTATTATTTTTAAATGATAAAATTTATTATTAAGGAGCCACCTCTACAAGGATGGCCGATAAATCAAAACATACTTGTGGAATCCTCTATAAAGAATTCATATGTACTTTTATAAATGGTGGTAAATTTGTTTCTTACGTCAGAAAAGTATAACTATTAATATAGCGACGTAAACTGATATGTAAAACTCAGTTTAACCATAGAAAGTTAACGTTGACTTCTAATTTGTTCTATTTTTTTTTTATAGTGTTTTTTATTGCAAATCTTCAATTTTATTATTCTCTTTTTTAAAAAAAAAAATCTATAATGTTTTAGAGAATATTTAGTGTTTTAAAATTAAAAATTATTTTGATATTTTTAATAAATTTTTACTTTATGGAAAACTGTATCAATTATATTTTATAGCTTTTTTATTGAATTATTTTTTATTAATATGTTTAATGATACTCTTTTTAAGAAATGTATGTCTTAATTCTTGTGTGCTTTTTATCCAAACATATACATTTTGAAATGAATACTATATTTATGTTTGCTATTGCATAACTATTACAGGGAAATATGTTATAGATTTTTCTTATTCCGTTGCTACAAAATAGGATATTTTGGTCTGCAAGGTATATTTAAAATACATACTACTCCTGGTACGCAAATGAAACTTATTCAAATACGGTTCAGAATATCCAATTGTCTATCATCATGTGTTCCCATCATATCCACATCATGACTTATGACATTAGAGACCTTTTTATGTTAAAATGAAATTATAAGCTTAGAGTAGTTGTTCTACATATCTCTTTAACCAAAAAAAAAGTTTTTTTATCAAATACATACTCATATTTTATTAATTTTGGAATACAAATTTGGAACTTTATTCCCCTCTATATACTAGAAAATCGATCAGATCTATTTACAATTTTCTTTCCCTGGAATAATTGGATAAAGAATGCATTTTCTTTCAATCATTAATATATATTGAACATACGTCCAACGCGAAAGACAAGAACAAAAAAACAGCAGTAACAACTTTCTGGATTAAATGCAAGTTTTGGACATAATCAAAGAGTGTTCAAAACTCAGCTAGCTGCTTCTTCTTTCTTCCAAAATCCAAAAACTAAATAGCGATCGATTCTTATTTTCATTTTTGAGATAAGATGACATTCTTGCTGTAACGTGTTTACATTCTGTCCTTCTTATCGCTTGTATATAGCCTTTGTGATTCAAACAACGACGTGTAGCACTATATCATAACTATTAGAAATTATATACTGAAAGGAAATGAGAATTAAACAAGATTAGTAAAATGTTGATTTCTTCTTGTCGTCTCCTTTAGTTTCCCCTAGAAAGAACCTCATAAATTGTTAAAGGATGTACATCATGATAATGAAAATCAACCCCTCCAAAGTCTATAGATGAGGATGGTTTGGTTCTCGGAGCAATATTTTTTCTTACGATGTATGTTTATACTTTGTATCAAAAACTAAATATAGCATACATTATCACATATCTATCTATATATAATTATATACACGACACATCTAACTTGATATTGTTTTCTATATTTTTAGTTCATAACTCTGCATGAACCCGAGCCTCCTTTTCAAAAATACTTAAAATAGTTTGAATTTATGTTTAATTAATTTGTATTCATACTTACTTTAAAGTTCATTTGTAAAATTAAAGTTTATGTGTAACTATAATATATAAAATTCATTCGCGTGTCGTATTTTTGAGAGACATTGCTAATTAATCAAACTCAGATGGTAATCTAAACTATTGAGATTTTGATCAGAGAGATGTAACTGTTCGGTGTAGAAAAAAAAATGTTACGATTGATTGATATATTCTTCGATCATGCTTTGAAAGAACCAACGTAAAATTAAACAAGAGGCCAATGGTTAGAATACAACGTTTAATCTTTTGCGCTTTTAATGGGCAAGGAACCCTTTAAATATAGAAAAGAAAAAAGAAGAACTTTGGTGGTTTCTGTAAAATCTTTTGTCTCGATTGGGGCAAAACTTGATGGGCAAACGCTTTTGAAACTGTCCTTTCGTTGTGCCGTGTCTTTGACGGCAAATGTGAGAATGGTCCGTCTATAACATTGACGGCTTTTGGCTTTCTCTTCCCTTATGAGATAAGGCCACAAATACGTAATATATAGATACATGTATACTTTTAAGATGAAAATTTGAAAACCAAAATAGAAGTACGCTCAAGCATATGTCAGATAGATATGGCGTGGTCCTAACTCCACGCTGACCTATTCGGAACATGAATAAGTTTAAGAACTAACATTGTTCCCGCACAAAGTAAAGATTCATGTTCCTGCAGTGAACTTGTACTTGCTGATAAACCGAATCCAGATGCTAGCTAGTAACTTAGCAGAAATGATTTCTCATGTATGCTCATTAACTGAAAATAAGTATTTCTAGATTTACCATAGTTTAATACATTGATATATATATATTCTGGTTCTAATCCGCAACAAGGTTTTTTTGTCAACATACATAGAAAATTGTATTAAAAGGTTCATAAGTCTAAACTAGCGGTGCGTAGTCTAGAAAGGTGAGTCATCTGTATAAGAAATGCAGAATGAAGAAATATATTCTTTAATCTTCACGAACTCATATAATATGTGTTGAGAAAAGCACACTGATATATGTAAAAATTGATATCATCTTCACTAGTTCCGAATAATATTGCTTATATAAAAACCATTGTCATCCTCCAGAACTAGATTAATCTAATTAAATAAAGGCTTAAACTAGTGTTTCCAGTTCTACAAGTAATGGGGGTGTCTCAACAGATTCCTCCCACGTCCATGCATGTTCGTTCATTTTATCTTTAATTTTGTGAATATTGTGTCTTAAGAGACGCTGATAATTAAATCTAAGTCAAATGGTAATCTAGCCTATTCAGGTTTTGATCAGAGATATTGATGCAGCCACACCTACCGTGCCTTTGGGTTTTTCTATTATTTTGTTTGGTTTTGATTATTGTATTGGACTTTTGTTTTATCTTACCTCAAAATCGTTTGTGACCTAGATGAGAAACCTATATATATATATTGTATCATTTTCCTTTTTGCAAGGCAGCTACATATTGATTATTAATTAATAAAATAGAGTTTAAATTCAAACTCTAGAAATCTGATATCTTGATCTCGAATTTCTAAAAAGCAGGTCTTAAAGGTTCATTCGAATCACTCATTGAGCTGAATCTCAACTCGTACGCTGCGCCAGATATGTACATACATAGCAAAAATACCATATTATAAGTAAGTGTTGCGATTGATTGTTATATATTCGTCATGCTTACGGTCTAACTATTGAAGAAACCACGTGAATTTGAACAAAAAGTCGATGGCTAGATTACAAGGTTTGCTCTTTTTACGCATTTAATGTTAATTCATTTTCGGAATTATAAATTGTGGCCAAGAGACCGTCCAAATTTAGAAGAAAAAGGTAGTTTGGTAGTTCCTGCAAAACCTTTGTCTGGATTAGGGCAAAAATTGATGGGAAAAAGTTTTTAAAAACTTTCCTTTCCATTGGCGGTGGATTGTGCCGTGTCTCTGACGGCAAATATGATAGAGGTCCGTCAGTAACAGTGACGGCTTTTGGCCTTCATTGCCGTATTGAGATAAGGCCACAAATACGTATATATCCAAATACTTAATAATTAGGATGAAGCATTGAAAACCAAGATAAAGTAAAGCTCAGGCTTAGGCATATATCAGATAGATATGGCGTGGTCCTTAGATCTTCAGGGTGTTACACATTGTATATATAAAAATGACTCACCATATATCCTATTGGATTTCCCTATTTATACCTTTTCCAAGATATAAGTCGATCGAATTTTGTACTTAAAACGTATATATGTTGACAAAAAAGGAAAAGAAAAAAAGGCATATGGATCTGTATGTGTATATCAGATTTTCTATGATAAATATGGTAATATTATGCATCACACGATTGACTTAGTTATAACTTTCCTTATGGGGTAACGTGGTCCCTAAGTTAATTCGAAAATAAACATAATAATAATGAAACTTGACAAGCAAGTGAAGTTGGGCAAGAACGGCCAAGGTACTCGACACGATCAAAGAGGAAGAAAGAGAAGTTGGGACTGATCATTCCATATTTTCCTCTTCTCTGACTTTCAAAATCTCACCGTTAACTTCTCCTTATTCTCCTTCTTCTTCCTCCTCCACCTCCTCTGCTTCGGCCTCTGCTTCATTCAGTTCCGGTCGGACATATTTCCCGGTTACAGAGAATCGGAGCTATTTCCGGTTTATAAGAACTGAAATCAATTCCATCGTCTCTTGCCGAAACAATGGCTTTTTTTCAGATGTAATTATGTACACGCTTGCGTTGTAATCGCTAGTCGTGTGTGTAGATTTTGATTTCCCAGTGAGCTCCGGCGATTCGGTTGATCAAAACCGGATCAGCTCGAGATAAACCGGGTTGACTTTAGTATATGTGGAAGGGACTTTGTTCGGCGTCGTTTTCAATGTATTGTTTAATGAAATGAGCCCAAAATCAATAACTCTAGTATAATTGTCGTTTTAATTAGTTTCATTATGAGTGTGAGAAATATATATATATATATATATACATATATATATATAAGGTCAGTCAACTTATAAACTAAAAAAGACAGTCACTATAATAGCCAAAATTATATTTTATTGTTGTAGTATATCAAAATTTTAAATAATTACTAAAATAAAATTTGTACCCATATTACCCTCACATCATTTGTTAACAAAAACGTATTTTTGAAGTTGTCATTACTTATTTATTTTATCGATGTAAATATTTAATTATTTACAAAAATACTACGGTAAAATTTATAGCAATAAAATTTGTTTTGATGATAGTAGATTAGTTATATTTGATTTATTTTGTAGGTTTATTTTCTTCGTCGTAGATTTATGTAGATTTATTTACATCAGTATAGATTTGTTTAAAGATTATTTATTTTTGTTGATATATTTATTTTGTTTATTATAGATTTATTTTGTAGGTTTATTTTTATTTTTAAAAATACTTTAGATTTGATTTGATGGGTATATATTTGTTTGATAACTATGTAAATTATTTTTGTTGATAGATTTGTTCTAACTTCACACATTTAGTCATATCCAAATTTTATTAATGGTTAGGTTCTCTCCACTAAGATTTTGGGGATTGTTATTTTCACAACTATTTTAATATTTGAGGTTTTTGTTTTATCTAGTGATCAATCAATTGGATTTGGACAATGATCAACCAAAATATCAAAAGCAAAACCTAGAGGTCATATACTCAAGTAACACTTGGGACAGAACTAATAAATATTACATGCTCTGGTCTCATGTCCGGAAAGAATACAAACTTTACTCCATAACTTCCAAAACAAAACAAAAATAAGTCGAATTGGGTGAAGGGAGTTTTATTAAATGTTCTCTTAAATGCTAAACTACACTATACATCTTCGACTTTAGACGGGTTCAAAAGGGGATATGAAGAACACAGAACTGCCGCATTCACAACTACCCAAAATATATGTCACATTATCATCGAGGTAGGATATTCCGAAAGTATGATCTGATGTACTTATTTTTGTGGTTTTTTTTTGGGGGTCAATATATGATCTGAGAAAACAATCATGTGCTAAGTTGTCATTGATTCCAACATACACTCAAACATGATTGTTTCTGATTGACTTACAAAGTTTCCGTTAATTTAGTTTTCTTTTTGCGGTCAAATGTAATTTAAAAAACAGATTCGTGAGTCGGTATAATTTTGTTTTTGAGGTCAAATTGATCAATTACTGGCGTGGAATCCATGTTTCTTAATATGAAAGTTATTTTCAAATCACAAATTATGCTCTCCCTTTATTCAGTAAAAGAAATGTGTTTATCATAGCAATTAGCATGCCCCAATTGAATATTATATTCCTCTAATCTAAATTCCGTAGTAAAATAATAATAATGTAAGATCATAAAATTGCTAAAGCGATTCTTGAATTTACTTTTTGCTTAGAGGATTTTAGTGTTTTTACCATAATAAAAATGGGGCGTGGGGGGAGTAAAATACAACATAATCAAATGATTAACACGACAAGCATATGAAATAGGAAAACATCTCGACTTTCCTCTGTGTCCATTTGATTTGTTGCAAATTAAAAAATAATATTATGATTTAGGAACATTTTAATTGTTATACGCTTTCTATTTGTTTAAATATATCCAATATTTTTTGGTTAAAAGGCTTTTACGATAGTTTTTTTAATTCAATTCTATTGATTTGGATGCTTTGTAACAATTCATACTTCCTACACATACATGTTCGGTTCTATCAGGTTTTTCAGATTAAATAATGTGGTTAGTCGAATAGTTTGATTTTAGAGAAAAACTTATACAAAATAACCAAATTAAATGATGGGTTGATTCAAATTGTATTGGATAACTCTGATTTTTTTTATCAAATTAAATTAAGATTTTTGATTTTTTTTTGGTGAAATTTGGTTAAAATCAAATAAATCTGGTTAGTTTAATTCTTCAGTTTAAAAGTTAAAATTTATTTTTATAAAAAAATAGTACATATCGTTTAAACAAATTTATGAAGAACAAAATCTAAAATGGATATGTTTGAATGAATTGAACCAAAATTCAAATTTATTTTATTATTAAATTTATGTACTAAACGAAAAATTAAAAATCAAAAATCTTGATTTGGTTACATTCAGAAATTTTGGTTTAGATCAAAATCACATGCCTAATACTTGTATTGATTAATGTGAATTGTTTTCAATTTCTTCTTTTACTTTTATAAAATGGAGAAATGTAAGACAACTTTTTTTGGATATTTACACACAAGATATTGTAGAATTTTGTCTTTGTTAAAAGTAAAGACAATGTATTTGTTTATGTATAAAAGTAAATTGAGCTTTTCTGAGAAAAGGACTGATCCAACTAATGTTGAGTTTACTGATCTAAATTATGATACAATATCTTCTATATGATATAAGAATGATGATTAATCTAAAGAATTGTTTATGTTTAGAAAACATATTATAAATTCTATTTTTTAACAAATCGAACTTTTAATATTTTATTTTATTATTTTTAAATGTACTTAGATTCTATATATAAGGTGGATCGACATAGTACTTGTTAATAAAAGGGGTGGAGGGTTGGAGAGAGATAAAACTAAAATTTTTGTTTGCCAATAACATTAAAAAGAGATAAAACTAAAATGATTTAGTTAACCAAACAGATGATGAAAATTGATGTAAATCAGATGGAATGTGCTATACACTGGTTGCTAAATTGTCCGCTATCGTATTTGTTACTTGTTGACTGTAATATATCCATATGTTGTCGAAATAAGTTTTGTATATATTGGGTTCCTCCAAATAAACTGCAAAAATTAATGAGTTCGAAAAGACACCATCTTCACTACATCATAACAGTCGGTTGCGAAGACTATATCTAGTTGTTAGAGCGCGATCATACACTTAATTATCCAAATAAGGGTTCAAGCTCAATGTTCAAAGGGGATAGACTACTTTTGGTGTTTCTAGCTCCAAATAGTAGTTCCTCCCTTCCATGCTTTGTGTAGACCCCGCAAAAATTCTTCAATTCATGCGATCATACACTTCATTATCCAAATAAGGGTTCAAGCTTAATGTTCAAAAGGGATAGACTACTTTTGGTGTTTCTAGGAGTAGTAATTCTCCAATTCATTCCAAAATTTATCCACTTACACCACCATATAACATGTTGCATTGGGCCCCACTAGGGGCAATTTCTGGATTATGTGTCATGCTCGCTGGTGCTTGAGCATCTTCCAAGACATTTCCTTCAGTTTTTGCCAACTGTATATCCTCAGAATTCATATATAAATTATTGAAAACTTTGTCATTTATATTTTTACATAAGTACCAAATAATCCATAAAAAAATCATTAAAGTTTTTCTTTGCCAAATTTGAAATTAGATAATCTAAATTTGTAAAAATCTATTTCGTTGAAAAAATATTTGGTGTGAGAGAATTTGAAATAAAGATCAAGTTTGAATGGCCCATAGACATTCAAAAAATATATGGTTAATGGTCTCTTTATACGCATTACAATTACTACATTGTACGTCATAATTAATTCGATGTCAATGTTTTGATTAATTTTTCAACATAATTCAAAGTTTTAAAACGATTTATATTTTATAATGTTCTTAATCATGCGCAAAGTCTTCAGCGCCAACGTACACTCGAAAATGATTGGTGTTTCTTTTAACTTGTTCCGTTAATTTAGTTTGCGGTCAATCGCAATTTAAAACACAGACTAGTGGGTCGGTATTATTTTATTTTCCGATGTCAAAATTAATAATAACTGACGGAGAATATACTTTTCCAAAAAAAATTAGAAAGTCATTTTTTTTTCAAATACGAACTATGCATTAA
This sequence comes from Streptanthus diversifolius, assembly GCA_039880935.1. Taxonomy (NCBI): domain Eukaryota; kingdom Viridiplantae; phylum Streptophyta; class Magnoliopsida; order Brassicales; family Brassicaceae; genus Streptanthus; species Streptanthus diversifolius. The sequence goes on along the minus strand of JAXGFM010000014.1, from coordinate 22,607,038 downwards.
ATAAAAATGTATGTATCATGGATTATAAATTCAAAGTCAGTCCTCCCGAGAAAACGTGGCAAGTTCATGGATCTACATTTCTCCCTCAATGGGTTTTTTTATGAGGGTAAACATTCAACTCAACATAAACTAATGCTCAAAAATCAAGATTTTTATAGAAGACTAATTAACCTTATGTCTCCCCAATTAGTTTGTTATTTTATTATGGATACAAAATTATTCCTTCCTACTTCTTCTCCTTGATGAGTATTATAAAACTAGAAACAAGTTACAAAAGATTTGGGTTAACTATAAAATGTTAGTATGGTGAATATATTTAGAGATTTCTAAAATATATATAAACCATGAATACAAAATTCAGATTATATTGGTAATTATGTACTTTTAGCATATATAAATATATTAATTTTTCTGATGATATAGTTTTCAGTAATTATATTATAGATTAGATGATATATAACTTCATCACCTACTTTTAAATTTATAAGTTTTTTAATGCTTATTTTTCTATATTAGCTTAAAAAATTACATCATCAAAAAAAATCTGAGAAATAAGTATAAAAAATCAACGATTATTTTTATACCAATAATTTTGGTGAAAACCGATTTTTTTAATGATATATAAAGATATTAAAATAATATTGTTTCAAATCTTTAGAAGGTTAGTAAAAAAATGTTTCATACCATAATAACAAATATATTTATAATACTTTTAACAACGAGACTAATTCTTATAATTTAGATAATTTGTTTTGTTTGATTATTTTCCTCAATTTTATTGTAAAAAAATTATCCTTGTCAAATGTATAGCATTTGTTTATTTCATATTAAATTTGGTTTGGTCATAAATTTTGTACATAATGAATCTAGTAGTACTATCTAAATTGAACAACTTCTAATTGCCATTTCTAATCATAATTTCATATTGAATTATAAAATCTGGACAGAGCATTTCAAACATGTACAATTGGTGCTTGTGACCTAATAATGATTTGCATTAACATTATCATTTTCATCAAGATTTAAAATCTAGTAATCTTCGAATTAAAAATCAACAACTTCTGATACAATTGGCCCCTTTGTGAATCATTAGTCTTTGAATAGGGGGCTCATGGCTTCTTGATACCGGTAACGTCTTTTCCGTAACATTAAAAGCTGCATTGAACGTTTTAAAATTAATTATGTTAGATTTAATATAAGAATCTCTTACATCTTTATGAGTTTATATATGTTAGGGAATCTCGGAGTACAATGAAAGGATCAATAATCTAAAACTGTACTACTGTATATATCCTAATTTTTTAAGGATTAATACCTTAATTATATCCGCATATCCATAAACGAAAAGATTAAATAAATTGAATAGTCGAAAACAATAGTTAATGACGAAAGGTTGAGGTTCAAAGACCGGATTAATGCACCTAATAACAGTACAGTAGCCTAATAGGTTATGTCAGACAATAATATATTCCATTATTAGAAAAAACATGATTTTTGTGTTGTTTTTTAAATTTCATAACTAAAACCCGTTAAATTTATAAATATTAATATCATAAATATAGTTAATAAACTTTAATTTAATGTGTTAGATGCTATCGGCTGCTGAGTGTATAACGATTCTTGAACATTAGTTTTTTTTTATCAATGACCCTCACATATGAACCTTTTTGTATATAGATTTTTACAAATTTGTTTTGGTCAACTCAAATATCTTTACAATAAATACGAAAATATTCACATCATACTTTTTAATATAAAATGTAGCTATTTGCAGACGAAAAGAGATACAACCTTCCTCGTATAAACCCTAAGCAGAATTAAATTAACATTTCTAAAAACTGACATCAAATTAACATTTCTACTGTAATCAGTAATTTAACTTTGAATTCCTTCCTCCTTCGAATTTATCAGATAGTTCCCCTTTCTCTCTCTCTCTCTCTCTCTCTCGCGCATTTTCACATCAAGCGGCTTCGATTTTTCTTGCCATCGAATTTGCGATTTTGTCAGAATTTTTTATTTTCCCGATTTCGTGTACTTTAACTTTTTTTTTGAGATTTTCGTTAATATTGAAATTTCGTCTTCATGGGTCGTCTTTTTCGTTCGATTTGAATTTTCTCCGCCCACGAGAGTTGAAATTCCGTTTCGGGGGTCTCCGGTATTAGGGTTTTTCTTTTGCGGATCTAAACGAGAAACAAAGATGAGCGTCGCGAAATCCCAGGTATGGCAGCCATGCAAGAGGAAGCGATCCTGAAGGAAAAATCAATAGAGATCTATATCTAAAAGAGATATTAGGGAGAGAGATAGAGATTGAGAGAGATATATGGCTTCTCGAACAACACCTTCGCGATCGACAATTTCTGGGTCTTCAGGTAGTTCGGGTAGTAGAACCCGAGTGGGTAAGTACGAGCTTGGAAGAACTTTGGGTGAAGGAACCTTCGCTAAGGTCAAGTTCGCGAGGAATGTTGAGAATGGAGACAGTGTGGCCATTAAGGTTATCGATAAAGAGAAGGTTTTGAAAAACAAGATGATTGCTCAGGTATATATACTATAAATCCAGTGATTTATTCTCTTGGAATCAAGGTTTATGCAGATCTTTAACTTCGATTTGGTTTTTTTCTCTGTAGATTAAGCGTGAAATTTCGACTATGAAATTGATCAAGCATCCGAATGTGATCCGCATGATTGAGGTTTGATTTAAATTTCAAGTCTTTTTACTCGTTGATTGCATGTTTAGAAACTATAAAAGCTATTAATCATATGTGTTGCACGTTTTTGTTCTCTAGATCTCGACTATAATCTGAGGTTCGTTTGAATCTATATGTTGAACATATGTGGTCCTTGACCAATCACATACATAGAAAAGATTATTCTATGTATTCTTTTGGTATCTTTGTAGTTACCCATTCTCTTTGCTTCAGGTGATGGCCAGCAAAACTAAGATCTACTTTGTTTTGGAATTCGTTACTGGTGGAGAGCTTTTCGATAAAATTGTAAACTTTTCAATTCGTTAAATATTTTTTTTTTTTTAGATTCTATGTGGAAACGAGATCTCGAGTGAAAAAGTATGAGGACTTGATTCTCTAAGATTTTCATGTATTAGTCAAGCAATGGGAGATTGAAGGAAGATGAGGCGAGGAAGTACTTCCAGCAGCTTATTAATGCAGTGGACTATTGCCATAGCAGAGGAGTTTATCATAGAGACCTTAAGGTTAGGAATCTTATTTCTCTGATCTTTCATAGGGTTCTTGTGAATGAATTTGGTGTCAGAGTTATGGGTTGATGTGTTAAAGCAAGTTGCACCTTCTGGTTGCAGCCAGAAAATTTGCTTTTGGATGCAAACGGGGCTCTGAAAGTGTCTGATTTTGGATTGAGTGCCCTACCTCAGCAAGTCCGAGTGAGCGTTGCTCTATTAATTTTTCTTAATTCAATTACTTCGATGTAAATGTGATAGCATGATAATTCAGCTACTATGGGCTTCTAAGGAGAGTGTTTTCCGTGCGTCATCAAAGCTAATTTTGTGACTCTTCTTCTTTAGGAGGATGGGTTACTTCACACAACATGTGGAACACCCAATTATGTTGCTCCGGAGGTATTATCTACTTCTACCGTAATAGCTGAGACTCGTATTTTTTAAGCTTCAACTCTATTTCTTTTTGTGGTCTCAGTAACCATCTCTTTTTTTTTTTGTCTCTATAGGTAATCAACAACAAAGGTTACGATGGAGCGAAGGCTGATTTGTGGTCTTGTGGTGTGATTCTCTTCGTACTAATGGCTGGTTACTTACCTTTCGAAGATTCTAATCTAACGTCATTATATAAAAAGGTATTATGCTTTATTCTTCTTCGTTTGCGTTTTTTTGTTTTGTTTTGTTTCTCTCTGGTGCGTATTCATTTTGCATGCTATGGGAAAAGAGTTCACGTTTTGCACTTCTAGCAGGCGTCATGACACGAAATGTTTATAACATAATATGCACCTGAGTCTTATTTCTTCATGATAACAGATATTTAAAGCCGAATTTACCTGCCCGCCTTGGTTCTCAGCAAGTGCTAAGAAGTTAATTAAAAGGATTCTCGATCCTAAACCAGCAACGGTATATATTTCTTACCCTATTATATTTGAGGTGGTCTCCTTTGTACCATGCCATTAGTAGAGGCAAAAGCCTCTAATGAGTAGATCCGAAGTTTGACTCACAGTGTATTTTTTTAATGTTGGACAGAGAATAACATTTGCTGAAGTCATTGAAAATGAGTGGTTTAAAAAAGGGTATAAGGCACCTAAATTTGAGAATGCTAATGTCAGCCTTGATGACGTTGATGCAATCTTTGATGAATCAGGGGTAAAGCTAATGTTTTTTTTTGTTTTTTTGGTTTAGCAATGTCTGAAGAACGTTGTCTTGGATAATTGCTTAGTTTCTTTTTGTTTGTTTATAGGAGTCTAAGAACCTTGTTGTGGAGAGGCGAGAAGAAGGACCTAAAAATCCAGTAACTATGAATGCTTTTGAGCTTATCTCAACCTCCCAGGGTCTCAATCTCGGTTCACTTTTCGAAAAACAAATGGTAAAGAATTCTGATAAGTAATGCTGGTCCTTAGATTATCGACATCCAAGGCTCTTATTTTAATGACGAATTTAAACTCTCTTTTTCTTTGGGTTTGGTCAGACCTAATGAGAAGTAGCTTTGTTCAAAAAGTTCAGTGGCCAATACTTTTCTTCCGAAGCCCATAGATTGTTTGATAGAATTAGTCGTTCTGAGTCATATGCATCTTTGATTTCAGGGGCTTGTAAAACGAAAAACTCGATTTACTTCGAAATGTTCGGCTAATGAGATAGTGACAAAAATTGAGGCTGCAGCAGGGCCTCTGGGGTTTGATGTCAAGAAAAATAACTACAAGGTTGGAATACTGTTTGCATATTCACCCGTTCTATAAAATTGGTGTATCCATCTATTGCTTCTGATTAGACCCTTTACCATTTTCATAAATCCTTTAGATGAAGCTGCTAGGAGAGAAATCAGGCCGCAAGGGTCAGTTAGCAGTTGCTACGGAGGTTAGCTATCTCAATGACCAGTGATCATCACCCTTTTTATGATGTTGGATGAGCCCTAATTTTAAATCTAATTGACATCTACTTTCAGGTTTTTCAAGTAGCTCCATCTCTTTACATGGTTGAAATGCGAAAATCAGGGGGTGACACCTTGGAATTCCATAAGGTATGCAAGGCTGTATAACTCTGCTCTGGTTCTATCGAAACCAAGCTCGTGCTTGTTCTTGTTTTCACTTGAAACCTTACTGTTCTTGTCAAATGGTTTTCCAGTAACTGATGTTTGCATCTTTTACCCTTTTTGCTTCCTTTCTTTGTATTCTTTTAGTTTTACAAAAACCTTACCACGGGTCTTAAGGACATTGTCTGGAAAACTATCGACGAAGAGAAAGAGGACGGAATTGAAGGTAAAGGCATCTTCATCGACTAATCTGTTAGATAAGCGTAGAAAGTAGAGACTAGTGAAGAGATAAGACAACAATAAAGAAGAAAATAAACATCTAAACACACAAATCGTGTTTTGTTTCTTCAAGTTTCAGGTGGTACTAATGGTACCGTGGCTACATCTTGATACCGGGCAATAAACAGTCTTCGTATGATGTATTTTTTTTTTTTTTTAAATATAGATTTTGTTCGTTTTTCATTATTATGGTAATGGGTGGTTTTGAAGTTGTACAAAAGGAAGCGTCAAGAAGTGGAGTAAAGCTGAAAGTTTGAAAACTACAGTGGGGGAATTTTGTTTGATAATTTTAAATCTAGTTTGATTGATTCCATGGAATGTTGTGAATAGCATATGCGTGTGCGTGTGTATCTTAGCTTGAATCCGATAAACCGGAAAGTAAAAGCTTTACAGATTTGGTTGGTTTGAGAATCGATTATTGCAATTTTTACACCATCGGTTTTCACTTTTGAGAGTGAGCTTCGATAGACATTGCAGTACAAGTTAAAGCAAAAAAAATACAAAGAATACAAGCCTTGGAGCTAGAAAGAAATACATCAAAATTAAATAAAAAACATACGAGTAAGAAAGAAAAGCAATTAGTATTCCACGTGAACGTATTAATGTTAGAAACAAAAGTTTCACATATGGATTTCAAGATTGACCATAAACCATATTGAAATTGAACGAACAAGAGCCATTCGAAAACACATGCAAAGAAGGGTTATAACAGAACTATTCGGTTAATGTGTAAATATAATATATAACCTGAGATTATTATGGCAGTTCCTCATTAATTTATGATTATAAAATTTAATCGACAAAGCGATGAGGAAATACAAGATAGAGAATGTACGTAAATGAACCAGACAGTGAGAAAGTCATTGGCACTGGACATATATAAGTTCTCTAGTTAGGGTCGAGGAAATACTTTCCCATCTAGAGGAACAAAGAGACCAAGAAGAAGAAGAAAAAAATGACTCGTAAAAAGCAAAGATCAATTAGACATAATGTTATAGTATCAATTACCAGAATATCGACGACTGCTAACCAAAGACATCTTAAATTGTTGCACTAGATTTCATAGAGAGATTCGGTCGACGATTAACAAACTCGACTTGAGTTTCAGAATAAATTTAGAGCAAATCCATGTTCATATCCAAAAGTATAGTGAGTATATATGAAAGACGAAATGAAAGGCTAACGATCATCAGCGAAAATTATTCAGAAGGAAGTTACCGGACATAGAGTGACGTACTAGAGACTTCGTTAACACAAAATTTGCATTACAACTCATATTATAATAAATCCGAAACACTAGATAAAACTCTATGAAATCTAATGTAACAATTTGAGATCATGTCTCCTTTAATATCTAAGACATCTAGTAATCTTAGATATTTATTATGACTTCCAAATATATATATATATATATATATATATTGTTTTATTTTTAAAAAGCTATTTAGTATTAACAATGGTATTAGGACTGACAAAATATCTGAATTCTAAGATCTGAATTGAACCCGACCCAATAAATTAGTAACTAATTAAAATCAGAACTGATAAAATATATGAATGAATCCTATACTTTGTATTTGGAGAACCGAATCCAAATTCGAACCAAACCAAAAATTTAATGGGTGTCTGAAATATCAAAAATAAAATTATATTTCTAAAATTATTAATTCAAATACCCAAAATTACAATTATAAATCCAACTTTTTTAGTTATTTTAATATCAAAATAATTAAAATATTCAGAAAACTGAAATATCCAAATACTTTTAGATATAATTATTAAATTTAACTATTTTTGATTTCCAATATATTTTGAGTCTAGGAATCCGATCTGAACCCGAATAAAAACGAACCGAATCCAATCAAATATAAAAAATATCTGAATAGGTCATATAATTCTAAATCCAAATATTATAAAACTCAAATTATCTGAATCAAATCAGAATGAGTATCCGAATACCCACAACTAAATATGACAATCGCTGAGAGAAGATTATATGGTAACCTAGCTAATGTTCTTTATAAATAGATTTTGTACCAAGAAAAATATTGTGAATTCTATCCTTACACTTTTATACGATATCAAACCCAAAGAAAAAAAAACAGGTAGAATATAATGGATATCGAGAGAAAAAAACAAAAGTTTTGGATATACTTGACATAAAATAGTTTTCGTGAATTTATGTGTTTTTTTTTTACTTTCAATACAATAGTAGTTGCTTACTGTGTATCTATTATAAAAAAAAAAATCATTTGTTATTTTCTTGTCCTGCTTCTACTCGTTTCACGCATTAATTTGTTTTTTGTAAGTAGTTTTCGAACATTTTGTTGTTTTCATTTTGTTGTTTTCTGTATACAAAAACATTCACAATGGAATACACAAATGCAACACATGGGAATGTTCATATGAGATTAACAATCATTAAATAAAAACAAACTCTGCTGCTTTTCGTTTTTTTTTTTTTAATTCTTCTTACATTATAAACCGATTCTACAGACCTCCTATTTAATTCAAACCAGAAAATGATTTACAAATTTCGGTTTAGCTTGAGAGTCCTTCATTTGTTACGTACACAGCCCATGCTTCCTACAATTGCAAGATGCCAGCTAAAGAGTTAGTGAAAAGAACAAGAACCAAACCCTTAAAAGGCGAACCGATCTCGGTTTTTATTTGGTTTATAATCGAAATCGGTTTAAATACCTGAAGAATGGAGAATACTTTGCTCGCGACAGACTTCTGAAGCGGTGAAGTTCCTCCTCTCTGTTGAAGTTTATCTGGATGTAAACAAAGCCGAGCTTTTTGGTAAGCTTTCTTCACTTGTGATCCCTCTCGAAGATTTGTCAAAGGAATCGCTTGCCAATTGCTATTTGACCATAGAACCTGAATAAACATTCCGGTTTGGTCAGAATCAGTAATCGGTTTATGTACATTGGTCTGAGACAAATTAACCAATTCGACATTGTTGACTTACGTGATGTAAAGTTGAGAGGAGTAGTCTAATGTTGGTCTCTTTTCCGGTTAACCAGATTCTGATCTCTTCATCTTTCATCTGCAATGAATTCAATGTTCACATCAAGATTCTTATTTCACTGAGAATTTAGTTACTGATTTTGCCGGGAAAATGTTTATTACAACTAACCTCCTGTTCGCTTCTTCTTGAATCCATTAAGTCTTCTTCTGTTTGTTTTGTTTCTGGTCGTTGAGATCTCTCTTTAGCCCAAGCAATTGCTTCATCCATGTCGTTTGAATCCGAGTTTCCTCCTCCTCCACTTCCTCCGTCTCTGTAACGATCTGAGTTTATTTCGATTACGTAAGAGCTCATCTCTTCTTCTTCTTCTTCTTCTTCTTCCTCTTCGACTTTACAGTCTCCGGTCGTTCTCTGTTTTGCTTCACTTTCGTTTTCTTCTTCGCAGATGAAAGAAGAAACAGGGGAAGATGCCGGAGAGCTCGGTCCGAAATCATCCATTCTCGTGAAGGAATTCGGATCCAAGCTCATGGTCTCCGGCGAGGCTCTTCTCGATCCGCCGAAGTGTGGTTTTTTGTAGTACAAATCGGATTTTTCGGGTGTGTTACCGTGGCCGGAAAATGATTCACCGGATGTTGGAAACGCTGGTAAACTCTGTTTCTTCGATTCCCGCTTCTGACTTCTCGACGGGACGTTTAACGGTCTACAAGAAAACAGAGCATATCGAAATTACAGAATTGACCTCGGAGATAACTGCATTAACAGCACCGATGTGGAGAGTAAAGTAGTAAATTTAGTTCACCTGAGTCTAGAAGTAAAAGAAGAAAACCCGCCGTCATCGCCGGAAGTTGCTGCCGGTGGCGGATAATGAGGACTGACCTCCTCGGAAGTGAGCACCGACGAGGAATTCGACCTAGATTTCGATTTCGCAATGGGACTCTGCTTCTTGGATCCCTCCTTCGCCGTCCCACCGCCACCGCCGAACACGCCGTCGTAAAATCCCTCTCCGCCGGGAGGGATCTTGAACGCCGGTAAGTTGCTGCCGTGAGATTTAGAAGACGGAAGGGTGCCGGCGGAGAAAATCCCCGGGGGCCGGAAAATCTCGTCGTAGAAACAGTCGGAACGGGAAAAGTCGCCGGTAAATTTCCGAGTGAGGACGCTTCGTGGCGGACCGCCGAACACATCAGCGAAGTCTTCCGCGTCGATTCGAGCGTCCATGGATGTTCGAGCAATGGAGAAGAATGGATCAACGTTTAAACCCATCTTCATGCGCCAAGATTCGTCCATTTCGCCGGTGAAGTCTTTTTTTCTCCGGTCACTTGAAATTGTTATAAAAGAATGATGTAAAGGGAGAATGTATGTGCGTTGTGTATGTACACTAACGTACACATTATATAGTAGGCAACGAAAAAAAAAAAATTTATTTTAATTATTTCTTCATGTGTAGATTTTATTCTTTTTCAACTATTTTTCTCCTGGTATGAGAAAAATGAGTTATTATAATACTAGCTAAATTTAATTTAAAACTTAATTAGTGTAATCCGTGAATATACATATAAGGATAACATTGTACTATTGAACACATAATTGATATTACACATTTTATGATTTATCCAAAACAGTATTTCATTTGATTACTTCTGTTTAATATACGTATGTTACATATCACTGTTTTCTCTTTGTCGTTCGAGAATTTAATTGTTTCTCGAACGAATTTAGTTCTTTTTAACTTTTCTTAACTATAACACTGTTTTGAATCATACATCATAAAAAAATATTTCACACTAACAATGATTTAGTATATTATGGTGTTTACAAATGTGGACGAATGATTTATCATGTTTTGATATCTAGCTAATGTAATTATACTGATGATTTAATACATAATAATATAGTCCTATGCAAAAAACAAACGATTTGAGCGTTATATATTGGAAATTTTAAGAACTTTTGACAATGATCGGAATAATCTGAATTATGAATCTCGTAGTTGTTAATATAGAAACTCTAATTTTTTTTATGCCAATCAATTCCTTTTTAAAAAACTACTTTTACATCATTGAATGATTCTGATTAAGGGAAAAAGCTAACATATGTACACACGCACATATATAGGTAAAGAAAAAAGGTTTTAGTTTGGTTATCTTTTTTTTTTTTCTTTTCGCACTTCTACAATTAAATATGATATGAATAGATTATAAATAGGAGCACATATGAAAATCATGTTTGTAAAATAAAGATTTTGATTTTGATATTTGTTTTTTTTTTGTCATATATTAAGATAGACTGTTGCCACTTGGAGTCCCTACTCTGAAAGACATGATTTAATGGTTTCCCTTTTGTTTAGCTGTATAATTATTTTCTCTTCATCTATACTTCAAAATTTTTAACTCATAATTTAAAATTTCAGTTATTTTTGGGTGATAGAGGTCCTAGTGGAATGTAAAGCCAAAAGCAAAACTCATCTGTTAAGCTTATTTTTTTTCTTCTAAATTTTACATTAAAAGTATATATATCTGGACCCTACCTTCTAAAATATCAGATTATGATATTTATTATTTCGATATCATGTGTTTCGTTTGTTGCATTGCCAAACTTGTCACATAGATCGAAATATTTTAGAGTTTGATTCAATTAAGTTCAATGTTTATAGATTATTAATACAAATATATAATGTAACTGTATTCATACAGATGTACAACTGGAAAAGGAGATATTTCTATGTTTCGTATTTATATATGTTATACAATACATGCTTCTATTAGAAATTATAATTTTATGTTTCTATTTATATAATCATCATATATATAGATGTCAACATGCAAACGCAATAAATTTGTTTGTTAAAAATAAAAAAAGTTCGACAAAAAAAAAGTAACAATCCAATTTTTATACAATATTTTAGACAGTTTGACATGTCTAATGACCACTATGGTTGCCCACAAAAAAAAAATATAGTAAAAATATTGTTAAACACTCAAATTTTGATTATTGTAATCACATATTTGCTATTTGATATGTGTTAAACCGAGCATTTTCAAAATGAAACCCTTTTAATTGATACCACTTCCTATATATATATATATATATATATATTGTTAATATGTTAAGGAAAAGATTAATAATAAATTATGATATTGAAGAGAAGTGGGTGCAGGAATGAAATATACCCTTTGGAGGGGACAATGCATGCTATAATTTGATGTCAATAAACTTTCTTCCCTACCAAAAAAAGCCATATCCTTCTTTACTCTCCAACACATGCTTATCATTATTACCAATTAATTCTAATGAACGATTGTTAATTTCTTTTCATTTATCTCATGTCCCCCGAATCGACAGATCATTAAATTATCATTTTCCACAAGTCTGGTGCCCAGTTTTTATTTTATTTGGGGCGTATGTCTAGGTTATTCCATTAATGATTACAAGTTTACAATCATCGCCTAAGATGAGTACTAAGCATAGGTTAACCTCAGTCTACATGACTTCAGTAGATACACTAATTGTTAGGTTAAGCTTAATCTACAGTCATTAGATACACTTAGTTGGTGAACATTATTTGAATTTGGAAATAGTTATTAGGTAAAGAACAAAAATAAAGTTGGAACAAGCCTTGATCTAGTTTAGAACATGGTCTAGGAACATTACAGGTAAAAATTGCAGGTCAGGTGGTCTTGAAAGGGGACAACTTTATCTTATTTCAATACAATATTATAAAATCAGATACAAAAACAATCATTGTTATGAGATTTGCTCCCTTAAGATTCGAGTTTAGATCATTTCTAAAAATTATAAAACAAACTAAAAGAGATAAACTAAAGAACGTTCAGTGATCTAAAAAAAGAATCAAGGAAACCCATTAATTAATCTTTAGCTTTTGCAAGCATGTGTGTGAGCTGTAATGCTATGTTGCAAAGATGTTGTCTCTAAGTTATCAAAGATCAATTTTCATAAAGGTTTTTAAAACCTGACTGTCTACCATTTTTAATTCTTTTTTTTTTTGCCTTAAATTTTGATAGCTAAAAAAAAAGAGTTCAATGCGTACCAACGAGACTCATCACATATATGTAAAGTTTATCTGCTCTATGTAAACACTTTGGATCTTGTATTATCCATTAAATTTAATTTAGCAGGGCTTAACTTGATCTATTTCCAGTAAATATTCACACAAAACGGAAAATTTAGCTAAACTAACACTAGTTATTAACTGTCTGATCTATTGGAAACAAACATCTCTCTAACAAAGGGTTACAAAGCGACAAACATATCCAGTCCAAGATATGTTTCTTCTACATATATCTTTTTCGCTTGAAGAGTTTAATGAAAAAAAGAAAAAAAGAAGAATAATAAATTAAGCATGGCTTAAACTAAAATAAACAAAAGAAGAACAATATACCAAAGTAACATACGGTTTGCGTTTTCTCTAATTTTTTTTTATAGAATGACTGCATAAACTGCTCAAGCCTAAAGACATGTTTAGATTATGATTTTCTTTTCCTTTTAGTCACAATAATGACTCAAGAGTCAAGATTGCTAATTCGACATAAAAAAGAAAAATATCACTGGCTCTTGTTACCGGTTACTATCACTGTGTGGATAATTTAACACCTCAGGATAAGAAGTTTTCTTTTAATTACTCTACATGGTTTTTTTTTTGTAGTTCTCTAAGTGTGATGTAATTGTGGATTCACTTTCCATGTAATTGTTTGGATATAAAAAAAAATATATTGAACATTGACTTAGGAGTGGGCATTCTAAATTTCCATCAAACCAAACCGAACAAACTAAACCCAAACCAGAGTTTATGCATGCATAACCCATTCATAGTAAGCTTTTCTTCAACCTGATCAGTTCAATTCGTGGTTTGAAACCAAACTGACCCAATAATCCAATATGTTTATTTATTTACTATTAATCGAACCAAACCAATCTCCAAAAAAGGGGGAAAATGCCCACTATTGAAAGAAAAAAACATAATACTGAGAAATCAGAATAAAAGAAATACAACAGCATGTAGTATTTCATCAAAATCTCTTTGCTTGAAGTCTCAAAAGTCTACCAACAAGTTCGTGGTTACAAAAACAAAAGTACCAATGAGTAATCCCAAACACTAAATCCTCAAAGACTCAGTCTAGGTCAAGCACAAATAATGGATGGCCATAACCAACGTGCTTCCTTTTCACGACGCGTAATACGTCCCATCTCCCAAGGCAAAGTAATAAGCCGACAAGTTAAGCGATTGCATAAGCAGTCAAAAACATATACAGTTAAGTTTAACCTAGATCACACAAAAATACATGTCTTTGCAGAGATGGGTTGGAAAATAAAGGAATGAAGGTATTTTTGATCGCAAAAGGAACGTCATATCCATGCGTCGTGTATATAGAGTAAAAAGAAGAACTCTTGGTGTTTTGTTTCAGAGTGATTCCGGTGATGCCATTGAAAGCATAACCTAAAATGAACTTGAATCATGCAAAACACAGATTTGCAAAGAGTGGAAAGAAGAGGGAAACTTTTATAGAATGTTTATGTTTTGACAGAAGAGTGCTAAAGAAACTACATAACCCATCAGTCCAATTGGATGGATTCGTTGCGGGTGAACCCAAGAATGTGGTTGTATGAATCATGGGGGAAGTAAAGAAGGATTCACCAATGTTGTTTATGAGTAAAGTAACTATCTTTTTCTGTAAAGTTGGAAACTTTTAGTACCTGTAATTGTAAGCCAACTGACCACAGAGAACTGTACAATGTACAGTAACTAAAGAGACTAAACAATTCTCGCTTTGTCGGCAATCAGAAGTAACCTCTTACCATCTGAAGCCAGTATTGTTTACTGCTAAGTCCAGTATCATCAATCCAAGGTAGGAACCAGTAGAAAAGTCTTCCACATAAAGACAACACCAGTTATAATCGTTGTCATAAACCGGTTTACATACCATTTAAGCATTGCCAACAAAACAGCAAATCACATCACCAAAAATCATCTTTTTCCGTAAACACCTTTCACAAGAGATCTTGAAAGTAACACTTTCATTTTAACATGGTTGTGTATGGAATGATGTGGTAACAGAGAATACAGAGTAAAAATGAGTTTTGCATAAGGGCTCTCTCAGCCTTCACATGGAAAAACAAACAGCAACACGCCGAAATGGAAATTGCTCAGTAAGTTCGGCAACAGTATAAATCATTAACTGGACAAACAGAGCAGACAGAATCTTTTGTTTGCAGATTATAACAATCTACAAAAAAAGCAGTAAGTCAAGAATACCCTCTTTTCTTTCACTTTCCCGGCAACAGTTTCTACCTTTGGATTACTATCAGAATCAGCCAAGATGCAGGAATTATCACGAAAATCTTGTCTGATAAGTACTTTCATCACCAGGTTCACACCATTGACGACTTAATTCAGCGTCAGTACATCAAACCAAAATCAACAAAAATACAAATATACAATAACAAAGCTCTACTGAAACAAGTAAGCTATCAACTTCACCATACCCAAATACAGAAAGTATTCAAAATAATGTCTACCTTTAATGATATAGCAATGTGTAAGATATAACTCATCAAGAATAAGCATTACATTTCATCTATTCTATTCCTAGCCATTGTATCCTGTCTGTCTCAACATATTTACCTTTTCTTCTCATTATTAATATAATAACTTCGTATATCGTCTGAGAAAGCGAGCATCCTAAAGTTACCGTCACGCCTTCTTAGTTGCTTCAATAATTCTTACCTAATTGCACCTTTTACCGTAATCTAATTATGAAGCAGCAACCAAAAAAACGTTATAGTCTATGATGAAATCACTACTCAGAATAATCGAAGTGATCAGCAGTAGGCATACTGTGTACTGTATGAGCTGCGAAGTGTCAACTTATAGATAAGTGATTTAGTAAAATACAAATCAGAGATCAACGTGATTTAGGCCAAAATTCTTTCTTTGTGTTTCCGTTTGCGTATTCATGTTATAATGTTCTAATCAACATAACATGGAAACACAAACGCAGACACAGAGAAACAATCCTGGCCTTAATCAAAGTAAACTTAGGGGACAGAGTCTTATCAACTACTTGGTTGTAAGGTGTCACTTAAAATTCAAAACATTGAGTTGAGAAGCGAGTTAACGTTCAATAATTCAATCAAAATATCCTTGCTTCAAGCCTCAAACAATCTGTCTACCAAGAAGTTTGTGGTTACAAAAAATAAAGTAAATCCAGACAGCTAATTATGAGACCATCGACTGTTTTGTCAACTGGGGTGAAATATGACCACGCTCAACCAAACGTAACATTAGCTGATCTGCCTCCTCAACTTTTCCTTCTAGAACCAGTATCTTGCTTAGCTTCTCACACATCTTAACATCAGGTATCAAATTGCGGTTCAACATCCGACAAGCCACTTTATATGCTGACAGAGGTACAGTTTTATTAAGATAGCCTTCCATAAGTATATAACACGTCTTAGCATCAGATCTCGAAGCTGTCCTCAGAACTTTACCCAAAAGTTTGTCTGCCTCCTCGAGCTTTCCCAAACTACAAAGCTTCTCAATGACTTGATTATAAACTGTCTTGCATTTCTGCCTCAGCAGCATCTTCTCCAGTATAGCCACGAGATCATCAACCCTTCCCATTTGGCAGTATCGATGGATGACAGTCCTGTATGTAACAGGGGTAGGATCTATACCTTTATGAAGCATCTTCTTCATAAGATCCGTTGCTTCTTCTATTCTACCTCTTTTTCCCAATGCATCAACTAAAGTAGTATATGTGAAGACATCTGCATGTTTGTTGATCAGGTACATGTCATCAAGCACTGAGAGAGCAACGTCTAGCTCATCGTTCTGACAAAAACCATGAATCACTGTAGTGAAATTTACGACATTAATAGCACAGCCCTTGTTCAGACACTCCTCCATGAATTTTTTGGCCTCATGTGTTCTCCCATCCCGGCAAAGACTCTGGAGCAATATGTTAATTTCAACTGGGCCTGGGAAAAAACCTTTTCGTACCATCTCTCTTACCAAATCACAGGCTTCAGACAGTTTCCCTTCCCTACGAAACCCATGCATAAGTACGCTATAAGTAATAGAATTTGGACTCCACCATTGCTCTTCACTCATGTTCATCATTTCTCTTGCCTCTAACGATTTCCCCGTTCGGCACATCCCATTTAACAGAGCTGTGTATGACACAGTATTTGGTTTGTATCCATGTGTGTGCATAACCTGAAGCAGCTTTTTAGCTTTGTCCACCTCGCCCAAGCGACAGAAGCCATTGACAACTGCAGTATAAGTTACTACATCGGGAGGGCAATGTCCCTTTGACAGCATTTCGTTAATGAGATCTTTTGCCTCAGACATTCTTCCTTCTTTGCACAATGCATGAACTATAGCACTATAACCCACCTTATCAATCCGAAAACCTTTTCCTTCAGCATCCTTTAGAAAGCAAAGAGCCTCATCCGAATGACCATGTTTTGTGAGCATATGAATTAGAGTATTGTAAGTGACTTGATCCGGCACCAAACCATGCTCTTTGGCCATTTTCTCCATCAAGTTTCTCACTTCCACAATCTGCTTTTCTTTACAAAGAGAGCCCATTATGGTATAGTAGCTAACTTTATCCGGCACACATCCTTTACTAAGCATTCCCTCTAGTAGTTTAGTTGCTTCCTCAACTCGATGCAAGTCACAGTACCCTCTGATAATACAATTATAAGTCACTACATCTGGCACTATACCAACAACCTGCATACGTTCAAGAAACCGTAAAGCTTTCTCCAACCTATTCGCTCTCACGAAAACATCAATAGCTGTATTGCAAATCAACAAGTTAGGTTCAACTCCAGCTCTCTGCATAAGAGTCAACACCTTCAACGCGTCTCTCAGCTGACCTGCCCTACTATACGATACCATTACAAGCGAAAACGCTTTAGGTGTACGATGTATACCTCTACGTTTCATCAGAAGGAGAACTCTTCTAGCACCTTGACACAGTTTAGTGTTACTAAGAACCTCAAGCATGGAGTAATACACAACAGGGTCATGGCGATACCGCCACTGACGATCAGCCCAGTAGAAGAACTTAAGAGCAACACGTTCATCGTCTTGTGAGCGTAAAACGGAGCAGACTTGTGATGGTTTAAGGCTCCTTAGAAGATTCCTCATTTCGCCTTCGTGCTTCGGGTTCCAAGATGACCTGAGAGCAATCAATCTACATATCTCTCTCACCAAAGGATGCCTAGATTCATCTTCTTCGACATCAAATCTATTAACGTCTTCTCTCGATTGTGGGATCTTCCCAAAAGATTCCACAACAGCGAAATCATCATCCCGTTCGTCGCCACTTCTTCCATTTTCGTCATCTTCTTCTTCTTCTTCTCCCAGTTCATCATCTATCTCGTCAAACCTATTGAACGTAGGGTTTCGAATTTCTCCAACTTCAGCTTCACTGGCGCTCGTAGTATTCGAAGCCGGTGACTTTCCGAAACCCAATTGTCTTAATTTTCCTAACTGGCCATCTTCTTGACAAGAAACTCCTTCTCTCTCTGGACCATGATTGAAGCCAGGATTCTCCGACGAGGATGTCGAGAAAAATGCATCAGCTTCGCCATTAGAGATTGGAGAAGCTGAAAATCGGATAAAGGGTCTACGAAGAAGCCGATTAACCCTTAAAGTTAACATCAAATAAACAACAAAAACGAGAAGCTCCCCTTCTCAGGTAACACAAAGCTCACTGAATCATAGTGTTTGCAGAGCAAAGCAACGGAAAAATGCGATTTTGAAAGTTGAATGAAACTTGAAACCTCATTTGGGGGGTGAAGAATCCCATGGAAAGAAACTATAAGCCAAAATCTAAAGATAAGTTGAAAACGTGGGCTTGGAAAAAATAAAAGAGAATGCTTGAAAAGCCTGAATCCCTTGTAATTATATATTCAAATATGATATTGTTAAAAAAGAACCAGAGTTCAAGTGGTAGAGCTCTCTTTGTGTTTTACTGTTTTTAAATAAAAAACAAGAGAGTTAAATCATCAGTTTAGTAAATTAAATATTCACTTAAAAGCAATTTTGGTAGATAATTAGCTGGTGACACAGCCGAAATCTTTATGCGTTTTGCCCTAGACATTCTGATCATCCAATTACATATGTAAACGATTCTTAGAACCTTCGAAATTAGACTCTTTAGTCTTTACAAAAATGAAAAGCTAATTAGAAAGAAAAAAAATTGTTAAAAAAGAAGTCTGAAAATAGAAGTGCTAACAAATCTGGTAACAAATTTATTATAAATAAATAAAGAACCTTTGTAAAGTTTTATTTGAAACAAGAATAACATTGTTGACCCAAAAATAAAACAAAATAAATAAACATTCCCACAATTTCCAACGACCAGTAGGAGTTCTATTAAGAGCCGTTAGGATTACGCCACGTGACAAACGTAATTGAGATTTAATTATATACATAAAACCATATTTGTATATCCTTTGCGTCGTCGACACCCTTCTGTTACCTGTTTTTACTGTCAGACCCGAGAATCATTCTTTCCTTCGCCGGAATATTCTAGATTTGCACGGAGACTTACTCAAAACGCCGAATGATGGACAGTTCGATTCCGACTGAGAACGGCTCCGTTTTCTCTGATCGCGACGGATCGGCTCTAATATTCCTCGGAACGGGGTGTTCGAGCGCGGTCCCTAACGCAATGTGTTTGATCCAGAAATCCGATAGTCCCTGCTATGTTTGTTCGCAGTCGCTTTCCATCCCTCCAGAGATAAATCCTAATTACAGGTGCATTCTCGTGTTTCCGTCCTTTTCTAATTTCCTTCTCCGCTGATCACAATGCGAGTCCGAATCGTTTTCGGATTTTTCGACTGTGTAGTAGCTATTTTAGGTTTTTGCTTCTGCATGTCTATGATGCAGCGCATAATTGCTTGAATTGATGTGTTTTTTTCATATGATTTGAACTAATTTTGATCTCCGTAAGATTTGAGATTGGGGCTTTTTTCTTCTCATCAATTTTGTTGGAGTTCACTTTTTTCTTGGTTTTTTTCAAGGATTTGGGATCACTTTGTTCTGTTAGTTTGATCTGTGTTGCATGTTCAATTAATCTAGCTTTGTGTTCTACTTTGATCCATGATTTGAAGCCTTTAAGACTGTGTAGCGTTTCACTCGATTCATCATGTAGCTAAGTTTTTCTTTAGACTCGAGCTTGTCTTCTCATTGCAAGATATGTTGTCCTTTTGGCAGGGGGAACACTTCACTGCTCATTGATTATTTCCAAAGCGATGGCAAGCATAAATACATTCAAATCGATGTTGGGAAGACATTCAGGGAACAAGTCCTTCGTTGGTTTACTCTTCACAATATTCCTCAAGTTGATTCTGTAAGTCGTGATGGAATCGTTTTATTCTTCTACATTTTGCCTGTTTTATGTCTTTAGCAAGGTCTCCTTTTTCTGAATGCTGTATTAGCATGCTAGAGATAATGTATGAGAAAGCTAACATGAGAAAAAAATTAAATCTTGAGTTGCAATATTAGAGATTCTTCTTGGAACCGAATCTCTGAGTGCATATGAGGGCTAATTTTTGCATGACCTGCAGATAATTTTGACTCATGAACATGCTGATGCAGTCCTTGGCCTGGATGATATACGTTCCGTGCAACCATTTAGTCCTACCAATGATATAGATCCTACTCCAATTTTCGTTAGCCAATATGCTATGGACAGGTAATATCTTCATGACTTTTGGAAATTTCAGTTTAATTTTTTTAGACTTTAAAGCTTTAGTGTCGACAGTCACATGATTTTCTTAAAACAGTCTTGCTGTGAAGTTTCCGTATTTGGTTCAAAAGAAACTGAAAGAAGGCCAAGAAGTTAGGCGAGTAGCACAGCTGGATTGGAGAGTAATCGAAGAAGATTGTGAGAAGCCATTTGTAGCTTCAGACTTATCATTCACGCCACTTCCAGTAAGTTCCTCAAAGCCTCTATAGAAATAGTGATTCATGTCTCCCTGCTGGATTTATGTGGAGACTCAATCTTATATATGCCGTAGGTGATGCATGGAGAAGACTATGTCTGTCTTGGTTTCCTTTTTGGAGAAAAATCAAGAGTGGCGTATATATCCGATGTTTCACGTTTTCCTCCAAGCACAGAGTATGGTAAGTGTAACAAATTGCTAAGCGCGTGTGTGTTTTGATATTTTTTAAACAAGATATTTCAGACTCTATTGCCTTTGGATTATACAGTTATATCAAAATCTGGTGGTGGACAATTGGATCTCCTTATCTTGGATACATTATATAAGGTAACACAGATCATCCTTATGCATTAATGTTTGAATTAGTTATGGTTACTGTATGCTGATGTTTTCACATTCTATCTCCAACTTTTTTTTATTGTGTCTACAGACTGGATCCCACAACACCCACTTATGTTTCCCGCAGGTTAGCTTAATTTAAAAGATCTGGTTTTTTCTTTTATGGTTTATGTATGCTTACTTTTGTGTCGTGTAGACACTAGAGACAATCAAAAGACTGAGTCCGAAAAGGGCTCTTTTAATTGGAATGACTCACGAGTTTGATCATCACAAGGACAACGAGTTTCTTGAAGAATGGTCTAAGAGGTAGAAAACTTTAAAAACCCTCAATTACATCATTATCTGTCTTAAGAAGCTATACACAGAAAGAGAAGAGTAATAAACTTATTTATTTATTGCAATGTTTGGTTTTGTTAGGGAAGGGATTTCAGTAAAACTTGCGCATGATGGCTTGAGAGTCCCAATTGACCTATGAAGAGGTAAAAACATTACTTGGCGTTCTCATATAGAAAACTAAGATTATTGCATTTGTTGAATTCACCTCTGCTTCTTTAAATCTTTTAAGCCTGAATGCTTAAATTATGAGGATGCTTGTGTGAGTCTTCTTGTCTTAAGATACAAAGAGTGCGAGAGACAGAAATGGAGAGAAGAAAAAGTTTTCTTGAAGATGCATTTTGCTCAATAGCTTCATTTCAACATTATCACTGAAAGATCTTTTTCTTTTTATCTTATGTTGGGATTGTTGTGTCTTCGTCAAGTTACAGATTAGGATTTACTATTTTTATTTTTATTTTCCAGATATATCTGTTAAAATAATAACAAAAAAAAAAAAGAGAAACAGTTCATCTAAAACTACTTTATGCTTGAAATTTTGATTACTACGCCATCAATCAAGTTTATAAAAGAAAAATGCAGAAAAGAGTACCAATTATTTCGTTTCTTAGAAAGGTCACAATAGATTAGATTCTTTTTCCGGTTACAGAATAAACATTTAAAAATTAAAAAGAAATAAAGGACCACTCAAAAAGCATCAGTTCTAGTCACGGATCATTCTCATCTTGAGGTATCAACAAAACAACAACTATAATTCTTTTTAGCTTCTAATACTACTAGTAAATGGTTTCTTCAAAATATGGAGAAAAACTCTTGATAAAGATCCAATTTATGAAATTTTGATTACTATATTATCAATCAAACTTATAAAAGAAACACAAGAAATAGTACCAAGTATTCCACTTCTCAGAAACTAGATAAGAGTCCTGTCTGTTAAATTAGATGGGGAGAAAGTGTTTGAAACAAAACCATTTGATCTTTCATAAAAAAATTCATTTGAAACTTAAGAGAAAGCAAACAAAATGCATATCAAAACATTCATTGAGTTTCCTTCGACCTTATAAAATTTTGTCTCCATCCAAAAGGTTTCTTACAAATCCACACAAAAGAAAGCTAATAAAGATTCCACCGCCAACAACATAGTTAAGACAGTAGTGAATCTATTTTATGGACCATAGAAGTTTCAGTAAGCTTGGCTTTTGGGTAGTTACTTTATGGACCCACTAAAGAGATATTGTTTGTGTCTCCATTTGTATTTTTCTACTCTGATAGTCAAAACTCATGGTTTTCAACCTTTGCAAATTATATAAATTATTCGATATTAAATTCACATTTATTGACTAAAAATTATATTAGCAATGTGAATGGAAAAAAAAGGCATAAAGTGTGTGCGAAGACTTATCTAACACGAAATTCAAATTGACGCACCATTTCACTAAGCTCATTATGAAAGTATAATTGTTTGAACACTCTTTTAGTGAGTACAAATCTTTTCGCTGTTGACCAAAAAAATGGCTTCAAACTTTTCCTTATTATTCAATTGAGAAAATGAGATAAATCAGCGACAGTATGTACATCACAATCACATCAACGTTGCTTATTATTCGGATGGAACAATTTATGAATGAAGAAGAGAATGTTGAATGCGGGTAAATTTGATCCAACCATATTCATTTTCTCTAAAATTCACACATAAATAAACCGACAATATGGCTCAAGTTTATTATTAACTAGATCCAGGAACCTACCATATTATAAATTTATCACAAAAACATATTATAAAGTTATGATAATATAAAAAGAAATCAAAGTAATGTGTCTTTGCATTTAAATCTAATATAGCACATTCACATGAGTAAACGTGTTAAATTTTAATACCGTAGTTAAGAATAACTTAGACCGAACTAAGAAAAGAAAAAATAATAATTTATTTTAGTTTATCTCCTTATCGATGAATAATCTCATATCTTTTTCTTTTCTCTGTGGAAAAAAAAAATGTAAACACTGATGAATAAAACTTGTCATTTGGAAAAGAAAGTAATCTCATATATATATATATATAGATATATATATTTTCTGCATAAAAGCATGCCCTTAAGGAAATATTATTTTTAAAAGATACTCTTTGAGGAAAACAAGGTTGGTCTATAGGAATCTAGCTGAGGTTGAGCCTCACAATACGTACACGCTCGCCATAGATTTTGAGTATTATAAGCTGATAAAACTATAATTAATTTTCACAAATTGTTTACTATATAATCATATGATTATTCAAGCGAAACTAAGTGTATATAGGTGGCGAATGAGTAGCACCGCTGCTCGGTAGGGCACAGATCCTCCTCTTCCGTTGCTATATATAATAGTGTTGTATAAATATTGTTTTCTCATGATAAAATTTTAGATACCATAAATATTTTTTAAGTTAAATGTGGTGAGACAGAGGTAGTCAACGGAATATATCGATTCTGGTTACGCAATTTTTATCCATAAATGAATATATATATGTACAGTAATAATATTATTAAAGATAAATTTATGAGAACAAAGAAGAAGAGAGGTAGTCAACGGTCAAAGTGACAGAGAAACGTAATGCCCTAAAGTAGAGAAAGTGTCAGTTCGATTGTTTACGTTTCAGTACCTGATTTTGTATCATTTACATTGCTTTACGAATCTACACACAACCACTTCTTCGGTTCCTTCTTTAAACCCAATTTATAAATATAATATATATATATTTTTGAGATCATAATAACTTGCTCTGCGTTTGTTTTAAAAAAATTAGCCATTATGGTACACATAGAATATAATGATAAAACGAATTTCTGTAACCACATTGTAGATATATATTAAGCTATTTTCCGCTTGTTCATTTTTTGTTTCTAGTCTCCTGAACCAAAATATATGCAAATAAGTTGTTCTTTCTTCAAATTTTTTAGGGGTTCTACATTTTTCTCAATAAAGTGAAAAAGAAATGATTAAGTTCATTGTGGCGAGTGTCGGATCGACAGAGTAAATAATAAATCTACTTTCACTAATCTACTTTTAGACTTTTCATATATCAGTAAATTTTTCTTTTTGGCATGTAGTATCTCAAGTTTTCTCTTTTGTAAGATCTTTATCTAAAAAAAAAAGTCATTAGAATGGGACAATTCACCCAAAACTTGAAATCATTAGACTTATTTTTCTTACTCATCAGATGAAACTTTTTGATATACTAATTTTATCATCTAACCACTACTTTCTGTCTCTATATATACATTTGTTTTTTTCAATAATTTCCCAATATTAAAATTAATTGAAGTCGTTTTCGGGATTTAATTTTGATGGAAACAAAAAAAAAAATGTATTTATGGTTAAGAACAAAGAACTCAAAAATGTTTTGTAAATTAAAAAAATACAAAGACGAGTTAGGTGACGTGTCGAAATCAGAACGGTGAGGATGATGAATTGCACATGTGGCCGGCGTGCACAGTCTCATATTTTCACTTTTTTTTCTTTTTGTTTTCTCTAACACAAATACAACAAAACAATTCCTAAAAATATAAAAATACAAGAAACCCTCTTTGTTCAATCATTATCTAAAAATTCCCAACACCCTATTACTAAAGAAAAATAACTAAATAATAATAAGCTAGAAAACACCCATTTGTCTCTCTTCTTCTTCTTCTTCTTCTTCTTCTTCAGAGGAGAGAGGGATAAGAGCGAGAAGAAAGCTTGTCTTGTCTTGAACTCCATACATATGTATATAATCTGTATAATGATATATAAAGATATATAGAGATAGAGAGAGAGGATTTGGCATTGGCAATGGAGTACGAGAGGATAGAGAAGGTGCAGGTAATTTAACTCTTCTTTCTCTCTCATGTAAGAACACTTCTCTGGTTTCAATCTTCTTTTGTACTTCTCTGTTTTGTTATCAATATTACACTCTTACTTTATGTTTTCTCCTTCACTGAAATTATTGGTTATGGAATCAAGATTTTTAGCATCCATTATGTTACAGTGAGTTTCTTCTGTTGAAGAACTGTTCAAGAATTTCTGGGAGAAAGAGATGAACTTTTTGTTTTGAAATTTGTGTGTTTATTTTTACTGTTAAATTTCAGAATTTTTTATCTTTTTTCTTCTCCATTCAGTGAAATAGTTCTTGCTTTATCAGAGTTATCAGAAAAAGTTAATTTGTTTGTCCTTAAACTATTGAGTTCATGATAAAGAAATCAAGAAAGTTTTTAAATAATGTTAGGTTCATATCTTGCAGAAGAGCATAATCTCGCCGAGGAAGCTGCGAATGAAGCTAATGGGTCCGCACAATAACAAGAACAGAGAAGGATCTAACAATAACTCTTCAAGAACATCTCCTGTTCGTCTTCAGGTTTCGGATGACACAGATATCGCCAAGAACAGCTTGCTAGCTTCTAAATCTGATTCAGACGACGATGATAATGGTTTTGTCTCTCGTCTTCCATGTCTCAAATTGATACTTTAATTCCTTTTTAAGTCCTAGAATTGCTAAATTCTCTGTCATTGCTCTGTTCTTGGCTAAAGTTTATGTCTTTTTGCTCTGTTCTTGTTTTGTCTCTCTGCTCCACGTTACAGTTGAAGTCTTAATCGATTTAACTTGGCTAGATTTTATGTCTTTGCTCTCTCCTTGTCTGTTTTGTTCATGAAGAACACTTGACTAAAGTTTTTGTCTTTGCTCTGTTCTTGTTCTGTGTGACTTCTAGTGGCAGCTTCAACTACGGATATAGGAGTAGCTAAACTGCCAAATGTGCCAGCTTTGGACCTAACCGAGAGCAATAATCAAGTCTCGAGACATCGTTGTGAAGGTGATATGAGACAAATCGATCAACCAAGACCTCAGCAACTAAAAAAGGGTGACTTGAGTATGACTCTGAGACCTCAAGAAGATGAAAATCTTGATTATGACAGTAACGCTAGCTCGTCAAGCTTCGAGTTTCACGGTGTTCGTGGTGAGCGTTCGAATCAGAATCATGTCTCAAGAGCATACCCTTCGAGACAGATGCCATCCAAGTGGAATGATGCTGAGAAGTGGATAATGAGCAGACAGAACATGGTGATGAGGAAGAACGGTCAAGGGAACCGGATGCCTGTGAGAGTTGTGCCCGATAATACAGGTTACGAGCATAACAAATCTAGGATGGATCTGTGCCAATCTTCACAAATTGATGGGGTCAAGAAGTTCCCTAATTTTGTTGCCACGGTACCACATCCAATTCAAACTCAAGGGTATGGAGGAAACTTGTTGATTGATCAATCCACACAAAGCAATGATCATGTGGACACAGCAACGGTTTCATCAAGTAATGATACAAGAGGTAAAAATGGTGACTAGCTTTTTTGCAGAGTTTTAGAATATTGAAGCTCACGGAGCTTGACAAGATGTCTTTTTATGTGTGAAGCTGGTCCTACGATACGCTCTGTATGTATGAGAGATATGGGAACTGATATGACGCTAATACCGAGTCAAGAACCTTCAAGATCTGTCACACCAGTTGGTGCAACAACTCCTCTTCGTAGCCCGTCTTCTTCTCTGCCTTCTACTCCTAGAGGAGGCCAACAAAAAGAGTCACAAGACCCGGCAATTAACACAAGAAGAGAACTATCTGAGGAGGAAATGAAAGCGAAGACGAGAAGAGAGATTGTAGCTCTCGGAGTTCAATTAGGGAAGATGAACATCGCGGCTTGGGCAAGTAAAGAAGAAGAGGAGAACAATAAAAACAAGGTAGATGCAGAGGAGACACAGAGGATTGAGTTTGATAAACGAGCGACTGCTTGGGAAGAAGCAGAGAAATCAAAACATAATGCAAGGTCTGTGTTCTCTTAACCTAAACCAAATATTCAGGTTATTCGTAAAACGTGTTGCTCATTTCTTTTTGAAACTCCAAAACTTTTAGGTATAAGCGTGAGGAGATCAGAATACAAGCTTGGGAAAGTCAGGAGAAAGCAAAACTCGAAGCAGAAATGCGACGTATTGAGGTATGTGAGGCGTTTTCGGATCAAATTCTTATTCTCTTACAACATTTGCTTGATCACTCACACCAAAGACACTGCTAAAACATTGTTTAAATTCTTTTGGTAGGCTAAAGTTGAGCAGATGAAAGCTCAAGCTGAAGCAAAGATGGTGAAGAAAGTCGCAATGGCTAAGCAAAGGTCGGAAGAGAAACGGGCTTCAGCAGAAGCTAGAAAAGCCCGTGACGCCGAGATGGCAGCCGCTGAAGTCGAATATATCAGGGAAACCGGTCAAATACCGGCTATAGGCTACAAGATATGTTGTGGTTGGTTATCATGAACCATTGGATTAATTTTTTGTCTTTTGAGTAAACCAGGATTGGATTCTCAAACCCCTTTGTGTAATATATATTGTGTTGCATATGTTCAAAAGAGAATGACAAAGATTGTGTCTTACGTTAGGGCTTGCCATTGCCTTAATGGACAAATTAAACCAGAACTGATTAAAACAAACCACGAATTGTATGCCGGACTTATTACGCATCGGAAGTCAAAATTTAACCGTTGTGGTTACATGGTACATAGGATTACTTGCAAACCGAACAGCTATGGTACTAGTGGCCCTATATAGAATTACACTGATATATTTGGGCTTTGACCCCATGGGCCCAATGTTTAGAAAGATCATGAATATTTTGGGCCCTGTTAGCCGAATGTACATTTTTTTTTTTTTGCATATCTTTTGAAGGGTCATACTTTAGATTTACAAGATTCGTCATAAGTGTTGCAGATTATATTTATCCATTTAAATAGTAAGCATATGTTTATAGTAAACAATAGATCGTTAACTTCAATGATTATATGTCTTCGGTTTTTAATCAATGATTAATTGTGTCACACAGATGACTCAAAACGTCTCTCTGAAGTTCTAACAGATCAGTTCATATATTTTTCATTTACATTATAATAATTGATTACTGGATCAGTTAATATTAATTGTTAAGAATTTCTCCATCGCATAAAGTCTCACCCTAACAACGAAGGGATGGTACATATATAATTTTTCTTTTCTTTGGTCTTATAACTAAAAAAAAAAATGTACCTTTAATTTACTTTGGCTCAAAAAGTGTTCGACCATCAATAATATCACATTTGACGTTTTCTATTCGTCGTTTTAAATGGGAGATAAATGAGAAAAGTAGTCGCACAAGAACAACTTACAGAACCACTCAAAACCCTTATTGTTAAAAGGTTATATTCATTTTTAATTCTCCATACATCTATATTTTAATAATTGTACTTTCATTTGACAACGGTGGTAACTAGTACCTCGTATTTCTGAACTTCGATTTATCAATTTCTACAATCTTCTATATTTATCTCGTATTTTAGACATGCGATCCAACCAAATTTTAATTCAAAATTGGCAATCCAATTCTAATATAGTACAGTTAGTCATAAAATAAATATAAGATCTTGGTATACAGTTTCTCTGAACCTTTTGGTAAAATTTTTTATTTATTATTTTTTTGACTAGACGCATCATTTATCATATGTATAATTTGTAGTGATATTGAAATAGAAAAAGTACTACTATATAAAGTTTAGGTCTTCAATAGCAAAGTTAAAAGAAATGTATGCATTCCATTAACAAACAAAGTTTGTTTTGGTAGATCAAATCGGGATTAAGTTTCTTCCAATAATTGATAAAATCTAATATAATCAGTTATAGATTGAAGCATATTTTTATAATAAATCCGAAGAATTTTACTTGTTCACGTTCTGCTTCTAAAACTCAAATTAAACAAATAA
The DNA here is from genome assembly GCA_039880935.1 of Streptanthus diversifolius. Classification (NCBI taxonomy): domain Eukaryota; kingdom Viridiplantae; phylum Streptophyta; class Magnoliopsida; order Brassicales; family Brassicaceae; genus Streptanthus; species Streptanthus diversifolius. Next base: position 22,578,142 of record JAXGFM010000014.1, on the reverse strand, counting down.
AATTTTAATTATATCATGAAATCTATATACTAATGTCATGCAAATTCCAATAAGATTTAAAAAAAAAAAGGTTATCTAGAAAAGACATGATTCAGATAGACAAAAGCTATGTACTTCGATCTTCATTTGAATCTATTCCCTACCTCGTAATGAATGGCTACAACATCCTAAGAACAATTGAAATTAATAATTGATTTTGTAAGAGGAAGAAACAGCTTTTAAAAGAAATAAAGAAATAAAATAAGATAGGTAAAAGAAGAAAAAAGAAAAAAAAAAAAAAAGGTGAGAACTTTCAAAATGATGGGTCACCCATACAGTATTTAATTAGGGCTCATGAAAGTGCCCTAACTTGTGTCATTTATAAATGTCCCTACCACATGCACCCAACATTATTTTCAACTATTCCCAATTTCATACTTAGAATATATAGTCCCACCACTAAAGATATATGTGAATCACATTCATATATACCACATATCAAAACCATACACTTACAAATATCTCTTTATCAGATTTGTTATTTATTTGACTAAAAACATGGTCTTTTATTAGTTGATCACTCTATTCTCTTAATGCACAATCAAACACCAAACCAAATAATAAATTCTTTTATCATTCCAATGAATTGAATGCCCAATTCATAATGCCATTCCGATAAAACGCAACACACACGCACAAAAAGTTATTTTGCAAGGTTTTTCCAAATTCACAACAATTTCGATTGATTATCAGAACGGCTTCCGATTGATATTTTAGATTTCACGTTTACGTTTTCATGTTATAATATTACGGAGTACCAAAAAAGTTATAATTCTACAAATTTCGTTTCATATTCCTCATATGTCGCTGAAAATTCAACTACTCCAAAGCTACCGTAAGCGTTAGGGCATAAAATATAAATTGACCTACCAATAAAAAGAATCCTACGAGTAGGATCGATACGTGTCAAAGAGAAAAAGGTTAATGCTGACGCAAAACGAGATCTAATTTTAGGGTAAAGCCCTAAATTGCGGGTCGGAATATTTCGGCGTTTCACACAAACTAAAACACAAACCAATAAGGGAATTGGGAACCAAACCACTTTCTAATGTGGGCCATTGAGTCAGACAAAGTCTTAAACATAGCTCCAAAATAACACCTCACTATCAAATTGATTGAAGAAGTGGTGAGTAAAGAAAATGACATTAAAGAAAAATTCAGTAAAAAAAATATTCATATGAGAAAAAAAACACCAAAAGATCTTATAATTACAGTATTACGACAGATAGATAATAAGAGAGCTATTACATAGTTTTTTTTTTTGGTTTCCACAAAGGCAAAGCTCCCCTTTTTTATATAAGTAATAAAGAGAGATTTAGCTAGTAATTAAACTAAGAGGACCAATACTAATTATATAAGCTGAAACTTGATAACTTGAATAAAAAAAAGGGGTTTTCTTTCTACTTTCTAGTAGTTGAAGGAACCCCCAACGGTTGCGATACCGTTACCGAGATTCCTCGGATCTGACCGGTTCCCAAAGTCATCGCAGTTCCCGTTGCTCGGGAGCTTATCAACGTTGTTTGAGGATGGAGCGGAGTTGAGAAGCTCAAGGCCTCTTTTCCCCATTTGCTGCACTTCTTGTGGTGACAGTATCTTGATGCACCACACGCTGCTCACAAACTCCCTGTACTCGACAAAAAAGGACTCAGATTTTAGATCAATCGATACTGCGAGTAAGAAAAGCGCAAGTGAGGGAAATAACTCACGGCCAAGGGTCATCGCCGAGGAGAAGAACATCGTTCTCTCGGTCAACAAATACAAGCTGCCAGCCTGATCTCACAGGGTCTTCTAATTGGCCTTCGAGGCCAAACATGCGAGCAAGCTCGCTTCGCAACTCGTGGTAGCTGCTAAACTTCGATATATCTAACGATCGTCCAAAAGACCCTGACTTGTACACCTGCAAAAACATTTACATTAGATTATCACTATATGTGCAAAAGAAGAACACTTTTGGGAGGAAAAGGAAAAAAGACTTTACTTTACCTTCACAAAGGTATTAGACTGTTGGTTCTCAGAACCGAGGTTTTCTGAGGATTGTAGAAAACCTGATTCATCTATACAACTAGAAGGTGTCGTCATTGCAAGATTACCCGAGAAATCGTTGTTGAAATTAGATGATGTGAAGGGTAGAGTTGTGGAGTCGCCACCTTCAATGCCAATGCTTCTAAGGTTTGACATTCCGTTCGGCATCAAAAGGGAAGATGAATCTATGTTGACTCCAAACAGAAGATGGCTGTGAGGGTCTGAGGCGCTTCCTTCTTGCTCGATTGAGCACTCTCTACCACCGGGGAATGGAGGCAACGAGACAGCATTTGGAGGACAGTTGCTTGTGTGGGACTGTCCCAATTGCTCCATTACGGACTGAGTGTTGTTGATACCGGCTCCAGAGTGCTGAAACGATGAATCAACTGCAGGACGCTTTGATGGCCAACCGGAAGAAGTCATTGCGGAGTTTGTTCTAGTGAGGTTGAGAAGTTGAGAAGACTCGTCTTGAGAGATGTTACTGAGAAGAGTGTGGAGCGGAGAAATAGGATTGTTTCCTCCGTTAGTGTCTGAGAAGCTCTGTTGATGACACAGAGAAGTCATGGACTGGAGTGGCGCCGTGTTGGACCCAGAAGCAGAACCAAACTGAGACATAGCAGAAACAACAGCAACACTGGAAGCAGACGGATTATGATTATCCACCATTTGCTGCTGCTGCTGAGAAAGAAGATTGTTCGACTGAGATGGAGCCTGAGATTGAGGCTGGTGGGTTTCAGGAACGCCAAGATATGCCTGTTGCTGCTGCTGAGAAAGTTGCTGCTGCTGCTGCTGAGAGAGTTGTTGTTGTAGCATCTGCGGCTGCACTAAGGAAGGCGATTGCATTGAGAATCCCGAGGGATTTTGGAACTGAAGAAGTGAAGCAGCAGCTTTAACAGGATCAATGCCTCTCATGTCTTGAAGTGCAGCTGCAGCCATTGCTTGGTAAACGTCGTTTTGCATACCAAGCAAGCCCGAGGCATCAAGCCTCGGCTGCATCCACGGGTTTACTCCCATACCTTGAAAGTTTAGAGACTGAAGTCCTCGATCCCACATAAGTGGCGAACTCATACCCATACCCATATCGTCTTCTTTAAGACCTGCCAAAAAAGGAGAGGCAAACAAGATTAGGAGATATAAAAGACTAAAAATATAAACTTTTTGAGGTCTATCAAGTTTCGAAAATTACAATACCATGAAAAGACGGGAGACCTGGAGGCCACGGACGTTTAAGCCTGAGAGGAAAAGGAGACGGATACATCGGGAATGTCGTTAAAGGCTCAATCTCCCACAAGGAAACCCTCGGTTGCCTCTCTCCTGCAGTGGACTCGTCCCATCCAACCTGCATCATGATCAAGATGATGACATATGTAGACGAGAAAGCAAAGATTTCCTACTAAAGGTTTGGTTTTTGAAGTGAACCTTGACGGACCGCCAATGAGAATTAGCCCAACGAGCAGGATCTAGATCACAAATGCCAGTTATTGTACCCATGTACCTGCCAACAAGCGAAAATTCTTGAGGAAGACATTCAGCTGCAAAAAGCAGAGTAATAGATAGGAATTCTGATAATTCACCTACCGACGAACACTTGATTCTTCGGTTTCAAACAGCATCCTAAACCGCATACCAACAGAGACGCGAGTGTGATAAACAGCTTTCACATACTTAGCCAGGGGTATTACAAACTCTGATGGACTCGCCCTGAAGCAAAAGTGGAATTCTTAATCACGATGCAAAGAATCGACACACAGGTGCATTATTTATATGGGATCAAAAACCATACCTTGGGTTATAGAAGATGGTGAATCGGCTGTTTGTGGCGGCTGCATGAGCTGCCGCAGCAAGAAGGCCTAAATGCATACTGTCACTCGACAAAACAGATGAAGGCATGACAGTTTGTGGACGATTGGCTCGTCTTATACCAAGAAGTAACTGATTCTTATCGTTCCTGGTGTTAACAACAAAAGACATGAGCCACTTCCGAGATTCACAAGGATCAGAAAAAGAAAACCAATATCTGAAGAAGTGGTTCTAACCAGATGAAAAGGACGGAGTCACCAGCGACCAGCCTTTTAGCACTCACAAATACGCTCCACCCCGTCGTAAGAAGGTGTCTCTTGGGTTGGCCTGAAAGGGGATAAACAAATGCAGAGTCAATATAAGCTCTTTCTTCTTTTTCTTCAGTTAGAACTAAAGAAATTGGATGGTCAGGAAGAAAGCTAACCTCGGAAAATATGCCTGAACTTCCATTCGTTATCGTGCAGATCCCTCGCCATCAACTCTTGAGCTGGAGGCTGCTGAGAGTAATCCTGAAGAACACACAGAAAATCATCTGGTTAAAAAAGAGGAAATAGCTAAGTTGAAAAACAAAACTTAAGATTAACGAAAAGATGAATCACCAAGGGAGGGAACACTTTCTCAGCAGCTCGGCGAGGTACAGAGAAACCTCCATGAGTGCTGGTATCACTAGCAGTCAGAGTTTTACAGAAATAGTTTGTAGGCTGTCTACTCGGGACACCTAATTCCGCCGGAAGATATGGATCTTTTTGCTCTTGCTGCATTCAAACAAGAAAATAGTTCATAACACCGACAAATCCGCATAAGTTAAGTATGGATTACAACAGGTAAAGTCTCATACCGCATTCAACGGTTGCAAAGTCATCTGTGCATAGACTTCATCAGTTTCCACATCAGCCTGAAATTTAAAGAACCATGTTCTTAATTAACAAACAAACAGAATAAACACACTCGGAAAAGCTTCTTGAAAAACAAGCTTCTCACATGCATTGTAACATTGTGAAGCTGACAAATAAGCTGCGGATGCAAGCTCGGGTAGTTTGGTATATGAGCATCCACTTCTTTATTGGTTGAAGCAGCGACCTGAAAAAAATACAAAATGTTCTCAGAAGTTTAAGTAATCTGTAACCATAAGAAAAACAATTAATTCCAGAACAGCATAAGGAAGGAGACAAAAACCTGTTCACTGTGACCTTGAGGGAAATACACAACTCTGCTTCCAACAGGAGGTAGTGAGACAAGAGGACCAGCACAAGCATGCCAGAGCTCAGAATTAAGAACTCTTTTCTCTCCTGTAACTTTGTTTCAAAACACACACAAGTTATAGTTGAAATCCCCACAAAAGATCGAAGTTCCTACATTTGCAAGTATCAAACAATAGAAAATAAAGAGGAAAGAAAATTGAGAGAATAATTACCTTCATGAGGTTGAGGATTAAACCCAGCTGAAGACAGTCTCATCTTTTTTTAAAACAACTTAAAAAGCAAACAACAAGAAAAGAAAATTTCCAACTTTGTATATTCGGAGATCCAAGATTTCAAGATGCCCAAATGTAATTATGACGAGGAGACACCAAAAGGATAACTTTTGTTAACTGTTTCCCTCCACCTCCCACCCATTCACCAACCAAATCTTTTCACAAATCCAAAAACCCTAAGGAAAAAAGAAAAAAAAAAACAGATTTCTTCTTCTCCTCACAGAACACACATCAACCAAATCCGGATTTTTCAGCCAAATAAGCTCGCAATCTTCGTCTCACCGACCTCAAAGCCGCTCCTCCGAATCTTCAACTCCTTCATTACTTGTAAATTATCCAGTAATCTCACTGATAACTCCCATTAAAATAGTACATGAAAAAAAGAAAAAAAAATTCCTTTGGTTTTCTCTAGAAAACCCACCACCGCCAAAAGCTCAGAAGCCAAGGAGGAACACAGATCTCGAGCTATTATTAAAACGACAGGAGAAGGTGTCGTTTCAACCTTGACAATAGATCTTCTTCTTCTTTAAGCTGGTTTTTTTGTTTCTTTAAAAGCTTATGAGAAATCGAGATCCCAGGACTATGATTAATGTAAAGATCGGGAAATGAGAAAGAAAGCTATGGGCATGCAACTGCTCAACTGTTGCAGAACATGTGTACAGAAGGAATAATAATCAACAAACGGAAAAAAAGGCAGACAAAGAAAGAAAGAAAGAGACGGTTTTTATTTTTTATATGTTTGGAAAGATAACTGAGAATAATTTCTCCGATAGGGAAAAGTGGCGGCGACGTGGCGGAGCTAGCTTCTGCTATTACTATTGTTATTCTCTGCTCGAAAGTTACTTACTTCTCTCTTCTCTCTCCTCTCTCTTTAGCACTCTCTCTCTCTTATTTGAATCAGAAGGACGAAAGAACGACAATGGCTGTTTTGACCCGAACCCGAACGGAGCGGGTCTTTAATTTTTGCTAAACATTTTTAAAGCAACTTGTTGTTCCAAAAAAGGACATGGTAATTTACTATTTTACCCCTTATTTTTCTTTTTATTACAGTTGGGATTCGTGCCCCTTTTCTTTTTGTAATATATTACTCCCGAGTTTCGAAACTTCGTTGCGTCGTCGATGAAGTAACTAAACTATAGTAGTATATAGTACATTTTTATAAAATTGTTATTAATTCTAGTTTTATATATCCAACCCTGGCCTCTTGTGTATGTAAGATAATTGATCAGATACGTTGTACTACAGTCATATATTTTATATACATGATCATATTTCATATTTTAGATATACCATGTGTTAGATCACTCACGTCGCATTCATTATTTTTACCAAATAACAAAAACATATCACAAGTCAATAAGTTTCATATTTTTCCTAAAACTCTAATACACTTTTCTATTTTAAAAACCTAACACAACTTAAGAAATTATTTGAAATAAGTACTTAAAAATAAAAATAAATATTTTATTTCTTATCTATTCTAAACTTGAATATTTATATAGTTAAATAATAGCATGCAAGCGTTAAATAACAAAACTTACTATCCAAAATATCTATAAAATCAAACTATATATTAACAGATAACAGTCAGATACAAATAAGATTACATAGTTAAAACCACTGTTTAAATGATAAATTTTTATAATAAATTACTATTTGAATAGATATTTATGGATAGTAGTTTTAATTATAATAAATGAATATTTGAATAATTTATAAAAAAAATTGGGTAATTTTTGAAAATTTTCAATAATTTCATGAAATACTAGAGTTGGGTAATTTTAAAAATTTATTAATAGGTTTTCAAATAATAATTATATAAACAGATAATTTGAACATCTTGGGTAATTATGATTACTGTTCATTAAAAAGCTTGATCTAAACAAGTAATTTTATTAATTTATCTAAAAAATTTGGGTCGTTTGTTTAGCTATGGGATATATTGTTTATCCGGTTCATATATCCAAACCTAATTTATTCCACACAAACATCTCGTGAATAAATATAACAATGTAAAAACAATAATCTTTTTCTATAGACAAACTTATAGCTTTCTATTCTACATATATATATATAAACTATATCTTAGTTTTCTTTTCTTTTCTTTTATGACAGAAAAACTATACAGTATATCTTAGTTGTGCGAGCGAGTCGGTCATGATGAAGTGGCCTTTCTTTTCCTTGGGTATATTCTTTTGCCTCATTATTTGATTGTGTAATGTGAAAATGGAAGTGTGCGAATTATTAATCAATATATATGTGTATAATAGCAATAAGTCAAGGTAGACAGTGAAACCACCTGATAAAAATGACAGGACGTGCTTTTAGGGTTTCCTGATTCTATATTTTTCTTTTTTGATGTCTGAATTATAATTGTTCAAATTGCATGTCGGAGAGGGCAAAATTGACAATATATACACCATACATAAATTATAATTAAAGAATATACGTGTGTTAGCTGTTTGCTTTCTAATTATTTTTTGGTCCGAGAATTATATAAATCCTTGGTCAAAAGAGAGCTTAAAATGTCATGACATAAATATGAGTTTGAATTCAGCATCTCATAAAATTAAAAAATATTAAAAAGCCAGACTAAGTTAATAAAAAAATGAACTTAAAATTTTTACATAGAAAAAATAAATTGAATAATAAAATCAAATTAGAAAAATGAACTTTTCATACCGAAAAAATACTGAATATATGATTTGTTGAGTTTCGAACAAAAAAAATAAAAAATCAAATTTGTGACCTTTCGAAGTGTTTTTCAACGAGAATATTAAACAGTGGACATTGTGATCTTTTATCTAAAGCAAATGACAGTGCTACCCTGGGAATTGAGAAGACGCGTGCAATTTATCGACGTAACAAGTGTAACGTCGGAAACAACATCATATACGAATAGATCAGTACATATATATATATATATTAGCACCGTCGTCTTTTCTTTTGGGAATTTTTTTTCTAATCTTTTTCTCTTTATTCAATTGTAGGTGCATTATTGAAATTTCTGAATAGTTGCTAGAAAATTCCGCTAATGTGGTTGTATATCATTACAATATTCGAAAATCATATGCTAAATAAAAATAAACGTAAAAAGAAAACAAAATTAATCTAAAAGATTATGTGGATAATTGGGTGAAGTAAAAAACTATTTATATATAATTTTTTCTACATTATTTAAATTACAAATCATGATTTATATTAATTTTAAAGATATAAAAAAAATTGTGATTATAAAAATATTATTTATTAAAGTTTTATAAGAAAAATATACTTATAGTAATCTCTTTCTTTTTTATTTATTTTTTACAGTTTCAATAAATACATGTATAACTCAAATTTTACAACTAAAAATTTATAGCTACAGTCAAACCAAGGGAAAATGATCCACATGTTCACGAGATTTGGAACATCTTATCAGATCACTTCAATTTTCTAATCTCAATTTTTATCCCCGTTAGATTATAGTTGTAGATATAATTATCCCCGAATATTATTCGTCATATTTCTCCATAATCTTGGTTACCTGTGTGGTTTAACTAATCTATAACCCAGATTAAAAAAAATGTTAACCAAAAACTAAATTAAATAATTTTAACTGATAATTTTACCAAAAATCATATTAAACCTAGATTATTGTTATTAAACCAAAGATGAAGTTGGAAATCTTGCAATCGATTAGGGGAGAAACCAAAATTTCAAAACACAAAAAAAAGCAAAGCTTTTGTAATTGGCCAGCACCTCACGCGCCTCTTAATTCAAGAGGTTATCGCTAATGTGGCGAGATCAGCTTCGTTTCCACAAGAACAGGATGTATCTCGTGCTGATTTCACACGACGTCATGATGCAAGACTTTTGCCACGCCGTTTGTGGTTTTCACTATTTCACTTTCCCGTCGATGGTTTGTTACACGATGTCGTACACTTGAGTTGGTCAGTCGGGATTACAGTGCCCCAAGTTATGTGCTTACTCGTTCGCCTTGATGGGATATATGGGTCACGGTGGTCCAGGAGAGCTCCGACCGCCGAACGGAGAAATCGGAGTCAATGGAATGGTGAGTGTGATTGGGCATGAGCTAGCGGAAGTAGTGTTGAATCCCCTGATTAATGCATGTACGCCGTATAAGATCCGACGGTGCCAACAGAGATTGGTGATTTGTGTGAAGGATGGTACAGAACAGGCGGAGGACGAGGGTATATTGGTCAAGTGATGCAGGATATAGAAGGGAAGACGTCGTTTAATATGATTGGTAAAGGAGGAATAAAGTTTCTGGTTCAATTGATCTGGAACCCTAATTTGAAAGCTTGCTCTAGTCCTAATTTTGTGGACTAGACAAAGAAGATGAAGATGAAATTTATGTTGATGATGGTCATTTGTGTTAATCACCATCTTAATGATAAAATAATATATTTAAAAGAGTTAAGTTTGTAGATTAGTAGTGTAACATTAATTACTTATGTAATCAAATCGACTATCTGATTGGTTCGTTGCCTAACTGATTGGTTCGTAAACTATTTTTTAATTATGTTCAATATTGGATTCATATGATACCAGATTTGGTTTGGGTCATAAATCAGTCGATTTCACAATAAAACTACGCGTAGCCAAGATTATGGAAAAATATGACGAATAATATTAATTCGGGGATAATTATATCTACAACTATAGTCTAATGGGAATAAAAATTGAAGTTATAAAATGAGAGGGATCAGATAAGAAATTTCAAATCTCGTGAAGATCTGGATCGTCTTCCCTCAAACCGATCATATATTATAGCTAATAATAATTGTATTAAGTAAAACATATTATCTTATTGGTAATAATTAGAGGTTTTGTTAAAATATATTTCACCGGAAAAAATAATTCTTTAAATAATTCGAAAGTTCCAATCGATATATGATCATATTTGTAAGATTACAGCAAAAAAAGAATTCGATTAGTAATTTGGATTTGTTTTTTCTTGGCTAATTTTATATACGTCGTCACCACTTAGTTTGTATATAACGGGTATCAACCTGACCGTATATATATATATATATATATATATATATATATATATTATTTGTATGTGCCACCTGCGTCGTCAAATATGTCTTGTGGTTATATATGTTGACGTAGGTGTTTAATTTATGATTTTATGTTTTCATTCAATTGTTCTGTTTCAAGTATACATAAAAATTTAAGATAACTTAAAAGTTTAAGATTAATTTCTATAAATGAATATTTTTTGGATTAATAAAAATTTGTTTAGCAAAATTATTTATTTAGATAGTATTTTTATAAAATTTTATATTCACGTATGAATAATTACTTTACATATTGTTATGTATAAATATAGTTATTTGATAATAATTTTATTTCAACAGATTTTATAGTTATATAAATATAAATATAATATATATAAATCTCACAAAATTATAGTTATATAAATATACATTGAAAATTGAAAATATTATATTATCAAAGTAAATATTTTATTCGTAGAATAAGCCGGAAAACTAGATATTAAAGGTATGGTATGACAAAATAGAAAGATTTAATTTTTACTGGTGTAAGTTATAAGGATATCTTATGCTTTGTAAAAAATTATTAGCATATAATTAGTGAAAATTATACTCTATCTAGAGAAAGATTTATACTAATTCACCTGAATTCACAACAAGAACAATATGCTAAGAGATGTAATTCAGCCTCTCACTATATATTCTTTTCTGATATATATTCAAGGCACTATCTTAAGACGGTTGTACGAGAGAAAACCTTTTTACTAAAGTTTCCGAGTGGTCACCCCAAATAGATATTGCATTTGTAATGTTTTATGGTGGTGTCTTAGTGGCCAGAAAAAATGTTCTTCAGCCATTCTACTTGAAAACCTTACAAAATTATACATTGATTTCCATTATCCAAACTACAACCATGATTTGTTTTATAGTTGAATTAATTGCACTGACTACCAAGTATTTGAATTAATTACGACTTGAATTAATCGATATAGTATTTGCAAATTAACTTAGTTCTGAAGAAAAATTGATTTGTGTATGAGCAAATTCTCTTAACTCGATGCGTGTTGAAGTGGTCACACAAGTCTTAAAAGCGAAACCTCTATCAAGTACAGAGGGCATATGTATCAGTATATATACCAATATATCATAACATTTTTCCGTCGGCGATATATATATATATATAGTGGAATGACGGGTATATTAATAAAGTACGTTTACATAGATTTTCGGCGTCAACTACAAAAATATTTATTTATAATACATTTTTAATATTATTATTACTATTATTAAATGCATAAGAAAAAAAAAAAAAAAAAAAGAGGACAGTGTATGGTCGTCCCTAGAAAGAAAAGGGTAAGAGAGAGCGAAAGTGAGCGGTGTACGATGATAGGTTGTGAAATCAAGGAACTAATTACAGCCGTTAGATCAAAGAAAAAAAACGTAAGTGAGACCCACATGAGTTGGAGATGGGACGTGACATTTATATACTAAAAGCAGTATGGCTTCACCCATTGGTCGCTTTCACAGTACTTACGGTGTTCCATCGCTACACGCAATTACCTTTGCGCCCCACACACAACACTAACTCTCATCGCACACGTGCGTCGCTGTGGATATATACACGTATACGTAATCAATGCGTAAGCTATTTATCTAGTAGTATCTTGTATTAGGGCGCTTCAAGGTTCCAAAATTATTAAGGTCTCTCTCATCTCATCTCTCCAAGATAAGAGCTACATTATGGCTTGCAGAATCAATATTCATATTATCTTCTGTTGGAGGAAGTTGAATTTACTTGAGGACACTATATATGTACAATATTTTCTGAAGATTCTTGAACACTCAAACCATAATACAATCGTTAGAATTAAGGTGATATAGGAAAGGCTATCTGCTTAATGTTTTATTAAATATCCATTTGACTCAAATCCTCAAATAATATATACATTAAGAGATTTCAATTAAAAAATAAAAAATAATGTATTAGTTAAACATACTTAAGTTCCCCCGCCCCCTTCTCCCAAAGTAAACAAAATGTTAATTATAAGTGTTTTGCTTTCTTTAACTAGTTTTATTAATTTTATTTATAAAAATTATAATAAAAAATTTTAGAGCAGATAATGATCTATAGTTCGGATTTACTTATTTTCAAAATAAAAAATATTTAAGAAATTTTTAAATAATTAATTTATCGTAAAAATGTTGAATGATTTATTTTTATTATCTATAAAAATAATTAATTCAAAATTCTGATAAAATAAATTTATTAAATGTACATAAACATATTCTGTAATATTTTTGTTAAATTTATAAATATTATTAACTAATATTTTCATTTCAGTTATTTTGTTATTAACTTACAATTTTCTATAAGTAGAATAGTAAGTCTTTCAAGTTAAAAGACTTAACCTCTTACATCATTTTACATTAATATTATGTACATTTTCAATTTTTGTTGATATTGTAAACAAAATTAATGTAAGTTGTTTTGTTATTTAAAATTAGATTGAATCTTTAAAACTATATATATATATATATATATATATATATATATATATATATATAAATTACATTTTTAAAATTCGTATCAAGTCCCTAGAAATCTAGGGCCAGTACCGGTAACAAGCAACCATATAGGTTGATTCAATGTTGATCACTCATATATAAAAACGAAATCGACTTTCGCTGGTTTTGATTCCAATTTAAATCTTTATGACATTATACTCCACTTCTTCTATACGTTCTGTCTATTTTGCTTGTTCCACAACATCAACATATTTCTTCCAATTTTACTGCAACTCCATACAAACTTAATTCATATGAAGCATTGGATTTTTAAATCACAATTATATGTTACTTTTGAGGGCCACATGTATAACTCCTTGTTAGTGAAACTGATTGTGTACGTAGTTTTGATCTTTTTACCGTCTTAAGTTGAAAGTCGTTTGGATCAGCCATACATTTTTCCTCATTTTTTTCAACTCCACTTATGATGAACGTTTTTAGGGGATGTACTCGTAATTTTTTTGTATAAACTGATCAGTATGCAAATAATGAATGAAATTATTTTCGATAAATGGTGAAAAATGCTTTGAAAGTGTTTGGATTGTATGAAACAAGGAATATAAATATTTAATTAGTCAAATAAGTTAGAATTTATATTATGCAGAGGTCAAAATTATAAATTTAACAGCTTATGATCATGACAGATCATAGAAAAAACCCGCATTAATCTTCAAAATTTGTAGAAAATCAGACTTTTTTGCTACTTATTATTTTTCCAAAATTTTCATCATTCAACTCAATACTACTACTAGAACCAACATCACTTGATTAACAACATCTTCTTTTAGCTGTCATACGGGAAGAATATTCCACTTATTTCGTCTTTACTTCAAGTTAAAAATCAATTTTTACAAGAATTACAACACACTTATGCATCTATCCTAAGACACAGAATGAACAGAACCAAAAGTGTAAGGATAGAACGTACGTCCGAAAAAAAAAAAAAGATAAAAAAAGTCAGTCTGCAAAGTAAATAGTATTTGGCAAGCAAAGAAAAAAAAAACAAGTAAGTAGTAAATGGGCAGTTAAAAAGCAAAAAAACCCTAAATGAGTAAGAAAAGAAAGAAAGGGCCATTCATGCATGTCCCTCGAAGAAACTGCCAGTTGGATCAGAGTGTCTGGCCCATCTCACATGCGGTTTCTCGTTTCCTTTTTTTCCTTCAAAATAAAAACAATTGTGATAGATATTTGTACTATTTAATTATAGGAATAAAATTGTGTATTAATTTAATTTTTTCTTTAAATTGGTGGATCATTTTAGAAAACGAGATACATTTTCTATCAGCATCACATTATTCTTAGACTTGGTTTACACAAATTTTAGGGAAAAATGTGTATTAATTTAATTTATTATTTTTCATATGTTGAATCGATCAGAAATCTAGATACCTTTTCAATCAACATCCACATCATTCTTATTTCTTAGACGTGGTTTACAAATTCCAAATGTTTGTGTCTCATGCAAATTTGGCATATAACTTGTCTAAATGTTTGGTGTTAATATCGCATATTATAGTCGTGGAGCATACTATTACCAATATAATAATTTGATTTAATCCGCATCCGACACATTATTAAGTCAGTTTAGCGACACATTTTTTTTTGTCAGTATAGCCTATTGACTTTAATATTCCTCATAACAGCGAAGGGTACTGGATTCGAACCCAAACATGTGTAATGAATTTAAGAGGTGACTACCATTATAGCATATAATTCTGATGCGACATATTCTTTTTAATATAATAAATTAAATCAATAACTGCACTAGAATTTTCCAATCTGTTTTTATTAATTTAAATTTTGTCTGAATGGTGACATATAAGTATAACCCAGAAATGTCTTTGATTTCTGGTCTATGGGCATTGCACATGAAACCTGTCTTATCGAGTGGAAGTTAACTTCTTGGGATTTTATGAATAAAAATAAAAATTAAGAAATAGAAGTGGCTAGACAAAACTATTTTGTATCTGACGTAATACTAAAATAATAAATAATTATTATTTAAAGCCAAAAATCAATACATATTTAAAACACCGACTTCTCTGGCAAACCTGTCATTCGAGTCAACGTCATGGTCAAATTTCTCTCATACATTTCAATAACCAACACAGTTTTTATATAACCAAGAACTCAATCAAAACAACACATTAAATGCAGGCATATGTTAGTTACTCGTATTTTTAATTATAAAATAATAAATAATTTAACTGTCTAACCTACCGTACAAATTTATATCAAATTTTAAATTATTATTATTTTTAACTAAAATTAGTTATTTTTAGAAAGATTAATTTTATCTGTTAAATTATAAAACTATAAAAATATTTAATACATGATACAAATTTATTTATCTCAAGTTCTTAAGAGTACTAAGAAATAACCTCAAGAGTTTACCCGAGTTAGTGACTGCAAGTGCACAGTTATGCCTCTCGTAGTATAAACGGGATCGATATTCAGGGAAGATTTGTAACACAATAAATTAAAAGAATTTTTATCTAAGCTAAGAGATTTAAGGTTTGATTGTGGTTGAGACGGTAGTAATTTAAACTAATTTAAGACAAAGTAAATAAGATAACAAATGAATTAAACTAAGAATGTATTAATAAAAAAAGATAATCCAACCATGGAATAGACATTAGAATGAATAGAGATGAGATCGAGATATCAATCGAATCGTGAATGTGTAATTTGCATTTTCAGACAATGAGATTATGAACAGGTTAATACATTCCAATGTAAAAACCTCTATGCTTATAACTAGATTTGATCAATTCCCATTGCAAACCCTAAAACTAAACAAGCATTAAGATTCATCTCAATTTTCATCAAATTCTCTAGACAACTACTTCCGCAGGCTAGAATCATAAAATTCACTAATCAGATTATCCTATGGATTCACTATCCCTTTTCCAAGGTGTGAATTCGATAAACCCTAAATTAACTCTTCCAAGATCAACCTAGCTTTAAACATATCTAATAGTGATGAATTACACAATCTTAGACCTAAATATCATCTCATGATTTCAATTCCCCTAATCATCTATCCTATCTATGGCTGAATCTAAGAATCTACTCAGACATGACAGAAATTGCAGAGAAATCAATCAAAAGGTAAAGAAAACATAATTTAATTGCAGAGATTGAGTAATACAAGAATTCTTCAAAAAAATAAAACAATAATTGTCTTATTAAACACCATAGATTGTTGAAAGAAGACCTATGACTCTTGTTTACTTTTTATCCTTTGGAGGCTGAATAAAAACGTGTCTTAAGGTTTTCCTTAAAACAACCTATTTATAGGTTCCCAAAAACATGATTTATTAGACTAAAACGACATAAAAAATGAGTTATTTACGGGATCGATCGATCGGACGAAGGGATCGATCTATCCTTGAATCCGTCATAGACATTTTGGGCTGGTAGATCGATCGATCTTGACGGATATCAATCGATCTAAACTTGCTCGATCGTTCTTCTCTCCTTCTGGTCGGTCTTGGAAATTCACGCAATCACGATCACATAATTGATCGATCGATCGTTTAAGGCTGAGATCGATCGGTTTCTTCACATAAGGAGGTGTATAGGTTTGATCATCATTTGAGTCCATTCATCCTATTGACAGGTTCTGATCATTCTCGCATCGTTGTATCAGCCACCTGTGACTTCATAGATTCCGAAAACGTTCATAACTTGCTTGTATCCTCTGAAAAACAAAAAGTGGAAAATATCCTAGAGTTCTAATGCATATGAATCTAAATGTACCCTAAAATGTGAAATCTAATGGTTGATTCATGAAAGTTATGTACAAAATGATCTATTAAAACTACTAAAATATGAGTTTATCAACACATCAACTTTATGTATCATAATTATCATCTTTTAGTTTAGGTATAGACATTTTCTCATGAGTTAAAAATCTGAATCGAATCCAATCAAAAAAATTCGATCGAATCAAATTCGATTATGGATATTTTATCTCAATAGATCATGCATATTATTACTCGTCGATATCAATATCTAAACAATTAAAAAAATTGCATATATTAGTTTTTTGGATATTATGAATATATATTTAATATTTTTGGATATTACAAATATATTTAAAATATTTTATATAAAATTTTAAAATTACTATTCTATATAAATATAAATATATATTAGCTCTTAAAAAATGAATTAATTGAATTTTAAGTATGAATATAGTGTTCAAAATTATACACTTTAAAAGTAGTTTTTAAGAATATCATTAAAAATAAAATAGATAAATAGATAAAAATTTTAATAATAAATTATATATTTCAAAAACATCTTTTAAAAATATCAGTAAGAAAATAAAAACTATATCAATAGATAAATTAATATGTATATATTAGTTTCCTTTAAAATGAAATAATTAAATTTAAAATAAAAATATATAAAAATAAAAAATTTGTACTTGAAACACTCCAAATATGGAGTATATCATGTTACAATAATGATTTTTGATTTTCCTTCATAAACAAAACTGCTAGCAGTTCTTTTTATTTTTATTATCATATTTTTTTGAACTGCCAAATAAATAATAACTGTGTTGAACAGTCCAACATAACTGTTACTTGGAAATTATGTTAAATAAATTCAGAAGCAAACTATTACTTGGAAATTAAATTGTGAAGGACCTGCTCTAGTGGGAGAACCGCATAATATCTGCCTATCTGCCTTCCATTCAGACCCTAAGATTCAAGTGCCCACTTATCGGCGCCAATGCAACGACTTGTTGTCCGAATAAACTTCGTCTCTCTTAAAGATTAGTTATTAATGTCTTTGTCTTCAACATAAAATGATGATTTTTTTGTTAATAAAATGATGAAACTATTTTTTTTATCAAAAAAGCATATTTAAAGTAACTTGAATAATTAAGTTAGTGGTACAAAATTTATGTAAATAAAATTTGACGGTTGTATTCGAGTTCTAGTTCATAAGTCTTCGTATTGTTTATATGTAGAATTAATATATATATATATATAAAATAGTAAAAACATATTATATCTCTAAACTTTTTGTATATAAATTACAAAAACATCATTTTAATGAAGTAATGAACTTAATTTTTTATTTGTAGTCTTCGTGTTATTTAACTCAAACATATGTATCGTATGTTTGTTGATATAATTTCAGTGTTAAATCTTTTCTTTTTATATGATGAATTGATATATAATTTTTAAATGCTAGCATTCAAATTTATATACACTACAACTTCTATAAACTAATATTCGGTAAACTAATACCTCGATAAATTAGTAAAATTTCTTAATTTAAAATTAATGTTGTTAGTTCAATTAATTTATTGATAAATAATTTTTTATTAAATTAATAAAATACTGTAATCACAGTGTTATCAATTGATAGAGGTTTTATTTTTGTTGGGAGCTCGGTGTAGTTTTTGTTATCTTCATCACTTTTTATACATTTTTTGCTGTTAGATATATGCAGTAAATTAATGTTTTGGAAGAGAATATATATTGGGGATATTCGTTTAAGTTTCTTATATGATTGATAAATTAAGTTAATTAGCATGGTAAAAATAGTGAACCATGTTGTAACACGATTTCATCATAACCAAATTAACACACCATTTTATGTGCTTTTGAATGGTGGTTATGTCAGCCTATTCATATATTTTGTTTCGATCAAAATATAGACGAATATTTGCGGTTGTCATTAAGCTATCACCGCCATATACTGCAAGTATGTTTTTTTTTTAAAAAAAAATGTGTACATATTTATATATATGTGTGTGCGTAAATTATTAATAGTGTGACAGGTAACATGATTTGTAAGAATTTTTGAAATTTTAAAATGATATGTTAGCGATAAATTTATAAATTCTTCATTTTTGTTAAAATAATGTGTTATTTTTTAACTGCATTCAAAATCTCTTGTTGTTAAAAAGGAAGTTTAGCTACCATTGATTTTTGTAGTTCTCTTAAAACCTACAATAATGAGATATGGAATTTCTCTATTTTTTACATTAGAAACAACTTTTTAGTTAAAAACGTCTTCTGTGTCATATAGTTTACTGTTCAACAGTTTATGTGACTGTTTATTGCGTACTATACTGACAATACAAAACGTCTTTGTTATAAATCGGCTGCATTGTCATAGCCACTTGTACCCGTTTAGTACCTAAGTTTATTACTATAATATCATACTAGGAAATAGGAACTAGGTTTGTGTTAGAAGTGGCATATTTTGATGTAGGTAAGAAAAAATTGTCATTTAATGTAAGCGCTCTAGTCGTGACAAGAAAATATTAGAAGATCCGAAATTTTAATTATAGATGGATTTCACGTATTACATAAAACAATATCATTCAATAATTTAGCTGGATTAGATAGACATAATTTTTATATTTTTACAAAAATAGGATGGGGCTTTTGGGAATTCAAAACTCTCACGTAAATTTTTGATATCGGTTGAGATAAAAATCATTAGGAAATATATAAAGACTTTAGCAGTCCTCAACTCTTGAACTAGTTTTTAGATTAAGTTAGACCATATTTCTAATATGGTACCATAGTCCAATTGTTAAACCTAACAGATAATTTTTCCACAAAAATAAAAAACAATTTCCTATTTATGTAGCATATATAAATGACTCATTTATGTAGCATATATAAATGACTCATTTGTTGTAGTAGTTCTGAGATGTTAGGTTTAACTTGTTTACATTGAACCGTTTCTCATCCATATCTGGAAAAGATCTATTAAATATTATATATCGATTAAATTAAAGGTTTTTGAACAATATAAACAAGAAATAGCAGACTTTAGATTAAATTATGTTACATTTTTAATAAAAAAAAAATTATTTCATATTTGTAATAAAAATAAATATTTTGGCAGTAAAAAATTGTTGCGATAATACATATTATTCACATGCAGTTCTTCACAATTATCCGTTAAAAAATAGTGGTTTATGAGTAGGAGTGGGTAAGGAACCGATAACCTAGATTTTTTATAAGATCCAGATTCGTAGGATTCATGATTTTGCTATCCGGATTCAGATCCGTAAACCTCAGATATCCGAAAAAATTTACGGATACCCAAATCTGATCCGTAATTTAATATGCATATGAATTTTTTACTACGTAATTTTATAAAAAAAAACATAAAAAATAAAATATTTCAAAATAAAGATTTCTTAGTTTTCAAATATAATAAAATAAAAATATCCTAAAAAAAAGGATTATAATTTTAAAAAATTAATATCAAAATATAATAAGTCTTTAAATTTAAAATTTAAATCTTGTAAACTTGAAAACAAAAGAATTTTTTTAAAAAAAAAATAAAGATAAAACAACATAAATCGCTAAATAATAATGTTAATTAGAAAATTATAAATTTATAATTTATGACAAAGAAAAAATGCATATAAAGCTTAACTTATATAAAAAATAATAATGGATCAGATCAGATATTCGTTAGTACAAAAATAACTAGATCTATAATTTTAATATCCGGATTCAAACATTTTGGATATCTAAAATTTTTGGATTTAATTGGAAGGGATAACGGATCAGATATCCCAAATAATTTGTCCATCTCTTTATAGGAAAAAAAAAAAAGCAATAAGTCAAGTGTAAGATTTGGGAGACCCACCATTCATCACTCAAGATTTCCTCGACCCAACTCTTTTGACATCTTATAATATATATCTCTTCCACTATTATTTCATTCTCCTTAACTTTATTGATCATTATCTTTTTGGCTAAACGCTTTTGGGAAACGATATCGAATACAGGATCGAAGTTACGAATCTGCCTTGAAAAATAAAACATATGATCGAGAAGCAGAGGTGGCAAAAATAACACCATATGGACAAAACATTGAAATATATGCTCCGAAAGGAGACTGTGTGAAGAGGACGGGGATACTATCAGTTCTTCATAAACTTTGATATCATTTCGTCTGTCTCACACCTATTCCGTACGTACATACTATCTTCATTTGCATCTATAAAAAAATTGGTCATATATATATATATATATATATTATCTATTTATTGTTCAAGTTCTCATCTCATTTTTGATGTAAGATATTTTTCAAATTATTACAAATCAATTATATGGAAATGTTTATTGAAATATAAATTTGGAATTTTCTTCTACATCAAAATAAAATAGAATCTTATATATAAAATACATATATAAAATTACTTATTTTTAATTTGTTTTAAGTTAGAAATTTGTAATTTCTTTAACAATTTAAAATTTGATTCCACATATATATCTTCAAATAATATAGTTTGATTTATAGGGTTACAAAATTTGGTGGAGTGACTGATTTAAAAATATTTTTTTTTTTGCAATAACTGACTTAGTCTTAATCACTTATTGGACAATCATTGGTTTCTTATTTTTCTATTGATTTCTTTAATGCAATGTATTCAATCAATAATTTTTGTTTCATCAATCAGGTCTAAGTAGTTTACTTGTTAGGGTTAGGGTTATTCAAAGGTTGAAGATGAATTGTTAGGTTGAATCTATTTGTTATGAAAAACTTATAGAAGTTTTCATATTGATTGTGTTTATTGCTTATTATAGCTTAGCTATATAGATTTTGATCTTAGGTTAATTGGTAGACACGAAAATGTTATTGATTTTTCGAAGACCAAAATATTTATTTGCAAAAAAATTTGGTTTCATAATATTGTGAACTAATTAAACTTGATCACTGATACTTATCGAAATTATTGAATTTACAAAAAAAAATTGAAATTTTAGGTTTATACATAGATATTTTGTGCAACGAAAACTGATTGGTTTTCCAATTGTGATTTGAGTTTTAGAATAAGTACTTAATTAAACCATAGCATTATGTTTAATCTGCAATCTTTCTTCTATTGCATTACTAATTAGTTATAATCATTCTTATTTATCTTAATTCGAAACTAAACTCAATAATTTATTAAATGATATTGAATCTGTGTGGATTAGATCTCTAAATACTATTAATACACCTCCAAATTTACAAAGCTCTTAGAAATTATATTTAATACGTCTTTTCTTCCGAAATTCACCCCTCATTTTAGATCTATCATTAACATACACCGTCATTATAAACTAATATGGACCTACACCATCATTATAATCTAAAGCACGCAAAGGATCATCTACAAGAAAATTATTACAATGAATATATATATATATATATATATATATATAACGATACGATCTACAAATTGGTACAAGATAATCATGGAATTATTTTTCAAAGGATTTCTCAAAAAAGGAAGATACCTTAAATGAAACATTTTTCTCTTTTAAGGATGTTTTCTTTAATTAGAAGACAATGAGCCCTCTTTTATGCTAAAGAAAAATAAAACAAAAAAAAATGAAAAAGAACATTTCTTTAGCCAAGGATTCTCCGCAACTTGTAACTTACAAAAATATAGTAAAGATCAGTTAACCATATATTAAATTACAATCGAAGACATTTTGGTCCAAAGATCGTACCCCATGACTCATGAGCATCCAACTTTTGTTAAAGTATGGGTTTTAAAGAGTTTAAATTTATGAAGACTCCGTACTAGTTCAGCTTACTTTTGTTTTGTTTTGTTAATATGAAAAAAAAAAGAAATAACCAACTTTTTCTTTTAATTTCACATACAATAAAACAAATTTTGATTTTTTACATATGTAAATTTATTTTATGTAGCGAAAATAAGCTGTTTTTATGTGAATTTAAACGTTTAATAAATTATGTTTCTAAACGAGATCGATAATTAACTAGTTCTTTTTAAAATGATATTCTATTTATTTAAACAGGACACGCACGCTATAATTCAATATCAAACTATGAGATTAGCTATATACAGTATAAGAAAAACAAATTTGTTAGATATCTAAGATTATGGGATGTTCGTATACCAATCGCTGTGATTACGATTAGCGATTGTTCGTTTGTTGATCGCAGAACAACCTGTAACCATCGACCTGTCTCTGATCACATATTTTGAAAGATGTTTCAGTTGCTGGTTTTTCCTGCGACCAATGACCAGCGACTGTCACCAACGATTAATAAATAAAAATTAGTGACTGTCAAATAAACAACACTGCGACTGCAATCAGCGACTATCAAACGAAGATTATAACAGTTACAGGTCGCAGTCACTGGTCGCAGTCGCAGATTACAACGACTAGTAAACGAACAGAGTCTATATATATAATCGTAACTAACATGATCCCGTACTCCCGTTGGCTGGCTAGCTTTAGGCCATCAACGAATTCAAAAGTTTTAAAATTTCAATTTCCACTTAATTTTCAGCATGTCATTACACAACTGTGAAAATTCATGATATACAGATAACTTTTTTGGAACTGGTACAATCATATAACTAGCTTAAATACAAAATTCTTAAGGAAGATTTGAAACCGAAACTATTTCTAGTGTCGGCAACTGTTACAGCGACCGAAGAGAGGAGGATGTGTATGATTATTTTACACCTTGACTAATATAGAGATGTTGACCACTATTATTTTTGAGTTTCTGCAAAAAAATATATGTTTTTATAATCGTTCTAAAATATTTAATTCGTGTGAAAAGTAGATCAGACACATTAAGTCAAGTTATTAGATTTTTTTATTTGTTTATTCAGGCAAGTTATAAGCTTGTAGAGACAACATTAAACAAAACACACCAACAAAGATTTTCTTTGTAACCTCGTAAGAGCATTAGATCATGACAAGATACAAGACTTTGAAGCTAAATGTTAATTAGGTTGTTCTTCTAATTATACAAATGGACCCCTGACTCCCTTAATGAAGCGAAGCAAATTGACAAATAAAAAATTAGTTAAAAGCTGTAGTTTTATAATAAAATATAACGAGACGCTAACAATGATTTGTGCTAATTAAAAAGAACCCAAACAACAGATAAAGACATATTCGAGTGTTTTGAAAAGACACTGATAACCCATGTCTAGTGAAATTCTAAGCCTTGCGATTAGTACTAATTAGGGATAATAGTGGTGCTTAATTATGTTATACGCTTTTCTCCAAATAATAAATAAAAATTATGTTATAGGCACTTAAAATTGTGTACTTTTTCACCATTTTAGTCGTTCCACACACACAAAACTAATAAAAGGTAGTCACACAATCTGAGTTATGATATTTTTTATTCTCACTTTTAAGTGTCATATTGGATACACACACACACGTATATATTAGGTATAATTTTGGTTTTTTATGACATTAACTTGAAACATACATAATTTACGAAGAGATCAAATCTAAACTGTTCCTGGGATCTGAGATGCAATGAAATTTTGCCATTAAAAGCTAACCCACATTTCAGACTAAATACTCGTTTTTTAAATTTCGCTACGTAAACTTTATACACAAGAGACAGGAAAACCTTATGTTTAGCCTTCTTGTTGCTGTTTTGTCCATGACCATCAAAAACTAACCCACATTTCTGATTTTAGTATTTATTCTATGGCCAAGATGGATATCATGGGACATGTATATATGTTCGCATTATTGTATATATGTATATTTATCGCTAAAATCCTGATATTTCTCTTATTTTCATGAGTTAATTAATGGCATTATAGTCTGCTCTCTCCATCATTCTAACATCTATTTAAGCCTCTCAGAAAGGAAAAACAGAAAACTGATAAAAATACATACTCAAGATATTTCTGTAACTTTTTTAACTGAACCACTCTTGCCATTGCATTTTTTTTATAAATGATTTTTGTTTGTTTGTTAATAATGAGTTTATACTAAATTTAAAAAATTTAGTATAATTAATATAATTTTAAATTTTAGACAATTTGATTGGGTTCAAATCATTCTTTACCAAAAAAGGGAACGTTAGTTTTAAGAAAAATAGAAAAACAATGTTTCATGAAATTTAACTATATTTGAGTTATTTTAAAATGCACCATAGAGAAAATTGCAATCTTCAGTTTCGTCAATTGGTAATTTTTAATATATATTTTTAATGCATTTAACATATATGTAACATCATATTCGTTCAAACCTGTGGTTTCGTTCATATGTAAATAAATTGTTTAAATACCTCTTAATAAGAAGAAGATTGTGTTCATATTTGAAAAAAGTTAGAACTTTACCAATATTATTTATCATTTTAACACTAAAAGTATATGTGTTAACCATATAATATCTGGAATTTCTTCCATTTTGTCTAGGTGATCCATCAATTTGAAAAAATATGCTTAACAAACTTTTACAATTTCAAAGAGGAAATTATTTATCATACAAAAAGTGTATATTGTAAGGTGGATTCTAGTCATAATTGATATACTTGAGGAAAATGTGAAATCCAAGAAAGAGTCAAATCGAATGTGCTAGAGAAAAAGTTGCATTGAACTAAGGGTGGCCCGGTTTATCATGTCACATACCTACTACAATTAATTGCATTTTTATTCAATAATTTATTTATATCTGAAAACAATTTAATACTACATTCCACTTGATATTATGACAACTTCAAGATTAGTTTTATAACATGCATGTAATCGGAATCCTAGATATATTGGAACTTGAGAACTAAGGTAGAAATATAGGGATACACTAAACGGTGGCAAATTTTGAAGTTAGGCTGTAAGTGCCTAACATGTAATCTTATGAAAAGAATATGCTAGAAAGGTCATGACTTATGAATATAAAAAAGTAAATTATTTGTTCAAAAAAGGTAATTTTATATGTAAATATACTAATAACAAAACAATCGATAAATGAGGAATGAAGAAATGAGCGTCTGATTTTACCGTTTATTTTTTATTTTTTTTGGTGGGTGGTAGAAATGAGATAATAAAGTGACATAATTTGGTTTCACGATAAATAAATAAACATGAGCATGCACTTTTGAGATCTAGTAGTGGAATCATATCGATGATGTAGGCCACACAAGAATAAAATAAAGTTTCATATCTGGTTCCTATCTGTGCAGTGTAGTAATCAATTCTAAAATATCGTATTATAATATTTTGTGGGGTATTATTATATTAAATTAACACATATATTTTATAAATTTCAAGTTATATATCATATATCAAATATATATATATATATATATATATACATGTTATAGTTCGACGAAGATACTATTTACAGGCTCACAGCTCATCCATCACACAAATATAAGTTTTTCAAGTAATTATATTTTCTTTCTTGCATAATCATCAAAATTCAGGAAATTATATATACACAAGCTGAATTTATAGTTAACTTTGCTATAATGTAATATAAGATTTATTAAATAAATACTATTTTTATCGTTTATTGATATTTTGCTCAACTGTCGTTTAGAGATAGTAATTTGGATAATATTTTATTGCAACGTAAGCAATTACTAATATTATCATAATTCGTTATGGTCCTTCGAAATTACAAACCTCTCACCAATTAGTTCTATATATTTTCCTTTAGAATTTGATATTTTAAAAAGATCTTTTACCAAAGAAAAAGTCCATTTGAATGTTGATTATATGTTTGCCTTTTACTTTTTGGTACATCTTTTAACACACGTAAAAAGGGAAAGATTACAATAAATTTAAAAATATGTGAAAAAGCTAGCAGTAATTATTCAGCTCAATTTATTCCAACATGCTTTCCTAATGGGAGACACTGTTTCCTCATCCCTTTATTTTACATTTTAAATTAACTTAGAGAAAATAAAATTCTCCAAAAAGGTCACCAGATGTATTTTTCACTATACAGTATACATATATAAGTTAGATCATAATAAAGAGATACAAATTATTAATGTATTATCCAACGAAAGAAAAAATAGCCTTGAAACTAATTATTGTAATCTAAAGTTAATTCATTTACTCAACTTTGAACAAGTACATTAAAAGACCCATTAAAGCCCAGAGAAGATTTGTAACCAAATGGGCCATTATTAGGAGATGCGACACCTTACCGTCTAATGTTCTGTTTTGGGAGGTCTGACAAATGCGTCAAGTAGGATTTTCAAACTTGAGTGAATGTTTTTTTTTTTTTTTTGTCAACACTTGAGTGAATGTTTTTAATTAAAATGTAACCGCAATACCAAAACAGTGTTTGAGACAATATAAAATCTTGTAAAATTGGCATCTGGTGGATTCTTCGCGTAAGATTGGATTGGTATGTTCTGTTGCACATAAAAAAAAGAAAGAAAAATTGATATGTTCTACCCAATTTTGGCATGATCTGTTTTCTATTTATTTTTTTCTGTTTTTAGATATGTTTAAGCTATTGGTCATGTTATCAGCTTAACGCTATCAGCCAAATTTCTTTAAAACTTTAGTGAAAAACATTTTAAAATATTCAATCAAGTTTGAAAATTTTAGCCGATAGTAAAGGCTATTATTTGAGAATGATATGCGCGTATCAGGCTTTGTAAAACAGATCATTGGACGGTTAACTCTAAAGTGTCACATCTCTTAGGTTAAAACCTATTCGACCATAAACTTTCTATGAGTTTTAATAGGCCTTCACTCGTTTCTGTTTATTTTTATACTACTTTAAAATTTTAAGATATACAAAAGAGAGTTAAAAACATTGCTGAAAGACTGAAACTAAATGACTACATATAATGGTAAGTTGTAACTATAGTGTAGATTTTTAAAGCATCATAATGATGATAATTGGAAGGTTTAAGTTTTACGCATAACAGCCAATTATATTCTAAAAACTAATTAAAATTTAATTGATCACCAACAACAAAAAAATATTTCAAGTCAATTTAAAATTTTCTCATAATATACTCATCTTCTAAAAACACATTTTACCAACTAAATATATATATATATATTTGTCATTTGTTGACCACAATAAAACAACATCATATCCAGAAAACTAAAAATATGTATGAATTTTATTAAAATAATAATTATTTTTTGATTTTTCTAAATCAACGGTTTAGAAAGAAAATTATTAAAAATAAGAAGGATAAAAATGTATTAAAAAACATGCTAGATATAAAAATAATCTAGGATGTACATGTTGAATATAAGTTGATTGTATTTTTAAAAATCTTTATTTTACTCGCTGTTAAAATCAAAGTAAAACATATAATAAAAATAAATAAAATATTTATTGTTTATGAGAATCTTATACTCATAAAAAGAAGCAGAAGTTAGCATTTCTAACTAATAAAACCAATTAAGTATTTTCAAATGTTTATTAAATTTTAAAATATAGTTTAGATTACTAAAAATCATCTTTTTGTTTTTTTTTCACTTATCCACCTATAGATCGGTTAATTTTTAAAATGGCGTAAAGATGCGAGTACATCTCACCTTTATATGTTTAATGTTTATAAAAAAATTTCATTTTATTGATTTCACAATTCTATAATTCAGTTATCTTACTACCACCACTATATTTTCCTAGTCTCAAACCTAGGAAACTCAAACCTAGGAAAATATAGTGGTGGAAGTTATAGCATCTTTTATCATATGAACATCTCTCCAATCCTAGTATCGGGCTAGTTCCAGTGGTGCTTAGGTCCGAATTATAAAAAGAAATTAAAGGAAAATGACCTTAAGAAATATCATTTGATGATAAAACGGCCCCATTTTTCCTCTAAACAAGAAATCACATTTTGTTTAAATGTCAATACGCAAAAGCATGGCGATGCTCAGGTTTACTTTCTTTTAATATCACCACAGGTTCTTTGGAGGATAATATAATATAAACGACATTGGATGGGAAAATTTCCAGCATGTTCTTTGGAACAAAGGAACAGAGAACGTAATCAAGCGGCAGATTGCTTTAGCTAAAATGGCTTTTACCAATAATCGATCGTTCTATGTGTTTCATATTCCTCTTTTTTCCGCTAATCAAATTATTGTATTACCCATATATAGTTTGATTAGTAATATATAAGTTATTAAAGAAAACCGCCCCATTTTTTTTGTTCTTAAGACTTTCGCAAACTAAATTGCTTGGGCCGAGCTTATAACGGGCTAAACTTTGAACACTATTATCGATGAGTTATAATATGTTTGACCAAATAGATCATAAAGGATAACTAGGAAGTAGCTAGATAATCATAATAGTATTTTCATAGAGATAGAAATGGTATAAGTATAACTTGACCGCCTATTCAAGTTGAGTATTAAATAATTATTTTGGCAGGAGATACACGTACCATTTAATTAGTTTTTGTTTATCTTATTGTCACCAAAATGTAATATTACATATGATTTATTCGTTGCATAGCGACAACACCAAAAGAAAGTGGCAAAGTAGAATATCCTGATATTCAATCTTGGAATAATAACGATACTCGATTTGTATGATTAAATATTGCCTTTGATTGCAAGTCATGCAAAAATAATTCAAATGAAAAGTTACTAGTAGGAGTCACGTCTCCAATACAATAATTGGTCACAGATTTCTTAGGTTTGATTCCGTTGTTTTTATTTTTGAAATGTTTTTTTATCAAAAGTTTTTATTAATTTTCATATTCTGTTTTTGCTATGTATATCAAAAATTCTCTTATTTCTGAACAATTAATTTTATTGTAATATCAGCTAATTTTTTTAAAACATAATTTAACTAAAATGTTGACTAATGATGTTTATCGAAAGGTATTCATTGAGAAGTTAATATTTTGATTATATATGAACAAGTAGTGATCATATGTTTGCTAACACTTTAGTTTTAGATATTGGATCAGGTTTAAGAAAGTTATATTTAAAATTTTGCTGATACTACGTATTACAAGAAAACAGTTCATTTCATTGATATCTGAAATATCCTTTAATCAGTTCGATCCATGTTGTTTGATGACGTGGTGGGTTTTTCGTTTCTGTATATCAGTATATGTCGACGTGAACATAAAGATACAAAAAAATTAATCTACAATGAGCATTGATCCTTGGACGAGATCAAGAAACCTACCAAATCTGTGAACCGCATCACTTTCAAAATAACAAATAACTGAAATATTGTAGATAAAGACTTTTAGGGTTTTAAAAAATAAAATAAAGTTAAGGTATGGAACCCACGCAAGTTTGTTTCGATGTCGGCAATGAAGTTTTATGCCAGACGTGGCAACAACTGGACACGGTTTGTTTGTGAAATTATCCACTGTTTTGTCTATTAAATGAGCCATCCATTTCATACAGTTGGATGCCCAAAAGTTTCTATTAACATTTACTTATGTCCACAATGGACCCAATTGATATTGGGACCAAGAGTACTGGTCATTAAAAAACACAACAAACAAAACTGTAATTTTTAGTTAGGAGCTAACTTGATAGGTGGCAAAAATGGGAATGCTTTTTAAAAAAAAAAAGCAAGAGAATAAGAGAGAATATAAATAAAACAATTGACAGATCATTGTCACCTTTACTCTTACCTTTCAAGCATGTCGTCGACGTCTTTCGATTTTTTTTTGTTTTCTTTAATTTTTTTTTAAACTGCTTCAACTATCGTTTGTATCTAATCGTGTAATATCAGCTAATCAGCTACTCCACTCATTCAAGATATAATCTAACTGTAAGAATGCAGTTTAAGTATATTGACCAAGTTAACGACGTCCCACATCATTCAATCTTTCTTAATTTCTGCCTAAGTAATTCCTAAACATATGTCATTTACTAATTTAGTTTTGTGGCCACATGTGAACTTCAGCCAATATTTAGCCAAATGTTTTTCTGTTTGACTTAAATCATCTCCGAAAAATTCATCCAAAGTTTTTTAACAATATTTTATTAAACTGGTTCTTAAAATTCTTATTTAAAAACTATTTTTTAAAAAATTTCTTAAATTTCTTATTTTTTTATTTATTTTAATGTTAAGAAATTCTAGTTTAACTTTCCTACTCAGTCTACAATTATCCTAACAATTCTACTATTTTTCAAGATTTACTCGATAATTACTTGACTGTGATTCATTATAGTCGAAACTTTATTGGAAATTGCGTCCGTTAATATTTATCGCAAGAGGCATTCATTGCAGAAATATAGAAAAATACTAATATAGCAGAAAAGTGATAAAAAAGGAAAAAGACAAAGAAAAGAAAAAACAAATTAGGTAAAGAGAGGTCCCTGAAGTAGGGTTACATCCTTCTACTTTGCGGTCTCTTTCATCAACACCTGTCGGCCTTCTCACTTAAACACGCTCTTCCCTCTCTTCTCACACCTCTCCCTCAGTTACCATTTAATCACTTCTCCATACACAAACCCAATTCCACAGGACAAGCAATCTAACAAAACTCATTCAAGACTCTTTGTCTTTTTTTGAATTTCCTATATTTTTCTTTTCTTTTCTTTTCTGTGATTACAAACAAAAAGAAGAAGAAAAAAAGAGAAACCTTTT
This sequence comes from Streptanthus diversifolius, assembly GCA_039880935.1. NCBI lineage: Eukaryota > Viridiplantae > Streptophyta > Magnoliopsida > Brassicales > Brassicaceae > Streptanthus > Streptanthus diversifolius. The sequence continues at coordinate 22,546,910 of JAXGFM010000014.1, read as the reverse complement.
CTCTCACCTGCAATTACCAGAAGAAGGAAGAAAACAACGACTCAGCGAGATACACACATTCTCTCTCTCAAATCTCAAATACAGCCTCGACGACAAATGGTTACTTTTCTTTAAACGGCTACTTTTTCACTTTCCCTTTACCATAGATATTCCTCAGAAACTTGAAGATTAGAGAGAACAAAGCAGATTAGAGACACACAGCGAGAGAGAGAGGTTCGTCTATCAAAACCCATATGGAATTTGGAGCTTTCCTTCTGTCCTTAGGGACATCCGCATTTCTCTTCGTCATTCTCATGCTTCTTTTCACCTGGCTTTCTCGGAGACCCGGAAATGTTTCGATTTATTACCCGAATCGGATCCTTAAAGGAATGGATCCATGGGAAGGCAGCTCCTTGACCCGAAACCCATTTGCTTGGATCGGTGAAGCTTTTACTTCCTCCGAACAAGATGTCGTTAAGTTATCCGGCGTGGATACCGCCGTCTACTTCGTCTTCTTGAGCACTGGTTCGAACATTCTCTCTCTCTCTGCATCTTTTATTTGTTCTTATTAGTGGTTCCAATATTGGGGGTTTGAGTGATTTTTGCTGAATTTTGTTGCTTCTGATCTTGGTTTGGAGTTTAAAGTTTCCATTTTTGTAGACAATTGGGACAAAAACGTTTCTTGTGACGATTTTTGTTGTTTGTATACTGTTGGGCTCTGACGATTTTGTTTGCTATGTTATATGTTATCTCTGTTTTTACTTTGTCCATATCTGCTTAAAATAAAGTACCTTTTGATCTTTATAGCACATTACTTATAGCACATTACTTGTAGGGTTGAAATTAGAACCGGTAGACACAGGTCTTGCCTCGAAAAGTACTGATATTTCGCTTGATGTTGAAAGCTTTTGAAAGCCTATGTATCTCTGTCAGCCTGTGATTTTGGTGTTGACAAAACAGTTTATATGTTCTGGATATGGTCAGTGTCTTCTTCGTTGCTCAAAATAACATGACAAAGTGTTTCTGATGGTCTTGAAATTGGCTTTTGTTTGAAACAGTTCTGGGGATATTTGCTTTGTCCGCTCTTCTTATCTTACCGGTTCTACTCCCTTTAGCCGCTACAGACAACAGTATAAAGAACACACGGAACGCGACAGACACCACAAGCAAAGGAACGTTTAGCCAACTTGATAATCTATCAATGGCTAACATCACAGTAAGTAAAACAAAACACAGACTTTATTCGACTTTTTTTGTTTGTTTTAAATTTCATTTAAGATATGCGGTTTTGATCATATTAAGCAAAATGTTATCCTTCTGTTTAACAGAGAAAGAGTCCAAGGCTGTGGGCGTTCCTAGGAGCAGTTTACTGGATATCTCTGGTCACATATTTCATGTTGTGGAAAGCTTATAAGCATGTCTCTACATTGAGAGCACAAGCTCTGATGTCTGCGGAAGAAGTATTGCCCGAGCAATTCGCTATTCTTGTTAGGGATATACCTTCCCCACCAAACGGGCAGACACAGAAAGAGTTCATCGATTCTTATTTCAGAGAAATATACCCCGAGACATTCTACAGATCGCTTGTCGTAACAGAAAACAGCAAGGTACCTGCTTGTTCTGCCTTTAAAGTTTCATTCTTTTTTAATTCGATTGCCTATGTTTTAAGGTTTTTGTGCATCTTTGTTGTTTGTAGGTTAATAAGATATGGGAAGATTTGGAAGGTTACAAGAAGAAGCTTGCGCGTGCAGAAGCAATATTTGCAGCGACTAGTAACCGACCAACGAACAAAACCGGCTTGCTTGGGCTAGTCGGGAAACAAGTTGACAGCATTGAGTATTACACCGAGCTAATCAACGAATCCGTAGCCAAACTAGAGACAGAGCAGAAAGCGGTTCTTGCTGAGAAGCAGCAAACCGCAGCAATTGTTTTCTTCAACGACCGAGTTATTGCCGCTTTAGCCGCTCAGTCTCTACACTGCCAGATGGTCGATAAATGGACAGTGACTGAAGCTCCTGAGCCTCGCCAGCTCATCTGGAATAATCTCAAGATCAAGTTTTTCAGTAGACTAATCCGGCAATACTTGATCTACTTCCTTGTTGCAATAACCATTCTGTTTTACATGATCCCGATCGCTTTTGTCTCTGCAATCACCACTCTTGCGAATCTCCAGAAGGCTATTCCCTTCATAAAGCCAGTTGTGAAAATAACCTTCATAAGAACCATTCTGCAGTCTTACCTTCCTCAGATCGCACTCATCATCTTCTTGGCGATGTTGCCCAAGTTTCTCCTGTTCCTCTCCAAAACCGAGGGGATTCCTTCGCAGAGCCACGCCATTAGGGCTGCCTCGGGCAAGTACTTTTACTTCTCTGTCTTGAACGTCTTCATCGGTGTAACCCTTGCAGGGTCTTTGTTCGACAATTTGAAGGCTCTCGAAAAAAAACCCAACTCCATCATAACCGTTTTGGCTACTAGCCTCCCTAAGAATGCGACCTTCTTCTTGACCTATGTTGCTCTCAAGTGAGTTTTTCCTCCCTCTTGAATTATACAACACACACGAGCTTTTGTTCTCTAAATCTCTTGCATCTTGAAACTTTTAGGTTCTTTGTCGGTTATGGCCTCGAGCTGTCTCGGATCATACCTTTGATAATATTCCATCTGAAAAAGAAGTATCTATGCAAAACCGAAGCAGAGGTTAAAGATACTTGGTACCCAGGAGACTTAAGCTACGCGACTAGGGTTCCCGGAGACATGCTCATCCTCACGATCACCTTTTGCTATTCCGTAATCGCTCCTCTAATCCTCGTATTCGGGGTTATCTACTTCGCTTTAGGGTGGCTTATCCTGAGGAATCAGGTCAGGCTTTCTCCCTAGTTAAACCTATACTCATATTAAGCACTTTTTCAGGTGATCTTGATCGGTAAAAACGTGATTTTGATCGTGTTTTTACGGGCTATGACAGGCGCTGAAGGTGTATGTTCCATCATACGAGAGCTATGGACGGATGTGGCCACATATTCACACCCGCATACTGGCGGCATTGTTTCTATTCCAACTGGTTATGTTTGGTTACTTGGGAGTCAAGCTATTCGTTTGGGCGATCCTCTTGGTTCCTCTCATCTTCATCTCTCTCATCTTCGGATACGTGTGCCGCCAGAAATTCTACTCAGGGTTCGAACACACAGCTCTCGAGGTGGCTTGCCGTGAGGTGAAGCAGAGTCCAGACCTCGAGGAGATTTTCAAATCATACATTCCGCATAGCTTGAGCACTCACAAACCAGAAGATCACCAGTTTAAAGGCGCAATGTCTCGTTATCAAGACTATGCTGCAATATCAGCCGCTTAAAATTTGAATCCAATCCCTAATTATCTCATAGATTTGTTTTGTTTGTTTTTTTAGAAGCTTTTATTGTTGTGTGTGTGATATCAGTGTTTGTTTAGGTTATTCTTTTGTATGTGCTCTTTGGTAACTTGTAACTTTGTAACTTTGTAAGCTACCTTTTAATCATCAACATTAATCTGTCTTTTGAAATGTTCTAATCAAAATCTAAAAAGACCAAAGAAAATATATTTCTTCTACTGCCATTGCTAATAGAAACTGAATCCGGTTGGTTCATCAGATCACCAAGACAAACAATCAATTTACGATTTCTAGATTTCTTTTTTCGAAACTTATAAATGTTTGGAAGATTATTCAAACGAGAATATATGTTTGCGTTTACGCTTCTTAGTTAATATTTACAATTTTTGTTTAATCAAATAGTAACCGCAAACATAATTCGATATTAGATGAAAACAATATAAGGTTTATATATCACTTTGAGTTAGTAAGAGACAAAAAAAAAAAAAAAAACTAAAAAAATCAACAATTTTTGCAGTCGATAACTGGCTCTAGGACGAGGGTGAAGTCCACATTCCAAGTATAGATGAATAACTTGGAGACTCACTAACGATTGAACAAGGGTTAAAGAAATATTTTGATAGGGGATTTACAAATTTATATATACTTATCACCGGTTCATATCCCAAAATTGAATAATCCAAAATAAATCAATAAACTATTGACACACAATTGATATTCGAATTCTAGAGACACCCTGTTAAATATCACTTACTGGCTTGTCTCGCTATCAAGACTCATCAGCAATATTAGCCGCTTGACTTTGTAAAACTATCTCATTCTCTTGTTGTCGTTAGATTTAGTTAATTTTTTGGTTTAGAAACTTCAACAAGTATGTAATTAGGGTTTAGTTCTTATCAATTGCATTATGCCACATTCTGTTTTCTTTAACTGTTGTAACTTGTATAAAATGTTCTTTAAACACATATACATCACCTTCACAACTTTATCTTTGTACATCGAATTGAAATGTTGTAATCAAAATTCAAAAAGACAAAAGATTTACGAAAACGAATGAATGGAATGAAAATATTTTTTTTTATCTCATAAGCTATATATCCGTTTTGGTCCCGTCGATAAAGGAGAAGGAATGTCTTCCGGGGCCCGGACTGGCTTCACCCACCGGCCGGTCTTCTTGTTAATGATCAGACCCTTATGTGCCACTTGGTACCAACACTCAGGTATTCTTAGATGATCCAATAACATATCTGTGCTCTTGTTCACTGACGCAACGTCTCTCCTGGCGTTAACCCTAAACCCTGATTTGTTGCGGTGGAAGCCATCTAAAACATGGAGATACACCTCGAGGTTATGAGACCCCGCTAAGTCCGAATCGCGTTTTACGTACGGAGAACTGAATACATCGAGCTTAAGCTGCGTTCCGACGTGCCTGTAGACCCAATTTAGCCTGGACGTTATGGGGTTGAGTTTGTTTAGAACCTTGTTGAACACGATACCAGGAAGCTTAGGGACAATGTCTTGCTTGTTCACCACACGCAAGACCTTAACACCTAAACTGTTTAGCCTTTCCTTGAATGCCAAGTTACCTACTCTCGGCGCACCAAACGAGATCACAGAAACGTTACCAGATAACGCCGGGACATCTCTGGCGGCCTCGTAAGCGTTCATAAGCGCCAATGCGCCTCCAAGGCTATGACCGGTGATAGTTAAGCTCACCTCTTCGCCTCTATCCTTAAAAAACTTCACTAACCGCTTCACTTCCTCCATCGTCTGCTCAGATGCACTTTCTTTATTGTACCTTGTGAGCTCGCTTTTGGAGTTGTAGATGCTGAAAAACCCGCTTTGCACCTTGACCACATTCTTGCCATGTTCACCTTCACAATCGAAGGGCTCTTTACTAGTTCTAAGATCCATGAACCATTCAGTAGGAGTCACGGTTCCACGCCACGCCACAACAATGTCTCTCCGACCGATCCTCAAGGACTCTCTGTCTCCACTAACAGCGACAAAACCCATCCAGTTCGAGTCTTTGCTCCATGTCTCTCCCAGAGTTGAGCTTAAGAACCACTGAGGGACATCGACATGAGACATGGCGTAGATGTATTTGGTTACCTTGTAACCATGTCTTGTTAAACCAAGCTCCTCAAAGAGTTTGTTTCTGTTGTATCTACAGCTTCCGCAGAATTCAGATAAAGGATCAAAATCAAGAGAATCATAGACTGATTCTACGAATTCTCCATATTTGGTTATTTCTCTCCTAAGCCATGGATGTAATGGATCAAGAACATTCTCCCAGTTTTTGGAACCGTGAGTCTCACGCCACATTTTGGATATGTTTTCCCTTGGACACGCAGCTGGAGTCATCAGATCACCGCGGTCGAGAAAATCCGCGGCTGAATACTTCGGAAGCTGAAGTAGAAACGCCAGCGATTTGGTCGAGTCGTTGGAGATTTTGCAGATCTTCCGGGCCACTTGAGCAAAATCTTGTTCTTGATTTCGTGATTTCACGTGTGTGAGGGGTTTCGTGGTTGAGAAGAAACTCGGAAGGTGTGACCTTAACCGGATCTTGATAGACTTCCATGTTAGCTTCAGCTTCTGCTTCAGTCTCCAGGCCCATTTTGTTCTTCTTCTTCTTAGCTTTCTCAATGGAGTTTTGACCAGTGACTTCTCCATTTCTGAGTATATTGATCAGGTTGATGATGATGATTATAAAAGTTGTGATGTGTTGTAGCAAGAAGGAGATCGATGTATTTTGGAATTGATCTCTATGTGTTACTATATATATATGAAGAAATTGTATATGATCACACGCGCATATGCAACTTCTGGGAAGATTCTTAAATGCATAGATGAAGAATAATGAATGTTTGACCCGGTCTAACTTATTACATTCTTCGGTGCGGTCCGTGCGGACATTGATTGCCGGTATAGTACTCGGTTTAGCTTTAAATGTGAGAAAGCGCAAGTTGTTGCTATGTGCTAATAAACTCAGAATCCCGGTTCAGCTAAACCATATCAAACAACTCGATCTATATTAAATTAACTATTAGAAATCTTCTCTTGGAAACTAAACACATCTCTAATTTTCTCTAATTAGTTGGTCAAAGTAATAACAAAATGCCCTGTTGAAATCTTCTTACAATTTATTATTTGGCAGCTTGAGGATTTGAATAATTAGGGCTGCTCTATATGCAATACAAGAACAAGAGTCTACTGTGTCGGCTTTGGCGTTAGGTTATATAATTCCAATTAACTTCCTAATAACGGGTCCACTCTTTGATAATTTACAACTTATAAATATTATATATATGGATACGAACATTTACATAAAAAAGCACACATATCTATTATATATATTGAATATATGTAAGGATATTAGAATGGGATTTCAGACCAACCGTTTGACTTAATTGACAGAAAATTAATCTTAAATTATGGAGATACCGGGAAAATTAATCTCTCGCTTCGTCCTCTTGGTAACACAAGCAACAAGCCGTAGAAGATGTTCATGCTCCAAGAAACCAGTCTAACTCTGGTTGGGAGTCTGTCTTGATGGGCAAGCCACATGTTAAAAAGGCATGTGTTTGGCACTGCTCCCTTGAACCAGATTAAGAAAGTTTAATCTTTTATCCTAATACAACTTGAACATTCATTTAAACTGCATTGTTCTTGTGGATTTAATCAAGTTGATTGTGGATGAAAGTTTTAAGCTGTATTTAAAATAGACAGAAAACCGGTTGACCAAATAGTTCATTTTGCGATTGGTTAAAACTCTTCAAAATTCACCAGAGGTTAAAGAATTGACTAACGCTCGAAAGTGTTCTTCAACGGCAAGTTCGTCCACACGTCAATGACTCGAATGATATGATATCCTTTTTCATTCTCAGCTTTACCCCTCGTTTCGTGAAGATTTTACGAAAGTACCACTAACCTTACACTAGCTCTTTCCGAAAAACCTCATTACAAAAATGTACAAAGGCAACAACCAAACTCACTCCTCAATAAATGGGCCACAAGTGAAGCCCAACTAAGAAATGTTTCGGAAACAAAATCTGCCGGTTTGATATGATACGTCAGCCTTATCCAGATTTCAAACTGCCAATAGCCACTCAACACGTCAGCAAGGAGTAACCAAAACAGAATCCATTTCTGTGATCGCCAAAGCCACACGTTGATTCTTGGCTAAATCATTTTAAAGACAAATAAGAAGAAAAAACTGCTAGAATCAAAATTAAAAATAAGGATCGTACTAGTAGGAGCGAAGAAAATGGCGAGCACTGTGATGACTACACTGCCTCAGTTCAATGGTCTTCGAGCCAGCAAGATCTCTGCAGCTCCAGTTCAAGGCTTGGTTTGTAATTTTCATTTTTCTTAAATTTCAGTTTCAGATTGTAATATGTGATTTGATCTTCTATACACTTAAGAAACTTACAAGCCTTTTTTACAAAAATAAATAGAAATTTTGGGGGTAAATTTTGTGCTTGATTATTATATGTTTTAATGGCAAATTCATTGGAGAATTATATATCATATTGGAAGAAAAAGAAATTTGTAATTTTTTATTTTTTTTATTTTTCTTTCTTTTAAAATCTCCCAGGCAACTGTTCAGCCCATGAGACGCAAGGGAAATGGAGCTTTGGGTGCAAAGTGTGACTTCATTGGCTCATCAACAAATCTGGTAACTAAAAAAAGAAAAAAGAAATGAATGTTTTATTAAGTTGAAGTAATAATTGATTGTACGCTTTAATTAGGTAATGGTAACGTCGACGACACTGATGCTGTTCGCGGGGAGATTCGGACTTGCACCATCAGCCAATAGGAAGGCGACAGCTGGACTTAAGCTGGAGGCACGTGACTCGGGTCTACAAACCGGTGACCCAGCCGGGTTCACTCTCGCCGACACGTTGGCTTGTGGCACCGTTGGTCATATCATCGGAGTCGGAGTTGTCCTTGGCCTCAAAAACATCGGTGCTATTTAAACTTATTATTTGTATTTGTAAAATTTTAGATTTTTTTATCTCAAGACCTTGAGGGGAGATCTAATGAATTTTACAAGTATTTGTGTTCGTAATGTTTGTATCTCATCAATTTCTCTTTAAAATGTGGTAACAATTACAACGACCGCATGTTCAAGTATGTGAGCCGAAAGCATTGTCTAATAGAAAACACCACTAGGTTTTAGAAATTTTACTTAAGCTTACTACATGTACGTTATAATTGTAAATATTATGTTCAAAGTGGATACAAGTTTGCTTCTAATCTTCCCAAGAACCTGAGCAATTGTATTTCCTTTGGAAAAAGACTTTGGTCTCAAGTATGGAAGGTCAAAACAGTTCCTACTAAAATCTAACTTGGTTATTGATTGGTCAGCTCTGCTCTGGCAAAGTTGAGGAGAACCTTGTGTATATTTGCTATGATGATAATATTTAATGGATCATGAGTAATAAGTGGATCCAGACCTTGTACATCCAGTGTGTTGGAAAAACTTCCACAAACATTCCTAAAATAGGCTTTTACTAGTAACACTATCGAGGATCATCTTTGAAGATGCAGCTTCCTAGGGTGTTTCGCAAAGTAGTATATTGGACTAGTATAAGAAATGATATAAGATGCTATACTGACGATGAGTTCGAATACTGAGATCCTAGTATGAGCCAGAAAAAGGAAAAGGAGAAAACTATTGTAGTAATACGAGATAGGCCCAAGCATGATAAGGCCTAGGCCCATAAAGACAATGGTAGAATGAAACAAATTTTCCTTGGAAACTTGGGAAAAGACGACTTGTGTGTCTTCGATACTTCCACCCATGTGATGTGAGAATCGATAAAGAATCAATGAGTACTATTTCATACTAGTAATCTTCTTCTTTTTTTTTTTTTAAGTTAAATAGTGCACGTGCAAAGTGGATACATCTGGATTCAAAGTCGGATCTACGTCGAGGCGTTTCTACTTTCTAAGATCTTAGCGAGGAATAAAAAGGCTTTGGCCAATATGTAATACATTTTTTTTTTAGCTGACACGATTAGAAGAACTGAATATACATAACTGAAATTTAAACCCAGAAAATAAGTCAACTAAACTGAATCTGACGAATGTTGTTTTTGTTTTCTTTGGAATTATTACTATCAAAATGTAGAAAGAGACAAAATTTGTCTGAGTAGAGCATTAAAATCGAATGCAGGAATTGCCAAAAAAAAAAAGAAAAAAAGAAGAAAAGCGAAAATAACAAAGAAACTTGTACTTGTATCGTAGCATTTTAGTTTTGTCGGAACCTTCTCTTATTAACAACTGCGTCATCTTTATGGATCAATGATTTGACACAAATAAAAAAGTGGGTATGTAATTGAGACCACATAACAGGTATGGTGTGTATCGCGAGTTGATTTATTCTCTATTGGTAAAAAAAAAAAATCTCTCTTTTCTTTTGGAGATAAATAATCGTTATTTGATTTTTTTTTTTTTAAAAAAAATTTCTAATAAATGATAATTTACCTATGTAGGTCCGCCAAAAAATTCATTAAAGACTAGAATATCAGCATTGGTAAAATATATTATGAACATCAGAATTGTAATATATATTAAGAAAAATATCACATAATAGAATAGAATATAATTTAATTATAAGATGAATATTTTTGTAAAACAGTTTTTGTTTGGAAGGAAACAGAAGTAAAGCAAATCATTTTGAGTAGAATGCATAAATGGCAGACTACTTGGTTAGACTGCTACTATTATGTACTTAGAAAAGTTGTGTTTATAGTTTAAGATGATGTCATTGAGAAAATGTAAGTAAGATTATAAAATTCAGAATAAGTAGTGATTATTACTTATGATTTGACTTTTATGTCTCTCTCTCTCTCTCTCTCTCTCTCTCTCTCTCTCTCTCTCTCTCTCTCTCTCTCTCTCTCTCTCTCTCCATATATATATATAAGGAATTTCCATCGCAAGTTGTAAGCAGTGACGCATCGTTTTTGCTCCCTCCCTCAATATCTCAATCTCCTCTCTCTCAAAGAAAAACTCTTTTGAGACAGAAATCCTCAAATCTCCGGCAAAAATTTCTCTCTCGCCTCTTTGACTTCGGAGGTTTCAATTTCTCCTTTTTCTCTGCGTTTACCTGTAAAGCAGGATAAGTTTGTAGCAGTCCAATCGATTTCGTGCTTGTTACGAGATTTCTTCTTATTGCTCTTCATTTCCGAGAAAGCATGTTCTGATTCTGATTTGTTTTTTTTTTTCTTTTTTTTTCTGGGAATAGAAACTTGGGTGGTTATCATCTTCGATTGGTGATATTTTTTGTACGTTTCCGAGGATCAATGGTTAAACCTTTTTCTTTTTTATTGGAAGGGAAGCTAACTTTTTGGTGCTCGTCTCTGTTTGCCCTTTTTGATGATTCAGGGGATAAAAAGTTTGCCTCCACTAAAATGATAAAAAGCTTTTCCAGCATAAAGTGGATAAAAAGTTCGTCTTTTTTTTTCGTTTTTATCCCCACACCACTCATCGAGTACATAGTAATATAATTGATTTCTTTTTCCCTGTAGCTAAAAGTTTCATATTCTCAGTTGTCAAAGTCACTATGTTTCTTTCTTTTTGCAGATTTAGAGGATTATTAGTTACTTGTGATGTGCAGTACCTGAGTGGATATAACTTTGGAAGCGAAGGGGGCCTTTTTTTAACTGAGGAAGAAGATGGGTTTTGATCCGTTGGAATGGTACTGCAAGCCGGTGCCGAATGGTGTGTGGACAAAAATGGTGGATTATGCGTTTGGTGCATACACGCCTTGTGCTATTGACTCTTTTGTGCTTGGTATCTCTCATCTGCTTCTGTTGATTCTGTGCCTTTCCCGCATTTGGCTCATCGCAAAGGATCACAAAGTCAATAAGTTCTGCTTGAGGTCAAAATGGTATAACTATTTGCTGGCTCTGTTGGCTGCTTATAGTACTGCCGAGCCTTTGTTTAGATTGGCCTTGAGGATCTCAATCTTGGATTTGGATGGAGCTGGGTTTCCTCCGTATGAGGTGTGTCATCCTTACTTACTTTTCCTACGCTTTGCTTTTTTTTGGGTGTTGTTCTTCTTCTGTATTTTTGGCCTCAAAGATGCTGTTTTCTGTGTTCAGGCGTTCATGTTGGCTCTTGAAGCTTTTGCTTGGGGTTCTGCATTGGTCATGACTGTTGTTGAAACTAAAACATATATCCATGAACTTCGTTGGTATGTCAGATTTGCTGTCATTTATGCTCTTGTGGGAGACATGGTGTTGTTAAATCTTGTTCTCTCAGTCAAGGAGTACTATGGCAGGTTGGTATATTTGCAATCTATATATAGTTTATGCAAGTTCGGTACCTTGGTCTGGCAACATGAACTTATATGCTTCATGTTTGTTTTTTTTTTTGATTTTTGATTTTTGATTTTTTGTTTTTTGCAGTTTCAAACTCTATCTTTACATCAGCGAGGTGGCAGTTCAGGTTTGCACATTGAGACTCCTTTTTGCATTCTTTAAACTTCTCTTTACCATGTGTTGTATCTATATCAGATTGTAGATGATACACTTGTCTTATGAGAATGACGTAGAGGGTGACTTTTTGATCCAGGTTGCATTTGGGACTCTCTTGTTTGTGTATTTCCCTAATTTGGATCCTTACGCTGGTTACACACCAGTGCGGACTGAAACCTCAGAGGATTACGAGTATGAAGAGCTTCCTGGAGGAGAACAAATATGTCCTGAGAGGCATGCAAATTTATTTGACAGTAGGTCACTCTACGTACTTCTCATTTCCGTCCTGTGGATTTGGTTATGTATATTCTTTTCTCTTTTATTGTGAAAACCACCACAGCATCTCTTGTCTCTGCTCTGTACTTACTACTTACCTGAGTTGGTATTTCTTCAGAGTTTAAACATTTCCTCTGTTAATTTCTTTGTAGTGTGAATAGTTAAGACCCGATCATGAAAATTGTTTCTGCATTTTACAGAATGAGTTCTCCTCCAGTTCTCCCTAGAAATGAACCTAGGAAAACTGGATTGTGACTGTGAGACCGAAGTCTTTGCTTAGTGATCATCACTTTGACCGAGCTGCAACATTTGACTATTTAGTACCTTCTTTCCAATATCTGTTTCCCCACAGGAATCTTCTTCTCATGGTTGAATCCATTGATGACTCTGGGATCAAAACGGCCTCTCACAGAGAAGGATGTGTGGCATCTGGACACATGGGATCGAACTGAAACGCTCATGAGGAGGTATTTTTAATATTTGATATATAATGACTGTTCTCATACTGTCTACGACTGGCGTGGTTGTGTGATATATTTTTATCTTTTATTCTTTAGCTTCCAGATGTCCTGGGAGAAGGAACTAGAAAAGCCCAAACCGTGGCTCTTGAGAGCACTGAACAATAGCCTTGGAGGAAGGTAAAGAGACAAACATCTTTGTAGTCATGTGGTCTCATCTCTTTGGATTGATTGGTTGTTTAGGTTTTGACATGATGTGTGATTTTCTAAAAAAAACATCTGGTTGTAATAGTATAATGCATTAGGAATAACTAGAAGCTGAAAAACCTCTTACGGCTGTGAGTTCCAAGTATGCATTTTGAATCGAATAACATATCTGTTACTTTTCTTGTCACAATCTGCCTTACATATGTTTCATCCTTATGGACTGTGTCTTATGGAAACCTGCTTCTGCATTTTGTAGGTTTTGGTGGGGTGGGTTCTGGAAGGTAATATTTTTTATAATATAGATGGTTTCAGAGGTCTTATATTTCGTTATTGGTGTGTTTTGTAACTGCTTAACCAAGTGTTTTGACATTTTAATCTAAATTGTATCACAGATTGGAAATGACTGTTCACAATTCGTGGGGCCTCTTCTACTGAATGAACTATTAAAGGTTTGTTTCCTTCCCTTTTTTTTTTTCAGCAGTGCACGCCGTGCTTGAACCTATTTAACACATGAATGGTGAGATGGATACATATTCGACTGGCCAAAATTAGTATTCAAACGTTCTTGGTAGATTCAAAATCAAATCGTCCTTTGAAGATTATTTTCTGATTATGTCTCACAATGTTGTCTTAAAACTTTCTGCAGTCAATGCAACTTAATGAACCAGCCTGGATAGGTTACATCTATGCAATCTCAATCTTTGTTGGAGTGGTATGCTACAAATTCCTTTTCTCCTCTGCCTGTTTCAATCTCTTGCATGGAATTCAGATGAATATGTTTATTACATTCTCAAATATTGGTCTGAAGCAAATCTTGGAGATTTTTTTGTCTTTGTATTTTTTTTATTACTTTTGTCTGTGAAGGGGTTTTGTTTAATGTAATTTAAGGTACGACTTTGACAAATGATTTCCTAGCGCTTGATGACAATTTCAGGTATTGGGGGTTCTATGTGAAGCTCAATATTTCCAAAATGTGATGCGTGTTGGTTACCGGCTAAGGTCTGCATTGGTAAGCTGAAGTTTCACGTCAACTTTCTTTTGCTACTTTTGATGCAAAAACTGTGCTACTGTGTTTGCTAAAAGTTATTGCAGATGATTTTGAATGTTTCTTTCTGCTGATGACTTCCTTCCTTGTTAGATTGCTGCTGTCTTCCGAAAGTCGCTGAGGCTGACTAATGAGGGCCGGAAGAAGTTTCAGACAGGAAAAATAACAAACTTAATGACGACTGATGCTGAGTCGCTTCAGGTGTATATCTTTGTTACCTTTTCAGTCTTTAGCTTTGTCTGCTTCTGGAATTCATGAATTGTTATTTCATTTTGGACATCATTGTTCTTTTGTTGCGGTTGTAGGAGTTGGGTTTTCCTTTCTTCACCAATAAATACCAATTAATTTGCTTGATAGGCTGTTCATTTTTCTAAAGTTCTTCCTATTTGTGACAGCAAATTTGCCAATCACTTCATACCATGTGGTCGGCGCCATTTCGTATAATTATATCACTGGTTCTCCTCTATCAACAATTGGGTGTTGCCTCTCTCATAGGCGCATTGTTTCTGGTCCTTATGTTCCCTATACAGGTCCGTAAATCTATGTTCCTCTGTATGTTGTTTTGCTTTTGTGTGCTTCTTTCTCATCTGTTTCCCGATTGTCTCTGCTTCTCTCCTCAAACTCATCTGTCTTTCAGTTCAATGACAATGATTCGTTTTCTTTATTTTTTTGTTGAAACAGACTGTTATTATAAGCAAAACACAGAAATTAACAAAAGAAGGGTTGCAGCGTACTGACAAGAGAATTGGCCTAATGAATGAAGTTTTAGCTGCAATGGATACAGTGAAGTACGATACTATGATTACACTGGAACCTGATCTATATTTTTTGCATGGTTGGACGTTTGAGGCAATGCTTGACTCACTAAACCAAAAATAAATACTGTAGGTGCTATGCTTGGGAAAATAGTTTTCAGTCCAAGGTTCAAACTTTACGTGATGATGAATTATCTTGGTTCCGTAAAGCACAACTTCTGTCAGCGGTATGGTTTAAGCGCATTACTGTATTTTCAATTTTCTCTTTTCATGGTAAATCTCTGACTCATTCTTGGTCTTCCATTTGTTCTGCAGTTCAATATGTTCATACTAAACAGCATTCCTGTTTTCGTGACTGTTGTTTCATTTGGTGTGTTCTCATTGCTTGGAGGAGATCTGACACCTGCAAGAGCGTTTACGGCCCTTTCTCTATTTTCTGTGCTTCGCTTTCCTTTATTCATGCTTCCAAACATTATCACTCAGGTGATTTCTTGCACCATGTTTTCATTTCTGGTGCTGAATAACATAGCATCATTTGTAATGATTGCTCTTAATTGTTCTTTCTATTTTCCATCCCTACCTCTTTTTCTAGACCAGTCATTGTCATAAGTAACTTGTTTCTAGATGCTGACCATGTTTTACTTTTGTAGGTGGTAAATGCTAAAGTATCCTTAAACCGTTTGGAGGAGGTTTTATCGACGGAAGAGAGGATTCTCTTACCAAATCCTCCCATTGAACCTGGACAGCCAGCTATTTCAATAAGGAATGGATACTTCTCCTGGGATTCAAAGGTTTCATTGATCTATCTTATCCCATGTTCCTTACCTCTTTTACTTTCTTTCATTTCCATATTGTCATTGAGGTACAAAAAATGAGCCACCAATATACATATGCAGGCGGATAGGCCAACCTTGTCAAATATCAACTTGGATGTACCTCTTGGCAGCCTAGTTGCAGTAGTTGGCAGTACAGGAGAAGGAAAAACCTCCCTGATATCTGCTATGCTTGGGGAACTTCCAGCAATATCTGAAGCGACTGTTACTCTTAGAGGTTCAGTCGCTTATGTTCCCCAAGTTTCATGGATCTTTAACGCAACAGTAGGTTCTTATATGCTTCTGTTTTATAGTATGGTTTTCACTGTGACGTTTTCAAATTCTCTCTTGACATAATATTAAGTTTTTAATATATGTATCTATATGTTTTCTATACAATGGTATGTGCTTTTAGGTATGTCCGCATGCAGATTCTGAATAGTTTCACTAGTTTCGCTAGTAGTTAATATTAAGCAATTCTGAGCTGTTGATTGTGAATTACATTGTGTAGGTACGTGACAATATATTGTTTGGTGCTCCTTTTGACCAAGAAAAATATGAAAGGGTGATTGATGTGACTGCACTGAGACATGACCTTGAGTTACTGCCTGTAAGTTTCGTTACGAGAAACGAATATTATAATTTCCTGGTGCTATGTACAATCAGAAAAATTGAAGAGCATCGATTCCTTTGGTAGCATGAATCTCTCTTTTCTAGTTCTCAGGTATCTAAGTTTGTTTCCTGTTCTTTCTCTTGATTAATAGGGTGGTGATCTCACGGAGATTGGAGAAAGGGGTGTTAACATAAGCGGGGGACAAAAACAGAGGGTTTCTATGGCTAGGGCCGTCTACTCAAATTCAGATGTGTGCATATTAGATGATCCATTAAGTGCCCTTGATGCACATGTTGGTCAGCAGGTAAACCAGCCATAGGCTCTTTTGGATAGCACGATACTTTGTTTTCTTTCAGGTTTTTCAAATCTTGGACTCTAACGTTTTTGTTCTTCGTTCTGAATGGATATTCTGCTTCTTGTTTGTCACATATCTCTTCCTTATAACTGCTTTTGAGCAAACACTGGTATCTGATCTTTGAAACTGGTTGTTGTAGGTTTTTGAAAAATGTATTAAAAGAGAACTAGCGCACAAAACGAGAGTTCTTGTTACAAACCAGCTCCACTTCCTATCACAAGTGGATAAAATTCTACTTGTCCATGAGGGAACAGTAAAAGAGGAGGGAACATATGATGAATTATCCCATAGTGGCCCATTGTTCCAGAGGTTAATGGAAAATGCTGGGAAGGTTGAAGAATATTCAGAAGAAAATGGAGAAGCTGAAGCAGATCAAACGTCTGTAAAACCAGTTGAGAACGGCAACACTAATAATCTGCAGAAGGATGACATCGAGACAAAGAAATCCAAAGAAGGAAACTCTGTGCTCGTTAAGCGTGAAGAACGTGAAACTGGAGTTGTGAGTTGGAAAGTCTTGAAGAGGTACGTTGGCTTTCGGATTTTTGCTCTTTCTTTTTGTGTTGTTTTAGTTTATTGTTGTAAATATCCATAAAATGTGAATTCACCTGTGGCGTTTTACTACAAAATGGACATCTATTGTTAACTTCGTCTCTTCATGTTTTCTTGCTAAGCTTCGTATTTAAAGGCCACTGTAATGACTATTGAGGTGTTACCATGTTCCAGGTACCAGGATGCACTTGGAGGTGGATGGGTGGTGATGATGCTCCTTCTATGCTACGTCTTGACTCAAGTATTTCGAGTGTCAAGCAGCACTTGGTTGAGTGAGTGGACTGATGCAGGAACGCCAAAGAGTCATGGACCCCTCTTCTATAATATTATCTATGCGATTCTTTCGTTTGGACAGGTATGGGTTGCATTTGGTAAATGATTTGAGTCCGTATCTCAAAGAACGTGCACCATGTTTCTTCTGTGCCACGTTATCGAGAAAACAAAATGGAGAAGAAAAAGATACAGAGAGGAAAGTTTTTGTATGCTGAGACTTATTTCTTCTTGGTTTCAGGTCTTTGTGACGTTGGTCAATTCATATTGGTTGATAATGGCCAGTCTTTATGCAGCTAAAAAGATGCATGATGCTATGCTTGGTTCCATACTAAGGGCTCCAATGGTCTTCTTTCAAACCAATCCATTAGGACGGATAATCAATCGATTCGCAAAAGATATGGGTGATATTGATCGAACTGTGGCAGTCTTTGTAAACATGTTTATGGGTTCAATCGCACAGCTTCTTTCAACTATTATCTTGATTGGCATTGTCAGCACTCTGTCCCTGTGGGCTATCATGCCCCTCTTGGTCGTGTTTTATGGAGCTTATCTCTACTACCAGGTAACATACCTTTTAAACGCAATGCTTTCTCAATTCCTAGAAAACTGTGACCAAAAAGAATACTAATAGTGTTAAGTCTTCTATTTTACTTTGCATTGTTCACATGAGACTTGGAGTTTTTTTCTAATGATTTTGCTCGTCTTTGGTGCTTCAGTTCTCTACTCTTGTCCCAACCATATGCGTTGTGTGCTTAAACCGTTCTTTCCTTATTGTAGAACACATCTCGTGAAGTCAAACGTATGGATTCCGTTTCAAGATCACCCGTTTATGCTCAATTTGGAGAAGCATTGAATGGACTATCAAGTATCCGTGCTTATAAAGCATATGACAGGATGGCTGAAATAAACGGAAGATCAATGGATAATAACATCAGATTCACGCTTGTAAACATGGGTGCAAATCGGTGGCTGGGAATCCGTTTGGAAGTTCTGGGAGGTCTCATGGTTTGGTTGACTGCGTCATTAGCGGTCATGCAGAATGGAAAGGCAGAGAACCAACAAGCATTTGCATCTACTATGGGTTTGCTTCTTAGTTACGCTTTAAGTATTACAAGCTCTTTAACAGCTGTTCTGAGACTCGCGAGTCTAGCTGAGAATAGTTTAAACTCGGTTGAGCGTGTTGGAAATTATATTGAGATACCATCAGAGGCTCCATTGGTCATTGAAAACAACCGTCCACCTCCTGGATGGCCATCATCTGGATCCATTAAATTCGAAGATGTTGTTCTTCGTTACCGCCCTGAGTTACCTCCTGTGCTTCATGGGGTTTCATTCTTCATTTCTCCAATGGATAAAGTAGGAATTGTTGGAAGGACTGGTGCTGGGAAATCAAGCCTCTTGAATGCCTTATTCCGGATTGTGGAACTCGAAAAAGGAAGGATCTTGGTCGATGAATGCGACATCGGAAAACTTGGACTGATGGACCTACGTAAAGTGCTCGGAATTATACCACAAGCGCCTGTTCTTTTCTCAGGTATATCTCCCATTGCTTCTGGTATTTATCCTCTTACAAAAGTCGATAACTGATGTGTCATCATTAATTATCTAGGTACTGTGAGATTCAATCTCGACCCATTTAGTGAACACAATGACGCCGATCTTTGGGAATCTCTTGAGAGGGCACACTTGAAAGATACTATCCGAAGAAATCCTCTTGGTCTTGATGCTGAGGTACTTAGTTTAAGAGTTCCTCTTTTTAGAGTCTCTTGTGCTCAGTACTAACTCTGTCTTTTTGGTCAGGTATCTGAGGCAGGAGAAAATTTTAGTGTTGGACAGAGACAGTTGTTGAGTCTTGCACGTGCATTGTTGCGAAGATCTAAGATACTTGTTCTTGATGAAGCAACTGCTGCTGTTGATGTTAGAACTGATGTTCTCATCCAAAAGACCATCCGAGAAGAATTCAAGTCATGCACGATGCTAATCATCGCTCATCGTCTCAATACTATCATCGACTGTGACAAAGTTCTCGTTCTTGATTCTGGAAAAGTACGCACACCTCATATTCAATTTGAGATTTGCTTTATGTCTTTAGCTATTATAAATTGATATTCCCACCTCAGGTTCAGGAATTCAGTACACCAGAGAATCTTCTTTCAAACAGAGAAAGTTCATTCTCGAAGATGGTTCAAAGTACAGGAGCTGCAAATGCTGAGTACTTGCGTAGTCTAGTGCTTGAAAACAAACGTACAAGCGATGCCAATGATGATTCATCACAACCTTTAGAAGGTCAGAAGAAATGGCAAGCTTCTTCTCGTTGGGCTGCAGCTGCTCAATTTGCTTTGGCTGTGAGCCTCACTTCATCTCACAACGACCTTCAAAGCCTTGAAATCGAGGATGATAACAGCATTTTGAAGAGAACAAAAGACGCCGTAGTCACTCTACGCAGTGTTCTCGAAGGGAAACACGATAAAGAGATTGACGAGTCTCTTACCCAAAATGATATCTCTAGAGAGCGTTGGTGGCCATCTCTTTACAAAATGGTCGAAGGTAACGTTGTTTTTAAGATCTCTCTGCTACTACATAGAGAAGGTTTGAAGTTTCTAGATCTTATATTTTGTGTATACACACTTTCAGGGCTTGCGGTGATGAGCAGATTGGCGAAGAACCGAATGCAACACTCGGATTACAATTTAGAGGGGAGATCGTTTGACTGGGACAATGTCGAGATGTAGACGAAGGAAGGCTTACATTACTTCACCTGATCTCATTTTGATGAACTTTTCTCTGTGTTTCTTGTTATACACGGAACAAAATGTCCATTTATTGTAGTATAACCATAGGCTACGCTTCTTTCGCAGAGGGAGAGTGTTTGGTTACTGAGACTGTGATATCCAACAATTGGAATTCAATTTTCTGTGTTATTCGATTCATTTCAAATGCAAATTATATAAATACATGACAGAAAGCCAAAGACCAAAATAATTTGAGTCCACGTATGAAAATGAAACGTTGTGTTCCTTACCAATGTTTATATGCTCAATAAAGGATAACAACAAATCTCGTTTCATTCATTTCTTTTTTATAGGAAGAATGGTGATTGCTCTAAGAAGATTGAAACAAAAAAGATTATCATTTTTGTTTCTAGAATGGGGACAAAATTTACTTAATATATTTTATAAAATTTATGAATAATCTTAGATTTATTCGAAGCAATGGAAACTGAAACAAAATTAAACTTACAAAACTGTTTAATTTATAGTATATTCTTTAGTTTTATTGGTGGACATTAGTTATTTTAACTTTTTTAATCAAAGAGAACTCTGTTTTTTTTTTTTGGCTTTAAAGGTAAATATATTAAAACCAAAACGTCATTTTTACAGCGGAAAGAAGTAAATAATTATAAGAGAAGAATAACCTTAAGGAAGAGAGGCTTAAGAAGAGTAAAGGTGGTTGCCTCATTAAAACCCCGTGAAAAAAAACCAAGTAAGGTAAAAGAGTACAGCCGAAGGAATCAACGAGAAAACCTAAAGGTTGGACCATGAAATTGGAGACCAAACCAAGATTCCAACAATGAAGGAGAGTCGCTGGAGACAGAAGGGAGAAAAGCGAGTAGCTTGGTCTTGACGGTTGTCTGAATATGCCAAGCAATCTGCGCTGCCGATCTAGAAGAGTTGGTGTGAAGTCTGGAGTTCCTCTCGCGCCAAAGGTGATACACCGTCGCCTGTATAAGCAAGTGAGCGATGAGCCTGAGATGCTTATTGGATGAGGACCGAGGGAGCCACTGCAAAAGAGGAAAAATATTCCGATGAGTAGGAATCATGTGAGTAATAAGTGATAAGAGTGAATAAGAGTAAGAACAAGTGAAGAAGAGATGGTCCCTGTTCTCATCATGAGTGTTGCAGAAGAGGCAAGTTATGGGTGACATAGGGAAGAAGCGACTGATGCGGACTCTTGTGGCTAGTCTATCATGAACCGCCAACCAAGTCACAAAAACATGTTTGGGAATCCTTCTAGAGAACCAAACCTGTTTGTGCCAAACGACATTTGGCGATGGAGGAATTATGGTGAAGATGGTCCTAGACGCGGAGAACCTGGGAGAAGTGTGTGAAGAAGGGAGATCATCTCCGGAGGGACTCCATAAGTAAGTGTCAGTGGTGTTATAGCGAATGAGAGAAGTGAGACTTGGAAGGATTTCTCACAAGAAGGTGATGATCGGATTCCTTGAACGCGGTGAGAGCTTCCAGTGACCTTCGGTGATGACATCTTGAACTGTCTTCTTATAGCGAATGCCAGTGATAATGATTGCCGAGCGGCCAAGCAGAAGGGATAGGAGACCAAAACCTGTCCAATTATCTTGCCAAAAGGAGCAGTGAAAGCCAGAACCAACCCTGCAGTAGATAAAGGAGCGACTGTGCTACGAAGCCTGAAAAACTTCCTCTACATCCAACTTCCGACAAGTTAGGGGTGGTGAGAATCCCAGAGCCTAGCGGTAGGAACGATAACGATGCAAAAGAATGCATCTCTTCTTCCCCCAAGTCATCTCTCTCCTCTTATTTGTTTAAACATATTAAGTTGACTTGCGTCTTTTCAGATCAACAAAATCAAAAGATTTGATGCTAATGTACTTTTAATTAAAGGGTTTAGCTTTTGGGAAATGATTACGATGATTTTGGAAACTTGTTGACGTTGACTGGATCATCAAAAGTCTGCTGTTTTTTAATTCGACTGGTTAAATTTGAGTTGTCGTTTATAGCTTTCCGCTGATGATGGTTGACTTAGTTAGGGGTTTAAATTTGGGCATGAAACTGTAGTGTTGCACAACCTTTTTAACAGTACTCTAAGAAAATGACTTTTGTGTTACCAGTTTGGGTATTCACCAAGATGGGTTTTGAGGCTTTGACTTGGTACTGCAAGCCAGTTGCTGTGAAAATTGATAACTCAGAGCAAATGATCGAACGATTTACGATTGATGATCAAAAACATACACCACTAGCTTCTTTATATAGAGAAGCTTATTAAAAAAACGAACGTTACAAAGTCTAACAACCACCTACAAAGATGGAAACAGCTAATGACTGAGCTCACTCTTTATTCGATCACCTACGACTTCGGCAACTGCTCCTAAAGAACCACACGTCTCTCCTCCACGTGAAGACTTATTATTCCTTGATCTCTCCTCTCCACTGTCTTCTTCCTAAAATCACTGAAACTCTCTGTTACTCTGTTTTATAACAGAGGAACCTGCAACCTCTTTTCCAACATTCCTTCTCTCAAGCTCAATGCTCCTGTCATTAGAGCTTGCTTCAAACTCGTCAACGCCGAGCAACTTCCTCATTTTCTGAAACGTCTCCAACTTCAAATGTTTTGTCATTATGTCTGTGATTTGATCTTGAGTTCCACAATGCACCAAGCTTACTTCCTCCTCCTTAACCAAGTCTCGGAGAAAATGGAATCTGACTTTAATGTGCTTTGTTCTGCCATGGAAGACGGAATTTCTTGACAACTTAATTGTGGAACTGTTATCACAAAAAATCGTCATGCTCCCTTCTTCCTTTTGCTCGATACACTCCAACACCTTCTTCATCCATAGACATTGAGTGGCGCAGATAGATGCTGCAACGTATTCTGCCTCAGTAGTAGACAACGTTACCACCGGCTGTTTCTTTGAGCACCAAGCTACCGCGGCATTACTCATTAGAAATACATCTCCTGAGGTTGACTTGCCGTTGTCTACATCACCTGCAAAGTCACTATCGGTATAGGACTTAAGCTTGCCTTCCCCATCATCTTTATAGTATAAACCCATCTTCAATGTTCCCTTCACATATATTAGGATCCGCTTAGCTGCAAGAAGATGCGGTTCCTTTGGTTGCATCATGAACCAGCTTAAGAAGCATATTGAGAACATGATATCTGGTCTAGTAGCTGTAAGATACATCAGACTACCAATTAGTTGCTTGTATAAAGAAGCATCAATGTACTCCCCTTCCATGTCTCTAGACATCTTCGATCCTGGCACCATAGGATTATTGACAGGATTGCAGGCTTCCATTCCAAAGCGATTTAGTATCTCTGCAGCATACTTCTTTTGACACAAGAAAATTTCATCTTCATTCTGCTTCACTTCTACTCCAAGAAAGTATTTCACCTTTCGCATATCAGACATTTCAAATTCACACTTCATTGATGACTTAAACTCCTCACACATCTTCAAATCATTTCCCATGAATATTAAGTCATCAACGTAAACACTTACAATGGGAATCTTTCCTCCTTCTTGCAGTTTTACGAAAAGTGTGTGTTCGTAATCGCATCTCCTGAAGTTCTCCTTCTCAAAGTACTCCTCTAGCCTGCTGTACCAAGCCCGTAGAGTGCCTTGTTCAACCTATAGACCTTGTTCTCCTCACCTTTCTTCAAGTATCCCTCTGGTTGTTCAACAAACACGGTTTCTTTCAAAATTCCGTGAAGGAAAGCACTTTTCACATCTACCTGATACACACTCCACTTTCTTTTAGCTACCTCTGCTACCAGCAAACGTATGGTGTCCCATCTTGCCACTGGAGCAAAAACTTCATCATAATCAATCCCATGGACTTGTGAGTACCCCTTGGCTACAAGCCCAGCTTTGAACTTGTTTACTTCTCCTTTTTCGTTGAGTTTTGTCTTGAAAACCCATTTGACACCAATTGTTTTAGCTCCTTCTGGTAGATGAACCAACTCCCATGTCTTGTTCTTTTCTATTGATTCAATTTTTGCGTCCATTGCTTCTCTCCATCTAGCTTCTCCAGCCGCTTCCTCATACGTGACTGGATCATCAAGTTCGTTACTTGTAACCAAACACTGCATATCTTCTTCTTCTTCTTCAATTTCTTCTCCACTTACATAATCTTGTAAGTATCTTGGTGGGAATCTTTGTCTCCTTGTTTCCCTTTGTTCTTCACCAATTACTGCAGTCTCAGAGTTATTACCTGCAGTTTCTTCATTGTTTACCTCTTCTGTCTGCGTCTTGGTGTTGTTGTCAGTGTCTGCTTCTTCTTCAATGATCAACTCGTTATCTGTTTCTACAGTTCGGTTTGCTTCCCAATCTCATTCTTGTTCCTCATCGAAAACAGCATCTCGAGTGATAATGAGTTGATTCTTGACTGGATCATACATTTTATAGCTCTTTGAACCTTCACTTAGCCCCAAGAATACACATTTTTGACCTTTTTCATCCAGCTTCAACCGCCTCTGGCTTGGAATATGAGCGTAACCAACGCATCCAAAGACCTTCAAATGCTCAATGTTTGGCTTGTTTCCAGTCCAACATTCTTGTGGAGTCATCTCTTTTACTGCTGAAGTTGGACACCTATTCTGAATGTGAGTTGTCCACACTACGGCATCACCCCAAAAACGCTTAAGAAGTCGCTTTTCAATTAGTAAGCAACGCACCATATTCATGATAGTCTTGTTCTTCCGCTCTGCAACTCCATTTTGTTGTGGGGTGAAAGCGGCAGTGACTTGTCTTCTGATTCCATTTGATGTACAAAATTCGTTGAAGTCCTTAGAGGTGAACTCTCCCCCACGGTCACTTCTTAGCCCTCTAATTTTCATCCCTGTTTCATTCTCCACTGCTGCTTTGAAGTTCTTGAATGATGAGAATGCTTCATCCTTTGTTTCCAACAGATATACCCACGTCTTCCTACTCAAGTCGTCTGTGAAGGTTAGAATATATCTTTTCCCTCATGACGTCTTTGGTGAGATCGGACCACACAAGTATGTATGGATCAACTGCAATTTTTTTGTAGCTCTCCACCTAGCATGCTTTGGGAAGGTCTCTCTATGTTGTTTTCCTTTTGCACACACTTCAAATAGAGTTTCGTTTTTCTCAATTTCGGGAAGTCCCTCAACCATCTTCTTCTTTGATAAAGCTTGTAGACTTTGCTAATTCAAATGTCCAAACCTTTTATGCCAAAGATTTGAATCATTCTCAGTCACCTACAGACAAGACTCTTGAGGCGCTTCTGCTGCTAGCACAAACATTCGGTTAGCTGTCATTGTAGTTTGGATAATTGGTCCAAACTCATTATGATATATCTTGCAGCTCTCATCTCGGATAACGATCGCTAGTTTCCTAACTTGTAGCTGACCCAAGCTCAACAAGTTTGTTTTCAGGTCAGGCACATAGTATACGTTGGGTATAATGTGGCTTCTTCCTTTCAGAATGACTTTGATGCTTCCTTCTCCTTGTACGCTCATTCTTATATTGTTCCCCAGCTTCACCATATGCATCATCTTCTCACTTAGGTCCGTGAACCAGCTACGATCTCCAGTCATATGATTCGAACAACCGGAATCGAGAAACCACACATGATCTCTCTGTGTTTCCTTTTCTTCTACATACGCCATTAACAGAAGCTCTTCCTTTTCATCGAACTCAGCATAATGCGCTTTGTTCTCCCATGTAGGACATTCCGATTGGTAATGTTCCAACTTACGGCATTTAAAACATTCCACCGTTGCTCTGTTACTCCTTCCTCGTCCTCAACTTCCTCGAAAGCTTCCTCGTGCGACACCTCTTCTTCTGATTTCATAGGATACCTTCAGTACTTGTTCTTCCTCTGTATCGACCTTCATGTGTTGCTCTTGGACTAGGAGACTGCTTTGAAGCTCGTCTAAGGTGATGGAGTCGAGATTGTTCGATTCTTCAATGGAACATACCACATAGTTGAACTTTATGGTGAGTGATCTCAGGATCTTTTCTGATATTGTGTTTTCCTTGAGTGTATCTCCATAGCTCCTCATTTTCTTTGCAATGGCGAGTGTTCTGGCGAAGAAACCATTTATGGATTCACCTTCTTTCATTTGCAGTAACTCATATTCCTTTCGAAGAGCCTGCAGTTGTGCTCTCTTAACCTTGCTTGAGCCTTCGAATTTCTGCTTCATACTTTCCCAGATTTGCTTGCTCGTTTCTGTGTTTAGAATCATGTCAAGTATTTCTCTATCAATAGATTGATAAAAAAAGTTCTTGAGCTTGCGGTCTCTGAGTGTTTGATCGTCGAACTGCTTCTACTGCTCCTTTGTGGGAGTAGCGCCTTCACTCCACCCGATTCCATCTTCTATAAGGTCCCAATATTCTTTTGAACGAATGAAAATCTCCATCAGCCGAGCCTAATGGTCATAGTAACCCTCGAATTTTGGTATGCGGGAGTTACAAAACCTTTGGCGTTGCTGTTATCTGCCATTTGTTCTCTCTTATTTCTCTCTTTAAGGTTTGTTCTCTCCTTTTAGTGATGATAGCTCTGATACCAAATGTGAAAATTGATAACTCAGAGCAAATGATCGAACGATTTACAATTGATGATCAAAAACATACACCACTAGCTTCTTTATATAGAGAAGCTTATTAAAAAAAAATGAATGTTACAAAGTCTAACAACCACCTACAAAGATGGAAACAGCTAATGACTGAGCTTAGTCTTTATTCGATCACCTACGACTTCGGCAACTGCTCCTAAAGAACCGCACGTCTCTCTTCCACGTGAAGACTTATTCTTCCTTGATCTCCTCTCCACTGTCTTCTTCCTAAAATCACTGAAACTCTCTGTTACTCTGTTTTATAACAGAGGAACCTGCAACCTCTTTTCCAACAGTTGCTTCATCAAGAACAAGTATCTTAGAACGTTTTTCTTTGTAGAACATTCGTATCAACAGATTCCTAAGATGCTGGACTGAAGACTGACGGAGACGCAAACCGTGGCTTCTCCGAGCACTAAATAATAGCTTTGGTGGAAGGTAAAGGCTGACAATTTGTTTTTAAAACCGTCACTTTAGAGACACACATTATAGATACCGGCACTAAATTTTGTTTTCTATCTTTGTAGATTCTGGTTGGGTGGTATTTTTAAGGTAAAGATACTCGTATTCTGCCTCTCGGTTGGTTAATATAGATCCCAGAAAAGCTCTTGATTGTTATTTTACTCTCAATAATATAGATCCATAGTAATATTCAGTTATTTATTTGACAACCCTCAACCAATTTATAATACATCATGTTTTAGCGTGTTATAGATTGGACATGATCTTTCTCAATTTGTTGGACCGCTTATACTGAGCCATCTATTGCGGGTACGCTTTGTTTCTGCCTAATCCTCACTAAAACAATATTGTATAGTGAGAATTTTGCTGCCTCTATCTCTTTGACTTTGTATGCCCATGCAATATTTAGGACCAGTGCTACTTCAATCTAACTTAAGCAAATCTTTGATCATTTTATGTAGTCAATGCAAGAAGGTGATCCAGCTTGGGTTGGATTTTTGTGAAACTTCCGTTACACTCATTTAGTCATGTTTATTCTCCATCTAATTATGCTAATTTCCTTGTAGGTTGCAGCTATATTCCAAAAATCTTTAAGGCTAACTCATGAAGCTCGCAAGAATTTTGCATCTGGAAAGGTCACAAACATGATAACTGCAAATGCTAATGCACTTCAGGTATAATTAGGCTCACTAATTTTGCACAACTATGGATTTGTAACTGCTAACATAGTCTCCCAATTTTTTCAGCTAATAACAGAACAGCTCCATGGCTTATGCTCAGGTCCCTTTCGCATCATTGTGTCTATGATCTTTCTCTATCAACACCTAGGAGTTGCTTTGGTCTTCGGTTCATTGAATCTTTTTCTCCTAATTCCTCTCCAGGTATGAAGCTTCATTATGTTCTTTTACTTATTTTTGAATTGTACAAGCTGTGGTAATTGCATCATTGTGTCCACCTATTCAGTTGCATCATTACCATTTAGCAGAGTCCCAAAATTACAAGGTGATAGTCTTAGGGCCATGACCAATACGTGTTATAGTACTCTTGGAAATTTGGGCGACATCTTTTGAGGCAGATGCTGATTTTTTTCAAAAGTTATATTGTTCTTTTGGAGGTTAGCAACAATGGTGAAATTAGAAAGAATCACTGTTC
This sequence comes from Streptanthus diversifolius, assembly GCA_039880935.1. Taxonomy (NCBI): domain Eukaryota; kingdom Viridiplantae; phylum Streptophyta; class Magnoliopsida; order Brassicales; family Brassicaceae; genus Streptanthus; species Streptanthus diversifolius. The sequence goes on along the minus strand of JAXGFM010000014.1, from coordinate 22,518,791 downwards.
CTTTACTCTTTAGAGCTTTATACGAAATTCTCTTGGTAATAGTGTATCATTCTCTAGTGATTATATATATATGTTAGAGGACTTCCTAAAATTAATGATCTGCAAAAGAATAAAGATATGACATTCACCTCTCAAAACAGCTTGTAATATGAACAAATAAAATGTTTTGTTAAAAGCTTAATTTTCAAAATCCGTTGTAGTCTAGCTGGTTAGGATACTCGGCTCTCACCCGAGAGACCCGGGTTCGAGTCCCGGCAACGGAGATTTTTTGTTTTTGCTGTCACGTGGCAAGATTATCTCATTAGTTAGTTGTACTTTTTGTGCGTGGCTCCTCGCTTAGCCAAAATTAGAGTATTGACCGCTTGCGAAAGCCGAGGCGTGTAGTGAGTTTGTTTCCCATGTGGCTTAAGAGACTTTCACGCCTTTGTCTAAAAGACAAGCAAATTATGCGACATCTATTAATGATTTTGTTCCGCCTTTGTAAATTGTTTCTTTTTTTACACCTTTTTGTCTGTAGAATACGAGGTCGTTTATCATCATGTATTTTATTTCTTACATACATAATTGAGTGAACACGTAATGCGTTCGCATATATTCAAAATAAAATCCTGGTTAAACTTATTTTATGGTAGACCCGGCTTGTCTATATACATATGACTTGTTCTTAGTACATTTAAACCTGTAGCCCATCTGGTTCAAACTCTGTTGTAGCAATGAAGGCTCTGCAAGAAACTCTTCAAAACCCTATATATATTTAGAATATGGATAACCTAAAAAGTTCATCTATATTTGTGGTATGTCAACAGGTGAAAAAGTCAATGGAAATTTATCAAGGAGAAGTGATGAAGGCTCTGCAAGAGCTAGACGCCATCCACAGTAAAATTGTAAGTCAGAACCAAAGCAAGAAAAGGGGATCTTTGACATGCTCAGCAACACAACAAGCAGAGATTAAGCAGACAATCACCAAGTGGGAACAAGTTACAACCCAATTCTTTGAGACTGCTATTCAGAGCGAATCTTCTTCAACTTCATCTTCATCTTCTTTGGGAAAGGTCAAGGCAAATTGAACTCCAAGGTGTAACTACACTAATTCGCCACAAATCAGCAAGATGACAAACTAGTAGCCAGCTAATAATTAGAGATTTTATTGATTGTAAATAAAAGAAAGTCGGTGTAGACTAGCAATACATCTATCGACCGACCTACGCATATAAAAACTATGTAAAAATACATATAGACTGTAAGCATTCTACATGCTAATATTCAAAAGTGATGATCACTGAAAGAATTTTTGTGATAATTTTTCTCTATTTCTTAATGAAATTAGGCATAATATATCTACTTTGGTTACAAAACATAAAACTCTCCTTTTTTCATTAGGAATTATTTGAGTTCCAAAAGACATTGCTTGTCAATGATGTGAGAAATCAAAGTAAAGACCATAAATCCTAACGCTTAACATATTCTTCATTGAAAGAGCGGCTTTCGTATGGGTCACGGAAGTGATATTGTTTACGTAATTCTAAGGTAATATCACCAATCAAAACCATCATTTTTAACTCTCACGAGTTATAGAACTGCAGTTTAATTGACCACAAAAAGATAAGATTTGTTTATTGTCTAAACATGACACTACGCGACTGAAACATGTACCATGACTAATAAACATATATAGGTACATAAAGATAAGATTTGATAATTGAGCACAAAAAGATAAGATTTGTTTATTCTCTTTACTATCGTCAATGAACACCTTTGCCTTCATCCTAGCTAACCCTTCTTCCTTCTCGTAATCTGACCCCTTTGCTTAACCGGTCTTCCAGTAAAACAAATCGTCATACGCCCTATGTTGAAAGCAAAAAACGTTTTACGCAAACAAATACTATGATAGAACGATTAATGTACACACGCAATCACACATATATGCACCCTCACAACATATAGTCTTGAATAGATAATGTAGTACTTTAACACTGTAATTATGCATATAGATAACTCACCGCACAATTTCATATCTGATACACAATTTCATATACACTATTGATGCTCCACTCTTAAGCTTATTTATGGACGTCAGTGAAATCCTACGATACAATGTTAGTATCTCTCATTCTCGCCTTTACCATCGTAAAGCCAACTGTTTCGTTTACTTGCTATCTTTTTACAATCCATTACGCTTACATAACTACAACTCAGTAATTATATTATTCATTTACACTCTTAAGTTTCTATTTCATGTTTCCCCGCAAATTCATTATTATCATCCCTTCCGGCATTTACTCTTCCCTTTAGACGTAAGCAGCAACCTCCCTTTCCGACGGCTAAACATCATATTAAATTTATAATTTTGTTTCATTAACCATCGCCCACTCAATGTTACAGGATCTTTTCCAAAAAAGTGTGACACGTTAAACTCTTACACACCTTTATCCTGAATCCCTCAACGAAGTCTTTAGTTAATGCACTCATAAATTAATTATCATAGTGAAGTTAATTAGAATTGCTTAGATTCATCATTACCAAACATGGTTTATTCTTGAGTCAGTGCATGGTTAAAAGCCCGGACAAACTTCAAAATTTCATATGGTTTTAGTTTTACTTAAACTCGCAAGAGTACAAACTAAAGCATGAGATAATCATTCATAATAATTATTTATTAAAGTCGTTGATTCAGTTTTAGTGGAGAGTTGAGAAATGCAAAATTAAAAACCAACGATAAGATAAGGGAACAAGGCCAGAAAGAAGTCAAACTTCACGTGGCCAAGCTGGTTAGGGCCACGTCGGCACTGAACAGAAAAATCTTCTTCGGACAACGAAGCTTCAACCACATGCTTAGATAGATAGTACGGACAAATTCCCATTCCATCAGTCACTAATGATAGATGACTATTTTTGTTAATAAAATGTCTTTCTTTCTTGACTTCGCCAAGTTCGCATTATTGTTTTCGAAAAATATGCATTGGTTTTCTTTACAACTATACATGTAGAGCGTTATGTTTAATCAGTGGTTAGCATTACAAAAAACACAAAATATCATTTTTTTTTTTTTTTGAACATCAGAAAATATAATTTAATCTTACTTTTGATCACTTAGAATGTGCAAAACTAGTTAAAAACACTCAAAATGTTACACCCATGACTCACTCCTTCGTGACTAGGACAATTAGACGATCGAGGTGATGATTCATGGAATATTATTATCGAGAGCGTCTTCTAAAATTGTAAATCCAATGCTAATGTGAGTTTGTGTTTAACTGTTAAATGGTTGTCGTTATATTTATAAGCGTAGAGGTCGTATAATTTTTCATTAAATATTTGTACTGTTCGATAAAAACACATTCGGCTGATAAGCACACAAAAATATCCAACATATAAAAGTTTTCATAACGCTACAAACAATTATTAAAAGAAAGAAAAGTTAGCAGTAGCAAATATTTAAAATAGAAAATATATGCATGACTTGATAATTATATACAAAAACATAACTATTGTGGTCTCTATAAAATTGTTGAGATGGAGAGTGAATACATTATAACCGCATTCGCACGCCAAAGATTAGTGGGAAGGATTGGATTCTTTGAGTAAAGATTAGGACATTTTGAGATTTTAATTACAAACAAAAGTGTTGCTAATTTCGAGAATCAACACAATGAGTATGTTTGAAGATACAAACGACCCCACATGCGTGCATGTGTTCATAAAAAATAAACTTACTGTCTCCCAATCTCGAGATTTTCAAATGTCCATCATAATTACTACTGAATTCTAAAGCAACCAATACACAAACAATCAATTAACTCCATTCTCTATTTCTACATTTATTTAATTACTTATTTTATCCTTTTCCTTATTACAAGACCACAAATTTGCCTTTTTATAATTAAAAAAAAATATAATGTTGGCTATATGGTCCCCTTACATGTATATTCTCGTATGAAGCTACAAGAGCTGGTAACTTCTCTGCTTAGCTGTTCAGCCTGTTCTTGTCTAGCTGGGCTTTTGGGGGTTTGGCTTCTTTCCTTCTTTTCATTATTTTGTTGGGGAAAAGGTTTGAATTTGGTGTTGCAGATAAGATTGTTTGAGATTCTGAGTTTCTTTAGTGGGTTTGGCCAAGGGATCTCTATTATTACTCATCGGTGTGATTATTTTGGGGGTTTAGGTTTAATTTCTGGAAGATTATTGTGAGCTGCGGAGTTTCTGTTACTTAATGTGGAGAAATGTCGCAGCTTCACTGTTTGTTAAAATGTCTGAGTGAAATTGATCTGTTTTGAGTAATCATCGATCTGGGTATAAAGGGATGAATCCAAAGTCTCTTTCTTTCTGAGGAATTAGCAGTTTCTTGTTTGGTTGCTGTAAGTTAAGGTTTTGATTTTGGTGGAGGGATTTTTATTAAGGTTTTGGAGGCTTATTTATTGTAGTTTCTTTGTTGAATTCTGTTGAGAGGAAGTATGGCTTGCATGAAGCTGGGATCCAAATCTGATGCTTTCCAGAGACAAGGCCAGGCTTGGTACATTCTCTTGATCTCTCTGATTTTACAGTGTATCTTTGTTCTGAGTTTTTTCGTCTTCTTGATTTTCTCCTCCTAATGGCTCAGACTTGGACTGAATTTTGAGACCTTTGGTCTCAGTCTTAGCCAATGTTTATTCATTGGTCTGACTTTGTCTTCTTTGGTTTTTGCTCAATTATTGCAGGTTTTGCACAACTGGACTTCCAAGTGATATCGTCGTTGAAGTTGGGGAGATGTCTTTCCATCTCCACAAGGTAAATTTGATTAGCTTGAAGAAGACAACACTCTCTTCTTGTCTGGGATGCCTTTGTTGTCCTTCTCTGTCACTGTATAAATATTTACTGCTATGTATCGAAGATGTGTTTAATTTGTATTCCGTTTTCCCACATTTTGTCACATTAGTCTTCAGTAGAACGCTGTAGTAAGCTCTTTATCTTCTTGTTATGACTAATCACCAATGCAACTGTGCTGGCTGTTACTCATCCTTGCTCTGAACATTCTTTTTTGGTTTATTTCTTCTTTTGGTTCCTACAAAACTCATCCTGTATCTGTAGTTCTCGCAGTGCCTTGTTTGTAACAGTGAGAATTCTGACACTTCTTACAGTTAGTCTCTACTAAGTCTCCTCTTTGAGAAAGAAAGGTGTTGTTACTTGCAATTTTCTTATAGCTTTTTGATTTTATGCTATTTGTAGTTTCCCTTGCTCTCTAGAAGTGGAGTCATGGAAAGAAAGATTGCAGAAGCATCAAAGGAAGGGGATGATAAATGTCTCATTCAGATTTCTGATCTTCCTGGAGGAGACAAAACGTTTGAGCTAGTCGCCAAATTCTGCTACGGTGTAAAGCTCGAACTCACTGCTTCCAACGTTGTATACCTCAGATGTGCTGCTGAGCATCTCGAAATGACGGAGGACTATGGGGAAGGAAATCTAATTTCTCAAACCGAAACTTTTTTCAATCAAGTGGTCCTCAAAAGCTGGAAAGATTCAATAAAAGCGCTTCAAAGCTGCGATGAGGTCCTCGAGTATGCTGATGAATTAAACATTACCAAGAAATGCATCGAGTCACTAGCCATGAGAGCATCGACAGACCCAAACTTGTTTGGATGGCCAGTAGTGGAGCATGGTGGGCCCATGCAGAGTCCAGGTGGTAGCGTTTTATGGAACGGAATAAGCACAGGAGCTAGACCTAAACACACTAGTTCAGATTGGTGGTACGAGGACGCATCGATGCTTAGTTTTCCTCTTTTTAAGAGACTTATCACAATCATGGATTCCCGAGGCATAAGAGAAGACACCATTGCCGGTTCCCTAACCTACTACACCAGAAAATACTTGCCTGGCTTAAAAAGGCGACGTGGTGGACCTGAATCTAGTGGTCGTTTCAGCACACCTTTGAGCTCGGGGAGTGTACTGTCCGAGGAAGAGCAGAAACACTTGCTTGAAGAGATCCAGGAGCTTCTCCGTATGCAAAAAGGTTTAGTTCCGACCAAGTTTTTCGTCGACATGCTTCGAATCGCCAAGATTCTGAAAGCTAATCCGGTTTGCATAGCGAATTTGGAGAAGAGGATAGGGATGCAGCTTGACCAGGCGGCGTTGGAAGATCTTGTAATGCCTAGCTTTTCTCATACTATGGAGACTCTATATGACGTTGACTCTGTGCAAAGGATCCTGGACCACTTTCTTAGTACGGATCAGATTATGCCCGTTGGGGTTGGCTCTCCGTGTTCTTCAGTGGATGACGGGAATTTAATGGGATCCCCACAGTCAATAACACCAATGACAGCGGTTGCGAAGCTGATCGATGGGTATCTTGCTGAAGTTGCTCCTGATGTCAATCTCAAGCTTCCAAAGTTCCAAGCTTTAGCCGCTTCTGTTCCTGAATACGCCAGACTCTTAGATGACGGACTCTATCGAGCAATAGACATTTACCTAAAGGTAAGACTAAAAACAAAAGAAAACCTATCGATCTTCTACAATATTAGTTTTTCTTTAACGCAGAGACATATTAAAGTTTTTTTCTTTTCATCTTTTGATGATTCGCAGCATCATCCGTGGTTAGCGGAAACAGAAAGAGAGAATCTTTGCAGGTTGTTAGATTGCCAGAAGCTCTCTTTAGAAGCTTGCACACACGCGGCGCAGAACGAGAGATTACCTCTAAGAATAATCGTCCAAGTGCTCTTCTTTGAGCAGCTTCAGCTCAGGACCTCTGTAGCTGGATGCTTCCTGGTTTCAGACAACCTCGATGGCGGATCAAGACAGTTAAGAAGCGGTGGATTTGCAGGAGGATCAACCGAAGGGGGAGGAGGAGGATGGGCAACCGCAGTAAGAGAGAATCAAGTCCTGAAAGTCGGAATGGACAGTATGAGAATGCGAGTTTGTGAGTTAGAGAAAGAATGTTCAAATATGAGACAGGAGATTGAGAAACTCGGTAAGACGACAAAGGGTGGTGGTGGTTCTGGAAGCGGTGGAGGCGGCAGCAAAACGTGGGAAAACGTTTCTAAGAAACTCGGGTTCGGTATTAAGCTGAAGTCACATCAAATGTGCAGTGCTCAAGAAGGTTCTGTGTCAAAGTCTAACAACGAGAATGTGAAGATAGAGAAGCTTAAGGATGTCAAAGAACGTCATGGGAAGCATAAGAAAGCTTCGAGTATTAGTTCTGAAAGGTGAACAATGGGAAAATTTCCACGGTTTAGTGACAAAGGTACCGTATTTGGGATTTTTTTTTTTTTTTTAAGTTTAGCCCAGTGGTTATAATATATTTATTTATCTTTGATCCATATATAAAATGCAGGGATCGAACTCCGACTTAGTAGTGTTATTGAAAATTTTAGAGGTAGTGACTTACTAATTGCACTATTTATTTTTATCATTTAACATGCTACTGGGGATTTGAATCCAGATGGAAAAACTCTTGCTCCCACTTACTATTAGACTACTAAGTCTTTCACACCATATTTGGGATTGTTTAAGAAAAATAAAAAGATTTCACTGTTAAAATGTGTGCATTGTAGTCAAGTGGTGCTGGCCCACATGTTTTTTTCAATTGTTTATGTATTTTTCTTTGACGACCAAACTATTTTCTTACCATTATTATTTTGTTAATTGGAACTCCTTAAAGAAATTAGAAAAAGAAAAATTAAATATTGATGAGATATCCCAGAGTTTATCGAGGTTTACGTCAGATCTGTTTGTTTGATAGTTTTAGAACTTGCGTTCAGCGATTATGATTGGTCACAGCAATGATAAATTTTAAGTCGTTAATTTTTTTTGTTATTAACTTTTTGGGATTGCGATCTGCAACCAGCAACTGTTAAACGAACAAATTTGTGACTGCGACTAAAATTAGCGACTGTCAAACGAACATTATAACAATTGCTGATTGTTATCGCTGATTATTGATCACAGTCGCAAGTCACAACGAGAACAGAACCATAATAGATCCTTGACGAAATACATATAACACAATTATAAAGAAGCAATTCTGTCAACGTGTTGGGTGATATGGAGTCCCAACATGCGTCTCCAAATCCAAATAGTGCTTGATAACGACGAATATATCATCTCGGTGATCAAAAATATTAATATAAAAATAACAATAGCAATCTCAATAATTGTATCAATAATTGTATGATAACATGTTCCTCGTTCAGGAACGTTTTTGTTTTTTCTTATTCAAAAAGATAATTCACTGAAAGCTGCAGAAACACAAGTGAGAAAACATGAAAAGACATCAACAAAAAAACAGAACCAAACACCAGATAAAGCTATGGACAGAACCACAGTTGGAGGCGGGGGACAAGCATATTGAAGGTATCACCATGTCGATATTGGTTACCAAAGAAGAAGATTTCTCTTCCTCGAAGGAAGACAAGAAGATGAACAAACATGGCTTTCCGGATGGACCATCAAGGTGATTGCAAACCGCGATCGTTTTGCAGAAGATATGTAGTGAGAATTGATGAATGTTGGGCTTCGGGTGATAGAAGACCACATCTCTGACACATATCAAAACTTTAAAAGAGATTTTGCTGGTAATCTAGTCATTATCTCGAACTCTATATTAAAAGGGATCAAATCTAACTTATTTAGGCTTGTGTGTTTCTCATCTTTTGCATTATCGTGACCATCTCGTTCTTTGCATTTTATGAGAGCTTCCTACAGAATCCTAGATTCGACGTGAAGTAGATAGATTGTGGAAGAAACTATAATAAATTAGAGAAAAATATATATAATATGAATAGCTCTAGACAATAAATTATAGATTTATATAGATAAATATAAAGTATTATGTATATAAATATATAATGAATTGTATTTTTTTCAATAACTTTTTATAGTTAAAGTAATTAAATTTGTTGATATTTTTTCTGTAAATACATTATACATTTTCAGTAAAAAAGTATATTGCTAAAATGATATAAATATGTGATACTTTTAGTTTAGCATTTAAAAATATTCAATAATTTTTTTCATAATTTGTTTTCTTCTTTAAATGAATTTAATTTCAATTACCTGCATTTTGTTAAATACTATAACCTATGTTTGAGGATAAGCAATGCTCAAATTCGGGGCGGACACACGGTGTAAACTTGTCGACCCGGCTACTAACCCGGTTTAGGTCCAATTTTGTTTTTTTGTTTTTATATTATTTTACAATTTGAACTTCTAAGACAGTGAGAAAAAAGACAGTGAGAAAAAAGTCAAATCAAATATTGCTAATAACGAATAAATCAGCAACAAAAAATGCGAATATATCCACTGTTTTCTTACTCATTTTGACGATTTTTTCTCTCACTCATGAACATTTGTTGGTTCTTATCCAGGAAGATTATTCATCCGAGTTAGTTTCTCGAAAAAGAAAAAAAGAGACTAATTCATCAGAGTTTTCTTAGATATTCATTTTTGGAGTTATAAGTTAACAAGCCTTACTATAAGTTAATCAATATGAACGTCATTAGTTTACTTAGGTTGGTTTATTAAAGTGAAAATAGCTTAAAGTAGTTGCTTAATTTAGTTTATTAGTGTTAAATAAATGGTTAATTAGAAGAAAAAAAAATCTTGAACTTACCAAAGACTATTATGCTAAGGAATCGAAGGACATTTCAGCCGCCTACATGACCCAATTAAAAAGCCCAAATTATGTATTTAATTTTTACTTATTTTTGTTAATTTCCTCCGTTTATAATATTTTTCCGAGCTTCCTCTGAAATCTGAATTTGTCTCTTTAATAAAAAATTTCTTCTAAATTTCTCTTTTTCTTCCGTTAATTCAACGAGTCTCGATCTCACTTCTCGTCAGATTTCAGACTCTCCGATCTCTGATTCCGACGAGATATCCTTGAAGGAGGAGCAAGGGATCTATCCAGATTCGGCGGGAGAAATGGATAGCGGCGACATTGAAGAAGGCGGCGGTCATGGCGAAGAAGAATTCCCGCGTCTCGGCGGAGGAAGATACAGGCCGGTGGTGGCGCATGATAGGGCGGTTGTCGAAATGTCCTCCATCGAACCTGGATCTTCCTCCTCTTCCACCCTCAAGTAATTTCTTATCGGGTCCCTTCCTCATCTTATAAAATTCGCCAGTGATTTTGGGAACTTCATTTGCGTGTGGTGTTGTAGCCCAATTTTGTCTCTGTACTGATCACGTTCCTCAAGTATTTTAAGGATGTGAACCTCTTTTGATGACGATCACGTGAACTGATCACTACAAGTATGATTTTCGGAGCCGTGTTGTCGAGATTTTTCTTTTCGTAGTTCCCTTTTCAAAGCTCCGAATTCTGCTGTAAGATTCTCGGACAATTTATGTTGAAAGTGACGGTTGCTTAATAAGATTCACAATACAGTTTTGTTTTTATTTTTGTTTTGTTTACATTTGCTTCAGTCAACCAGTTGTGACTTAGGTTATTTTTTGCTTGCTTTGCCCGTTACGATATTTAGTGTTAAGAATCGAGGGATTGGAATATACCAAACACACCTTGGGAAAAAATGTTGAATGCTTCAGTATATTCTACTCTTTTTTTTTTCATCGTGAGTGTCTCACACTTGTAGGTTTTTGACAGGAACATAAAAGTAGTTACACCAGGAGAGATGGGCGCTGGTTCGAGGGAGGGTCCAAGACCAGAAGATGGAGTCAATGGCCATCAGAAGGAATCCAAGCTGGAATTATTTGGTTTCGATTCTCTTGTGAACATTCTTGGTTTGAAAAGGTACATGCGGTTTTAATTGCTATTTGCGTATTAGAAAGATGAATCGACCTTCATTGACTGCATTCAGTGGTAGCTAGAAATACTGGAAATGGTTTCTTGCTTTCGTTGATCAGCGTGGTCTTTTTGGTCTGTACTCAATGGAGACATTGGATAGAAGTTTCCTGCCCTTCACTATGTATAAAATTTATTATTCTATAATAGCATTGATGTAATTTCTATCGCTTTATGTTGTTCTAGTGATTCTTAACTATTATTTCTGTCTTTTAGTTTTGTTTTCCTATATAACAGTAAGGATCTCCCTCTCATCCTTCTAATGTGTAAATGCATATTTTACTTTTACGTGTTACACTTCATCAGTCAGCAATTCAGCTTTTCAGAGAAAATAAATGCTTTTCATGATTTTTTCTTGCACAGAACATATGTGATTTTCTTTGAAAAACACATTCTGTTAATTTTAAATGTGGTAATGTGATGAATATGTCTTTCAGTATGACAGGGGAACAAATTGCGGCACCATCTAGCCCTAGGGATGGGGAGGATATCTCCATTACACAAGGGCACCCAAAGGTATTTTCCTATTCCCATTAGCTTCTCACTGATTTGTAAATCATACAATTGATGATCTCTGCCAGGTTGTTTCAATCAAGCGCTTCTCTCTGTTTTCACTTACAAAAAAACTGTCGAGTCACATCAGGTCTAGCGAAGAGAGGTATATGAGAGATTTTAGGGAACATCCGAAAATAACTTAAAAGTTAATGCCTCTCTAACACTGGCGATGCAGGGGCACACCAGGAGTTCAAGTGTCATGCATTAGAATTACCCCTTGTTTCCTCCAGTTTTCTTTCTTGATTATTAGGAAACGTTTATATACAATTCTAAACTTAAGATCGGCGAACATTTTCTGTACTGAAGTATAATCTGTTAGATTGCAAAGGTTGCGTTCCTTATCTGATTGCTTTGCTGCTTTCTTTTTGGCAATCATTGTTTCAGGATGATTAGATGGTTTTCCTTCGTTTGAAAATATCCTTCTGTTGTTGACTCTGTCTATTATGGTGCATGCAAAATTAATGCTTTCTTAGTATTCTAGCTGGCTGTTTTCATCTATCACTGCAATTATGGTTTTCCACGGTTAATATATCTGCATGTTGTTTGCAGCCTGCTCTCAAGATGGGTACAATGATGGGAGTTTTCGTTCCCTGCTTACAGAACATATTAGGAATTATATACTACATCCGTTTCACATGGTAAGACAGCAAAGTTCTTGATGTTGCACAACAGTCTGCAAAGTCATCATGGAGTTGTCTTAATCATTTCAATTTTCAGGATTGTTGGCATGGCTGGTATTGGACAAGGTCTAGTATTGGTATTGCTTTGTGGATTATGTACATTCTTGACGACAATATCTTTGAGTGCTATTGCGACAAATGGTGCAATGAAGGTAATTCTTTACTTTCTGTTTTTTCACCCGACTTTTCTTTAACTGTAGTTAAAGTATCATTCCGTTCGTTGGGTCTCTGGTCCATAGTTGGCACCCATATTACTTTTCTCTTTCTTTTGTGATTGAACAATAGTTAGGACATCAAATTTTTTCTGTAATTAAATTTTGCATTACTTCCAGGGTGGTGGACCATATTACCTCATTGGTCGTGCTCTTGGTCCGGAGGTTGGGATTAGCATAGGTTTATGCTTCTTCCTTGGCAATGCAGTTGCTGGAGCTCTGTAAGTGTAAATTCTGGATCCTTTGAAGGGAACTCTCTTGGAGAAAGTCTTAAGCTCAACACCCATTCTTTTAAGTTACTGGTGCTCTCTTCAGTTTCACATGGTCTCCAAGTGCTTCTAATAACTACTTTATCTGCTTTCGTCCTTATCACTGTAGGTACGTTTTGGGTGCTGTGGAGACTTTTCTAAAAGCGTTCCCTGCTGCTGGGATTTTTAGAGGTATTACTTTGGAACTTGTAAGGCTTGAAACTTGAAACTAAAGCAAAGGGAATTTGTCAGTTTTTTATCACCTTCTTTTATCATGCTAGTCATGACGCCAAAGACTTGTTTCATCAATTGTTGGAAGTGGCAAAGCGTATATGCAATCCAGGATTTGGAACAACTATATTATTGACTACCAACTTCTGAGTTCTATTTTAACAAAACGTTTACTTGTTTTCCCTGAGGACATAATCTATAGCCTATAAGTCGCATTTAGTCATTTAGCTGTGTTTCATTTCTAATGGCAGAAACTATCACAAAGGTTAATGGAACAGCAGTTGCCGAATCAATACAAAGCCCAAACTCACATGACTTGCAGATCTATGGAATCGTTGTGACTATCCTTCTATGCTTCATTGTGTTTGGCGGCGTGAAGATGATCAATCGGGTTGCACCTGCGTTCCTAGTACCGGTGTTGCTTTCCATCTTCTGCATTTTCATAGGGATATTTTTGGCAAAGACAGATGATCCTGACAGTAAGCCGTTTCTGGATATTGTTGGAAATAGGCATGGAGATTACTTTTCCCCAAATTGTTAATCTTCGCTTTGTTCCCTTGTTATGATCTGACTAGCTGGAATTACGGGCTTGCGTTTAAAAAGTTTTAAAGATAACTGGAGTTCTGCTTATCAGATGACAAATAATGCGGGAATTCCTGATCCAACTGGAGGCACATACTGGAGTTTCAAGTGAGTCACTTCCAGAATTGTGTTGCCTATGATTGTAAAACTCTAGTTTGGGTTTTAAGTTTATTTGTTCAGTTTTTACTCTGAAAGTTATTTACCCTTCTCTTTGTTTTTTTTTTCAGTGAGTTGGTGGGTCTATTTTTCCCTGCTGTAACAGGAATTATGGCTGGTTCAAATCGATCAGCTTCACTGAAAGACACACAAAGATCAATTCCTGTTGGAACGTTGGCTGCCACTCTGACTACTACCTCATTGTATTTGATCTCTGTGTTGTTTTTTGGAGCTGTTGCGACCCGTGACAAACTTTTGACTGATAGGTAACGATGTTACTCCGCGTGTGGTTACTTTTTATGTTCTACAGCTGATCTGTTATGTCTTGATAGGCCAAAGTGCCTGGAAGAAATTCAAAAACCCACTTACCACTTGCACGTTCTTATCTTTATCATGGTTTTAAAGAAACTAGAAAGTGATTTAAGGTCTGAATATAGTACGCAAAATCATTAGGGGCCGACAAAAGCTGTCATTTTCTTAGTTTATGTCAGGATAGATTAATCATGTCTGATACTGCTCGCTGAGACCTGTTCGTCTAGCACTTCAACACCTAGCTTATATCATGGACTATACATGCAATGAATCATTTTCCTATATTGCAGGCTACTTACTGCTACAATTGCTTGGCCTTTCCCTGCCATTGTTCATGTTGGAATCATCCTTTCAACCTTAGGGGCTGCTCTCCAGAGTTTGACAGGGGCTCCTAGGTTACTTGCCGCTATTGCAAATGATGATATTCTCCCCATCCTGAATTATTTCAAAGTTGCAGATACGAGTGAACCTCACATAGCTACGCTTTTCACAGCATTGATCTGCATCGGATGTGTTGTTATCGGAAATCTGGATCTTATCACACCGACTGTGACTATGTTCTATCTTTTATGCTATTCGGGAGTAAACTTGTCTTGTTTCCTGCTCGATCTTCTTGATGCTCCAAGTTGGCGTCCACGGTGGAAATATCATCATTGGAGCCTTTCCTTTGTCGGAGCCTCACTTTGCATAGGTATGAATTTTCAAATACTCGCTGGAGAAGATGTCGTTTGTACAGTCTCCCTTTGTAGTCCATTCCTATAAAACAAATTTTAATTGATTCTACCGACTAGCTTATCACACCTGAAGCTTGAGCTGTCCTATTGTGACGACTCTTTTTGATTTCTCTTTTTTCTCTACGGTTGCAGTGATCATGTTCTTGATTTCTTGGTCATTCACTGTGGTTGCCATTGCTCTTGCAAGTCTTATATACAAATACGTTGGGCTCAAAGGAAAGGCCGGGGACTGGGGAGATGGTTTCAAGAGTGCATATTTTCAGTTGGCCCTTCGTAGTCTCAGGTCACTGGGAGGTAAGCCACATAAGTTTCATTACACCAAACGGGTTACATAATATACATTCTCTATGTATTGTTACACCGAACTTGCCTTATCTATATGGTTCAAATATTAGATGGTCCATTTATCTAAGATGTTCTCATGCACTGTCTTTTCTCCTAATTGCAGCGAATCAAGTGCACCCCAAGAACTGGTATCCAATTCCACTTGTTTTCTGTAGACCGTGGGGACAGCTTCCGGAGAATGTTCCGTGCCACCCTAAGCTGGCGGATTTTGCGAACTGTATGAAGAAAAAAGGTCGTGGAATGTCGATCTTTGTCTCAATATTAGATGGTGACTACTATGAATGTGCTGAAGAAGCAAAGGAAGCCTGCAAACAACTAGCCACCTACATTGAATATAAGCGTTGTGAAGGTGTAGCTGAAATCGTTGTAGCCCCAAACATGACCGAAGGGTTCCGTGGGATCATCCAGACGATGGGACTTGGAAATCTCAAACCCAACATTGTGGTAATGCGGTACCCTGAGATCTGGCGCCGAGAAAATCTAATAGAGATTCCATCCACATTTGTTGGGATAATCAATGACTGCATAACAGCAAACAAAGCAGTTGTCATTATCAAAGGGTTAGACGAATGGCCAAACGAGTACCAAAGACAGTACGGAACAATCGACTTGTATTGGATTGTGAGAGACGGTGGTCTCATGCTTCTTCTCTCGCAGCTTCTTCTGACAAAAGAAAGCTTTGAAAGCTGCAAAATCCAACTCTTTTGCATAGCTGAAGAGGATTCAGATGCGGAAGCACTAAAAGCCGACGTGAAAAAGTTCCTCTACGATCTCAGAATGCAAGCCGAAGTAATCGTGGTGACGATGAAATCATGGGACATAAGGTCAGAAGGAAACAGCCAAGAAGATTCATTGGAAGCTTTTGATGCTGCACAGAGACGAATCTCAGATTACTTGGGAGAGATAAAGGGACAAGGTTCGACTCCTTTGTTGGCGAATGGGAAACAGATGGTGGTGAATGAGCAACAAGTGGAGAAGTTTCTATACACTATGCTGAAACTGAACTCGACCATACTAAGTTACTCGAGGATGGCCGCGGTGGTTCTGGTTAGTCTCCCGCCGCCTCCATTGAACCACCCGGCGTATTTCTACATGGAATATATGGATTTGCTGGTGGAGAATGTCCCAAGGATGTTGATCGTGAGAGGGTATCACAGAGATGTTGTAACTTTGTTTACGTAGTTTCATATAATGTTTTTATACCCACCAACAAAATCAAAGACCCTGCCATTCAAGGTCAGCTTTTTTTTCCTCTCCGAACCTCACCTCTTTATACATTTTTTTTTAAAATCCTATATATATATATATATATATATATATATATATATATATATATATATATATATATTATATTCCATTTTGTTGAAAAGGATTGAATTGGATATTCCTGCGAGCTGTAATTTGTTTTTTTTTTGTTTTTTTTTTAGTTGCCATCTATTGCTAGTTCCTTCACTTTGTCCGTTTTTGTTTTCATTTTTGGGTGCAGATAGAACATTTATGAAGTTGTATTCTGAGACAGTTCATACATTTCCCTCTCATGGATAATGACGTTGCCATCTCCTGATTTTTTGAAATTTTTGTAATAATTAGCTTCATATTATACCTATGGTTACACCATCATTTCATATATATAGTCATCGCTAGCTAATTTTATCATTCTCATTTTTTTATTTAAATCTACAACATTACACAATTTAAGTTCATACATTGATTATTAACCAGAGGTGAAACGAAATGTTTGCAATTAATCTAATTTTCACGGAAAAACGATCTAGATCTCCACGAAATATGAGACATCGTATCAGAAGCAGATGATTTTGTAACCTTTATCTAAATACCCACTAATACATATTTAAAAATTTAATTGCACATAAATTGATTCATTTCGTTTTAATTTTCCATAATGTTGAATTCGTTTGGTTTTCTCGCCAAACTCGATAACATACCAAATAAAATCGATTTTAAATAAAAATTAAAACCAGTTTTGCAATTTAGAACAAAACCAACACAATAAAAAACCATCTTTCTCCAACTTTGTGTGGGATGCATTATTCTTTAAAATAATAGTGTAACAAAAAAAGAAAAAAACTGTTTAGAAAAACAAAGAATTGAAAAGTCAAACTGAGATTGCCACCTCATCATCGTTCTGTATTTTCTTCTGACTATGTTCCTTATCTCCGTCACAAGCACAATCTGTTCCACCTTGAATCTCTCTCCACTCTCCTTGCATAAACTGGTGATGTCGTATAACCGATGTTGCATCCAGTGAACCACCACAGCCTCGTCGTGTCTCGTCCCAAGTTGACTCAGATCAATTAAACTTCTGATTTTGCCTTCAATTGGATGAAATTTGAACGGGAGGGGTAAAAAAATTGCAAAATCGGCAAGTCTCCGGCCGGTGGAGACTTTTGTCGCGCCGGTTCCACTACTTCACTTTCCTGTCGATGGTTGGTTACACGATGATGTATGCTTGGGTTGGTAAGTCGGGAAAACAGAGTCCGGAGGTCTGTGCTTATTCGTTCGCCTTCAGTCTAGTCACACGGGTCGGTGGTTGAGTTCCATGAGTAAATTTTTTGACGAGAAACCGTGTACGCAATGATACAAACCGAAATCGATTTCATTTTGAATGAATATATAAAAGACAAAAAACGATTCTCACACGAGCTTTTGTAATATGGATTCGAATTTCAAAAATATATGTTTGAAATTCAAAAATTTGTGTTCAAATTTCTGAAATTTGGGTTCGAAATTGTGAAATTTAGGTTTGAGTTTTTGCAATCCACTTCAGCAGTGCTCGTCCTTTCTCGAAAGTATCTTTTTCTAAGAACGGTTTAATTTTGGAGGAAAATTGATTTTATGATTTTTAATTTGAGATTGTTGGTATAATTTTGGTTTACTGTTTCATAATTTGGGTTATAAAATTCTAAACCATTTTATTAACCAAGTTTATGAAAAATTAAGTTGTAAACTTTGTTTTTAGGTGTAAATAAGTATGTAACTATTATACAATAGACATATAGATCTGTAAATATGTACTGGTGGATATCGAGACATAGATCGCAAAATGGGCTGCATCTGATACGATGTCTCATATTTTATTGAGATCTGAATCGTTTTCCCTATTTTCACCATCCAAAGCTAACATCACGTGTGGTTTGTCGTTGTTGGTAGTCGCGGCTGCAACGTGTTTCATCAATTTGTTGCAAGTGGCAAAGCGTATATATATATATATATATATCCCTATTTTCACCATCCAAAGCTAACATCACGTGTGGTTTGTCGTTGTTGGTAGTCGCGGCTGCAACGTGTTTCATCAATTTGTTGCAAGTGGCAAAGCGTATATATATATATATATATATGTAATGTATATAAGTATATTAATTAACTTAGTTTACTCAATACTGTAATCGCAATCTGATATATACTAAATCTATATATATATATATAATATTTTTCATGTATGCAAACTTCTTAAGTTTTTGATCATGGTCTATGTATGTATAGTCTCATATAATTAAAAATAAATAAAAAATAAAAATAAAATAAAAAAATTATGAGATTTAGGAGAGATAATTTCATTAGAATGAGACTTTTGAGACGTATCATCCCACATTTTATTTTTTTCTTCATCATTTCTCTCTCCTCTTTCCTTTCTTTTTTCTTGTAATAAAATAATAATAGAATTAATAATATAATAATACTTATGAGACTAAATCAAGTCTTACCAGATGCTCTTAGAGCATCAGCATCAGTGATACTCTTAGAATCTCTAAAAATAGTATTTTAATGATTTTTATATAATTTTATTGTTCGTTAAATATTGAACCAATGATATTATGACACTTATAAAAGAATCTCTTGAAAGAGTTTCTTAAGTCTCTGTCTAATGATATGTTTTTAATCAAAAGTTTCTTAACTTTTATTTTTTATTTATTTTTAATTAGATGTTACTCACAGAGTATCACTAATGCACATGCTCTTAGGTTCTATGACTCATATGCGATCCGATGGAGGATCTTACACACCAGAGTGCAAAGAATTGTTAACCATTGTGTATCATTAGGCCACCTAATGTGTTTGCAAGATAACCATATGTTATTGACCATCAAACGTCTGATTTTTCACCCATCCTTAAACTAGTGGTATTACATGGCCAGAGTTCATTGCATGCATGGGAGGCCCAACATAGAGATTGCTAATGTTCCCATCGAGAGTGGCTTTTGGAGGTACGATGCTAAGAACAATCAATCAGGATTTGCTAGTGATTGGTTTCAACAAGACTGTTGCCTATTGTACTCATGCTGGAATCAGAAAGGGATAGTGCCTCTACGAATATACGCTGGTTGTGGCAGCAGCAATATCATATTTTTTTCAGATGGTAAAAGAGATCAACTAAGGCAGGGATCTGGTACGTATTCTACCCACCAGTTTAATTGTGGGTAAGAAAATATGTGGTTGGTGGTTCATAGCATAAGGAGCTCTGTTGCAAACACATTGAGTGCCTAATGATATTCTTTTGCATTTTCGGGCGTAAGAACACCTCAATGAGAGCTTCATTTGAGGCGTAAAACCTGACTCTTCTAGGTAATATTTGTTCCGTAAAAAAAAATTCAAATTTATAAGACTAAAATCGAATTTACATTAACGTAAGTTCAATTTTAATCTCTCATAAATTTTAGTGAGACAAATTGTTTTTTTTTCTTTTTAGTCAATTC
Source organism: Streptanthus diversifolius (assembly GCA_039880935.1). Classification (NCBI taxonomy): domain Eukaryota; kingdom Viridiplantae; phylum Streptophyta; class Magnoliopsida; order Brassicales; family Brassicaceae; genus Streptanthus; species Streptanthus diversifolius. Next base: position 22,499,262 of record JAXGFM010000014.1, on the reverse strand, counting down.
TTTCTAAAATTTAATAAACCCCTAAGAACACTTTAATATTGTATCACTGAATTTTTTTTTTTTTTTTGTCAACATAATCTAGTGACTTTAATATTCCCAATAACATGCGGGGTACTGGGTTCGAACCCCAGATTTGGTGTAATGAATGCAGATGTAACTACCATTATGCCACATGATTTCTATTGTATCATTGAATTTAATTCAAAGTTTTTATTCATTTTTATAAAAATTACATAGATAAATATGTTTCTAATCAATAAATAGGCGTTAAGAGTTATGTTTTCTTTAGAAGAGAAGGACGAAAAAGGAAGGTTGATGATGAAGAGAGAGACGCTGATAAAAGTTAATCATCCTACCATCTACTTAGTCATCCTCTTCTGCAAATAGATTTCCAAGCAAGTCTCCTATCTCCTGCTCCACCAAAAAAACCTATGAATTAATAATCTTCAATGGCAAATTTTCGGTCAGTAGCAGCAGCAGCAAGATCATCTTTGTTACATCATAAAATAGGTGCACTAACCCCCCCCTGGTTTTGGAATGCATTTTTTTCATATTCATAAATGTCCCATCCGATTCTGACTCCAGCATGAGTACAAAATTCAACTGTCTTCTTCAAACCAATCATCTCCAAATCCCGCTTGGTTTTGGGCCATCGTGAATAACATTAACCATTTGTCTGTTGGGCCTCCCACGCCTGAGGTGAACTCGTACCACCTTTCATCTTCAATCTCTCATCTCCAACGGATTTCAGGTCCTTCAAATCGCAATGTTTCTAATGAGAGAACACTTTTGTATTCTTAGGGTTTAGATCATGTGGTCATGATGAACTTCGTTTTCTTAGGGTAAAATCGTGTATTTCTTGAATAATGATAGAATTCTTAAAACATTGTTTAGTGTTTTATCTTTTGAAAATGCTTATAGTTTGATGTAATTGATATATGTTTAATTTTATGGATTTGTCATTGTTTTGAAGATTGTGTATTCTTCGTGCGTCATGTGTTCACTTGTAGATTTGCTATTGAAACTATAGTGTTTGGTCCTTCCTTGACTTATGTACACTTTTTGAATCTATATTTGCCTTTTAAGATTTATCTTATGGTTCTATTATTTTTCCTTTAGTTCTATAATGAGTAAATGAGATGATGTTTGTTACCTTAACGAAACCAATTTTATTTATTTGGATCTGACTGCTTTTCCATCTTTCAAATCATTTATGGTTTGAATTTCCTACATAGAATATATGGATTTTTCGATAGAGAATTTGTCAAAGGATATTAACATATAGAGAATTGTGATATCTCTATATATGTGTGGATTTTCAGTTTTTACAATATGCAAACATATGTGTATGTAGGTATACTAATTGACTTAGTTTACTAAATAGTGTAATTGCAATATGATATCTACTAAATTTCTATATATAGAATAATTGTCATGTATGCAAACTGCTTAAGCTTGTGATCATAGTCTATGATGTGCAAGTGCATATATCTTTGGAGAATAAATATTATTCAGAGTAGTTAGATTCTAAACCTCAAATGCGACCTCATGGAGGTGTTCTTACACCCGAATTGTTGATCTACTGTGTATCATCAGGTCACCTGATGTGTTTGCAAACAACCATATGTTATTGACCACCAACATCAGCTTGAAACTGGTGGTGTTTCATTGTCAGAGTTCATCGCAAGCATGGAAGGCCCAACAGAGAGATTACTAATATTCCCATCGATGGTAGCTTCTGGAGGTGATTGGTTTCAAGGGAACTGTTGACTATTGTACTCATGGCTGTGGCAGCAGCAATATCATCTTTGTTCATATCTTAAAAGAGGGGTTTGAAACGCATTTCACTCACTAGTTTAATTGTGGATACAAAATTTGTGGTTAGCTGTTAATCGTATATAGTTTTGTTGCAAATTACATTGAGTGCTTAATGATACACACTGAATCAACAATTCCTAATGGGTTAGAAAAAAAGGATAGCGCTCGTCCAAAAGAAGGAAGCCATGGAAAGCATGAAATTCATGCTTTAATCCGAATGTGAAACCAATTGATTTGCTTGTCTTTACATAAATATTTAGATTTTTTACAACAAACAATCATTTATCAAACAATATTACATATAAATGTTTTTAAAATTTATGGAAAAACTAAAATTTTAAATTTATAAGACTAAAATCAGATTTACATTAATGTAATTCTTAGTTTTATAATTTCAATTTCCTACATCTTATCAGGACAAATCACTTTTCAATTTGTCTTGTTTAATCAATTCTTTCTAAAATTAATAAACCCCTCAAAAACTTTAGTAATTTAGTTTAACTAAATTTTATTTCTAACTTTCTAATCATTTTTATCTCAAAAGTATTAATAAAAATATTACATGACAAACATACTTTTTAGTTTCTAATCACTAAACAAGTGTTAGAGTTGTATCAACAACTTACAACTCCATAGTCTCAAAATAAAATGGAAAAATATGCTAAATCCAATAGACAACAAACTTCTATATATCGCAGCTTTGTGTCAGTCTCTCTCATATATAGAATCATCGGAAAAGACGTTTCACCGCCGTTTCTTTCCTTCTCCATGCCTCGATCGTCTTGGAGCTTCGTCTTCGTCTTCACTTTCACTCTCCTCGTTTCTCAAACTGTTTACAGCTTCAAACTGCTCCATCTCATGAGATGTCTGTTGATCCACCGCCACTCCTCTGTCATCGCTTCTCTCAGGTGTTCTCTGATTGGAAGGGCCAGGACGTGCTGATGATGTTGTTGTTGTTGTTGTTGCTGGTGGATAATACATTGGCCTGCCTCCTCGAGGAGCGTTTCCCATTCCTCCCATGACCGGTCCACGCCCCGAGCCTCCCATCATACCATAACCTCCATGTGGAAATTGTTGCGGAGGCCTACCAGGAAACATCATCCCCGGTACAGGTCCTCGGAAATCACCACCAAACCTTGGTCCATACGGTCCAAAGGGTCTTGGACCCATACCAAATGGATCTGGCATGCCATTATAGCCACCAGGTCCATAGGGAAAAGCATCGGCAGGGCCCATTACCCCGAGAGGGAAACCTGTCATTCCAGGCATTGGTCTGATTCCACGTCCTAGAGGCATTTGAGGAGGCCACATCATTCCTCTTCCTCTTCCTCTGCCTTGAGGACCGTTCGCCATGCCATCTTCTTCTTCCTCGCTTTCATCGTCTTCCTCTTCCTCTTCTTCGTTGTCCTCAAATGGGACGATGTCTGGGTTCTCAGCTCTGTTCTCTGGATTCACGCCCTTCGCTTTCTCTTCTTCTCGTTTGGCTTCCGCAGCTATGGAGATCGCCTTGGATTCAATGCAAAACAAAATTTGATGAAGCAACAGAATGAAAAAAGTCCTAAAAGAGGTCGAGCTCATCAGTAAAAAATCACAACGAAACTCAGTTCTTCCATGTGTCATCATAAATTATACGCTTAAGAACCATCAAAAGAACAAAAGAAAGTAACAAAAAGAGAGTATATACCATAAGCTCGCTATCTGGTTCCAGATAAAGCAAAGAAGCCAGCTGCTCACCAATGGAGGGCTCTAACTCCTGACAATCTCTGCTTATCTACAGTCATTGAACCAAAAGAGTAAGATGAAAGTGACTAACTTACATGCAAAAAACTCAAAAACATAAACATTACACAACGACCATTAGCTAATAGCCAAGTACTTCATAATCACTGTATCAGTAGTAACTTGTAAACTCAAACTATTTGTGTAATCATGCAAGTGTGGTCAACATGGGACAATTTAGCCAGTGCGGCCAGTGTATTGATATAAGCATCCTAATTTATAATGAGTTGTATTGTATATAACAAACGATACCGCTCCCACATAGGAGACCAGCTATGATAGCGTAAATAATGGAGAAAAGTTCCACGTACCTTTACAGGTAAGTTTTCATTGTAAGGATTCCTCAAATTCCGAGTTTTGTGGAAGGACAATTCGCACAACTACAACGATAAGAATTACAATCACACATTTAAGTCATTCGAATTTTGAAAAATCACGTTAACTCTGCATGAATTACGAAAGCATCTCCTTTAGCACTCAGTAGCAGATTAGAGCTCATTGTTAACATCAGCAGAACCGATACCAGAACAGAAAGAACAGACAAATAAAAAAAGTGGTAAAATGTGTATTGAGATCGGTGGTGTAAAAAAGGCACACTAACACTTCAAGAAAGACTGAGACTTGCGGATTAGAATATAGCACCAGAAGTGCAAGACCGTATAGGCTCCATCGCATATAGAAGAACTAAACTAATCTGGGATTCAGAACAAGGACTATATTGATCAAAGGGAAAGCTTACGCAAACAGTATACCTTTAACCATTTAACTGAAAAGTTCCGGCCATACTGAGCAGTTCCATGTTCATGTTTCCAGTTTCCTCCACCAATGTAACCACCAATTCTGGATGTCATCTTAGCACAGCCCTACAGCATCATGTGAAAAGAACGATATGTACACTCATAACGCTGCCTACCAAATACAACACTATGGAGAAGAAGATTACAAAAAGCAACCAATGGTACAATGAACAGGCAATTAGTCATTCAACTTAAGTAAAGTCGTTACTATTTAACCCAATAAACTACCTGGAAATGCCGTGTCCGGTTGACAGAGAATATCAAGATCACATTTGCCACAGAGTCAAAAGCTTCGTTAAGTTTCGCTTCATTGCTTCTTTGTGTAGCCCACACTCCTTGTTGCACAGATAACTCAAAATTTTCTCGATTGCAACTTTTAACTACAAAATACCTGAAAACCCAAGTTTTTTTATAAAAAATCAGGTATGGCAGATGAAAATTAGTAAGAGTATAGCAGAAGGCAGATATGTTCTACAGTTAACGAATCCACAAATTTAAAACATACAGCAATTACTCTATCCTTCTTTCAGATTATGATTTACAGATTAATTGTATGTAAATCCAGAAGATATTGCTCCATAAATTAAATTACAACGCTTCTAATCCATATCTGAATAAATTCACCATACAAAAAAAAAAGCAAGAGTGGGCACGAGAATAGGCAATCAACTCTTAGGGACCAATAAGAAAAGAGCTTGTGACCATCAAGACAGAGAGAGGCCAAAGGAATAAAAGTAGCAAAATGAGACTCTAATCTGTTTCAGATATGTGAACAGACAAAGTCCAAGGCCAAGGACAGTTATCAATTACGAGGCATTGGCATAAATCCTTTTCAACCATGGCATCATATTAAGGAATATTTTTTTCCAAATAAGCTGATACAATTAGATAATCTATGCCAAACCACAACAGTTCAACAAGACGCTACGTACAGGTTAATAATTGAGACTGTAGATTAAAGGGAAGACTAAAATCAGTCATATAGATCAAAGGAAGCAAGACAATTTACGTTGACTAGAAAAACTCATAAGTGCCGCACTCGTGAAACTGATGAACTGAAACTACATCTGTATTGACAATGAATACTAACTATTTCACACAAGCAAGCTGAGAGACCAACAAATTATAATACAACTTACGAAACAGAAAGACGAAACCTAAACAATTTTAAACCTCTTTCAGCAGTATCAAAACAGCTCAAATCATAATCATTATACCTCAAGTCACTAAATGTTTGCTAGTATAATTTTGTTAACCAGAAACAAAAGACAAAGCATGACTCTTACATTCGCAGAATTCCTGCTAAACCACTGGCGATTAGGCAATAAACCAGAGCACTAAAGAAAATAAAATTGTTCAAAAATTTCCAGTATAAAATAGATCTTAAAGAACTATAATCAACTATTAATGAAACCAGTATATGGAGACTACCATTTCAAATGAAGGATGAAGGGGAATGATGGTAAGAGGAGACTAATAATCGTCAAAGAAAAATCAGAATGCAGAGCCAGCCCAGAAGCAGGTCATTTTCTATTTTTTTCAAATGAAACAATTGAGGAAAAATACAATCTACCTAACTATGAAAGAATAGTATCCTAAAATCAGGTAGGAAATATAACATGACGTTAAACTTGTATCTGTATATATAAGGTTTAAAAATTCTGAGCTTGCATATAGCTAGTTACATTTTAAAAGTGATCACTCTTATAAGAAACCTATGGTTCAATAAAGGACCAATAACAATGTCTTGATAGATATACAGAATCATAGTTTACACAGCCCAATCAAAAATCTTGGGACTCTGAACACACCTATTTACCCCTCGAGGCAAAGGATGAGATGTTTGATCAGCAGGGTTTTGTATCTGAGTCTGGCTGACCTGGTGTTGTGATTGCTGAGGTTGATGTTGTTGTTGTTGCTGCAAGTTACCTGATTCCTGTGGTTGGCCTTGCGTCTGAAGTTGCACCTGAGGCTTATCTCCGAGCTGCGGAGCAACGTTTCGTGGTTGATAGAATCTATTTGGCCCATAATTGTATGAATTCAATTGTTGAATCTTCTGAAGAACTTCCTCAACTGGAGGTGGAGGTCCAGGTAGCTTCGCATGCCTGTACCGACAATCAGGACCATTGGGACAAAATCCCAGCTTGTACCTGCCAATACATTTGAGCAAACTAAGAATCAACACAATCTCATTTATTGCATAAAGTAGAATCCTTGGGATTTCATAAAACAAAAAGAAAATAAATTGCATATTTCTTAGCATCATATTCATCATTTGATAAGAATCCCTGAATCCATAAGAGGTGCTCAATGTTCTGTACTGAGAAAGCATGGAATTGAAACCGAAGAAGTGGATTTGTTTATGTACATACATATTGCATTCTTTGATATCTTCATTGGTATGCTTATAGACGCAATCCTGCTCTCGACATTCACCGTGTAACCGGAAAAACCGGCAGATTGGCATACGAGCTTTATCGTACTGATGGAGAAACCCGCAGGCGTCACCTTTCATACATAGACCTCGAAGCCAGTGCCTGCAAACAGTCTGGCGGAAACTCCGTCCTCTTCCAGATCCAGCCACCGTCGCGGAAGAATGATCGTAGCTCGGTGCCACGTTAACAGCGGCGGAGGATGAGTTTTCGGGCGGAGCAACCGGGACTGAAGCCGTGGGCTGGACAGGTCCGGAATCGAGACCGCCTTCGAAATCGAAGCTGAGACCATCGGCGTCCTCCATTGTTTGCTGAATCTCTCTTTAGGGTTTTCTTTGTTCTTTCTAGAACTTCAATCGAAGAAGCGAACAGAGAACAATCGGAGAATTTGAGCTTCTTCTGACGCGAAGGTTTTACGAATCAGGATGGATCATCGGTTAAAGTCAGATTGAACCGGTAATTTGAATAGTTTTTGAACCGGGTGTTTAAAATTTAACCAATGTTCAGACAATTAACCAAGATTTTACGGATCAGGCTCGGATAATCGGTTAAGTCAGATTGAACCGGTGATGTGGACGGATGTGATTCACTTTACTCTCTTGGTTAAATGTCCCCAATCAAGCATTGTTGGTACCAACAAACTTTGTTCATTTTAAGTCAAAAATAGAACAAATCCAGTAATGGTTGTAAACGAAAAAAAACAGTGTAATGTGGTCTGTATATATATTTTGTCAACATAGTGTAATGTGGTCTGTTCATAGTGTAATAAAAACATAGTGTAATGTGCATAACTAACACGCAATGTTGAATATCGACCACTACTTGGGACGGAAAATAAAAAAATAAAAAATAAAAAATTAATATATATTTTTAAGAAACACATGTAATAATTTTTTGTGTGTGTGTGTGTCTTCCTCCTTCTATCTCTAAGCACTACCCTCCCGCAATTGAAGGTGCTCTTCGTCGCTCACATCCCCATCTCTTCGATCTCAGATCGAATTTCTGCGAATTTTTTTCTTCTTCGCATAAAGATTACAGACTCTAGCGTCCGGATTACTTTTTTGCAGTCGATTTTCTTCTTTCATTTCTCTGGGCGAAATTTTCCTCGTCTTGTTAGGGTTTCGAAGATCCGAATCTCTGTGGACGCGGGAGCAATTCGACGTTTTCTTTAGCTGGAAAGATGTTCTGGCGAATGGCGGGATTGTCTACGGCTTCCGCCGTGAGTTTTTCTTCTCCCTGACCTCTTTTTTACGACCGTGTGTCAATATATCTGTGAATAAGGCACTCCATCGAAACGAGTTTTCGCTGTTGATGGATTTAGCGCATAGGTTTTGTAAGGATTTTTGGGGTTTCATTTCTGGGAATTTGGTTAGCTTCCTCTCTTTTTTTAAACGAATATGTTTGAGGCGAATGGATTATTGGTTTCCGGTGTGTCTGGATTTCTTGGATTATAAGTAACTAAGTGTCTTCGTTTACCTAATTCATGATGACATCTTTGCACTATCTCGCCGTCAGTGGGAGATTATCCCTTCTTATTGAAGGGAATAATAGTTTTGCTGGCTGCTAGCTCATCATTCTTATGTACCTTTATTTTTTGGTTTGCAGGTTGAGGCAATTTTGGACAAAGATAGTTTCACGTTAGAGGAACTTCTTGACGAGGATGAAATCATTCAAGAATGCAAAGCCCTGAATGGACGACTCTTAAATTTGTATGCTCTGTAACCACATTTTTCTTGTTTTTTATGCTTCATTACATTTCTGGGAGAGGAAAAGAAATTGCAACTTATTCGTGATTAAAGTTTGGAGGTGACTATGCATTGCGTTAGGATGTGGAATATATTACCTGAAGATGATGTACATTTCTAATCTTGCACATTACTTACGACATGCTAGTTTTTGCATTACATATAATATATCTGTCATTAGGGTGAGCACAATAATCCCCATCTTCTGCTTGGATCTTCAAACCTCATGTCATATACTATATTCTCTTATACTGGCAATGCCGATCATTCATGACTGTTGGATTCTTTTTATTTCAGCTTGAGAGAAAGAGTGCAAGTGGAACAACTGATTAGGTACATAATAGAGGAGCCTCTTGAGGATGTGGAAAAGAAGCGAACATTCAAGTAAGTGTTTTGAACAATGGTTATTGTCTTTTTGCTGATTTTTTTATGAATAAACAATTTGATATTTTTTTCTTAATGTGTTCCAGGTTTCCTTTCATTGCCTGTGAAATTTTCACATGTGAGATTGAAATGATACTGAAAACACTAGTCGAGGATGAGGAGGTAGACATTGACTCTATTACATCCTCCTATATTTATAATTTGTAATGGTTAAGGATATAGGGTTTCTTACCTCTCGTGATGTCTTCTTTTTGCAGTTGATGTTATTGCTGTTTTCGTTTTTGGAAGCTAAAGAAACCCATAATTCATTGCTTGCCGGGTACTTCAGCAAGGTATTTAGCATTTGACGGTTTCTTTATTATCAGAAAGCTCATGGAGAACTTTCCCACTTATAGGGCTCTACATCTATTTATTCTACGTGTTCTCTCTGACATCTTCTATTACTAGGTCGTCATTTGTCTGCTGGTGCGGAAGACGATCCCGTTCATGCAATTCATAAAAGTAAGTTAATTTTGTTTCCCGGACTAGGATATCTGTTTAAGGATGACTTGAACTTGGCTAGCATTAGTATTTTTATCCTAATCTTTGTTGAGATTATTAAACCATTAGCTAGCTGCTTTCTTGTGCGTGTAACTTGAGATAATGCTGTTAAATAGTCAGAGATATTGATAAAGCTTTGTATTGCTATTTAATTTATGAAAGAGCTTTTTCCTAATCAACAATATCCAATCTAACTCTGTTGATACAGTTTTGATAACTGGTACACAAGTTAACAATCCTTTAAACACCATTTAACCATCTGGAGTTTAAAAAAAATCACTTATGATTGACCTTGACTTTCTCGTGCTACCAGGATCATCAAGAAATACTGAATCAGCTTGTTGATTTGATTGGTATTACATCTATAATGGAGGTTGGTTTGCACTTTTATTTGTTATTTAGGATCTTTCGGCTTTAAGTTTATTACACATCTACGTTGGAACATACTGAATAGTTGGAAAAAATGTCATGTTTTTCTCTCCTTCAAAGTACTTATGATTCTATTTACGTCAACAATAGTAATAGACCCAGAAATGACGATAAGAAAAATGGTAAATACTGCTAATATTGTTCTCATCGTTGTCATTGTGATTTTGCTGTATAATAATTATGTTTACACCAGTGATTTTTCAATTATTATTGTCTGTAACAATGAAGGTTGTAATTCGTATAGGAAATACCCATAGGCTTTAGATTATTAGAGTTCTGTAAAATACTAGTTTTGTAGACTCTAACTTATTGCTGGTGCTCAGGTTTTAAAACGTCTGGTCGGTACTGATGAACACCTATATTCAAACTACACAAGTGCAATGCAGTGGGTAGAAGATACAGATGTTTTAGAGATGATTGTGGACAAGTTTGGCTCCTCCGTAAGTTGTATTCAGTAGATGGATTACTTTTCTTTCAATATGGGCTAGTCTTATGGCTTTACTCCTTTATTTTATCTTTATTCGATCATCCCAGGTAATGCTATTTACTGATATCTTGGAGACTTATGTTATATTTTGTAGGATTCTCCCGAGGTACATGCCAACTCAGCCGAAATTCTTTGTACTGTAGCAAGATACGCACCCCCTGGTCTTGCTACAAAACTTTCCAGTCCCAGGTAGACTTTTCTCAGCTTTGGCTATTGTTTTCATTTAGTCGTTGATACTTTTGAAAATTTATAATTTATTGACTTATTGTTTTGATCCCTGTACAATTTGATAAAGCTGCACTGGAAGGTTGTTAAAACATACTTTAGAAGATTCACGGCCTAAGTCTGTTCTGGTTAATTCATTGTCTGTATGCATATCTCTGCTGGATCCTAAGAGGTTTACATTGGGGACTTATCATATATATGGTCGTCAACTAACCCATGGAAGCATGGTAACTAATCCCGAGACAGTGGAAGGAATGCTTGGAAGCCTAGGTGAGCAAATACAGTATAATTATTAAATTTTGATACGTAGTTGCGCTTGTGTGTTGTTGTGTGTTGACTTCTTAAATGCTATTTTCCCTATTGTAAGGGATGTGGTTGGGTTGGGAAGAAATAATACTAGGTTTGTTTACGCGTGGTTGTGAGGAATGTTGCTTGTTGGTATGGAATTTGGTGGACCTGTATTTTTTCCTGATGTATAGAGGCTTACTAGACTATCATCTATGGCATTTTGCTTTCACAACTTGTATAGGTCTTTTCCTATTAATCTGTGGTCTGCAATGAATTACTTTCTTGGCGGCTATGAACAATGTGTAATATGCTTCTAATGTGTAGGAGATTTACTCATGCTTTTGAATGTATCATCTGCTGAGGGTGTTCTGTTAACAACGTATGGCAAGTTGCAACCACCTCTTGGAAAACACAGATTAAAGGTGCTTTTGTTGTTCACATTTGTATGATTTGTTTTCCAAAATAATAAAGTATATTTCACTGTTATGGTTATAATTTATATATCTGAACAACACATGAAAATTTGACTCTTTCGTTTTTCTAGATTGTAGAGTTTATTTCAGTCTTACTCACAGTCGGTAGTGAAGCAGCGGAGAAGGAAGTAATTCGACTTGGAGCGGTGAAAAGAGTGTTGGACTTGTTCTTCGAGTAAGTGGAAGATTATATTTTCTCAGTTGTTGATATACACTGCCATGCTAAATTTTGGTGCAATGTTGTCTCAGGTATCCCTACAACAATTTTTTGCATCACCATGTGGAGAATGTAATTCTCTCATGTCTGGAGAGCAAAAACTCTCAACTTCTTGACCATCTTCTCAGTGAGTGCAATCTTATTGGGAGTATACTGGAGGCAGAAAAAGAGTCCATATTAACTGCTGGTGATAAGGTGAAGATACTTAATTGCTAATGTCTGGGGTTGGCATCAATATTAATTAACTTGGTTTACATGTGATGTCTCAGCTTCAGCCTACAGTCCCTGCAGAGGGTAGAAAGCCACTCAGGATTGGAAACATTGGTCATATGACTCGTATCTCGAACAAACTTCTTCAACTAGCTAATAGCAATGTTGAAATTCAGAAACATTTGCAGGTAAACGATATGAAGCGCAAATGGTTTGTTTATTGGTATTCCTAGTTTTCTGAGTTTTTTATGAGTAGGGTACTTCTTTGCATTTGTTGTCTAATCTTTATAGAAAGTCCAATGGTCAAAAACAATGTGCTCAGTGCTTCAACCCTATTTGATTTCTCCCAAAGATATTTCCTTTAGTTTGCATATAAAATGTTCAGAGAGGGTTCTAGCCTTGTAGGGTGCTGGTCTCTATTGTCAAACTCTTCAAATCTCGTTCAATCCCTTTTTTTTTACGTTTTTTACCAGGAAAATAGCAAATGGGTGGACTGGCAGACAGATGTCCTGTCAAAGCGTAATACACTGGAAAATGTCTACTCTTGGGCCTGCGGGTATGTATTTTTTCTGTCAGTGGGAGTTTTGCTAGACTGAAAGAAACTTTATGTAACATGCTTCTGTTTTCAATTTATGACCAAAAGCAGAGGTAATAAATAGTATTTTTTAATACAAGTTTGTCACATTTGTATAATCTGCTTTAATAGCAATCAAGATTTATGATAAGTTAAATAAGATTGTACATTCCCAGTAGATGCCAATAAGAGCTTGCTTTTAGGAAGTTTCTTAGGGGGTGATAAACGTTACATGAGAGGCAGTAGTGATGGTTGGTGTAGTAAATAGATCATTCCTTTTACTAATATTCTCCTCAACAGGAGGCCAACTTCACTCCATGATCGTAATAGAGATAGCGATGATGATGATTACCACGATAGAGACTATGATGTGGCAGCCTTAGCAAACAACTTGAGCCAGGCCTTTAGATATGGCATCTACAGCAATGATGACATGGATGAGGTGATGTTCTCGTGTTTCTTTGTCATTGCTGCAACTTGGTGATCCTTTTTCTCTATTACTATTATCATAGATTTAAGCCCCATACTTTCTTGGAAGTTCAGGGGTGTAAATTGTTGAGACAAAGGAGGAAATGATTCAGGAAATTTCTAGGAAATCATTTTATATTGTGTTGTCTTTAATCCTGTTATAGTTCCTGAAATATGATACATAGTGAAATCTGATGCAGTAGTGTCTAAAGTTCTGCTGATGACAACGCGGAGTGATCTAGTTATTAAAACTCTATTTGGTGGATAGTTTAAACCGTCACTTCTTTCTCCAATCATTCTACTTGGTTGACCTCTATCTAGTTAGCATGCGGGTTTCGTACAGTCTTCTCTTCCTTTATCATCTTTTGCTAGCCTGGATGTAGCTTCGTTAAGTCGGTATACCAAGGCAACTATATTCTGTTAGAGCTTTTGATATTCCGTGCATTCTTTTCCTGAAGCTGTAAGAAGACTGCGTGCTATGAATATTTATTCTACCATTTACATTTTTTATTTATCCACTGCAGACCCAAGGCTCTATGGAACGCGATGATGAGGTACTATTTGTTTTTTCCTTATCATTAAGAACTGAGAGACTTTCTAAAATCTTGGTTATGTGACGCTAAACAAAGCTTCAGACCTTTTGTGAGAAGATTTCTTATGCGGAACGAGTTTTAGTTTCTTACCTTATCTCCTTTCTGTGTTATGTATTGCTGAGAAAATTTTAATGCGCCTCCTGTGCCTGTTATCAATATGAAACCTTTAGTGATTAAGGTAGACATGAAAACCTCTTATGAAGTCTATGTTGCAGGATGTCTACTTTGATGACGAATCTGCAGAAGTCGTCATATCTTCCTTGCGCCTTGGAGATGACCAGGAGAGGTAATGGGTTCGATTTTTCTTTTCTGGTAGAAGTCAATCCGTTTCTATCCGTTGACTCTCATCATATGGTTGATGCGGTCCCTTCACTTACGAATTGTAACATGATTTCTTTGTAGCGGTTCTCTCTTCACAAATTCAAACTGGTTTGCTTTCGAGGATGACAAATTGGCGAATGAGCGCTTAACGAGCTCAATGGCTTCCCCTTCACCCAATGCTGATGAAGATGATGATGAAGTCGTCATAGGTGAAGCCGATGACTTCAACGACACTGTAGCCTCTTCCCCGCCTGTTGATATGGAAACAGAGGATCCTCCATCAAAGAATCCTTCTGAAAACCAGAGTGAACCAGAAGCCGAAAAATCACTAGCTTGGGTCGAATGGAGAGAGACCTCCGAGTCCACTGCGCCTTCTTCAAACCCAGATGAAACTACCACATTGCCCAATGGTGAGGTTCAAATCGACAAAGAGGATGATGGTGATGATACCGATAAAAAAAGTGCAGAGGATTCACCACCAGGTGCATGTGGCGATGAAACCACAGAGAAGTCACCAGATGCAAGTGGTGTTGCAAGCACTGAAAGCTCACTAGATGCAAGTGGGGATGAAATAGCGGAGAAGTTGAAAGATTCCGGTCCTGATGCATTAAAACCAGCTGCTGAATCGCATGAGAATGCTCAACAGCAGGAGACAAAGAAGAGCCAGGAAGCAGAAACAGATGCCAAAGAAACCGAAGAAGCTGTGAAGGAACCAGAGAAAGAAGTGTGAGCTTTACTCAAACCGGGGTCACTTTTAACTAGTAAAACAAATTCCTACTGATGCTTCTTTTAAAAAGGGCATTTATCTGTTACGGGTACGATTTATTATTCTTTTTTTCTTTCTTTTCCTTTGTTTGTTCACTTTTTCATTGTATCATCTCCAAATCCAGTCGTTATTTTCAACATTATTGTCGACCAAAAATTGTTACTAGCTTACAAATTTTTTTTCTTGAAGTTTGTTTAAACTCATCTACACTCATCAAGTAGTATGAGCCGCAGATATGATTTCATGATAATACTTTCAGAGGTCAATCTCGTGTCTCCTCCATCTTGTTCCTACAACATAGTAGCGATGACTTGAAAAGAACTTTGCTCATTTGCTTTCCCGTCTTGAATCTTGGACTGGATAAGGACTGATATAAACAGAGAAATCAAGTGGAAGCCATAGTGAATTACAAGCTTGATGATCTCACCAGTGATGAAGACGACGACACTTATTCTAATTCAAATCCTGATCCTAGACCCATGGAACGTGAAACCCAAGTAAATATGACGACGATGAAGAAGAAGAAGGAGGGGATACTAAGAAAGTATCTTCTTTTTGGGTGTTTGCGCAGCAACTCAAAGGTTGCTCAGCCTTTTCCGTTGGTAAAGCGAATGTTCGGCTCATCAAAGTTTGGAAATGGTTCTGATCATGGCGGCTATGGTAATCCTTTAGCCAATCCTACTACAATGTCACGGCGACCTCCACCTCCACCTCATATGATGATTCCACATGGACCAATGACGCCACAAGAACAACAACTTCAATATCAGATGATGATGCAACAACGCCCACCACAATATCAGATGACAGGAGGATCAATGCCTACAATCCAGCAGTCAGCTCCACCACAATATCCACCATATTTCATGCGAACTGATCCACAATACAAAGCAGCAATGATGTTCCCGCAGCCAGTGAAAACTAATCCACAAATGACGGTCAACAATAGTATACATTACTCCGGCAAATGACTCGAACCGCTTTGATTTATAACCCACCTAGGCTACCACTACTTGTTCTGTTTATTATGTCCTTAGACGCTATTATACTAAGCAAACGAATGTTTTTTAGTCTTGTTGTCCCTTTTGCCATTTGCAGGCATTGATCATTTCCAAAGTCTTTAGGCCAAACCTTTTAACAAAGAAAATTTTGTTTTATGTCAAGATATCCATATTCTGTCTGATTCATAACCAAACTGATGAAACATAAAATATGTGCCTAATTGCTAGCACTAATAGACTTTATTATCTCTGGTTCAATTTCTCTCGGAGAATACTTCATCTGGAGATTTGTCTGTTGGTGCATCATGTTTTTTCCCCACTCTAGTGGCTGTTTTCATGTTCGCCCTCCAAATCTTTCAAGTATCCCATGAACATAAGAAACCCGAAAAGGAAGAATCCACCTGAGAAGCTCTCTCCACCACCTCCGCCGCCACCACCATCACCATCATCCCGAGGCGGGAACCCGCTTCCACCGTCATCAAGCTTTGGGGATTTCTCCTTTCCTGATGTTCAAGCAAAAGGCTTTATTAGACTTTAGTTCTGGAGATACGAACTCGAATAGAAAAGCCATTAGGCACAGACAGGACCAGTCGGTTTCTGTTAAAGCATTTTCCCATCTCAGGTTATCAACAATAATAAGAACCATAGTAGCAAGCCACAATATGTGTTCTAAATAATTTTTTGATTATTAGCTAGATTCATAAACAGATCATATTGTGGTAAACTTATTTGTTAGAAACATAAAAAAAAAAATTATTCCACATGAAGCCTCAATAGAGTCAACAAAGATAAGGATGCAACAATTTACCATGTGTAGGAGCTTGTGTGATTGTTCGTGATTCCCGCGTAACTGTCTGTGTTTGCCCTTGACTGCATTTTGCATTCTGCAGAAACAAGTGAAAACAGAATAATTAAGCAGCTAGGTCTTCAGAGACACCCACGAAGAGAATACTGGAAAATAAACTATTAACAAATAAGAGCAAAAGGATCTTCTTGATGAAACAAACAAATTTGATGAGATGCAAATCATGAAATTATTTCAAAAACTAAGAGTTAAAAAATACATCTAACTCGCGAGTGAGTCACGAATAGAACATACCAGCGCAGCGTTACATGCAAAGACAGATCTTTTGCTCTTAGAGCCGAAACCAAATCCTTTCCTAACAACGGGATGAACGGCTCCAGTTCCAACTGCCTTGAGAGAAGGAAGTTCCCTCTGGCTCTGGGATTGCATAGAAAATCTTGTACGATAGTAACGCCCATGAAAATTTCCTATCACAAAAGACGAGTAGAAGAAGAGCTTCAACACTTCATTATTCAATAGAAGACAAAAAATCCAAAGCTTGAGCAATCTGACTAAGCAAAGATCTACTGCTACAACACTAGGTGATAATAATAAACAACTTCAATTCTCAGACATCAATAACAACAACTCTCGTTTCAGACTTCAATTTTTCATGAGGAAGCCAAACTCAACATCAAAACCGAAGACAATATTTCCAAGCAACTTCCTCAATGCCACTAATTATAAACTTAGTGCCAACAAGCAATCATGAACTGTGAAATGTGAATGTTTACAGATAAACCCAAAAGTAGACATACCATTAGCCGGAAAATGATTAGAGCGAGGAGGGAGATACACCAATGGTTGTGAATCGATACACAACGAGGGCTTTATCACCGGCATATCTGCAAAAAAAAGGGATAAACAATCAAACCAAAATATTAAACCTTTAACCAAATTAACTCACACGAGAAAAACACCCAACAAAAGGGGCAGAACAGTGAATCAATCTGTGGCTGCAAAAACGCGAGAATGCACATACGAACTCGGATTCATCATTTTTGAAATTCAATTAATATGTGCCGGAAAAGAGATAAAAAAAAGAAGGGCAATCCATAAAGATTTGCATCAAATTTGTCCAGAAGAATCAGCGAAAACTAAGGAAAATCTGGGATTTGGGTAGCTCCTCGAAGTTTCTCGATCATAGACGAAAAAAAAAGAAGCAAATACCTTTAAAAAAAGAGAAAAAAAGAGAGGATGGTAGATCACACCTGAAGAACTAAACGCGAACAAGAAGAAACAACGGGACTTTTCTAGGGTTTATGTAAAATTTCTCGCACAGATCAATTAAAGCGTCACGTCTAATGCAAGAATTATAAATAGGCTGAGAACAAAAAAAAGACACTAATTTGAGAAGGTCTTGTAGGTCGGTTTTTGGACAACATAATATTTTTGTAGGTCGGTTTTTGGACAAAATAGTATTTTTGTAGGTGTTATGCAATATTGAAAATAAAGTCTTTATTTATTTATTTATTTATTTATTTATTAAAATAAAAACAGAAAATTCTGATCGGGAAATAAAACCCTAATTTGAGAAGGTCTTTCAATTGAAAGCAAAGCAACCGTGAATCAGGGAGCCGAGGGGAAAATTTGTTACCGGCGGCGAGAATGCTTGGTGGATTATACGGAGATCTTCCTCCGCCGTCAGATGATGAGAAACCAAGCGGAAATTCGTCCGTCTGGTCAAGCAGTAACAAGATGGCTCCAGCGACGCTTCGCAAGCCACCGGCTTTTGCTCCGACGCAAACAATCCTGAGACCTCATAACAAGCCCAAGCTTATCGCGTCGCAGTACAAGCCTCCTCCTCCTTCTTCTTCTTCTTCTTCTTCTTCTTCTTCTTCTTCCTCCCAATCAGTTCTTACTCCGGCGAACGATGCGGCACCATCTCAACCGGCATTGGTTGGTGTGACTTCATCGGTGATTGAAGAGTACGATCCAGCGAGACCGAACGATTACGAGGAGTACAGGAGGGAGAAGAAGAGGAAAGCGATGGAAGCTGAGATGAAGCGAGAGCTGGATAAGAGACGACATGAGGAGGAGGAAAAGGAGAAGAGAGAAAGACAAGAGAGGGAGAAGGAAAGAGAAAGAGAACGCGATCACAACAGCGAGTCTCGACTCAATATCTCCGGTGAGGAAGCGTGGAAGAGACGCGCCGCCATGAGTGGTGGCAGCGGGAAGCGAAGATCCTCGTCTCCGCCGGGGAACGTGGACGGGTTTAGCATCGGGAAATCGGAGACGAGTGGATTAGGAGTTGGGGCAGGTGGGCAGATGACGGCTGCACAGAGGATGATGGCGAAGATGGGTTGGAAACAAGGACAAGGGCTTGGGAAGTCAGAGCAAGGGATCACAACGCCATTGATGGCTAAGAAGACGGATCGTAGAGCTGGTGTGATTGTGAATGCTAGTGAGATCAAATCGTCGGAGAAGAAGGTCAAGAGTGTGAATATCAGTGGAGAGCCAACCAGGGTTTTGCTTCTTAGAAACATGGTATGTGATTTCAAAACATCTCTTAACACATATGCATTCTTGAGTTTAGACTTCTCTTTGGTTGATTATTGATTGTGCCTGTCATATTCGAGTTCGAACTTGTTCTTGTATTAGGACACACTTTGCTACAATGATTTAGTACGGTCTGCTAGACTTTTGGGTGAGAATGATACGCTGTATTCCAGCATTTGATTTGGTCGTAACTTAAACATAGTTACTTCAAATTGTTGGCAGCATGTTGGATCAATAAAATTAAACCTTTGCATGATTTATCGGGGATTGAATGTGAGGGCACTTTGGATTATTGTTGACAGAGATGTCTGTCTGAAAATGGAATCGATTAGTGGCTGCGTTCGTATTACTTTGATTCAGTTAAGCTTTGTTGAAAAAAACTTATAAGATGAAAATACTTTGTTGGTGGAGCTTATGTGCTCATACTTTACTTATATGTTAATGTTAACCTAACGAACTCCTGGGCTGTTATAGAATTTAGATTGCCTATTCTTTGGAAACAACGTTTCAATTGCAGAAGTGACAGTATCTTCCCCTCGAGTAGTCAACTAGGAATTTGTGACCATACTTTGGTTTTTAGGGCTTGCATAACTTGATCCCTCAGGCTTGGATTGCCAAATACTATGAGAGTACACGAATGAAACTTGAGTTGGCATGTCTTTGAAGGAATTTTTGTTGGTTTTAGGATACTGTAATAATTGCCACATCTTTTTCTTATTTGTGATGTGAATGCATCTTCACATCGATTGTTGTGAACGTTGGCATCACTCTTGTGATTCTACTTGTTGCAGAGATCTTATCTTTCTTTCTTATGTATTGCGCTCTGCAATTTTCGATGGATTCACCCATTTTTTTCTGCGCCTTAAAAGGTTGGACCAGGAGAAGTAGATGATGAGCTAGAAGACGAGGTGGGATCCGAGTGTGGCAAATACGGAACGGTCACTCGTGTACTGATATTCGAGATCACTGAAGCAAACTTCCCTACACACGAAGCAGTGAGGATCTTTGTTCAGTTTTCAAGACCCGAGGAAACAACTAAAGCCCTTGTGGACCTCGATGGGCGATTCTTTGGAGGAAGGACGGTACGTGCAACGTTCTACGATGAAGTGAAATTCAGTAAGAACGAGTTGGCTCCAGTACCAGGTGAGATACCTGGCTATTAAAGATCTAACTCTCAAGAAAGGAGAGAAGAAGAAACTGCCTTCTCTATAAGATTCTTGATAGAGAAATAAACCATAGAGATGAGGTTTTTTAATATTGTTTGTAAAGTACTTAGAAACTATTGAGATCTATCTGTTCATTGTTGTTCAATGTAGCCTCGTATTGAGGATCCAAGAAACGTTCCCTTTCTCAATCAAAACATGTTTCCTCCATTAGATTGTAAATTGCAGGAGCATGAGAACTATTATTTCTATTGGCATCAAATGACACTACCAACGCAATTTTAATCAGACTAAACGAGCCGACACGACCCGACCTGATTCGTGCTAGTAGAAATTTGGCTATGATATAACCTCATATTCCATGTAAGGTCGACCCATAAAGCTTAATTTTTTTGGGCAGAATTTTATTTTCGTAGAACCAGGCCCAAATTTGATATCAGAAAAAAAAAAAAAAAAAAAAACATACGAACTTTTACTGAGAAAAACAGAGAAAGCTACAATGAACTTGTAAAAGTATGTGTTTGATAATATTTTTCTGAACGACAAATTTGTCTGGTTAAATAACTTTAATAGTAAATATGGAAAATCTTCTTGACGGTTTAACTAGTTGATATATAAACAAATAATTTACTAAAAAAAATTTTGTATGTATGATTAAAAATAATGATAATTTTGTATTATAACTCTTTGAACACGTTTAAAATTATTAAAATATTAACCCATATTAATAATTTATTAACTATATATATCATAGCAATATTAGGACTAATTTCACTAGTTCCTCAATTACTAATTCCTCTAGTTCCGTAATGTTCAAAATCTTTACACCTCACTGTTTCTTCAACTTCTTCAATTCAAACCATCACACAACAATTCCACAAAAGATGTGTTACCATTTACACCCATATGATATAATGTATCGATGAGTAGATATAATCGTTTACAACTGTTAAATATTTGTCATTCAAAGATTCAAACAACATCGACATCATTGTACGGATTAATATGTCCATTTTATGATCTGCATATACCACTTGAGAAAAAGTTAAAACTACAATGTATCAAAACCTGCAGCAAACGGACCATCCCTTATATCATGAAAAAAAAAAAATAATCAAAAGTATTGCTTGTTTTGGTACTGCACAAAATTAAATGTCCTAAAGCTCTCAATCATTAAACCTACATTTATCATACAAAACACTTTAATTCAAAGTTTCAAACTTACGAATTATTTCGGACCTATCAAACCCCCTTGTGTGCATTTACACACTTTCACTATCTTGGTATCTCCCCTTAATGTTAGTCTAATAATTACACCAACTACCAGAAAACACACACAAGAACAAACGAAACCAGAGCAGATATTAAAAAAAAAAAAAAAAACTATTCAGAAACGTGAAATTAAATTAAATTAAATTAAATTAAATTAAATTGGTCAAATAAACTAAGAAGAAATTAAATGGGTCGACCTGACTTTTAGCCAATAAGATATCACTGCATAACCCAGCAGTTCTTGTTACTGCTTACCCCAAAAAGAACAAAACTACTGAAATAGTATTAAAATTTTCTTTTTAAAATTTATTTATTCTCAAGTTTTGAAAAGAAAAACAAAACGAAAGAAAAGACAAAACATAAAAGACAAGGCAAAAAAAAAAATTATATTCTAGATCTTATAGGGTTACTGCTTTATGCATATAATTGCACTTATTGAACTAGCCATCTATAACTCTCTAATTTCCAATCTATGTATATCAAAATTGTCATATTCACGACCGGTTCCATCGTATCAGACTCATTTATATATTTATTTATCCGCCGACTTTATTAGTAAGTTAAACACAACCATATACTAATTATATATATATATATGATAATCAAGTATATGATATGAGTCATGTGAAGTAAAATATTTCTTGGTCAAAGTAAAGTGAAGTTTAGTTGTAGCAGACAAGTAAAATAGAATTAACCTTTTATAAATATAGCAAACAAGTAAAATAGAATTAACCTTTGATAAATATAACACGTACAAAAATTGAGTTGCATGCCGCTTCATGACGCAAATTAGATGTAGACACATCCCATTATACACATTCCAGAGTATTCAGGCCCAAAGACGCCGCGTAGTTCAAATACAGAAGAGGAAAACACTCGAAGCTAATACACTTACCACATTAACCCATCAACGTACCAACCTGGTCTACAGAGCCATATCCAATAATCTCTCAATTTGGAAAATAAAATAAATATATATATATATATATTTGCTCAAATGTCATATCTAAAGGGTCCCACTGACCCAGAAGTAAACTATGCATGTGCATGACTATGTTACTAATGTACATGCTCCTGCATCGCTGGATGACGTATATATTGAATGAACGTGGGTAACTAGGTCCAGAGATAAGGATGTTCAAAAAAAATTTAAAAGAGCAAAGTTCTAAACTTTCCGTTTGGGTCGGTTTCTGGTTTTTTTTACATGTTTAATTATCTGAAACAAAAATATATATACGAACACATTACCTTCAATCGTATTGTTAAACAAAAGATTTTCAAAAGTTGTCGTCAAACAAACTATATCAGAGATCCTACGGATAAGGTTTAGGAAGCTATCCATCGTGTATATTTCATTACAAATCCTGAGGCAAAAAAAAGTGTATATGCTTGTTTTTCTTTGTTTATATTTAGCGTGGGTTAATTCAGATTTCACTTCAGCATAAGAAAAATTGAATAACGTTTGCAGTCCGTGCATCTAATAATTTACTGCAGACGAACTCGATTTTGTTGAATATGTGGGTAGGATTAATTTTGACGTGGGAAGATGACATCAGCAAATGTTGACTTATAGAATCGGGTAAGGCATTTCCTTACACAAAGCCAGATCTGTCCCAAACAGAATCACTTGTGTCTTTTCACCGTTTCAATAGTTATTCTTTACCACACAAACAAATCATCAAGAACCTATCTTTTTACATGAGCCCACATTCATTTTTCAACCCTTAGTGGTCAAATCACCGCCCGACATTTTTTTTTCTTTTCATTTATTAACTTTTTTTAATTCATTTATACGTGTTTGTTAGTTAATTGTTCATCATAGGTTTTAATAGCTGAGTTTTTCAATAGTTTTACAGTTTGATTTTGGTGTGTACCATCCGTAGCTTGAAAAATAAGTTTAATTTTTCGTAAAATAAGATGGTTTAACGAACATAAGCAGATATTAATGACTTGAACACTAAAGCAAATGACTCAAAAATTCAACTAAAAAGGGCAAATAATTTAATCTTCCAAGTATGTAAGAGTGCTTTTTCCAACAAACTAAATATATATATGAGAGCTTTTACTCTTTATCTCTTTTTTTTTGTGTGTTGAAAGTAGCAAATAGGGTTTACTAGTTTCCAATAATAAAAGTCCCATTAACTTCCAAATTTATTAAGGCTTTTGCCCCAAAAGAAAGATAACTTCTTTTACTAATTATACTACAAACCCAAAAAGAAAGTTTATAGGTTTCCCCCTATTAGTCAAATTGCAGCATCATCATGATGACTAGTTTTCTTGTGATAGATACGATTTCAATTTAACAGATATGAAAAAGTAATGATTATAGATCATTTAATGTCAAAGATTCGTCCAAATCCAATCTTTAAACACACTCCGCATGCATTTTCATGTCGCATTTATAACACTCACCAATCACAAGTTCCATAGTCTTTTTTGTTATGTATTTGGTTATTTAGACACAACAGTAGATACGACTTCATCAATAAAACTTTTGCAGAAACAATAATGAACAACTAGTTTATTTGACAAACGCTTTTCTCCCCAATTTTGTGTGTTTTTACTCAAAACTAAAATGCAAACAATAGGATCATATTGTATCCAATATTTCTACCTAAACACAATGATAAATATTGTATGTACTTAATTAAAAGAATTAATCATTCATCTATATGATAAGTTAATAACCTTACTAACATAAAAGAAAACGAACAGGTCACATCAATATAAATAACATAGGCACAATATATAAATATCATGCCATACTTAAGTGTCATAATTCGATAAAGAGACATCATCACATTTGTCCATATTACATATTTGACCCTCTAGATTTCACAATCCTTAACCAAAAAACAGCATCCTAACTTTAATATCTAACATAATTGATCCCATTTCTTCTTCATATCTTCACACGAAGGACCAGTTCACGAGGATAAACGCTAAGCAATGATTCGATTCGTTGTCATCAAGAACTTTCCACACCGTCGCTTGCTCGTACGAAACTGGTCTCCCCATGCTCGATACACATATTCCCGCCGGAAGATTAGCATATCCCTGAAGATTTTCATTTCAAAATTTCGCATTTTCTTTGAAACAAAGTGACAAAATTTCGCGGGAAAAAATAAGCTTATATCAAGATATTACCTGCTGCATGATCTTAGCGAATTCGGAGCAAAGAGATTTACGACCAGAGTCATCGAGAGTCTTGTCGAGCATTATGTCTTGAAGTGCCACGAGCGTAGTTTCAAGCATGTCTAAACCGGCTTGGTTTGCAAATGTGAATACCGGTGAGGCCTGAAAAACAAACATAGCACAAACAAACAAACATTTCACCTTAACCATTCCCAACCCGCTTTTAAACCAAACCAAAATCACAGCAAAATAGCCAATCAGAAAACTGAACCGAAGAGTTACACCAGAGCAAACCAAACCTGCACTGGAATAACCAACATTGACTCGAAAGCAATAAAAAACGGAGTAGAAACCTCAATCTTACATTAGTTTTCAGGGAGCAACACAAGATGGCATCAGAATGGTTCCAGAGTTGCTTAAGCAGTGCGTCTCCGTCACAAGCTTGAGAATCAGCTCCGAACAGGCTTGCTCCTGTATGAATGCTAAATCATCGAAAAAAACATACAATTAGGAAACATTCTGATTGAATTATTAAATGTGACAACATATTGTTGTTGCATGTCCGTAGATAAAAAGTCATCTAAGAAGAGTTACCTGTAACTACGGGAGATCCAACGAACCAGAGTGAGAGCCTCCGGGGAAGTAGGAAATTGCATTGAGCCAGGACGAGGCGTAATGGCTAAAGCCACTCTCTGAATCGATCCAACAACATTCCTTACGTACTGCCTCGCCATTGTAGCAACATTGTCTCTGGAATGGTTATCAAATGTGAACTGGAAGGCTATGGTTAAGACCAATCTGGAGTTTGTTTCTGAATCGGTTTTGGTGGAACCATCTAGAGATGATGCTAGATCCCGTGTTCGATTGGCAGATAGATGATCACTCTGTTACAAACAAACCAAAAAGGAAATATATTTTTGTCAATTAACTATTCCACGATATCAAATGACTTTTCAAAAACAGTTTTTTTTTTTTACCAGAGTTGTTTTCTGGTCAAGCGGTATGACACGGAAACCAGAAGGAAGTAAAGGTGCATCATCAGCAAATGATTCATCGATAGGGGCAAAGACAAGCTGAGCACAACCTCCAACAACATTTTCATCAACGCCACTGCAAAGCTGAACAGCAAAAACCAAGAATTTCATCTAAATAACATAGCTTTACGAATCAAATAATTTTTTTATATGAAGCAAACCTGCAGTAAATACATATCCCGGGATAAGCCCATGTCTTCGGTTGAGTAAGCATGACCTCCGAGTCTAACCACTTCGAGAAACTGAGAAACAAGTAACAAAGATTGGGTTATAGGCAAGGCCAAAGAAGAGAGAGCAATGACAAGGCTCTGGAGATTCTCTTTACCTCTTCATGTTCGAGTGTCTGTGCGAGAGGAAGAATGACTTGGTTACTCGGGAACCCACCAGTTCTAACACATGGAACAGAGAATGGAGTTGCTCTAAGAGATGCAGCAGAATAAGCATCGACGCCATAGTCTGCCCATTCAGCTCGGTGTTCTCTCAAGAACCGAATCAGTAAAAGGGGTGGAACATTCTTCAAGACAACACATATAAGAGAATGGAGTTAAGACATTACCGAAACCGATTCTTCTATCTATTCCTAAATGTTAAATCATGATATAAGCACCTGCAGCAGCATAGAAGCTTTGGCACAGAGGACACCGCTTCCAAAAGTTGGAAGAAACGAGTTTACGTATTGAGAGCCCGCGAATTTAGCAGAAGAAGAGTTGATCATGATAGTAATATCCTCTCCTCCATCACTACTCATTGGAGTCCATCCATCATCCGCAAAACCATTAAGAGCATCATTGAAACCCCTAAATATTACGAAAAGCAATTAGAAGAATGCTTGGGACAACACTAAGCTTATTGAGGAAATATACCGGCAGAGTCTTTGGCTGAAAGTTCTTAAAACTGCAGGCTGGCGTCCACCACTAAACTGAACTTCTCCACTAGTCTCTTGAGCAATTTGCCTCACATGTCTCAGAGCCTGAAATGTGGAAATAAAACTCAGAAACACAAAGCCTAATCAAGTCACTGGTGGGTCAGCTTTATAAGGAACTTACAGCAACGGTCATTTTCTGAGCAAGAATTTTGGAAGACTCATAGAGAGGTCTCAGGACTTCAGGAACACTTGAAACCTACCAAACCAAAGAAACTTAGGAATCAACATAGAAGAGGAGACTTTTAAGAGTCCAGATGTGTTATTATCAGTCAATGCTTACATCTAAATCAACATGATCAACAATGTGAATAATGGAGCCTCCGCCATCACAAGGACGGATAAGAAACCCGCTTGACAGCATTTTGGCTCTCACGAAGCTTGAAGATAGTGGACCACTGGGGCCACCAGCTGCAGAAGTGAGTGACTTCTCACAAACCTGAAAGGAGAAAGGCAAATATAAAGCAAATCTAACTAAGAGAATTATAAAAGAACAAAAATTGGTTCCCAAGACTCACCACATAGCTTCCATCTTCTAGACTTGTACTATATCTCAGAGTCCAAAAGTCACGTGCTGCAGCTAATGTTGTAGGAGCATAAATCTGATAACCAGCATGAACACCAATCAGAACATTTTAGAAGGAAACAAACAGGAATGATAGATTTATGAAACATACCTGAGTGTTGACAAGCTCGATAGTACCACCGTTTCCAGTGGGTATCACACTCAGAGTCTCGACACATCTACAGTCACGGCACCAAGATGGACGATCTTTGAGGATTTCAGCAACCTAACAGAGTATTTGAAGTTTAGAGTGTCTTCCGTAAATTTCGCCTAACTACAAAACAAGATTATATAAAAAGAGACATTCATTACCTTCATGGGTTCTAAACTCACGAGGCCACAGGCACGTGCTGCTATTCCGCTGCAGTTGCGTGAAACAGCTACGATGCCAATAGAATCCGGACCAGGCTATATATACATCGCCACGGTTAAAAACCATCAAAAAATCACTTAATTTCCACATATGAAAACCTCAAAATTTTACAACTTATTTACCTTCATCCCAATCATCTGGACCCAGTCGACAGCAGTTCCTGTAGCCTTGCAAAGGAACTCCGCCAAGGTCTCCTCCGCAATCGAGAGAAGACTACAGGAAGATGATTTAAACAAAACCATTTTAGCTTCTTCTCATAGTTTAAGAATGAGAAACTCACAAACAAAAAAAAACAGGAGCCTTCCTTACCTAGCTGGGTTGTTAGCATCACGTTGCGGATGCTGATGTGTTGGGTTTTGCTGCTGACGTTGCTGACCATTCACGACCACAGACTCACAGCTGTTGTCTGTGGTCGTCCCAGAAGCCTAAGTGAACAATACAGAGATTATCATCAGCTACTTTTAACATCAGAATTTTTTAAGGACAATTCTGTTTACAAGCTTCAAAAGATAAGAACTTTATCAAGTTCGACATTTAATCTGAAGGTGGTTTAACTTCTTTACATTGCATTTAGGCAATCATTCAGAGACTTACAGTGTGGATTCGATGTTTCATGAAACCATTCTCGTAAACCAAGTGGGAGACTTGCTTCTGCAAACGATCGTTCTCTTCCATCAAAAGCTTGTTCATGGCACTCAGCTTTCTGTTCACTGTCTGAAGACGAGCAGATTCTTTCCTCTGCTTCTCTCGACATCTTAATTCAACAACCAAAAAGAAACCTCAAAAGAACAGCTAAAGACAAAACAATAGTAGTATGATAAATGTGTTGAATGGTAGAGAATGAACAGAAGAGAGCAAAGAAAAACCCTTTTTGCTTTAGAATGATACCAGAATGACATAAAGAACAAAAAAGATAATGTAATTTCCAACATATTCTCGGCAGAAATATTAAATTTGAAGAAAAAAATATGTTTTATAGCTCATCAAAGACAGTTTGATTAGCTGTCACTTCTTGTATACAACTTTCAAATGTATCAAAGAAACACAATTTCTTCGGTTTTTTTAAATATACATAGATCTACAATTCAAAAGCTTTAAAATTGCCATAGAGATCCAAAACAAAAAAAAGACATAGAAGTTAACCAGAAAACATTTGTTAGAGAAGAAAAGGGAACATGGGAATTAACTAATAAATTTAAATCAAAGAATGAAACATATTGTCTTCAAATACAAACAAAAAATAATAACTTTAATTTCGCAAAAAACAATCAGTCGATACAGAAACAATCCTTACAAATACAATTGACTCAAGATTGTTGTTTTATCACCTGCGATTCTGGAACCAAACTTTGATCTGTCGAGGCTCGATGTTGCAGAGAATTGGGCATTCTCGAATGAGCTGCTGTCTTCTGAGAGAGCTAGGTTTAGGGCACTCGGCGTAAACTCTCTCAAGAGCTTCGACTTGCTCCGGCGTGTATCTCACGTACTTGCCGGAGTCGAATCCCTTATCCGGAGAGTCTCTATCGTCCATGGAGTGAGCCATCATAATTCCAAGTCGAAAATCACACAGAGAGCTTAAAAAAAGAAAAAGAGAAAAGAAAACCCAACAAATAAAAATCGAAACTTTGAGGGAGATAATCGAGACCCAGATGGAGAACAAATGGGTATCGGTTGTGAAATGTTAGGTTTGCTTCTAAACGGGTAAGCCCTCTGAGTGGAGAGAGCCACCTATGAAGTTCATGAGAGAATGGTTGGGGAAAAGAGTTAGGGTTTTCATTTGCTCTCGAAGATGAAGGAGAAGAAGATGGAAAGTTGAAACTGAGCAAAGCAAAGTGAGCTAAGTAGAGGGAAGGGTTCTTTCTCTCAGACACTAATATCAAGATTCTTTTGTGAGAGAGAGAGAAAGAGGAAAAATACTGAAAAAGTAAATAAAGATTTTTCCGAGAAGGAGAGGACAAGCAAGAACACAACAAGAAGCACTAAAACGGGTAAATTATTATTTAAAAAAGAAAAAGAAAATGTGAAACTCCAAACGCTGCTGAGTAGGTTGAATTGGTTAAAAAGCTTAAAACTGTTGAGTAAAAAAATTACAACTTTTTCTTATCTATAGTTTTGGTTTAATTGTTTTATTATTTTAAAAAGAGTTCAATTAGTTAAGTTGAGGGTAATTATATAAACATTAGATAAATGACTCATTAATCATTTAATTTATACTTTTTGACATAAATTTTATTGTTATTACTCTAGCTTTAAGTTCTATAATTATTTGACAAAACGCAGTAAAGAATTTTAATCGTATTAATTTTTTTGACTATACGTAGATGTTGACAAAACAAATAAAAAAGATGGAAAGTAATGTAACTGTAAACGCAAAAGATTTGACAAAACAAAAAAAAGATTTGAAAACGTAGATGCATTCAGACTAAAGAAATTACTAGCATTTAATCAAGATGTAGGTTTGAAAGGCTAAACACAATAGATGAGAAAAGCCAACACGCAAAGCTGTCTCTACAAATACTTATAAGAACCCTTAATGCTAATCAATCACTAGAATCGACAAGGAAATGTTTATATACGATTTATTTTTCAACATCATAATTGTACAAACTTTTTAATCGTAAAATGTAAGTTTTGTTTTCAGAAGAAACGGAATTGGGTAATATTGCCAACTTAGGGAAATAAAGCTGTTGTCTTTTAAGCTCTGTGACATTGGCCTACCCAAACATAGCATCAAATTTTCTCTATCATATTTGCTCTCTCTCTTGTCTTCAGATGATACTAATGTTGATGTATGTGCATGTACACTATTTCCATGATGATGATGATGCTTGATACATTCATCCTTTGTATCCATGCGCATGATGATGCATGAGAAGTATGTGCAATGTCATTACGCTCGTGAGAAGCGTGAAATGTTTTTTCTTCTTCAGATGTCTGTTTTGTTTGTTTGTTTTCTTCAACTTGTTTTATAAAGTTACGAATAAATTATGAGAAAACAGGTTAAGACAGGTCTGCCTTTGCTGGGGGGTACAACCTGTATCTGGTCCGGTTACGATTTATCAATTTGTTATTTGTTACGATTTTGTAATTGGTTGTATCCATTTGTCCAAACATTTTATTGTATTTTCTTATAACTATTTATTTATATCATATATATACACGAAATACAAGATATATCACCTAGTATGTATGAAGGGTTCCGATCAAACCAAAACATGTAGTTTTGTAATTTCAAAATTAATTTTTGATATTATAAATTCAAAATACATTATTTTTTTAAAAAAAATGATTATAGTGTAGTGTATAATTCTATTATTACTGATTTATAGTTGCAAAGTTTGATCTTTAAAGTGATTTTTTATAAGAACATAAAAAAGTTTCTGCTTTAAGCATCATATTTAACCTGTTTGAAGCAGATAACAATGGAAAAAAATCCATCGAAATACTCAAATAAACGTGGAATATGTTAAATTATGATTAACCTATTAGCAAATACATATGCTCCTCCAATGTCTGAGTGAAATCGGAAGGTTTTGTTCTCACAGCTTACGAGATCCTACAAACACAAGAAAAAAAAAAGCTTAACATGATACATCCATCAATATATACGACCAAATACCAAATCTATCATTATGAAATATTTTTGTTATCTTGGCGAAAACGACATCATCTATTTCATGTTGTTTGTCTACTTTTTTTGTTTGTGTGGTCGAATTGTTGTTTTGTCTATTTAAAAACAGTATATACAGAGTTAAGAGATACTTGTACATGTGTATATATAAAATGTACATGGAAACAAAGATTCGATATATAAATATGTATAACTTGTATGTTTTACTTTTACATATTATTTTATGTTGATTAATACATGGCATTTCCACAAAAAAAAGAGCGATAATTGATGGTAACACAATTCTCGGAGTGAGACACAAATAGTATATTTATAAATAACAATATGTTGGAATCTGCTTACTCGATGGTGAGCAGATACCAATACTATTTTGGTGAAGTCTATTTCTTCGATAAGTAAACAGTTTCTGATGTTTTGGAATCATTTTTTTTTGTTGTTGTTGTATGGTGAACAGATACCAATCGAGCGTATAACTACAATTATTTTTATCGTGAACACTTTGGTTGCTTCTCTTTTTAGAAACGATATTTCAACAACCAAACATCTGCAGTGGTATGAAATTAAAATATTTAAGTTGCAATGCTATTCATCATAATCATCTAAATTATCGATCTCAAACATGGTTATTGTTTGTTCTGCCTTGATGAAGCATTGTCTCTCCTTGTTATTGTGCTTAGGGGTGGTAGGGATCCGAATATCTAGAATTTTCAAGATATGATTCTAATTCATAATTTTTGGATATCCGTCTAAATTAAAATATATGTTGATATATGTATATGAACCCAAATAAAAAATAATATATATATATATATTAAATTTTTAAAAATTAATCTAAAAATCATATTTATATAATATTTTATTAATAATATAATATAATGTTAGAAAATATAATATATAATATTATATAATAATTTAAATTTAGATTTTTGTGAATAGATTTTTAATACAATATTATCCAGATTCCGCATAATAATTTCACACTAATTGTAGCCACTTTTTATGATAAAGTTTTGTTCTTTCATATTTTTATGTGATCATTGCTTGGCTATATTCATAACATGGATATACTTCTAATATGTTTTTTCAACGAACATCGTCGTCAAATTTTATAGAAATTTTTTAAATCCATATCTGTATCTCACCAAATGTAAAATGTTTTGACCTTTCATTGTATGATAAGTCCTCAAACGAATGTTTTCTGAATTTGAAGTAGAATCCAAAGATTACATACAATGAATGGGTGTTCAAGGCCCAATTTTCTTCATCTGCACGGTCATGGTTTTCAGTTGCACAAGAGTATCACGATTGACATCGGTTGCCGAGTTATTGTTGTCGTGTCCCATTATCTCAAATAATTTTTACTTATTGCCTTCAAATGCTAACTCTTTTGGAGAAAAATAACCGATTCGTTCAACTATGAAAAACACAAAATTAAATATGAAGTAATCTCTTTATTGATCAAAATATCAGTAAAAAATACAAAAATTAAGATATGATCAATTAATCTATGAATCCTAGTTGAATCAAGAATTGATAGCTA
Organism: Streptanthus diversifolius; assembly: GCA_039880935.1. Classification (NCBI taxonomy): domain Eukaryota; kingdom Viridiplantae; phylum Streptophyta; class Magnoliopsida; order Brassicales; family Brassicaceae; genus Streptanthus; species Streptanthus diversifolius. The sequence goes on along the minus strand of JAXGFM010000014.1, from coordinate 22,466,737 downwards.
TAATTTTGAGATTTTTATTAAAGTCTCTTGTTTTGCTTTTTATTTTTTTGTGTGTTTTTCTTGTCATTACTTTCTGAAAAATGATTTATATCATAATCTTCATAGAATTATTATTCAAATAACATCTCTTAGTCGAAAAAACTATTATAAATATGATGTGATAAAAATATTGGAGATATCTTATAATAAGATTATTATGAATATCTCAACTATTAATATCAAATAGTAAATCGTCGGAATCATATGGCACAAAAATGTACATCACTGAAATTCATAACATATGTCTGGAGTTTGAATCTAATATTCCACAATATTAAAGGAAATATTAAATCAACTAGAAAAAACTGACAAAAAATATCCCATACTGAACCTCTTATAAATATTTTAATATAACTGAATAAAATTGATTTTAGTATTTTAGACATTACTATAATCTTATATTGTTGTTTCTAAAAATTATAAAGTGTTCCTCTTTTTGTTTTTTTATAGGATTTGTTAAGCACATCTTTGAGGTAAAATTTTACTCAAAAACAATAATAAAAAATAAAAATAAAAATAATTAATAAGGAAATGAGTAAATAATAAAGGGATGAAGGTCATGTGAAGTCTCATCATGAGTTCTTACTTTGTGCATGCGCTTCGAATTTCTACATGGCAGTCGCAGATATACCCACTTTACCCCGTCTTTAGCAATTAAATTTGTGTTGCAAATTTAACAATAATTATTGTTAATTAAATAAAAAAAGCAGACAATTGTGTTACTAAAGCTCTTTTTAATAATTTGTTTATATCTATAGTATTAAAGTTTTAATATTATTTGAAATTAATTTTATTTTTACATATTATTTATTAAATATATCATTATAAATTAATAAAAACTTCAAACTTTAAAAATTATAACATCACATTAATTTTTAATTATTTTATTCATAATAATATTGAATATATTTTTATTTTTAATATAAATATAATTTTATTTTTTTTGTTATAACCAAATATTATAATATCTATTTCATATTTTTATTTAAAATTAATTGAATTCATAATCATCATTAAAACATTGTTATAAATTAATATAAAAATTTAAAAATCATAATGATATTCATATATATATTATATAAACATAATTAAATTAAAAAATCAATACATCAGTTATTTTTATAAATTAAATTAAAGTAAGTACATACATAAATAACATAAAATTTATGTATATTTCAACGCAATAAAAATAAATATTATTAAATATTTAAATTGTTATTATTTAATTTAATTTAAAATTTAATATTTTAAAAATTAAAATATTAAAATTTAGACTTATATATTTTAATTAAATAAAATATTAAAAATTAGTCGTTTAGTTATATAATACTACATACTAATTTACTACTATAGTTTTTTATAAATTATTTTATCCAAAATATAAATTTTTAAAAACTGTTATAAATTGCATTACAATAATTGATTAATTTATTTTAATTTTAAGACATTAAAATTGTATTTTACCTACTTCAAACAGAAAAAATGAATTAAGTTATTTCAATTATAAAAATTCAAAACAAAACAAAACCAATATAAATAAATTAAATAAATGGTTTTTGATTCTCATAAATGTATAATTATATTTATATAAAATATAAATTTAATTATAAAAATATCAACAAACAAAAATAAACACAATATATGATATGTTGTTATGTATAAGGTTAAAACATTTTATATCACTTAATACAAATTAAATTTATATTACATAATGTTACATAATTATTCGATTTAAAACGAATTTATTATAAAATTCATTTTTAAAATTATGATCTTTTGCTATTCATATGTAGAACTAGTTTGTTAGTAAAAGAACATCACACTATAATTAATGTTTAGAATAATTTATATACGAGAGTATATCTCGCGCCACTAAAAAGCAACGTAGCTCTATATGGTTTTGACTTTTCAGTTTCGTTTGACTTTTTGTTTTGTTTTTTGGTTTGTTTAACTCGTTTGATTAATAATTTGATTATTTATTTAACGTCTTTAATTGTCTGTACCTTTTATATGTGTTTTTTAGTTTCTTTTAGTGTCACAGTGGAAACCACAATTCAGGTTTCTCTTAATAAAACTCACGACATGTGAAGAACCAAAAGTAGTAGACATGATCTTTTTTATGTGACAATTTAAAAAGAAAATAATACCTTAATTTATCAAGTATCAGTTTAAATCATAAACGCAGACAGAAAGACACATTTCGCTTTGTCTTTATAATTTGGAAAAAGGTTTTGCATGATCTTATAATAAGAAGAATATTTGTAAAAAAAAAAGCGAAAATCGGTTTTATATTTTCCACTAAGAAAAAAACGAATGTGAAACCTTTTTGTGACGATGTTGATCTCAAAGTCAACAATTAATATTTAGACCATCTCTTTTTATAATTGTGCGTTTGCATAACTACTCGTATATTATTATAGTCTATATATGATATTATATTACATATATAATAATAGAATACGATCAGTGACTTTTTGTGGCAGCGGAAAACTTTTCTCGTTCAGGAGAATTAATTACTGTTGGAGAACATATTCGGTAATATTCTTAATATATACTAACATATAGATTTCTATATTTTATATATTGTCACTTTTTTGTTTATGTGGATTCTTCCATTCTTCGTTTTAGTGTACCCAAATTTCTTACAACAAAACAATATCAGGAACATTGTTTCTTAACTAGAACTTCACATTTCTTTTATTTTTCCTTTATTCGTCATGGGCTTTATTTTTTTGATTCACAAGTCTAAAACCCACTTGGCATCCACCTAATTGCTCCCAAGATCCTCCTATACATTTCTACACAGATTTGTATATCATAACACTAAAGACATCGATGATCTGAGACCAAACAGAGCCAAAATACAACAAAGCTACGTGTATGACCTTCTCTCAAGACGTACCACTAGAAGCAGCCATGGCGGATTTTTCAGAGCTAAGGTTGGAATTTTCTTGATGACTGTCTTCTTGATGCTCCTCATCCTTCTTGGCATTGAGAAACCGACCACCACATCCTCTTGGTCGTCTTATCGCATGCAAATGCCGAGATTCATGCAAATACGGCTGCCAATGGAGACTTAATAGTTACCCAAATGAAGTCAAGGAAACACATAAAAGATGCGGTTTTTAACGTATTTTTACCTTACGTGACTTGACAACTTTATTCTGAGATTCAAGCTTTGCTCTAGATTGCCTTCGTCTCAGTATTCCGTGGTATTGCTTTGCGTTAACGAAAACAGGTTCCTCAACTGCATCAGATGGCAAAGGTACACCTTGTTGCTGGATTCCCATTATCTGTAGATGTACCTGTAATAATTTGTACAATGCTGTTAACATGATCCAAATCAGGAAATCGATGTAGTGGACTGAGTTATACACCATACCCCGGTATAAGGTCGTGGAGGATACGCTTGTGCATCAAAAGTCGGTGCAAAGATGCTTCTGTAGTAAGGATCTGGATATGGGTAGTGTCCAGGTGCCTTCAATGTAAGGAAACACACACATAATAACGAAAAATCTGTTGCTTCTATATTGTGTGAGAATGCAGAAAGTTGATATAGTTAACGGTCCCAAGTAGTTAAACTACAATTTGGAATATTAAGTATTGATGGAACTCATTAGCAGTAATCAAGAGAGATGTGATAAACATTTTTTTGTTTACAGAGATAAGAGAGTTGCAAGAAACTAAACCAAACATAAAAGTTCTGATGAGTTTTGGTCGCTGAGATATGTTTTACCATGGAGTGAGGAAGCTGTTCCGAGTATACAGCAATTGATTCAGAATTTCTTCCCGGAGGAATTGGTGGTTGGATTTGGAATTGAGTTTCTTTCTGTTCTTGTTTCTCATGAATTTCAATGTTATCTGGACAAGAATACACCAAACTTAACAAAAGAGCACCAACAATAATCAGTAAGAGGAATAACCACATGAAGTGGAACTGTGGAACAAGTTTATGTTAAAATCTATGTTTCAGCAAACTAATGAAAGCGGAATAGACTTGAAAACAAGAGCAATATAAACATGAAATGAAATAAATGAAGAATAGGGAGCAGAACCAGTAATCTCATGGATTGAAGAAGCCATGACTCATGAGCTTAATGTCCAAAAGCAGAACTCTGAAAGTTCCAAAGAAGAAAGAAAACATCAAAACAATCAGTGCATGGGGAAGCAATCTCAGTTGAACAATCAGAATTATCAAAATCCCAAAATCATTAACCTCTTGTTTAAACTAAACTGTTAAAGCTACTCAAAGCAGATTACAATCACAACCCTAACAATTCATATCGAAAATCCAGAACCAAAAAAAAATGATAAATCATGAACTTATAATTCTCACAACCCCTATAAATTCTAAACAGCAAATACAATTTTCCAGGAAACCAGTCAAAAGCTAGAATTTCAAAATCAGAAAAGTACCCAACAATTTGACCTCTGCAATTTTCTATGCCTCTTCTTCAAAGTCTCTGAGAAGAAATAAGCAACAGAGAGTGAGAGAGCGAGGGAGTGTCGTTTTCTTCCCTTCCGCAATTTCACACCCCCACACTTCAGAGCGTCTTTCTACATCATTCATAAACAACATGCCGTCTGTTTGCTTCAGTAAGTGGAAAAAACTGCGAGGTTTGTAACAGTGGATGCGGACGCAATATCGATCGTACAAGTGGAGAATTAGAGAAGCGTTTCAGATTGCACGTAGCAGATGACGGGCAGATGTGATGTTTCTGCCCGAAGTAGCTCACTTACTGATTTAGTCCACGAGTTTCTACGGGCCCCACCTCTACCCGCTAATTTAAATAGAATTTCCCATTGTGAGTCATCGAAAGCGGACCGGTACGCATTTGTTCGAATTCGAGAGACAAGAAACCAATCTCGGTTTGGTTTCATGCACACACTCGATTTAGAAAACCAAACCAAATTCCAATTCGAATTGTGTCAGCTTAATTGTGAGTTTAGGACCAAAAGAAGATAGAAAACTCGTTAGATAAACCGACGATTGTATGATTTTCTAAAATTTCATACAAAAATACCTAATTTTTTTTTTTGGTCAGAGCGATTCGAATATCTTCATAATAGTCTATAAACCTTTGGTTGCGTTTATGGCAGCACATGAGAGCAAAGATTATTCTCAACTTTATTAAATACCTCAACGTCGTTTGTTTGATGTCTCATGTGTCATTACATTATTGATCCATGGTTTGTTCTCTAAGAATATTCCAAAGAATTTCTCTTCTCAAACCAACAATTATCAGGATTTTATCATGCTTGAAAACTCGAACCACATCAATTCAATTATTTATTAAGATGCTTAAATCAAATCAGAAACATAAAAAGTGAAAGAAAAAGTAATTAAGCTTAATAGACTTCAACGTGCCACTGCTTGTTCTTCCTGAGCTGAGAAAGCTTCAAGTCCCAGCTCTCACCTCTCTCCTCTGCAACTCTCTTAAGCGTATCTTGGATCCCAGGCATCATTCCTTTAAGCCCACAGAAGTAAATATGAGCTCCATTATCCAAAAGCTTGAAGATCTCATCACTATACTCCTCGATTTTGTCCTGCACATACATCTTTCCACCTTTCTTGTTCTTCTCCTCTCTGCTCAACGCCTTATCGAACCTAAAGTTCTCCGGGTGGTCCTTTAAGTACGTGCTGAACTCATCATCATAGAGAAGGCTATCGGTGTTGGCCACGCCTAAGAAGAGCCACGCTAAGCCGCCAAATTTGTAGTTTGGGACGTTTTCCATGAACATTCGACGTAGGTAGCCTCTGTAAGGAGCCACTCCTGTTCCCGTGGCTATCATTATGTGCGTCGCGTTTGGATCATTCTCGGGCAATAGCATTACTTTCCCCGATGGACCTGGTTTCGAAAAGTATATTAAGTAAAAAAAAGCTCTTATTCCAATGGTTCCATATGTATGTGATTTAGTTTACATACCGGTGATTTGAATCTTGTCTCCGGGCTTTGAATCGCATAGGAAGTTGCTGCAGACTCCGTTCTTTGAAGGATCTTCTTTTCCAGTCTCGGGATCGTAATAAACAGCTCTTCGCACACACAAGCTCGCTGTTTTACCGTCAAAGAAATCTCCATACCTCGTTGATGCAATCGAGTAAAGGCGCACATTGTGTGGAGCTCCTGGTTTCTTCGGGTTCTCACCCTACACGCACAAGATCCAGTTTATAACTAGACTAAAAGATTAAGCATAATGGTAGCAGATTAAAGACAATAAAACGATGTAACAGGACAAGGGACATGACTTACGGGAGGGATCACACCGTAACTCTGTCCTTCCCAGTATGGAAGTTTACCGTCATGATCGATCACGATATGACAAGTTTCTCCTGGGGCTTTTGGGCCGACGACTCGCTCCACGGAGACAATCGTAGCTGTGTATGAATCCTTGGGTTTGTACAAGTTCAATGGAGGATCTTTGGGGTCTTCCAAATCTATAGGAGAGACAGAAATCTTGGAGCTACTAGTTTGTTGAACTGACATGCACAATATTGTGTTCGTGTACCGTTTTGCATCTCTTATGGTGGTTGTTTTCTGGTTCAACGCCAAGGAAGATGACCATGACTTGCTGCTGAAGCTTACGCAATTGTTGTTCTGAAGGATGAAGCAAGCAATGTTTTAAGATCAAACTAAGATGAAATGGATCAAGAAAACACAATCTCAAGGAATGTGACATAGCCAGGGGATACAAGAGAATAGACATCATGTAGAAGACAATCTGAATCCAAGATATTTGGTAAGAACAGAGCTCATGCTTGAAACTTTATGCTTTTAAAAATATTAGATGGAGAGATTGGATGCATCACCTTGAAGACGGATCTTGTAAGGGAACGTTCGTTTCCCATTGAAACTGAGACAGCAGCAGCCTGTATAGAAATGAAAAATCCATCGGGTTAAAACTCTCTTTTGATAAGAAATAAAACGAATATTTCCCGAGCAACCGCAAGAAGTAGAGAGAAGTCTGAGAACACAAGCTTAAACCCAGATCAAAGATCATAAAACCCCTGACCAAACAAATTTAAAATTTTCCCTCGTTTTCTCCGCAAACATACAAGGGAGCATTATTATCTCTAAACAAACCCAGAATTAAAAAAAAAAAAAAAATCCTTGGCCCAAAATTATCAGGAGAAAGAGGAGAAAACCAATCGGTGACTAAAAATAAGGAAAAAGAAAGCCAAAATTTGCTGACCTGAGAAACAGCAGAGTGAGACATTGTTATCGATCGGAGAGAGGATGATCAATTTCGTCAATAATAGAAGGTACTAGTATGATCGATTGAACAAGATCATGAAATAGGATTTATAAATACAGTACGTAACACGATCCTTTGAAACTCCTCAAAGGCCAAGCTTCCTCCTTTCTCCTCTCTTTTGGACTCCTCCAACTGACGCTTGTGAGGCTTTGTTAATTAATTTTTCTTTTAAGCTTTTAAATCAATTATTATAATTGAGAACCAAACCAAATTGGCAAAAAAAATATTCAAACCGAACCACTTTTCTCCGGTTATGTTTTATTTTTATTCTTCTGAACCAAACAGACCAACATATTAATTTTAGATTTATACAATAAAGAATGATTCAGATTAATAAGAAACACAAATTGTAAAGACAACATCTTTATTTTTCTTGAATCAATTTAAAAACTATAGACAAAAAAAGACTCATCTACTTGGTATTGTCATGAATCTGATCACAAATAACAGACGAATTTTGCATTTTTGGGTATCCGCGAAAATAAATGAGAGCAGAAGCGACCATCAAAGCCACGCCTGTGAGTCCACACACATAACTAGCACGTGACTCATCATCATCATCCCGGTCTTTTGATGAAGTCACTGGAGATTTCACCGCACTAGGCAATGTCGAGGCAGATGGTGATAATGATGATGTCGACGTCAACTCGTTTGATGAAGGGGGCCCGAAGAATGACGTCATCTCCGATGATGATTCGCCCGGTTCGTAGTAGTACTCGAGTCCGTGATCTGCCGGCCGTAATTCTTTAGCATTTACGGTCGTCATTGATTCTAAGATAATGAATACGATCATGATTGTGATTAGCGGTGGAAACATAACGGTTCTGTGTGAAGACATTTTTGTATTTTTGGAGAGTTACAAGTTACAAGTCCATCCCGTGAAGTGAAAGAATCCTATTTGTATAAGAATTGAGAAATATGCAAGCAAGACGAGACGGTGCCGTTTTCTGATAACCATCCCGTGAACAAACAAAAGACCTATCGATTCTTTTACAGTGCAAATGTTTTACTTATTCCACGTCGACTAAGAACAGTTTCTCTCGACTCTCGTGCTTTGTCTGAATTTGGTTTAAAAAGAATTCTCGTGAATTTCTTTGTCGGAGATTGACCCTAAATTTACGGGAACTTTAACCAATTAAGTTACAATTACGACAACAGTCAGATTTAATTTTCAGATTTCATTATCTAGAAAGATATTATTGACCTAACCATTATAATGGTTTAATTAAGGTATTAACAAAATGATACGGCGTGATTCGGAAAAAAATAACCAGAAAATTAGCATTTCCAGTTGAGTGGTATCCAAGGTTTCTCTTTCTTTTTTTTTTTGTCGTCGGTTTCTCTTTCTATAAAGCAAGAATAAAAACTTTATTTTTGTTTTTGTTGTATCTAATCCTTATTCGAAAGAGTAATTTATTAGTGTAAATAAAATTAGCGATACAACTTATAGATTTTCATGAGAGAGATATATTATGGATCGTATCACTACATTACGAAGGCCCATTTATTTATGATGGATTCGGCCCAAACAGCCACCAAACAGGTTACATTTGTCCTACAGATAAGATAAGAAGAGGTCGTTGATGCGATGACATGTACTGCCACGTCATCAATGGAAGAAGAACACAAATCCCGCGCCTTCTTCTTCTTTAAGGTAGATTTAAATTTGTCGATCTTGGACCAGAACCATTGAATGTTCGGTTCTCAAATTTTAAAGGTCGGTTGTTTTGTGGTTTCAGTGATTTTTTCTTGGAGTGGTTGTTGGCTGTTGCATTTGTCGGAGGAATAGTTGCTCCTTTGAATTACAGATGGGTCAGTATTAGTTTTAAGTCTTGTCTAAAATTCTTTGATGATTCAACCAGAACTCTTGTTTCGAAAAAAATATATTTTCAACATTTCTATTCATGACATCTCTTTAGTAGATTTTGTATGTGTAAAAGAGAGTTCTTGACAAATTTTTGTCAAATGGCAGAGCTTGAAAGAAGCAAAAATGGCAATGCAGCTAGTAGAACCTGTGCTCTTGGTCACCGATGAGACCTGTGTCTCTTGGTGCATCGATTTACAGGATATCGATATACCTTCATTGAAATGGCGTGTGTTTATGGAGTCTACCTCAACAGAATTTGCAAATGAACATAGGCAATGTATAATTTTTTAATAAACCTTCAAAACTTAACGGTTTAGAGATAATGCTATTGACCTGATCGTTTTGTTACCGGGCAGTTTTGACAACCGAGATGCTTAAGCAGCATGCCCTGGTGCCTTCCTTATCGAGATACGCTTGGGATCCTGATCTCCTTGGCAATAGGTACAACGGGAAGACCCAAGGGTGTGACGATAAGCCATTTGGCGTTCATCACGCAGTCTCTAGCTAAGATTGCTATTGTAGGTTACAGTGAGGATGATGTACGCCTTTTAGATACAGCTATCTGTTTGTCTTCAGTGAACTCTATAGAGCTGACTATGCTACTTTTAAGTAAATAGCCTCTTAGTTTCTCTTCATTGTGCGATTTTATTTCTGCAGGTGTATTTGCATACATCACCATTAGTTCATATTGGCGGTCTGTCATCAGCCATGGCTATGCTAATGGTCGTGACTTGCCATGTTCTGCTGCCAAAGTTTGATGCTGAAACAGCTCTCCAAGTTATGGAACAACACCGTATGACTTGTTTCACCACCGTCCAGCTATGATGGCTGATATAGTTTCTGTCAACAGGTAAACGAGGAAAGTGAATGAAGTTCCTCATGAGAAGTAAATATCGGTCTTTAAAACTGTTTGATGAGCTGCACATTTTTTCCCTAAGGACGACGAAAAATGGAGCTCAAAACAGCTGCGTGAGAAAGATAGTAAATGGAGGAGGTTCATTATCAAGGGAAAATTCTTACTCGCGGACCACACACAATGCTTGGATACTGGGGTCATCAAGTAGTTCAAGAAAATGTTGCAACATCAGAATCCAACAGCAATGGAGCTAAGGCGAGAGAGTCGATGTACCAAATGAAGAAGACTTGTGACCTTCAGAAGGCTGAGACTGAGGTGTGTCTGGACTGTCCCTATCGTCAACAATTGACATAGATGAGTTTGAAGCTTCTTTTATCACATCCCTATTTCATAATTATATGTAATCCAATGGTGATCAATAAGTATGATTTAACTCTTGCAATGGGTCATGATAAGCCTTTATCATTCTGGATATTATTTGTAGCATGACCATCTTTTGTATCTGCTTGAATCATAGGTTGATCTCCTTGGCGACAAAATCGAATCTCTTTTGGAACTTCTTGAGAAATTTTACATAGCCCTTGATCATTACTCTCCAATTCTAAAGCATTAAGAGTATCTCAAGAAGGTTTAAGAGATGATAGATAATAAGAATTGGAATGTGAATGAGATTCTTATGTACTTACTATTGTACACATATACCACAAATGAGAGAAAAAAATCACTATGGCGTGTGCTTAAAGATTCAAGATACATCGATTTGGACAGTAAAAAAGTTCATGGCCAACAATGCCGCTCCAACAGCTGGCTCTACCTGAAGAACATATCAACATTTACTTAATTAGTTGTTGGGAGAGAGCGAGAGAGAGATAATGAATGAAAAGTAAAATTCTGAACCTTTGGTATGATAGTCTGAGCCCCCGGAAAGTATCGGTTGATGCGCTTTGAGACTTCTTTTTCAATGTCCCATTTCCGTTTAGCTTTTAGGACACCGCCCACCATTACAACCGGGAAAGAAGCTGTCCCATCTGCAACGTGGATAATCTGACACTATTAAGGAACCGAGTGGCCAAGAAAAAAAAACCAGAATCCGTCGGATATGTGAAATCACCTTCGCCACATAAACCAAGTCTCTGTACAACAGCTTTCACACTTAGAGCTAAATCCTCAGCTGCATCAACCAAGATCTTATCTGAAATTTCATCACCAGCTTCTGCGCAAGATACTACTTGAGGAACAAGAGCAGCGATACGTGCCCAAGATGGATCAGCGTAAGTCCACCTACATCCAAAAACATTAGACTACCATTTTTATGTGTTGCTGGGGTTTTGTTCCTAAGGATTAAAAATATAAACATAAAGGAGTACCTCTCTTCATATCTGAAGAATTTTGAATGTACATGTCATGGCTACCAAGAATTATAGAAATCTACATGTTTTGAGACCAGGTGATTAGTTTGAAAAAGAAGGTACCCGATGAGTTCATCTGGAGAGGAAAGTCCAAGTGCTTTTAAGATGGTACTTGTGAGCATCGTTTCTGGACCACGACCATCATGAGCTCTAATCACCGCCGTTAAGGCCTGTGCAGCAATCCCATAGCCACTGTAAATGATCACATCATCATTGGTTAAAGAATCTCCAAACATTACAAGTGTATTTCCAACAAATATGTGATGGTCAAGTCTATAGCTTCTATCACAATCTCTGAAACCGTATAAGAGGTATAAATAACAAACTAAAATCTTTCTATTTTCCATGCGAGTCTGAACTCATATGATAAAAGAAAACCCACTGGAGGTGGAAGCAGAGACATTGTGATATGAAACTTTTCTCGTGATTTGTAGAGTTAAAATTGACATAAACCAAAGAATGGACTAGAAAATACCTTCCCCAATCACCTAAGATTGGTCCAGCACCAGATGCTCTAGCTTCCCTGCCATCTTCATCAAAGCCATAGGCTATACATCCTGTACCGGCTATTAGAACACAACCATGGAGCTTTCCCATGGTTCCACTCGCTAAAGCCACTATAGCATCATTCTGAATATATACCTTGACATGACTAGGGAACATCTCCCTGAAAAACATCATGAGAAGAGGGTAAGATCGAGATGACTTACACATCAAAGTCCTATAACCATGATTTACACTTGAGATGCATACCACCTGATCCAATTTTCTATCTGTTCCTGGTCCGAGGGATGATTTACACCTGAAACACCTAAGCATACACCGCGGACATCTGATTTATCTGAACCCGATTGTATAAGTGCCTCAGAAATAACTTGCTCTAGTGAATCCCTCCCTGCAGTCTCTGCATACATACACGACGTACACTGAAAGTTGACTTAAAAGGGTAGAATGAAAGTTGACTTAAAAGGGTAGAATCTAAGTGGTGCCACAACTATAACCTAATAAATATCTGCAACCATAGCCAATAAGCAGTTCAAATACGACTAGAACCAACAAGGCACACAACTCGTGTTCATCTAGGATGGAACCAAAGGCAATTCCAATTCCAGGATTAAACAAGAACTAGAATCAGCTAAGCAAATGCAACATTGCACTAGAACTTAGTTAAATAAAAAAAAAAATCAAAATCTACCGGAAATTTCTATAGCTCGGAGCTAAAATGATCAGACATCAATAAAAGCCAGAAAAGTTCTCCAAGACCGAACAAAAATTCAAAACTGAGGATAAAACGGAACCTCCTACGCTGTTGCAATTGGTGCAACCGGCTACGGCTCGACCGAGGATCGGAAGAGGCTCAGGGAAACGATCGCCGTGCGAGAAAAATGGCACGCAGACGCACACCGTTGAGGTGGCGCCACCGTCAAGGCCCAAGATGACGCCATTTCCGAAGCTGTTGAGGCATGAATTCTCCTCCGTTGCTTCTTCTCCTCCATCAGCTACCAGCGTCCGAAGGTTTCCGTTGCTATGAAGATTCCTCATTCACCAATAATACCACCAACCCAGATGAGATCAAGGAAGATTGAGAAGTGGGTCGTCAGAATTTGAGAGAGGTCAGTGTGACTTTAGTGCCTTTCGATGATCGGAGATCAATATTGGGATAGAGAAGATACCTCAATTTTCAACGACAGATATATCTCTGGCTTGAAATTGAAAAGCGACATTTTTTTTTAAAGGGGTTTATCAACAACAAAAGAGAAAATAAGGCATTATCAGCTAAAGTAGATATGTGCCAATTTACAATCTAGAGGTTTTTATGTTTACTAAATTGCAACATCCACGTAAACGTGTAATATTAGGAATATCCAATATTGCAATTTTGAATTGGGGTATAAGATTCAATTTTCGATTTTCAATTTCCAATCTTCAACGAAAGAACATATATCTCATTGCTTAAAATTGAAAAGCGTATTTCACGGTTTTGTTAGTTTTTTTTAGAGGTTTATCAACAAGAAAGGAAAAAATTATCATTTTAATAGCTAGGATATACAATAGAGTTAAAATTTAGAGATTTTGATGAGTACTAAATTGCAAATCCACGTGATAATTGTTTGATGATTTGGGGAATAAGTGTAATATTTACTATTTAGCATAGTGTAAGATTGAATCCATAATTCGGGTATAAGAAAACTTTAAATCATGAAGCCAATAATTTGAGTTTTAAGAATATATTGACAATTTTATTCAAATGTTAGTTCTAGGTGTATAAACCTTCATTGGAGGTTTCTAAGAAAGTTTCTTAGGATTAAAAAAAATAAAAAATATAATAAAAATCTTAAAAGTTTAAAAACGACTCTTACTATAGAATTGTAAGAATCACTCAAGAAACCTATATGACATATGTCACTTAAACACATATTAACTTTAAAAAGAAAAATTATTAAATTATATTATATTAAAATATTAATATATTTTTTTAAAAGAAATTTTTGGGAGTTTTTCGTTGGAGATGGTTTTATAGCACTGTGAACTGAACTAAACACAAGTCCAATACTAATGGAAGAAAAGTTCAAATATTATTTAAGTGTTGTGGCTTTAATTTTTGACAAAAGGAGAAACAAGCTCTCTCTCTACACTAGGTCAAGCTGCCACCGTTCAGTTCCAGCTCGCCTCTCCGGCATTCAGCCTCCTCCGTTATCGCGGGAGATCTCCTTTCTGTGTTTATTTTCTCTGATCCTTTGAACCTCTTCGACGCCGGTCTCTCCTTCTGCAATGTCTGAGCCACAGCTCGTCGGTGGGAGACGGAGTCACCTCTGGACGATGATGCTTCAGATTGTTACGAAGCGACATCGTGATGCGGAGGTGGGTCGCTCCGACTATGGATCTCCCGAAAATTTCTTTTGGCGACTGGCTTTCAAAGGCTTTGATGAAATCGAGCTTCTTGTTATCGGAGCTCTTTGAGGACGGGATCTCCAATATAGAAGATTTTCGACTTGGACTGCTTTTTGTTTGTCTCATGTTTGCATAGAATTATCACGGGATCCATATACGGTATTTCGAGAGGACAAGTCTTAGCGGATTCATGCAATCCAAGCGTCGAGCATTCTGATGGATGCACTATTGCAGATTCAAATCCGATGAGGACAGAATTTGAATTCGTTTTTAGCTGTATTCTTTTTGGATATCTCGATGATTAATTACAGACATCACTAAAATTGGCTTAATGTAATTTGGTTTTAGTGAAACCGTCAACGGCTTATCGAAAGGTCGTTCTGTTTTTCGGTTTTCTAGTTCTAAACGTGTACGTGATAGAGTCATCTAGGTTAAGTCTGAACTTTGTTTAGATGGATTAATTCCTAGGAAAGTTGCTGAGTTAGATATTCAGTTAACGATTTTATGCCTTTGACAGCGGCTTTGGCGTTGTTTAGCCTGTTTTCAGGTATGTATTAGTCTATGATTAGGTTTGCTTTAGCCTACGCTTATAGATTTGTAATACCTATTTATAAGATCTTTTATCATCAATGAAAATGGTATTTTGAGTTAAAAAAAAAAAAATTAAACTTTCTAGAGAGAAAAGAAATTCGAGCTAAGGTAGACATTGTTATCTAGAGTATATTATCTCCTCCTAAAATATGCAAAAGTGCGAATGCAATTATGCAACGCAAGGCTCACTCCTACAATACAAGATGCAAATCACAATGAAACGTGTGAAAAGTACTGTTTTTTCTTTGGCTTTTCTATGCAAATAAATATGAGCGATGCAAGATTCAAACTCCACAAGGTGTGACTATGCCAAGATCACCACAAGGTATAGCAACACAAAAACATCAAAACGAAAACACAAGTCAAACAACGGGAACCCTTCCACATCTGGGAATATTGCAAGAAATAAAAGACGTGCGTATATTATACAATGGTATGGGATGTCATGCCTTGGCCCTAATCGTCACTCATAGGATTTGAGGATTCTAGTACCCTCTTCTCGTTCTTCTTGCATCAACCCACGGTTCCTCCTCTACTATGAGCTTATCCTCCAAATTAATCAGTACCATATCGTAGAGCAAATCCTTTTTGTTGCATCACCATACACTCGGTCAGCACCTTGTGCTGCGTCTTGATAGCGCTCAAAAACCAGTTCTGGAAGGACCATTGAGGCTGGATATTCATAGGTGGGAGATTAAATCCTCAAAAGGAGCATGAGGGGCTTGATTTCGAGAAGCGTTGACCCCATCCACCCTTACATTTATCAAAAGGAACTTAACCTTTTGCTCGTTCTCTTGCAGAAACCCACAGCTCTGCAGCTAGGTGAGGATTTTCAGTAAGTTTTGATGATCTTTTTCCTTAGGTTCAACGATCTTCTTGTTCCTCTTGACGATCTCTTCGTTCATTTTGAGGGTCTTTTCTTGCATTTTGATAGTGCTACAAACCCACTTCTCGAAGGGACTCTGAGTTTAGAAGTTAATGTGTGGTAAATAAAATCCTCTAGGAGCTCGATGTCTTCGTCTTCGTGTGGGTGCTTGAGATGTAGAACGTTTTTTAACTCTAGTGCTCGCTCTTTCTCTCGGAGAGACCATGGATGTTTGTGCTATTTCGTATCTGTTTTGTGCCGCAAGCTGTGTTTTATGTTAAAGATGATTTGTTGTTGTTTAGGTAAAATTTTCATGTTTGACGAAGAAGGATCAACGAGAAGCAAAATCGGTACCCAACACATAATTATATATGTGGTGTTCATGTTGTTTCTTCCTCTGCAAGTAGTTTGATAATGACATAGACTAGGTAAGAAACAGACCGAAGCTGCAAATTTTGAAGCTGCTGAAAAGGAAGTTAGCAATAACCGTTGAAAATTCAGAGCACCAAGAAACTTTGAAGAAGTTAAAGAAATCAGAAGAGATCTTAAGGAATTTGAGATTTGAAACTGAGAAATTAGCAACTGAGAACCAAAACCTAAACCAGAATTGGAAGTTGCTGGCGAGACAGAATCCGATCTAAATCATAAGCTAGAAGATGTGAAGTAAGATAAAGATGGACTGGTAGACGAGCTTGAGAAGAAGTCTCAAGAAGCTTCTAAGTATGTGAATCAGATGGCGAATAAGGCAGAAGATAACGAGAATACACTGGAAGAAAATAACCGACTACATGCGCAAAGAACTAAACCGAAGCAGGGCTATAGAGAGAAAGAGAGAGAGAGAGAGAGAGAAACAAAAGAAACCACCATTACTAACGATGTGTAGAAAGCGTTGTTAGAGCAAAAAGCTGCTTGCAATAGGCTGAGCCAAGAACACAAGCGGATCAACAGTTTGAGTGTAGAACGAGAAGCAACGATCAAGAAGCTAACATACGATTTACAAGCAAGCCCTTGGGAGATATTGGATGAGTACATGCCGAAGATGGAGGAGACAGAGAGGAGAATGCAAGAGACGGGTAAAGATGTTACATCGAGGGAAATCAAAATTGTATATATTGAAGAGAAGAACGGAGAAATGATTGAGAGTTTGCATTGTTCATAGCCATTTTAACTTTCACCGGATCTATGTTGATCGATAGCAATTACAGAAGAAGATCTATTTAAAAAAAAGGTTTAGAAAACATTCATATTCGTACTTCTCTTCTTCTTTTTGAGAGAGAGAGAGAGAGAGAGAGCTTACACTTTAGAATCGCAGAGTACCATCCTTCTTCATCTATTTCCATACCTTCGTCATACCTCGAGAATAGATCGTAACGTTGAATCCAGTACCTATCGATCTTAGGATTCGTATCATTTCCAAAACATTTAGAGATAGATGTGAGATGTAATCAACTTATACCTGGAAAATGTGTGTGTGTGGATGTATTTAAGATTGTCTACACCATTTATAAGCATGTTATTATGATCATAGGATTGACGTTTCTCTTATGCATGATTCTCACTATAAATCTCAAGAGTTTCTCTAGTTTATTCTCCGAACAAAGGCTTGCCAAAGGTTAAGGCTCTCAGAATTATGCCTTGTATCAATCAATCCTCATGAGATAAGAGTCCTGGCACAAAATGAAATGAGAGAATGAGAGTTTGGTACCCTTGTAATTAGAATCAGGACAACATACAGACAAAAAAAAAACGTCTCGTCAAGAAATTACAAAATTGTAAGACACAAATAATGATTGACAAGAGAAGATAGATAGTTTCTTTGATGCAGTATAGTTGCAATTTCTCAACTAAAATAAGCCGTTATGGCTTTCAATTTGCCTCCAACAAAGTTTTTTTCTATCTGAAAATCACAACATAGAGAAAATTGTCAAGTAAAGAGTTGTGCAATAAAATCAGCTCTCATATATAGTGTTATTGACGATGCGTTACCTCAAGAGTTAGAGGAGGCGACGAGAGCCAAGCGAGTTCCTCCACTTGATCTAAATCAACATTCCGCGGTAGAAACATTATAATATTAGGCGTAACAGACTGAGCAATCTGAAACAATGAGTACCTACACAAAAAAACAAAACTTTCATTTAAAAGATTCGGACTGGTTTGTGTTTTCATAGATATGATGTTATACCCATCTCTCGGTTGCAACATATCCATCTTGTAACTCTCAACTTGGTTATACATTGGCCCTCCCCATGGTGGCGAAAGAAACAATACATCACCCTAAAAGAAAAAAGAAGATTTGATTGAATCTAGTAGATATATTAGCACGATAACAAAAAGGGTCAAAAGAATCTTTCATGTTTGCAGATAAAACTGATAGAGACAAGAAGAAGATTACTTTGAGAGATGGAGCTAACTGGATAAAATCACCAACGACAAACTCCACACCATTATCAACTCCATAAACCTTTGCATTGTTCATAGCCAATTCGACCTTCACAGGATCAATGTCGATAGCAACAACAGAAGAACATCTATTTTTTTTTTTTTTTTAAAAGAAAATTTTGGTTATAGAAAAAACATCAAATGTTCATCAATCATAACACACACTTGTTGTCTTGTTTTCAAGAGAGAGAGAGAGAGGTTATACACTTGAGCAAATTGGATAGTATTACCACCAACGCCTGAGAAGCAATCAATGACCAGTTTCCCACGACATCTCTCTGCGTGTTTGATGGCGATTTCTTCGGGAGTAACAGAGTACCATCCTTCTTCATCCATTTCGATTCCTTGGTCATATCTGGAGAAGAGATCGTAACGTTGAGTCCAGTACTTTTTGATCTTAGGACTAGTACCATGTTCTTTCTCTGCCGCTGAGTAAAAGATAGATTATCAAGAGATAGAAAGCAGAAGAATGTACTCAATTTTAGGGTTTCATCAGAGGAAGGGAAAACAAAGCGAATGAAAGTAAACGGATTGAGCAGCGACTTTTACCTTTCTCCAAGCGCAATCGTTTCTTGACCTTCATCGGTCTCGTCTTGTTAACTCGTGTGTCAAAGAGTCAACTCCGATGGTGAGTGTCTGGTTCGATTCACCCCGAAATTATTTGGAAATAATTGGGTTTTAATAAACAATGATTCTTGACCGGTTTGGACAAAACTGGAAGTAGAGATAGAGATCGAGATCGTAATTTGAGGGGACCTCTACAAGTGATGATGTCTTGATGAAATAATGATCAAGAGACAAGACTACTTACAAGACTAGGAAAAATAAATAAAAAGAACACAAAAAAAAGACTACTTGCAAGAAGATGAAATGAGACAAGTTGCGTAGTTTTTCTGGTGGAACCTGACCGGTGAAACCGTTCCAGATGAAGTTCCTGTGATCAGGTAATTTTATAAAAGGAGAAGTTGATTGCAAAGCCAGAGCTCTGAAAATCAAGACCATGGAGCGAAAGTAAAGTTGACAAAGTGGCCCAAAACAATCGAGACTTTTCTAAGTAGAAAGTAGGGTCTGAAGGAGGTTAGTGTTAAGAGATTGGATAGAAAATTGGAGTGGAGTGGAGAGTGTAAAAGATATTTCAATGGAGTGTCCCAATAGACTATAATTGAGTCTTTATGGAGCCCTGTGCCACGCAACCCTCAGGACCCAAACATCATTTCTCAGACTGGTATTACAATTATAAATGTCATCAGGAAGCAAATGGCATACTGGATTTCAAACTTCAAACTCGGAAAAGGTTTAAAAGAAACCTTTTGTAATGAGAGAAAGTAAAGACTTGACTACCAATAATAAAAAAAGATAAGGGCTTTTGGTATCTATTTTGTTTTACTGGAAAATAGTTTATATTAATTATTTCTTAGGTGATACAGTTCATCATTAAAACGTGTACTTATATATGTTACTTTGAATTTCAAAAATTAGAAGATTTTTTTTCCTAATTATATATTAATATAGAAAATTTATAGTTTTAAAAAATTTCATTTTTTTACGTTTAGAAAACTTCATTTTTTTCAGTTTATATGCAAAAATACTATTTAAATGAATAAAAATTCATTTATCGATAAACAAATAGTTTTGTTAAACGAATATTTTTTATGGTCCCAAAATATTTATTTGTATAGGTTTAATTGTAGTATCATAAAATTTTCTCTTTTTTATTGCTATTTAAATTTTATTTTGAGAAACAATATTAAGCGACAAAAAATATTACATAGTGATAATAATGATAAAAATACCAATAATCATTTTAATTTATTAAAAATACCTTTGTAATTGACTTTACAAAAAATTAATATGAGTGCCATACACAGAAACTGATTTTTACGTAATACTATAGAGATCATTCACTAAGCAATGGAAACTTGACATGTCATGTCTTGGTTCTGAAACAGAGAAAACAAAGGAAACAAAAAAAAACGGGAAAATATTCGATTTTTCACAACAAATAGTTTATTTTTTTGATAAAACAACACAACCCTCAAGAAAAGAAAAGGAAAAAAAAAACAGAACATAAGACTGAGTTTGTTTCCACTTCTTTTGATTTTTTATTTTCATCAATAAAAATTATGGCTTCTTCAGATTTATATCTTTGATGGTTCTTCTTCGTCTTTTTCCTCAATTATCTGAAATTCTAGTCCATAAATGTTTTCTCCAGACACAATCACTGCTGATACATACCCTCAAATCTGTCGTCCTCCACTTCTTCTTTAGTATACTCTGGATATAGAGTATGCTTTTGCTGCAAACGATCATTGACTTAGCAGGTGATGTAGAGAGAGCCACAATGACGTTAGGTCCTCGGTTTCCTATCTCCACAAGAAACTGAACGTAGTCACCATCTCCGCTTGTAATTAAAATGTTACCTTCCTCCTTAAAAGTTTCCATCACCCACAAAAATACATCTCCTCGAAGGATAATGTCACACCGATTCTTCTTGTTCTTTGTAGGGACATTTGTAAAGTCAAGGTTTACTGAATCTTCAGATGAGAAAAAAATTATTGTCAGGCCCGTCCTTACGCATCAGATCCAACTCGGCGTAACAAAGGAACTCTAATGCACCAGTGTAACCCAACTTACCCAAAAATGATTATATTTGGGAACTGACCTTCTTAACATCACATGTAAAGTTATGAAGGTAAATGCTTATGAATGTAATTCCTAACTCCTAAGCCAAATGGTTACTTGGCAAAACCATAACTTTCAACCATATCCACATCCAACCGTTCACATTTGTTTATTCCTTATAATCATCTTCTCTTCTCTTGAACATTCCTGCTAGAAGAAAACCATCTTGACTTGTTCAGAAGAAAACAAATAAAAAACAGGATTGACTTGTTCAGAAAATAGTATTTAGTGACAGCTTTTTATATCATACAATAATTATTCTGTGGAACAGAGAGTTGCACATCATCGATTAGGAATTATGAGCATTGATATAAACCAAAAGAAGCAAGAGAAAGAAGCTCCAACAAGAACACACCAAACAGAAAATTTGAGTTGACAAAAAGATATTTTTAAAAGATACACAAAGATGCATTTACTCTGTCCTTTTGCCATTTGTTTGCCGCTAGTGGGTGGATTTTTGGTCCGACCTCAAATCACTATGTCATATGTTTTCTGAAACGAAATGGAGCAAAAGTAGTGGTGACAAAGTGGACCAAAACAATCGAGATTGTGATTATAGTAGAAAGTAGAGTTTGAAGGTGGTTAGTGTTCAAGATTAGATATAAAATTGGAGTGGAGATTGTAAAACATATCTCAATTAGTAAAGGGAGAGAGTGTGTGTGTGTCCCCAATATACTATAATTGAGTCTTTATGGAGCTCTGTGCCAGACAACCCTCTCGGCTTTTCTCACGTGTATCACTATTTGGAGTCAAGATTAAGAAATCGAAAGTGTAATGTATAAAAAGAATCAGAAGAGATTTGGTTATTAAAAATCCAATTTTGATGAAAAAAGAAAGTGTTCAACTTTGAATTACTTTTTGAAAGACAGAAAAAAGGTAACTTCCCCAAAGCCTATGTTTTTGAAAGGTTTACTCCGAACGAGAGAGTTAGTGTGGGCAGAAGCTTTGACAAGGGTATTCCTGTAAATGTCGTCTTCTTCCTCGTCCATGGGTATATCGGACAGCCCTCAATCTACTCCTGCTCCTCCAACCAGCTTCTCCAAATCCTTTACCAGCCGGTTCCTTCTCTCTCTCTCTTGATGTCAAAGTTTGTATCTTTTTCGCAATCTATGTTTACCAATGAATGAAGGATTCGCCTTGATCTTATGGATTTGCAGTATATTCTCTGATGTTGCGGGTGATATCACAATTGTCATCGATGGAGAGTCTTTTCTACTCCACAAGGTTAGTGATTTACACACACATGATGTTCGACGAAATTCAGTTCACGGTTTCTAATAAAAAATGAATATTGCAGTTTCCTCTGGTGACTCGGTGTGGAACGATCAGGAAAATGGTGACAGAGATGAAGGACTCTTCAAAAAACCTCTCGTATACAGAGCTCCGATACTTCCCAGGTGGGTTTAAGACGTTCGAGCTCGCCATGAAGTTCTGCTACGGCATCAACTTCGAGATCACCATCTCCAATGTGGTTGCCCTTCGTTGCGCAGCCGGTTACCTCGAGATGACAGAGGACCTCAAAGAAGAGAACCTCATCGCACGGACAGAGACTTACCTCGAGCAGGTCGTGTTTCGAAGCCTGGAGAAGTCGGTGGAGGTCCTCTGCTCCTGCGAGTATCTTCACCCTCACGACATAGCTGAAGCTGCCCAAATCCCTGAAAGGTGCGTGGATGCCATCGCTTTAAATGCCTGCCGAGAACAGTTAGTGTTGGGGCTATCACGGCTTAACCGAGGCAGCCAGTCAGTGGAACTCAAGAGAGGAGACTGTCCAGAGTGGTGGATCCAAGACCTCTCTGCTCTGAGGATTGACTATTACGCCCGGGTTGTCTCTGCGATGGCCAAAACAGGCTTGCGGTCTGAGAGTATCATCACTTCTCTGATGCATTACTCTCAAGAGTCGTTGAAGGGCATCCGAAACTGCCAGGAGCGGACCAAGCTCGACTCTGGCACAATTGAAAACGAGCAGAGGAACGTTGTTGAAGCCATTGTTAGCCTCTTCCCGAATGACAAAGTCCCTCTGAGTTTCCTCTTTGGAATGTTGAGGGTCGGGATTACCATAGACGTTGCCATCTCTTGCAGGCTTGAGCTCGAGATGAGAATCGCTCAGCAGCTGGAAACAGTCTCCCTCGATGATCTACTCATACCTCTTGTCCGAAACGGAGATTCCATGTACGATGTGGACACCGTCCATAGGATACTCGTCTGTTTTCTAAAGAGGGTACAGGAAGAGGAATGTAACCAAGATGACTGCTATTACCAGAACGAGACCGAGACTGAGAGTCTGATTGGTTCTACGTGCCACAGCTCATTACTTAAAGTGGGTCAGATCATAGATGCGTATTTGGCAGAGATCGCACCAGACCCGTTCCTGAGTCTACACAAGCTTACGGCCTTGATAGAGATTTTGCCAGATTACGCGCGTGTCACGGATGATGGGCTCTACAGAGCCATTGATATGTTTCTTAAGGTAAAGTTTTTGTTTTTTTTTCCCTAGCCTTGTAATTCTCTCGTTTTGCTATCGGTCTAGTTAGAATGCTTTTATAACGATAATTTAGGGGCATCCGTCGCTGACCGAACAAGAATGCAAAAGTCTCTGCAAATTCGTAGACATAAAGAAACTTTCACAGGAAGCATGCAACCACGCGGCTCAGAACGATCGGCTACCGGTGCAGATGGTTGTTCGAGTCCTCTACTCGGAACAGCTGCGTCTGAAGAACACTATGTCAGGAGAGTCAGGGGAAGAAGGGATATTGTTGTCGTCCCAGAAACTTAGTAGCGGTATCCCAAGCGGAGAAACGTCTCCGAGAGACACTTATGCATCGTTGAGGAGGGAAAACAGAGAATTAAAGCTGGAAATCTCGAGGGTGAGAGTGAAGCTGAGCGAGTTAGAGAAGGAGCAGATTTTGATGAAACAGGGGATGATGGAGAAGTCAGGTCATGGTGGAACATTACTAACCTCACTTTCCAAGGGGATTGGGAGGATCTCGATATTTGGTGGTGGACCTACAGAAGAGAAGCGGCGGAAGGCTAACCGCAAAATCAGGCCCAGGATAGAGGCCAAAACCGGTAGAAACCGAACAGAGTCTAGGTAGCTAGGGAACACTTAAGTATCATGTATTCTTAACAAAAAGTCTATGGCTGCGTCTGAGTGTATATCTCGTGAAAAAATCTTGCAATGCGATTTCTCAAATAATATTCGACATGAATTGACATGAAAAGGTCATTTTCAGAAGAAGTTTATTCTCTTTGTCAAGATGAATAGGATGAGACAGGCTAAAAAATTTTAAATGACAAAAAGTGACGATCCTTGTGAGTGTCATTTATTAAGGGCTAAGCAAGAGAGTAAGTTGGGGGGGGATCATGCTCTGGAGGTTTCAGGAGCTCCAACGAGGCGCTTCCGGATCTGTGGAGATGAGAAGAACAAAATTAGTGCGAGAGAGGTTGAAAAATATGATGAGAAAAGAAGAACATCCCAAACCTCGGGGAGCTTCTGCCTGAAGGCGACGTCTAGGCGTGCGTCCAAAGTGTTCTCGCAGACAATCTTTCCGTCTTGAGATGCCAGCACCACACCGCCAGAGCTTCACCATTCAGACACCATCATTTTTCGTATGAATGAATAGTCCGTGAACAAACAAAAGACAGAAAGAGATAAAAACGATGGAAGAAGTTTACCAGTGAAGTTCATGGGAATCAGCGAGCTTAGGATTAGGAGGTGGAGGGAGGAACACTTTGTCGTCGATGGTGATCTTAGGAGACGGGACTTTGGCTTTCTCTGCATACTGTTTCTTAGCATCCTCGATCACCATCTCAACAACCTTCTTGTCCATCTCTCTGCATCTCAGCAGCACTGATGGCTCTTTCAGCCGCAGCAAACTCTAGGTATAGACACGGTGATAATCGTAAGGGCTTGTCGACAAGAATGATAGATAGATAGATATATACCTCAAGGATGAGAGCCTTGATAAGCTTTTTGTAAGCGTTCTTGTCGCTGGAGACACGAAGGAGGTCCTTAGCCGCAGAGTCTTTCATGGAGGTGACAACGTCATCTTGTGCTTGAAGGTACTTAATCCTACTTGCATTCAGCTGCGTCGAGTAGTCGCTGAAGATACAAATGGAATGGAATCAATTTGAAGTCTGACAAAAAGGATGGGAGGAGAGGAAGAAGATGAAAGTAATAAACAAAAAAAAGTTTACATTCGCTTGCGGATATCGACCTGCTTGAGCTTGCGGTCATACTCTTGACGAAGCTTCCGCTTGGCACTCTCGAGAAGCTGAAGTCTCTCGATGTTGAATTCCTCCTCAGCGGAGATTGAGATCTCGTTAGCTTTCTCTTCAGCCTCTTGCCGGATGAACCGGACCATCTGTTGTATCTGCTTTGACACATCCGCGTCGTTCATATCTCTCTCTCTCACACACACAAACACAAACAATCACCAACCTCCTCCTCACTCACTTTTATAAGTCTTGTGAGAGGAGGAGCTAGTCCCCGCTTTTTGGTGCCAAATCTTCGTTTTTATGGACCATTGACTCTTTCTTTCATTTCAAAACACTGCTATTTTTGGAATCACAGAATGTGAAGAAATAGGCTCATTTACAAGTGTTATTTTTACTGTTCAAAGAATTACTCTTGTCCCTTGGTGCATCTTTGTATGTACTCACTGCCTTAAATATAGTTTGCGAAACCATTATCCTTCAGTCTGTTTATTATGCAAGTGATTATTTTCTTAAGCATCATGTGAATCAGTGTCGTTTGATGCTTGAAGATGACTTTGTGTGTGTTTGTTTTCATGATGGAGTTTTTGATGAAATTAGATTGTGTTACCTGGAAAAATTAATTTCTTTGATGAATTAGTATAATTGATATAATATAAGCTGCTGCTTGCATAATCTTTGGTATGGTCATAGCTAGCTACCCCATAACAGCAAAAGGCAGCTCACGTGATGGATACACAGCATGAGTCATGAGATATATACTAATCACTAATCACAAAAGTCAAATACATTAATATTTCCATATTTGAATCATTCGTCAGGCTGAGTTGGTAATCTAAGTCTCTAGAAATTAAACATAAAATAGAATAGTAGGATAAAAATAAAATTTGTGCCTTTCAGGTTTCAAAGATTATTAGAAGAACATTTCTTCTTTTGCTTCCTTTCATGAGCAATGAATCTGCATATCTGTCAATTATATCAGCTTTAGGGTATATTCGTTTGTACTAAGGGATATTAGTTGTTTCTAGTTTTTCTCTTTTCTGATAGATCTGAATTCTCATATGAATCCTAGAGAAATGGTTAGTTCTGGTTTAACCGTATGTGCGTACATGTTGTAAAGTTTAAACAAGCAAAAGTGGGAGGATAGTAAAGTAAAGTAAAGCATATGAGCCAAAAGTCAAACAAATAATATACGTAAAGATTAAGTTAGTTATTCTCACGTTCTTTAACATCTTTTAAGTAGTGTTTTTTCCTTCAAAATCTTTCCCAGCATTAAGTTGCAGAAAACTAGAGATTTATTTCTCTTCTCTTCAAATTTCAAAGGTTACTCAAAAGCTATATTTTCTAAATAATTTCAAGTTTTCCTGTTTGTAAGAGATGATCAAAAGGCAATCTCATAGTGAAGTTTGCTCTTAAACTGTCTCGTTGGTTTCTGTCTTTTGACGTTCTTGTCTTGATCTCTATTCAGGTTTTGGTCACGTGAGGAGAAGCTAGAAACATGGCGTCTTGGACTTCATCTGAGTTCCTATATGTAGAGATAAAACCACCAGGTATTAGTTTCCTAGAACGTTTTAAGCGTTCAGGCAAATTCTCTTTCAAGCAATATCAAGGGATGGTCTTTGTCTTGACCTTCATCGCCTATATTGCTTTCCATGCAACTCGAAAGCCCAACAGCATCGTCAAAGGAACGCTCTCCAAACCATCAACCGGACATTTCAAGGCCACTGACAAAGGCGGATGGGCTCCTTTCGATGGTCCGGACGGTACAGCTTTGCTTGGACAGATCGATTTGGCTTTCCTCTCTGTTTATGCGGTTGGAATGTTTGTTGCGGGTCATTTGGGTGATCGTTTGGACCTCAGGACGTTTCTGACGATTGGTATGATCGGGACAGGAGTGTTCACCGCTCTGTTTGGGGTTGCTTTTTGGGCCAATATCCATAGTTTTTACTATTTCCTAGCGATCCAGACGTTAGCAGGATGGTTTCAGTCTATTGGATGGCCTTGCGTGGTGGCGGTTTTGGGGAATTGGTTCGATAAGAAGAGGAGAGGGGTAATAATGGGTGTTTGGAGTGCTCATACATCAATAGGGAACATCATTGGGTCACTAATCGCGACCGGACTTTTGAAATTTGGTTGGGGATGGTCTTTTGTTGGTCCAGCTTTGCTCATTACGTTTCTTGGCATTGTGGTTTACCTATTCTTGCCTGTGAACCCTCCTGCTGTTGAAGCTGAGAGAGATGGAAGTGAAGTTGATTCCACAATGAGACTTAGTGACACCATTACAGAAAGTTTCTTGAGCTCTAGGATAAGTACTGGATTCGATAGAAGAGCTGTTGGGTTCTTAGCCGCTTGGAAAATCCCCGGTGTTGCTCCTTTCGCCTTCTGTCTCTTCTTCACCAAATTGGTATCTTACACTTTCCTCTATTGGCTTCCTTTCTATGTTAGCCAGACTGAGATAGGAGGAGAGCATTTGTCACAAGAGACATCGGGAAACTTATCGACACTCTTCGATGTTGGAGGTGTGGTTGGAGGAATCTTAGCAGGATATTTCTCTGATCAGCTCGATGGAAGAGCAATCACAGCCGGAGGATTCATCTACTTAACAATCCCAGCTCTGTTCCTCTACAGACTCTACGGTCATATCTCAATGACTATCAACATCATCCTTATGTTCACGGCTGGAGTATTCGTTAATGGACCTTATGCTCTGATCACAACCGCGGTTGCAGCTGATCTCGGTACTCACAAATCACTTAAATCTAATGCGAGGGCTTTGGCTACAGTCACTGCTATTATAGATGGAACAGGGTCAGTTGGTGCAGCTATTGGACCTGTTCTTACCGGTTATATTGCTGCGATTAGTTGGGATGCTGTGTTTTACATGTTGATGACCGCAGCTTTGATCTCTGGATTGTTGCTTACTCAGCTTATTATAACAGAAGTGAAAACATTGTTGTATGGATCATGTGAAGATGATGAAGTTGCTGCTGCTTCTGAACCAAGAGCTCCCATTGATGTCCTCCTATGATATCATCATGATCACTTTGTTTTTGTTTTTGTTTTCAATCTGACTTGTATTGTCTTCATGACTTTGTTCCTTTTTGTCATTGTAATATCTTTTTTTTTCTTTTGGTTTCAAGGCTTTTGAATGAAAACAATATGCCCCTCTTGATTTTATAGTGTTCTGATTTACTCCTGAAACAAGTAACCTAACCCAAAGAGGATAGGGTAACTTCCTGTAGAAGTTATCTTTGTTATGGATTAATATCTCTGTGAAAACGATCAAGCTCTTCAAAACCAAACAATAAGAGCCAGTTGCAATACACAATGGCATGCAAAGAAGACTATTCACCAAATTAAAATAGTATATATATCTTATAATTTCTTCAAAACTTGTTGGAGTCATTAAGCATTACCCTTAAACCCTCAAACATCAAATACATGAAAAAATCTTAATCAAAGATCGAAAACGAAATATGAAACTTAATAAACAAAGAAACCTTGGGATAAACCAATTTAATTTTGATAAAACAATAGAAATTTTCCGGCAATGGCATGGAGTTGCTTTAAAGCAGAAACAAGAAATTATTGGCAATTTTGTGTCACGCCGAACCTTTCATATTAAAGTGGGCCTACAATCTTAAATGGGCTTTGTTTCCATCTTCTCAAAGACTCTATTTGCAACTCTGATTTCGGTTCATTTGATTATTTTTTTTCACTTCTAATCCAACCCTATTAGAGATTTTAAGAAAATTTTACAAACAAAAAAATTAAGTTTGAGGGTTATTTCTAGCTTCATATTATAGGGAACACAAATTTATTTTCTTAGTTTCAATAATAAACGCGACAAAATTTCCATCCGAGGATATAATTTGCAAACCAGTGTAGTTTTGATATTACACATTGACTAAAAAAAAGATAATTGAAACATTACCATATGTTCATAAAAATAAACAGAGGGACAAGCTACCATGTGGCGAAACTCTTAAAAGGAAGAAGCTCTCATCTTCGGAGGAATGCATGAGATGTGGAGAGCAAGAGACCATTTGGCATACCCTCTTTGGATGTGCATATGCCAAAGCAATGTGGACAGCATCCCCCCTTTGGTACCTGACTCTCTCAAGGAACAATACCTCGACTCCTTCGGCCCTAGCAGATTGCCTTTATCTCAAGCAATCTCAAGACTCTCATTGCTGGCCGTGGATGCTTTGGCATATTTGGAAAGCTCGAAACGCATTGCATTATGAGGGTATAGATCAACACCCTCTCCATTCCACCAAGACAGCAGTGGATGCATCAATAGAATGGCAGAAGGCACATGAAAGCAGTGAAAGCTTTCAATCTTCATCGGTTACTTCATCACGGACTCAGTAAACATCAACTCAGAATCAGTGGAAAAGACCACTACCAGGCTCGGTATTATGCAATATAGACGCATCATGGTCAGAAAATGCTGAATCTTGTGATACGGGTTGGATCATTAGGTCATCACAAGGTATTGTTAGGTTATTGGGAGCAAAATCCTTCCCCCAGCTTCCTTCCCCTTTGCACACAGAAGCAGCGTCCCTAGCTTGGGCAAGCTCTTGTCTAGCCAACATGAGGTACAAATGGGTAATTTTTCAAACTGATTATGCTGCATTGCACAAAGCGGTTCAGGAACCATCTAAGTGGCCATCACTAGACGGATACCTTCAAGACATTACCTCCATTTTTAAAGCTCACCCTTCCTTCAAGCTTCAGCTAATAGGGAGATCAGCAAACATGGTAGCAGATTCAATAGCAAAATCTGTTAAAACATGTCCTATATATTTCGCTACAATCGATAACATTGTCCCCTCCTGGTTAGTCCCTCTTGTTAATCGGAACTCTTATGTATGAACACTTTTTTAGGTGAATGAATGAATCAGCGTTTAAAAAAAAAGGGACAAGCATACTGGTATAGGGTATGATAAAATAAAAAAGATCTGCGATTTTATGAATATGATATGTGAACAAATGTTTTTTTTTTTTTCTCCTAGTAAGTACTTCTAGGGACGGTACGGACCAAGTGACAAAAAAAGAAGAAGACGATAACATGTCTCGAAGCAAGCGTATGTTGACGTAAGGGTACTATTGGAGTTTCGGAATAAGAGTATTAATGAATGCTGATGATCTACCGGACATGTGCATGTGACCCGCTTCCCTATTATTGCCACCGCTCTTATCTTTGGTCTCTTTCTCCTTTTTTTTTTTTTTTCCTTTCATCTTTTCACTTTTCAAATAATTGTTTTATTATTCCTTTTTGCTATCTTTTTGTTTGTTTATTTATTTTGCTATCTTAACAATTTTTGTATATAACTTGATCCAAGAAAAATAATTTATTTCAAACGTTTCATGTAGTGTGAAATTGTTATTTTTTCTGACGACCAATGTTATGATAGTTTTTTTATTTAGTAATCAAGAAGCATAGTTTATTGTATTTATTTACATTGCGAAACACTCCAAGATAATATAGATTTTATCTTTAATTATTAGTAATTATTATAAGGAGTGAGTGCTATCAATTTCAAAGTGACAATAAAAGGGCATTGAGGGTGATGCGGTTCTTAGTACTTCTTGACTTCTTGGCGAAGAAGAGAACCAATAAGCAGCAAACAAAGATTTTTTTTATATAATATAAATTACAGAAAGAATTACATTTTAGAATTTTAAAAAAGAAAACATATATTCAAGGAAAGATTTATTATTCTTTCTTTCTCTCTTTTCCAATATGTTTCAACAAACAACCCATGTTCATAATTTCTTCTCCAGATAACCCTATCAAGTATCAGCTTTTCTGTTTCTTTCTACTCACAAAAAAAATTTCCTTTTTTGTTGAGACCCAGATCTTTGTTCTTCATTTTCTCGGTTTGAATTCATCTCCATTTTGTTTTTTTTTTCTTTTTTTTTTTTTTCACTGAAAGAAGCCTACTTTGAGTCTTTGTACTTCTCGTGGACTCCCTCCTCTGAGTTGTATTTCAGATCTAGCAGCTTATTGCATTATTTACTGGGAAAAGTTGGGATCTTTAGTTTGTTTTGTTAACTTTTCTTGCTTTCTTGAAAAGAAACTTTCAGCATTTTAGGATTGATTTGCTAGAGGCTGTTGATTTCTGCTTGAGAGAGAGAAAAAAAAAAAAGTTATTTCTTTGAGAGTCGTTGTGAGCCCTTGTCACGCTTCTTACGTCTCTGAAATTGTCTGGAGGGAGGCTAATCAACAGAGAAGAGTAGAAACCAAACTACACACATTTGGGGAAATTTATGTTTCCTGGAGGAGCTTAGATAGGATTTTTTCTTATCTGTACTTGAACATCGTCTCTTTGTAAGATTCAGTAGCAGTAATCGATTTACTGGGTGATTCTAGGGCTCTTTGAGTGGTCATGTCGAAGCTGAGGAAAAAGTTTATGGAACTTCTGATATGTGTGTTGATATTCTTCACTTGTGTTGTTGGCTATGGAGAAGCTCAATCCAAGAGTTTCCTTGTTGATTGTGGCTCAAATACTTCAACCAAAGCAGATGGAAGAATATGGGTTGGAGATTTGTCTCCCAACAACAGTTTGACACTTAGTTCAGCAGGATTGGATGCTACTGCATCGACATCGATAAGGAGTTCTGCGTTTTCTGAGATTTATAAGTCTGCTCGTGTTTTCGCGACTGCGTTAAACTATTCATTTTATAAAATACCTCAAGGAAGTTACTTTGTTAGGCTCCATTTCAGCCCTTTCGCCATGGAAAACAACAATGTGAACGAGTCTTCTTTCAGCGTGTATGCGAATGGTCTGAGACTGATGTTCGACATCAACATCCAGGGAGAAATCGCGCATAAAAATCTCATCTTACAAAGCTCTGCCCACAATTCTACTGCCTCTTCTTTGGTTAAAGAGTTTCTGTTACCTATCGGACCGGAAAAGCTGGTTTTGAGTTTCATCCCAGAGAAAGAATCTTTCGGGTTTGTCAATGCTATCGAGATTGTTCCTGTCGATGATAAGCTTTTCAAAGAATCAGTTACTAAAGTGGGTGGAAGTGAAGTGGAGCTGGGTTTGGGTGGACGTGGGATCGAGACTATGTATAGGCTAAACGTTGGTGGTCCCAAGCTAGGTCCAAGCCAAGATCTTAAGCTATACAGGACATGGGAAACAGATTCAAGCTACATGGTGATTGAGAACGCCGGTGAAGAGGTCAACAACAGCTCAAATATCACATATGCCTTGCCTAATGATTCTCCTGTGGCTCCTCTTCTTGTTTATGAAACTGCTAGGACGATGTCAAACACCGAAGTCTTGGAGAAACGGTTCAACATTTCTTGGAAATTTGAAGTGGATCCGAATTTCGATTACTTGGTTAGGCTTCATTTCTGCGAGCTGGTTGTTGATAAGCAAAACCAGAGGATATTCAGGATATACATAAACAACCAGACGGCTGCTGGTAATTTCGATATATATGCTCATGCGGGTGGGAAGAACAGAGCTATTTATCAGGATTACTTCGATCCGGTCTCCTTCAAGAACGACATTCTCTGGATCCAACTCGGACCTGACACATCAGCTGGTGCTTCTGGAACCGATGCTCTTCTGAGTGGTCTTGAGATTTTCAAGCTCAGCAAAAATGGGAATCTTGCTCATCTGATGAGGTTTGATTCTACTGGTCACTCGGTAGGTGACTCGAAGATGCGGATTATTTGGATCAGTATTGGTGCTGCTATAGCAAGTATCATTCTTTTCGCGTTCTTGGTAGCTTTGGTAGTATGTTTGTGCAAGATAAGGCGAAATAAATCGGATGACTCCAAAAGCAATCCTCCTGGCTGGCGTCCATTGTTCTTGCATGTTAATAACAGTACTGCAAACGCTAAAGCAACTGGAGGCTCGCTGAGACTGAACACTCTTGCAGCATCTACAATGGGTAGGAAGTTTACACTAGCCGAGATTCGTGCAGCTACCAAGAACTTCGATGATGGTTTAGCTATAGGAGTTGGAGGATTTGGTAAAGTCTACAGAGGAGAGCTTGAAGATGGAACACTCATAGCTATAAAACGAGCAACCCCGCATTCTCAGCAAGGACTTGCTGAATTCGAAACCGAGATTGTGATGCTCTCAAGACTTAGGCATAGGCATCTTGTGTCTTTGATCGGGTTCTGTGATGAGCACAATGAGATGATCTTGGTTTATGAGTACATGGCAAATGGAACTCTGAGGAGCCATCTATTTGGAAGCAACCTTCCTCCGTTATCATGGAAGCAACGGCTTGAAGCTTGTATAGGCTCTGCCCGGGGATTGCATTACCTTCACACTGGCTCTGAAAGAGGAATCATTCACAGAGATGTTAAGACTACAAACATATTACTAGACGAGAACTTTGTGGCAAAGATGTCTGATTTTGGGCTGTCGAAAGCTGGACCTTCCATGGACCATACTCATGTCAGTACAGCTGTGAAAGGGAGTTTCGGGTATCTTGATCCGGAATACTTCAGGAGGCAACAGTTAACAGAGAAGTCAGATGTTTACTCTTTTGGCGTGGTGTTGTTTGAAGCTGTTTGTGCTCGAGCTGTTATAAACCCGACTTTGCCTAAAGACCAGATCAACCTTGCTGAATGGGCTTTAAGCTGGCAAAAACAGAGATCTCTCGAGTCAATCATCGATGATAATCTGAAGGGAAACTACAGTCCTGAATCGTTGGAGAAGTACGGGGAGATAGCGGAGAAGTGCTTAGCGGATGAAGGGAAGAACAGGCCAATGATGGGAGAAGTTTTATGGCACTTGGAGTATGTTTTGCAGCTTCATGAAGCTTGGCTGCGCAAACAAAATGGAGAAAACTCGTTCTCCAGCAGCCAAGCGTTAGAAGATGCGCCAGAGAGCTCTCTTCAAGCGTGTTCAAATCAAGATTCCTCAGAAGCGGAGAAGAGCCAAATAGGATCAACTCTTCACAACATGGTGTAGACTAGAGGAGCAATGAATTGACCATCCTAAAAAATAATTCTTTTGTTCTTTTGTTTTTATTGATTATATGATCTATCCGGAAGCTCTTAGTAATGGAGCAAGTAATATTTGACACTTGTTTGTGATTCTTTCTACTTGTTTCTGTGGCTAGCATGCATGCATAGTTTTGTTTTTGTGATGAAGATTCTTCAAGTAACTCCACTTGCATCGAAAAAACTTGTTTTCTACTTCAAAGAATCTCACTCACAATCACTTCCAAATTTCAAAACAGCCGAGAAAAACTTAATAAAAGGAGTTCTACAAATAAAGCAGGCTTAAATGCTGTCTCAAGGCAAAGACACGTCTTACCTACTGCAGAAAGGAACAAGAGTTACAGATACTTTTGTGTTTAGTAAGTCAATAAAAACCTGCAACTGTCAAAAACAGAAAATACAGTGGTTCCTCTCTCGGAATTGTATAAAGCTTCAAGATCCGGAGAGGTTACCACGCATGGATCTCATTTCTTCCCACCACCGGAAACGTTGAACTTGAAGAAAATGATATCTCCGTCCTGAACAACATATGTTTTCCCCTCCTGTCTGTATTTTCCTGCGGCCTGCATTAGTTTATAGGATTGAAATTATACTCCACTGTATTTTATCCGCATGCGATCAATTTTAACCATCCACATCTTCAACGATGGTAATATTGCATGACGGAGAGCTTTCTTAACATCTTCATGTCTGCTGATAGGCTACATACTCTAGAGAACTTAAGAGATGGGAGGAAGAAATGGGGTTTTAGACAAGTACCTTGACTGCAGTTTCATTGCCAAGTTCCTTGAGATCCTCGAATTTCATGACCTGTGATATCAACAACATTGGAATAAACAACATCCAATTTCAAAAATAGACAAAGTATTCGACTCAGGTAAACAATTGATTCGTTTTAGGATTCTACTTTGAGATCTACAGGCCTTCGTGCGTAGATCCAAATAATTAATAGGAAACCAACACCAAGATGAATATGAGAATATGCAAGCATCATTTATGTCGGGGAAACAAGAGGGAAGATTATGGAAACTTCTTAATAGAAACAAATCATCAAAACCCAGGCTTGGCGGAGGTACATTTTAGGGTAGGAAAAAAAGTAGTGAATTGACAAAGAATAAAGAGAAAAGAAAAGGCAACCTCGGCACAAATAAATCCTCTCTCAAAATCAGTATGAATAGCCCCTGCAGCTTGAGGAGCCTTTGACTGACGTCTTATTTGCCAGCACTTCACCTGCAAACAAAATATCATTGATAGCTGTATTTTTAGAACCATCCAGCAAAGGTACCACTTGACACTTTACACTGATCATACACTATCAAATAGCTCACTAAAGAGAAACAATGCTTAGAGGAACATCTCAGAGAAATAGGGACTAAAGCGTATTGTGAAGCCAAATAAATTACTAGTAAAGTGGGATTGAAATACCTCATCAGGCCCTGCTGTAAAGAAATATATGAGGTTAATGGCTGAAAATCCAGTTTTGATGATCCTCGGAAGAGCACTGTGAAAGAAGCAATGGCCATTAGGATCACTTAAACGGGTTAAAAAAAAATCATCTGTAGGAGAAACTATTCCTTTCGGGGAAGGCTATGCTGTTCTTTTATTACAAACCTTTGCAGTTTGTTCTCCTCACAATACTTTGCAGCTTCGTCTGGGAGCATATCAGCGAGACTCCTTTCAAAAACACCACTGAAAGGAATCATAGTATCACCACCGTGTTCTTGAACCCTGCATAACGATGAAACAAATAGTTTTAGTTTAGAAGTATAATAAAGGAAGCAAATGCGTCAGCACATGGTCGTCGAAGAAACTTGAGAAGACGGGTAAAATGTAACTTATTATTCAACATAGTTTGTGAAGGGATATATGAAAGTACCAAGCATGAATCTTCGGCAAGAACTTGTTTTTCTTCCTCTGATAGTCTCTCTCATTCATGTTAATCTGGAAGTTGAATTTGAGAGCAATCAGAGATCACAAAAAGTCCAAACATACAACATGCCTTTATACTTCTTACGCTGAGATAAAACATTTGGTTGAAACAAACATGTAAAGCACAGAGATCAGAAAAAGCTAAAGAATACATTATGGTTACATTTTCGAGCGAACAGTGTCTCAGAAAATAGACAGTATGCCTCTACATTTTTGTAAGCTAAGCAGAGAAGTTTTGTTGAAACAACAATTTCACCATAGATATCAAAGAAGCAACAGAATCTATCTTGATAGAAAAAAAGTTGCAGAAAGAGATGAGCATTCAAGATTACTCACCAAGTAAACAACGGGCTTTGCTGATAGCAATTGGAAAGTGTTCAAAATCTCGATATCAGCTGCTTTCCAGTCCCCAAAGCGGACATCCTTTCCTTCTTCTAGCCAAGCTTTTACCTATACACAGACAGGTAGTCATTTTATCAGCCAATTAATAATTAATGACCAGTAACATTCACAGAACAAGACTGCATGGTTAACATGTAATAAGCATACCTTTAGCAAGAGCTCAAGTTCTATTTTAAGCTGCTTGTCATTGCTCCTCTTCATGCTCTTCTCAACATCTTCAACCTTCTTTTTAATGAATTCAATATCCTAAATTTGCACCAAAATAGTTAAGTATGTTACCCAAACAACAATGGATGAAATAAATAACAAGGTCTGACTAAATGAGATAACAGACAACTGCAATAAGATACACACAAAGGGTTTTACGATTTTAGAGATCTAGATATCAATATCTGTAATACATTTGTTTCACCTTTAGCCGCAGTTCTTCAGTAATGGTCTCCAAATCTCTAACAGGATCAACGATATCATCGACATGGATAATATCAGGATCTTCAAAAGCACCTGCACATTTTCAGTCGAAAGTTACTAACCAGAATAGAATTATCAAAAACTACTAATAAAACATCTCGATTGTTCAGGAACAGATACACAGAACTACAGAAGATGCATTCGAGAGAAAAACATAAATTAGTTAATTGCAATGCCCCAAAAGGATAGAAAACAAGAAAAAGATGCAATACTTTTTAACCAGTCTCTAGTTGAAAAGCCTAAGGTCTTTCCTATTACTCAATTAGGAATTCAACACAGTACAAGCAGCATGTACAGTTCAATTTATGCATCAAATCGCCATTTCAACCACAAATCACACTTAAACTAAACTGGCACTAGAAGAAAAAAAAAAGGAATGAAAAATCATACGTAAAACATGGAAGATTCCATCAACAGCACGAATATGGGACAAGAAGTTGTTTCCAAGTCCCTGTCCTTCATGAGCGCCTCTAACAAGACCAGCAATGTCATGTATTTCCAAGAAAGCTGGAATCTGAGACAATCACAATGGACAGCAGTCAGCTTGAGCAACATTGACATACATGGTTTAATCACTTTCAGTAGCAGCAAGTCGTAACTAAAGTTACAAACTTACCTCACTCTTTGGCTTGTACAATTGGCAAAGCCAATCAAACCTCTCGTCGGGGATATTCACACGTGCCTCGTTAGGCTCAATGGTACAAAAGGGAAAATTCTCAGCTGGAATCGAAAGCTTTGTAAGAGTGTTGAAAAGAGTAGATTTTCCCACATTTGGCAACCCAACCTGCGATGACACAAACAAATCTATGGTGAGTTTCATGCATGATTCTCTACATAATAGTATCTCCATGAATTCTACAATTCCTAAAAGTGTAGTAACCTTATAAAAGAGTACAGTAAAACCAATCATATCTTCAACGAATCACAAATGTTCATTTCGTCTGTAGAGTTGATAGATCTCCGCCAATTAAACTCATAAGTAACAAAAGACACTTTCATGGATGAAAATATTGCAATGAGCGAATCTAAGAATCCATTCTTCTTTCCCAATCAATCAACTTGGATTCTAAAAGACTCCGATAAAAGAGAAAAACGAGAAGATGATTTACAATTCCGATCTTTAGGTGAGAAGAGAAACGGCCAAGAATAGGCCTCTCTACAGGACCTGCATCCTTAGCTTTGGCTTTCGGAGGCATATTTTCTCGAGTGTCGAGCTTGAAAGGGAAGCGAAGCAGAGAGATTCTAGGGTTTTTGCTGATTAACGAAACAGGAGAAGCTAGACGCCGACGCTGAGGTTAAAGAGAAGATTGCTCAGCTGGTTCACGGACCGGTACATTTCCCGGTTTACCTCGAATCATTGTGGGATACAGTATTTACCAAAAATTAATTGCTATATTAACCAATTGTGGACAAAGTAAACCAAAATTGTACCCAAAAACCGAGAGATCAAAGGGTAAGGCGGAGTAAATCATTCAGCATTTCAGCTTATACTTGGAAGTTGAACCCAATTAAATCGAACGTAAAATCAGAAAACCGTATCAAAGTTTATTCCGTTTACCAAACCAACTGTGAATCATCGCTTCGTCTCTCGTCAACCGGAATTCAGAAACCAAGTGATACTGCTGATTCTAAAACTGTTATTTTCAAAATTATGTCAACCTAAGACCTCTTACTCGCCAAAAAGAAGATTAATCTAAAAAATCTTCCATTAACTGAAATTTGAAACGTTAGTACTTCTGTGTTTTGACTAACTACTAACCACTAATTTATGGTTTGGTGCAATATGTCTGTTTTTACAAAGAAAAAACTATTTTTAAACTTTACACACACTTAAAAAAATATCATATTAAGACCCCCTAGTTTGCAAATTTGCATTCCTTCTACACGGATTCAAGAGGACTAGTGGATGGTCTGATTTGAGAAGGCATCTCCAGGAGCCTCTCTGTTTCGAGCATGAAGGAGTGTCCAGGCGTTACAGATATCTTGTTCATCTCCTTATCAAGAGCCACGTCATCATCACATTCCTCCTCAGTGTCTTCTCCGTTCACTATGACCTCTGGACAAAGCTCATTCTCATCATCTTGGTCATAAGTCGTTTTCACCATCGACCAGTAGATGAAGTTCGGGGATTTAAAGCTTCAAGATTTGACAAGGAAATGGGTGAGAGAAGAGGGTATAAACTACGCAATGGCAACTACTTCAGACGTCATTATTGAACGTAAGAATTTTTTCCAATGACTACAATCTCAATTCAAGATATCAATGGTTTAATGAGACAGCAAATAAGATGATATGCAGTAGAATTCGTATTAAAGACGTCCAAGTCGGGTAAATTCATCCAATGAGTCAAGAAACTTCTATAAGTTTCTCCTATTGTCTTTTGCTTTACTTTGGAAGAGAACAAGATCAGGAGTTAAGATAGTGAACCTGTTGGAGATTTTCAACAAGCATGCGTCGAACGGGAAGAATGTATCAAGCCTTTCAAAGCCACCAAAAGCACGAGAGGGCTCAGACTCGAGTAGGTCATCGAAAATGAAGGCTTCAGAGACAATGAACAGACCACCTGCTTTGGCTTGTTTAAGGAACTCAGAAACTACAGAAGGAAGGCACACCTGTTCACACAATACGAAATGGTGTAAGCTTTAATGCATTGGATTCTTTGGAGTTCAGACCACTTAAAATTACAGTTGAACTATAAGAAGAACTAAAATGATAAGTGTAAGTCACACCATCAATGGGTTTAATTTGTGAGATAAAACTGACTCCAATGGTACAAGCTGCAATTGAAAGTGAGGAACATCCAGGATGGGTCTCATCGGGAAGCATAGCACGTACAAGATTGCCTACAGTCACAGATATAATAAGGGTAAGATCATTAACAATGATTGGTAACTTGGGACGTCGATGATTTCAGAGAATAATTCTTAAGAGGACTAAAAAAAGTATTAAGATTGTTCTAAACTTGGACTATACCTGACATCTCGAATAGAAAACTTGATTTGCTTCAGGCCTAACATCATTATTGCATGCTCTGCAATAATCTGCACACTCGTCCACCAATCTAGGATTTCAGACACAAGAGAAACAATGTTACAGCAATGTAAAACTTGAATTAGATCAAACAATTATCTTTGTCCCTTTTTTAGCAATTACTTTGTACCTTTTGAACATGATATCCACAAAAGAAGCATGCAAAAACTTTCCACGAGACAAGTAGTTAGCTAGATAAGCCACTGCACTCATGCAGAGAAACTTATGCTATGAAAGATAAAATGAATCTCGCCTAGTAAGTCGAGGTTTGTTGCTAGAAAGATATATGTCCAACAGTCTATTCGCAAAGTTCAGACCACAATTTTCAGGATCTAGTGAGCATACATAGAACATCAAGAACTGCAGATGAGAGCAAAGTGACTCTAAGCCAAGACATCTCATGCTGACAAAGAACTAGAGTACTAGACGCCTAGAATGATGAAGTGTATAGCATGCAAAGTGATATAGATTATGATGCATACCTGTGTAAAGCACGCTGCCAACAACTTTTCCGATTGAGCTATTCTCCAACTTCAACAAGTTATCCACATATGTAACTGTTTTTATCAACTGCAAGACAGTCAGATAGTTCTCATTCTGTTTACAGCCAAGTGTAAGTCGCCGTTACATTGTCTAAAGTTTTAATCAAAATAAAACCTTACTTGCTCCTTTTCGTGTAATTTAGGCATTTTCTCGACAAGAATGGGCGCTAATTCTAAGGGAGCAAGAGGAACCAAACAAGACAGTCAGATAGTTCTCATGCAATAAAAAACTTACAGAAGAAAGAAGACATTTATGGTGAACTAAATCTATGTAAGCAACAGAACCTGACAGAGCTTTCAAGAGTGCATGCAAAGCAAACGAAAATGAATATATCTTAGCAACAACAAGAAATTAAAAAAAAAAATTAATAATTGATTGTCATATGACGAAAAGGACACACCTCAAGCTGTGCCAATTTATCGGAATTAGAATATTCGTTAAGGTACATGAGCTCTATAAGCTCCTTAGAGAGGTCAGAATCCTTCTGGATTTAATTAAGAAAAAAAGGATACTTTTTAAAAACAAAACACACACACACATATATATATATATATATATATATATATATATATATATATATATATATGATAGATCTATATGTGAACATGTGGAAGAAGCTACATATGTGGAAGACTCACATTTTGGACAGATGAAAGGACATTTCTAACAGCAAACACCGAAACTCTGTCGCTTATTTCAGCGTTGTCCACTGTATTTAAGTTGAAGGGAACACTCGGAACTTCTTCTGTTCCCATTCTCTATGAACAAAACAATCCATCAAAATGCAAGATTAGGGGCAGCATATACATTCGATTTTTCTTCTCTGCTATTGGTCAAGATTCAGAAGTGAGCAACAAGTAACCATATTTGTTCAAATGGGGATAAAGAGTCAAATATAACTTCCTCCATACCTAGAGGACGTGAGCAACAAGTAATTACTAACCTATAATCAAAGGTTAGAGAACTCACAACGATGAACAACTGTACCCGAAGAGGAGATTGTGTGATTCTCTGACGTGTTCTTCTTCTTCTCTGTGTCGGTTGATTAGGCAGAAACACACGGAAGTTCGATGGATCCGCCAAACCCTCAAAAACAATTTTACCTTATATACTTGAACCTATTGACGAAAATGCCCCTTCAATTTATCACTCATAAATCAAAGATCGGGTTAGATTCAATCAAAATCAGCAAGTCATCACAAAACCACTCCAAAAACACATTTACAAATTAGACATTTCTCTAAAGCTTTTTAATCAATGGACATAAACAAACTACACATCTCTAAAGCTTTTTATCAACTTCCTCAAGTTTGTTTCTCACACAAAACTCTGCATATAACAAACAACCTATTTCTCAAACAGCAATCTTGTAGATGACTGTCACCGGAATGTTAACCACGTGACCTCTGTCTCCAAACAGCCCAATTCTTCCAAAACTCGCTATCGAAACATTCTTTACCGCTCGAAGGACAAGACTCAAGACCCGTGTCTGAACGTTTCCGATTGTAAACTTGGCAGGTGAGACGTTAACAGAGACTGAATCCGGTGCCATCCACCCGACTGTATATGTTTCGTTTGTAGCCGTAGCTGCAATATTAGTGACCCATCTGAGAACAGTTCGAGTACCAACGAGCTTAGCTATTGTAACTGAGGGTAGGTTCAGGTCAGAGGCTGCAAGCAAGGAGTTGTACGCCGAGCAGCTTTCTCTGGTGTAGTTGAGAACAACAGGAGATGATCCATTGATGCGGCAGAGAAACTTCATGTACTCATTGTAACCTACACTTGCAGAAACACTTCATGTGAAAACATTGATCTCTAACTACTCCTTTCTCATATGCTCAAGGTATAAAGATATCAACTTTGGACTTTGAAGGTTCAGAAAAGGGTACCAATGTCTAATTGGTAGAATTGGGTTTGCTCACAAACTTGTTTGTAAGTTAAAAGGTTTCTCCTTTTTCATATGCGAAAAAAAAAGGATAAGTTTTGGACTTAGGAGGTTCAAGAAAGTGTTTACCTATGTCGAAAATCAAACCGGGGTCAAGAGCTGCAGAAGCATTGACGAATCCACTACCCATATCGAAAGGCGTTGCAGGAGACTGATTAACGTCGGGGTTTAAGACAGTGTGTTGCGCCATTATATGCTCACCCTTTCTGTCTGATAAAGAAGCCGTTGTCGAGAGCGCGGATCCGATGGCAGCAGGTGTGAAATGAGGGAACTTCTGCTTGATGAG
Source organism: Streptanthus diversifolius (assembly GCA_039880935.1). Classification (NCBI taxonomy): domain Eukaryota; kingdom Viridiplantae; phylum Streptophyta; class Magnoliopsida; order Brassicales; family Brassicaceae; genus Streptanthus; species Streptanthus diversifolius. Next base: position 22,424,045 of record JAXGFM010000014.1, on the reverse strand, counting down.
CGCCGCAATCCCCGTTACGTGTGGAGCAGACATGCTTGTCCCTGATTCCATCGCGAAACGTTCACCTAAATACCGCCAAAATTGAGAGCTCAAAAGGACTATCTTAAACACAAAACGAGCAATCTTATAAGGAGAAATGATGATATTTATACCTTGAAAATCAGTTGTACTGATGCCAAGAGGACTCCAAGCGCCCCATATCGAGTTCCCGGGAGCTACTAAGTTGGGCTTCATTACATCAGCGTCTTCAAAAGAATCGTCTTCTGGGTCCGGTCCTCTAGCAGAGTAATACATGACCTTTGGAGCTGTAATGCCATTAATAGGCTTCATGCCACCAACAATTCTCGCAACCGAAGCAGAACCAACGATTTTGCCTGAAGCATTGTCCCGCGACAGAGAAGTATTGTAGTACCGGAGTAATGCCTGCGCATAGAACATATAAAGTGTTAAGTTACGTTCTTGTTCGAAGTGTAATAGACTACTTTACATTTTAAGATTCTGATGATACCTGAGAATCTTGCGGGGAGGAGATTAGGATTCCCGGGATATCCATCGGAGTTGAACTCATCTGAAAACCGGTGGCAGAAGGATCCATATAGAAGACAAGGCCCGCTGCTGTTAAGTTCTTAGCTGTTATTAAGGCTTGTTTGATTGTTGAGACACCAAGAATGGATCGGACTGTATAACTGCAGACAAGGATCTTTCCCTGCACCAGCTTCTGATCATAGCTACTCGAATCTTGGCATTCCTCAACATATATAGCATCCATAACGGTTGTACCATTGCGGAGCGCATGTGCAGCTAAAACAAGTTTGTGCATTGTTCTTGTACCAGCTAGTAAAACAAATGAGGAACCGGTAAAGTCAGTTCGATTGTGAAATCAAGAAAGAAGCTAAACTATAAATAAAAACGGACTTACATGCGAGTCCAACACCAGAGATAGTGATATTATTTCCGAGGATTATCGAGTTACTATAAACTCTATCATGAGATGTAGCTCCTACTGTAAAGATCCATGGACTGAAGGAAGACATGCTCTTAGGAGCTGGTCCTGTGTTTCCAGCTGCTTGCACTACAAAGATCCCGGCTTTCACAGCCGAAAGCAATGCCATATCGATCGGGTTAAAGAACGTGGCAATACCAGGTGGACGTCGATTCGGTGTGATTGATAAGTTTATTATGTCAACTCCATCTTGCGCAGCCTGAAGAAAAGAAAACATCCATAACTATGTCATATATCAAATCGCTTCATCAAAGTTTCAGTTACAAAGATAGCACCATTTTTCACCTGATCAATGGCTGCAATGATATCTGCTGCAAAACCTCCAAACCTCTTATACAATGCCTTGTAAATAGCAACACTAACAAGAAAAGACGAGACACTTCATGTCTCAAAAAAACCATTACAAAGAGAAATATCATTCTTTGGTATTGACTTACTGAGCACGAGGAGGCATCCCGCTAGCATTTCCAAGGTGATGACCAGAAACTACCACCGGGACCCCGTGATTCCCAGCTGCAACAGAAGCTGTGTGACTGTATCAATCATCCAATGGGTTATACACTTTGGTGGTTAATTAGATTGAATCAACATAGAGTGGCTTCTACACTTACGTGCCATGCCCATCGCCGTCAAATGGTGAAGCATCATCCTGAGATGAATTCAAGACTCCTCTACTGAGAGCCGACTCAGCGAAATGGCGTGCTCCAACGAGCTTCCTATTGCAGGAACCGGCCGGGAAACCAGTGGTAACTTCACAGATACCAGTAAACCGAGGAGGGACCGGATATGAGTGTCCTGAGATTTTGTCACTGAAACAAGGATGAGTGGGATCAATTCCTGTATCAATAAACCCTATAACAACTCCTTCTCCTGCATATTCAGATCCTCCCTCGCGCACCCAAGCTCCACGTGGCAAACCCAAGAACTGCGGCGTGTGAGTGGTTGCTTTCTTAACCGGAAAATCCAGAACCACATTCTCCACTTCCTCTCTAGCAGCTAATCTATCAGCCTTAAGAAACAAAAACCGGTCTTCCAACTCATGAGCTCAAAAAAAGACCAAACACTAACATCTAGACTTATTCATATACTGTTTTTAAGAAAATGTGAATACCTGTTTTCGGGTAATAACAGCGGAAAACCCATTGATGAGATAGTGGTAGCTGTACAGCTTAACGTAATTCTCCTTCCGCAATACTTTTCTCAGCAACGAATCCTGAACTCTAATTAGAGAAGCGCTTCGGTTCCTAAATGCATAAACAAAGAGATTAAGATTGTAATCCCCGCATAAAGGTATCAGCTTGAATCTTAAAATTCATCAGACACTAAGGTATATCTTCGTTTAACAACATAAAGGTTTCAGCTTGGAGCCTTTATAGTTTATATCAGTTTACACTTTCAGGAAAAGACCAAAGGACACAAGCGACAAGTAATCTGGGACCCAAAATTGACGAATTTCAACATCTGTCGGACAATGTAGATTAAGAAAAGACTAAACCCTCCCAGGAAAATCAACAGAAATTCCACGAAATTCCGAGAGAACAAGAAAACACTGCGAGGAAATCAAAACCTGGATAAAGATTGAAACATGACAGACAAAAAGAGTTATCTTTTTCCACATACAATGTTCTGTAAATTTGAGATGAAGTAGATGTAAGGCTGTGCTTGGAGCCACTCGATTCTCTTCCGGAGGAATGAACAGATGGAGGGTCCTTGAGAGTAACAATGTAAACAGCAGAAGAAGCGGTAGCGTTTTTGTCGGAGTCATCTGAACTGAACACAGAGGACGAAGCCAAACAGAGCACAAACACGACGAAAAGCACAAGAGAAGACTCCTCCATGATTCTTGAGCAAAATTTCTCAAAAGAAAAGGGAAAAAGAATGGAAATTGCAAAGACAAATTACAGCTCCATGGAAGTAGAGTAGAGTAGAGTATCTCAGAAGCAGAGGAGGAGAAAGAGAGAGTGTTAAGAAGGTTTAGAGTACAATGGTCTCAGAGTAGTACTTTTGGCTGAAAAAGAAGAAAAATGCCTCTCGGTCTCTGAATGTTTTATTAATGCAAAGATTGATGGAAGACTTTTAACATTTTTTCACTTGTAGTTTCCTTCCAGGTGTCTTTTGTTAAAGTGTTGGTTTCTTTATATAGTAAAAAAAAAAAAAGAAACAAAAAAAGAGATAAAGTATTATTTATTTTCTTTTACAAGAGCAAGAAAAATATAATCAATATTAATTATCTGGAAGACAACATATTTACATCAAGACAAAATTGGTTTATATAGATAATAAACATAAACTATAACACAAGTTGTGTCTCTTCACCATAAGTTGTGTCTCTTCATATTTGTGACTCTCCAATAAAATAACTTAAACTAGAAAAATCACAAGACTTAAAAAAATTCAATTATTGACCAACACTCCCTCTTAATTGAGTTTCAGTCTTGAACTAAGCTTCCTTCGTAGTTTATCATAATTTTGCCGCCAATCTTTTCTTTGTCCATTTCAAATTTTTTCATGTGAGATTTGTCACATTTTCTCTGTGATCTTCCTTTATTTCTTCGTCAGCTGTTCTTGCAACCTTCTTCCACTTCCTTTCTCACAGGTGAACTTTATTCTCATTCCATTTTTGGTGTCCTCTTGATCACCAAATTTTTGCGTGAACTTCTTTACGGCTTCTTTGGTTTGCTTTTCAAACCGATTTCTACTCCCTTTTTTCTCTTAGGTGAGCAGCCTCCATCTCTATTTGGTGTCTTCCTTTGATCACCATCACGTCTCCATGACGTCTTGTGCGTAAATCTTCTTCACGCCTTTTTTGGTTATCTCACAATTGGAGCATTCTTCAAATTTTTGATGTCACCCTTCTTTGGTTTTTTCTAACAAGTCGATTCTTTGTGGTTTTCTTTCTTACAAAAAACTATGCACCATTTTTTTTGCCTTTGTTGTCACGTTTGACAACTTCTCTTTCTCGTAAAACATTAAACGCTCATTCGTTTATGCTTATATTACGAGACGACCCATACTTCTCATGTGCGTTCAGAGGTCTTCAACTCTGTTACCGGCAATGAAGTCAAATCATTTGTTTGCTCCATCACAGCCACTATGCTGTCAAATCGTGCAGGGAGAGATATGAGAATCTTCTCGAAAATTTGGTAGTCCATCTTCTCTTTTCCATGCACCCTTAATTGATTTCCCAAATCAATTAACTTTTATGTAAAAACTTTGATGTTGTTTTCTTCTCTCATCTTCAAGTTTTCATACTCTTTTCTCTTGTTAGGCTCTAGTCACATTTGAGTTTTGATACCATGTTAAAGTGTTGGTTTCTTTACATAGTAAAAGAAGGAAGAAACAAAGGAAGAGATAAATAATTATTTCTTCTTTTTTAGAAGAGCAAGAAAGATATAATTAATATTAATTAACTGAAAGACAACATAATTATATCAAGACAAAATTGGTTTATATAGACAATAAACAAACACTATAACATAAGTCATATTTCTTCAACATAAGTTGTGTTTCTTCATATTTGTGATTCTCCAATAAAATAACTTAAACTAGAAAAATCACAACGCTTAAAACTCAATTATTAACCGACATGTTAATGCTTTGTAATGCATCTTTGTAGCCTTACTATATATAAAAAATGATCATCTTTGTTGTCTTTTATTTCGATTTTGGCCTATTCAATATTTATCTTTCTTTAAGTATCTTGTATAAAAAGGTAATAGGACTTCATTTATTTGGCACATATAAGTAGGAGAAAAACAAATTCCAAAACCCCACCTCTACTTGTTTGTTTTACATTAATCAAAAATGTTGCGTTTTAATGTTCTACTATGTGGTTAAAAGAAGACAGCAAGTGAAAGTGTTCATATAAATTACAAGAAGTTTTATTTAGTCTTTTTCTAATTTAAATTCTTAATTTGTTTCTTCTTTTATCTTTTAGCTTTTTAGGTGATGTTTTTGTCTACTATCCAACGGTAAGATTTTTTGAGAAGTCGCTTTTGTTCCTCTCCTAGTCTCCTTAATAGCACCCGTGACTTTTCTTTTGACCATTTTCAGCAAACTGATCACACTATAACGGATTTATCCAGACTGGTTCACACCAAAATATTCATCCTTCGCAGCGCATATGAACCAAAAAACAAGATTTAACTTTTTTCTTACTAATCTACTACTACGAGAATAAATATATGATTTACTATTCTAGAAAGACATGAGATGAAAAAGTTATTCAGCAATGATAATTTCCACATCAAAAGAAGTAGGTCCAACTTATTATACTTTTTACTTTTTAACCTTTTAATTAACACAAACCATGACTATAAATTACATTACAGTGTATAAAAGATCTCTATAAATTAGTATTCGCTAAATTATTAATAATTTTTTTTTGTTTTTAAGTTGAATCAGTGTAAAAATTTGCACAAATCGATAAAATAGTAAGATAATAATTTTTTTTTAAAAAAAAATCTTATATAAATATATGGTTTCGTTAATATTATAAATTAAAAATTAAAAAACTTATTGATATATTTATATATTATATCTAAAAGCATTTATCAAATATAAATTTAATATTGGTTGCTTTTTCATAAATTATATTTTTGTTGGAATTTAATTTAAATTTTTTACTGCATTAAAAATTTCTGGTGTTATCTTTTTATATTGTGTAAGATTCTAGATGCAATAACTGTTTTCTTATGGGTAAATAGCTTCAAAATATATAAATTATAAATAAATAAAATGATGAATTATTAAGAAATTTTTTATTTAAATAATATTTTAAGTAAATTAAAAATTACGCAAATATCTATATAAATTAATAATATGGACTAATAAGTTCTTTCACCCTTTCCACATGATCTTGAGATGAAAAATGTGCAGCAAGACATGGATGAAGACGAGAATCAGCATCAGGAGAATGTGCAAGTTGATGGTCTTGAGATGGAGAATCAGATTCATCATCAAGAGAATGTGCAGGGTGAAAGACAGAAGATGGTGAGCCTAGAGGACATCAACTTCTCACTTACTGATGGTAGTTTTGATGGTGAGGATTTCACATTTGAAGAGGTGTTGAACGCTGATCTACCCGATATTGTTGGTGATATTGGTGTACTTAACATGGATCCACCAGAAAAATAAACATTGAGTGAAAAACCAAGGAACAATTGGTCGTTTAGTTCACTTTTGACACTATGTTGCACTGATCTGTTCTAAACTTTCTAGACCACTTTAATAATTTATATTTTCAGATAGCTCATGGGTTGAATTTAGTGAGAAACAAAAACATAATGATCAAAAACAGTACAGAACCACATTCTACACTTCCTCTCTAGCAGCTAATCTATCAGCCTTAAGAAACAAAAACCGGTCTTCCAAACTTATGAGCTAAAAAAGAAGACCAAACACTAACATCTAGACTTATTCATATACTGTTTTTTTTAATAAATGTGAATACCTGTACGATCGATCCGTCATACATCAAAAACAACATCCTGTTTCTTTATATACTGTAAAACTACAAGTAGTTTGATACCTCCAGCCACGTAGGACTGTGACGATAGCCGATAGGGATCAACGACCAGAAAAATCAGTAGAGCTTTAGTGAAGATTAAAAAATGGCGGTGATGATATCGACGAATGCCTTCGTGAACGCCTCGTTCTTCGATGAAAGTAGTAGTTCTCGTCGGAATCCGGTGTTTCCTCAAGCGTGCTTTAACTGCCGGCGAGTCGTTCATCTGAATTCGAGGAAACCGAAGACAACTGTAATCCTCTGTTTGAATTTGAACGCGAAGGAGGTGGGTTTACAAACTTCGGGTGATGGAGGTTTTGAATTCAAACCCAGTTTTGATCAGTACCTGCAAATCATGGAATCTGTTAAATCAGCGCGGAAGAAGAAGAAATTCGACAGATTGCTTAAAGATAAAGTTGAGGATGATGGTGGAGGAGGTGAAAATGGTGATTCGGAAGTGCGAATTGGGGTTTCTGATAGACGATTAGAGTTGGGAAGAGATGTTGAAGATGTGAAGAGTAAGATTGGTGAGCCAAAAGATAAAGGCTTCAAGAGAAGATACTCGAGGCAAGATATGGTAAGCGGCGATAAACGTAATGACAGAGGTTTCAAGAGGAATGAAGAAAGTGGTATTCAGAAAATAACCAAAGATGTGAAATGGAGTAAGAGTGGTGAATCTTCTTCAGTCACTGCGCCAGAAGATGAGAGCTTCAGGAGAAGGTACGTGAAGCAGGAGATGGTTAATTATCAGCGTTCCTCTGGTGCATCGAAAGAGATTGGGAGGAGTTCCGAAGGAGATGAATTGGATCTCCTCGCTGAAGAAAGGCGAATTGAGAGAATAGCCAACGAGAGGCATGATTTAAGAAGTAGCAAATTGAGTAGAACCAGGAGAGTGGGTGCTAAGAAAGATGATGATGATAATAGCTTGTTTGACATGGAAAGTCCTGCCTTCAGATTTTCCGATGTGTCCAGTGACATTGTGGACAAGCCAGCTACTTCACGACTCGAAATGGAAGACAGAATCGAGAAGTTAGCAAAAGTGTATGTATTTTAAGTTATTATCTTGATTGGGTTCCAAGTTCCTAGATTAGCTGGAAGAAAGAAACTAGGAGTTAGATATTGGATCTTGGTTTAGTTGTGTGCTATTGCAGATGAGATTAGGGGGTGAAATTAGTCTATATCTCATGAAATTATTATCAAACTGAGCTGAAGTTTATGTTAAGGAAGTTTATTTCGCTAGGTTGAATGGTGCAGACATCAGCATGCCTGAGTGGCTGTTCTCCAAGGCTATCCGGAGTGCAAAAATCAGATATACGGATTACACTATAATGAGACTGATCCACTTTCTAGGGAAACTTGGAGGAGACGAGTTCTTCAAGTCATCGAGTGGCTTCAAAGGCAAGACCGTTACAAAGCCAGCAAGCTAAGGTAACTATTTTATTGGGAGCCTGTTTGAATTCAGTTGAAACTATAGAGTCTTTTCCTAGTCCTGAGGGAAAAAAAGGTAATGCTGACAAATTTTACCATGTTGGATCCAGAATCATCTATACAACTACACTAAATGTGCTTGGTAAGTCAAGGAGGCCTGTGGAAGCTCTCAATGTATTCCATGCAATGCTGGTAAAAACCCTTATCCCATGCCTGTATGTGTTCTTGTGGCTTCTGGTATAAACTGACTTTTTTCTTTTTGTTATACTCACCAGTTACAAATATCATCATATCCAGATATGGTAGCATACCGTTCAGTTGCAGTCATACTTGGACAAGCTGGGCATATAAAGGATCTCTTTCATGTGGTTGACACAATGCGATTTCCACCTAAAAAGAAGTTCAAGCCAACGACACTTGTAAAATGGGATCCCCGGCTTGAACCTGACGTTGATGTTTACAATGCGGTCAGTGATTTTTAATTGTCTCGTTCTTATGAATATATCTATAGCCTACATTTATCCCCGGAAAGATACAGTGACTCGTCTGATACTAATGCTAACAGCTATTCACCACAGGTGCTCAACGCATGTGTTTAACGGAAGCTGTGGGAAGGAGCATTCTGGGTCTTACAGTAGTTGAAGCAAAGAGGACAAAAACCTTATCCTGTCACCTATGGCCTCGTCATGGGGGTTCAATAGTCCTTCTTCTCATAACAATTAATGTTGCATAACAACACGATTCAGTAGTAAATTTGTATTTGTGTCTAAGCAGGTGATGCTTGCATGTGAGAAATACAATTTAGTTCATGAATTCTTCAGGAAGATGCAGAAATCATCTATCCCTAATGCTCTAGCATATAGAGGTGTTTAATGAACTTTTTTTGTCCTTTTCCTTTACGTTATTAGTTTTTGAATTCCTCTCTGAAGAATAACCATCTCTTCCTGTGATCAGTTCTTGTTAATACTTTGTGGAAAGAAGGCAAAACCGATGAGGCCATTCAGACGGTTGAGGATATGGAAAGCCGTGGTATTGTTGGATCAGCTGCTCTTTACTACGACCTTGCTCGCTGTCTATGTAGCGCAGGAAGGTGTAATGAAGGGCTTAATATGGTAAATTCTGTAAACCCATTAGTCCTTCAGCTTATCGAGAATCTGTTCTAAAAGGCTGATCTTGACTATTTACCATCCAATGTCAGATTAAGAAGGTATGTAGAGTTGCAAATAAGCCGCTCGTGGTGACTTACACTGGCCTGATCCAAGCATGCCTCGACTCGGGAAACATCAAGAATGCAGCTTACATCTTCGATCAAATGAAGGAGGTCTGCAACCCGAACCTAGTCACTTGCAACATAATGCTAAAAGCTTATCTACAAGACGGGTTGTTTGAAGAAGCCAGAGAACTTTTCCAGAAGATGTCAGAAGACGGAAATTATATAAAAAGCAGCTCGGATCAAGAGTATTGCCAGAGACGTACTCTTGATCCAGATTATTTCGAATCAAGAGTATTGCCAGACACGTACACGTTCAACACATTGTTAGACGCTTGCGCTGAACAAAAAAAGTGGGATGATTTCGGTTATGCATATCGGGAGATGTTGCGTCACTGATACCATTTCAATGCGAAACGCCATCTCAAAATGGTACTTGAAGCTAGCAGAGCAGGAAAGGTAAAAAAACATGAATGAGATGAATTAAAAACATTTGAGTGGAAATCTTATGTGTTGATCTTGTCTGAAGAATCTCTCGTGTGTGTGTTTGTGATCAGGAAGAAGTGATGGAAGCGACATGGGAACATCTGAGACGGAGTAATAGGATTCTGCCTTCGCCTCTAATCAAAGAACGATTTTGCAGGAAACTCGAGAAAGGCGATCATGTAATGGCCATATCGTCTCTTGTTGATCTTAATGGCAACATCGAGGAGACCGAGCTACGGGCATTTTCAACGGCCGCGTGGTCCAAGGTCTTGTACCGGTTTGATAAAGATTCAGTTATGAGGTTAATGGACGATGTCAATAGACGCGTGGGTTCTAGAAGTGAGTCTTCGGATTCGGTTTTCGAGAATCTATCGAGTTCTTGTAAAGAGTTTCTGAAGAACAGAAACTAACTCATTGTAATATAAATTATTTAAATGTTTAAATTCTAATTCGAAATGATTCACACAGAGTTTTTTTTTCCTTTTTAGAAACAAAAAAACCGTTGCTTTTTAGATGTCAACACATTAGTATTCTTCTCAGTTCTCCCTCAACACTTTATTCTATATTAAAAATGAAAGCAAATTTCTCCAAGATGCTTTGAGCAGCGGGCCTGCAATAGCTGAGTTGAGGTCCCAAGAACTTGACAGTACAACACAGTCCTCTTCCTTTGGAGATGGTAAGGACAAGTACACGTCGATGATGATTTTGGTTTGGCAATGAGGCAGAGTAACAAGAGGAGTCAGCGAGATGCGTTTCGGATCTGAATCCGATGCAACCGGGTTTAGATCATCGTGGAGACTCAGAATGCCGACGCCATTCATCAAAGAGGCTACCCAGCCATAAGATGACCCGATACATCATTAACATCGTCTTCCTGAATGTAGCAATTTAACCATATGGGGATCGGATCATTAATATCGTTATACACCAACTTAAAGGCGCCCTTTTTCTCAAATAAGTGGTGAACTTACTATAATACGCAAAAGTGAGTTCTACTAGATCCGCTCCACAAGGTTCACTGCCAATGATGAAACATGGCAGATGAGTAGCCAGCAGATGCTCTTACCAACACCGATTTGAGAAGGCAGAGCTTCGGAGGCTGGCCAAGTAGCAGAGACATGAATGTTCTTAGCAAAATATATAACAAAACAATAAAAAGAAGAAGAAAGAACCCTAATTCGAGATGTTCACATGTTCTCCACCTAAATCCTGTCATTAATATAGAGGAAGTAACTTGGCCACCAAGTTTTCCATTTGGATAGAATCTTAAATGGATTTCATTTTAATTATGGTCAAACTCTCGAATAATATTTTCCATACTTGTTAGTTTCCCACGATTGCGTGGACCGTGCGTTTAGTTGGTTTATATTATTCATTGCTTCACTATAAAATTTATAGCTGTAACAAAATAATAGGTGATTGTTTGTTCAATTGTAAAATGAATTCCGATGTGATTGTAATACGGAGAGTTGGTTTACTATTCTAATATTTTACATATTTTCAAAATTAATCAATATTTTCAAAATTTTAAAACTACCTTTTTAATTTACTGAATCAATCTATACTATTAAAAATAAAAATTATATGGAATTAACATTTATTTATGTGTTATATTATTTTAAAATATTATTGGAATATATGTAATTTTATTAAACTCTCATTAAGAGTAATTATAGAAAATAACATTTATATAAATTATTTTATTTCCAAACATTTCTCAGATTAAATATGTTTCAAACAATATACATATTACTGATGGAGGTACAATTTTAAAAAAAATATTTGATTCAAGGATCCTCGAAGCTCAACAGATCAAACAATCGTAAGATTTTATTATGTTCTAGTGCTAAATATTTAATAAACGGTTAAATATTATGTATTATTACTAAAAATCTAATTAGTTAACTATTAAATATATACTGTCATGACCAATAAATACTAATTTTGATTCTACAAGTATCCATTCGACTACATAACATTATCAACTAGTATTCTTTAAATTGAGTCAACTGAGATTTATTCTTCATGAAAAATTGTAGGTAGTTGTTATTTTGAAGATATATTTTGTGTAGTTATTAACTTTTGTGTAGATATATCAAAATATTTGTGTAGATATATTTTGAAGATATATTCTGTGTTGATCATCATAAAAGTTAATATTGAATGTGAGCAATGAGCATGACATTTAGATACTTAATTCCAACAACGTTTTTATCATTTCATTTGGCCCCAATTGGGAGATTAGAAAAATCATAAGTTGCATATGTATGAACTTTGAGAAAGACCATCCTCTCCGAAGTAGGTTTTCAAACAGTCTAGTCCATTAACTGATGAGAAATCTAATAAACCATAAATACAACAAAATTTAACGTCAAATCTATGAACTTTAATCAAACCCAATCATAATAATCAACTTTTCAAGATATTTGTTTGAAAACTCTTTTTTATCTAAGCTTCTTCTGCGTTGATTCAAAAAAAAGTTGATTCGACCTTAAACATTAGAATCTATATTTATATAATTATACGACCGATGGGATTTAAATAGACAGATTCATACGACCTAAGAAAGTCTACGTGCATGGATCGCAATTGCAAACTTGTCTAATGTAAATATGTTATGAACTCAAACACTTGAAACACATAATTAATATTGCTTGAAAACCTTTATAACACACATCTGCTCTTTTTGTAATAGTAATTACAAATCCAGACAGATTGATTTTGATTTTGATATACTAATAATTAGATCAATTAAATATTTATTTTGAATATGCATTACAAAAAGCTAGTAAGCAATTCATGTGTGATAATTTGATATGTTTGTAAAACTGATGAATGATGATTATAAGTACTACTAATGGACAGTAGAATATTTGAGATTTAAATAAATAAAAGTTTATGCGACAAAGAATTTTAATAAATAAAGCGATATCAGACAATTTGAAAGTGATTTGAGCATGTTATAACAGGTGGGTAAATAGTAATTATCAGCACTAGGCCTCAAATGTCCAAAAAAATAAAAAAAATTAACACTAAGCAACAAACACTATAACTTTCTCTGGAAAGATGCATGATCATAATATATTTTAAATACCTATTGATTATAATTTGAAGTGTAATTATTGAACAAACAATAATTATTGGTTATCCTTTTATGTACAAAATTAAAAGATAACAAGAATTTCAACTAAATTTGGTTTAGGTGAATTGTAAAGAATCTCTTGCAGAATGAGGTTTACACCAATAATTCGAGAGGTTTTTTTCTCTTTTGATACTGTTTTGTTTGGTTTGATTATTGGTAACTAAATGTGAAAAAACACATATACATAAGGTACACAAATCCGAAACAGAACCAAAAGTTTGACAAATTTATTTTGAATTCAGATAAATGTAGTTAAAAACTCAAAAGGAAAAGAGGAAAAAATATTCGAAAAGAATCTGAATTAAAAGTTGTAACCGACAATAGAAAGGACGGAGAGGAGGAGACAACGCATTAACGTGTGGGAGGGCGGTTCGCAACGTACGACGTCGTTTTAAGACAATTAAATGCACTAAAACAGGTACGTGCCGCTGCTTCATTGGATTTGTGCCGTGCTTATGTTACATGTTAAATTCCGGTTTTTTTTTTGTGTTTGTTTTTACTTTTTATTAATATTCCCCTATTATTCTTAATGTATTTTTTTTAGTATTGCTTATTTCCTTAAATGTTTCGTTTTTAATACATAAAATATTGTTTATAGACCATTTAAATTCTACAATAGATCAATCTACACTTACAATTTAAAATTAATTAAAAAAAAATAAATTAGGTTTTGAATTCAAGCGATGTATCATAGAACTTTTTAGTTTGTGTCAACGTTCCTTAATAACGTCAAAAAAGTTACACATGATTGTTTCTTTACCTCGGACCCGATTTCCAGTTTCAATAAAAAAGGAAAAATGGCATTTATCTATTCTTACACCCGCTTTGTTTTGCTATTTTTATTACAATAATGTCACTATAAATCACATCTCACTCCCAAAAGCCAAATTAACAATGCAAAATAATGAACACTAGTTTTATCTATGTTTACGTTGCCATGTCTCATCGAATCATATACAAACTGCTCAATAGAGATTAAACCTTGCAAAACAAAATTACATATTAATGTAATAACATTTGTTGTGCACAGAGTATAAGTTTTAGATATGATATATATATATATAGGTGATCAAAATATTAGAAAGCGTGATAAGAGTAAAAAGAAATATTAACAGGTAAAAATGCAACAACAAAAAAAATCATTATGGTAATAAAGTCTGCTCACAAAGCATTTTAAATTCTTGCCGACATGTCAGCACGAAAGAGTTGATCTCATTGTTTCAACTTTTTACTTTTTTTTTCAGGCGACCCCCATTGTTCCAAATAATGCTAAACGGATCATTTTCTTCTTTATTTAACTGTTAGGGAAATCATTATATTTTTAACTACATGTTACATTTTTTTTAGTAACATTATATTTATTTGTTGATTTAATAATTAAATGTCAAACAAAAGAATTTCGGGATTATAATTTAGTTTCTGATTTTGTTAGAGTAACTTATGATATAAAAAAAATATTTAGGCAAACAATCATGTTTTCCATAACAAAATAAAATTTTAAATTATAAGAAAATGATTTTTTTTTTAATTTGTATTTGTTTTATTTCGGTTTTATTTTTTCTAAATTTTATCATTGACTTAATTGATTTTTTATTATTATAAACCTCATCACTTATGGGAGTTTATTGGATTGAATGATTTGGTAGAATTTGGAAGTTTAAAAGTTTGGTGGAATTTAAATATATTTTGAGAATTTGAAGATTTTGGTAGGGATTTAGATGTGTGGTTTTGGTAGGATTTTAATAATTTTTAAGATTTTGATGAGGTTACAAATTGGTAATTTTGATAAAATTTCAAAATAAAAATAATTTTTATTGATGATTTGGTAAGATTTTTTTTAATATAAACTTTCTACCATATCTTTTTGGTAATAATTTTGATTTTCAATAAATATTTTTTTTTCATTTCAAACTATATTTTTTTCTTACAATCATTTTTGATTTTTATTTTAGATTGAAACTAAAAAATTAAATTAAAAAAACCTATCAAATCTAATTTGATAGATTTTATTGACAAAATTATTATTTTCTAATAAAGGCAGACTTGAATCTATACAAATGATAAGCCAAGATTTTTTTTTAAAAAATACAGATACTAGATCCAACAAGTTTGGATTTAAATTTTTTTAAAAATACTAAACACAATAAATAAGAATTTGTAAAAAATAAACTCCTACCAAATCATCAATCTAATAAACCTTTTTATTTTTTTCATTATTGAATACTAAAAATATTATCGGTTTTTCTTTGACCATAGATTTTCTAGAAGTATTTTAAATTTATTATAATATTAACTTTTGTACTATTTTGATTTTCTTACTAATATTTTTAATCGTTTTCAATCACCAATCAAAAAGATTTATAAATGATAAATTTCTTGACAATAGAAGTGATAAATAACAACAAATATATATATATATATACTAACAAAAAATATAACTCAAAATGTCGCTCAAAATATACCACAATCAACAATATTGTTCTCTTAACAATGTGCGGTTGAAATACTAAAAGAACTTAGAATGGTTAAACAAAAATTGATTTGTTAATCTTCAATGCTTCATAGTAATACTGAATTATGAAGTCTGCGCCATCATTCTTGCCACATGTCTCGTCTGGATCAAAAGAATTATAAAGAAAAAAGCTGACAAAAAGTCAAATATATTTTTTATCTTATTATTGTTAAAAAAATTCTTCGATTAATAATACTTTTTTATTTCAGCATCTTATATAATCGAGTAATTTCCTCTCTCTCTCTCTCTCTCTCTCTCTCTCTCGCCCTCACCGGAACGCGCCTACGAGGTCGTACTACTCTCTTTCTCCATCGTACGTTTCCTCTCTCTCTAAATTCTTCACTTTAAAGTGAAAAATTGAATTTTTCTCAGTACTCGCAAGAAAATTCGAGCCTCTCTCTCTCTCTCTCTTTGTTTGGTTTCGATTAATTTTGGGGGTTTCCTCAAATTCTGGTTGGTTCATCTGTTTCTGCACAGAGACCTGTTACTGTGGCTGTGGATACACGTGAGCCGCCATTAATGCCCATTTTGTTTTCTTCTTCCAGGTACGTTTCTTTGCTTATTCGTTTGGAGTTTTTGTTTGTTTTGTTTTGTTTTTTATTTATTTATCATGGCGTTTTTCTTTCTTTTTTCTGTTTTTGCTTCTAAGATTCTTCTTCACATTATCTCTCTTTCTCTCCCCTAACGTTTTCTATTTCATCTGAGTTTGATGAAATCAGAATCTGCGCGGAATTTTACTAAAATTTTCATTTTCGGTTAGGCTTATTTCATTTTAGATATTTTTGTTTTTTTCCGAATTTTCTGCATTGTCATTTTTCATGGGACCGACATTGCTCCGACAAGAGTTTCCCAATCTGGGGTTTATTTTTTATATTTCGAAATGTTTTAATTCAAAATTGGTTTCCGGGAAATTTTGAATCTTTCTTCATTTTTCTTCCGCTGGATCTTTATATTGCGCTGTAACTCAGGTTTCCCATCTGTTTCTCGAGAAATTTTTCATCACCGATTCTTGTTTTCCCAGGTTCATCATTGCTGTTATCAATGTCATGTAAAATAATGTTTTTTTTTTAAATGCATTTCTGTCTGTAAGGTTTTCTTATAGATTATTTCATCAGAGTAATTTTACAGTCTTTTGTTTTTTTTGTTTTTTGTAGAAAATAATGAAAGTTTGATCTTTTTCAGCTGAATTAGGCCGTTGGTGATCAAATTACATCTATTTGTTGTTTCCGCGAGCTGTTGTGAATCAAAATGTTTAATTTTACTCGAGCAAGAAGCCAAGGGAGGCAAAACAGATCTATGTCTCTTGGAGGTGAGAAACCTCTTGAATATTGCAATTTAGTACGAAACTGTAGGTTGGTTGATAATATAATTTGAAGGTTTCTGGGTTTTGGAGCTTCAAAGTGTGAAGCTTCTTTGGGTTTGGTATGGCTGGTTGTTCTATTTGGATGCAAATATTGAAAGATCTTGGTGATTTTGGAAATGCAGGACTGGATTACGCAGACCCGAAGAAGAAAAACAATTACTTTGGAAAGATTCTTTTGACCGCTTCTCTTACAGCCTTGTGCATTTTCATGCTCAAGCAATCTCCAACATTCAATACTCCGAGCGTGGTACAACTTCTTACTCTCAATTTTTTTTCAGTTTTTTTGGAAACTAATAATTTCGGTTTGATTTTCACTAAGCGCTATGTGAAATATGGATGTTCTTGGTTTGATTCTAGTAAGAAAGAGTTTTCACTTTGCTGGGTTTCTTCGTTTTTGTCTTTCTGTGTTTTCTCTTTTCCAGTTTTCTAAACATGAGCCAGGGGTCACACATGTTTTAGTCACTGGTGGTGCTGGTTATATCGGTTCACATGCAGCTCTAAGGCTTCTAAAGGAATCATACCGAGTGACCATTGTGGTATCTCCTTTGGCTTAAAATTTAGGTTCCTCTGTTCAACTACTTCAGTCTCCTTTTACTATAAGTATCTTTATCCTGATAAAGTAAATCTCTTTCTGTTCGAACAGGACAATCTATCACGTGGGAATCTTGGCGCAGTCAAGGTCTTGCAAGAACTGTTTCCGGAACCTGGAAGGCTTCAATTTATTTATGCTGATCTTGGAGATGCAAAGGCTGTCAACAAGATATTCTCAGAGAATGCCTTTGACGCTGTGATGCATTTTGCCGCTGTAGCATATGTTGGGGAAAGCACACAGTTCCCACTTAAGTAAGTATAATTAGCTATTTTTCCTGTGGAAATGTATGATCTTTTCTGTTGTGTAGATGTGAAAGAAGTAATTTTGTGTTCTGTCAACGTACAGGTATTATCACAATATTACATCGAACACGTTGGTAGTATTAGAGACAATGGCTGCTCATGGAGTAAAGACTCTGATATATTCGAGCACTTGTGCAACGTATGGGGAGCCTGAAACTATGCCAATTACAGAGGAAACTCCTCAGGTAAAACACATTTCGTTTCTAAAATGTTTTTTACGGACAAGGTTCTACTTCGACGCGATCTTATCCCTTAACACGGTCATTTCAGGTCCCAATTAATCCATATGGTAAGGCTAAGAAGATGGCAGAAGATATCATTTTGGATTTTTCGAAAAACTCAAACATGGCGGTTATGATCCTAAGGTTGGTTTTAGTGATGTACTCTTTCGAAGTTCTATCTAGTGGCTTTGTGCATGTTTTCCTTTAAATTTTGAAGTTGACAAGTTTCCTTCTCGATTGATTTCCAGATATTTCAATGTGATTGGGTCTGATCCAGAGGGCAGGTTGGGTGAAGCACCAAGGCCTGAGCTGCGAGAGCATGGACGAATCTCCGGTGCTTGCTTTGATGCTGCACGTGGCATCATGCCTGGCCTACAGGTAATCAATCACTTTCTTCATTTCATGAACTTTTGTCTGAAGTTAAATCCGGTTTTTCTCTGGAAGATTGTGTTTTCGAGTTTCACTTCGGTTTTTGTCAGGGTCTTGACTTCTGTTCTTTGAACATTCATCACAGCTTGGTTCTATACGATTCTCTCAGTTTCAGATTCTTAATTATTTTATAAAAAAATTAGTTTGTTTGGGTATATTTAGGAGCAGGCACATGCTGTGTAGAGTGTAGAACATGTTGAAGAATGTTTGCAAAAAAAGCTGATAGTAGTTTACAGCTGAGCAAAATACATAATTGAGACAACTTAATTCTTGAGTTTCCTTTATTAAAGCAAAGTTTATATTAGTCTACTTGTTACATTCACGTGGCTATCTTCTTTATTCAGAGATCTTCATCTAACTTGTTTTTATCGTCAGATCAAAGGAACAGACTACAAAACCTCCGATGGAACTTGCGTACGGGATTACATTGATGTAACTGACTTGGTTGATGCTCATGTTAAAGCCCTCCAAAAAGCAAAACCTCGGAAAGTCGGAATCTACAATGTTGGTACGGGGAAAGGTATTGACTTTGGCTTAACATCAATCCCAAAGGAAAAGTCTTGCTTTTTTGGCAAATGGATTTAGAGACTGTTTTTATGTGTGTGTGGAGTAGGTAGCTCGGTGAAAGAGTTTGTTGAGGCGTGCAAGAAAGCGACTGGTGTTGAGATCAAGATCGATTACTTGCCTAGACGCGCAGGTGATTACGCTGAGGTTTATAGTGACCCGAGCAAGATCAGGAAAGAACTTAATTGGACGGCTAAGCACACTAATCTCAAAGAAAGCCTTGAGACTGCGTGGAGATGGCAGAAGCTGCACCGTAATGGCTATGGCTTAACCTCATCGGTCTCGGTTTACTGACTTTGTTCATTCCTTTGTTGATGGATGGAGATTTTGATTCCACATGGTATTGAGAAGCTTAGGAGATGATGGTTTATATGTTAAAATATGATATAAGATATATTATCCATATTATAAATGAGATCATATGATGAGATTTTGATTGATTAGTGTTACTGATATTCATTCTGTAATGGCTTTTAGGTTCTTTAGTCTTAATAATATATAAGCTTTCCTGGCTTTTTATATTATTTTCTATATATTCTTTTCATTTGTTCGCAAAACTGGATCTAAGCTCTGTTACAGACATTTTAGAAATGTTTGGTTTTCACAAGTCTAGCTTTTCTCCCATTAGTTATGGTGATTCTGGAACTTAAAGAACAAGATCTCTAGTTTTGTTGGATTGGAAACTCAATGACAACAAAAGCTTTAGTGAGAAAAAATCAATGAAAAACCTGTTCATACACTACTTTCAAGACAGCGTTGTAAGAATAAGATGTTATTTCTGGTAGATCCCAGGTGAGAAAAAGATTCCTTATGAGCTTTGAACCATGGATTTTGAGGTCCTTCAGGCAAAAGATTGAAGCGCTCTCTCGAAGTTATCTTCAGCTGACGCTGCTCGCTTCACAAGTACGTATTCTGGATGTGACAGTTTCAGCTGGCTGCAAAATTGATTGGAAATGGAGGGAATAAATCAGCTTTTTGATGCACTGTTCTGTTATGTATAAATTGCAGTTTGGACCGGATCATTTATTATTACCTTAGGTAGCGTGAAGATGATTTTCCGACGTGAAGACTGCATACAACTAGGTTTGCAAGAGTTTCTGGGTCTTTAGCATCCTGCAATGATCACAAATTTATACAAATTCAAGCAAGTACAGCGCAAATCTGATGACATGGTACTGGGAATGGATTGCATTGATAAAAGGTTAAGGTCAGAAGGAGTAGGTTCATCACTCACCTTGTTGAGTGCTTCAAGCAGTAGAGTCTCCGCTTCTTCAAAATTACCCATATGCATGCAGCAAACTGCTTTTCCGTTCAAGATCAAGCTTGTCATTGGGTACTTTTCAGAGAAATCCTGGAAGATTAGATAAGCTTCCTGTAATTTGGAACCCCCCTGAGATCATACAACATTTTGAAATTAGGAAACAATCTCTCTACACTATACATAAAAAGAAAGAAATGGGCAATCATAACACACTACTGCCAGGTTCAACCATGCGTTCGCAAGTTGAGTGAGTGTGTGGTCTTCATCAATCTGTTGCATAACTCTCAGCTGTTTCTCTGCATAATCCGATCTGTGCATCTTAATGAATATCTGGACATTCAAAGCATGCCTAAAAAATACAGAAACAATTATCAATTATCAATTTCGATTAGACATAGAACAATCACTCTTGACAAGAGATACTGTATCGAACAAAACTCACAGATCCATGGTTCCTCCAGAATGGGTGTGCTTCAGAGCCTCACTATAGTCTTCCTCATGCATGAATATAGTACCAGCAATCAACCGAATAGTAGCATTGTTTCCTACGGTTGGATCTGCCAACCATTCCTTCAAGCTTGAAATGGTTGATTCCTAGTAAAAATCACAGAAACAACAATGCTTATCACAATCATAAGATGAAGATAACTTTACTTTCGGATCTCCACAATTTAGTAAAGTTATCACAAATTCCGCTAAGCTAACGTTATCGGACGATGCAATTGCGAACTGCTCAATCTCTGTATCGAAAAGGGGAAAAAAAACCTGAAACATCTCAAAAACTCCTGAATTACCTTATTTTCAGGGCTCGATAAATACATAGCAAGGAGTTTGACTGCCTGAAGAGGAGTAGCGGAAGCCTCGTTGATCTCATTGATGACAAGCTACGAAGACAAAATTTGAAGAAAATAAAAATAATCATAACTCAGGATCGAAACAAAGCGACATCGAATCGGAAGAGAAAGGCATCACAGAGGCGAACCTGGTAGTTACCGAGAGCGATGTCAGAGCGGCGGACAAGGCAATCGCGCTCGACGATATCCTCCTGCGAAAGATGAGGGATCTCTCTGTTGTTGATCGCCGCTTGATAAGCACCCAGGTAAAAGTTGTTTCTCAGGTTGAAAAGGTGATCTGGTCCTGCCGCCATGGATGCCATTTGTCTTCTTCTTCTTCTTCTTCTTCTTTTTCTTCTTCCTCTAGATCTCACAGATTCGCGTCTAACTCCAAAATAAAGAAAACTAGTAAGTGTGAATAATCAACTTTAATTAATTGCGCATAAAGACCCCACATATTTTGAATGTTCAATTGACATCCACTGTGATCTATAAATAAAGTTTACGAAATTTGAAATTTGTTAAGAGCTGTTTTTTTAAGTCCTTAGTTAAAAAATAATTTTTAAAAAAACTCTTAATTTTTATTTTTTATATTTATTTTAATATTAAAAAAATATGTTAAAAAGCCTTCAAAAACCCAAAACAACTAGAAGATGCTCTTATATAATGGGCTTTCAAGTGGGCCAGTAGTTT